>OV743451.1:10307500-12807500 GCA_928269145.1 Agriphila tristella
AGTCCAAGTCTTCACAATCCTCAGTTAAAGGGCAGAGAGGTCTAGCGTTTAAACATGCTTCTAGTTGAGCTAAGAGCGTGGAATACTCTTCGAACGTCAGCTTTTGATCGCCGATAACCCTCTTCAGGTGATATTTTAAGCTCTTTACGGCAGCCTCCCATAGGCCACCCGCGCTCGGCCAGGACGGAGCGTTAAAATGCCACTCTATCTCCATGTCGGTGATGGCTGTAAAGAAGTTATCATCCAAAGTGTTTTGCAAATCAAAATATTCTTGATTGAGAGCTCTGCTTGCGCCCACGAAGTTTGTCCCGTTGTCACTATATATGTGACGTGGGGCTCCCCGCCTTGCTGACATTCTGCGAAGAGCTGATAGAAAGGATGATGCTGTCAAGTCGCTTACTATTTCTAGATGTACGGCCTTGGTGACCATACATACAAAAACGACTATGTATCCTTTTGATGATTTGATTCCTCGTCCTTTACTTGATTTCACGTCCACGAACCCAGTGAGGTCCACGCCGCAGTAGTAGTAGGGACGAGAAGGCGTTGTTCGAGAGGCAGGTAAGTCGCCCATCAATTGTTGATGTCTGGTAGGTTCGTGGTGGCGACACGTAATACAACGACGAAGTTGCTTTTTTACTGCTCTGTTTCCTCCCAGGATCCAATACTTGTGCCGCAGAAAGGCTGATGTTAGGCGGGGCCCACCATGAAAGCTAAGTTTATGGGTTTGATCAATTACGAGCTCCGCCAAGCGACAGTTGTTTGGAATGATGATAGGATGTTTTCTCTCTAGACTGATAGGGGCGTTCCTGAGCCGACCACCAACTCGAAGTAAACCATCTTTGTCTAAGAATGGGTTTAATTCAGTTAACTTACTTTTGTTAGGCAACTTACTACCTTCCTTGATGCTATTTATTTCCTTAGAAAATTCTGTTTGCTGCACATGTTTGATAATGATAGTTTTTGATCGTGTTAATTCTGATAGTGTCAAATAACTTTGTTTATTTTGTCGTGTAGAAGCAAATCTTAATATCCAAGCGGTAATTCTAACGACCTTGATAAATGAACTGTGATTTGTTAGAAGTTCTTGTATAATACTGTTCTCTGATGTTTGCTCTGTTATAGTGTTTACTTGTTTCGTGATTTTCATCTCGACATTCGTAGAATAAGACTGTTCCTTCTTTTGTTCATCGAAGTCTGAGAGCCAAGATGGTCCTTTCCACCATAAGGAATAATCTGCTAGCTGAGAGACCGTCAAGCCACGACTTGCACAGTCGGCAGGGTTTTCCTCGGACCTGACATAGCGCCAACAATTGGGTGGTATTACATGACATATTTCTTTCACTCTGTTTGCTACGAAGGCTTTCCACCTGGCGGGATCACCGTTCAGCCAGCCCAATACAATCATAGAATCAGACCAGCCGTAAACTTTCACATCATAATTGCTCATACATTGCTTAACTTTTGACATTAATTTAGAAAGCAAAAGCGCCCCACTCAACTCTAACTTAGGTAGTGAAGTATTTGATTTAGATGGTACTAATCTAGCTTTTCCAACAAACAATGATATTATTGTGTTATCATTTCTTTTAATTCTGCAATATATGACGCACGCGTATGCCTTTAGCGATGCGTCACAAAAGCCATGTAATTCTATACTATCACTTTGTTTTGTGCCTAACCACCGATTAATTTTCAAGTTATTAATATTGTTTATGATATCTTCCTTTATCTGAGACCATTCTGTTTGAATTTCTTCCGGCAATCTATCGTCCCATTTGATATCTTCCGACCACACACGTTGAAATATGATTTTTAACTTAGTTGATAAGGGCGCTAGCCAACCCAAGGGGTCAAAAAGCTTCGAGATATCTGATAGTAAAGATCTTTTGGTATCAGGTTTAGTTGTTTGATCTATCTTAGTGTCAAAGGAAAATGTATCTTGCTGTGGGTTCCAGCTGAGCCCAAGAGTTTTGGTGTTTTCGAGCTGCTTAAAGTTGAAATTATCTGGAATGTTAGAGTCGCTGTTTAATTGCATTATTTCGGGAACGTTTGATCGCCACTTCTGAAGATTAAATCCGCCTGATTTTAATAAAGTTATGAGGTCTTCACACAACTGTCTTGTTGATGTGACGGAGTGACCTCCATGAACAAGGTCATCCATATAGCATGATCTCTCAAGGACGTCTGGAGCTTGATCTTGATATTTTTTGTTATTATTGCTGTAATTTGATCGTTCATCCGATGCTAGCTGTCGCAATGTCATCATGGCTAGGAACGGGGCACTTTTTGTTCCATAGGTCACGGTAGCCAGTTGAAAATGTTTCAAGGTATGTTTTGTACTGTCGCGCCATATGATTTTTTGAAATTTTTGATCTTCCAAATTGACCCAAATCTGACGAAACATTTTTTCACAGTCTGCGGTGAATGCAAATTGATATTGTCTCCATTTAATTATCAGGGCTTGCAAATCCTGCTGTAGGTTTGGGCCGCTGGCCATGACGTCATTCAGACTGTTACCTGACGAGGTTTTTGATGACGCGTTAAACACAACTCTAAACTTTGTTGTGGCGGCTTCGCTGCGCTCGACGCTATGATGTGTCAGATAACAGTCTTGAGTGGTTTTATCAGTGGCTGGTATCATATGACCTAATGATATATATTCTTCCATGAATGATTTATAATGATTTTCCATGATTTGATTTTTTGAGAACTTTCTTTCCAAAGATCGAAACTGGGCGATTGCTTTCGATTTTGAGTCACCTAAGCTTTCTTCAAAATTTGGCTTAAATGGTATTCTAACCTCGTATCTACCGTCTTCTCGCCTAGTTGTCGTGTTTTTAAAATAGTCAATACAATGTTGATCTTCTACTGATAAATCACTTTCCTGTGTAATATCTTCTATTTGCCAGAACTTTTGTATGTCCACTAAATCGTTTAATATTACATTACACTGTAGGGTTCACACATTGCCACTTAAAATCCAACCCAAACGAGTGTTTTGAGCAATAGGTAATTCTTGATCTGTTCTACAAATTCCTTCTAATAAAATCAAAGAATAAATATCAGCCCCAAGTAAAATGTCTATTGGACGACTGGTATTAAAATCGGGATCTGCTAATGTTATGTTTTGCAAATAAGGCCATGATGGTTTGGCAAATGAGTGGCTGGGTAGATTTTTGACAAGATTATTTATGATAAGTACATTGGTTTCAAATTCAAAATCGCTGTTTGTAGATAGGCATTTGATATGTAACATTCCTTTACAATTGTTTTCATTTGAACCAATTCCAGAGATCACACCTTGGCATTTGAAACGAGGCAACCCTAGACGTTGCGCCGCGTTTTCTGTGATAAGGGAGGCCTGAGATCCCTGGTCCAATAAAATGCGTAAATTGATGTATGATCCTTTTGATGTTTGAACTTTGATGATAGCTGTTGCTAATAGGACATCTGGAATTTCATTTTGCAGGGACACGTGAGAGTTGCTATGTATAGTGTTCGACAACCCCGGCGCCGAAGGTGCTGCGTTCGCTAAATTTCTATAGTTCGTCGCACCGTGCGCGCTGTCCGATTGCGTAAATGCCTCATGCAGTAAGGTATTATGCGCCTGATTGCACTCGCGACACTTTTTATCAGAAATACAGGCCTTACCGTTATGACAATAAAGGCAGTTTTGACAAATATTGAACTTTATGATTGTTTTTCTTTTCATTATTGGAGGCATTTCTAGAAACTGTCTGCAATAGAATATTCCGTGGTCATCGTTTCTGCAAATGGGACATTTATAATATTTAGTGGTGTAAACGTTTTTGTTGTTGTAGAATGATTGCGACATATTCCGTCCCTGCTGTGGAAAAGATTGCTTAATGTTTGAATTATTGTTGAACGATTTATGAAACTTTGAACCCGAAGTCGTTGCACTGTTATAGTTAGGGTTCCGTATGATAGGTTTACTCTGAGCCTCTTGTTTGCGTTTTGAGCTTTCCATTGTCGTAAACTTGTTTTCTATAAATGATAAAAATTCTGTGATATTGGGTACTTCCCTCGGCTGTTTAACTGATGCTACGTATTCACTATGGGTCTCAGAATCTAATTTTTGACATAAGATATAGACCAATAGTGGATCCCACGTGTCGACTTCTACACCAAGATTTTTAATGGCATTTAATGTTTCACGTGTTGTGTCGTGGATTCGTTTCAAATGATTTACTGATACCTGCTGCATGACTGGAATGCCAAATAATATGTCTAAATGTGAATTGAGGATTAGTTTCTTATGATCGTATCTATGGGTCAAAATATCCCAGCAAATGGCGTATTTGTCAGATGATATTGTTAAATGTTGGATGAGTCGCTCAGCCTCACCTTTAAGTTTAGATTTCAAAAACTGCATCCGTTGAGCGCTGGATAAGCTAGGGTTGTTGTGTATGGTCTCTATAAATAGGTCCTTAAATGAGGTCCATTGATGATAGTTACCGCTGAAAGATGGCAGTTCCAAATGGGGGGGTAGATTGTTCGCGGTGTGATGATGACCACATCTTTCTGTTGATTTCCTTGATTACCTCGTTATACTTCCTTTCGTATCTGAAGTATGTGGCTTCATATTCTGCTTCGCGGCCACACAACTCGCTGTCCAGCTCCCAATGCAAAGAGTCAATCGCCGACCAACGAGATTGGATAATACGCAGCAAATGATCAAACTCCCATTTCTCTTTTATATTGTCTAGGTAGATGTTAGAGATGCTATGTTCAAAGGCTTTGAAATTACTACTTTGCTTCCTTAGCATTTCATCAGTTTTGCTGGTCACGCCTTGAGAACGAGATGACGAGCCCGGTTCTGTTATTTGTAGAGAGCTCGGTATGCCGATAGGTGTAGCCGGCTTAATGAGCGGAGTAGAAGGTCTACTGTCTACTCTCGGCTGCTGGTAATTTTGTATGGTAGCCCTGATATTCGAGAACCTATCCCTTACAACCTCAAACTTGTTTGTTATAAAGTAATGGTGAGACTTATCATCAAACCCACATAGTTTAATATGATTCGATTGATATTCATGCCAATAACTATCTAACGTTTCAATTCGCTGTTTGATATACGTTGGAGTTTTCCTATCTGATCCATCTTTTTTAAAGTTGGTAAATACCTGTTCAATAGCAGCGGCGAGTTGCTCCTGATTTTGTAAGAAGTCTTCCATGCTGGACATCTTTGCTGATGATAATGCTATTGTGACGATGTGAGAGCAAATAAAATAATACGCCTTACTTGAGTGGTTATCGCTCAAACCGTGACTGCTGGCTGCTCACGATGTGAAGTGATATGATCAATCCAATATTTCTTCTTGATATTTTCTCCGATAACTGCAGTGTAAATCCACCTCACTTGCAACACAAGATTCACGTATAGGTACCGAATATACGTTTGCACTTAGTCACTCGCGAGGCCCTTTCGAAGGACCATAAAGATGTATGAGTTACACCTTTAATGATAGTCCGAGAGAAGTAAAAGTCCTTGATAGAGATAAAATGATATATTGATAAAAGAGTTATTCTAAAATGATATGAAAATGAGTACGCGCGGCGTGATTGATTACCGATGACGAACTGCCGCCTAAATGACCTAAATTAATGCATGTGGCGTAAAAGTGCTGAACTAACAAATGTGCGTGCGTTAGCCCGTACACCCATTGACAAACTTATGTGGTAGGCAGACATGTTAATTGCGTAATACAGTTTTGTATTTACCACTATACCTAGGTCGAAAATATAACTATTTTGTAGAATAATTTGTTGCAGTTATAAAAGGAGCGCCTAGAGAAAGTATTAAGCATATTTTTTGCCTTATAAGACAGCTCTTTAGTGAGAAGGGTTTGAATGATAGGTGCTATCCTACTCTGCTATACGCCACACGGTTATTATTCATTATTATATCAGTCTATTGCCTAAGGTAAGTCTATGTGGGTATTGATTGTCACCTATAAGTTTCTGTCATCACTGCTACATGAAGTTATTACTGCAAAATGCAAAATTTAGCACTGTATACTTAGGTCGAAAATATAACAATTTTGTAGAATAATTTGTTGCACTTATAACAGGAGCGCCTAGAGAAAGTATTAAGCATATTTTTTGCCTTATTATAAGACAGCCTTTTAGTGAGAAGGGTTTGAATGATAGGTGCTATCCTACTCTGCTATACGCCACACGGTTATTATTCATTATTATATCAGTCTATTGCCTAAGGTAAGTCTATGTGGGTATTGATTGTCACCTATAAGATTCTGTCATCACTGCTATAATACATGAGGTTATTACTGCAAAATTAATAAAAAAGAAAATGGACATAAACAAAGTAAATTATAATATAAGTCTATTTATTTTAATCAGGTCATTAAGATTTGAGGATATCCCGCACTTTACAGCGGAATACTTGCGCAGCCGCAGTTGCCAGCAATAGAGACGACACCACCGGCGGGTATCTGGCCACCGAAGCTGACGGCACCGATCACCGGGACTTGGCCGCCGACCACTGTTTGCCCACCGACGCCAACATCTCCTCCGACCGCAAGCTCAGCGGCGCCAGTAGCAACAAACGGGCCGGTGATGGGGACGGAGGCCGTGGCCGCCACATTTGGCACGCCAGCACCGTATCCGAGTGGTAAGCCAGCGCCGATGCCAAGTCCGTTGATGCCAGGAGCAATACTGCTGCCAATAAGACCAGGATAGCCTGGTTCGTTGATGAGACCGTTGGTGTATCCGCCAATAGAGACCACCCAGACCGTTGAGGCCAGAATAGCCCAGACCAATGCCAGGGTTACCCAGACTATTGAAGCACTGGCTGTAGGTATTCTGAAAATATATTAAAGCAATTAAGAAAGTATTTTGGAGTATTTACATATCACAAACAATTGGTTATTATCTTGAAAGAACTGGCGAGTTTGTAATGGGCCACCACCTAAACTGTATGTTGGGCCAAAGTTTAATCCTACCCTATTTTATGATAATTATTTTGCATATTTTAGCTCTCAATATTAGTAAGCTAACGATAACTAGTGTCATTAAATAAATAAAAATACCTAAGTGAAGAGGAGAGCCTGAAGGCAGACCAAGAAAACTGGTAAAGAACTCCTTTTTACTGTATTAAAATGTGTTTATATTTCCAACTAATGCTAATTGAACATTTCGACGTCGATTTATATTTAAAAAGTTGCGTTTTATTTATGCAGTAAGGTCTTTATCACAAAAGTTTTGTAAGTAATTGAGTCAATGTTAGGTCATTTCAAAACTGATAAAACATGTAAGACGATTGCCTATAAAAACTAGAGTAAATTCTAATCAAACCACAGACACTTTTCTTTGATCAACAAAATGGTAGCTAAATTCGTCCTTTTCATCGCTTCCGCTGTTTTAATCCAGGTAATATACTCAAATTAATTTCTTAAAATATCATCCTGTAAAATTTGTTTATTTGAATAACTTAAGAATTAAAATTTATTCAAGATTCAATATTTAATATACTAAATCAAAATACCAATGAAAGTTCCAAAGTAAAGAAAATTAAAATATTTACGTAATACTTTGACCTTACAGAATGCCTACAGCCAGTGCTTGAACAATGGCCTTTATAACAACGGTATTGGTCTAGCGAGTGGCATCGGTCTGATCAACCCCGGCATCAACATCATCGACAATGTTGGTCTGTATGGCGGCGTGAGTGCGGTGGGGGCTGGTATCGGTAACGTCTACAACTCCGCACTCCTTGGCTATCCTGACCTCGGCTATCCTAACCTCGGCGGCATCGGCTCAAGCGGTCCCCTCCCAGTGACCACTATCTCGCCCATAGGCCCCAGCGGGCTCGCCGTGGCGTCAGAGAACCTAATTGAGGGCATCCTGCAAGTCAGCGGCACGCTGCCGTTCCTGAGCGCCGTGTCGTTCGAGGGCGCGCTGCCGACGGCCGGCTCCGGCGTCGCCACGTGCGGCTGCGGCAACGGCGCAGTCGGCATCCTCAGCGAGGGCTTCCCCGGACCCTACCCTGGACCCTTCCCCGGACCCTACCCGGGACCTTTCCCTACTCCCTTTCCTGGATACGCTAGTATTGGCACCGGCATTGGCAGCATCTATTATTAACTGTGAAGAAATTAATATCTCTTTTAGTAATAAATTATTTGAAAAAATCAATAATTTAAATTGTTTACCTATTTACTATTGGTTTATGTCTAAATGGTCACTATTTTAACCTACCTAACCAAACCCAGAATTAGTAAATGTTCACCAAAACTTCCTGGGCGGTTTAGGATTTGGTGAGCATTTTGGACAAGAAATACATATTTTTTGGAAAGCTAAAGTATTAATTCCCCTTACTATTTTATACAAGATAACTCTATGGCATTGAAAACATGATAATAATAGCAAAATCGTCACTACATATTATAAAAAATTCACAGATCTCGTGCCTTTCACGATCTTCTGCTACATTGAAAATGAATTTAATGAATATAACAAAATATTTTATTATTCTTTTCTTATAGACATTAATATTTTATTGAAAGGCATAGACTTATTAAATTACTAGCGTAAGGACACGGTCAACGTCGCTACGAAGTGACGCCAGTTGGTTGGCCCTAAAATTACGATTTTAGGGCCAACGCGATTCAGTCATCCGCGGAAGACAATGGTAGACAGACGGTGACTGACGTGACATAAAAATGGCGAATGGCGCATTTGTAGATTGCAAAAATTATGAAGCAAACGTTAAAAAGTTACATGGAACATCATATCATCGGTTAGAAGCTTTACATTATTTTTATTACGTGTCTAACAATTTTAATAAATTATAAAATATTTTACTATTACTTGTTATTGTTCGAGGCAATAGAGATGGGTCATCATGACTCAAATTAACTCGTTCACTTGAAGATCTTTATATGGATTCAAATGAACTATGTAGTTCACTTGAGTCCATAAAAAAATAGACATGGGTTGTAACAGGGTAAATTGCCTACCTGTTGCAACTGTTCCTGTTACACTAAAATAACAGCCATGTCTTAACAATTTGCTTCCATTGTTCCGCCTGTTCCGTGAAACAAGCGCTTCTTTACTCTAACCTAAAGACTACTTACATAATGAAAAGAGACAAAGCTTGTTTTTTTTATCTATTATGATCATAAACTGTTATTTTTTCTGTTAAGCAAGACTAAACTTTATTACAATTAAGTAAAATCTAATATTATAAAATTTCTTTTCCATCGCGGCAGTTACGGCACTCAAGCGTCATCTAGTTTTTATTGGGTAAACCATCATATCATAATGAACTTGCTTGCAGCATTCATTTACTTTCATTCAGTATTTCACTTTGATTGCGATAGATGGCAGTAGTTATCATAAATTCACTAAAGAAATTTAAATACCTAATAAAGATAAAGAAAGATTGTTGTTAAAAATACAGGTCCAAGCGATTTTCGACCAAATTGACATTTGAAATTTGGTTGGTTTTTTCGCATATTCTCGTTTACTAACTTTGCTTGTTCATTAAAATCAGTTATTTTGTTAAATGTCTGATAATGTTTTTTTAACTAATGATCACAAGTCAAATGTTTCCTTACCTTCCCTTTTTTTGCCCTACATCATTTTATTCTTTCGGCCGTTGCCTGTGCCCCAGCAGTGAAGACATAAATGGTGATGATGATAATCATGAAATATCAGGTGATTTAAGTCTACTGAAGGAAAATTCTAAATTGCGAAAAATTAACCCCAATCTGGGAACCCTGATTTTTTCCTTAACTCCCTGGCAGCACTAGATGTCCCATTTCCTACCCGCATATCCTACTTTGCCTAAGAATGCATCCATTCCATGTAAATAATAAAGTGCTTTAACATCCTTTAGGCGATAGCTACACGCATGGTAAAATATACGGTGATCCATCAGTATTTAATCAGGGGCGTATTTCATAAAAAATAGTTAATTTACTACAATACTTTACCATTGTTGTCATTGGGGTAGGATTATGTTTCTTATAAATTATAAAACATAATTATACCCCAATAAACTACTACCATGGTACATTACTGTACTTTTTCATTCTTTTATGAAAAAGACCCCTGATTCAATACTGATGGATCACAGTATTTGCTACGCGTGTAGCCGTCGCCTTAGAATCTCAATAAAATAAAATAATTTTATTTCAATTCACCCCGTTTACCTACCTTTTAACATAACATTGGCAAAATAGTCAAACTCCATTGCGACAAAAAACATAAAGGCCATAAACAAACATAGGAACAGATAACACGACTAATTTACAAAGTCGAATGTATTTTTGATATGGTCGGTTTATATAACAGGTAAAAATAACAAGCTTTGTCTCTTTTCTTTCCATATGTTAGAGTAAGATAGCGCTTGTTCCCAGGTAACAGGCGGAACAATGGCAACGGTTGTTACTTTGATAACAGCTAGGTACAGGGAACAGTGAAGACGGCGAGAACAGTCTGTTTCGCCTGTTCCTTTGAACAACAGTTATTTTATAGAGCTCGTAACAGGGCGAAACAGTTACATTTAATTATCTGTTGTTTTTAACTGTTACAATAAATACGCCTCACGTCTAAAAAAGATTCTTAGTTCATTTAGTTCCATAGCTAGTTAACTCAAAGAACGAGAGTAAACGGAAAGGATAGATTACGAATACTGCATACAGAAATGTCTCCTATGAAACATATTTGCTGCAAAAATAATTATCTACATTACATTTCAATTAAAATAATTACAGATTGCCTAATGATCTAGTGCGTAAAAAAATATGGAGTTGCATAATAGTTATTTATGCAACTGTACTATAATACCTAATGTTCATGGACTGCTATTGTGGGGCTCAGCTGCCAGTAGCGATGCGCGACTCCGAATGATTTTACTTTTCGACTAATTCGCAACTACTAATGTGGTTATTCGAATGGCAAATTAGTAGTATACTAATCTCTATGTTCGAATAACGACTACTAATTAGTAACTACTAATGTCAAAATGTACAGCGATTCCGACCAAGCCCGAGTCGAACCGAATCATGCCGAACGAACGTATCAACTGCATTTTACCAACTACTAATGTCAAATGTATCGGGGCGCGGCGATTTCGACCAAGCCCGAGTCGAACCGAACGTATCGACTGACTGTTTGTTCGTATTCGTGCGTTCGTCGACTCCAGTCGAATAATCCACGCGCCAGTCGACTTAGTCGAATGATTCAGGGAGTCGAATGATTAGTATTAGTATTATTCGAAGTCGCGCATCGCTAGCTGCCAGTATTGAAAATATTTTTGTACTCCAAAAAAGAGCTGTTCGCGCCATATACAATCTACGGCGGAGAGATACCTTGAGAGAACTGTTCAAAGAAATAAATATTTTAACTTTGGCAGGCCAATATATTTATGATAATTTAGTTTATGTAAGGAAACACTATGATTCATTTGCTAAGAAGAGCAATATTCACCAGTTCAATACAAGAAACAAAGATAAACTTGCCGTTCCAAGATTTAGGCTTGCAAAAACTAGAGGTTCATTTATGGGGAAAGGCATAGCCTTTATTAATAAAGTTCCACAACAAGTGATTGATCTTCCTTTGCATGAATTTAAAAACCATGTTAAAAAAAACGCTCATGGGTAAAGGTTATTATAAAGTAGATGATTATCTTAAAGATCTAAATGCGTGGAAATGATGTACATATACACATAACTTGCTAATAAGTACTTTGTTGAAGTAATATAATAAGTCTATGTTGTTGCCAATAATCCTGTCACCCTGTTGTAATTTTCTGGTAACGATATATTTAAGTTTGTAAATATCGTTACTTATGGCTGTTACAGCTGATAAGTTTCTTGCGCCCGTTCTTCTTGTCAGCTAAAAAAGGAACGGGTGGTAGGAAAATATAGACGATTCAAAAGTACTTAATTAAGTTTATTTGAATAAAGCTTATTTGACTTGACTTGACTTGACTTGACTAATTATGTACAGTTGCATACATGACTTTATCTACACCCATTTTTTTTTATTTCATTTTTTTTATATGGGAATAAACAATATTAATACATATGGATTAAAAACACCCATGATATTTATCTACACCCATGATATGTATCATCTATAAAGGTTTTGACTTTGACTTTGACCTTCCTCCCCCTCCTCGTCATTATGTCTTCCGCGAGAGTGTTATAATGTTGTACTGAATTTCATTATGCAACGCTGAGTGCGTGGTCGCGCGGCACAGCAGGTCCTCCTCCCGCTCGGATACTGTAATGGTGGCAGTAAGCTAACCGTTGCAGAACCTTTTATAGAGGATTTAAAGCATGGGTGTAGATGAAATAACGAAAACAGTCCTATTTCATAAGCTCCTAAAAACGCAAGAATATGCTCTGCTCTTTTTTATGACACGGATGTCAAAAGCTGGACTATCGAAGCTGAAAGCATATCATGATACGAATGTCACCATCTTCCAAACAATAATTACTTTTATAGAAGAAAAATATATACTGTGGCTTTCGTTTCATTATTCCTATTTTCATTGGGATCTCTAATTTTTTTTAGATAAAATACTGATAATGTTACTTGCTGATAATTTCAATAGGTGAAAGTTTTATAAAATCTGCTTAGTTAGTTTTTGAATTTTTGCATTACAAACAATCAAACCAACAAACAAATCTTCCTTTTTATATTTAATAATTTAAATAGTTTATAATATTATTTTAGTACAGCTGTGAAAAAGAACAAAAATATCTAATTTGAAATAAACATGTTTGAGATTTTGTAATGCTTACGTTTTATTTATGGCCTTAATACCATCGAAAAACTGATATAATTACCATTATAAAAATATAAAAAAAGTTAAAAGTATTAGCGACCCAAAGGAGCCAGATGAGTGAACTTGTCCTTAACTCCAATTGAACTAAATAGTTCACTTCAGGAATCTTTTTTGCCCACCTCTAATATGGCAGTATTTCGAGTGGGATCTAAAAGATGTCGCTGATTTTGCTTGTATGAAGGAATTATAAAGCAAATATTCGGATGGGCTCATCCTTCCTTTTGATTGAAAGGTTACCTAAGTACTATGTATAACTAAAACATCTGAAATTCTATATAAATTAACCCTAATAAAAAAATAAATCAAAATCAAATGCAGCATGCGAGACTCTCGCGCCGACTTCATCATCACTCGAATGTGCGATAGCAACCCTCATGTTTACCTAGGCATCATCATCACACTCTCATTCTCAGAGATCGTTGTAAATTTTGGAATCGCAGAGTCACTAAGAAAGACGTGACTGATCGAGTAATTTCAAATCTCGAAATTAAAATAACAGCAACCCACGATATATAATATTTTGGATCTAGTAGAGGCCCTCGGCTTCGCCTCGGGCCTCAAGCAAAAACCTCTGTTCTGTTCAACTTTCGCTCAAGATTCGTTTATCCGTTTTTCTACACACAAAAACTCACTACGACGCCTAGCACGTGTACTGGAGATAATAGCGTCATCTCTTTTGCTCCTACAGTTATTGCTAACACTACTTTCTCTTTCGTTTTCACATAGTAAGCGACGTCACTTACTTGAATATGGACTTATGGAGACATTTCAGTGCAGTCACCCACAGTTGGAGGTGATCTGTGGCAGTCACACTATGGTTCCGCCCCGCGCCGCCGTATCTAACGATTTTTAAATCTTTGACGAGATCTGGAATGAGCTCTCGCTTCACGCTCTATTCACGTCATACCATCTGTTGACCTGCTAGAGCTAATCAATATCAATATCAATATTATGGTTTTAATATATATCTAAATACTTTTTTATTTAAAAAAAATGTGGAAATAAATAAAAAATACAAAATATAAAACACTATTACAAGCTTTGAAATATACAATTATTTAAAAACTTCAATCGTACCTATCCATCCATATCGCTTTTCGTTTTTGAGAAATTGTCGATTTAGTGAGAAAAGACCCCGAAAAAGTGTGTCACTTTTCTACATTTTTGCGATTTTCGAAAAAAGTTTTTGACTTTTTCAAAAAATTTTTTCACCATATTGTAGCCCTTGCTAAGACGCATCTTTTGGCATTGAGTGCATACACGTATACCCAAAACACTGCTTTCATAGAGTGATTCCTGAAAAAGGTTTAAGTGTATAATAAATCAAGGTTTTATGTAAATTGGTGGAAATATTACGATAATTCGACTGCCGCTACGAATAGTATTGAAACTGCAAATCACGTTCTTTACAGTAGATCAGTTTAAAGTTTTTTTGGCACAAAATTTGACAGAGTCGTTATTTTGAATCGTGTCGTAATTTCTTTACTGAATGATAGCTAATTTTTTCTCTTTTTATGCCTGATAACGATTTTAATGTTTAATATATTTTTTCCGAGATATTTCACATTCGATAGTATTCAATGTTATTAAAATCTGTAAATTGATCGAATGTGGCTCATTCGATAATGTTCGATGCATTTAAAATCTAAAATTTTATCGAATGTGGCAAATTCTTTACACGAACTTATACGATCACTATCGAATCTACAACTTTCGATAGTTTTAGTCGTTAACCGTTACTTAAAGTTATTATAATGCAAAAAAACAAAAAGCAACTAAATAATAACGAACTAACCTAAAAAACCAACGCGCCTTCCCTTTTTCACATCCCAGATAACACTGACAAATCAGGCAGTTTCGATCTGCGCCTGTATACAGTGCGAGGCACGTAACTTGAAATCGGGTGGGGATTGCGCGAAATGCGTATTTTGAGTATACGTAGCGGTGAGGGGCGCGGGCGGCGGGAGAGGGGCGCACGCTATTGGTCGCTCACAAGAGCACATGCGCGAACTTATCCCCACTCTGTCGAAAAAATTTCAAGATACGTGCCTCGTACTGTACCGTCGTGCTAAAACAGTATCAAATTTACCTCATTCGATAATGTTCGTCGCTCACAAGTGTGAAGTTTCGATATTGTTCGATTCAAAATCTCATGAAATAATACTTTTTTCAATGAAAAAAAATATTTTTCTAGTAGTATCATATTTGCTCTATCCATTGATGCAATAAAGTAAAAATCGATACTGTTCGTTGCGGCAGTCGAATTGTTGAAGATGTCGGCAAAAGTTAAGCCGACTGGGAGCTTGCATCGAAAACGCTCGCTACATAAAACTTTTGAGCTTTTAAAAAATAATGTACCTATGATGGAATTGTTTCCCTTTGATAGATCTAAAAAGAAAACTGCGATGGCATATATGTCTATCTTTTAAGGATAGTTTACTTACTATAGTTATTTTAACATTATTAAATGGTCACAGATAATGTTTTAATTGGAATGGTAGGTTAGTTAAAATAGATATGGTATTAAAGTCAGTCGCGACCTTCGCCTCGCTGCGAGTGCTTGCTTCTACGCATTGCTCCGCGCGTAACCAGTGAACTAGACCTCTGCCGTATCGTGTTTTGTGGGTGCCTCCAGTGTCTACTGTCGCTGGTCGGTGCCGCGTTTACCGTCCAGTTAACTTGACCCCCGGCTTATGGAAATTAACGCTGGTTACCGGTGTCTCGCACGACTGGTTTTGTAGCCTATAGATCAATTTAACAAGAAATCTTCTAAGTCAGGTGTTGTCAACTCAATGGGTCGTACTACCACCGACGCTATGGATCATACTTCACCAACGTCATCTTGTGGTCGCTGTCACGAGGTTGTTGACGATGGAGTGTGTTGCTCTTCATGTTCGAAGCACTTCCACTTTGCGTGTAGCGGTATAACTGAACAAGGATATCGCAAACTGGGCGATCGCAGATCTTCGTGGAAGTGTAGCAACTGCAAATCAGCCAACAAGCCGTCAGCCCTCTCAGCGTGTGGTGCTGGTGCTGTATCGCCTGTTTCTAAGAGCCCATTAACCTTAGAGAATATAATGCAGGAACTGAACAAAATTCAGGCGACCATTTCACCCCTAGTCACTCTCGCTACTGATATTCAAACTATAAGAGAAGATGTCAGTGAGCTGAAGACAGTCACGAAGACCTATAGTAACCAAATTAATAAATTGGAAGAACGGATAGATGAAGTAGATAAGCTTAAGGAGAACATTGTCTCGCTTAATCAGCGGGTGGGATCGTTAGAAGAGGAACTTATCGCGAAAGATCAGTGGTTGAGGGCGAACAATATTGAGATAAAAGGAGTGCCTCAAAAAGCTAATGAGAATCTATTTGATATTGTTAGTAGAATCGGGGCCAAAATAACTTACCCCGTTGCCAAATCAAGTATCAACTTTGTGACACGTATTCCATCAAGGGACAAAGGCGTCACTGCCAAGGCCATTGTTGTTTCTTTCGTGAACAAATATACTAAAGAGGACTTTGTAGCTGCGGCCCGTCTGAACAAATCTCTTTCGCCATCTGATATTGGTCTTCAGGGATCTCACCGAATATTTGTCAATGACCATTTGACTGGTCACATGAAGCAACTACTTTCTAAGGCTAAGTTGCTAGCAAGTCAGAATAATTTTCAGTTTGTTTGGGTCAAGCATGCCAAGATCTTTGTTCGGAAGGACACCACTTCCCCGTTGTTTATAATAACAAAAGAAAAGGATCTCGCGAAAATCAGCGGAAACGCATCCCAAACTTGATTAGTTTTATTTTTTCTTTAAGTGTATTTTGGCTAGTGTTTGAATTTACCGTTAAGGCAACTTATCAGGATAATTTTTCATTTAAGTGGAATGTTAGCATTTACATTGTATCTTTTCCTTTGAGCTTTGCTAAACATTCCCAACTGTATAATAATTTTGTTCATAATATGATTCTCTGCGTCGGCATAGCGGGCCGCAGGTTGGACCTCCCTGCCTGTTTACCGATAATTTCTGCGTGCAGTTTATTGTTGTTACCCTCTTCTTTTTGTTCGATTATTGTACTAGAACTTGAAATAAGATATTTGTGGTGGTTTGTTAATTCCTACATTTATTGTGTTCGTTTTCTATACATTTTAATATCAGTGATAACTGTTGGCTTGTGGTTGGTGGTGCATTTCAATTTGAATAAGTTTCGTTTAAATGGACTTATGTTAATTGTTGTAAGTCTCGTTTATTTTTACGTACTAGTTTATGGAATTTATATTATTTACTTACTTAGTTGTTGTCATTGCATTATAAATGGCTAATCTAAACATTTATTATCAGAACGTTCGGGGGTTGAGAACGAAAACAGATATATTTTTGCGTAATTTGGATGGGATATCCGACAGTGAACTGTTTGACGACCGTTATGTAGTATGGCGACGTGACAGGGATTATTCTAGAACTGGGCAGACTCGAGGCGGTGGAGTATTAATCGGTGCTCGCCGCGGTATTTTGGTTGCTTGTAAGCCTCAGTGGCAGTCTAGTGCGGAAGATTTATGGTTAACTATCTCATTTAATGACTCTTCTAGTAAGTTAAAACTTCAGCTACACTTATGTACCATCTATTTATGTGACGAAAATAGAGGTAATTCTCAAAATACGCAGTTGTATAATTTCATGGACAAACTTACTTTAATTAGAAACGAAAACCCATTGGATAAATTTCTTATTATCGGTGACTTTAATATGAGTTCCATTGTATGGGAACCCACTAATAAGGGATTACAAGCGGCCCGACTACCCGGCGACGCATGCTCTGATTTTATAAATACTTTAAATTTGTGCTCTTTCGATCAATTTAATTATATTCACAACAACCTAGGCAGAATATTGGATCTAGTCATTTCGAACGACTTTGTGTCAGTGTCTGGTAGCCTTAATCCCCTTGTTTCGGAAGACCCCCACCACAAAGCGCTTGATATTTCCGTTAATTTTATTGAACTTAATCCGCTTAAGGTTCCTAAACGTAGCATACGCATATTTAATCGAGCTGATTATACGTCAATACGGTCCAAATTGTCTGAAATTGATTGGGGCCAACAGCTTTGCTGTGGTACTGTTGATGCTGCAGTTGACGCTTTTTACGACATTATCAATCGTTTAATTAACGATTTTGTACCAACTAAACGGACTGTGCCCAGCACATTTCCACCATGGTATAATTCAGCGTTATTAAAAATATTAAAAGAAAAATTAAAATTCCATCGTAAGTTCAAGGTGTACGGCAACAAGCATGACGAACTCTCATTCAAAGAACTTCGCGACAGAGCTAATGAGGTTGAAGATGAGTGCTATCATAATTACATCTCTCGTATCGAAGACTCCATATTAGATAATCCGAGGGCGTTGTGGTCTTATAACAAAAATCGGCGTAGTTCATCATCGTACCCTGCGTGTATGTCATATCAAGGCCAACCGTGTTACGACGGAGCTGCTATTTGTGAACTTTTTTCTAGATATTTTCGGTCTACCTTCCTGGATAGTGATGACCTTGTCTCTGACTCAATGCGTGATAATCATGAGTATGGAGTAACTGGTGCCTGTGACATTGGCTCTATAGAAGTTGAATCCAGTGTTGTCCTTAAACTTCTAAAATCCCTGGACGTCAACAAGTCCGCTGGACCAGATGATCTACCTGCTTTGTTTTTGGTAAACTGTGCTGAAGAATTATGCCATCCCGTCTCTATTATTTTCAAAAGATCCCTTAATGAGGGTATTATGCCTGCCAGATGGAAAGCAGCTTATATAACGCCAATACATAAAAAAGGTCCTAAGGATTGTGTTGGAAATTTCAGACCGATCTCTAAACTGTGTCAACTTGCCAAAGTACTTGAAAGGTTAGTGTACGACCAGGTTTACAACAGTTTAAAGTTAAGCTTTAGCCCTCAGCAACACGGATTTTTGAAAAATCGTTCCACTGTGACTAACCTTGCCGTGTTCACTGACTACTTGACGGATCAAATGGATTTGGGCAACCAAGTTGACGCGGTGTACACTGATTACGCCAAGGCGTTTGATCGTCTTGATCATATAATGTTATTATTAAAGCTTATGAAGGTAGGCATTAGGGGAAATCTATTCAGATGGTTTTCATCGTACATTGACAAAAGGTCTCAGGCGGTAGTGCTTAGTGGATATACATCTTCGTGGTCACTCATACCCTCTGGGGTTCCTCAAGGCTCCCTGCTTGGTCCTTTGCTTTTTATTATTTTTATTCATGATATAGGTCAGTGTTTTCATAATTCTAATCATCTCTTATTTGCAGACGACATGAAAATTTTTAAAATTGTAAATAATAATATTGATGCGGTTCAGCTTCAGGATGATCTCCAAAGGTTAGACTCATACTGTTACTTAAATAAACTAGATTTGAACGTATCAAAATGTTTTTCTATAAGTTTTACCCGTAAAATCAATCCCTTTAATAGTAGTTACAGTATCAAAAATGAAAAATTATCCATTCGTCAGGAAGCTAAAGACCTGGGAGTCATCCTTGATTCTAAACTGCTATTTGATAAACATATTGTCAATACTATCAATAAGGCATCTCGTTCACTAGGGTTTATTATGCGCCTGTCTAAGCCTTTTAAACGCATGAAAACCATCAAAATCCTTTATTGTGCTTATGTCCGCAGCCATCTCGAGTATGCTAGCCAGATTTGGAACCCCTGTTACGTAACATACATAAATGATATAGAGAAGATCCAGAAAAAATTTACTCGGTTCCTAAATTTAAAATTCAAAATTCCTAAAACATCTTACGAAGATCGTTGTACTAAATTTCACCTGCTACCACTTTCTGTTAGACGTAATATTGCAGATGTTTCATTTCTACTTAAGTTGATTAGAGGTTCAGTGGATTGTCCGGAACTACTTTATAAAATTCGTTTCAAAATACCTACAAGAGCGCCCCGCAACGATTCATATAGACCATTTAGTATTCCTTCTATGCACACCAACTACAGGCATAACAGTTTCCTTATGAGAGCTTGTTCCGCCATTAATAACGCTGACGCCAATATTGATTTGTTTTTCAACAGCATCACGACTGTTATTAAGTTAATGTTTAAAATCTAGTTTAATGTTTATATTATACTGTAGCGCACCTGTCCCTTCTGGGCTATGATTGCTTTAAGATCAACTTCTTTTGAATTCTACATGTGGTAGCTTGTCAATAGCTTTTAGTGATATATAGTTGTTGTTATCTGTATGTTTATAAGCTGTTAGCTATCCAAAAACGATAAATAAATAAATAAATAAATTAATTGTGTGTTCGTTACCTAAGGCATTTCATGCACATGCACATGATATTAGCTTTTACACTTAGGTGTTATCGCAATATTAAAACTATCTCGCGAGAAACAATGTTCACTTGCACTGCAACGGAAAGCGAACGATCATCCTACTAATCCATTCAATATTATAAATGAGAAAAGTTTGTTGGTTTTGATGTTTGTTCCTCAATCACGCTAAATAGATTTAGATGCAATTTGCCACACATGGAGTTTATCGCCTGGATTAAAACAAAGAATACTTTTTATCCCGGTTAAAGGTTCCCTAGGTATTTTTTCCGAATGTCCACGCGGACGGTGAAGCTAGTTAATAATATTCAGAATGGGGTTCAGAGATTAGTATCCCATTACCATTTCCATTTTCCATAGGTCCCCGTCCTCATCCCCGTCCCTTAACCTATACTGAAATTATTAGCTCTGTGCAAAATTCTAAGTCTCCAGTTTCAGCGGTTTGGGCTGTATGTACGTTGATATTCAGTCAGTCAGCCTCGACTTTGAATTTTCATTATTGAGTTCCCTTTATGTTGGCCTGTAAATGCAAGAGAAGCAAAAGAGTAGTAGATCAGCATTATATTGTTCAAAGTAAAAGCTAATTTTTCATGTGAAACTTGTTAAGCGCTCGTAAGGTGAGGCGGGTCCCCACCATGAGTGCTTGGTGAGAGGAGGCAGCGCGTTCAGTGGGGACCCGCCTAATCACGTAAAAATTTAAACATTAAATAAAAAAATATATTACTTTTTATTCTGGTTGAAGAATCCCTATTGATTTTCTCGAATGTTCACGCGGAGGGTGTTGCGGGTGGAAGGTTGTTTAAGAATAAACATTTAGAAATGTGAATGCGTTGAAGGCCTTTTATTTCAAAATCAATTTATAAACGTTGCATCTAATAGTACATGCCACCGATGCCGGTGCCGATGGTGGCGTATCCGGGAAGAGTGGCGAAAGGTCCGGGATAGGGTCCGGGGAAGCCGTCGTTGACGATGCCGACCGCGCCGTTGCCGCAGCCGCACGTGGCGACGCCGGAGCCGGCCGTCGGCAGCGCGCCCTCGAACGAAACGGCGCTCAGGAACGGCAGCGTGCCGCTGGCCAGGAGGGTGCCGGCGATCTCGTTCTCCGACGCCACGGCGAGCCCGCTGGGGCCGATGGGCGAGATGGTGGTCACGGGGAGGGGACCGCTCGAACCGATGCCGCCGAGGTTAGGGTAGCCGATGAAATCAGGATAACCGAGGAGACCAGAACCGCAGGTAGGTCCAACTATACCCAAGCCGCTACCGATACCTCCCAACAGAGCAGAGTTGGCCAGGCCGATGGTGTTGTAACCAGGGCCAACCAGGTCAATGCCACCCAATCCTACGTTTCCCAAGTAAATACCGTTGTTGCCAGTCACGAAAGAACCGCAAGGAATAGCTTGGCCGTAAGCCACCTGAAAAGGCAAAAAATTAAAGTTTTTCAGTTCTTACACGAATATCGTGCCAAAGAGACTTTGGTTACTGTCGTAAGTTGTATTAAATTATAAAATTACCTGGACGAACAAAGCCGAAGCGCACAGGAGGATGAGTTTAGCTGCCATTTTGGTTGATTGTCAAAACAACTATGAATCATAGGTTTCACCTCTGTTTTTATATAGAAATCTTTTATCAGCATTTTGAAATATTGGTCAACGAAAGAAAGCAGGTTCAATTTTGATAACTTAATGAATAACAAATCACGTTTTGTGTTTCTAAATAGGAGGTTTATCTGAATTCAGTAATATATAAAGCTTGACCTAAATACTGGAAAATATTATAGTTTCAGAATTAACTGAGAAACATCATGTCTACCTTCGCCTTCCTTTTCTTCTGCATCCAGGCTTGCCTGCTCCAGGTAGTACTAATAGTTTTAATGTTTATTTTTATTTTTTGTAGGTACATATTTATTTATTTTTTATTATTTCTTATACAATTTATTTGTGTTGGCAACGCTGAAGGGAAAATTCTCTTTCTCCTCATCATTGCCCTTGGAAAAGTTTAGTAGGTATAGATCTAATTATTTTTATTGCCTACCCCGATCTTACTGATATAGTCTGTTGTTTTTTTAAATTTAATTAATTCGCAGGTTCTCTCATAGTCTATACAGATTGTTTCATTATTATGAAACATCCCATTCCATTAACGGGCTCACACCCGAAAAATCTCTATGAAAAACTGCAATGTAACAACCTTATGGCCGAATACTCAAACGCTACTTAACTTTGAGCGGCAATGTCAAAGATATGACAAAGACAGCATGCTGTTTGAGAGCATGCTGTTTTTTTAATGCGACAGGACGACGTTTGAGAGCCCCTCAAAGTTAATTAGCGTTTGAGTATTCGGCCGTTAGACGCATAAAGACTATTGTCTTTGATAATCAATCCCATTCATGGTCAAAAGCAAATCACAATTTAGGTCTAAGGTTGCCACTATACAGTTTATCATAAAATATGTTTTATGTGGCAGTTTGTATAAAGATAAAAGCAATGCAATGCCTTTTTCTTTTCTGCAGAATGCTCTTGCCTGTGGTTGTGGCGGTTACGCAGCGGGCCCCTACGCATACGGTTACGGCAACGGTATCGAGCTCGACTACGGTTTTGGTGGCCTCAACGGATTAGCGGGATATGGTTACAATGGATTGACTGGATATGGTCTCAACAGTGTAGCCGGATACGGCCTCAACGGCTACGGCCTTAATGGATACGGTCTTAATGGTGTAGCCGGATACGGACTCGGCCTCGGTGGAGTGCCAAGCGTGGCTGCTACGGCTGCCGTCCCCGTCACCGGACCTTTCGTCTCTAATGGTTTTGGTGAGGTCGCGGTCGGAGGCGACTTTGGCGTTTTTGGCACGACCGTGGTCGGTGGCCAGATCCCGGTGATCGGTGCTGTCAGCTTCGGTGGCCAGATACCCGCTGGTGGCGTCGTCTCCATCGCTGGAAACTGTGGCTGTGCTACAGTGCCATTGTAAAACTAAACAAAAATTTTAAAAACTTTTTTTCAAGGATTTTCGGAGCGCTTAAAATTCAAAATAAACAATCGCAAATTACCAAATTTCTATTTTTATTTTACTATTCAATGCCTAATATTATCCACTCGAACATTCAACTTACCTCTGTAGTATGGAGCAATTAGGGCTATTGCTTCAGTAACAACTGGCGCTGGTGCCTTGACTCACCTTGGTTGGTTTTTTGATAGGTTTAGGCAAATTATTATATTAAACTCGTAGATATCAGATATTATCAATCAACTCAACATAGTATGCAGGACGTAGGCCCATCTCGTGGGTGGCATAATATGGATAATAGGTAATTATTTTGTATAATATGCACAATAACCAAGGACTTTAATAAATATTTTGAAGACCTGATAAAAAATTCGTTAGTTCGTTAGACATTCTCTATTAAAATGGCTCTAAAAACAAAAAGAGTCCTTCACAATGACTGTTCCCTGATATTTTCTGGTCAGTGATCTCTAACTATTTTTTTTATTTATTCAAAGAAAACTTAGTCTTATAAATGTGATTTTAACAAACAGATCAAGAGTTCCATTTAAGGAAAAAAAATGAAATTAACTATAAAGCCTTTTTTAATTACAATTAATTTGGAGAAAAGTTTTAACAGTCATATCATCTTAAATTAAGGTTTGACATACAATGTGAATTAATAGTGCAATTAACAATAACTTATGTGGAAAGTAGATTAAAGTTGTACCTACATTGAATAATTCAGTTTTGTTCTTGCCACTGTAGGTCGAAAACATAACAATTTTGTTAAATAATAACGTTGTAGCAAGAGCGCCTATATTTATTAGATCAAGACAGCCCTTTAGTAAGAAGGGTTTAAGTGATGGGTGCTATTCTACTCTGCTGTACCCCATACATTTATTTATTGTGTTTTAAATCATCCAAGGGTTCAATGTAAGTCTTAAAATTTTATATCGGTTTTAATTGCCATCTATCAGTTATTGTCATCACTCATCATTACTGCGAAATAAATAAAAAGGAAAATGCAGAAAAACAAAGGAAAATGATAATGGATGTTTTATGTTTTTATTTTAAACAGGTAATTATAATTTAAATCCCGCACTTTACAGCGGAATACTTGCGCAGCCGCAGTTGCCAGCGATAGAGACGACACCACCGGCGGGTATCTGGCCACCGAAGCTGACGGCACCGACGGGATGGCATAACGAGGCGCTCTTCATCGGGATCGTCTTCAAAGGGACTGTCGTCACTTATTTCTACTTCTGCGGCAATCGGTATGTGGGACATACCCTCATTCTCGAACGATGCTGAATTCGAGCAGGCTGGCCGTGGTAGGTGAGGCAAATCATTGAGCATTGTATGCCTACATTCCGGCAACTGCACTTCCCTGTACTGTACACCGCTTCTTACATCCGCAGGAAACTGCGTTGAGGATTTCAGCTGGAGCTGGATCCTTGGTGTTCATTGTGGGGAGCAGGCCAAGGTTTGTCCTCTTCCAACTCTAAATGAGAGGATCCATCGGTCTATCAGATTGAATGTTGCGTTTTTGACTAATTTAGAGAATATCTCGTGGCGGATTTTGTCCAAGGAGGTCTCGTTGGCCTTAGGGGAATATAGGGCTGCCAGGAATAGTTGACCTGCTGAAATGAGGTCCTCAGGATCAGCATCTGCAGGTCATCAGGTATGCAACCTCTACAGATTTTTCTTCCGCAAAATGTAAGTTTGCATCTAAATGAGAAATTTTCTCGATTTCTAACTATCAATTTCGGCTATACTGCTAAACCGAATCTTAAGTTTTAGATATTCATTCGACGCAGAATTTAACCCTCTTTAATATTGTATTGAATAGGGTGTCCCTTGACTCGCCTAAAGTCATTGGTCCTAATTTCATTTGGCCGAATTTCTTTGGCCTAAACTCCTTAGGTACAATTATTGTTTGGCCTAATAGATTTTAATACGAACACCATTACGTTAGGTTAGGTTAGGGTTTTGAACACTTTTATAATGCTTGCATGCAAAGCGTGCTGCATGCATGCTTTTTTTGCATGATTGTTCACTTGCTCGCTTGCATGCCTGTATGCTTGCTTGCATGTTTGCTTGCAAAATGCTTGCCGGGGGGTGCAGGGGGGCTGGCACCCCTGCTCGGGTAGGTCGGGGGGCCTGAGGCCCGCCGCTATAAAGAAAAACTCTTAATGCGAAGACCATTAGGTTAGGTTAGGTTAGTGTTTTGACCACTTGCATGCTAATGCTTGCATGCATGCTGCACGCTTGCTTGCATGCTGCTTGCTTGCTTGCATGCTGCTTGCTTGCTTGCATGCTGCATGCTTGCTTGCATGCTGCATGCTTGCTTGCATGCTGCATGCTTGCTTAAATGCTGCATGCTTGGTTTAATGCTGCATGCTTGTTTGCACGCTGCATGCTTGCTTGCACGCTGCATGCTTGCTTGCACGCTGCATGCTTGCTTGCACGCTGCATGCTTGCTTGCACGCTGCATGCTTGCTTGCACGCTGCATGCTTGCTTGCATGCTGCATACTGCATGCTTGTTTGCATGCATGCATTCCTTGCTTTTGATTGCATGCATGCATATCTGCTCTTGCTTGCATGCAAGTATGCATGGCCTTGTTTGCATGCATGCATGCGTGCCATGCAAGCATGCTATTTGATCTTGATTGTACTTATGTTATCATGTTTGCTTGTGTGCATACTTGCTTGCTTGCTTGTATGCTTGCATTCTTGAGTATGATAGGCAATTAAAAAGACAACGACAGGTTTATCTGCTCATTCTTTATTTTTAATTACTTACCAAAAACATAATTTTTCGTAATTTAAATCTTAAAAACGATTATTCCTATAATGATTAAGGGAAGTAAACATTCGGCGAAAAAAATATTAGGCGTTACACAATTGTGCGAATCGTTATTTAGTACTTTTAAACATTAGGGATTATGAATAGTTATGCTTAATGATGAATTTGGGAAGTAAACATGCGGCGAAAAATTTTTAGGCGAAGTGAAAATAGGCCAAACAAATTTAGGTCAAATAAAAATTGTGCAAAAAGTTTTTAGGCCAATAAGTAGTGTGCCAAAGACAGTTAGGACAAAAAAATTAGGCATTCCAATATATACCCTATTGAATATCATTTACCGTCCGATGCACCGTTTTTGAGTTAGAAGTAAAAACCTGAAAAAAGTGCGAAAACTTCGCGGTTTTGGCTCCCAAAAGTTACGCACACCTCCTGGAAAGGTGCAAACTCGGATCACACGTATTTAGGGCCAACTGAAGCTAATAAAACGATTTCCAGCTTACTGGGAATTAATTCCGCCAACAATTCTAAAATGATTGGCCTTTTATACAGGGTCATTTTTGGACCCCTTTTCAAACTTTGTCAGGTAATTCTATAATAGCAGTACAATCAATTTATGAAGTAAAACAAAAATATTTTTTTTACATTTTTACCCCAAAATTTTCCCTACACAAATTGAAATTGTTGTCACCGTTTGCGCGTCGCACGGTCGACCCGTGCGAACCCCTCTCCTGCCACTCGCCTTCCCCCGCTCGCGTCCCGTTCGTGACGGTGAGCGTGCGCGCCTAGATTTTTAGGATATTATAAAAAGTGGTTGTAAACTGTCAATTTAAAAAGAAATAATTTATAATTATCTCACCTAATTTTTTTTATTACTTCCTTGAACTATTATTTGATTTTGTAAAGGGGTCGCAAAATTACCCTGTATTTCTGAAATAAATCATTGAAATAATCAAATTGTTTTTAAATTAATTAAGTAGGTATTTGATTTACTTAAATTCAATGTTTTGTGGCACTGCATAATAAATAGACCGTAGAGTCAGTGGGCCGCTAAACTTTACTACAAAAAAAAGAAATAAAACTCATTGCATGGGTCAACAAAGTGTTACCGTCACTTACCCTATGGTAAACGTTTAGGTATTTTAGAAATTAAAGTAAAAGTGCTGCGGCAGGTGGGCCGCCGGCAAAATGTAAAAGGCCGCATGAGCCCCGGATACGAATGATGCTGATGAATTTTCAGAAATCATAATGTCACATGCTGTAATCATTATTGAGCCCTAAGCGTTGATGTGGTAGTTAGTATAGCGTAGATAGCGCCAGAGTTCGACCAAAGTCAGACTGGACTGGACTGAGCACGTCTTATATCTTGATTGTTATTGTTACTCGTACCATGGAACCAGGTTTGTCAATATGCAAACGGTACTTGTTATCATTATGGCAATGGGGCCCCATTGTATATGAACGGTGTCTCGGTTTGCTCCCGTCGAGCTCTGGTTGAGCTCCGTTCAGCCTAGTGAAAAGTGAAAAGTCTAGTTTCAGTCGAGCTTGCGTGCCATCGATTCCTTAAATTTGAGTAAAGGTATGGTGTCCTTGGAGGAGGTCAGTGGCGCAGTAGTATAGCGGCTGGCCTAACGATTGCCAAGGTTAAGCGAAGTGAAGTTTAAGCAACTTTAACCATCGGTCATGGGAGGGTGACCAAAAATTTATAATCTCGAACTCTTCCGTGCTTAGAAGGCACGTTAAGCAGCTGGTCTCGGCTGCATTTGCAGTCGTTAACACCCACCAATCTGCATTGGGCCCGCGTGGTGGGTTATGGTCCATCCTCCTTATTCACACATAAGGAAGGCCTGTGCCCCAGCAGTACTACATATTATGAAACAAAGTTCCTTGCCAAGTCTGTCTGTCTTTTCGCGATAAACTCAAAAACTACTCAACGGATTTCCATTAAGAATGTAGCTAAATTGGTAGAAATATGATTATAATAGTTGAAGGTGTCGGTAAAAATTAAGCCGACTGGAAGCTTGCATCAAAAACGCTGCAAAAACCTCTTTTGAACGATAAATTCAAATTGTTTATCTTTTATATACCTACAAAAAAGTCCACCATGCCATAAACCTATCCATCTTTAAAGAATAGATTACGTAACTGAAGCATTAAATGTTTTATTTTAATGTGTAGGTCAGAATACGGTGCAGCATTCCTAATCGCTATTTACTCCAGGGGTAAGTTGCGTGCCCGAAGGCATTGAATACTTAGTAAAAGGAAAAAAAATGGTAATTGGATATATTTATTTCAAATTTAAAGCGCGCCAAAAGTCCTTGAAAAAAGCTCTAAAAATTGTTTATATATTTTTTACAATGGTACTGAGGCACAGCCACAGTTTCCAGCGATGGAGACGACGCCACCGGCGGGTATCGGACCACTGAAGCTGACAGCACCGATCACCGGGATTTGACCACCGACCACGGTCGTTCCACCGACAGCAAAGTCGCCCCCGACCGCGAGCTCGCCGAACCCATTAGAGACGAACGGGCCGGTGACCGGTACGGCAGCCGTAGCAGCTACGCTTGGCACTCCACCGAGGCCGAGTCCGTATCCGGCTACACCATTAAGACCGTATCCATTAAGGCCGTAGCCGTTGAGGCCGTATCCGGCTACACTGTTGAGACCATATCCAGTCAATCCATTGTAACCATATCCCGCTAATCCGTTGAGGCCACCAAAACCGTAGTCGAGCTCGATACCGTTGCCGTAACCGTATGCGTAGGGGCCCGCTGCGTAACCGCCACAACCACAGGCAAGAGCATTCTGCAGAAAAGATAAAGGCATTGCATTGCTTTTATCTTTATACAAACTGCCACATAAAACATATTTTTATGATAAACTGTATAGTGGCAACCCTAGACCTAAATTGTGATTTGCTTTTGACCATGAATGGGATTGATTATCAAAGACAATAGTCTTTATGCGTCTAACAGCCGAATACTCAAACGCTAATTAACTTTGAGGGGCTCTCAAACGTCGTCCTGTCGCATTAAAAAAACAGCATGCTCATAAATGATTATTATTAAATGTCAAAGATATGAAAAAGACAGCATGCTGTTTGAGAGCCGCTCAAAGTTAAGTAGCGTTTGAGTATTCGGCCATAAGGTTGTTACATTGCAGTTTTTCATAGAGATTTTTCGGGTGATAGCCCGTTAATGGAATGGGATGTTTCATAATAATGAAACAATCTGTATGGACTATGAGAGAACCTGCGAATTAATTAAATTTAAAAAAAACAACAGACTATATCAGTAAGATCGGGGTAGGCAATAAAAATAATTAGATCTATACCTACTAAACTTTTCTAAGGGCAATGATGAGGAGAAAGTTCAGCGTTGCCAACACAAATAAATTGCATAAGAAATAATAAAAAATAAATAAATATGTACCTACAAAAAATAAAAATAAACATATTAGTACTACCTGGAGCAGGCAAGCCTGGATGCAGAAGAAAAGGAAGGCGAAGGTAGACATGATGTTTCTCTGTTAATTCTGAAACTGTAATATTTTCCAGTATTTAGGTCAAGCTTTATATATTGCTGAATTCAGATAAACCACCTATTTAGCAATACAAAACGTGACCTTTTAGTCATTAAGTTATCAAAATTGAACCTACTTTTTTCATTGAGAAATATTTCAAATTGCTGATAAAAGGTTCCTATATAAAAGCAGAGGTGAAACCTACGAATTCATAGTTCTTTTGGCAATCAATCAAAATGGCAGCTAAACTCATCCTCCTTTGCGCTTCGGCTTTGTTCGTCCAGGTAATTTTATAATTTAATATAACTTACGACAGTAACCTAAGTCTCTTTGGCACGATATTCGTGTAAGAACTGAAAAACTTGAATTTTTTGCCTTTTCAGATGGCTTACGGCCAAGCTATTCCTTGCGGTTCTTTCGTGACTGGCAACAACGGTATTTACTTGGGAAACGTTGGATTGGGTGGCATTGACCTGGTTGGCCCTGGTTATAACACCATCGGCCTGGCCAACTCTGCTCTGTTGGGAGGTATCGGTAGCGGCTTGGGTATAGTTGGACCTACCTGCGGTTCTGGTCTCCTTGGTTATCCTGATTTCATCGGCTACCCTAACCTCGGCGGCATCGGTTCGAGCGGTCCCCTCCCCGTGACCACCATCTCGCCCATCGGCCCCAGCGGACTCGCCGTGGCGTCGGAGAACGAGATCGCAGGCACCCTGCTGGTCAGCGGTACGCTGCCGTTCCTGAGCGCCGTGTCGTTCGAGGGCGCGCTGCCGACGGCTGGCTCCGGCGTCGCCACGTGCGGCTGCGGCAACGGCGCGGTCGGCATCGTCAACGACGGCTTCCCCGGACCCTACCCCGGACCCTTCCTCGGACCCTTCCCCACAGATCTGCCCGGATACGGTATCGGTCCCGGCATGGGCAAGATTTATTATTAGATACAATGTTATTAATGCGATTCTAAATATAAACAATATGAAAGAAGTATTTTTTTATATTATTTAACTTGCCATTTTATAAAGATTTTCTACATACTATCGAAACAATTTGAGTTTTAAGCTAAAAGTTATTTAGCTCTGATTCAATTTTGTCCTTTAATGTGAAAATCTCTTTTGGTTTGATAATTGCAATAGAAGATATTAACGTGAATACCCACCGAAAATTATCCTTATTTATTAACAAGTTTTTATTTAAAAAGTTGTTAATAGATAAGGATAATAAAACTATAATTTTTAGGGCTCATTGTCTAGTATTTTTAGAAGGTATCACTACATTCCCTCGTAGTCATTCGTAGAAATAGATAGCAAATGTACCAAAAACAGCCACATTTAGCAGTTTTGCTATGTAATTTTACTAGTGACTACGAGGGAATGCAATGATACCGTCTAAAAATAGTGGACTATGAGCCATAAAAAATTAAGTTTTAATAAAATTGATTTTGAAGCAGGTACAATATTAAATAAAGTTCACTGCAGCACAACTTTCGGTCAGGTAAGCGCCTTAAGTAGTTTTAAGTAAAAGATAACGAGCTCCATGCAACTATCAGAGTACATTGAAAATACAATCAGCAAGAAAAAGTACTATTAATAGTATCTAGTTCAGCCATCTGCTCATCCATTAAAATCGGCGAGAGATCATTTTTTTGACATTGAAAATGTCTTTTCGTTCGCTCCAGTATAGGCTCCGATTTCACGAAAAAATTGATCCCCTTATATATCAGAGGGTTTTGAAGATATGATATTCAAAAAGACTCAAAAGACGCGTATTCATGAAAGCTTCAAGGTGCAAAAAGAATTAATCGAGAAAATAAAAAAATAAAAAAAATATGGCTTAAATAGTGAAAAAAATCTCATACTTTTCCGATTTTTTGATTTAGGCGCTCAATATTTTGGAAACGAAGATGATATCAAAACTTTGAGCAAAATTCCTCTGAACAATTTAGTCAGCTACAATTTAAGTTTAAAACAAAGGCAATCGGGTTAAGGGTTTGCCCTGTAGCTTAACCTTTAAAATTAAAAATGATCGCTTCAGTATATAGCCCCCATTTTCACTCAGAGTGCGACATCGCCTTGGTGCCATAAGTTTTAAGGCTACATGAATGGTTAACACCTCAAAAGACGCGTATCAACGAGGGCTACAATATGTAGCCGGTAGCGTATTGGCGTAATTTCGGGAAGCGCGCTCCTTAGATGCGCGTCGCGTCGCTGAGTTGTTACGGAGGTTTGACGTAGTTGAACGTAGCCGAGGGCTTCAAAACAAATCTTAGAAATTTTTATATATTTTAGGTTATAGTAGTACTACCTTTCAATAAAATAGTAATGGTTATAACAACGAAATATTTTTACATTAATTTCATACACACGAACCACAGAAAAGTAGATCTAAAATTGTATGGCTTTTGTTTTGTTTGGTTTTTTGGTGATTTCAATACTAATTCAAACAAAGGAATATATATTTTTTTTAATTCAATAAATTCATTTTCTATGTACCAGAAGGTCGTGAAAGGCACGAGATCTGTGAATTTTTCCCTGTATTATTACAATACTTTGAAATCACATTTTCAAATAACAAGCAATTGTTTAAATGATTAAAAAAATGCATTGCCTTGTCTTCCAAACTAATCGTGTATGCAAAATTATATCTCAAAAATTGGTTGAATTTAACCTACTTTAAAATTCAGTTGCAAGATTTGACCCGAATAAACAAACATGGAAAGTTAAATAAGCTATTTTTTATTTATGCAACAATTTAATGTTGTGCGCTAGTAAGGAGACCATGACCATCAGCCATTTTAATATCCCAAATGCAGGGGCACATGCCTTCCTTATAGGATGAGGAGGATGGGCCATAACCCACCACGCGAGCGCAATGTAGATTGGTGGGTGTTAATGACTGCAAATGCAGCCGGGACCAGCTGCTTAACGTGCCTTTCGAAGCACGGAGGAGCTCGAGATAATAAACTTTTGGTCACCCTTCCCATGACCGACGGCTAAATTTGCTTAAACTTAACTTCGACAATGGTTGAGCCAGGCGCTATACCACTGCGCCACTGACCTCCTCCAAGGACACCATACCTTTCCTCAAACTTTAGGAATCGATGGCACGCAAGCTCGGCCGAAACTAGACTTTTCACTTTTTAACCGACTTCCAAAAAGAGGAGGTTCTCTGTTCGGCTGTATGTATGTTTTTTTATGTATTTCCGCAGATTACTCGAAGATGGCTGAACCCGATTTAAATAATTCATACGTTATTAGATAAGGTTTTTTCCCAAGTTGGTCCCATTTTTTGAAATTTTGAAATCGGTTCAGTATTTTTCAAGAAATCTTGAAAATATTGTCACCATTTTAGGAAGTTATACGGATGATCGACCATATTTTCTTTGTTTATGTACCGATTTAGACGATTCTTTTTTTGTTTGAAAGACGATACTTTAGTGATGATACCATTTTGATTTCATTGTTATTGGACCTTGGATTTTAAAGATACACAAGGGAACTCCTCAAAATCAAATAGAAAATGTATAGTGATTGAAATATTGCTAGGATTATGACAATCTTAAACAAATCAGGTATCTAACTATGGTCAAGGACGTTTTGGACTAGGATTGAACTGCGTGTTAAGTAAATAAATGTAAAGGTGTCTTTATAAAAAAAAAACATATCTCTGGCAACACTGCGCTGTTGTCTCCATCCTTCCGTAATGTAATTTTGTTGTGTGGCTTCGGCTAATAAAGTAAAAGTTTATTAAGAAATCTTACTCTCTTTCATTGAAATATTGACGAAGCCCAATAGGTTATGGGCCCAGGCACGTTGGCAAATAATTGTTTCAGGTTAAAGTTGAGTAAAGAGCAAGATATTACGAGAGTCATTTTGTCACATTTATGGTGTAAAAGTAACCTACAAAATGGAGATCGCCAATTCAATGAAAATCGAAAAGTTCGATGGGAGAAACTTCAAACAATGGAAATTTCAAGTGAAATGTGCACTAAGAGCAAAGGGTTTGAACATAAATTTGGTGAGACCTCAAGAAGCAAGTTCACAAGTGCAATGGGATAAGGATGATGGCATGGCTATGTTCATCTTGACATCATCCATGGACCTAAATCAGATATCACTTATAGAAAACTGTGAGACGGCAAAAGAGGTAATGAGCAAATTGGAGGCTATATATGAACAGAAGTCTGAGTATAATAAAATGATGATTCATGAGAAATTTTACCAATATTCTTATTGTGCTAGTGATACTATGGCACAGCATGTCTCCAAAGTAGAAAATTTAGCAAAGCAACTGCGGGAAACTGGTGAGAAGCTCAGTGACACAGCGGTAATGACAAAGATTCTAAGCACACTGCCTCCTACTTATCGGTCGCTTAGACAAGCATGGTTGTCACTTGATCAAGATAGTCAAACAATACAAAATCTCACGTCTCGCTTAATAGATGAAGAAGCAAGTCTTTCCTATGACACAGCGTATAATGAGAGTGCACTTGTAGCTACAAAAGGAAGTGCTAAGACAAGAAATGAAGATAACCAAAATAGTTCAAACGTTCCAAGTCATAGATTTATGTGCTATAATTGTAATAAAAGAGGCCACTTTGCAAGAGACTGCAGAAAGCCGAAGAAACGATATAATAAAAATCAGAAACCGAGTGATATGTTAGCATTCAGTGCAGAAAAATATTCTTTATCGGCAAGCGGTGAAGATGCTTGGATATTAGATAGTGGTGCCTCAATGCATATGACCTTCAGACGTGATTTTTTCTGTGAATTGAATATGTCTCAAAGCTATGACATGGATAAAGAAGTTAAATTAGGGAATAAACAAAGTATTAAAGTATGTGGTGAAGGCACTATATTGATAAATAAAGTGGTGAAAGGTAAATGGGAACAATGTAAGCTAGAGCATGTCCTTTATGTGCCTGATTTACGAAGAAACTTGTTTTCCGAAGGCGCTGCCACTAGAAAAGGTTATGTCATAGTGAAGAAAAGTGAAAAAGCAATGATAGTAAAGAATAACACGGTTGTCATGTGCGCACAATTAACAGAAAACAATTTGTATGAGCTTGAGATAAAAACAATTAAACAAGAAAGTTGTAACATTGTAGACACAGATATCAAAATTTGGCATGAGAGATTGGGACACTTAAACATAAAAGAAATCAAAAATATGAGCAAGAATGGTGCAATTCCAATCACATTGACTGGCAATGAAAATTTTGTCTGTGAGGCATGTCAGTATGGGAAACAAGCAAGATTGCCATTTTCGAAATCGACTAGAGGCCCATTACAACCCGGAGAGGTTATTTATAGTGATGTATGCGGCCCAATTGAAGAATTGTCTGTGTCAGGTATGAAGTATTTTGTTCTATTTAAAGATGGGGCAACCAGTTATCGACACATTTATTTCATGAAAAACAAAAGTGAAGTATTCAGTTGTTTTATAAAGTACAATGCAATTGTGAAGAATAAATTTCAAAATGATGTGCACATTCTTCATACAGACAATGGTTGTGAATATGTGAACCAAGAATTTAAGTCATTTTTAGAAAGTAAAGGAATAACTCACAAGCGTACGGCCCCATATACCCCGCAACAGAATGGGAGGGCAGAAAGAGAGCTGCGTACAATCATGGAAAGTGCAAGAACTATGTTGTATGCAAAAGGCATTCCTTTAAATTTATGGGCAGAAGCTGTTAACTGTGCAGTATATTTGTTGAATAGAAATACATCAAGTCAAACAGGAAATGTCACACCATTTGAACTTTGGCATGGAATTAAACCTAACCTTCAACATATAAAAATATTTGGTTCAGTTGGATATGTACATCTGCCAAAAGAAAAGAGGAAGAAACTAGATAAGAAAAGTACAAAAATGTTGTTAGTTGGATATGAGAATGATAATTATCGAATGTATGATCAAAGTACAAGAAAGATTACAGTGTCACGGGATGTAAAATTTGATGAATGTAATATACCAGAAAATCGACAAAATTTCACAGAATTGAAAGTTAATAATGAAGATAGTATGCAGAGCAATGAAAAAGAACACTCATTAGTGTCATCCCCACAAAGTGAGGTTCAGGAAGAACATGACCTACCTCAAGATATTTCTTCAGATGATAGTTTGAAGAGTACTGAAGACACAGATGAGACTTATTACCCTCCAAGTGATATTATACTAGAGCAAGAAGAACAGCGAAATATTACATTGCGTCCACGTAGAAATAATAACTTTGAAGTGAACCTAACCGAGTTAGAAATACCCACCACTTATGAAGAGGCAATACATAGTGATAATTGTCATCAGTGGAAGAAAGCTATAGCTGAAGAACTTCAATCTCATGAAAATAACAAAACATGGATAATAACTGAAAGAACTGAAAAGAAGCCCATTACATGTAAGTGGGTGTTTAGTATAAAGAAGAATAAAGAAGGAGAGATTGAGAGATATAAAGCAAGATTATGTGCTCGAGGCTTTACCCAGGTGAAAGGTTTGGACTATAATGAAACTTTTTCTCCCACTAGCAGGTACGACTCCATAAGACTATTGCTCAGTGTAGCCGCGAGAGAAGACCTACAGATAGAGCAATTTGATGTGAAGACAGCCTTCCTGTATGGTGAGCTTTCTGAGGAGATATTCATGGAGGTGCCAGAGGGTATTGAAGCCGAGCCGTCAAATGTATGTAAGTTAATTAAATCTATTTATGGACTTAAACAGTCATCCAGATGTTGGAATAAGAAATTTTGTACATTTTTAACTACTTATGGATTTAAACCATGTCCTTCTGATAATTGTGTTTTTGTTGGATATTTTGATAATATAAAAGTAATATTGATTCTTTATGTTGACGATGGATTGTTACTGGCTAAAAGTAAAATCGTTTTATCTACTGTTTTAAATGATCTGAAACGAAACTTTGATATAAAAATTTTAAAGTTTAATTCATTTATTGGAATGGAAATAAATAAAACAGAAGGTTGTATAAGTATAAGTCAAATACAGTATATTGAGACCTTGATAAATAAATTCAATATGTCAGATGCTAAATGTAGTAATACCCCTGCCGATGTTAATGTACGTTTATCTAAGAATACAAGTAGTGTGCCTACAAATTTTCCATATAGAGAGGCAGTGGGAGCATTGTTATTCTTAACAACAGTATCTAGACCTGACATAGCATATGCTGTGAATGTTGTGAGTAGGTTTGTCAATGATCCAGGTCCTTCTCATGTGACTGCTGTGAAAAGGATCTTACGTTACTTAATTAATACAAAAGAAATGTCTATTGTTTATAAAGGTAATTTTGAATTAGTTGGCTACTCTGATTCTGACTTCGCAGGTGATCTGGACACTAGGAAATCTAATACGGGGTACATATTTTTAATGAATGGGGGTCCTGTCACTTGGTCAAGTCGTAAGCAAAACACGGTGGCACTGTCCACAACCGAGTCGGAGTACATGGCTGCCAGCGAAGCCACAAAAGAAATATTATGGCTTAGACAATTTTTGTTCGATATTGGGGAGCCACAAAACTCTGTAATTTTAAATGTAGATAATCAAAGTGCGATTAAGTTGATTCATAATCCAATATTTCATAAACGAAGTAAACATATAGATATAAGATATAATTTCATAAGAGAAAATGTTGAAAAGAAAATAGTTAACATTAAGTATATAGAAAGTTCACATCAACTGGCAGACTTTCTGACCAAAGCTTTGCCTGTTAGTAAGTTTAATTATATAAGAGATAATATTATGAAAAGTACTTAGATACTTATAAGATTTAAAGTAAAATACATATAGGTGATAAGATTCATTTATAGTTCCTATATGATTTATATAAGTTTTTAGGTGAATAATGTATGACACCTTGTAAATTTAAGTGGGAGTGTTAAGTAAATAAATGTAAAGGTGTCTTTATAAAAAAAAAACATATCTCTGGCAACACTGCGCTGTTGTCTCCATCCTTCCGTAATGTAATTTTGTTGTGTGGCTTCGGCTAATAAAGTAAAAGTTTATTAAGAAATCTTACTCTCTTTCATTGAAATATTGACGAAGCCCAATACTGCGAAGGAACAATGGAACTCCTTAACAATAAACAGCACGAAAAGAAGAAATTGAGTTTTTAGTGGTATTATACCACGGAAAAGTGTGAAATATAAAAAAAAATACATAACATCATCGCTTACATTTACATAATATACATACCCATAAAAAGGTAAAACTACCTAATACAGAAGGTATTTACAGTAAAAAGAAAAAAAAAGAAAAAATTGTTTAAAAACAAAAAACCGACTTCATAAAATCTGAAAATAAAAACACAATTAGCTTCAAAATTAAATACCTCTAAAAAGCAAAAAACAATTTTCAAATCATTAGATATGCATATCATTGTAATAAAACACGTATAATGAAGTCGGGTGGGGCTCTTAGAATAAAGAAGTTGTCCTCCAGCCCCACCCGACTTCATTAGACGTGTTTTATTACAATGATATGCATATCTAATGATTTGAAAATTAATTTTTTGCTTTTTAGAGGTATTTAATTTTTCACTAGATTGATCGGACCTCAACCGGAGCTCGACGAGATACCGTGCATATAAAAAGGGGCCCCATTGCCATAATGATAACAAGTACAATAAAATAAAAACTCAAGGTCTGACAGTTTAGTCCGGTGCGGTCAGGCTTCGGTCGAACTCTGGCGCCATCTACGAGTACGCTATACTATACTAAATACTACATCAACGCTTAGGGCTCAATATGATTACCGCTTGTGACATTATGAATTCTGAAAATTCATCAGCAGCATTCGTGTCCGGGGCTCATGCGGCCTTTTACATTTTGCGTGCGGCCCACCTGCCGCCGCACTTATACTTTTATTTACTAAAATACCTAATCGTTTACCGTAGGTACGGTAATACTTTGTTAACCTATGCAATGAGTTTTATTTCTCTTTTTAGTAAAGTTTTGCGGCCCACTGATTCTACGGTCTATTTATATGCAGTGCCACAAAACATTGCATTTAAGTAAATCAAATACCTGCTTAATTAATTTAAAAACAATTTGATTATTTCAATCATTTATTTCAGATATATAATTAATTTCTTAACAGTTAATAAAACATGCCTCCAACGCCGGTGCCGATAGTGGCGTATCCGGGAAGGGGAGTGGGGAAGGGTCCAGGGTAGGGTCCGGGGAAGGGTCCAGGGTAGGGTCCGGGGAAGCCCTCGCTGAGGATGCCGACAGCGCCGTTGCCGCAGCCGCACGTGGCAACGCCGGAGCCGGCCGTCGGCAACGCGCCCTCGAACGACACGGCGCTGAGGAACGGCAGCGTGCCGCTGACTTGCAGGATGCCCTCAATTTGGTTCTCTGATGCCACGGCGAGCCCGCTGGGGCCTATGGGCGAGATAGTGGTCACTGGGAGGGGACCGCTTGAGCCGATGCCGCCGAGGTTAGGATAGCCGAGGTTAGGATAGCCGAGGTCAGGATAGCCGAGGAGTGCGGAGTTGTAGACGTTACCGATACCAGCCCCCACCGCACTCACGCCGCCATACAGACCAACATTGTCGATGATGCTGATGCCGGGGTTGACCAGACCGATGCCACTCGCTAGACCAATACCGTTGTTATAAAAGCCATTGTTCAAGCACTGGCTGTAGGTATTCTGTAAGGTCAAAGTAATAGGTGTTTTATATTTTTCATTATTTTGGAGCTTTTAGTGGCATTTTGATGCAGCATATTAAATAAGTATTGAATATTGGATCAATTTTAATTTTCTAAAGTTAAAACAATCCTTACTAATATTATAAATGCGAAAGTCCGTTTGTTTGTTTGTTTATTTGGTTGTTGTTTTTTACGCCTTCACGTTTTAACTACTGAACCAATCATCATGAAATTTTACATACATGTTGTCAGGGGTGCAGAAAAGAACACAGGGTACCTTTCATCCCGAAAAAGGAACTGTTGCCGAGGGAAAGACAAAACACTATCCACAGGGACGAAGTCGCGGGCGGTCGCTAGTGTCAAATAAATTAAGATGTACGAATTTTATAGGATACTAGCTTCCGCCCGCGACTTCGTCCGCGTGGATATTAGAGAAAATCCTTAGGGAACCTTCAACCAGGATCCGACCAACCGTTTTATACGCGATTAGGCGGGTCCCCACCAAGCGCGCTGCCTCGCGAGGCAAAACATTTGCGACGTGTGACAGGCCTCGCACGAGGCTGCGCGCTTGGTGGGGACCCGCGTAATCGCGTATAAAACGGTTGGTCGGATCCTGGTTGAAGGTTCCCTAAGGATTTTGTAACGGTTCAAAACTGAACATGCTATTTTATCTCAAATATTTTTCGAATTGAGCATAATATTATTTAACTATCGAACAAGTTATTATAATAAAGAGTAGTTCAGGTTTTGAGTTAGCAATAATGTCGGAAGTTCTTTTAATCTTTCACGGCGCTAAAAATTCAAATATTAGTCTCTGTCTAGGTAACGACGCTAATAGGCTTAAAATTTATTTATATTTATTATTGTTTATTTATCAAACTTTATTTGAGCCTCTCGAATATCATTATAATAGTTTATTTTAGAAGATTACTTAAAAAAGGATTGAATTCGGTGTTAATTATTTCTGTAAGTTGTCAGTAGTGTCACACCACGTGATGTGTTTTAGCTAAAGAACGAAATTAAATATACCCCGCGTTCCAAATCACGCCAACAGCGCTGTTAGCGTATAATCCATTAAATTAGGTAGGTACACAAATACCCTATTTGTGTAATATTTTGTGACTTTTTAATTTGGTCGGATTCGCGCTCACAGCGCTGTGAGCGTGATTCGGAACGCGGCCATAGTAGGTCGTTCCAGTGGATCGATCGATGAGAAATCGATTGCCAGATGGTAACTGAGGGTCGCAAGGCAAGTCCCATATCTTTTGCTAAATCATAGTTTAAATTTTGTTTTAGGAAATATTAGACATTAGTCAGATTTGGGGGATGAATGCAAGTTTAGTTGGCTTGGAGAATTTTGTAGCGGATCTAGTACATTTTGTTAATCGTGGCGGTATTTGCTTAAATAAGGGTATTTTGTTATACCATGCCTTGCTTCATGACACAGTTAAATTGGAGATTTTAAATTAAAATGGAAGTTTAATTTGATTTTATAATATGGTTTGATGTTCAGAGATAATACAGAGAGAAAGAAAAGAAATGAAACTATGTTTTATTCTGGGCGGAGTTTAGTTGACAGTTTAGTGGTAAATTGAAAACTCGAATTGTGAAATAAAAGGGAGATAATTAATTAATAGAAATATTGTAAGGATAAATCTAGAAATATTATTAAAAAACATAAACAATAGTTATTGAAGGTGTAATAAGAAAGTATTTCATGGGAACATGTGGATGGAGCCTAATAAAGTTTGTCTTGTCGTTGGGTGTTGTACGAAGAAAGATTGATATGAAGTTTCTTCGAAAGCGGGATTTTATGCTGCAGGTTTATAATTCAAATGAGGGTAGGCATTTAGAAAATGTAAAAGTAGTCGGATGAGTGTTGCCAGTTAGGGTTTTTAAAGTACCAACATTGTGATGCTAAATTGATCGGAAATTTTAGGTTTAATTGGACCGAATACTTAATGGAAAATGTTGTAATACGTATTTTAGCAAATTGATTCTAGAGGTTATGATATTTTGGGGAAGGCGAGATAAAAAGATTGAAAAGTTGGATTCTAATTATAGCATATGGGAGGTTCAATTTGTTGTGAATATAAAATTCGTATTAATCAGAGTTCTATGATTATAGTACAATAATTTCATATGATTCTGGATAAATATTCTGAATATTATTCAAAGTTGTTAGTTTTGTTAGAAATGATGTAAGGGGGAAAACTTGTTGATTTATTTATGATTGAAACGTTATTTCATACAATTGTATGAATTGCTTAAATCAAATGTAGCTGAAATGTCAGTATAGAGAAATATTTAGGTAACAGATTAATTTTAATTTGGTTACAAATGGAGCGTCATTGTGCGCTTGAGTATAAAGAATCTTGAAGATAGAAGGTTATTAGTTAGTTGAATTGTACGTTGGAATTATTGATTAGTATAGGGGTTCATTTTGTAAGATTAGTAACTTAAATATTATATTTACAAGTTGAGTAAGACAAAACTGAATTCTCCCCATTTTTGAGGGAGAAGGGAAAATTTTAGGAATAATTTATGTTGTGGGGTCGTGCGTGTATCAAGTTACGCACGCTAAGTACCTATGTAGAGAACAAGCATTTTTGTATTTAAGTTTTTAGTCGTGTATGCGCAGTGACACGTATCGGTCGCTGACGCAAATAAATAATAAAATTCCAACAGTATTTTATTTGATGTACACGAGGTGAGTCCCCTGTCCCCACAGTGGTGACCCCGAAGGAACATTAATAAATCGTCGCGAGTGTTATAATAAAATATGCCTACGGATCCGCCTAAAAACCCGCTAGAGCCGGCACCGCCGTCGCCAGCGCCGGCACCCGCGCCGTCAGCCGCCCAGTACGCCGCCGCCGCCACCGCTAGGGCGGATAGCGAACTGTCTGCGATACAAATTAGTAACAGGATACCCGAATTTTGGACAGACCAGCCACGGGTATGGTTCATTCGTGCTGAGGCTGTGATGCTGCCACAGAAGATGGGTGATGAAATGCAATTTCAGGTACTCGTAGCGAAATTAAGTAAAGAGGCTATACAGCAAGTAACAGATTTATTAATTAAGCCTCCTGAGACAAAAAAATATGAATCTCTAAAAAATAGATTACTCGCAATATATGAAGAGTCGGAAAACCGCAAAATTCAAAAACTAATAGGAGAGATGGAGTTAGGCGACCAAAAGCCGTCGCAACTTCTACGCCGCATGCGTGATTTGGCGAGGGAAAAAATTCCTGATGACACCGTTAGAATTTTGTGGCAAAATCACTTACCACCTTCTGTACGAGCTGTGCTAGCTGTTACTGAAGCTTCGGACTTAGACAACCTGGCAACTATAGCCGACAAGATAATGGAAACCATGACGCAGCCACAGATTTCCGAGCTTTCTACCCCTGAGCAAAACAAAGGTAATGACAAAATTTTAGCGGAAATCGCAAAATTAAGTGCCAGAATTAGCAACATGGAAAGGTCTCGCAGCAAATTCCGAGAGCGCAGCAAGAGCCGTTTCAATCATCGTTCCCGTTCTCGTTCGAAAAGTCAACCGCGACGTACTCCAGAAAGTGAAGACTGGCTATGTTTTTATCACTTTCGTTTCAAGGAACGTGCAAATAAATGCGTACAACCTTGCACCTGGAAGAAGGAAAACTAGAAAATGTACAGGTAGGAGAGGCGAATATCTGTGCAATTTCTCCAACCCATCGCCTTCGCGTACGTGATCATAATAGTGGCTATAGTTTTTTAATAGATACTGGCGCAAACGTGTCTGTCATTCCAATCTCAGTGTGTAAACGCGGCTATCACAATAGTAAATGTTCAGACTATAAACTGTATGCAGCGAACGGTACCGAAATAAAGACTTACGGAACGAAATCACTTGTGTTAAATTTACATTTACGCAGACCGTATCGCTGGGACTTTATAATTGCCGATGTAAAACAGCCTATCATAGGAGCTGATTTCCTAAGTACTTATGGATTATTAGTAGACTTAAAAGAACGGAAATTAATAGATAAGGTAACCAATTTGAACATTTTAGCGCCCATTGTAAATTGCAGGTTATCAACTGTAAACACTATCGACAAAAGTCATCCGTACTGGGATGTAATTAGTAAGTACCCGGATATTACCAAACCTATTAATTTTAAGGATAGTCCCATTAAGCACAATGTTTACCATCACATCGAAACGACAGGTCCACCCGTACACGCCCGTGCGCGCCAACTTCCTCCAGATAAGTATAAAAGGGTCAAGGAAGAATTCAAGGTCATGCAGGAAATGGGGATCTGCAGGCCATCCAAAAGTCCGTGGTCCAGCCCGCTACATGTCGTACCTAAAAAAAACGGTGAAATTCGACCGTGCGGGGACTACAGACGTTTGAATGCCATAACAAAACCCGATCGGTATCCCGTACCAAGATTGCGCGATTTTACATATCTATTGGACGGTAAAACTATTTTCACGCGACTTGACGTAGTTAGAGCTTATCACTGTATACCCATATTTCCTGATGACATTGAAAAAACCGCAATAACGACACCATTTGGCTTATTCGAGTTTCCAATGATGACTTTCGGATTGCGCAATGCTAGTCAAACTTATCAACGTTTTATGGATCATTCAGTACTACAAGGACTTGATTTTTTATTCACTTTTGTAGATGACGTGTTAATTGCTTCTAATTCTGAAACTGAGCATAAAGAGCATTTAGAGAAAGTTTTTGAACGTTTTAATCAATTCGGAATTTCCATTAATTTAAGCAAATGTTGTTTTGGCGTTTCTAAAATTGAATATTTGGGATACGAAGTATCTAAAGAAGGCATCCGACCTTTGGATAGCAAAATTGAAGCCATTAAAAATTATCCTAAGCCGAAAACAGTCGAGGAATTACGACGTTTCTTAGGAATAATAAACTTCTATCGTTCCCACATTCCTAACGCAGTCAAATATCAGTTAGTATTGAATGGCTATTTGCGCAATGCGAAGAAAAGAGACAAAACATCCATAACATGGACACTTGAAGCTGACGAAGCTTTCTCACGGTGTAAGGCGAGTCTACAAGACGCCGTCACGTTATCGCACCCACACAGCGAAGCTCCAATTGCACTTATGACTGACGCTTCGAATTCTTGCGTAGGAGCAGTTTTACAACAGTTTGTTGATAATAATTGGAAACCATTAGGTTATTTTTCTCAAAAAATATCTGAAGCGCAAACTAAGTATTCCACTTACGACCGTGAATTATTAGCTGTATACTTAGCAATTCGTTATTTTAAAGATTTAATTGAAGGTCGTCAACTATGTATTTTTACCGACCACAAACCCTTAACTTACGCCTTTAACAAAACCAGATGCGAAAAGGAAACACCTAGACGCATTAGACAACTAGCATTTATTAGTGAGTACACTACAGACATTCGTCACATAAGTGGTAGCGACAACGTGGTAGCGGACACATTATCACGCATAGAGACAATAGCCTGTCCGACATCAATAAATTATGATGAATTAGCAGACGCGCAATGCACCGATGAGTACGTCACTCAGTTATCAAGCGAATGTAATAGCAAAATACAATTAAAGAAAATAGTTATGCCCACGTGTAGCAAACCTATTTTCTGTGAAATATCTACGAGCAATGTAAGGCCGTATTTACCTGTTAAGTATCGTAGAATCGCTTTTGACACTGTGCATAATTTAAGTCACCCGGGAATTAACACGACTAGGAAAATGATGTCGACGAAATTCTTTTGGCCCAATATGAACCGTGACATTGGGGTTTGGGCTAAAACTTGTTTAAGCTGCCAACGCTCAAAAGTAATTAGACATACTAATTCCGCTGTCGAAGCTTTTCCGTCATGCGACAGATTTGATCAAATTAATATCGATATTATCGGCCCACTTTCAATAACTTCTGAGGGATATAGGTATTGTTTGACCATTATCGATAGACGAACACATTGGCCTGAAGCTTTTCCGCTCAAGGACATAACTGCCGAAACAGTAGCTAAAAATGTATATGACGGTTGGATAACGCGTTTTGGCTGTCCCTTAAAATTAACGAGCGACCAAGGACGTCAATTTGAGAGCGATTTATTTGCTAAACTTATGTTGTTGCTAGGAATTAAAAAAATCCGAACAACGGCATATCATCCTCAAAGCAACGGTGCCGTAGAAAGGTGGCACAGATCATTAAAAGTAGCTTTAACAGCACGTCTTACTGAAAAATTATCATCTTGGGTAGATGAATTGTCAACGGTATTGCTTGGTCTCAGAGCAGCTGTTCGAACTGATAACAAGATAAGTGCTGCCGAGATGACTTATGCTCAAACTATTCGCCTACCATCCGATTTTTACGACGTACGATCAGTTAATGCATCTGATGATTTAACATACGTTCAAAAGTTGCGTGGCATTTTGAACAGTTTTAGGCCTAGCCCTAAGTCACATTCAAACAAATCATTTTTTGTTCATCCTGATTTACGGGATTGTGAATTTGTTTTTGTTCGTAACGAGGTACATAAACCTTTGAAACCTACATACGACGGTCCTTACCGCGTATTAAAACGTGGAACTAAGGTTTATGAAATAGAACTTCCTAATCGTAAAGTTAATATATCCATCGATCGGTTAAAACCCGCGTATATGTTACAGACATCAAATTCAGATATCGAACGTAATTCACAATCGACCGATTCAGAATCAAGCACAAAAACACGCTCAGGTCGTGTTACGAGGAGACCCGTACGTTTCGTTGATTAAAAAAATATTCTTAAGTACTTCCCTTGTTTAAAATAATGTGTAACTGTATTATAAGTAAATATTGTTTAGACTAACGTTGCCAAGCAGTGTGTGTATAAGTGCCTTAAGTGGCCACAATTTTTTTCCCTGTGTTTATACCATTCAAGTTTCGTGTGAACTTGTAACAACGTAGTATTATTGGTAGAGTAGTACCTAATAAGTAATATGTTTGTTTTAGTTATGATGAAAAATCTCTATGTAATTATTATAGATTCCCTAGTTTAGTAACGTTTATGTACCTACCTATTATGTTTCTAACGTATTTTTGTAATGTTTAAGTAAAAATATAAGTAAGTAGTAGTAATTGACTGAAAAGTATAAAGAATATAAGTGTATACGTTAATTTAATAGATAGCGATAAAAAGTTTAAGATGCTCTACCTATTTTAAAATTGTATGATCTTTTTCTTTTTTTTTCTCAATTAAAATGTATTTTTTTTAAAAGGGGGGAATATTGTGGGGTCGTGCGTGTATCAAGTTACGCACGCTAAGTACCTATGTAGAGAACAAGCATTTTTGTATTTAAGTTTTTAGTCGTGTATGCGCAGTGACACGTATCGGTCGCTGACGCAAATAAATAATAAAATTCCAACAGTATTTTATTTGATGTACACGAGGTGAGTCCCCTGTCCCCACAATGTAAAATAGGGAGATGAAGGTAGGTAAAAAAGATGCTTAGGTCGTGTGGGGTGAGGTTCCTGGAGTGAGTGAATGATTTTGGGGGGTTATAAAAGACGTGGCTCGAGGGAAATCGCTCTCTTTACTTTCCTCGTCGTCAACGTAGCATCAAGTGGAACCTCGGTAGAAGCCGTCAATACCCCCTTTGTAAGATAGCTTCGAACAAGTAGTATTTTTATAACGCAAGAAAACAGCAAGAAGTCAGGAAGAAAGTGTTTATTTGAGGTTTTGACGTATAGGTCCGCAACCGGGTGCGAGTCTTTTGCATATACGCTTTAATTAGGGCTTATATGGTATAAGTAATGTAATGTGGATTGGGAGCACCTATATTGGACTGGTTTCGATCTTATCTGCAAAATAGACCGCAAGTTGTAGCTTGCAAGGGATATGAGTCTAGAGTTTTCTACGCCAAATCTGGCGTTCCGCAGGGTTCACACCTTGGTCCAATCCTGTTCTTACTGTTTATTAATGACATCACTTCTTACATAAAGTACAGCAACATTTCACTATTTGCTGATGATCTAAAAATTTTTAGGACTATCCATAATTCATCAGATGCACAGCTTCTTCAATGTGATCTCAGGAATATTAATTCATGGTGTGAACTCAACGACATGTCTCTCAACGTCAATAAATGTCACCACATCAGTTTTACTAAAAAACGTATTCCTCTCACAACACGCTATTTCTTAAAGAATACACCCTTGACTACTGTCAGCGAGATAAGAGATCTAGGCGTGATACTGGATAGTAAACTAAAATTTACTGCACACGTTGATACTATTGTAAAAAAATCAGCACAACTCCTTGGCTTTTTAAAGCGTAACTCTAGAAGTTTCAAAGACTCTGAAACCAGGATCACACTGTATAATTCCATAGTTCGTAGTAGACTGGAATACGCTAGTGTCGCTTGGAATCCTGTGTACAGTCAACAGTCTCAACGAATCGAATCAATACAAAGAGCTTTTACCAGGCATCTGGCATATGTCTCACCTGGAATATCGCATCGTCAACCATATAATTTAAGACTCGCCTTTTTCAAGTTATCTTCTTTGCGTGACCGGCGTACTGTGTCAGATCTGATGTTTGTACATAAGATCGTAAACGGTACCACCAAATGCAGCCATCTGCTTCAGCAAATATCTTTACGGGTTCCCCACAAATACCCACGCTATCCTTGCTCCAAGCCATTTAATATTCCTAGCTGTAGAACGAATTTAGGCAAACATCAGCCACTTTCCAGAATGTGCTCTCAATACAATACGATTAGTACAAAAGCAAATGAAATTGATATCTTCAATGACAACTTACGTTGTTTCAAAGATAAAGTGCTGAAACACGTGAATTAATTGGTCGGTTAAACTTATTAATTTAATAGTGATTCTTAGTTTAAGTATTAAAATTTTGTTTGTTTCGATTTCATTTATTTTTAACTTTATTTTTATTTTTGACTGTGTTGATTTGATTTTATTTGATCTGATTTATTTGAATTTAATTTAGCTTAAGTAATTTATTTTAATTCAGGTAATTTAATATTGTTGATTTAATTTGTATTGATTTAATGTAATGTGTACAATAATTGGTTGTAATGATAATAATGTATGATTGTTTTTTAAATTTAAGTACCAATCAATGCTTCCCAAATTTTAATAGGATAACATAAAAATTTTAATATGGGAAATGTTGTGTATACCAGTAATTGGTTTTCATGTATGTCCTAATCGTTAATAACTTCAAGACCCACTTGTATATAATTGCATGTAAAACTGTTGGTGTACCTTATATAAATAAATAAATAAAAGTAAGCTTGAAATTAAAGTAGGTAGATTTTGTTTGCGAATTTTCATAAAGTAAAGTAAATTTCCCAATAAATCAAAGAAGTTTCCGAATCAAATTTGTTTGAAATTTATATAAGCAATTGGGGAACGATAAAGGGGGTTGGATTTTGAATAAATATCATTAGTTTTGTGTCTCTAAGGGGCGTTCGGTCAATCCTCAAAGGGGTAGGTAATGTAGCATTGCTCTGTGGCGTGCAATGCGGGTTCTGTTAAAAGACACCTAGTTCAGTCACTTAATATCACCAAGTTAGCCAACTCGCTTGGGAGCCAACGAACCGAACGGCGTGCAGGAGTGTTCCTCGCCCAATCGTGGAGGATATGACTTGGTGGTGTTAATCCTCTTCTGTCAGGACTCAGCGCTGTCCCGTCCCACCAGCGCTGAGCACGTCCAAGCTGTTAGGAGAGAATTAGGCGAGTCATGCTTGCTCACGCTCTACAGATTCAGGGCTTCGGTGATGGGGTAAGCATCACAAATATTGCATAGGAAATCTAAATTTAGTCGCTGGTAGGCAGGTAAACTCATTAGGTTTATAAATTCATTGTTAGGTGCGTAGGAACAGTAGGTTAGGTTTGCATCTTGAGACGGGAGGGAAATTTGGATGCTGGTAAAAGATTGGACGTTCTCAAGAAGGTCGAGCTGTCAGCAAGGTAACAGCAGTAACGTTAGATAAGCTAGGAACTCTTATATAGGCGAAGGAGAGGTAGGTCAATTCGCAGTGTATCAGATTTAGGTAGGCCGCAAATAGGTTGGTGTACGACAAAATGGCTGTCGAAGTGAGACATAGGCAGGTGGTGTCGAGAATGGTACCAACAAGATGGCTGCCGCAGGTCATTCAGTGGTACATAGGAACTTGACTAGGGTGTGATGAGGTAGGATGATTTAGGAACGGAATCTAGGAAGCGCAGACGTGTTAAATATAGTGAACGAAAGGTAATGTGAAACTACTGGGTAGGATCCGAAGGAAAAGTATCAATCTTCCATAGTAGGCGCCTTAACAAAGATCTATTAATGCTATGACCCAGTGTTGTGAATAATTACTACGATGTGCTCAATTGAGTAGACTTTGCAAGCTCCAGTAAGTACCCACAAGTTGACCGATCCGACGGAAAAGTATCAATCTTCCATAGTAGGCGCCTTAACAAAGATCTATTAATGCTATGACCCAGTGTTGTGAATAATTACTACGATGTGCTCAATTGAGTAGACTTTGCAAGCTCCAGTAAGTACCCACAAGTTGACCGATCCGACGGAAAAGTATCAATCTTCCATAGTAGGCGCCTTAACAAAGATCTATTAATGCTATGACTCAGTGTTGTGAATAATTATTATAATGTGCTCAATTGAGTAGACTTTGCAAGCTTCAGTAAGTACCTACAGTTTGATTTACTATTAATTAGAGCTAGACAAATTCTTCTGTTATTGGATAATGATTTAATAGTGAAAGTTGAATCATAAATAAAGAATAATTATTCATCCTTGACTTGGATTGGTAAAATTGAACCTGTTTTCAATTGGTCGTTTACAGTTGAGATAATCCGTTTTGGTGATTGTGGGAGGAATACTGAAACAAGATCTGGGCGTATGGAATAATCCCGTGTTACCATTAGACTAATGTTGAATCACAGTTTATGGAACACTAGATCATAGTTTGAGTAAACCTTTCAAATTAACAGAATGAAGGTTATGACTAACAGTGAGATAATACTTTGAAAAGTATCTACCTACTATGAAAATATTATATTATTTAGTGAATACATTAAATTCACAAATAATAAGTTCAACATATTATCTGAGTTCAAATATTACAACTAGTTTCAACCAACTCAATTTGAGGATGAAAGAAATAGAATTTTATTGATATCAAATATTGCATAGTCTACTCAACATTTAATTGAAATATCGCCTTTAACTTTAAATGAAATGAACTGAAGCCAATTCGGTTTATGGTTGTATATTTATAATTTTGCCGAGATTAAAGTATGAAGAATCCGTCATAGAACTTTATTACCTTGTTTAGAATTGTCTTTCCTTCAGAATATGAGAACTATCAGTGTCCCAAGTAAATGGATAGTAATGTTGTGTCCATCTGTTATAATGTTAAACAATCATACTAGAATTATTTATTAAAGAAAAAAAAATTGTAATTCAGCCATCACAATTGAAGGAGAATTCTTCATTGTGAAAACTGATAGTTCGCTTGGGAGCATTTTGCTCCGTCCTCTTTTGTTGAAACAGACTGACAAAGACCAAATACCTTAATATAATAAACTTACTAAGTAAATTTATCATGAAAAAAATATGGCTGGCCAGAAGAGGATTGCCCAATTCCGGTGTCGAGATCCATTGTATAAAGCGGGGCGGTGCTTGTACCTTAGCTGGCAAAAACACAATTGCATACTCACTACTTGTACAATAACTTAAGAAAGTAAAAGAATTCTTATTTAATAGCGCTGAAGATTTTATTATACTTTGATCTCAGGCGACTAAAACTCCTTAACTTACCTGAAATAATCTCTCTTATCTTAATGAATTAAGTTGACAGTAGATAATTTACATTATTTAGAATAACGTCATACATGACCTATAATTTGACACTTGGCAGCGGAAGAGAATTATCCAAATTTAACTTTTCTCTATAACCCGACTTACCTATTTTTACCTTACAGTCTATTATGGTTGAACATACCCTCTTTTACCTTATAACAATACTCCATTTAACTCATAAATTCACTTTGATCATTTCCTATCAACGTAGGTTTATTTCACTCATACTTACTTCATCAACGGAACGTAGTTGGGAACGTTTTCCCCTCTATTTATAGTATTCCCAGTTATTGACACTAAAGAACTATGGGGTTTCCCTTGGTAGTATGACAAATATTAAGAATTAATATGAAATTAAAGTAAACTCACTTAGGAAAAATACAGACTTAATTTCTATTTCTCTGGTTATATCAATAGAGCAATAACTTTCTTTTAGTGGTATTTTCATTTAGAAATAAATGTAATAGCAGGAATAATTAAAATCTAGTAATAAAAGCGAATACTTCTATTGGAAAATGAAAATCAATACTAATCACACTTTTAAAAGAATTTGGGTTCACTACTTATCACAACCAGGGTTCCTCCATTAGACATTCACAGGTCCTCTCAGATCACACAAAGCTTTAGTTAAGGTTGAATAAAGTAAACTTAGTAAATCGCATTTTGGAAGTTATTTAATCCAGTAAAATTAGGTTCCAATAGTTTAGTTATAATCAACGGTAAGTAGTAAGCGGATTTTGATTGTACTCCTGTCCTGTAGGTTATTAGGTTTCCACTTAGGTTTTAGTCTCTTTCTTAGGTCGTGATCATTTAGTTCCTTTTGTCCTTAGCTGGACGGTTACAATTTTCTCTAATATCCACGCGGACGAAGTCGCGGGCGGAAGCTAGTTTATTACAATAATCAGAATTAGGTCCAGAGATATTAAGAGTATCACGTTCCCGTTTCTTTACTCTTTCCCGTTTCCGTCCCCGCCCCCGTTCCCGTTCCTGTTCCCGTGTCCGTCCCCGTCCCCTTGGGCTGAATCATGTCCACCGTGTTGGACTTCAAAACAAATGTCATTTTCGCATTCCTCATCCCATAAAACCTCAAGAACGACATCCACATCGGCTTTCATGTTTACTTACCCCATTTACCCCCTAACGGATGATTTTCAAAATAAGAAAATATGTGTTTGCCTATTTATTTTTAGACATGCTCCTACGAATTTTTAAGCTGTAAACTATGTAATGTCTATTTTATATTATTTTTCCATTTGTACCCCATTTTCACCCCTTTAGCGGTTAAATTGGACTTCAAAATTAATGTCATTTTCGCAATCACCATCCCATAAAACCTCAAGAACGACATCCATATCGATTTCTACGTTTACTTAGCCCATTTACCCCCTAAGGGGTTGATTTTCAAAACCACAAAATATATGTTTGCCTATTTATTTTAAGACATGCTCCTACGAAGTTTTAAGTTGTAATGTCTATTTTATATTGTTTTCAATACCAAATTTAAATCCAATTTTCACCCCTTTAGGGGTTAAATCATGTCGACCGTGTTGGACTTCAAAATAAATGTCATTTTCGCAATCTTCATCCCAGAAAACCCCAATAACGACATCCATATCGATTTTTAGGTTTATTTACCCCATTGCACCCCCATTTCATCACCATGGGGGTTGAAATTATACCAATACAATATGCGTTGCGTTAGATTTCCATCCATAAGCCTAAATTACAAATCTAGCGATTTCTACTTCAAAAATGAAGGATTATCTTCTAAACACAACTTCATCCCCCTTTTCACCCCTTTGGGGGTAGAATTTTGAAAAACGCTGAGACACGTATTTATTTATTTTCAATCATCAGCCTAAACACAAAATTTGAAGATCCTAGCTTCAAAACTGAGGGACTTTCATACAAACTTTCATCCCTTATTTCATCCCCTTAGGGATGGAATTTTCAAAAATCCTTCCTTAGTGGATGCCTACACTGTATAAAGTATCTGTGTGCAAAATTTCAAGTCTCTAGGTTCAGCGGTTTGGGCTGTGCGTTGATATCTCACTCAGTCAGGACTTTGAATTTTATATATATATTTATATATATATAGATAAAGAAGTTAATTTTGAGTATTTTACCTGGATTAGAACAGCTGAAGCGATGAAAAGGACAAATTTAGGTACCATTTTGTTGATCAAAGAAAAGTGTCTGTGGTTTGATTAGAATTAACTTTAGTTTTTATAGGCAATCGACTGACATGGTTTATCAGTTTTGAAATGACCTAACATTGACACAATTACTTACAAAACTTATGTCATAATTTGAGTGATAAAGACCTTATGGCATAAACATTAAACGCAACATTTTGATATAAATAGACATTGAAATGTTCAATTAGTATCAGTTAAAACGATCAACACATTTGATTAAAATAAAAATGAATTCTTTAACAGTTTTCTTGGTCTGCCTTCAGGCTCTCCTATTCGCCCAGGTATTTCTTTATTTATTTAATAGTACTTGTTATTGTTAGCATACTAAAATTTAGAGATACATAATCAAAATAATTACTATAAAATGGGGAACGACAGATTTTGGCCCACCATGCAATTCAGGTGATAGCTGGCCTTTTACAAACTCGCCTGTTTTTCGAGAAAATAACCTATTGTTTGTGATAATTACTCCAAAATATTTCCTTAACTGAATTGCATTTATATATTTTCAGAATACCTACAGCCAGTGCTTGAATAGTTTTGGTAACTCTGGCATTGGTCTGGGCTATTCTGGCCTCAACGGTCTGGGTGCCATTGGCGGAAACACCAACGGTCTCATCAACGGACCTGGCTATCCTGGTCTTATTGCCGCCGGTATTGGCAGCGGTATTGCTCCTGGCATCAACGGACTTGGCATCGGCGATCGCTTACCATTCGGATACGGTGCTGGCGTTCCAAACGTGGCGGCTACGGCCTCCGTCCCCGTCACCGGCCCGTTTGCTGCTACTGGCACCGCTGAGCTCGCGGTCGGAGGAGATGTTGGCGTCGGTGGGCAAACAGTGGTCGGTGGCCAGGTCCCGGTGATCGGTGCCGTCAGCTTCGGTGGCCAGATACCCGCCGGTGGCGTCGTCTCTATCGCTGGCAACTGCGGATGCGCAGGTATTCCGCTGTAAAGTGGGGGGTTTGAATTATAATTACCTGTTTAAAATAAATATATAAAACATCCATTATCATTGTACTTTGTTTATCTCCATTTTCCTTTTTTTTATTTTGCAGTAATGACCCAAAGTGTTTTAACAGTGATGACAATAACTGATTAGTGGCAATTAAGACCCATAAAAAAAATAAACCTTCTTGAATCGTATAGATGCTGCTAGGAAGTTGTCGCGCATTCTAGGGCTGAAGAACTGCACAATTATGGACTTGGGGCGGTCACTGCTGGTGTTAATTTTGGCATTTCGTGTTGCTTTGTGGATATTGCTCTCTGCTATTTCACATGATATTACCTTTGCTATGTTCATGACTGTAGATATAAGGTTTTCCCCCTTGTGTTCGGGTAAACACTGAATTTTAACCTTAGTAGATCGAGCTTGCTGCTCCATGGTATTCATTCTCTCGTTTATATCTTTCAAAGAAGCCTTAAGCTGCTCGTTCTCCTTTTTTAGTTCATGAAGAGCAGTAAATTTTCTTGTTATATCAGTCTTAATTATCTCATACTGTTCGTTCATGAAGTTCATGGACTCCTTAAATTGTTCTATCTCGGATTTGATAGACTTAAGCTCCTTGTTTACATGTTGTGCCAGTGTCTCGTTTAGATGCTTCGTAAGTGCTGCTATTTCAGAACGTATAATGTTTTGTACTTCGCATGTCGTCACCGGTGTATCGCTGTCCGTATTCTCAACAGCAGTAGAAGTTATTGGCGCTGGAGTTTTTTTGTTACGGACCGTTACATTTGCTTAGATTAATGTCTTTTGCGGGTTGCAACGTATAGGAGTGCCATCAGCGTTGCCCTTCTTTGGGTTACATACTAGACACTGCCAAGCAGTTAGTTCGTCTGTTCCTCCTTCCAGTGACGATCCTACGCAAGAGCCGTGATAAACCACTCGGCATTTAGCACACGTTACCTTCGATTCAGAATCTGATATAAGGTTAAGGCACGCGGAACACTTCTTTCTTTCTCACTTTTATATTCGATGAGCAAATCGATAACAGAATCGCGTTGCACCGTGTATGGCCCGCTTTAGGATTTTAATTGGTGGCAACACTAGGCTTCATCTGTCAATCGAAGCGGTGGCGATGGCGGTTTGTTATGTTGGCACTCTTGGTTGTTAGTGATTGTCAGCGGGCATTTTTAGGTTATGTTGAATGCAATTTATTTGTGCAAAACTTCAGTCACCACCCGATGTTTTACTTTATTCAATCAATTTTTACTTGCAAATAACACACACTTAAGGCAAGTTTGGAACGTATGCAACGATAATCTACTTTCAATTATATTTTACAGACACCGCTGTCAAGTGTACGTCTTTAGGCTGGCCCCAGATCTACCGGTTCCGTTTCTTTGCTTTGCTGTGCTACCTTGCTTGAAAGACCGCCGGCCAACCAGGGTAATTTTCAATCTATCGCATTTTGGGACTAGACCAAATTGGCAAGATAGCCATTAGCTTGGTTTTATCAAATATTATCGCCTGGATTGCGAAGTAGGAAGCTTTTAGGAGATGTGCCACCCTGAACATGGACTCCGATCGTTAAAAATAACTCGATCGCTTATTTATACAAGATGTTTGGTAAAGCCTTATAAAACTGAATATGGTAGATAGATGGACCAAATCTGAAATCGCGAAAAAAAATGAACTGTTTGATACATTTTGATAATTTCGTTATTATTTTTTGTATAAAACAGCAGTTTTTTTTAAAACGAAAACGAAAACTTCTCATCGCACCCCAGACGACGATATTTGATAACACCAAACTAATGGCTATCTTGCCAATGTGGTCAGGTCAAAATATGCGATAGATTGAAAATCAGCCTCTTGGCCGGCGGTCCATGGTAGAACAGCAAAGCAAAGAAATGAAACCGGTAGGTCTGGGGCCAGCCTTATTGTTTAGAACCGGAAACGGAAAAAAGACTGATAGCGGTGAGTCAACAATTACACGCAGTTTTCGGTTAAAAGTCACGCGTTCAACGGAAAAAATTAATACACGTGATATCTCACTACACCCCCCGTCCCCCTTGTGATACTTCGTGATTTTTCCAACTATCCTCCCCCCCCTTTCGAGGCTCACGTGATTAATGGACGACCCCTATTGCTCATATATTATTATAAGCTTTGAAAGTAAGCATAGCGTTCAAATACATAGAAAGTTGGCCATTTGAGTAAGGGGGCTGTTATAATAAAAAAACTGGCAATATTTTCTATTGCAATTTTGTATTTCTTGTATTTCTATGTACGAGTACATAAAATACATTTTCCACCAGGGAGCCTCAATCTTTATCTAAAATCTACTCATTGAGACCATTTTTTGAGCCCAATCTCACTGTATTTGCTTTAAGAGTTGGGTATCCCGCAGGCTACCTTTTTTTTTTTTGTATGCCGTTGAAAAACGCATTTACGCGCTTCCCTTCCCGCAGGTGGACGGGAAGGGGGCATGTGGGACTCGCCAGGAGGGGACCGCAACATTCAACGTTGATCCCGTAGGCTACCTGATGCTTAGGCATCAGTTCAAGATTGCCATGTTGAAGCAATAGTACACCAAATCAATCGGACCCGTGAATGTTGGTAAGATCCTTTTGTCAAAGAGGAAATAAGCTGATGATTTTCAAACGGCTAAACAGATCTTCATAAATAATAGGTTAGAACCATTGTCGATCACGCCATTTTCGAGTAAAAAACCCACACACACACACGCAAACAAACACACACACACATACACACACACACACACGTCAAACTTATAATATAAACTCAAAGAGTTAATTACTTTGATTATTTCGTCATTTCACTAAGGTTAAATTTGTCATTTCACTAAGGTTCACCCTTGTTTGGTATAACAACTTATGATATAATTTTACTAATTCGAACAACGTTCGAGAAAATAATCACTTTATAATATAAATTTATGATGAAATCTATGAAAATTATGTCAATCTTAATATATAAAATCGTAAACTGAATGAGGAAAATAACTAAAAAATAACTAAATAACTGAATGGAAAATATTACAGTTTTAGAATTAACTGAGAAACATCATGTCTACCTTCGCCTTCCTTTTCTTCTGCATCCAGGCTTGCCTGCTCCAGGTAATACTAATAGTTTTAATGTTTATTTTTATTTTTGTAGGTACATATTTATTTATTTTTTACTATTTCTTATGCAATTTATTTGTGTTGGCAACGCTGAAGGGAAAATTCTCTTTCTCCTCATCATTGCCCTTAGAAAAGTTTAGTAGGTATAGATCTAATTATTTTTATTGCCTACCCCGATCTTACTGATATAGTCTGTTGTTTTTTTAAATTTAATTAATTCGCAGGTTCTCTCATAGTCTATACTGATTGTTTCATTATTATGAAACATCCCATTCCATGAACGGGCTATCACCCGAAAAATCTCTATGAAAAACTGCAATAGTAGGTGATTATTGGGCGTTCTGGAACACATTCACTCCAGGTCTCTCACGTCCGTTCGATCCCTGTCGTGAAGTGTTCCAAACAGCCCAATAATCACCTCGATCGCTGTAGTAAAAACTGTTTCAGGAAGACCAGTTAAATGTATGAAAATATGGTTAAACTCCCTAGTTCCTACCTACTCGCGATGAATAAATATAAAATATACTTTATGTAAAACTTACATGCTGCTAAGCTTACTGCACACCAAATCATTTGTATTGCACTCATTATAATATAGTAACACTGATTTATGCACGATGCTTAAACCGATAATGGATCACACTCGGCGGCTGACATTATCGAACTTATCGTTTTGTTTTAGACTGATTGTTCGTGTCAGTGGCCAAATTTGGTCGATGGCACCTGAAGACGAATTTCGATCATAACGCTTATCATTACGAAAATATCATTCTTCGGCCGATTGCTCATGCCCATCGCCCATTGGCTGGTGGCACCTCAGAAATGAATTTCCATCACGATACGATACGATTAAGAACATCGGATAATAGTCAATGCCAAAGCTGAGGAAATTATCATTCTTCGGCTGATTGCTCGTGCCGTTCACCTAGTGGTTGTTGGCACCCAGATATGATAATTCAAAAGATAAGGCAAATATACCTCCAAAGAACTCAACAGGTAACTGGTGCCGGTGACCAAATTAGGTTGGCGACACCTAAAACAACGAAAAGATTACCACTTTATGCTGCCATCGAGAGATGGGTGACCGCCCATCTATCCAGTTTTCGGGTTTTCTCATAACCTGCACTGCACTGTTCACTTACGCGGACGACAAGACTATGACTCGAATGCAAGTGCATTGCGTCATGGTTCAAACTGTGTGATTGAAAAAAATCGCACATAATGCATTGAGTTAAGGAATGGTTTAAATTGAATATTATAATTCACTTATCACGTTTATCTATGCAGTGGTATTGACTTTTGTAAGGTAAGCAAATAGGTAAGCCACATTACCACCGTGAGAATAAATTCGCAACATAAACTAGTTAGAGCACACGGTTTGTCTCGTTATTTTTATATTTATTATCTTTTAAGGTTTTTGATTTAATTTTTCATGAAATACAATCATTGATTTCATAAACACATATTCTCTGAATATCGTCAAAAAGCCCAGTTAATAATAAATAAAATAATCAGTTTCGTTAAAAGTGTATTTTTTTCTTTTGGGCACAAATTGACTTTTAGATCTCTTGTAAACCGAAATAACAAAGGTTATTGGGCATATTTGACCCACTTGATGAATGTTTGCGTACAGAGACCAAACCAGTTTCAAATTGAAGTTTCAATCCCACTTTTCAAAATATGTATTATTTTTTTTATGTACCGACCGGCAGAAAAAAAGTTATTTTACATTAAGTGTTTTATTGTATGTTTAATGTTATTAAACTTTTGTTAATAAAACAGAAGTTTTTACTTTAAGCATTGTGAAAATGTGTGGTACAAGCATAATAAACGTTTTATTATCTTTATTTATTTTATTTTTAATTAAAGTGCTGTGACATAATGATAAAAAATTAAACGTGTCCTGCAAGAATGTGACCCATACCACTGAGTAGCAGACACATTTATCTACATACCTAGCCCGATTTAGTTTGTGTACGCTGTAGGTCAAATGTTCGAACAAAATGCCCAATGACCTTTTTGTTATAAGTATGAAATATTTATGCAAAACATCAGAATAAGTTAAACAAAGTCAATAAATTAATCCGTTGATCCATTTTTTTTTACATAATACTTTTGAAAAACATAAGTTTTTGTCATTAAGGTACATAAAGCTTAGTAAACTGTGCTAATTACTGAAATAAATATTTTTACTTAAACTTGCTTTCTGATATCAATAAGCTAAAACAAACGATGACAAAAGCGCAGCGAACTTAATGATAATTATAAAATATATAAAACATAGTTTCATAAAACATCTCAACTTTTCTGAACCATTATTGTAATATTATATCTGAGGGAATCGAACCCGTTGAAGTTTAATTTACTACCACCGCTAAGCCAGTCGATTATAACCAACGATGCAGATTTAGACCTTAGCTCTGATAAAGCCGTGTGTACACAATGCAGCTTTGTTTTGAATTACAAACCTATTGTAATATTAGTGCGCTTACGGATATTATTATATAGTTTCATAAAATTAAACATTCTTCTGGTGTTTGATTTTATTTGATGATTGCGATAAGTCGCATGGTTATTATCTCTGACTTAAATGCATGCTGTGGGTTCGAGTTTGTGTGGATATTTCGTGATGAAGATAAAATTTTGCATTTTTTAAGTAGTCATTGTTTTTAGATAGGTAGTTATTTAAGGATGGCTCACGTTGTTTTAGTAGCTTCTTAGTTTTTAAATGCCTACCTAATCATTCAAAACTTCTTTACTTCAAGAACTACGAGAAATTCATACTTTTTTAATTTAACTTTATTTAGATATCATTACAAAATAATCATTTAAACTATTCAAATACCTCAAATACACAAATGTGAAAATAAATCAATAGAGTAAGACATTACCATTTTAACCATTATGTACATAGCCTTAACTACATATTGTCGGCTTATTTGAATATCAAGTTTGCGACATTAAACTGATACTACTTCCGTTCCGTAATATAAAATGTTTATTTTGCAAATACTTAATAATTACAATTAACTTTGGTAAAATATGTAATAACGATTTCCAGTGGTTGTAAACCGTCACGTATTTATATTTAATACATTATATTTTAATAGAAAGTTTGGAACTAAATAATCCTGAACAAATTTAGTTTGAAGTTTAACTTAAGTATATCATTATCACATGAGGAGTGACAAGAACCTGTTTCAGTTTCAGGTCCAGTTTATTTTATAAATTTTTGTGGTGCTCTGTCAAATAAAATATTTAATATTAAAAAACAACAAAAAGTTTCGCATTTTTTTTACTTACAATATAATTTTCCATTAAACTGAAGATTTTTCAAATAATAAACACACGAATATAATAAAATGTTTTTCACTCCTGATTAAGAAATTATTGAAGATTCAGCAAAAACAACCTATTTAAAACGATTTCCGATCAATAAGTGTCACAAATTGTGGTGCTGCTCCGTCACTATTAGCAAAGACACTCTGCCTCAACGTCACCAGCGGTTTGCCAGTCATCCATCCGACTGCTCCATCCTCTCTCTGCGTGAGCACTCTGCCAGCCCCTGCCCAGCGCCAGCGCCCCGCCCGCCCACACGCTGACCATCAGCCAGCTGCTCTGCCATCACCGCAAGCTCACTGTACAACTCACACGAGCAAAACGAGGATCCGTGCTATTGCCATAATGTTCGTAAGTTGTTATTTTACTAAATGATTTTCTAGTGATGAATACTAATCCGATAAGGTAAATTTGTAAACGTGCTTAAGTTACTATCGTGTTTGTGTGAAAAGTTTTAAATCTCGATCTTATTACTTTACCACAATGATATCAAACGCGATGGTAACGTTTGCATATTTGCAAACTTACACTCGGCCCTCTGTTCAATTTGAGTTTCAAACGTAACAAATAAAAAGGAAATATTTTTTTATCAAATCTAAATTCATTCGGGAGTAAATTTTATCTTAAATTCTGTAAATTATTAATTATCTAATGTTAGTAATAATAACTTGCAGGTCGGACTCCGAATACTACAACAATAAGCGCAGCAAAGGCGCCAGAAAACAGGTCGTGGAAGATTTCGTCGAATCGGACACCGATGGGGAAACGACTTCCAAAGTAACGTATGTATTAATTAAACTTACTTACACTTTAAAATTTAAGTCTTAGATTGTTATTATTAAAATATCACTTTTATAGTTACATTTACAACAATTACTTAGGTACTTATATTTTTTCCTTTACATTTTACATACTTACTATTTTATGGCTAAGTTTATTCAACATGTAATCTTGACGTACACTATATTTTAAGAGTTATGATATGATATGTGATGTGTGCGTATCTTTGGTCGTTTATTTATATCCAGTTTTTTTTTTAGTTCCAAGAAAGAGCCGAAACCTGCAAAAGCGGTAAAAAGGAAGGCGCCAACATCAAAAAAGTCATCTGCACCGGCTGCAACAAAGTCAACTGGGTGGCAAATTGACTCAGACAGTGAGGAAGAGGCGGTGGCTCGACGACGAGGCAGCGAGAGCCAGCCCTTGCAGTCGTGCTTGTCGCGGCGTGTCGCCGACGGGGTCCTGCGCCGCACCGCCCAGAGAGACGGTGATACTTACATTGAAGTAAAGGTGTACAACACCAAAGACATATTGAAGGTGGAGCCCAAAGATCGCTGGGAACAGGCGGTAATCTCCCTGAAATATCGAGCAGATTCCGATGCTCCAGAGTTGATTCCACTTAAGGAGACGCTCAAGCTCTGCAAAAAAAACTTCACCGAGGAAGGAAAATTTTTTAGCTTTAAGAAAAAGTAATAACTTAGTTATAGGAGATATTTTTTTTTTTATTAACTTCTATATTTTTAGGATATTTTTTTTGTATTTTAATTTTATAATATATTATTTAAGATACTTAAAAAACTTAACTTAGTAGTACTAGTACTAAATAAATAAATAAAATAAATAGATAAACTTTAAAAAAAACATTTACTTATTATGAGTTAAACTCTATTCCCTAAAAATAAATAATATTTGGTTTATACATATAATATTAAAAAATAAAATACATAAGTACATAAGTAGGAATTATTATACCTATTCAACCAGTCCATTCGATAAAATATCACTGATTTTGGCAGCTTAGGATAATAATTCGCTTTTATTATATTCTTCCTACTACCTACTTAACGATATGGCAAGCAAAACAGTGTATTGCACAGTTTGTGACTTATCCGTTAAAAGTAAAGCATTCTCAGCCCATTTGAGAAGTAATATCCATAAAAATAATAGTTCCATCGAAATAAGTGACGGAATTGAAAAAATAAGCAGTGCATTTCGAAGTCGAATCGCATCGTACAGGGTTCGAGTGCCGACGATGGCTGATAGCGGTGACGACACGGATGACGTCAGCGTGTGTCCGCCGGCTGAGTTCCTGTCTCAGCTTCGCTCTCGCGTGCATAACTTGTTATCTGCAAGACAGGCAACCTATAGTTCTATTAAGGTGAATTTTGAATTTTTCGCCGAGTTTAAGTTACCGAAAACTAGCGCTAGTGAAATCAAATCATTTGCTTTTGGTCAAAATGTTGTGTTGCATCATAATTATGATTTTAATGATCTGTTTTCAAAAATTGTTAGCTCCATTGTAACAAGTATTGACGAATTTGAGGAAAAAGATAGCGGTTGGTCTTTTGTAAGAAATTTATACTTAGAAGTTAATATCAACAAGTATAATCCATTGAGAGCCGCCCGGTTTATTGAGTTGCCGCGAAATTTAAAACTAAAGCATGCTTGCATTAACATACAAAATAATGACTCCTTCTGCTTTTTATGGTGCATAGTAGCCGCATTGTTTCCAGCTAAGAACAATGCACACCGAACATCTTCATATCCTCACTTTGAGAATGTTCTGAATATTCAAAATATGACGTATCCAGTTGGGTTTTCAGATATTAAGATTTTCGAGAAAAATAATCACCAAATCAGCGTTAATGTGTACGGTCTCGCAAACAAGTCTAACATTGTTGGACCTCTCTATAAAACGCAGAGCAAAAAGAAACATCATGTCAACTTATTACTATTAGAAAAAGGTGAATTTAAACATTATTGTTTAATAAAAAATTTGAGCAGATTACTGAGACCTCAGTTAACAAAACATCACGGAAAAATTTTCTTTTGTGACGATTGTATGATATTTTTTAATAGCGAACAAAATTTGAATACTCATATTTGTAGCGGTGTCCGGACGGTATTGCCTGATCCAGGCACTGTTATTCAATTCAAACATTTCGATAGAATGCAAGATATGCCATTTGTTATATATGCGGATTTCGAATCCTTATTAGTGCCTGAATCAAGTAGTGATGGATTGCTCTCGAATAATACATCCATTTTGCAAAAACATTTGCCTGCCGCATTTGCATATTACGTTGTTTGTTCGTATGATAGCTCTCAAAATAAATACATGTCATATCGTGGTCAGGATTGTGTTGAAAAGTTTCTTGAATATCTTGGCGAAGATGTAACTAATATACACAAAATTTTAAAACAATCAATTCCAATGACTTCACTAACATCTGATGAGCAAAAGAGCTTTGATGATTCAAAATATTGCTTCCTTTGTGATCAGTTATTGTTCGACGATAAAGTTAGAGATCATTGTCATTTGACAGGAAAGTATCGTGGTGCATCTCATGCTTACTGCAACTTGCAATATTGTGTACCAAAATTCATTCCAGTATTTTTTCATAATTTATCCGGGTACGATAGTCATTTATTTATTCGGCAGTTGGGAGCGACACCGGGTAACATTAAAGTTATAGCAAAAACTAAAGAAAACTACATATCATTTACAAAGTTTTTTAGTGTAGGACGTGAGGAATACATACCAGTTAGATTTGTAGATTCATTTAAATTTTTAGGCACTAGTTTAGAAAAGCTTGCAGGAAATTTAAATAAAAATGATTTTTTTCACTTACATCACTTTTTCCCTAAAATGGAACATTTTGATTTACTTAGACGTAAAGGTGTGTATCCATATGAGTATATGACAAATTGGAATTGCTTTGATGAAGACAGGTTACCACCACGAAAATGTTTTTACAGTAGTTTAACCGGTGAAACTGTTTCAGAGTCAGATTATTGTCATGCTCAATGTGTTTGGACAACGTTCAATTTGAAAAATCTAGGCGAATATACTGATTTATATCTTAAAACGGATGTCATTTTACTTGCCGATGTTTTTGAAAATTTTCGTCAAACTTGTAAAATTAATTACAGATTAGATCCTGCATTTTACATGACGGCACCTGGCCTAAGTTTTGACGCAATGTTACTTAAAACTAAAGTAAAATTGGAACTTATAGAAAATCTAGAAATTTTACGTATGATTCAAAAAGGAATCCGTGGTGGTGTGTGTTTGTGCTCTACTAGATACGCTAAGGCAAATAACAAGTACATATCAAATTACGATCCGTCTGTGCCCGATAATTATTTACTATACATTGATTGTAATAACTTATATGGTTATGCAATGTGTTCTTATTTGCCTTATTCAAATTTCGAACTCATAAGCCAAACGGAAATTAGTGAACTTAATATTCTTCATGTACCTAATGATTCAGAGTTTGGTTATATCTTAGAAGTAGATTTAGAGTACCCAGAGCATCTACACGACTTGCACAATGACTTACCTTTTTGTCCCCAAAAATTTACACCACCCAGTTCTAAAAACCCTAAATTGATTCCAAATTTGTACGATAAATTTTACTACGTAATTCACTACGTGCATTTGAAAACGTGCCTCAAACATGGTTTACTGTTAAAAAAAATTCATAGAGTAATTAAATTTAAACAAAGCCCATTTCTTAAGCAATATATAGATTTGAATACGGAACTGCGTCAAAAGGCTAAGTCAACATTTGAACAGGACTTTTTCAAATTATTAAATAACAGTATTTTTGGGAAAACTTTAGAGGATACTGAAAAAAGATTGAGCGTATATTTAGTCAATAAGTGGAATGACACCAGAAATAAAACGAAAAAATGTTATACAGCTGAGCAATTAATTTCAAGGCCAAATTTTCATAGTTGTACGGTTTTCGCAGAAAATTTTGTAGCTGTGCAAATGAAACCTGATTCAGTGATTTTAGATAAACCTATTTACATAGGATTCACTGTTCTCGAAATATCCAAAAATCACATGTATGATTTCCACTACTCTATTACAAAACCGTTTTATGGTTCCAATTTAAAACTATGTTACACCGATACTGATAGTTTTTTGTACTCTATCGAGGCAACGGACATTTACGAAGACATAAAATCCAATTTTCAACAGTACTTTGACACAAGCAATTACATGGAAAATAATCAGTATAATATAGTTCCGAGGAACAAAAAGGTCCCTGGATTATTTAAAGACGAGATGGGAGGGCAACTTATCACTGAATTCGTGGGTTTGAGATCTAAGTTATATTGTGTAAAAACTCAAGACAAAGAGATAAAAAAGGCAAAAGGGGTAAAAAAATCTGTAGTAAAAAAAATGGATTTTAAAGATTATAATAAAGTGCTACTTCTTAATAAGTCACTTAAAAAGAAAAATGTATTATTCAAGTCTTTGAAACACGAGATTTTTACGCAAGCCGTTAACAAAGTTGCTCTATCTTCAAATGACGATAAACGCATTGTACTTAAAGATAAAATATCTACATTGTCCTGGGGACATAAATCAAGCCTTTTCTGAGATTTTTTGTTTGGACTGGTTGAAAAAATAATAGAGTACCTAGTGAACACTTTATTGTCAATTTTTTAATACTGTTATTTAAGTATATTATAAGTATAATTATCAATATGTGTGATTCGTTTATAAATCGTGAATTCAGAATTAAAAGAGCAGTGTTCAGCAAAATCTATGCTTATTTTTGTATCACTTTACAGTCTAAAACATATGTTCTGTATCCTTGTAATACGTAAATAAATGAATACAAATTTTATAATATATATTTTAGTATAGGTACGTTAGTAATACTTTAAATAAATAGTATGTATGTAAGTTGTTGTTTTATTCTGAATCTAATTACCTTTTACCATTTTACTTCATAGCCAGCGAGGATTTATAAAATATAAATGACAAAAAACAAGTTCTAACTTGTCTAATTCTGATTGCATCGCGGCACATGTTTGCCGCTTTGTCAGCAATACGTTTCCACTTACATAACATAATAAGGTATCGACATCAGGAGCAAGTTCTAACTTGTCCAATTTTAGGAGCTGTGTCAGCTATAGGTTTACATACAAACTCACACGATCACAAATCAAAGGTATAAATATTCGTGTTAACTGCAATTGTATATTTATTTTCATAAGAACATCGAAGATGGTAAGTTGCTTTTTAAATATAAGTTGAATGTATTTACACAATAAATATAGGAATCTGTTCGCTTTTAAATATATGACTCATATTATTTGTTTCAGGCCATGTCAGTGAACACCGAGCTTCTCGTGGAAGACCTGCGCTCACCATCTCCGGTCTTACAAAACGCGCAGGACCCTCTAGAAGGATGGAAGCAGATGATCCCGCCTTGGGTTGTAGAGCCACCACACGAAGAAACGCCGTTGGTGCTCAAAATACGGAAGGCGGCGTATGACACGCAGAAGAGGAAGCGAAAGAAGAGATCGTCCTTCCTCAAGCACTCACACAACACGCAGCAGTCCTTCGTGGTGAAGAGCCCGCCGAAGAAAGGACGACGTCTAATTAAAATTGAGATAGTAGACCTAGAGCAAGAAGCGCTGGGTGACTCGTCGGAGGATGCCCTACTGTCTGCGCAGTATGTGGTGTCGGAAGACATGGACCAGATTATGGACCAGGCGGAAGGTCTAATAAGCAACATATCAAAAAAAATATGTGGTTACAGCTATAGTTTTTAAAGCTTTGAATCAAATTATTTTTGTAAATTAAAGTTCTCATGTAGGTTTTATGCGTAACATCTCTAGTTACTTATAAACCTATAGAGATACATTTAAAGATAATACCTACTTACATTTAAAATTTTTGAAGGCTAGATTTAGTTGTACAAATGTAAAAACATTTTTTACTGTGTAATTAAGGTTTATTAAATAAGAATGTAATAAAATTACCTTTTAATGAATTAAACTTTAAAGGAATTATGTCGTTTTATTTCTATATAAAACGTAATTAGGTAGGTAAATGAAAAAAAGATTTTAAATGTACACTTATTTATTTATTGAAAAAATCATACATTGGTATTTTATTTTCTAATATCCATTTTCTTATACAAATTACATTTTTCAAAGCACAATATTTTATATGGTTAAAACAATTGTATGCAAACATATCTTTACAGTAAAGTTTACTTAGAGTTTCTAGATTAGGTATACCCTTAACACTAATATCTAAAACATTTTCATGACCACATAATTCACGCACCCATTTAACTTTCTCTTCTCCTTTCACTATGATTTTGCGTTCTCTAAGGTAAGGTTTAATGAGTCTTTTAAATTCTCTGTAGTCAATATATCCCTCACTCCATCGGTATCCTCTGTTTCTTTCTATCCACCAAACATGTTTCCTTTCTTCGAGAGTCAGTGTAGAGAATGGATATGGAGGTTTAATTAAAAAGATTTGAGTGTGTTCAGATGTGCCTATAACTAATTCTTTTAATATGAATTCATTTTTATCATTTTTAAAACCTTGCACATCCACTATTATAATATCTTTATTCATGATAGTTTTTTAACGATGTTACTCAGAGGCTTATATTCAAATATGCAGTCGTTCAGTATAAGGCAATATGCGGCGGTCTGATCAGGTATCTCTTGATCTGCTTCTATTTCCACACGAACGTCAATTGATCCCTTTAGCGTTTCGTGTTGGCGAGAACAGTCAACAACAAATAAGGGGGAAATTTCTTTGAACTCTTTCAAACTCAACAACGGCTCTGGTCTACGACCATGATAAGACTGCTGAAATCTTGCATACTGTTCGTATATTAACGAAAACTTGTTGTCAGCAAAATTAATATTCAGTCCTTCATAAGGGTAATATGATGAATTTAAAAATACTCTTACATCACGAATAAAGCAATGATCGAACTCTGCCATAGACTCTTTCGCATTATGTTTACGATTAGTTTGAAAAGCAATAACTACAAATCGTGGTTTTTCAACCTGTGATGAGGTTTTAATAGACCAAGCGTGTTTACGTGTTTTGGGTAGTAATGGATACTCATACAAGTCCCAATTACGAAATGCTACTGTAATGGGACGATCTTTTTCTAAATGCTTTAATAAATTAATTCTTTCGCGGTCTGATACTTTAATGTGCGGAACTCGCCAGACAATTTTATTTATTATTATATCCTCCACAACTTCATCGGTATTTAGTTTTAAAGCATTGAGATTTGTATTGCTTCTCAATAGTACTAACTCATGTTTACAGTTAATTATAATTTTTTCATAATCTTCTGCAAAGCCTAATATTTTGTTCAGAGGTATTGATGCAGAGAATACTCCATTGTTGACATTGGTCGTACCTGTAGGTGACCAGCCCCAAACTTTTGCACATTTCGATTCGTTTTCATTCAACGAAAGATAAGATTTTATAGTTGTAGAAATCCCTGCATTTTTTACCTTATCTATTTCTACACCATTTAATTCATAACGAATATCTTGAAAAAGAAACAATGCTGGGTTATTAACAAAATGCACACTTGTCACTCTTTCTTTTTGTTTAGTAGTACTGTTATACTTATACACATTGACTACGCCCTCAATGTACAAACTGCTGAGTGCAGGTAACACATACAAATCTTGCTGATTAATAGGTATTCGTATTTCATCGTTCTTGTTAAAACTCGTTACATATGGTTTATACGAATGATATTCGAAACTTTCAATGCTGTTATCGTACGATGCCGGTTGAGTAATATTTAAAATATTCATTTTAACAAGCCCAGTAGTTTTAAAAAATCCTTATTGCTTTTGGTTAGCTTCTTATTTAAACGAAGCGGTGTTCTTTTCTGAGAGGATCTTTTAGAACTGACTTGAACAGTAGATGCGGATGGGGTTTTATTAAAATTTATCATTTTTTTCTAAAGTGTAAATACAGCTGTACTTCTTCACCACGTAAGTTGATCTGCTTATTTTCAGCGTCTAACAACCTTATGTTAATAGCGTTGATTGAACTCTGATTGACGGGAAAATAAATTAAGTTTTTAGGTATTTCGATGATTCTATAACCTGGTGGTACGTTAGGCACAAATTCGTAAATAATGTGACTTGCTTTCCCGTTCACAAATGACCCGCTGATGACATCACATTCGATGCGCACTACAGTTGTTGATAAAATGCTGACAGGATACCGAGACTCAGTGCTTATATTAGCTTTTATTGTATCCATACCAAAGCCCAAAATTTTACCAAGAGAATCATTTTTATCGAAGTACACATTTTCGGAACAGTATATACAAGTTTTTAATGTATTATTATTGCAAGTTAATTTTAGCGCAGCATTTTTAATGTTACTTTTCAAAAAATCACAAATATCTTGAAGTTCATAGGACCCTTCAGGTATTTCGATAACTTTATCACTACCGTAATAAAATTTATTATTTCTTTCATCTATGTTCGGGATAGAATTAAAAGTTGAAAAATATAAGAGCCCACACTCATATTCTCCGCGTAATTGCAAGGTTGGCGAGTAATTTGTTATTAAAGATTCTCCTCTGCCAGTTATTGACACAGTGAAAGACATTTTTGTACTGATAAGTTTTTTAATTTCATTATCAATTTAAATGTTATTTCCAATAGTCTCTTAAAAATTTTAAACAAAGATGACCACAGTTTACAGCTCCAAACTTTTGATACTGTACATAATTATAGTTTATAGACATGTACCTTAAATAATTTATCAATTCTAACGGTGGCTTAAGATTGCCAAAACTATCAAAATATTCACAGTAGTCATTATGCTTAACGTAGGCTACCCAATGGGTTCCGGGATTATCAGAACTATCTAAATTTATTATAGCACACTCGATCTTTCGTGGTTTTAAAGGTAGTGCATCTCTCATGAAAACTCCTCGAAAGTGTGGAATATCAGAAGCATGCTCTAATATATCTAAATTAGTGAGAGGGCGTCTGGGTAGCCGTTTCATTCGTTTTTTGAAGGATTCAGATATAAACCAGCTCCTTTTTTATGAGGCTTGATATACAGTCCTTTTCCTAAAGCTACAGCTTCCATCATCTTGTTATGCCGTTCAGATTCTTGAAGATTTTTCTGAGCAGCCTTGTAATCATTGACAGCCTTTGCTATACCTGCTGCACCTCCAGCAAGTGAACCTAGAGCTGATAATCCAGCGAAGATTGGAATAAGAGGTAAGAAACCTCCACTTTTTGGAATAGGAATACACCGTGGCAACCGTATTCCTTTTTTATTTGTAAACAATTTTTTGGCGGCTGCATGTGCGTATTTTATAGCTGTACGATTGTCTTTAGATTTTAATTTTTTTATTTGTGTTTGTATTTTTTTTACAATTGACATAAAAGATCGAACACCAGCACCAGCTTTAAGTTTTGCTTTCATTGCATTTTTTACAATCCATGAAGCTACTTTTTCTCGTTTCCCAGCATCCTTTGATTTCAATCTTTTCTTAGCCATATTCAAAAGTTGTAAATCAGCTTTATGTCGAACACTCAAATCACTGTTATTATAGGCGATATCGTGATACATACAAGCTTCATCTAATTTATTTATACCTCGATCACCTCTTAGTAACCGTTTTTTAAGTTTTGTTCCGGGGCCACAAAACTGATAACCAGGGATATGTAACTCAAACGGTAAGTTATTTATTAAGTCGTTTATAATACCACTTCCTTTCTTCATTGATGTTCTTAAAGTGAGTTCAATCTAATTACATCGCTTCATTTATATTACAAAACTAGCGAATTTTTATCAACCCAACTATTCTCTTTATCGCTGAGACCTAACCATTTTACAAAAAGTTTTCTACCTTTTCTTTTTATAACTTTTTCGATGAGATAAAGATCAGGAAATTTAGTTCTTTGTAATTCATATTCGTAGAAAGATCCTAAAATCCTCTGTTTGTGTTTATCTTCTAAATGGTAAGTAGGTGGATTCGTATGATTTACCTTAATTATTACAAATATCTCGGTGGACCAGTTAGGGGTGTAACCCTTGTAAAAATCTCCTTTATATTTACTAATACGAACATGATCACCAAGTTGAAACTTAGGTTTGCGATCTATCTTAGGTCTTTGTGATTTAATAATGTTAGACTTTATAACCATCTGGTTTTCTTTGTTGACTTCAATAGGTTTAAATTTAGTTATACGGTGAGTAGAATTATTATAGTTTTCTACAACTGAATTTAAATTTTGCCCCAACCATTGGTAATGACCGTGCAAACTAAAAAAGTTGTAAATTTTATGTTTTAAAGTACGTATTACTCGTTCTACAATAGAAGCTTTTTTTACAGAGTAGGTAGAATAATGATTTATATTATATTCTTCTAATAATTTTTTGAAAGTATCATTATAAAATTCCTTGCCTAAGTCAGTTTGTAAATATTTAGGTTTTCGTGATGAATTTGTTAGTATCTCTTGCAGCGCATGTGTCACACATTGTTTGTCTTTTGATTTTAAAGGATTTACCCACACATATTTTGATAAAGTATCTATTACTATCAAAATGTATTTGAATCCTTTATTGGAATGTGCAAATTTCTGGAAATCCATAAGGTCAGCATGCCATAAATCATCTATTCCTTTTATGATTGTACATCGCCGCGGGAAATTTCTTCTTGCTGCTTTGTGAAGTTCATTGACGATGTCTTTTTTACTCATTTTTATTTTTTAGTTTAATCAAATTATCTATCTCTGTTTTAGTATAATATAAATTACCCAAACGATTTGAAGTCACCTTTTCCAAGTTATTGAGATATTTTTTAACATCAAGAGATACTTTTTTTATTTCGTCTCTTAGTTCATGAACTGTTTTATCTAAATAAGCTTTATTTACTGCTTCGTCGTCTTCGTCTGGAGACGTTAAACCTTTCAATTTTGATGATTTTAAATCGTAGTGTCCTGTATCTGACTTCACTAATGTATCGCTGAAGGTATCAATATATTCTGCTAATCGTAGACGCTTATGAACATGATGGCCAAACTTGTCAATGTTCATTGCTGCTCTGATGACTTTTTCATACTGATCCATTTCCCTGTCAAGCGTTCTTTATATTTTAAATTCTTGATTATTCCTGCTTCCCACAGTTCTTCAATAATTGCGACAATTTCATTGTCTAAGCCAGTGTTACCCGCATCTCGTGAGGCGAGTAATATTTTTAATCGTTCTACTAACTCATTCGGATCATCCCAATAAACCAAATCAGTATTCTTTTTAACTTTTTTTAGTACCTTAATACCTTCTCCATGCGAAAGACTTTCCACACTTGTAGTTGCATTTCTAGCAAACTTAAATAGAGGTTTTATGACGTTCATGTACTTAAAACCTTTATTGCTGTTTATTGGTTTGGATGAATCATAATTGCGTCTGTGTGCATTGGTTTCTAATAAAAGTAGTTTATAGTTATGTAAATCTTCTTCAGTAGTTATATCTAAATTTGGTTTCTTTTTAAACAAAAGCTCTTTCAATCCATCTGTTTTATTCAATGTGTACGTTCCTATTTTTAAGATGTTGCCATCATCATAGACGCGGGTTTTACCAAGCATCAATTTTCCGCGTTCGTTTCTGATTCCAAAAGGTATATTACCCATTACATCCGAAGATGTTGACCACGATAGTGTATGTTCTTTAACGTTTGGCGATGACTGCAAAGACTTGAATGACCCCTCGCTGATATTGTGAGTTTCAGAAGGCGATACTGTAAGCGTTTTGTTTTCGTGTAAGTTGTTATCAGAATCTATTTCATCTTCTTCACTGTAATCTTCATGAAAATCTTCACTAGATGAGGACGAACTATCGAAATGATCTTTCTTATTTTTTTTCACAGAAGGCATAAACTGTTTTTCATTCCCTTGATGCTTTTCTTCATTTTTATTTGCTAACAAGTTAAGTGGTTCGACTATGGGCTTAAATATGGTTTCCAGGGCAATATTATTCGAATTTTTTGCTTCCTTTATCATTTCAACTTTTCTTTTTACAGCCGCAGCAGATTTCACGATTTTTTGCTTCAGATTTTTCTCCATTTTAGATAGGATACTGCTTGGTTCTAAATCACGAATGAGAGTGATTTATTCGTAGTGTAACAACCTGTTATGTATTTTAGTCCAGTATTATAAATGTATCAAATGTCAATCTGTAGCATCCGTTGTTTCTTTCACAATCCTTATTTATCACAAGATAATTGTAAGGCTTATTCCAAACAGCTGAGCACATTTTTCGAAATTGGGCCCAGGACATATCAGAACCAACATGTTCATCATAAACATGTTTTAAATTAATATCATCTTGTTTAAATAATATAACAAGATTTGCATTGTCCCTTACAAGCTGTTTGGGTATTTTAGTATAAGTCTGATTTATATAAAAACAATCAATGTTCTTATGACGTCCCATTGCAAAATAATCCCTTATGTTACTTTGATTTTCACAAGCAACGTCGTCGAAAATGATAATAGAATCAGGTAAAGCCTCATGCGGACTCAATATTTCACTATTATGATTATATTTATTATATGATATTTCGGGCACCCTATCTAAAACTTTTTCTAGAAATAAGTATTTTGTCTGGTACAAGGATTTTGAATAAACATACAGGTTTCGAAAATGAAGACCCTCTTTATGCAGCAATAAACTTATGACTAAATTTGTTTTCCCACAGTTTGATGGACCACAAACGACACAGCGTATTGTATTTGGTAGTAATCTACCATGTCGATTTGAGTCAGTCGGTAACGGAGAACATAGGCACTCTAACTTTAAAGATTGTTTTTGTTTTACAAACTTCATTATCAGCTGACAGTTCTACAAGACTATAGAGCTACGAGGTTTGCAATTGAATGCGTTTAAAATAATGATGCATAGATATTATATAAACAGACGATCTAATTTCACAGAGGATGCCAATCGTGCAGTTTCACTAATCTTTTATAAGAGCTCGTGGAATAAGGTGATGTGGCATGGAAATATTATAGAACAGGCCTTCACTGGCTAACACGATTTTTAAAACTGATTACTGGGCTTCCTGAAACAATTTTTACTACAGCGATCGAGTTGATTATTGGGCAGTTTGGAACACTTCACGACAGGGATCGAACGGACGTGAGAGACCTGGAGTGAATGTGTTCCAGAACGCCCAATAATCACCTACTTGCAATGTAACAACCTTATGGCCGAATACTCAAACGCTACTTAACTTTGAGCGGCTCTCAAACAGCATGCTGTCTTTGTCATATCTTTGACATTTAATAATAATCATTTATTTATTATTATTAAATAAATGATTATTATTTCATTTTATTAAATGTCAAAGATATGACAAAGACAGCATGCTGTTTGAGAGCATGCTGTTTTTTTAATGCGACAGGACGACGTTTGAGAGCCCCTCAAAGTTAATTAGCGTTTGAGTATTCGGCCGTTAGACGCATAAAGACTATTGTCTTTGATAATCAATCCCATTCATGGTCAAAAGCAAATCACAATTTAGGTCTAGGGTTGCCACTATACAGTTTATCATAAAATATGTTTTATGTGGCAGTTTGTATAAAGATAAAAGCAATGCAATGCCTTTTTCTTTTCTGCAGAATGCTATTGTCTGTGGTTGTGGCGGTTACGCAGCGGGCGGTTACGCAGCGGGCCCCTACGCATACGGTTACGGCAACGGTATCGAGCTCGACTACGGTTTTGGTGGCCTCAACGGATTAGCGGGATATGGTTACAATGGATTGACTGGATATGGTCTCAACAGTGTAGCCGGATACGGCCTCAACGGCTACGGCCTTAATGGATACGGTCTTAATGGTGTAGCCGGATACGGACTCGGCCTCGGTGGAGTGCCAAGCGTGGCTGCTACGGCTGCCGTCCCCGTCACCGGACCTTTCGTCTCTAATGGTTTTGGTGAGGTCGCGGTCGGAGGCGACTTTGGCGTTTTTGGCACGACCGTGGTCGGCGGCCAGATCCCGGTGATCGGTGCTGTCAGCTTCGGTGGCCAGATACCCGCTGGTGGCGTCGTCTCCATCGCTGGAAACTGTGGCTGTGCTACAGTGCCATTGTAAAACTAAACAAAAATGTTGAAAACTTTTTTTCAAGGATTTTCGGAGCGCTTAAAATTCAAAATAAACAATCGCACATTACCTAATATCTATTTTTTTATTTTACTATTCAATGCCTAATATTATCCACTCGAACATTCAACTTACCTCTGTAGTATGGAGCAATTAGGGCTATTGCTTCAGTAACAACTGGCGCTGGTGCCTTGACTCACCTTGGTTTTTTGATAGGTTAGGCAAATTATTATATTAAACTCGTAGATATCAGATATTATCAATCAACTCAACATTATATGCAGGACGTAGGCCCATCTCGTGGGTGGCATAATATGAATAATAGGTAATTATTTTGTATAATATGCACAATAACAAGGACTTTAATAAATATTTTGAAGACCTGATAAAAAATTCGTTAGTTCGTTAGACATTCTCTATTAAAATGGCTCTAAAAACAAAAAGAGTCCTTCACAATGACTGTTCCCTGATATTTTCTGGTCAGTGACCTCTAACAATTTTTTTTATTTATTCAAAGAAAACTTAGTCTTATAAATGTGATTTTAACAAACAGATCAAGAGTTTCATTTAAGGAAAAAAAATGAAATTAACTATAAAGCCTTTTTTTAATTACAATTAATTTGTAGAAAAGTTTTAACAGTCATATCATCTTAAATTAAGGTTTGACATACAATGTGAATTAATAGTGCAATTAATAATAACTTATGTGGAAAGTAGATTAAAGTTGTACCTACATTGAATAATTCAGTTTTGTTCTTGCCACTGTAGGTCGAAAACAAAACAATTTTGTTAAATAATAACGTTGTAGCAAGAACGCCTATAGAAAGTATTTATTAGATCAAGACAGCCCTTTAGTAAGAAGGGTTTAAGTGATGGGTGCTATTCTACTCTGCTGTACCCCATACATTTATTTATTGTGTTTTAAATCATCCAAGGGTTCAATGTAAGTCTTAAAATTTTATATCGGTTTTAATTGCCATCTATCAGTTATTGTCATCACTCATCATTACTGCGAAATAAATAAAAAGGAAAATGCAGAAAAACAAAGGAAAATGATAATGGATGTTTTATGTATTTATTTTAAACAGGTCATTATAATTTAAATCCCACACTTTACAGCGGAATACTTGCGCAGCCGCAGTTGCCAGCCATAGAGACGACACCACCGGCGGGTATCTGGCCACCGAAGCTGTCGGCACCGACGGGATGGCATAACGAGGCGCTCTTCATCGGGATCGTCTTCAAAGGGACTGTCGTCACTTATTTCTACTTCTGCGGCAATCGGTATGTGGGACATACCCTCATTCTCGAACGATGCTGAATTCGAGCAGGCTGGCCGTGGTAGGTGAGGCAAATCATTGAGCATTGTATGCCTACATTCCGGCAACTGCACTTCCTTGTACTGTACACCGCTTCTTACATCCGCAGGAAACTGCGTTGAGGATTTCAGCTGGAGCTGGATCCTTGGTGTGCATTGTGGGGAGCAGGCCAAGGTTTGTCCTCTTCCAACTCCAAATGAGAGAATCCATCGGTCTATCAGATTGAATGTTGCGTTTTTGACTAATTTAGAGAATATCTCGTGTCGGATTTTGCCCAAGGAGGTCTCGTTGGCCTTAGGGGAATATAGGGCTGCCAGGAATAGTTGGCCTGCTGAAATGAGGTCCTCAGGATCAGCATCTGCAGGTCATCAGGTATGCAACCTCTACAGATTTTTCTTCCGCAAAATGTAAGTTTGCATCTAAATGAGAAATTTTCTCGATTTCTAACTATCAATTTCGGCTATACTGCTAAACCGAATCTTAAGTTTTAGATATTCATTCGACGCAGAATTTAACCCTCTTTAATATTGTATTGAATATCATTTACCGTCCGATGCACCGTTTTTGAGTTAGAAGTAAAAACCTGAAAAAAGTGCTAAAACTTCGCGGTTTTGGCTCCCAAAAGTTACGCACACCTCCTGGAAAGGTGCAAACTCGGATCACACGTATTTAGGGCCAACTGAAGCTAATAAAACGATTTCCAGCTTACTGGGAATTAATTCCGCCAACAATTCTAAAATGATTGGCCTTTTATACAGGGTCATTTTTGGACCCCTTTTCAAACTTTGTCAGGCAATTTTATAACAGCAGTACAATCAATTTATGAAGTAAAACAAAAATATTTTTTTTACATTTTTACCCCAAAATTTTCCCTACACAAATTGAAATTGTTGTCACCGTTTGCGCGTCGCACGGTCGACCCGTGCGAACCCCCCTCCCGCCACTCGCCTTCCCCCGCTCGCGTCCCGTTTGTGACGGTGAGCGTGCGCGCCTAGATTTTTAGGATATAAAAAGTGGTTGAAAACTGTCAATTTAAAAAGAAATAATTTATAATTATGTCACCTAATTTTTTTTTATTACTTCCTTGGACTATTATTTGATTTTGTAAAGGGGTCGCAAAATTACCCTGTATTTCTGAAATAAATCATTGAAATAATCAAATTGTTTTTAAATTAATTAAGTAGGTATTTGATTTACTTAAATTCAATGTTTTGTGGCACTGCATAATAAATAGACCGTAGAATCAGTGGGCCGCTAAACTTTACTACAAAACAAAATGAAATAAAACTCATTGCATGGGTTAACAAAGTGTTACCGTCACTTACCCTACGGTAAACGTTTAGGTATTTTAGAAATTAAAGTAAAAGTGCTGCGGCAGGTGGGCCGCAGGCAAAATGTAAAAGGCCGCATGAGCCCCGGACACGAATGCTGCTGATGAACTTTCAGAAATCATAATGTCACATGCTGTAATCATTATTGAGCCCTAAGCGTTGATGTGGTAGTTAGTATAGCGTAGATGGCGCCAGAGTTCGACCGAAGTCAGACCGGACTGGACTGAGCACGTCTTATATCTTGATTGTTATTGTTACTCGTACCATGGAACCAGGTTTGTCAATATGCAAACGGTACTTGTTATCATTATGGCAATGGGGCCCCATTGTATATGCACGGTGTCTCGGTTTGCTCCCGTCGAGCTCTGGTTTAGCTCCGTTCAGTCTAGTGAAAAGTGAAAAGTCTAGTTTCAGAATCAGAATCAGAATCATTTATTTGCTGAGAATGTAGGTACATACATATTGCTGTTAAAGAATTTTCGGTCCAGTACATTCTGGCAAAAATTTGCATGCAAATATTTAAATTAAAGTTCAGGTAAACTAAGTATTCAATTTCATATTATCTTGATCATTTCACAATAAAATAGTTCAAATTCAATTCAAAAATTCAATCATTTAAAACAAATATTCATAAACTAAGAAATGTCAATTACAAATAATAAGTAATAAATCGTATAATGTCAAAATTTATCAGTTAGAAAATCTGCAATAGAATTAATGATTAAACGAACTTACCTGTAAGTGAAGTTCTATCATAATTATACGAAGGATTCGTCCGAAGATATTAGTATATTAACACATGTAGTACCGCTTGCGTACGTATCACCACTTAGCACGTTATTTTAAAGTAATAACCTAAAAAACCTAAAAAGAAAAGGTTTTCGACTTAATATTGACATATATTTTGACATTTCCGGTCCAAGTTTACCCCGTCACTACTACACGCCAACCACTTCATTTCGTTTAAAGTCCAAATCCTATGATATTTCCTCATTTTCTTCAGTGGGTAAACAGTTATTGTAATTTACAATAATGTGTAGGGAGGGTGGGACTCTATACTAATATCTTCGGACGAATCCTTCGTATAATTATGATAGAACTTCACTTACATGTAAGTTCGTTTAATCATTAATTATACTTCAGATTCGTCCTCGATATTAGTATATTAACACATGTAGATGTTTAAAGCATTATAATAAGAAAATGGAAATATCATTTCTTGCGTATTAGACTTTTAAAAAAGAAAATACTACCATTTAACATAATTCTGAACGTTTCACATGATTACATGTACTAAAAACGGTACCTATATAGATGGCTGGTACAATATATATATAAAATATACAGGGTTGGTTTAGAAAACTCAGTTTGATTATCGCTGATAATATGTTTTAATATTTTGCAAATATAGTGGAGTCATTGACTATCTCGCCGTGTTACCTGGAACATCTATAGTAACATTTTTTGTTAGGGCTATAAAGGTATCGGCGTACGTCGAGTGCTAAAACTGGTTGGACGCGAGTCTAATCCATTATCATTAAATGTTTCATTTCAGCAATCTATTACTTACATTACATATAGAATTTAATTTCTTTCTAAATAAAAAATGATTATGAACTGTTTATTACACTTAATATAAATATGTATAATACATTCTTCAATATTTTTTTGTTGTTGAATAGTTTGCATTCTTTGTGCAATAGACAAGGTAATCAAAGTCAGACTTTTAAGATAAAAAGTAGAAAAAATAATAAAATAGGAAAATATTTAATAAAATGTATTAAGTAATCTAAGATATCCATTGTATTTAAACAATGAAGTCTACGCAATTGAGATAAGCTCAATTTTGTCCATTCAATAATAAACGCAATATTATGTAATACTGAAAATTGTGTTATACACTTTTGTAAAAAAAAAGTGTGTTTAATCTGTCTATATTATTATTTGTTAAATAATCAAACCATTTCTGTTACCAAACTCTATACTTCCTGGTAGTGCATTGGGCTGGAATCCCAAGGGTGTGGGTTCGAATCCCGTCTGAGTTGCTACGGGTTAGTCGATTTTCTAATATTTTTTCATTATTTATTCATCTTAATATAAAAATAGCATTGTGAATGCAAAAATCTAAAAGTTTAAAATCTATACTTCCTGATAGTATCAACAGACAGCAGCTTCAATAATATCATAAATAATATACATGTAGAATAAACCTCCTTGATAATGTTGTGAAAACCAATATATTTGTGCGATTAATTTCCGTCCCTGAAAGTAAAACTTATAGGATGTTAATACTTTATATTAGAATAAGATATACGAAAAAGTAGCTTACATGTGAATAAGAGGTACCCAACCAAGGCTCAAGATTGTGACGATCATGAAGGCACAATCGTTATACCTCTAGTTTCAGAAACTGGTAGAATAGAAATAAAATAATAGGTAGCTTAGTTTCAGAATAGTCTTTGTACAATACTCAACCAAAAAAGCATTGTAAAACCAAAAAAGCTAAACCAAAAAACCAGTGTGAATGCTAAAATCACAAATAAGAAAATAAATGTATTTGGAATCTATTTTGTAATATATTTGTAATATAATAATGTATTTGGATTCTATTTGAAATCTACTACATTTTATTTCCACTGCTTAATTCGACTTGCATTGCATTCGAATTTAGTCAATCTGGAAAAAAAACACTAGTGATTAGTTTTTGAATTTATGAATTGAATAATTTCTATTTAGCATCAGAATAATAATATCTATAATACTTAACACCTCGCACTGAATACAATAAGAAAAATTGCATTGAAAGCATAATGAGCTGCATGTTATAGATAATTGATATGCAAATATTTTGCAATTTGTGATTCCTGAATTTCCTGATGTGACCACTAGTGTCTCCTAGTCCACCCCATTGTTAAAAGGCCCAAAAGAAAATATGTCTACAATTATGTCGTCTCTAATTAGACTTACACTGAATTTCTTTTAAGTATCGATGACATTCAACTAAGTGATTTTTGCAGTTTTGTGAACGTTTGTCTTGTAAAGACCATAATTGCTAGTACATCTGTAGTATAATGGAAAATTGCGACGGTAGCTGTATAAAAAAAATGTATATAAAAAGATGAACTTCATTCTTTAAAAAAATGTTCTGAGACCCTTATAAATAGTAAATACTGTCCAATAACAGGAAAATCATGCTGTTTAAAAAACGTTATAGCCGGCGGTGGTAATTTTGTAATAAAAATATGGGCACCACAATGCCCAAGAGTTAATATTTTATATTCGTATATTTCTATCACTTTCCTTATCAATATTAAAACCTTAAAGGTGATGGGATGTCTAGACTGTGATTTTAAAAACAAAAAGCATTTTTATAATTGTGATATAATCATTTTTACGTACTGTAACTGTTATGCATTCTGCTCGAATTTTAGTCATGTTAATGGTAGACTATAATATCTCTGGAGAGTGTACAAAGTGAATCATTAAACAGATACATTTATATTATAGAAAAAATATACTAATAATCTAGGTGACCTGCGTAGTGCGGCTAGATGGTACTTCCACACATAGACGATTACTGGCGCAAACGATTGAGTGGACCTTTGCGTCTGTAGTTGGTGACCATTGCCTGTATTCGCTGAATACATACAAATGCCATACCAGCACGCACCCTCACTTACATTATCCTAATGAGTGTCCTTACCCTTACATACATACATACTTACATCATCGGCAACTATATGGATGGGCCGTAATGCCCGTCTGCGAGTCTGCTGTGTCTGACGAAACAAATCGCTGATGGGGCTTCCTCGCCGCGTCTTGCTGTTCGTTTGCCGTCGGAGATGAAGCATGTGGCATACCTGCCTACGTCTTTTGTTTGTCGTTTTTAAGGGAAATAAATATATAAATCAGTTTTAAAAATGTTTTATTGAGTACTGCACCTGATTTACTTACAGTTTTTCGTTGATGCATATCGTTCACATCAGGCCTGTGGCCAATGCATCATTCATATTTGACTGAACTGTCAGTGGCTTTTTAAGTGATCAGTCTCAGGTACACTGGATGTTGATCGTGTACGGTATAATTAAACGTCGTAATGCCCGACATAATGTAAAAAATGCGAAATACTGTCACAAAAAAGGTGTATAGTTTTGTATTGGAAAGCTGCCTAAAACTTTACTTATACATGTAGCTATTTTTTTTTTCACATCAGAAACATTATTTTGTACACACTCACACAAATTAAATTTAAAAAGTAATGGAGATAATTTGTACAAGGGTATAGCTTAGAAAGAAACATACTAAATAGTTAGTGATTAACAAGTTCTTCAACATGTTAGGTCTACCCGCCTGAAATACAAGGTTTCCTAGTGAAGAAAAATGATTAAATTTTTTACTGTATACCAACAAACATAAATTGCATTTATGATTTACTAGCGGCCACCCGCGGTTTCACCCGTGTGGTTTCCGTTCTCGTGGGAATATCGGGATAAAAGTATTTTATGTACTAATCTAGGCTATTTACTATCTGTGTGCTAGATTACATTACAACCAAATCCGTTAAGTCGTTTTTGCCTGATTGAGGAACAAACATCCAAACCCACAAACTTTCACATTTATAATATTAGTAGCACAGACGAATAAGAAGATACTACGTATATTAGTAGGATAATTGCATTGAAATTATGATATGATTATAGATAATACAATGTAAGGATTCTGTTATTCCATTTTAGTTGAAATTTCTATCAGCATTCCAGCAGCTAGCTATTTCACATAAAAGGTGTGAAGTATCAGGTATGAGCTAGATGGTACACTGATAATACCGTTGAGATTAACTCAACACCAAGGATATCATGATGTCAACACTCATACCTGAGTAGCAACGCTGTTGTTAGGGCCGCTCTTGCAGCTCCAGCACAACGGCCGCCTGCCTGGAAGGCGAATGGCGGCGGATTCAGCGGATGACGGAGTCACCCGATTGGTGCTCGGCAGCGGTTCCAACGTGGCAACCTTTGAGGTCAGTCTGCTTTTTACAATGTCACGTCGTCAACGGCACTTTGAGTTGCTGTAGTTGTTGCAGTAGCGTTGTTTGACCTATCTATGCGGTGAAATAGTCCAGTATGACTATCTCGAGTGCAATAGATATTTAATTGTGTCTTAAACACAATGCTTTGACAGAAAGTACCCAGTATGGTAAATTCGCATCAGACAAATAAATAAACTGACAGAAAGTACCCAGTATGGTAAGTTCGCATCAGATAGCTAAAAAACTGACAGAAAGTACCCAGTATGGTAAGTTCGCATCAGATAAATAGCAGACAATTATGCTGTTTAACCAAGTGAACGGCATTTAAAAGTGTTCCTCCGTCTTGACTTCTTCTTCTTGTCCTCTTCCGTCTTGAAAACTTTTTCCTTTCTTCACGAAGTAAATGCTTAAATAAAATTTAATTTTCACTGTAAAAATATAATTCTAAAGAAGTCTCACTTTGAGACTGTATACGTGCGTCCGTGGCGAAGCACGAAAAGCGAATGAAGTGGTTGGCGTGTAGTAGTGACGGGGCAAACTTGGACCGGAAATGTCAAAATATATGTCAATTTTAAGTCGAAAACCTTTTCTTTTTAGGTTTTTTAGGTTATTACTTTAAAATAACGTGCTAAGTGGTGATACGTACGCAAGCGGTACTACATGTGTTAATATACTAATATCGACGACGAATCTGAAGTATAATAATAACATTTTTCTACTAATATAGATGTCAATTTCTTTTTAAATTTATAATTAGTCAATTCCTTAAGGCCGGTGCCCCAGCAGTACTACATATTATGAAACTAAGTTCTTTGCCAAGTCTGTCTGTCTTTTCGCGATAAACTCAAAAACTACTCAACGGATTTCCATTAAGTATGTAGTTAAATTTGGTAGAAATATGATTATAATAGTTGAAGTAAAAATTAAGCCGACTGAGAGCTTGCATCAAAAACGCTGCATAAACCTCTTTTGAACGATACCAAAATAATGTATGATGGAATTGTTTATCTTTTATATACCTACAAAAAAGTCCGCCATGCCATAAACCTATCCATCTTTAAAGAATAGATTACGTAACTGAAGCAATAAATGTTTTATTTTAATGTGTTGGTCAGAATACGGTGCAGCAGCCCTAATCGCTATTTACTACAGGGGTAAGTTGCGTGCCCGAAGGCATTGAATACTTAGTAAAAGAAAAAAAAATGCTAATTGGATATATTTATTTCAAATTTAAAGCGCGCCAAAAGTCCTTGAAAAAAGCTCTAAAAATTTTTTATATATTTTTTACAATGGTACTGAGGCACAGCCACAGTTTCCAGCGATGGAGACGACGCCACCGGCGGGTATCGGACCACTGAAGCTGACAGCACCGATCACCGGGATTTGACCACCGACCACGGTCGTTCCACCGACAGCAAAGTCGCCCCCGACCGCGAGCTCGCCGAACCCATTAGAGACGAACGGGCCGGTGACCGGTACGGCAGCCGTAGCAGCCACGCTTGGCACTCCACCGAGGCCAAGCCCGTATCCGGCTACACCATTAAGACCGTATCCATTAAGGCCGTAGCCGTTGAGGTCGTATCCAGCTACACCGTTGAGACCGTATCCAGCTAATCCATTGAAACCATATCCAGTCAATGCGTTGAGGCCACCAAAACCGTAGTCGAGGTCGATACCGTTGCTGTAACCGTATGCGAAGGGGCCCGCAGCGTAACCGCCACAGCCACAGGCAAGAGCATTCTGCAGAAAGAAAATAAATAATTGCATTGCTTTTATATTTATATACAGATTGTTACTTAAACCCCTTTATGGTAGATGGGGTACCGTGCATACAACCCCGGATTATTATCACTATAACACCTGAAAATTGCCACAAAAAATATTTTTAGGATAAACTATATAGTAGCAACCCTAGACCTAAATTGTGATTAGTTTTATTCCAGTAATGGGATGAATTATCGAAAAAATTGTCTATTTGCGTTTAGGGTTTATAATATGCAGTTTCCATAATAAATTGAAACAATTTTTTTAAGCTATCAAATCAGTCACTAGCAGAGAACCCGCGCATTCATGAAATATGAAACATATTGTTTTTCAGTGTTGTTTACAAGATCAGTAAAATCAGAGTCAGCAATAAAAATAATTAGAACTATACCTACTGACTGGGCAATGCTAAAGTGAAAGAGAATTTTCTCTTCAGCGTTGTCAACATCGATACGTTTGTCCTTTTTACTTAGATATAATTCTAAACCTTAGAATAATATTCTAAGATCTAGACACAAAACTGAGAAAACCAATTAATAAAAAAAATGCATAAGAAATAGTAAAATATAAATTAATATGTAGGAAAATTGAAAAAAGTTGTATTACCTGGAGCAGGCAAGCCTGGATGCACAAGAAAACGAAGGTGAAAGTATACATGATGGTTTGTCAGTCGCTTCTTAAACTGTAATATCTTCCAGTATTTAGGTCAAGCTTTATAAATTGCTGAATTCAGATAAATCACCTATTTAGCAATACAAAACGTGACCTTTTAGACATTAAATTATCAAAACTGAACTTGCTTTTTTTCATTGACCAATATTTCAAATAGCTGATAAAAAGTTTCTATTTAAAAGCAGAGGTGAAACCTATGAATTCATAGTTGTTTTGACAATCAACCAAAATGGCAGCTAAGCTCATCCTCCTGTGCGCTTCGGCTTTGTTCGTCCAGGTAATTTTATAATTTAATATAACTTACGCCAGTAACCTAAGTCTCTTTGGCACGATAATCGTGTAAGAACTGAAAAACATAAATTCTTTGCCTTTTCAGGTGGCTTACGGCCAAGCTATTCCTTGCGGTTCTTTCGTGACTGGCAACAACGGTATTTACTTGGGAAACGTAGGATTGGGTGGCATTGACCTGGTTGGCCCTGGTTACAACACCATCGGCCTGGCCAACTCTGCTCTGTTGGGAGGTATCGGTAGCGGCTTAGGTATAGTTGGACCTACCTGCGGTTCTGGTATCCTTGGTTACCCTGACCTCATCGGGTACCCTAACCTCGGTGGCATCGGTTCGAGTGGTCCCCTCCCCGTGACCACCATCTCACCCATCGGCCCCAGTGGGCTCGCCGTGGCGTCGGAGAACGAGATCGCAGGCACCCTGCTGGCCAGCGGCACGCTGCCGTTCCTGAGCGCCGTGTCGTTCGAGGGTGCGCTACCGACGGCCGGCTCCGGTGTCGCCACGTGCGGCTGCGGTAACGGCGCGGTCGGCATCGTCAACGACGGCTTTCCCGGACCCTACCCCACTGCTCTGCCTGGATATGCCACCATCGGCACTGGCATGGGTGGCTTCTACTATTAGATGCAATGTTTATAACTTGACTCTGAAATAAAAGCCTTTCAATGCATTCACATTTTTAATTTAATTATTTTAAGTATATCTAAACAATTTTTATTCGTAAACAAGCTTCAACCCGGTAACTTCCTTCACGTGAACATTCGAGAAAATCCATAGGAATCCTTCAACCAGAATAAAAAATATAATATATTTTAATTCAATCAAAATCAGTTTTAATGTGATTAGGCGGGTCCCCACCAAGCGCGCTGCCTCCCCCATGGCTGCCTCCCCCAAACACATATGGTGGGACCGGCCGACTTTATCATGTAAAAATAGCTGATCGAAATCTGATAAAATTAAAATTTTGAATTAGCATGATAGTCTCCTTACGAGTGCTTAACATGTTGCACATGAAAATTAATTTTAATTTTGAACAATATGATGCTGATCTGCTACTCTTTTGCTTCTCTTGCAATTTTATTACAGGCCAACATTACAGGGAACAGTTTCTCACATATATACACCGTCATTTTGTAGTCTTTTAATTAACTTAAGGGTGTGTTGTACCAATGTAACTAAACATTTTTGCCCAAGAAACATGGGTCAAAAACGACAAAAAATTTTGGTCCTCCCATACTAACTAGACAGCTAAAACATTGTATTTGTATGGGAAAGTCCAAAATGTTTGTCGTTTTTCGACCCATGTTTCTTTGGCAAAAATGATTATTTTCATTAGTAGAGCACTCCCCTAAGTTAATTAAAATGACTACAAAATGACGGTGTATATATCAGTGGCGAGGGGTGAGACTATGGCGAAGGCAAGCTGTTCTACAGAAATGGTGTGATCTGCATAGCGGATCGGTGGGATTTCCAAAAGGTAAGCCGATGGAAACCGGCTTTTATAGACCCTTCGCCACTGATATATATATATACTAAATTAACCTGACCTGGACCAAATTCTGAATGTTATTGACTAGCTTCCGCCCGCGACTTCATCCGCGTGGACATTCAGAACAAAATATCCAGGTAACCTTTAATCGGGATAAAATATATTGTATGTTTTAATCCAGGCTATAAACTATCTGTATGGCAAATTTATTCATAATCCGTTCAGCCGTTTTTGCTTGATTGACGAACAAATTTCCAAACTCACAAACTTTTCTCATTTATAATATTAGTAGGATTAGTAGGATGATCGCTCGCTTTTCGCTTCCCGTTGCAGTGCAAGTGAGCATTTTTTTCGCGAGATATTTTTAATATCGCGATAACGCCTAAGTATTAAAGCTAAATATCATGTGCATGAAATGAATAAGGCAAAGAACGCATTTATCATTAATATCTAATAATATATCTATCTAAATAGGGATCCCTTGTTATCGCATAATGATTTTATACCTAATTTGATTTGGCATAACGGACTTGGCATATTTTTTTTGTCATAATAATACTTTGGCATAATTGTTTTTTGGCATACTATTTATATAAACATAGTAATCATTTAGACTAATTTGTTTTGGCATAATTGTTAGAGTTTTATATCAAAATAAACTGGCAACACTGCTTCCGCCATCACCCTTGTGTTTTATTATTAGGTTATGTGCTCCAGTATTTAATTTCTATAATTACTGCTAAAGTTATTAAAAATGAGTAATAATTATCTCGCTAGTGTGCCAAAGTTATTAGGGCGTGAACACTTTGAAGATTGGGCATTCGCGGTACAAATTCTGTTGATTTTGGAAGGCGCCGAAAATTTTCTTCACTGTGAGGTTCCAACAAAAGAAGATGTCGCCGCCGGAACAGACGCTAAAACAAGAGCAAAGATCATTTTAACTATTGACTCGTCGTTATTTGTGCATATAAAGGAGACAAAGACCACGAAGGAATTGTGGGCAAAACTTAAAAGTTTGTTCGATGATTCAGGATTTTCGAGGAGAATTACTTTGCTCCGCCATATTATTTCAATAAGGTTGGAAAATAGTTCGAGTATGACGAATTATGTGACACAAATAGTGGAAACTTCGCAACGACTGAGTGGCACTGGTTTTAATATAAATGATGAGTGGGTTGGCTCATTGCTACTAGCCGGTTTACCAGAAAGGTTTATGCCCATGATAATGGCCATTGAACATTCCGGGATTGGAATAACTGCCGACACAATTAAGACCAAATTATTGGATATGGAACCAATTGAAGGTAATGAAAATGAAAGTGCCTTTATTGCAAAAGGTTGGCAAAAGAAAAAGGCGGCAAAGTTTGGTGAAGGCAACAAACAAAATGGCGGGAGGTCAGCATCTTCAAGTACACAAAATGAAAAAGTATCAAGAACAGTAACATGTTACAAATGCAAGGAAACTGGTCACTATCGGATACAATGTCCACTATTGAAAGAAAAGCCGAATAATAAGAAACAGTCTAACGCTTTTAGTGTTGTTTTCCTTACTGGAAAATTCAGTAAAGATAGCTGGTATGTGGACTCCGGGGCTAGTATGCATATGACTGCAAATGAAAGTTGGTTGAAGAACGTTTCGCACAGGTCAGATTTGCCAGAAGTTATTGTTGCTGACAAGACCAAAGTACCCGTATCTTCATCGGGTGATGTGGATATTGTGACCAATCACAACTATATGATAACTGTAAAGAATGTTTTATGTGTACCGGATCTCACTACTAATCTTATATCAGTGAGTGAATTAATTAAAAATGGAAACAGCGTAGAATTTGAACAAAATAGATGTCTGATAAAGAATCGAGACGGTGATCTAGTAGCAGACGCTGAATTAACGAACGGTGTTTATAAGTTGAGATTATAAAAAGGTTGTGTGTTAGCCGCTCCAGTAGTTAGTGGAGAGTTATGGCACAGAAGATTAGCACACATGAATTGTAAAGACATGAATAAAATGAGAAACGGTATTGTTGATGGTTTGTCTTATAATGGTGTTTATGATATAACAAAATCTCAATGTAAAGTTTGTTGTGAGGGCAAACAGTCACGGTTACTTTTTTCGACTGGCACAAGAGCATTTTTGTGAAATACTCCAGATTATTCATTCTGACATATGCGGCCCAATGGAATGCAAATCCATTGGAGGAGCCCGATACTTCTTGTTGTTTATCGATGACTTCAGTAGAATGACTTTCATATATTTTTTGAAGAACAAGAATGAAGCATTAAGACATTTTAAAGAATTTAAGTCGATGGTAGAGAACCAGCATAACAAGAAAATAAAAATTTTAAGATCAGACAATGGAACTGAGTATTGCAGCAATGAGTTTGAACAATATTTAAAAGAAAAAGGAATTGTACATCAAAAGACTAATGCTTATACCCCTGAGCAGAATGGCCTTAGTGAACGATCTAATCGTACCATTGTTGAAAGGGCCAGATGTCTACTATTCGAGGCTAATCTAGAAAAAAGATTTTGGGCAGAAGCTGCGAACACAGCTGTCTATCTTAAAAACAGATCGATCGCTTCAGGCTTAGACAAGACACCCTATGAAATATGGACAGGTGTTATGCGTGTTTTAATTTATGCTAAAGAATATTATGGTTAAACATGATTATGCTTAAAGTAGTTATGACGAAAAAAATATGCATAAGCTGTAATATCATGCGTAAACATCACTCGGCGAAATCATATTATGCTATGACATATTATGCCTTAAAATTTTATGCAAATACATAGGGAACCATCTAAATACTTACCTTTCCAATTATCTGTTACCCATTATCTGTTACCATATAAAAATGTTAAAATAACTATAGTAAATAAGCTAGACTTCCTTGTAGATCTGTAAAAGAGAAACAATTCCATCATATATGATTTTTTATAGCTCGAAATGGGTTTTTATAGGTTAGGTAATATGAGGATCATTAAAACATAAACCAATAGTAAATATTTAGATAATTTAAAACATTTATTGATTTTTTCAAATAATTTATAACTTTAGGAGCTATTCATTTCTTCTCAGTTAATAATAGATGCTGCCAATGCCGGAGCCAATGTTGGCGTATCCGGGAAAGGGAGTAGGGAATGGTCCCGGGTAGGATCCGGGGAAGCCCTCGCTGAGGATGCCGACTGCGCCGTTGCCGCAGCCGCACGTGGCGACGCCGGAGCCGGCCGTCGGCAGCGCGCCCTCGAACGACACGGCACTCAGGAACGGCAGCGTGCCGCTGACTTGCAGGATGCCCTCAATAGCGTTCTCAGACGCCACGGCGAGCCCGCTGGGGCCGATAGGCGAGATGGTGGTCACGGGGAGGGGACCGCTCGAGCCGATGTTGTAAAGGTCAGGGTAGCCGAGGAGTGCGGAGTTGTAGACGTTGCCGATACTGGTATCGGTTAGGTTTTGTGGGCCTGGGCCCCACCGCACTCACGCCACCATACAGACCAACATTTCCGATGGTGTTGATGCCGGGGGTGACCAGACCGATGCCACTCGCTAGACCAATACCGTTGTTATAAAGGCCATTGTTCAAGCACTGGCTGTAGGTGTTCTGTAAGGTCAAAGTTTTAGATTAACTATCATATCATTTTCTTTATTTTGGAGCTTTCAGTGGTATTTTGATGTAGCATTATTAAATATTAAATCTGGGATGAATCTTAATTCTAAAGTTAAAACAATGTCAAATAACTAGGTGAATTTTTTTTATAATAAAATATTAGAAGTAAATTTTGAGTATAATACCTGGATTAGAACAGCCGAAGCGATGAAAAGGACGAATTTAGCTACCATTTTGTTGATCAAAGAAATGTGTCTGTGGTTTGATTAGAATTTACTCTAGTTTTTATAGGCAATCGAATTACATGGTTTATCAGTTTTGAAATGACCTAACATTGACACAATAACTTACAAAATTTATGTCATAATTTAAGTGATAAAGACCTTACTGCAAAACATAACGCAACTTTTAAATATAAATAGACGTCGAAATGTTCAATTAGAATCAGTTAAAAATATCAACACATTTTAATAAAATAAAAATGAATTCTTTGACTGGGTTCTTGGTCTGCCTTCAGGCTCTCCTCTTCGCTCAGGTATTTTTATTTATTTAATGTTACTATTTATCGTAAGCATACTAATATTTATAGATAAAATACCAAAATAATTATCATAAAAAAGGGTAGACTTTGGCCACCATGCAGTTTAGGTGGTAGCTGGCCCATTACAGACTCGCTCGTTCTTTCAAGATAATAACCTATTGTTTGTGATATGTAAATGCTCCAAAATATTTTCTTAATTGCTTTTATATATTTTCAGAATACCTACAGCCAATGCTTCAATAGTCTGGGTAACCCTGACATTGGTCTGGGCTATTCTGGCCTCAACGGTCTGGGTACCATTGGTGGATACACCAACGGTCTCATCAACGGACCTGGCTATCCTGGTCTTATTGGCAGCGGTATTGCTCCTGGCATCAACGGACTAGGCCTCGGCGCTGGCTTACCACTCGGATACGGTGCTGGCGTGGCAAATGTGGCGGCTACGGCCTCCGTCCCCGTCACCGGCCCGTTTGTTGCTACTGGCACCGCTGAGCTTGCGGTCGGAGGAGATGTTGGCGTCGGTGGGCAAACAGTGGTCGGTGGCCAGGTTCCAGTGATCGGTGCTGTCAGCTTCGGTGGCCAGATACCCGCCGGTGGTGTCGTCTCTATCGCTGGCAACTGCGGCTGCGCAAGTATTCCGCTGTAAAATACGGGATATCCTCAATTCTTAATTACCTGTTTAAAATAAATAGACTTATATTATATTAAACATTGTTTATATCCATTTATTTTTTTATTCATTTTGCAGTAATAACTTCATGTAGCAGTGATGACAGAAACTTATAGGTGACAATCAATACCCACATAGACTTACCTTAGGCAATAGACTGATATAATAATGAATAATAACCGTGTGGCGTATAGCAGAGTAGGATAGCACCTATCATTCAAACCCTTCTCACTAAAAGGCTGTCTTATAATAAGGCAGAAAATATGCTTAATACTTTCTCTAGGCGCTCCTGTTATAAGTGCAACAAATTATTCTACAAAATTGTTATATTTTCGACCTAGGTATATTGTGGTAAATACAAAAAACATGTCTGCCTACCACATAAGTTTGTCAATGGAGAATGTTCGAAAAATCAAATTTGGTTGAATATTTTTTTATATGTAGTAATAAGCTCCCTTAGCAATAGAAAAAAAGTTCAGAATTTTCAATTGCGTGAAAAATTAAAAATAAGTTAAAGTATCTTCGACTTCACTAATGTACGAAAGTAAACGCAGAATGCAGATTATACCTTTGCCACCACTTGTTACAACCTTGACATAATGTCAATACTTTTTATTGTTGTGACAGGTGGTGGCAAAGGTAAAATCTTCATTCTGCTGTTAATTTCTTAAGTCGAAGAGACTGTTTTTTTTTCACACAACCGAAAATTCTGAAACTTTTTTCTAAAAAGGCTCCATAGTTAAGTACGGTTTTTTTATTTAAATAGATTAATATTTATAAGACTTTGTTTTCTTTCAATAAATAACAAAAGGAAATTAAAAGTTCGAACTTTCATCTATCACATCCATTGACCAGAAAATGTCAGAGAACAGTCATTGTGAAGGATTCTTTTTCTTAGAGCCTTTTTAACAGAGATTCCTCTAAAAAAATATTTGTGTTCAAAATATTTATTATAAGTTTTTGATTAAGGCGCATACTGAACAAAATAATCATCCATTATATCTATTATTACGCGGCACACAAGATGGGCCTACGTCCTGCATGCTAAATGATGAGTTGATTGATAATGATATAAGTCTACGAGTATAACATAATAATTTGCCTAACCTATCAATCTTAAAGTAAAACCGAGGCAAGTCGAGATTATAATTAAAATGATGAAAATATTATGCAATAGACCTAAATGCTCCATAATACAGGGGTAAGTTGCATGTCCAAGTGCATAATATTAGACACTGAATAGTAAAATAAATAAAAAATTTTGTAATTTGCGTTTGTTTATTTTAAAATTTAAGCGCTCCAAAAGTCCTTGAAAAAACTCTCAAAATATTTGTTTGGTTTTACAATGGTACCGAAGCACAGCCACAGTTTCCAGCAATGGAGACGACGCCACCAGCGGGTATCTGGCCACCGAAGCTGACAGCACCGATCACCGGGATCTGGCCACCAACCACAGTCGTGCCAAGAACGCCAAAGTCGCCTCCGACCGCGAGCTCACCAAAACCATTAGAGACGAATGGTCCAGTGACGGGGACGGCGGCCGTAGCAGCTACGCTTGGCACTCCACCGAGGCCGAGTCCGTATCCGGCTACACCATTGAGACCGTATCCATTGAGACCGTAGCCGTTGAGGCCATATCCGGCTACACCGTTGAGACCGTATCCAGTCAATCCATTGTAACCGTATCCAGTCAATCCGTTGAGGCCACCAAAACCGTAGTCGAGCTCGATACCGTTGCCGTACCCGTATGCGTATGGGCTGGCGGCGTAACCGCCACAACCACAGCCAAGAGCATTCTGCAGAAAATAAAAAGTCATTGCATTGCTTTTATCTTTATACAACCTGTTACAAAAATCTTCTATATGGTATATAGGAAACCATGCATACTACCCTGGATTATTATTATAACACTTGCAAACCACCACTTAAAAAATATAGTGTATAGTGGCAACCGTTAGACCTAAAGACCTAAATTATGATTTGCTTTTAACCATGAATGGGATTGATTATCAAAAACAAAAGTCTTTGTGCGTCTAGGGTTGTTACATTGCAGGTTTCAATACAAATAAAAAACGAAATTACGGGTAACAGCCCGTTAATGGAATGGGATGTTTCATAATAATGTAACATTATTTATAGACTAGCAGAGAATCTCCAAATTAATTAAATGTAAAAAAAAGCTTTAGACAAAGTCAGTTAGATCGGGGACATCATTAAAAACAATTAAAACTATACACAATGCTGAAGAGAACGAGACTTTTCTCTTCAGTTTTGCCAACATCTATACGTTTTGTCATTTTTAATTTACTCAGATAAATTTAAAGGCAAAAATAAGAAAACCATTGAATAAATAAATTGCAAAAGAAAATAGTAAAATATAAATTGATTGTATTCAAAAATGTATTACCTGGAGCAGGCAAGCCTGGATGCACAAGAAAAGGAAGGTGAAGGTAGACATGATGGTTTGTCAGTTGCTGCTGAAACCGTAATATTTTCCAGTATTTAGGTCAAGCTTTATATATTGCTGAATTCAGATAAACCACCTATTTAGCAATACAAAACGTGACCTGTTATTCATTAGGTTATCAAAATAGAACCTGCTTTTTTCGTTGACCAATATTTCAAATTGCTGATAAAAGGTTTCTATATAAAAGCAGACGTGAAACCTACGAATTCATATTTGTTTTGACAATCAATCAAAATGGCAGCTAAACTCATCCTCCTTTGCGCTTCGGCTTTGTTCGTCCAGGTAATTTTATAATTTAATATAACTTACGACAGTAACCAAAGTCTCTTTGGCACGATATTCGTGTAAGAACTGAATTTTTTTAATTTAATGCTTTTTCAGGTGGCTACGGTCAAGCTATTCCTTGCGGTTCTTTCGTGACTGGCAACAACGGTATTTACTTGGGAAACGTTGGATTGGGTGGCATTGACCTGGTTGGCCCTGGTTATAACACCATCGGCCTGGCCAACTCTGCTCTGTTGGGAGGTATCGGTAGCGGCTTGGGTATAGTTGGACCTACCTGCGGTTCTGGTCTTCTCGGTTATCCTGATTTCATCGGCTACCCTAACCTCGGCGGCATCGGTTCGAGCGGTCCCCTCCCCGTGACCACTATCTCGCCCATCGGCCCCAGCGGGCTCGCCGTGGCGTCGGAGAACGAGATCGCAGGCACCCTCCTGGCCAGCGGCACGCTGCCGTTCCTGAGCGCCGTGTCGTTCGAGGGCGCGCTGCCGACGGCCGGCTCCGGCGTCGCCACGTGCGGCTGCGGCAACGGCGCGGTCGGCATCGTCAACGACGGCTTCCCCGGACCCTATCCCGGACCTTTCGCCTCTCTTCCCGGATACGCCACCATCGGCACTGGCATCGGTGGCATGTACTATTAGATGCAACGTTTATAACTTGACTTTGAAATAAAAGGCCTTCAACGCATTCACATTTCTAAATGTTTATTCTTAAACAACCTTCCACCCGCAACTCCCTCCGCGTGAACATTCGAGAAAATCCATAGGGATCCTTCAACCAGAATAAAAAGTAATATATGTTTTTATTTAATGTTTACATTTTTACGTGATTAGGCGGGTCCCCACTGAACGCGCTGCCTCCCCTCACCAAGCACTCATGGTGGGGACCCGCCTCACCTTACGAGCGCTTAACAAGTTTCACATGAAAAATTAGCTTTTACTTTGAACAATATAATGCTGATCTACTACTCTTTTGCTTCTCTTGCATTTACAGGCCAACATAAATTGAACTCAATTATGAAAATTTAAAGTCGAGGCTGACTGATTGAATATCAACGTACATACAGCCCAAACCGCTGAAACTGGAGACTTAGAATTTTGCACAGAGCTAATATTTTCAGTATAGGTTAAGGGACGGGGATGAGGACGGGGACCTATGGAAAATGGAAATGGTAATGGGATACTAATCTCTGAACCCCATTCTGAATATTATTAACTAGCTTCACCGTCCGCGTGGACATTCGGAAAAAATACCTAGGGAACCTTTAACCGGGATAAAAAGTATTCTTTGTTTTAATCCAGGCGATAAACTCCATGTGTGGCAAATTGCATCTAAATCTATTTAGCGTGATTGAGAAACAAACATCAAAACCAACAAACTTTTCTCATTTATAATATTAGTAGGATTAGTAGGATGATCGTTCGCTTTCCGTTGCAGTGCAAGTGAGCATTGTTTCTCGCGAGATTGTTTTAATATTGCGATAACACCTAAGTGTAAAAGCTAATATTATCATGTGCATGAAATGCCTTAGGTAACGAACACACAATTAATTAAATACCATATCTATTTTAACTAACCTACCATTCCAATTAAAACATTATCTGTGACCATTTAATAATGTTAAAATAAGTATAGTAAGTAAACTATCCTTAAAGGATAGACATATATGCCATCGCAGTTTTCTTTGTAGATCTATCAAAGGGAAACAATTCCATCATAGGTTTTTTAAAAGCTCAAAAGTTTTATGTAGCGAGCTTTTTCGATGCAAACTCCCAGTCGGCTTAACTTTTGCCAAAATCTTCATCAATTCGACTGCCGCAACGAACAGTATCGAATCTGCAAAATCTCGATTTTTACTTTATTGCATCAATGGATAGAGGATATGATACTATTAGAAAATTTTTTTTTTTCATTGAAAAAAGTATTATATCATGAGATTTTGAATCGAACAATATCGAAACTTCACACTTGTGAGCGACGAACATTATCGAATGAGGTAAATTTGATACCCCCCCCCCTTCCCCCACCGCACTCACCCGATTTCAAGTTACGTGCCTCGCACTGTATACAGGCGCAGATCGAAACTGCCTGATTTGTCAGTGTTCTCTGGGATGTGAAAAAGGGAAGGCGCGTTGGTTTTTTAGGTTAGTTCGTTATTATTTAGTTGCTTTTTGTTTTTTTGCATTATAATAACTTTAAGTAACGGTTAACGACTAAAACTATCGAAAGTTGTAGATTCGATAGTGATCGTATAAGTTCTTGTAACGAATTTGCCACATTCGATAAAATTTCAGATTTTAAATGCAGCGAACATTATCGAATGAGCCACATTCGATCAATTTCCAGATTTTAATAACATTGAATACTATCGAATGTGAAATATCTCGGAAAAAATATATTAAACATTAAAATCGTTATCAGGCATAAAAAGAGAAAAAAATAGCTATCATTCAGTAAAGAAACTTTTACGACACGATTCAAAATAATGACTCTGTCAAATTTTGTGCCAAAAAAACTTTAAACTGATCTATTGTAAAGAACGTGATTTGCAGTTTCGATACTATTCGTAGCGGCAGTCGAATTATCGTAATATTTCCACCAATTTACATAAAACCTTGATTTATTATACACTTAAACCTTTTTCAGGAATCACTCTATGAAAGCAGTGTTTTGGGTATACGTGTATGCGCGGCGCGGGATAATGGTAATAGTACTGGATGGATAGGTACGATTGAAGTTTTTAAATAATTGTATATTTCAAAGCTTGTAATAGTGTTTTATATTTTGTATTTTTTATTTATTTCCACATTTTTTTAAATAAAAAAGTATTTAGATATATATTAAAACCATAATATTGATATTGATATTGATTAGCTCTAGCAGGTCAACAGATGGTATGACGTGAATAGAGTGTGAAGCGAGAGCTCATTCCAGATCTCGTCAAAGATTTAAAAATCGTTAGATACGGCGGCGCGGGGCGGAACCATAGTGTGACTGCACTGAAATGTCTCCATAAGTCCATATTCAAGTAAGTGACGTCGCTTACTATGTGAAAACGAAAGAGAAAGTAGTGTTAGCAATAACTGTAGGAGCAAAAGAGATGACGCTATTATCTCCAGTACACGTGCTAGGCGTCGTAGTGAGTTTTTGTGTGTAGAAAAACGGATAAACGAATTGAACAGAACAGAGGTGTTTGCTTGAGGCCCGAGGCGAAGCCGAGGGCCTCTACTAGATCCAAAATATTATATATCGTGGGTTGCTGTTATTTCAATTTCGAGATTTGAAATTACTCGATCAGTCACGTCTTTCTTAGTGACTCTGCGATTCCAAAATTTACAACGATCTCTGAGAATGAGAGTGTGATGATGATGCCTAGGTAAACATGAGGGTTGTTATCGCACATTCGAGTGATGATGAAGTCGGCGCGAGAGTCTCGCATGGTGCATTTGATTTTGATTTATTTTTTTATTAGGATTAATTTATTTAGAAATTCAGATGTTTTAGTTATACATAGTACTTAGGTTACCTTTCAATAAAATATTAATGTATATAAGAAAAGAATAATAAAATATTTTGTTATATTCATTAAATTCATTTTCAATGTACCAGAAGGTCGTGAAAGGCACGAGATCTGTGAATTTTTAATAATATGTAGTGACGATTTTGCTATCATTATCATGTTTTCAATGCCACAGAGTTATCTTGTATAAAATAGTAAGGGGAATTAATACTTTAGCTTTCCAAAAAATATGTATTTCTTGTCCAAAATGCTCACCAAATCCTAGAGCGCCCAGGAAGTTTTGGTGAACATTTACTAATTTTGGGTTTGGTTAGGTAGGTTAGTATAGTGATCATTTAGACAAAAACCAATAGTAAATAGGTAAATAGTTTAAATTATTGATATTTTCAAATAATTTATTACTAAAAGAGATAATTTATTACTAAGAGAGATATTTATTACTAAAAGAGATAGAAAAGAGATTATGATTTCTTCACAGTTAATAATAGATGCTGCCAATGCCGGTGCCAATACTAGCGTATCCAGGAAAGGGAGTAGGGAAAGGTCCCGGGTAGGGTCCGGGGAAGGGTCCAGGGTAGGGTCCGGGGAAGCCCTCGCTGAGGATGCCGACAGCGCCGTTGCCGCAGCCGCACGTGGCGACGCCGGAGCCGGCCGTCGGCAGCGCGCCCTCGAACGACACGGCGCTCAGGAACGGCAGCGTGCCGCTGACTTGCAGGATGCCCTCAATTTGGTTCTCTGATGCCACGGCGAGCCCGCTGGGGCCTATGGGCGAGATGGTGGTCACTGGGAGGGGACCGCTTGAGCCGATGCCGCCGAGGTTAGGATAGCCGAGGTCAGGATAGCCGAGGAGTGCGGAGTTGTAGACGTTACCGATACCAGCCCCCACCGCACTCACGCCGCCATACAGACCAACATTGTCGATGATGTTGATGCCGGGGTTGATCAGACCGATGCCACTCGCCAGACTTGAATCTTGAATAAATTTTAATTCTTAAGTTATTCAAATAAACAAATTTTATAGGATGATATTTTAAGAAATTAATTTGAGTATATTACCTGGATTAAAACAGCGGAAGCGATGAAAAGGACGAATTTAGCTACCATTTTGTTAATCAAAGAAAAGTGTCTGTGGTTTGATTAGAATTTACTCTAGTTTTTATAGGCAATCGTCTAACATGGTTTATCAGTTTTGAAATGACCTAACATTGACTCAATTACTTACAAAACTTATGTCATAATTTAAGTGATAAAGACTTTACTGCATAAATAAAACGCAACTTGTTAAATATAAATTACTATTTTTTTTTTTTTAGAAAAGAGATCTATCTCTTTTCTTAACATTTCGACGTCTACGTCGAAATGTTAAATTAGCATTAGTTGGAAATATAAACACATTTTAATACAGTAAAAATGAATTCTTTACCAGTTTTCTTGTTTTGCCTTCAGGCTCTTCTCTTCGCTCAGGTATTTTTATTTATTTAATGTTACTAGTTATCGTTAGCTTTCTAATATTTAGAGATATAATATGCAAAATAATTATCATAAAATAGAGTAGGATAAACTTTGGCCCAACATACAGTTTAGGTGGTGGCCCATTACAAACTCGCCCGTTCTTTCAAGATAATAACCTATTGTTTGTGATATGTAAATACTCCAAAATACTTTTTTAATTGCTTTAGTATATTTTCAGAATACATACAGCCAGTGCTTCAATAGTCTGGGTAACCCTGGCATTGGTCTGGGCTATTCTGGCCTCAACGGTCTGGGTGCTATTGGCGGATACACCAACGGTCTCATCAACGGACCAGGCTATCCTGGTCTTATTGGCAGCAGTATTGCTCCTGCCATCAACGGACTTGGCATCGGCGCTGGCTTACCACTCGGATACGGTGCTGGCGTGCCAAATGTGGCGGCGACGGCCTCCGTCCCCGTCACAGGCCCGTTTGTTGCTACTGGCGCCGCTGAGCTTGCGGTCGGAGGAGATGTTGGCGTCGGTGGGCAAACAGTGGTCGGCGGCCAAGTTCCAGTGATCGGTGCTGTCAGCTTCGGTGGCCAGATACCCGCCGGTGGTGTCGTCTCTATCGCTGGCAACTGCGGCTGCGCAAGTGTTCCGCTGTAAAGTGCGGGATATCCTCAAATCTGAATTAACTGTTTAAAATAAATAGACTTCTATTATAAAGTACCTACTTTGTTTATCTCAATTTCTTTTTTATTAATTTTGCAGTAATAACCTCATGTATTATAGCACTGATGACAGAAACTTATAGGTGACAATTAATACCCACATAGACTTACCTTGGGCAATAGAGTGATAGCAGAGTAGGATAGCACCTATCATTCAAACCCTTCTCACTAAAGGGCTGTCTTATAATCCTTACTAATATTATAAATGCAAATGTCCGTTTGTTTGTTTATTTGTTTGTTACGCCTTCAAGTCTTAACTACTGAACCGATCATCATGAAATTTAGCATAGACGTTGTTAGGGGTACAGAAAAGGACATAGGGTACCTTTCATCCAGAAAAAACGTATTCCCGAGGGATAGCAAAAAAACTCGCAGACGAAGTCACGGGCGGCCGCTAGTAAGGCATAAATACGCTCAAACTTTCTCTAGGCGCTCTTGTTACAACTGCAAAAATTATTCTACAAAATTGTTATATTTTTGACCTAGATATAGTGGTAAATACAAAACTCAATTACGTAATTAACATGTCTGCCTACCACATAAGTTTGTCAATGGGGAATGTCCGAAAAAACAAATTTAGCTGATATTTTTTTATATTTTGTAATAAGCTCCCTTAGCAATAGAAAAAAGGTTCAGAATTTTCAATTGCGTGAAAAATAAAAAAAAGTTAAAGTATCTTCGACTTGAAAGTAAAAGCAGAATGCAGTTTATACCTTTGCCACCACTTTTTAGAACCTTGACATAATGTCAATACTTTTTATTGTTGTGACAGGTGGTGGCAAAGGTATAATCTTCATTCTGCTGTTATTTTCTTAAGTCGAAGAGACTGTTTTTTTTTCACACAACCGAAAATTCTGAAACTTTTTTCTAAAAAGGCTATATAGTTAAGGACAGTTTTTTTATTTAAATAGATTTACATTTATAAGACTTTGTTTTCCTTCAATAAATAAAAAAAGGAAATTAAGAGTTCGAACATTCATCTATCACATCCATTGACCAGAAAATGTCAGAGAACAGTCATTGTGAAGGATTCTTTTTCTTAGAGCCTGTTTAACAGAGATTCCTCTAAAAATATTAGTGTTCAAAATATTTATTATAAGTTTTTGATTATAGCGCATACTGAACAAAATAATCATCCATTATATCTATTATTACGCGGCACACAAGATGGGCCTACGTCCTGCATGCTAAATGATGAGTTGTTTGATCATTATATAAGTCTACGAGTATAACATTGATGTGCCTCCGGAAAACATACAGCATTGTTTATGAAGAAGCAGTGTGTACTTAGTTTTATGTTGATAGTCTGTGGCGCAAACCATAGACAAACTCGTACTTCCGGCTGCTGTCCGCTAGGTGTCGCCACTGTCACCGGCAAGGGCGGGGAGGTGCTTGCCGCCATGTTTGTAGCTCATAGCGTTGTGTACTTTTGCCGCGAGCGGACGTAAATCCGTTGATATCTACTATCGTATAAAACGAACGCGTTTTGAGCTCGGTTAATCGTATGAACGATTGTTCAAAATTTAAAAATAAGTTTATCTTTAACTTACACCTTTTTTTTACGGTTTTTGTGAAAAATATGGCGTCATCGGCACATGACTGACGCACATCAAAGCCAGAGAAGGATACAGCGTACGAGATTGTAGCAGCAGCAACAGCGAGCAGCAGCAGCTAATCCACAGGTAACGGTCGATCCTCGGATCGACGCGTTAGTAATCAGGTCAGTCTACCCACAAACATTATTATTTTATTTTCATGCAACGAATACTTATGGAGTTTTCCTAGCAAATCAATAATGCGAATACTGAGTTTCAATCTTTGTTTGCTTAAAACAAATGGTGTTTGTTGTTTAATAAGCGTTTACCGCTGTTCAATCAGCAAGAGACTGTCGACGGTCGCACCACTTTGCTTACAAATTCTTTAAATTCTCTAGACCTGCTGACGTAAAAAGATAAGAGCTTTTAACTCGCCTACAATACAAGGAAAAATTGTTTGATTTGCGTGATACGATAGCTCGGTCGGGTTCTGCAATGTAAAATTGAACGATCCGTTATGTCGGCTCAATAAAAGTACGACATTTTAGTATCCATAGAACAAATCATAGCCGCTCTTATGAATGCTTTTCCTGTTTAGAGAATTATTATAATCAGACTCACAATGCATTATTGATTTGACTCACAAAACTTGATGGTACTAACAAAAATCTTGAAATTGATTTGCTCCGTTTTTAATTGGGATGATTTGTCTCGTGAAAATTTCTTTGCTCCTTATTTTCGTTTTGGAGATAAGGATTGTTTTCTGAAATTATCGTCGCTAAGATGCTTTGTGGTCAGTACGATAGTTTAGATTTTTCGAAAAGAATTTATCGAAAGTTACCTACTTTTTTCAAAGTCATAAAACAATGACTAATAATATTGGATATTATTGAGAATGATAAGGAACTAATAACGTTAAGACCTTTAACAGGCGCGGCGTTACAGACGTCCTTACGCCCGTTCTTCTTGTCAGTTAAAAAGGCTGGAACGGGTGGTAGGAAAATAATGGTCGATTCGAAAGTGCTTAATTGTTAAGTTTATTTGAATAAAGCCATTTTAACTTTGACTTGATTTATTCGCAAGCTTTTTCTGCGGAAGAAAAGCGTAAGCGATCAACTTTTGACTTCCGAATCTGAACGAATTCATTAAAACCGAGTCGTTTTGAACAATTTCACATTCAGTTAAATTCCTCCAATCTTAGTATTGAATTGAATGACAAAGTTGGACACTTCTCAGTTATATTTTATAAAGGTCAATGATCAGGGTCAATTATCAAGGTCCATTATCAAGGTCAGTTATCAAGGCCAATTGTCGAGATCAGTAAACAAGGACAATATAGTCAAGGTCTGTTGTCAAGGTCAGTAGTCGAGGTCAGTTACTCTAAATGACATGCATCCCTTGGGTCATCAAAATTTCTCTTCTTTCCATCAGGAACATGCTAGGTCGCGGAGACCTTGCGTGCAAAAGGTTGTCGAGTGCTAGTCTGCCTAGACGACTTCCTTTTTGGTCATTCAGGACCTAACCAAGTCATGTCTCAGGCTGCGGAAGCCGTGAGGCACTTGGTCCAATATAATCTATGTCTTGAGGCTGCGGAAGCCGTGAAACATGCTGTCTTGAGACTGCGGAAGCTGTGAGACACTTTATTTATTGATTTATGCACCAAGTGAGATTCTTGAACCAAACATAGCTTAGCTTATGACTTCAGGCTGCGGAAGCCGGGAGACACCTAGATCAGTACAAGTAATTCGTTCAGGCTGCGGACATGTGTGATAAATATCTAAGTACCGATCTTAGAAGACTTAGAAAATACTATACACGTATTTACGATAGGAAAAACAATGACCTTGCTATGTCACACACAAACAAGTTAACCTAACAAGTTACAAGACCTCGACCTTGCAACAAAGATGTATCAAACCCTTTTACAGCTCCTAAATTGCTTGGGTAAACTGAACTTTTCCAACTTTGAGTTCGCCAACGCAGACCTGACTGCCGCTACTCGCATTACTACGCACTTAAGGTGGCTCGACATACAACGACCACGACATACACATCTATCGGTTGTCGTTGGTACTAAGTACCTACATCACGACATGGTATGGTGACGCGGAGCTTCATATCATTCCGTAAATTATACTCTATCTTAACTACAGATTTGGGGAAATGGGTGAAATAGTTCCGACCAGGGTGACTGATCGCCCGTCCGGCTTCGCTGGCGTCCCCCCTTATAAATAATAATTATAACTACAGATGTTTTGGATTCAAGATGCTCTTATAGATAGAACGTTTATTCCAGGCATGTGGACAATAAAGAACTATTTTTAGTAAACTGGACTCGTCGAATACTAGCTTTCTCCGACATGACATGAAGGCTACAGATACGAAAATAACATACCGCCTAGCACTTGTCAGCAGGACAAGTACCAGCGAAAAGGCATCTCTAGCTCGGAGCAACTACATAAGTCTTCGGAAGACTTGTTTGCATAACGAGAGATTGCACAACCAAGGCAATTTTATTCAGAACCGTTTTCATAAATTGCAAAAAGCTATCAGCAAACTATATTCTCATACAATTTTATTATAACTATAAGCCTTCAGCTTCTTGGCAGATCTTGGAGATACCACTTGGCCTAAGTAGCTCCACCAACCAACATCTTTCTCATGATATTTTTAATGTTTAAATATTGATCTAACTATACCGGGTACGTACCCGTTAGTCGCACCAGATTATCCTGAATCACCTCGGGCCGTTTGGATTCGGGGGACCTAGTATCTGCATCGTTGGATGACCCCCACGACATATGTACAGGTGAAAGCATTCATCATGTAAGTCTTGAAAATTGGGGGAGGGGGTAGTAAAATAAAATAAAGCTCAGAAGTCTCCTTCTTCTCTTGAAGGTGTCCGGTGAGTAAAAGTACGAGGAATTCGGCACAAATACTCCCTAATAAATCACTTACCAGCGATCAGAAGACAACTTTGGTCGTACCCCCTGATTGACCACTTTGGCTACATTTGCCTTGAAACACCTCAACTTGACAATTTCGTAAACGTTTCTATTCTAATCTTTTTAGGAACAGTGTTTGAAAGGTGAACTAGCTTATAGTAGTAGTATAGAACTATTGTAGTACTTACAAAAAACAATCACAAGTTTTTGGGAACCTTGTTTATATTATAACAATAATGATTTTAATTATTTTTTAAATTTGTCACTATACAATATGTTCCTAGTATGGCTATTGGCCAATTTAGTCTAATTTAGTCAAAGAAACACTTTTAAACCTCGCTTGTAGAACAACAAAAAAAATTACTGCTAGCGTCTGGGTGAAAAGTCCACAAGTCACTCTATTAAAGTTTCTAAAATAACGGTATTTATTGTGACCAAATATTCATTTTATATTTAGCTTTCAGTTTGAAAACTGACTCATTCCCAGATTCCCTCAGACAGTCAACTTGGATGCTGTCGTCCAATTTATAGGTAAATATTTCCTGGTACTTAATACTGCTTAAAAGGAACTTAATCATTTTGTGTTCTCTAGGAGACCTGCATTATTTCGATGTACGCGTGAAGATGTAAATTAATCAGGTAACTTAATAAATAATTGTATCACTATATGTGAAGCCATAAAAGCTGCATCACCTGTCCTATTCTAATAGAGAATTATGTATGTATCACCTATATCAAAGCAACCCCGAAAGCAACAGCAGAGTCAAAGAAACAGCAGAGTCAAAGCAACCCCGAAAATGCGGATGTGCTGTGGCTGTTTTTAGGCTGGTACGAGGGCCAAGCTGTTGAAAAACATTATATATTTGTTTTCTTAGCAAACCAACAGCGTTTTTTCTATCATTACATTCCTTAAAATACATTAAAGCAAAGTATTAAAAAAAAAAATACTAATTCATTACAGTATAAGCAGTAAGTATAATGATTGGTCTCATATTAAGACTTTTGCATATTTTTTTTTCAATGCTACATTTTACACTAGAGAAGAACATTCTTCTTCTACCTATGTACTCGGGTGGTAATTGATCGATCTACTTAGTGATAAGTGCAACTTATTCTTTAATTATATTAATCGAATTTTGCCTTTTTGTTACTTCATAATTAGATAGTACTAATCAGTACTATATTATGATAGATTTTTATAGAAAATACTATAAACAAAGTAATATCAATACCCATTAAGTTATATTTTACATTATCAAAGTAATATATACAAATATTCATCATAGCGTTGTGTTAATCATTCTCACCAGCAGATAACAAACACGTCCTCATAAACAATGCTGTATGTTTTCCGGAGGCACATCAATATAACGGTTTTACATAACAATAAAACCGATATTATTTGCCGAGAAGGAAAACATACAGCATTGCAGGAAGTTCTTCTTGGTGAAGACTATGAGCTACAAACATGGCGGCAAGCACCTCCCCGCCCTTGCCGGTGACAGTGGCGACACCTAGCGGACAGCAGCCGGAAGTACGAGTTTGTCTATGGTTTGCGCCACAGACTATCAACATAAAACTAAGTACACACTGCTTCTTCATAAACAATGCTGTATGTTTTCCTTCTCGGCACATAATATCGGTTTTATTGTTATGTAAAACCGTTATATAATAATTTGCCTAACCTATCAATCTTAAAGTAAAACCGAGGCAAGTCAAGATTATAATTAAAATGATGAGAATATTATGCAATAGACCTAAATGCTCCATAATACAGGGGTAAGTTGCATGTCCAAGTGGATAATATTAGGCACTGAATAGTAAAATAAAAAATAAAAAATTGGTAATTTGCGTTTGTTTATTTTGAAATTTAAGCGCTCCAAAAGTCCTTGAAAAAAACTCTCAAAATATTTGTTTGGTTTTACAATGGTACCGAAGCACAGCCACAGTTTCCAGCGATGGAGACGACGCCACCAGCGGGTATCTGGCCACCGAAGCTGACAGCACCGATCACCGGGATCTGGCCACCAACCACGGTCGTGCCAAGAACGCCAAAGTCGCCTCCGACCGCGAGCTCACCAAAACCATTAGAGACGAATGGTCCAGTAACGGGGACGGCGGCCGTAGCAGCTACGCTTGGCACTCCACCGAGGCCGAGTCCGTATCCGGCTACACCATTGAGACCGTATCCATTGAGACCGTAGCCGTTGAGGCCATATCCGGCTACACCGTTGAGACCGTATCCAGTCAATCCATTGTAACCGTATCCTGTCAATCCGTTGAGGCCACCAAAACCGTAGTCGAGCTCGATACCGTTGCCGTACCCGTATGCGTATGGGCTGGCGGCGTAACCGCCACAACCACAGCCAAGAGCATTCTGCAGAAAAGAAAAAGTCATTGCATTGCTTTTATCTTTATACAACCTGTTACAAAAATCTTCTATATGGTATATAGGAAACCATGCATACTACCCTGGATTATTATTATAACACTTGCAAACCACCACTTAAAAAATATTTTTATGATAAACTGTATAGTGGCAACCGTTAGACCTAAAGACCTAAATTATGATTTGCTTTTAACCATGAATGGGATTGATTATCAAAAACAAAAGTCTTTGTGCGTCTAGGGTTGTTACATTACAGGTTTCAATACAAATAAAAAACAAAATTACGGGTAACAGCCCGTTAATGGAATGGGATGTTTCATAATAATGTAACATTATTTATAGACTAGCAGAGAATCTCCAAATTAATTAAATGTAAAAAAAAGCTTCAGACAAAGTCAGTTAGATCGGGGACATCATTAAAAACAATTAAAACTATACATAATGCTGAAGAGAACGAGACTTTTCTCTTTAGTTTTGCCAACATCTATACGTTTTGTCATTTTTAATTTACTCAGATAAATTTATAGGCAAAAATAAGAAAACCATTGAATAAATAAATTGCATAAGAAAATAGTAAAATATAAATTGATTGTATTTAAAAATGTATTACCTGGAGCAGGCAAGCCTGGATGCACAAGAAAAGGAAGGTGAAGGTAGACATGATGGCTTGTCAGTTGCTGCTGAAACCGTAATATTTTCCAGTATTTAGGTCAAGCTTTATATATTGCTGAATTCAGATAAACCACCTATTTAGCAATACAAAACGTGACCTGTTATTCATTAGGTTATCAAAATAGAACCTGCTTTTTTCGTTGACCAATATTTCAAATTGCTGATAAAAGGTTTCTATATAAAAGCAGACGTAAAACCTACGAATTCATATTTGTTTTGACAATCAATCAAAATGGCAGCTAAACTCATCCTCCTTTGCGCTTCGGCTTTGTTCGTCCAGGTAATTTTATAATTTAATATAACTTACGACAGTAACCTAAGTCTCTTTGGCACGATATTCGTGTAAGAACTGAAAAACTTTAATTTAATGCTTTTTCAGGTGGCTTACGGTCAAGCTATTCCTTGCGGTTCTTTCGTGACTGGCAACAACGGTATTTACTTGGGAAACGTTGGATTGGGTGGCATTGACCTGGTTGGCCCTGGTTATAACACCATCGGCCTGGCCAACTCTGCTCTGTTGGGAGGTATCGGTAGCGGCTTGGGTATAGTTGGACCTACCTGCGGTTCTGGTCTTCTCGGTTATCCTGATTTCATCGGCTACCCTAACCTCGGCGGCATCGGTTCGAGCGGTCCCCTCCCCGTGACCACCATCTCGCCCATCGGCCCCAGCGGGCTCGCCGTGGCGTCGGAGAACGAGATCGCAGGCACCCTCCTGGCCAGCGGCACGCTGCCGTTCCTGAGCGCCGTGTCGTTCGAGGGCGCGCTGCCGACGGCCGGCTCCGGCGTCGCCACGTGCGGCTGCGGCAACGGCGCGGTCGGCATCGTCAACGATGGCTTCCCCGGACCCTATCCCGGACCTTTCGCCACTCTTCCCGGATACGCCACCATCGGCACTGGCATCGGTGGCATGTACTATTAGATGCAACGTTTATAACTTGACTTTGAAATAAAAGCCTTTCAATGCATTCACATTTCTAAATGTTTATTCTCAAACAACCTTCCACCCGCAACTCCCTCCGCGTGAACATTCGAGAAAATCCATAGGGATCCTTCAACCAGCATAAAAAGTATTATATGTTTTTATTTAACGTTTAAATTTTTACGTGATTAGGCGGGTCCTCACTGAACGCGCTGCCTCCCCCCACCAAGCACTCATGGTGGGGACCCGCCTCACCTTACGAGCGCTTAACAAGTTGCACATGAAAAATTAGCTTTTACTTTGAACAATATAATGCTGATCTGCTACTCTTTTGCTTCTCTTGCATTTACAGGCCAACATAAAGGGAACTCAATAAAGAAAATTCAAAGTCGAGGCTGACTGATTGAATATCAACGTACATACAGCCCAAACCGCTGGAACTGGAGACTTAGAATTTTGCACAGAGCTAACATTTTCAGTATAGGTTAAGGAGGACGGGGATGAGGACGGGGACCTATGGAAATGGTAATGGGATACTAATCTCTGGACCCTATTTTGAATATTGTTAACTAGCTTCACCGTCCGCGTGGACATTCGGAAAAAATACCTAGGGAACCTTTAACCGCGATAAAAAGTATTCTTTGTTTTAATCCAGGCAATAAACTCCATGTGTGGCAAATTGCATCTAAATCTATTTAGCGTGATTGAAGAACAAACATCAAAACCAACAAACTTTTCTCATTTATAATATTAGTAGGATTAGTAGGATGATCGCTCGCTTTCCGTTGCAGTGCAAGTGAGCATTGTTTCTCGCGAGATTGTTTTAATATTGCGATAACACCTAAGTGTAAAAGCTAATATTATCATGTGCATGAAATGCCTTAGGTAACGAACACACAATTAATTAAATACCATATCTATTTTAACTAACCTACCATTCCAATTAAAACATTATCTGTGACCATTTAATAATGTTAAAATAAGTATAGTAAGTAAACTATCCTTAAAAGATAGACATATATGCCATCGCAGTTTTCTTTGTAGATCTATCAAAGGGAAACAATTCCATCATAGGTACATTATTTTTTAAAAGCTCAAAAGTTTTATGTAGCGAGCGTTTTCGATGCAAACTCCCAGTCGGCTTAACTTTTGCCGACATCTTCATCAATTCGACTGCCGCAACGAACAGTATCGAATCTGCAAAATCTCGATTTTTACTTTATTGCATCAATGGATAGAGGATATGATACTATTAGAATTTTTTTTTTTCATTGAAAAAAGTATTATTTCATGAGATTTTGAATCGAACAATATCGAAACTTCACACTTGTGAGCGACGAACATTATCGAATGAGGTAAATTTGATACTGTTTTAGCACGACGGTACAGTACGAGGCACGTATCTTGAAATTTTTTCGACAGAGTGGGGATAAGTTCGCGCATGTGCTCTTGTGAGCGACCAATAGCGCGCGCCCCTCTCCCGCCGCCCGCGCCCCTCACCGCTACGTATACCCAAAATACGCATTTCGAGCAATCCCCACCCGATTTCAAGTTACGTGCCTCGCACTGTATACAGGCGCAGATCGAAACTGCCTGATTTGTCAGTGTTCTCTGGGATGTGAAAAAGGGAAGGCGCGTTGGTTTTTTAGGTTAGTTCGTTATTATTTAGTTGCTTTTTGTTTTTTTGCATTATAATAACTTTAAGTAACGGTTAACGACTAAAACTATCGAAAGTTGTAGATTCGATAGTGATCGTATAAGTTCGTGTAACGAATTTGCCACATTCGATAAAATTTTAGATTTTAAATGCATCGAACATTATCGAATGAGCCACATTCGATCAATTTCCAGATTTAAATAACATTGAATACTATCGAATGTGAAATATCTCGGAAACAATATATTAAACATTAAAATCGTTATCAGGCATAAAAAGAGAAAAAATGAGCTATCATTCAGTAAAGAAACTTTTACGACACGATTCAAAATAACGACTCTGTCAAATTTTGTGCCAAAAAAACTTTAAACTGATCTACTGTAAAGAACGTGATTTGCAGTTTCGATACTATTCGTAGCGGCAGTCGAATTATCGTAATATTTCATTTACATAAAACCTTGATTTATTATACACTTAAACCTTTTTCAGGAATCACTCTATGAAAGCAGTGTTTTGGGTATATGTGTATGCACTCAATGCCAAAAGATGCGTCTAGGCAAGGGCTACAATATGGTGAAAAAATTTTTTGAAAAAGTCAAAAACTTTTTTCGAAAATCGCAAAAATGTAGAAAAATGACACACTTTTTCGGGGTCTTTTCTCACTAAATCGACAATTTCTCAAAAACGAAAAGCGATATCGAAAAAATGAAAAAAACCCCTAGAGATATTGAGTTAGGCTACCTACTGAAATTAGTATATGTCCCTGACTCTTACGGTCTGGGCTGTAGCTTATCCTTATGAAGCGAAATGTTGGGATACCGCGGGCGACGCGTCGTTGCGACGTGCGCGGCGCGGGATAATGGTAATAGTACTGGATGGATAGGTACGATTGAAGTTTTTAAATAATTGTATATTTCAAAGCTTGTAATAGTGTTTTATATTTTGTATTTTTTATTTATTTCCACATTTTTTTTAAATAAAAAAGTATTTAGATATATATTAAAACCATAATATTGATATTGATATTGATTAGCTCTAGCAGGTCAACAGATGGTATGACGTGAATAGAGTGTGAAGCGAGAGCTCATTCCAGATCTCGTCAAAGATTTAAAAATCGTTAGATACGGCGGCGCGGGGCGGAACCATAGTGTGACTGCACTGAAATGTCTCCATAAGTCCATATTCAAGTAAGTGACGTCGCTTACTATGTGAAAACGAAAGAGAAAGTAGTGTTAGCAATAACTGTAGGAGCAAAAGAGATGACGCTATTATCTCCAGTACACGTGCTAGGCGTCGTAGTGAGTTTTTGTGTGTAGAAAAACGGATAAACGAATTGAACAGAACAGAGGTGTTTGCTTGAGGCCCGAGGCGAAGCCGAGGGCCTCTACTAGATCCAAAATATTATATATCGTGGGTTGCTGTTATTTCAATTTCGAGATTTGAAATTACTCGATCAGTCACGTCTTTCTTAGTGACTCTGCGATTCCAAAATTTACAACGATCTCTGAGAATGAGAGTGTGATGATGATGCCTAGGTAAACATGAGGGTTGTTATCGCACATTCGAGTGATGATGAAGTCGGCGCGAGAGTCTCGCATGGTGCATTTGATTTTGATTTATTTTTTTATTAGGATTAATTTATTTAGAAATTCAGATGTTTTAGTTATACATAGTACTTAGGTTACCTTTCAATAAAATATTAATGTATATAAGAAAAGAATAATAAAATATTTTGTTATATTCATTAAATTCATTTTCAATGTACCAGAAGGTCGTGAAAGGCACGAGATCTGTGAATTTTTAATAATATGTAGTGACGATTTTGCTATCATTATCATGTTTTCAATGCCACAGAGTTATCTTGTATAAAATAGTAAGGGGAATTAATACTTTAGCTTTCCAAAAAATATGTATTTCTTGTCCAAAATGCTCACCAAATCCTAGAGCGCCCAGGAAGTTTTGGTGAACATTTACTAATTTTGGGTTTGGTTAGGTAGGTTAGTATAGTGATCATTTAGACAAAAACCAATAGTAAATAGGTAAATAGTTTAAATTATTGATATTTTCAAATAATTTATTACTAAAAGAGATAATTTATTACTAAGAGAGATATTTATTACTAAAAGAGATAGAAAAGAGATTATGATTTCTTCACAGTTAATAATAGATGCTGCCAATGCCGGTGCCAATACTAGCGTATCCAGGAAAGGGAGTAGGGAAAGGTCCCGGGTAGGGTCCGGGGAAGGGTCCAGGGTAGGGTCCGGGGAAGCCCTCGCTGAGGATGCCGACAGCGCCGTTGCCGCAGCCGCACGTGGCGACGCCGGAGCCGGCCGTCGGCAGCGCGCCCTCGAACGACACGGCGCTCAGGAACGGCAGCGTGCCGCTGACTTGCAGGATGCCCTCAATTTGGTTCTCTGATGCCACGGCGAGCCCGCTGGGGCCTATGGGCGAGATGGTGGTCACTGGGAGGGGACCGCTTGAGCCGATGCCGCCGAGGTTAGGATAGCCGAGGTCAGGATAGCCGAGGAGTGCGGAGTTGTAGACGTTACCGATACCAGCCCCCACCGCACTCACGCCGCCATACAGACCAACATTGTCGATGATGTTGATGCCGGGGTTGATCAGACCGATGCCACTCGCCAGACTTGAATCTTGAATAAATTTTAATTCTTAAGTTATTCAAATAAACAAATTTTATAGGATGATATTTTAAGAAATTAATTTGAGTATATTACCTGGATTAAAACAGCGGAAGCGATGAAAAGGACGAATTTAGCTACCATTTTGTTAATCAAAGAAAAGTGTCTGTGGTTTGATTAGAATTTACTCTAGTTTTTATAGACAATCGTCTAACATGGTTTATCAGTTTTGAAATGACCTAACATTGACTCAATTACTTACAAAACTTATGTCATAATTTAAGTGATAAAGACTTTACTGCATAAATAAAACGCAACTTGTTAAATATAAATTACTATTTTTTTTTTTTAGAAAAGAGATAGACGTCGAAATGTTAAATTAGCATTAGTTGGAAATATAAACACATTTTAATACAGTAAAAATGAATTCTTTACCAGTTTTCTTGTTTTGCCTTCAGGCTCTTCTCTTCGCTCAGGTATTTTTATTTATTTAATGTTACTAGTTATCGTTAGCTTTCTAATATTTAGAGATAAAATATGCAAAATAATTATCATAAAATAGAGTAGGATAAACTTTGGCCCAACATACAGTTTAGGTGGTGGCCCATTACAAACTCGCCCGTTCTTTCAAGATAATAACCTATTGTTTGTGATATGTAAATACTCCAAAATACTTTTTTAATTGCTTTAGTATATTTTCAGAATACATACAGCCAGTGCTTCAATAGTCTGGGTAACCCTGGCATTGGTCTGGGCTATTCTGGCCTCAACGGTCTGGGTGCTATTGGCGGATACACCAACGGTCTCATCAACGGACCAGGCTATCCTGGTCTTATTGGCAGCAGTATTGCTCCTGCCATCAACGGACTTGGCATCGGCGCTGGCTTACCACTCGGATACGGTGCTGGCGTGCCAAATGTGGCGGCGACGGCCTCCGTCCCCGTCACAGGCCCGTTTGTTGCTACTGGCGCCGCTGAGCTTGCGGTCGGAGGAGATGTTGGCGTCGGTGGGCAAACAGTGGTCGGCGGCCAAGTTCCAGTGATCGGTGCTGTCAGCTTCGGTGGCCAGATACCCGCCGGTGGTGTCGTCTCTATCGCTGGCAACTGCGGCTGCGCAAGTGTTCCGCTGTAAAGTGCGGGATATCCTCAAATCTGAATTAACTGTTTAAAATAAATAGACTTCTATTATAAAGTACCTACTTTGTTTATCTCAATTTCTTTTTTATTAATTTTGCAGTAATAACCTCATGTATTATAGCACTGATGACAGAAACTTATAGGTGACAATTAATACCCACATAGACTTACATTGGGCAATAGAGTGATAGCAGAGTAGGATAGCACCTATCATTCAAACCCTTCTCACTAAAGGGCTGTCTTACAATCCTTACTAATATTATAAATGCAAATGTCCGTTTGTTTGTTTATTTGTTTGTTACGCCTTCAAGTCTTAACTACTGAACCGATCATCATGAAATTTAGCATAGACGTTGTTAGGGGTACAGAAAAGGACATAGGGTACCTTTCATCCAGAAAAAACGTATTCCCGAGGGATAGCAAAAAAACTCGCAGACGAAGTCGCGGGCGGCCGCTAGTAAGGCATAAATACGCTCAAACTTTCTCTAGGCGCTCTTGTTACAACTGCAAAAATTATTCTACAAAATTGTTATATTTTTGACCTAGATATAGTGGTAAATACAAAACTCAATTACGTAATTAACATGTCTGCCTTGCCTACCACATAAGTTTGTCAATGAGGAATGTCCGAAAAAACAAATTTAGCTGATTTTTTTTTATATTTTGTAATAAGCTCCCTTAGCAATAGAAAAAAGGTTCAGAATTTTCAATTGCGTGAAAAATAAAAAAAAGTTAAAGTATCTTCGACTTGAAAGTAAAAGCAGAATGCAGTTTATACCTTTGCCACCACTTGTTACAACCTTAACATAATGTCAATACTTTTTATTGTTGTGACAGGTGGTGGCAAAGGTATAATCTTCATTCTGCTGTTATTTTCTTAAGTCGAAGAGACTGTTTTTTTTTCACACAACGGAAAATTCTGAAACTTTTTTCTAAAAAGGCTATATGGTTAAGGACAGTTTTTTATTTAAATAGATTTACATTTATAAGACTTTGTTTTCCTTCAATAAATAAAAAAAGGAAATTAAGAGTTCGAACATTCATCTATCACATCCATTGACCAGAAAATGTCAGAGAACAGTCATTGTGAAGGATTCTTTTTCTTAGAGCCTGTTTAACAGAGATTCCTCTAAAAATATTAGTGTTCAAAATATTTATTATAAGTTTTTGATTATAGCGCATACTGAACAAAATAATCATCCATTATATCTATTATTACGCGGCAAACAAGATGGGCCTACGTCCTGCATGCTAAATGATGAGTTGATTGATCATTATATAAGTCTACGAGTATAACATAATAATTTGCCTAACCTATCAATCTTAAAGTAAAACCGAGGCAAGTCAAGATTATAATTAAAATGATGAGAATATTATGCAATAGACCTAAATGCTCCATAATACAGGGGTAAGTTGCATGTCCAAGTGGATAATATTAGGCACTGAATAGTAAAATAAAAAATAAAAATTTGGTAATTTGCGTTTGTTTATTTTGAAATTTAAGCGCTCCAAAAGTCCTTGAAAAAAACTCTCAAAATATTTGTTTGGTTTTACAATGGTACCGAAGCACAGCCACAGTTTCCAGCGATGGAGACAACGCCACCAGCGGGTATCTGGCCACCGAAGCTGACAGCACCGATCACCGGGATCTGGCCACCAACCACGGTCGTGCCAAGAACGCCAAAGTCGCCTCCGACCGCGAGCTCACCAAAACCATTAGAGACGAATGGTCCAGTGACGGGGACGGCGGCCGTAGCAGCTACGCTTGGCACTCCACCGAGGCCGAGTCCGTATCCGGCTACACCATTGAGACCGTATCCATTGAGACCGTAGCCGTTGAGGCCATATCCGGCTACACCGTTGAGACCGTATCCAGTCAATCCATTGTAACCGTATCCAGTCAATCCGTTGAGGCCACCAAAACTGTAGTCGAGCTCGATACCGTTACCGTACCCGTATGCGTATGGGCCGGCGGCGTAACCGCCACAACCACAGCCAAGAGCATTCTGCAGAAAAGAAAAAGTCATTGCATTGCTTTTATCTTTATACAACCTGTTACAAAAATCTTCTATATGGTATATAGGAAACCATGCATACTACCCTGGATTATTATTATAACACTTGCAAACCGCCACTTAAAAAATATTTTTATGATAAACTGTATAGTGGCAACCGTTAGACCTAAAGACCTAAATTAGAACTAAATTATGATTTGCTTTTAACCATGAATGGGATTGATTATCAAAAACAAAAGTCTTTGTGCGTCTAGGGTTGTTACATTGCAGGTTTCAATACAAATAAAAAACAAAATTTTACGGGTAACAGCCCGTTAATGGAATGGGATGTTTCATAATAATGTAACATTATTTATAGACTAGCGGAGAATCTCCAAATTAATTAAATATAAAAAAAAGCTACAGACAAAATCAGTTAGATCGGGGACATCATTAAAAACAATTAAAACTATACCTAATGCTGAAGAGAACGAGAATTTTCTCTTCAGTTTTGCCAACATCTATAAGTTTTGTCATTTTTAATTTACTCAGATAAATTTAAAGGCAAAAATAAGAAAACCATTGAATAAATAAATTGCAAAAGAAATAGTAAAATATAAATTGATATGTATTCAAAAATGTATTACCTGGAGCAGGCAAGCCTGGATGCACAAGAAAAGGAAGGTGAAGGTAGACATGATGGTTTGTCAGTTGCTGCTGAAACCGTAATATTTTCCAGTATTTAGGTCAAGCTTTATATATTGCTGAATTCAGATAAACCACCTATTTAGCAATACAAAACGTGACCTGTTATTCATTAGGTTATCAAAATAGAACCTGCTTTTTTCGTTGACCAATATTTCAAATTGCTGATAATAGGTTTCTATATAAAAGCAGACGTGAAACCTACGAATTCATATTTGTTTTGACAATCAATCAAAATGGCAGCTAAACTCATCCTCCTTTGCGCTTCGGCTTTGTTCGTCCAGGTAATTTTATAATTTAATACAACTTACGACAGTAACCTAAGTCTCTTTGGCACGATATTCGTGTAAGAACTGAAAAACTTTAATTTAATGCTTTTTCAGGTGGCTTACGGTCAAGCTATTCCTTGCGGTTCTTTCGTGACTGGCAACAACGGTATTTACTTGGGAAACGTTGGATTGGGTGGCATTGACCTGGTTGGCCCTGGTTATAACACCATCGGCCTGGCCAACTCTGCTCTGTTGGGAGGTATCGGTAGCGGCTTGGGTATAGTTGGACCTACCTGCGGTTCTGGTCTCCTCGGTTATCCTGATTTCATCGGCTACCCTAACCTCGGCGGCATCGGTTCGAGCGGTCCCCTCCCCGTGACCACCATCTCGCCCATCGGCCCCAGCGGGCTCGCCGTGGCGTCGGAGAATGAGATCGCTGGCACCCTCCTGGCCAGCGGCACGCTGCCGTTCCTGAGCGCCGTGTCGTTCGAGGGCGCGCTACCGACGGCCGGCTCCGGTGTCGCCACGTGCGGCTGCGGTAACGGCGCGGTCGGCATCGTCAACGACGGCTTTCCCGGACCCTACCCCACTGCTCTGCCTGGATATGCCACCATCGGCACTGGCATGGGTGGCTTCTACTATTAGATGCAACGTTTATAACAAGTTATAAGTTATAACAAGACTCTGAAATAAAAGCCTTTCAATGCATTCACATTTTTGATTTAATTATTTTAAGTACATCAAATCAATTTTTATTCTTAAACAATCTTCCACCCGCAACTTCCTCCACGTGGACATTCGAGAAAATCCATAGGGATCCTTCAACCAGAATAAAAAATAATACGGGTTTTAATTTAATCAAAATCAGTTTTAACGTGATTAGGCGGGTCCTTACCAAGCGCGCTGCCTCCTCCTACCAAACACACATGGTGGGACCGGCCTAATCACGTAAAAACAACTGATCGAAATCTGATAAAATTAAAATTTAGAATAAGCATCATAGTGCTTAACAAGTTGCACATGAAAATTAATTTTTATTTTGAACAATATGATGCTGATCTGCTACTCTTTTGCTTCTCTTGCAATTTTATTACAGGCCAACATTAAAGGGAACAGTTTCTCGCATATATTTATGTATATCAGTGGCGAGGGGTGAGACTATGGCGAAGGTAAGCCGTTCTACAAAAATTGTGTGATCTGCATAGCGGATCGGTGGGATTTCTAAAAGGTAAGCCGATGGAAACCGGATTTTATAGACCGTTTTTTATTTTATTTTATATATTTTTTTTTTATTTTATATAAAAATAAATATATCTTATAAAATTCAAAGTCCTGACTGACTGACCTGGACCAAATTCTGAATGTTATTGACTAGCTTCCGCCCGCGACTTCATCCGCGTGGACATTCAGAACAAAATATCCAGGTAACCTTTAATCGGGATAAAATATATTGTATGTTTTAATCCAGGCTATAAACTATCTGTATGGCAAATTTATTCATAATCCGTTCAGCCGTTTTTGCTTGATTGACGAACAAATTTCCAAACTCACAAACTTTTCTCATTTATAATATTAGTAGGATTAGTAGGATGATCGCTCGCTTTTCGCTTCCCGTTGCAGTGCAAGTGAGCATTTTTTTCGCGAGATATTTTTAATATCGCGATAACGCCTAAGTATTAAAGCTAAATATCATGTGCATGAAATGAATAAGGCAAAGAACGCATTTATCATTAATATCTAATAATATATCTATCTAAATAGGGATCCCTTGTTATCGCATAATGATTTTATACCTAATTTGATTTGGCATAACGGACTTGGCATATTTTTTTTGTCATAATAATACTTTGGCATAATTGTTTTTTGGCATACTATTTATATAAACATAGTAATCATTTAGACTAATTTGTTTTGGCATAATTGTTAGAGTTTTATATCAAAATAAACTGGCAACACTGCTTCCGCCATCACCCTTGTGTTTTATTATTAGGTTATGTGCTCCAGTATTTAATTTCTATAATTACTGCTAAAGTTATTAAAAATGAGTAATAATTATCTCGCTAGTGTGCCAAAGTTATTAGGGCGTGAACACTTTGAAGATTGGGCATTCGCGGTACAAAATCTGTTGATTTTGGAAGGCGCCGAAAATTTCTTCACTGTGAGGTTCCAACAAAAGAAGATGTCGCCGCCGGAACAGACGCTAAAACAAGAGCAAAGATCATTTTAACTATTGACTCGTCGTTATTTGTGCATATAAAGGAGACAAAGACCACGAAGGAATTGTGGGCAAAACTTAAAAGTTTGTTCGATGATTCAGGATTTTCGAGGAGAATTACTTTGCTCCGCCATCTTATTTCAATAAGGTTGGAAAATAGTTCGAGTATGACGAATTATGTGACACAAATAGTGGAAACTTCGCAACGACTGAGTGGCACTGGTTTTAATATAAATGATGAGTGGGTTGGCTCATTGCTACTAGCCGGTTTACCAGAAAGGTTTATGCCCATGATAATGGCCATTGAACATTCCGGGATTGGAATAACTGCCGACACAATTAAGACCAAATTATTGGATATGGAACCAATTGAAGGTAATGAAAATGAAAGTGCCTTTATTGCAAAAGGTTGGCAAAAGAAAAAGGCGGCAAAGTTTGGTGAAGGCAACAAACAAAATGGCGGGAGGTCAGCATCTTCAAGTACACAAAATGAAAAAGTATTAAGAACAGTAACATGTTACAAATGCAAGGAAACTGGTCACTATCGGAATCAATGTCCACTATTGAAAGAAAAGCCGAATAATAAGAAACAGTCTAACGCTTTTAGTGTTGTTTTCCTTACTGGAAAATTCAGTAAAGATAGCTGGTATGTGGCCTCCGGGGCTAGTATGCATATGACTGCAAATGAAAGTTGGTTGAAGAACGTTTCGCACAGGTCAGATTTGCCAGAAGTTATTGTTGCTGACAAGACCAAAGTACCCGTATCTTCATCGGGTGATGTGGATATTGTAACCAATCACAACTATATGATAACTGTAAAGAATGTTTTATGTGTACCGGATCTCACTACTAATCTTATATCAGTGAGTGAATTAATTAAAAATGGAAACAGCGTAGAATTTGAACAAAATAGATGTCTGATAAAGAATCGAGACGGTGATCTAGTAGCAGACGCTGAATTAACGAACGGTGTTTATAAGTTGAGATTATAAAAAGGTTGTGTGTTAGCCGCTCCAGTAGTTAGTGGAGAGTTATGGCACAGAAGATTAGCACACATGAATTGTAAAGACATGAATAAAATGAGAAACGGTATTGTTGATGGTTTGTCTTATAATGGTGTTTATGATATAACAAAATCTCAATGTAAAGTTTGTTGTGAGGGCAAACAGTCACGGTTACCTTTTTCGACTGGCACAAGAAAGTCAAAGTCAAAGTCAAATAAGCTTTATTCAAATAAACTTAATTATTAAGTACTTTTGAATCGTCTATATTTTCCTACCACCCGTTCCAGACTTTTTTAGCTGACAAGAAGAACGGGCGCAAGAAACTTATCAGCTGTAACAGCCATAAGTAACGATATTTACAAACTTGAATATATCGTTACCAGAAAATTACAACAGGGTGACAGGATTATTGGCAACAACATAGACTTATTATATTACTTCAACAAAGTACTTATTAGCAAGTTATGTGTTACATCATTTCCACGCATTTAGATCTTTAAGATAATCATCTACTTTATAATAACCTTTACCCATGAGCGTTTTTTTAACATGGTTTTTAAATTCATGCAAAGGAAGATCAATCACTTGTTGTGGAACTTTATTAATAAAGGCTATGCCTTTCCCCATAAATGAACCTCTAGTTTTTGCAAGCCTAAATCTTGGAACGGCAAGTTTATCTTTATTTCTTGTATTGAACTGGTGAATATTGCTGTTCTTAGCAAATGAATCATAGTGTTTCCTTACATAAACTAAATTATCATAAATATATTGGCCTGCCAAAGTTAAAATATTTATTTCTTTGAACATTTCTCTCAAGGTATCTCTCCGCCGTAGATTGTATATGGCGCGAACAGCTCTTTTTTGGAGTACAAAAATATTTTCAATACTGGCAGCTGAGCCCCACAATAGCAGTCCATACGACATTACGCTATGAAAATAACTAAAGTATACTAACCTTGCCGTTTCAATATCAGTTAAAAGCCTTATTTTCTTAACAGCGAATGCCGCTGAACTAAGTCTACTTGACAAGGCTTCAATATGTGGATCCCATTGCAGTCGAGAATCTAGTGTGATACCTAGAAATTTTGTGCTCCCGATAAACTCGACTTCATCGTCATTCAAATTAATATTTAATTTTGTCTGCTCAACATTAGGTAATGAGAATTTAACACATTTAGTTTTTTTGGGGTTAAGTGCTAAATTATTACTATTAAACCAGTATGAAACTTTAGAGAGGGCACTATTTACTTCGTCCGAACAGTTATTACCTCTGTTTACTTTAAAAACTAAAGAAGTATCATCCGCAAATAGTACTGTTTCACATAAATTATTCGCGTAGTTGGGAAGGTCATTTATATGAATTAGAAACAGCAATGGGCCCAATATTGATCCCTGTGGCACACCCATATTGATGGGGGCTCCAGTAGATTCAGTTCTATTAATCACTACTTTCTGAGTTCTATTGTACAAATACGATTTCATAAGACTAACTGATTTATCAGAGACACCATAATGTTCTAGCTTCTTTAATAGTGTTTGATGATCAACGCAATCGAATGCCTTAGAAAGGTCACAGAAAATGCCAATTACATCTTGCTTTTCTTCCCAAGCATCAAGAATATGTTTGAGAAGTGCAATTCCAGCATCAGTAGTACTTTTACCCTTGGAAAAACCAAACTGATTTTTATGAAGTATTTTATTGTATGTGAAGTAATGTAATAATTGGGAATATATATTTTTTTCAAATATTTTACTAAGTGCTGGTAGTATAGATATTGGCCTAAAGTTAGCTGGGTCACTTTTATCCCCAGATTTAAAAAGAGGAATCAATTTACTATTTTTCATTAGATCAGGAAAGACCCCTTCGTCAATACATTTGTTAAAAATAAAAGCCAAGTAAGGGGCTAGTATATCAATTATTGATTTAATTATGCTTGTTGACATGCCCCAAAGATCTTCTGTTTTTTTAACATTAATTGTTTTAAAAGCTTTAATGATATCTGCACTATTTACAAGAGCCACAGAAATACTCCAGATTATTCATTCTTACATATGCGGCCCAATGGAATGCAAATCCATTGGAGGAGCCCGATACTTCTTGTTGTTTATCGATGACTTCAGTAGAATGACTTTCATATATTTTTTGAAGAACAAGAATGAAGCATTAAGACATTTTAAAGAATTTAAGTCAATGGTAGAGAACCAGCATAACAAGAAAATAAAAATTTTAAGATCAGACAATGGAACTGAGTATTGCAGCAATGAGTTTGAACAATATTTAAAAGAAAAAGGAATTGTACATCAAAAGACTAATGCTTATACCCCTGAGCAGAATGGCCTTAGTGAACGATCTAATCGTACCATTGTTGAAAGGGCCAGATGTCTACTATTCGAGGCTAATCTAGAAAAAAGATTTTGGGCAGAAGCTGCGAACACAGCTGTCTATCTTAAAAACAGATCGATCGCTTCAGGCTTAGACAAGACACCCTATGAAATATGGACAGGTGTTATGCGTGTTTTAATTTATGCTAAAGAATATTATGGTTAAACATGATTATGCTTAAATTAGTTATGACGAAAAAAATATGCATAAGCTGTTATGACTAAGTAATATCATGCGTAAACATCACTCGGCGAAATCATATTATGCTATGACATATTATGCCTTAAAATTTTATGCAAATACATAGGGAACCATCTAAATACTTACCTTTCCAATTATCTGTTACCCATTATCTGTTACCATATAAAAATGTTAAAATAACTATAGTAAATAAGCTAGACTTCCTTGTAGATCTGTAAAAGAGAAACAATTCCATCATATATGATTTTTTATAGCTCGAAATGGGTTTTTATAGGTTAGGTAATATGGGGATCATTTAGACATAAACCAATAGTAAATATTTAGATAATTTAAAACATTTATTGATTTTTTCAAATAATTTATAACTTTAGGAGCTATTCATTTCTTCTCAGTTAATAATAGATGCTGCCAATGCCGGAGCCAATGTTGGCGTATCCGGGAAAGGGAGTAGGGAATGGTCCCGGGTAGGATCCGGGGAAGCCCTCGCTGAGGATGCCGACTGCGCCGTTGCCGCAGCCGCACGTGGCGACGCCGGAGCCGGCCGTCGGCAGCGCGCCCTCGAACGACATGGCACTCAGGAACGGCAGCGTGCCGCTGACTTGCAGGATGCCCTCAATAGCGTTCTCAGACGCCACGGCGAGCCCGCTGGGGCCGATAGGCGAGATGGTGGTCACGGGGAGGGGACCGCTCGAGCCGATGTTGTAAAGGTCAGGGTAGCCGAGGAGTGCGGAGTTGTAGACGTTGCCGATACCAGGCCCCACCGCACTCACGCCACCATACAGACCAACATTTCCGATGGTGTTGATGCCGGGGTTGACCAGACCGATGCCACTCGCTAGACCAATACAGTTGTTATAAAGGCCATTGTTCAAGCACTGGCTGTAGGTGTTCTGTAAGGTCAAAGTTTTAGATTAACTATCATATCATTTTCTTTATTTTGGAGCTTTCAGTGGTATTTTGATGTAGCATTATTAAATATTAAATCTGGGATGAATCTTAATTCTAAAGTTAAAACAATGTCAAATAACTAGGTGAATTTTTTTTATAATAAAATATTAGAAGTAAATTTTGAGTATAATACCTGGATTAGAACAGCCGAAGCGATGAAAAGGACGAATTTAGCTACCATTTTGTTGATCAAAGAAATGTGTCTGTGGTTTGATTAGAATTTACTCTAGTTTTTATAGGCAATCGAATTACATGGTTTATCAGTTTTGAAATGACCTAACATTGACACAATTACTTACAAAATTTATGTCATAATTTAAGAGATAAAGACCTTACTGCAAAACATAACGCAACTTTTAAATATAAATAGACGTCGAAATGTTCAATTAGAATCAGTTAAAAATATCAACACATTTTAATAAAATAAAAATGAATTCTTTGACTGGGTTCTTGGTCTGCCTTCAGGCTCTCCTCTTCGCTCAGGTATTTTTATTTATTTAATGTTACTATTTATCGTAAGCATACTAATATTTATAGATAAAATACCAAAATAATTATCATAAAAAAGGGTAGACTTTGGCCACCATGCAGTTTAGGTGGTAGCTGGCCCATTACAGACTCGCTCGTTCTTTCAAGATAATAACCTATTGTTTGTGATATGTAAATGCTCCAAAATATTTTCTTAATTGCTTTTATATATTTTCAGAATACCTACAGCCAGTGTTTCAATAGTCTGGGTAACCCTGACATTGGTCTGGGCTATTCTGGCCTCAACGGTCTGGGTACCATTGGTGGATACACCAACGGTCTCATCAACGGACCTGGCTATCCTGGTCTTATTGGCAGCGGTATTGCTCCTGGCATCAACGGACTAGGCCTCGGCGCTGGCTTACCACTCGGATACGGTGCTGGCGTGCCAAATGTGGCGGCTACGGCCTCCGTCCCCGTCACCGGCCCGTTTGTTGCTACTGGCACCGCTGAGCTTGCGGTCGGAGGAGATGTTGGCGTCGGTGGGCAAACAGTGGTCGGTGGCCAGGTTCCAGTGATCGGTGCTGTCAGCTTCGGTGGCCAGATACCCGCCGGTGGTGTCGTCTCTATCGCTGGCAACTGCGGCTGCGCAAGTATTCCGCTGTAAAATACGGGATATCCTCAATTCTTAATTACCTGTTTAAAATAAATAGACTTATATTATATTAAACATTGTTTATATCCATTTTCTTTTTTATTCATTTTGCAGTAATAACTTCATGTAGCAGTGATGACAGAAACTTATAGGTGACAATCAATACCCACATAGACTTACCTTAGGCAATAGACTGATATAATAATGAATAATAACCGTGTGGCGTATAGCAGAGTAGGATAGCACCTATCATTCAAACCCTTCTCACTAAAAGGCTGTCTTATAATAAGGCAAAAAATATGCTTAATACTTTCTCTAGGCGCTCCTGTTATAAGTGCAACAAATTATTCTACAAAATTATTATATTTTCGACCTAAGTATATAGTGGTAAATACAAAAAACATGTCTGCCTACCACATAAGTTTGTCAATGGGGAATGTTCGAAAAATCAAATTTGGTTGAATATTTTTTTATATGTAGTAATAAGCTCCCTTAGCAATAGAAAAAAGGTTCAGAATTTTCAATTGCGTGAAAAATTAAAAATAAGTTAAAGTATCTTCGACTTCACTAATGTACGAAAGTAAACGCAGAATGCAGATTATACCTTTGCCACCACTTGTTACAACCTTGACATAATGTCAATACTTTTTATTGTTGTGACAGGTGGTGGCAAAGGTAAAATCTTCATTCTGCTGTTATTTTCTTAAGTCGAAGAGACTGTTTCTTTTTTCACACAACGGAAAATTCTGAAACTTTTTTCTAAAAAGGCTCTTTAGTTAAGTGCAGTTTTTTTATTTAAATAGATTTACATTTATAAGACTTTGTTTTCCTTCAATAAATAAAAAAAGGAAATTAAGAGTTCGAACATTCATCTATCACATCCATTGACCAGAAAATGTCAGAGAACAGTCATTGTGAAGGATTCTTTTTCTTAGAGCCTGTTTAACAGAGATTCCTCTAAAAAAATATTAGTGTTCAAAATATTTATTATAAGATTTTGATTATAGCGCATACTGAACAAAATAATCATCCATTATATCTATTATTACGCGGCACACAAGATGGGCCTACGTCCTGCATGCTAAATGATGAGTTGATTGATCATTATATAAGTCTACGAGTATAACATAATAATTTGCCTAACCTATCAATCTTAAAGTAAAACCGAGGCAAGTCAAGATTATAATTAAAATGATGAGAATATTATGCAATAGACCTAAATGCTCCATAATACAGGGGTAAGTTGCATGTCCAAGTGGATAATATTAGGCACTGAATACTAAAATAAAAAATAAAAATTTGGTAATTTGCGTTTGTTTATTTTGAAATTTAAGCGCTCCAGAAGTCCTTGAAAAAAACTCTCAAAATATTTGTTTGGTTTTACAATGGTACCGAAGCACAGCCACAGTTTCCAGCGATGGAGACGACGCCACCAGCGGGTATCTGGCCACCGAAGCTGACAGCACCGATCACCGGGATCTGGCCACCGACCACGGTCGTGCCAAGAACGCCAAAGTCGCCTCCGACCGCGAGCTCACCAAAACCATTAGAGACGAATGGTCCAGTGACGGGGACGGCGGCCGTAGCAGCTACGCTTGGCACTCCACCGAGGCCGAGTCCGTATCCGGCTACACCATTGAGACCGTATCCATTGAGACCGTAGCCGTTGAGGCCATATCCGGCTACACCGTTGAGACCGTATCCAGTCAATCCATTGTAACCGTATCCAGTCAATCCGTTGAGGCCACCAAAACCGAAGTCGAGATCGATACCGTTGCCGTACCCGTATGCGTATGGGCTGGCGGCGTAACCGCCACAACCACAGCCAAGAGCATTCTGCAGAGAAGAAAAAAGTCATTGCATTGCTTTTATCTTTATATAACCTGTTACAAAAATCTTCTATATGGTATATAGGAAACCATGCATACTACCCTGGATTATTATTATAACACTTGCAAACCGCCACTTAAAACATATTTTTATGATAAACTGTATAGTGGCAACCGTTAGACCTAAAGACCTAAATTAGACCTAAATTATGATTTGCTTTTAGCCATGAATGGGATTGATTATCAAAAACAAAAGTCTTTGTGCGGCTAGGGTTGCTACATTGCAGGTTTCAATACAAATAAAAAACAAAATTTTACGGGTGACAGCCCGTTAATGGAATGGGATGTTTCATAATAATGTAACATTATTTATAGACTAGCAGAGAATCTCCAAATAAATGAAATATAAAAAAAAGCTTTAGACAAAATCAGTTAGATCGGGGACATCATTAAAAACAATTAAAACTATACCTAATGCTGAAGAGAACGAGAATTTTCTCTTCAGTTTTGCCAACATCTATACGTTTTGTCATTTTTAATTTACTCAAATAAATTTAAAGGCAAAAATAAGAAAACCATTGAATAAATAAATTGCAAAAAAAATAGTAAAATATAAATTGATATGTATTCAAAAATGTATTACCTGGAGCAGGCAAGCCTGGATGCACAAGAAAAGGAAGGTGAAGGTAGACATGATGGTTTGTCAGTTGCTGCTGAAACCGTAATATTTTCCAGTATTTAGGTCAAGCTTTATATATTGCTGAATTCAGATAAACCACCTATTTAGCAATACAAAACGTGACCTGTTATTCATTAGGTTATCAAAATAGAACCTGCTTTTTTCGTTGACCAATATTTCAAATTGCTGATAAAAGGTTTCTATATAAAAGCAGACGTGAAACCTACGAATTCATATTTGTTTTGACAATCAATCAAAATGGCAGCTAAACTCATCCTCCTTTGCGCTTCGGCTTTGTTCGTCCAGGTAATTTTATAATTTAATACAACTTACGACAGTAACCTAAGTCTCTTTGGTACGATATTCGTGTAAGAACTGAAAAACTTTAATTTAATGCTTTTTCAGGTGGCTTACGGTCAAGCTATTCCTTGCGGTTCTTTCGTGACTGGCAACAACGGTATTTACTTGGGAAACGTTGGATTGGGTGGCATTGACCTGGTTGGCCCTGGTTATAACACCATCGGCCTGGCCAACTCTGCTCTGTTGGGAGGTATCGGTAGCGGCTTGGGTATAGTTGGACCTACCTGCGGTTCTGGTCTTCTCGGTTATCCTGATTTCATCGGCTACCCTAACCTCGGCGGCATCGGTTCGAGCGGTCCCCTCCCCGTGACCACCATCTCGCCCATCGGCCCCAGCGGGCTCGCCGTGGCGTCGGAGAACGAGATCGCCGGCACCCTCCTGGCCAGCGGCACGCTGCCGTTCCTGAGCGCCGTGTCGTTCGAGGGCGCGCTGCCGACGGCCGGCTCCGGCGTCGCCACGTGCGGCTGCGGCAACGGCGCGGTCGGCATCGTCAACGATGGCTTCCCCGGACCCTATCCCGGACCTTTCGCCACTCTTCCCGGATACGCCACCATCGGCACTGGCATCGGTGGCATGTACTATTAGATGCAACGTTTATAACTTGACTTTGAAATAAAAGCCTTTCATTGCATTCACATTTCTAAATGTTTATTCTTAAACAACCTTCCACCCGCAACTCCCTCCGCGTGAACATTCGAGAAAATCCATAGGAATTCTTCAACCAGAATAATAAGTATTACCTATAATGTTTTTATTTAACGTTTAAATTTTTACGTGATTAGGCGGGTCCCCACTGAACGCGCTGCCTCCCCCCACCAAGTCATGGTGGGGACCCGCCTCACCTTACGAGCGCTTAACAAGTTGCACATGAAAAATTAGCTTCTATGTGCATGTGCATGAAATGCCTTAGGTAACGAACACACAATTAATTTAATACCATATCTATTTTAACTAACCTACCATTCCAATTAAAACATTATCTGTGACCATTTAATAATGTTAAAATAACTATAGTAAGTAAACTATCCTTAAAAGATAGACATATGCCATCGCAGACTTCTTTGTAGATCTATCAAAGAGAAACAATTCCATGATAGGTACATTATTTTTTAAAGCTCAAAAGTTTTATGTAGCGAGCGTTTTCGATGCAAGCTCCCAGTCGGCTTAACTTTTGCCGACATCCTCAACAATTCGACTGCCGCAACGAACAGTATCGAATCTGCAAAATGTCGATTTTTACTTTATTGCATCAATGGATAGAGCAAATATGATACTATTAGTAAAAATTTTTTTTTCATTGAAAAAAGTATTATTTCAAGATATTTTGAATCGAACAATATCGAAACTTCACACTTGTGAGCGACGAACATTATAAAATTTGATACTGTTCTAGCACGACGGTATACAGGCGCAGATCGAAACTGCCTGATTTGTCAGTGTTCTCTGGGATGTGAAAAAGGGAAGGCGCGTTAGTTTTTTCGGTTAGTTCGTTATTATTTAGTTGCTTTTTGTTTTTTGCATTATAATAACTTTAAGTAACGGTTAACGACTAAGACTATCGAAAGTTGTAGATTCGATAGTGATCGTATAAGTTCGTGTAACGAATTGGCCACATTCGATAAAATTTCAGATTTTAAATGCATCGAACATTATCGAATGAGCCACATTCGATCAATTTCCAGATTTTAAAAACATTGAATACTATCGAATGTGTAATATCTCGGAAAAAAATTAATAAACATTAAAATCGTTATTAGGCATAAAAAAGAGAAAAAAAATGAGCTATCATTCAGTAAAGAAACTTTTACGACACGATTCAAAATGACGACTCTGTCAAATTTTGTGCCAAAAAAACTTTAAACTGATCTACTGTAAAGTACGTGAGTTGCAGTTTCGATACTCTTCGTAGCGGCAGTCGAATTATCGTAATATTTCCACCAATTTCCATAAAACCTTGATTTATTATACACTTAAACCTTTTTCAGGACTCACTCTATGAATTTGTGAGAGCTGCATGAAAATCCGCTCAGTAGTTTCTGAGTTTGTCGCGAACAGACAGACAGACAGACGCTGCCAGTGACATTGTTTTATAATATGTAGTGACGATTTTGCTATTATTATCATGTTTTCAATGCCAAAGAGTTATCTTGTATAAAATAGTAAGGGGAATTAATACTTTAGCTTTCCAAAAAATATGTATTTCTTGTCCAAAATGCTCACCAAATCCTAAACCGCCCAGGAAGTTTTGGTGAACATTTACTAATTCTGGGTTTGGTTAGGTAGGTTAGTATATGATGATATACTAACCTACCAAATACAAATAAATGAATGAATATGAATATGAATCCGACTATTGAATTTACTATTAGAACTGAGAACCGTGTATTACTTAACGACAGAATTCTTATTGATCGATATAACTTTCGTAAGACTGACTATGATAAATGTATAGTCGACATAAATGAAACTGACTGGTCTTCATTCGACTCACTTAGTTGTGATGAACATGTACATAAGTTTTACGAAATCATATGGAATATAATTATTAAACATACACCTTTGCACCGGCCTCGAAGCTCACGGTTTCCAGTCTGGTTTACAAAAAATTTTATCAAAGCTCTCAAAGAAAAAAACAAATACCATCATAGGTTTATTATTTACGAAGACCCTTGTGACTATGACAAATTTTCATCGTAAAGATCACGTTGTAAAGATTTGATGAGCACTTGTTTTCGAGAATACATCTCAAAAATGGAAGATGAACTTTCCACTAATATTAAAGCTTTTTGGAAATTCACCAAAAGCAAAAAAGCCTCTAATGATATCCCCAAAAAAGTTCACTATAATGGCACAATATCTAATTGAGGAGATGATGTAGCTAACTTATTTGCTACATACTTTGCTTCTACGTACACCACTAATAATAATAATAACAATGTCAAATACAATCCCTCGTTTCCTCCATCGAATTATACTATTAGTGCTGCAAAGTTCAATGAAGATGATATTCTGTTACGTCTGAAACGATTAGATGTATCTAAGGGCCCAGGGCCTGACGGTATACCTCCAATATTTGTTCGTTTATGTGCGAAGGCACTGGCGCGGCCATTAACAAATATTTACAACAAATCGTTACATGAGGGTACATTTCCTGATTTGTGGAAGTTAGCAAAAGTTACCCCTGTTCACAAAACTGGAGACAAGGGGGATGTCACCAATTACAGACCCATCTGCATCTTAAATTGTTTTGCCAAAATTATGTACTATTAAGTACGTAGACTCAATAAGAGACCTAAGAGTCATTTTTGATAGTACACTATCATTTCGTCCTCACAATGACAGTATAGTAAGTAAAGCCAATAGGGCTCTGGGTTTTATAATTCGCGTTTCAAAACCGTTTAAAAAGATAGAGTCCTTGATGATACTGTACGGAGCGCTTGTGCGCTCAGTACTAGAGTACTGTTCACCTGTATGGTCTCCTATTTATCTAGTTCACATCGATAGGGTAGAATCTGTACAGAAACGCTTTGTGCGATTTTGTGCAGTAAACAAGGACTTAGACGTTTACTTCCAGGTTATGAAGACAGACTGAGCAATTTTGCTTTAAAAACTTTGCAGCATAGAAGACTGGTTAGTGGTTTGTTACTCCTTCATAAGACCGCCATTGGACGCTTGGGCGGGGATCTATTGGGTTGTCTTAACTTCAAAGTAAAAAGTCGCTCCACACGTAATGCACGCCTCTCTAGTATACCATCAGCGAATAACAATGTCTCTCACTATAATCCCATTTATAGAATGTGTCATGCCTATCACGATCTTTGTTCCGATTTTGATTTATTTAACCAAAATTATCAGCAGTTCAAAAATTCATTATTATCCTTGTAGTCTTATTTTGTTTGTTAATTTTATTTGTAAGTAAGTAAGTATTAAAACTGTAATGTCAGCTTCACTTTTAATAGCAGCACCTTCATAACTTTAATAAATATTGTAATGTCGTGCATAGTGTATAAGATTAGTTGGTTTGCAATGTATTATTATGACAAGTCTTTTTGCTCATTAAGATAATTACCAGTTGCGCGACGGCATTCGTACGTGATAGACGGTTGCATTCATTAATCGGTGCGCTCGGTGCGTTGTTATTGTTGTGAGTGACCTTCAATACCGGTCCGGCCGCATTCGCTCGACCGATATCGCGTAATGAATCCTTATTATTTTTGCAACGATGGCGAATAGCGACGAAATAAAATGCAACCGAGTGTATACAAATATCTTATCTAGTGACGATTTTATAAGCGAGCATGATATATCAGCAGAAATACAGGAAATATGTAAAGATGAGGTCGACACAGAAATAGAAATAACAAGCCCGAAACCAACAAAAAGATCGCGAAATGACACAGAACCAGATTGGATGGAAGTACCAACAAGAGGGAAGAAACAAAAACAGAAAGACGTTATCGAAGTATATACATATATCTTATAAGGAAATGTTACCTAAGCAATTTTCTTTAGCGAGATTACTCAAGGAGGAAGATATTAAAGGAATAACAAAAATTAAATACATTAATCACTACAGAATAAGAGTAGAATTTAAAGAAGAGGAATTTGCTAGAAGGCTAGAAACTTGCCAGACCTTTATTGACAAAGGATGGCGATTTACTCGAGCTATGGAGCTTTCTAATACTTATGGAGTCATTAAAAACGTAGATATGGACATGTCAGACCAAAGTATAATAGAAAATGTTAAATGCCCCGAAGGATTTCAAATAATAGCAGCTTACCGCCTAAAAAAACGAAATATCAATAAATATGAAAACGGAGAACCGTGGCTCCCGAGCGAAGCAGTACGCCTGTGCTTTAAAGGGTCTCAGTTACCGTCCTATGTAATGGTGGATGACTTAAGAATAGCGGTAGCCCCATATATTTTTCCTGTGACACAATGTAGCAAATGCTGGAAATTCGGGCACACAACTAAGACATGTTCGCTAAAAATTTAAATTTGTCCAAAATGCGGAGATAATCATGCCAACTGCGAAACCCAAACATTCACATGTGTTAACTGTAAGGGAAGTCACATGGCCTTATATAAATCATGCCCAGCGTTTCTTAAAGAAAAAAAGCTGAGAAATTTAATGGCTGAATTTAATTGCACGTATAGGAGAGCTTTGACTATGTACGTCCCACCCAGTATATCCAGAACCGAAGGTTACACTCAAGTGAGCCAGCCAAACATCTTTACTCCGACTGCCAATATAGGACCAACCCCAATTTCGTGCAGCTCACCGACCTACGCCAACGTCAAGAAGACATCTGTAACACCTAAGAAGCAACCCAACAGCGGATTCTCTTCTCATCCCCCTTACAGAAAATCTCATAGACCTAGCACCCCAATGGTTTCTCTAAGTACAGACAAAACCAATACTGACCCCATCAACTGTAATTTTTCAAATACAGAGTCATCACATGGAAAGAAGAATGACGTAAACTTTGATGAGCTGCTATCCAGACTAAAAGAGATTATTTTTTTAAGAAATCATTCAATACCAGCCAAAATACGAGAGGTGATTAAGTGCTGTGTACAGTGGTTAATTTTAGTAGTTGTCGATAACGTTGCAGAGTGGCCTATATTGAAGAAACTTTTAGATTTATTTAATGGCTAAGGACTTGATCAAACTTAAAATAATCCAGTAGAATGCTCAAAGTGTACGCCCAAAATTAATCGCATTTGAAAATATTTTAGTTCAGGAAAAGATCCACATTGCTGCACTAATTGAAACATGGTTGGAACCGGAATCTTTTTTTAAAATAAATGGATACAATATTTTTCGTGGGGATAGGGACGATGGCTTTGGTGGTGTGGCTATAATAACTCACTCATCTATAAAATGTCAGCTGCAAAGCCTAGTACTCAGTAATACCCAGATTGAAATTATATGTGTTAAAATATTTAACTGCCAAGATATAAATTATGTAGTTTCTATGTATTGTCCACAAACTGTAAGAACAAGTAAAAATGATTGGGATGAACTTTTTTCGAAATGTAAAAATAAAACGTTACTCTTAGGGGATTTTAATGGGCATCATTCCAATTGGTCTACAAAAACGGAGTGCCGGGGTACGCAAATCTTTGATGCTTTATTGGAACACCAATTGGCTGTTTTAAATACTGGTTCACCGACACGTATAAAACTGGTAAATAACCGTATTCAACGAACTGCTCCGGATTTGTCACTTATATCATGTGACGTAGCGCTCAAGCTTAACTGGACTACGTTAAATGAGACATTAGGCAGCGATCACGCCATGATCAAAATATCTTCTAGCTTCGAGGTAAGTTCTTTACATATGTTGCACAGAAATCTAAAAAAAGCGGACTGGGTAGCATACAGGACTGTGTTATCAGATTTATTCAGTGAATTTCAACTTGAGGATGATTTACAAAATGGCTATAACATGTTTGTAGATTTAGTTACTTAGCTGCTGACTTACACATTCCTTTCATAAAAATTAACCAAAACCCCAGTAATAAGTTCACCCCCAGAAAATACTGGAATGTTGAGCTATCTAAGTGTGTTGCCGAACGTCGCTTGGCACTAGCCGGGTTCAGACGTAACCCCACCCCTCAGAACTCAGACGAAAGAATTAAAGAGAAAATTAGTTTGGCTCAGAACCTCATGCGCAAAGCCAGGTCTTCCTCGTGGATGTCTCTTTGTTCATCATTGGATGAATCATCCTCCTCACATGAGGTCTGGAGAAAAATGGGATGGGTCAAGGGCTATAAACCGCGCAGAAATCATGTAGATGAAAATAAAGCCACACAACTACTGCGAAAATTAACTCCAGACTACGCGAGTAATTGCGACTGGTCTTTTTCATCCCACAATCCCAGCATCGAGGTAAATATAACGAGCCAAGAACTGGAAAATGCCATCCGATCCAAGGACACGTCACCTGGATACGACAGCATTTCGTATTCGATGATTAAACACCTGCCAAAAAATGCAAAAGAAATATTGTTGTCTTTATACAACCAATTTTATGCGCAAGGATTTGTGACTCAATGGCGTGACATCGCTATTGTACCTATACCTAAACCGGGCCGAGATCCCAATAGTTTAACATCACTTAGACCAATAGCGATGATCTCCTGTTTGTGCAAAGTTTTTCATACCATTCTAATGAATAGGTTAGAATGGTTCATAGAAAAACATAAAATTTTATCTAATAACACAACGATTTAGAAAATGCCGTTCAACTGTGGACAATTTGGCAAATTTAATTTTATCCATACAAACAGGATTTACTAACAATCTTAGCACAGTTGGCTGTTTTATAGACATAAACGACGCATATAATAATGTAGATTTGGGCGCTCTATTGCAGAAAATGGACCAGTTGGGGGTGGGAAAGTTGATGTGCACTTATCTTTGGAATTATCTTAAAGAAAGACGTCTTAAAATACGTTTAAGGCGAAATACACTCCAAAATCAATCGCGCGAAGGTGGGATAGTGTTCGGAATTTTTAACTTTATTATTCGAAATCCACAAAAAACGAGATGGATTTTTTTTTCACTAATACTTCAAGGTTTTTGCTATAAATCCTTGGGACCGAAAACACGATTTGATTAACTTTCCTCGATAGAAAAAAAAACGCAAAGTAAGCTCTAATTACGCATTTTTAGACACGTTTCTTAGACTAAAAAGCTGTACCATTCAATAGTTATCCAAAATTTCATTTATCTTTTGTGTCCTCTTATTGTTCATTAAATATGTGATGGATGCTTGGGCTCATTTTTTGAAATAATAACATACATAATTTAATAAAAATACCTAAACACAAAATTACGTTCGGTTGGCGCACTTGCATGTCTGTCGCACGGCGCCCGCGTCCCCTCAGTCGGCCGCCGAGCCTCGTCGCGAGCAGACACGTACTACTTTTTGCTTGGCAGCGTTGCGATTTATTTGTGAGGAAGAAAAATGCCGAATAAGCGAACAAAATAATAATTTCGAAGCGTAGCTTTAAAAAAACAAAAATATAGTAAATTCAAAGGGTAATTATTATAATTCTTTTATTTATTTTAAAGTAGGATCTAATTAGTAAATTCGACACTTGTAGCAACGTCCGAGTAGTGTAGCGGTTATCTACACAAGCAACGTATGCAAGACATGCAAGACACTGTCATCGTTCGACAAAATCCGAGTTCGATCTTTGCTAGGGCAAAGATCACATTTTTCTTTTTGTGTTTTTTGTTTCGATTAACTCTTTTTTTATTAATATTTTTGTTTTATATAAAGAATATTACAAAAATGACAAAATATATACGAAAAAACACATTTTCATCAATTATAATTTCACGCATTTCTTTTCATTAGTTCCGCTCTAACCTCCAGAGGCGAAGATGGCCTTTCAAATCAGTGTTTCAAAAAATTGCCACGAGTGGGCGCTCTTTTCCCAATATATTATTTTACTCTTTGAGAGAACTGATTGCAGATTGGATCACAAAAAAAATGTAGATAACATTGTATAAGCATGTAAACATTCTAGAAATATGGTAAAAACCATCAAAATCTTTGGTACGACAGAGGATCGAACTGCGGAACTCTCGCATATAAGCCGACCAGTCTCACCACTACACTTGTACTATTATTTATTCAGTGCCACTACGCCGCCACGGGTACTAAGAGTTTTTTATTTACGAGTATTATAGACGCAACAATGACCCAGGACCATCTGGGGTGGTGCTAGAGGAGCTTCAACCAACTGCACCTTGTATTTTTAAATTTGAGATTTTTGCATTCACAATGCTGTTTTTTTTATACAATATCTAAATAATATAGGTAGTAGAAAAAATTTGAATCGCATCAGATCAATTCTCGGACGGGAATCGAACCATCATCTGACTCGGTAGCTCAGCGGTCAAAGCATTGTCCCGGATATCCAAAGGTCGCGGGTTCGATTCCCGTCCGAGAATTGATCTGGTGCGAGTCGAACTTTTTCTACTATATAATTTAGTATTGCACCTTGTATAATTCAGTCTCCCAATCACGGATATTCAGACGAGTTAACAAATAACTCAATGTAAGTATATGTATATGGTAGGGTGAATGCGCCAAATACCAGCCCCCAAGGGTTTTCAACTTTGAATCTCTGATGCTACTACAATGAATTCAACATTAAATTAGTTTTTTTTTTCTTAAACCTATGTTAGTAAGCAATACCGTAACTACTTTTTAGCCCTGTCGCTATTTCAGCCCTCTGCTTTTGAATGGGACAGTTGGTCTGGAATCTGGATGCAAACACCTTCAGGATGCCATTGCCACTGTTGACGCCGCAGTAGGGAAGCAAGTTTTTTGCGCATAATCGCATGGAATGGAACCCTGTGTGATTGTCAGCAAACATTTTTGATGGACTACAGCGAAATAATAATAATGCTCGCTTTCACCTCGTGGCTTTTTTCTTCATAATATATCGACCCTGTTTCTTGATCAAATATATTGTAATCATGAGCAAATGCTAGACCTTATTTTAGCAGCTGCCTTTATTCGAAAAATAACAAAATAACTGACGATTAGATTTGGAATTGACACTGACTTATTTGTTCCTGTTGTGGTACCAGACATAGATTTTACTGAACGTAAAGATTTTTTTTAAAACATCATTAGTAATTAATACCGATAGAAATCTTATTTCTAAGCAAAAGTAAAAAAGTTTTCTATTTTCAGCCACGTAATAATAATGTATATTTTATTGTAGCTAAGCTTATTCTTGTAAGCATGTTGATAATAATAATGACGTAAATTTTTGCACTCTAAAATTTATGTAATATCATCAAAAGTTTCTGACTTCATTTTCCTTTATTCTATGTCGAATTTAGGGACATAAATTTTCGAATTTAGGGCAAAAGCGGCCGAATAAAAGAAAATTGCGTCACTCGTCAAACTTTCATTTTTTATTACTATTATTATTTTATTGTTTTTCTTGCAATTATTATAGATGATAATCATAATTTTATCTAATTTCGATGAAACTCAGTCTGGGTCACTATTTTGACAAGAAAACAGCAATGCAATGTTAAAAATATAAAATCCTAGATGGTGGCCAACTGTGTTGTTTGTAGGCCAGTGCCAATGAAACTCTAACAACTCTGAAAATGAACTTTTCAATATTGTCTCAGGTCTGGGTGTGTGTCATACCACCGTTGTTTCTGATTTCCATAGCACAAGTGCTGTAGCTACTTACTTTGGGATTGGAGCAATGTATGTGATGTTGTCAAATATTTATTAGATTATTGAGAAGTGAAAATATTTATTATTTATTTTGACAAGAAAACAGCAACGCAATGGTCAAAAACACAAAAGGGGCAGTCAACTCTGTTTTCAGGTTGATTTCGATGTTACTCGGTTGAAAAAAAGAAGAACAAATAAGAAGTTGGCCGTTATCTTGGATTTTATATTTTTTACATTGTATACCTGTTTTCTTGTCAAAATAGTGCCCCAAACTGAGTTTCATCTAAATTGGACCACAAACAATAAAGTTGGCGGCCATCTTGGATTTTTTATATTTTTAACACTACGTTGCTGTTATCTTGTCAGAATAGTGCCCCAAACCGAGTTACATTGAAATTAGCCCACAAACAAAAAAGTTGGCCGCTATCTTGGATTTTTTATATTTTTAACATTGCGTTGCTGTTATAATATAGTAGTTACATAGTTTTATTGATATAATATAAACACATATTGATAGCTATGAAACCTAGTGAAAGAATTTTTGAAATCCGTTTAGAAATAATTGAGTTAAAAGGGTTTGAAGGAAATGCCAAGTTCAATGCAATGTGTGCAATGTGCAGTTTATAATAATTTAAGTGCTTATATGGATAAAAAAAACTACGCGAAAGTGTTATTTTCTCAATGATAAACGTGAAATATTGAAGAAACAAGCTCATACCTATACTTTATTGTGATTGAATATCGAAAGTGCGTTATCATCATCTACTGTGATTAATAATCAAAGGACCCTTGTGCTTGTGCACATGAGCTGTTGCCTGCCTACTAAAATCGTTTAATTTCATACTAACGGCAGTGTAAACAAACAAAAACAGTGAAGTTATCGCTTTGAGTCAGATAAATAAACATAACCTCAAACACCTCCAAGTTCAAACATCAACACGACCGTAGTGCATACATGGTCGAAAATCACATTTGACTGTTTCCATAATTTTTTTATTTTTTTCCTTCAACATTGATCATGGCATCCTTTGGAAAATGTGCGGCATGCCAGGATGTTATAAAAACTAGGGAATACTTGATTTGTTCTGTGTGTGAACTTCGATATGGCATTGAATGCGTACAAATATCGTCGAAAAGATTTCAAAGCTTTTACGCACTGGATCCGGAGCGCAAAAAGAGTTGGAAATGTCCCGGATGTTGCAGTGAAACACGGAAAACAGGAAAAATAAATACTCCTGTTCGAACCCTTTTACAATCGAATGATGAGAAATCCCCTAATTATTGTGAAGAACACGGAAATAAAAATGATAATGTTACGATCAGAACAAAGAACAATGGGAAGTCAGAAACATCTGATAGCAGTGTCAAAGAGGATAATGGAAACCTGAAGAATTTTGGACTAACAGAGGATAGTATACGGCGAATTATTAGAGAAGAAATCTCATCATCTATGAATACTGCATTAAAAAACCTGGTATCAGAACAATTCCAATGTATTAACGATCGGATCAATAGTTTTCAAGAGTCGATCTCATTTATGAGCAAGCAGTACGATGACATCAGCAGTTTGGTTGAGAAAAGAAACGAAACAATCAAGAGTTTGGAAATGGATAATAAAAATCTGCGAACAACTGTTGATGACTTATTAAACAGACTGAGTCAAACTGAGCAGCACCTGCGAGAATCAAATATTGAAATAAGCAATGTGACGGAACATAAAGCTGAAAACTTAGTCAATATGGTAATCCAGCTGGCACGCACTATTAACTGCCCTATTAGTGACGGTGACATACAGCATGTGACGCGTGTTGCAAAGCTCAACAAAGACAGCAATAAACCTAGAGCCATAGTCGTCAAGTTTAATAATCGCCGTCAACGTGATGCTCTTCTTGCCGCAGTCTATAAATTCAATAGAAACAAAAAATATGAAGAGAAGCTTAACTCAAAACACTTGGGCCTTGGTGGTAATTCTACACCAGTATATATAGCAGAACACCTCACTCCCTCCAACAAGCAACTGCATGCTGCTACTCGGAAGACAGCCAAAGAGATGGGTTATAAATTTATCTGGGTACGGGACGGAAGAATATATGTTAGGAAGGACGAGCAAAGTCCTGCTAAATTCATTCGCAATTCTAATTGTCTTAAAAATATTACTTAGGTTAATGTGTATTACCTACTCTTAAAATTACTCCATAATTGTTTCCCTGATTATTGTTTTTTCAAATTCAGTTCTATTAATATTTATTATCAGAATGTTCGTGGTATGCGCACCAAAACTAATGATATTTATAGAAACATAAGTTTAAGTAATTACAGTATCATAGTGTTTACTGAAACGTGGTTGAACTCATCATTAGAAAACAGTGAATTTATTGATGACAGGTACAATGTTTACAGACGTGATCGTCTCTGTTCCAGTACAACAAAAAAGGATGGAGGAGGTGTAATGATCGCGGTCTCTCGTAGCATTCAGTCTACACGTTTGTTACAATGGGAAAGTAATTGTGAAGATATGTGGGTTGTAGTACAAGTCCGAGCTAACGATTCCATTAAAAAGATTGCTATATGTGCAGTTTATCTACCTCCTCCAGTCAAAATAGATACTCTGAGTGATTATGTTCAAAATTTTGACAGAGTTATGAACTGTGTTGACGAGGTAATCATACTGGGTGATTTCAATCAAAGTAGTATTTGTTGGACTCCTTGTGCTGATGGTATTTTCATGGAACCTTCTAACTATAGCAACCCTTTAGGATTTTGTTTGGTTGATTTCATATCATTCCAAAATCTACAACAAGTTAATAATATCCCCAATGTTAATAATAATATCCTAGATCTAATTATAACTAATTTATCTAATGTAACTGTTGAAAAGCCCCTTGATCTTTTATCAAAACTTGATCCACTTCATCCAAATTTACTTTTGACAATTGGTTTTCATTCTACTAAAGACTTTCTGGTGCCAGTCCCTCGAAATGATTACAACTTTTTCAGGGCAAATTTTGATAAATTAAATAGTGAATTGGCTCAAGTTCAATGGCAACAAGTTTTGACTGATGAAAAAAATGTTAATGAGATGGTCTCGATTTTGTATAACACCTTGTATGATATATTCGAAAGACATGTACCAAAGCGCATCAAGAAACCGCCCAAGTATCCCACTTGGTATAAGTATCCCTTGATTCGCTTACTGTCCGAGAAACATAGGTTACATCGGAGGTATTGTAAATATAGTAACCCTAGAGATAAAGTGGAGTTTGATATAATTCGTGAGCGTTGTCATAAGCTGCATGACAAGTATTATAATGATTATAAGTGCAATCTTGAAACAAATATAAAAAATAATCCTAAGGCATTTTGGTCTTATATTAAGGAGAAGCGTCAAACTAAATCCTCCTTACCTGCTACGATGCATATGAGTGACACATCGGCTAATACTGGAACAGATGTAGCTAACTTATTCGCAACCCAGTTCTCCTCAGTATTTACGGATCATGACAATAATAATATTAAGGATTTTTCTACAGCTGAATGTACTGATGGTTTGGGAAGTATATTTATCACTGAGAGACAGGTTTATAAAAAAATAAGCAAGATTAATGTCAGTAAAGGTAGTGGCCCCGATAACATACACCCTATAGTTATTAAACGTTGCAGCTCAGTGCTTGCTTTACCATTGTTTATTATAATTAATCACTCTCTGCGAACTGGCGTCTTTCCCGATGAGTGGAAAAAGGCTAGAGTAGTACCAATATTTAAAAAAGGGGACATCGCTAGTGTAGAAAACTACAGGCCAATTTCTATCTTGTCTTGTTTTGCAAAAGTTTTTGAGTCTCTGATTTCGCCGTGTCTCTCAAGGCACTTGAAACACAAAATTTCAAATTTTCAACATGGTTTTCGCGTCGGACGCTCTGCAACGACAAATCTTGTTTGCTTTATTTCTGATTTATCTAAAGAAATGGACTGTGGCGGTGAAGTTCATGCAGTTTACACTGACTTTAAAAATGCCTTTGACCGAGTTAACCATTCAATTCTTATTCACAAGTTAGAACTGATGGGCATAAACGGATCTCTGCTAAGCTGGTTTAGGTCATACTTGGAAAAAAGATGTCAATACGTAGGAATTAATGGCTTTAATTCTAAAGACTTTTACGCGACTTCTGGTGTTCCACAAGGTTCTATTTTGGGACCCATGTTATTTAACATATACATTAATGACATAGAAATGGCCATAAAAAACTGCAAATTTATGCTTTTCGCAGATGACCTGAAAATATATAGTAGAGTTCGGACCGTAGCTGATTGCAAACTTATACAGGATGACTTGGAAAGGCTGGGGCAATGGTGTAAGGATAATCGAATGACCCTTAATGTTAAAAAATGCTACAATATAAATTTCAGCAGAAAAAAATATCCACTAACTTTTAATTACAGGTTGAATTCCACAGCTCTTGAAACTGTTAATGAAATTCGAGACCTTGGTGTATTGTTGGACGGCAAACTTAACCTTAATTCCCATATTGATAGCATTGTAAAGAAGTCATCTCGGATGATAGGATTTTTGAAACGTAACACATCGTTTATCAAATCACCATGTACAAAAATTTTACTCTACAACGCATTGGTTCGCAGTCGCTTAGAATTTGCAAGTCCAGCATGGAATCCACAATACACTGTTGCTTCACAACGTATAGAATCGGTACAACGTGCGTTTACTAGATATCTTGCCTTTCACAGTCCCGGTATTTCATCTAAATGCCCCTATGACGACAGACTGGCCTTTTTTAAGATGCAGTCTCTCCGTAATCGACGTATAAAAGCGGACATGGTGCTATTACACTGTATAATCAATAACAAAATTGATTGCAATTGTATGTTGGAAAAAGTCGGCTTAACTGTGCCTTACAATTGTCCTCGGAAACCTATTACTGCAATTTTGAATATACCATACTGTCGGACTAATATCGGACGCCACTCGCCTCTTCTAAGAATGTGTAAAGCATACAACGAACTATGTGGGAAAAATATGGATCTTGATTTGTTTTGTGATAGTTTGTCATCGTTTAAACAAAAGCTGTCAAAATAATGTAAATTCATACTGTGCATTATAAAAAATATTATTGTTCACATTTTTTTTTTATTATTCAAATGACATTTTATGGTTTTTATTTACCTACCTAATATTATTTTTTTAGTTCTTATTTTTTTCTTTAATTAATTCTATAATTTATGATTTGGTTTATATAAGTAGTTCAATGTAATTCAATAATTAAAATCTCATTATGCATTATTTCTCAATATTAGTTGATAAGTAATATTTAATTGTAAATTGTTAAATTTGAGTTATTAATTTTAATTTAAAACATATAATTGTTATTTACAACTCGAATGCTGTCGACACTTATAATTGTTGTGTTTATAGATATATAACTTTTCCTAACACTTATCTCAGAAAATGTTGTATAAACGCAATGTTAGTGTTGCTTTTCAAATAAAATAAAAAATAAAAAAAAAAAATAATGTCAAAATAGTGCCACAAACCGAGTTTCATAGAAATTGGCCCGCAAACAATGAAGATGGCCGCCATCTTTGACTTTTTTATTTCTAACATTGCGTTGCTGTTTTCTTGTCAAAATAGTGTCCAAACCGAGTTAGATTGAAATTAGCCCACAAACAATAAAATCACACATCTCGTGCCTTTCACGACCTTCTGTTACATTGAAAATGAATTTAATGACTTTTAATAAATATTTTTTTTTATTCCATTCTTATAGAACATTAATATTTTATTAAAGGTAACCTAAGTACTATGTAAGTATAACAAATAAAATCTGAATTTCTACATAAAATAACCTAATAAAAAAACTAATCAAAATCAAATGCAGCATGCGAGACTCTCGCGCCGTCTTCATCATCACTCGAATGTGCGATAACAACCCTCATTGCAATTGCAAACTATGTTCACCTAGGCATCATCATCACACTCTCATTCAGTTTGGAATAGCAGAGTAACTAAGAAAGACATGTGACATGACTGATCAAGTCATTTCAAATCTCGAAATTGAAATAACAGCAACCCACGATATAATATTTTGAATCTACTTTTCTATATCTACTCGTAAGTACCTATTGTAAACTACCAAACTAAAACCCTTCTTCTGTTCAACTTTCGCTCAAGATTCGTTTATCCGTTTACTTACACACAAAAACTCACTACGACACGCCTAGAGATGTACGCCACGTGTACTGGAGATAATAGCGTCATCTCTTTTGCTCCTACAGTAATTGCTAACAAAAAAAAAAGGTTCATATTTTTTGGCTTCAGTGCAGTTAGTTGTAACTTTTTTAACCAGGATAGATTTTTTGGTGAATAGTAAAAATCAGCTCTAATGATAATATCGATACTTGGAAACAAGTTTCAAACCTGCACCATACTTTAAAAAAAATTGGGTCACACTGCCGTGCAAACGAATAGGTAGGTAGAAAAAAGATTGTCAAGAACTTCGATTAATTGTAACTCAAGTTACAGTGTTTTGGCTTTATAGGCCTAAATCGATTAATTTAAGTGTCTTTTATATCCCTATTTTTTTTAGTTTTATATAATATATAAGGAGATATAAGCATATACATACAAAACAATGCAATATAATTTTATTTATGTTTTGCCATGCCAAAACATCCTACCTAATTCAAATTACAGTGTATTGGCTTTACTGATTCCGCGAGACAAATAGTTATCGTGCTATGGTTAGCCAAATATGTCGGACCTATCGTGCAGTAGCATTTGCCTCGGAAGAGTAGCTCTATGATAAATGGTCGTACCAGGGTCGCGTCACAATCGCTCTAAAATGTGTGCGAGTGGACGCAGTAAAAAATGCATCCGGTAATTTAATTTTATTGAATCATGTACAACATTATGACCATTCGACCAGTGCTACTATAGCGTCAAAATTAAACAGTAAATCAATTCAAAAGGAAAATAAAAACTTCCACAACAAAGATCATCTTGGCGCTAATAGGCCATACGAACGTCGAGTTTAATAACACTGACAAGTATTACAAGTTTTATTTAATTAATTAAAGTTTATTTTTTTTTTATCAAAAAAGAACTGTGGAAATAAATAAAAAATACAAAATATAAAATCACTATAACAATAGGCAGTATCCCGACATTTCGCTACATAAAGGATAAGCTACAGCCCAGACCGTAAGAGTGAGGGACATTTAATATTTTCAAAACTGGACTACGTTTTGAAAATATTAAATGTCCCTCTCTCCATATCTCTAGGGATTTTTTTCATTTTTTCAATATCGCTTTTCGTTTTTAAGAAATTTTAGATTTAGTGAAAAAAGACCCCGAAAAAGTGTGTCATTTTTCTACATTTATGCGATTTTCGAAAAAGTTCTGGACTTTAAAGAAAAAAATTTCACCATATTGTAGCCCTTGCCAAGACGCATCTTTTGACGCTTATCACATTTACGTAGACCCAAAACTCACGGGACCAGGGCGATGTCTCTGGCTGAAATTCTGGCTGAAATTGGGTACCTTACTGAAACGATCGAAAAAACATTTTCAATGTTAAAATTGGCCGCTATCTTGGATTTTTTTTAATTTTTAACATTGCGTTGGTGTTATAATGTCAAAATAGTGCCCCAAACCGAGTTTCATAGAAATCAGCCCGCAAACAATAAAGATGGCCGCCATCTTTGATTTTTTATTTCTAACATTGCGTTGCTGTTTTCTTGTCAAAATAGTGCCCCAAACCGAGTTTCTTCAAAATCAGCCCACTAACAAAAAAAGTTGGCCGCTATCCGCTATCTTGGAATTGTACTTGTATTTTTCGATAAAACGCTATATTATATTACACGATTTACGCTATATATATTGTGTTTCTCTGTGCTAGGGGGCTGACCAAAGAATTTAAAAACAAAATTCAGGTCTTGGTGAGATCTTAACTTTACATATCTAACAGCTGTCAAATTCAAATTTATCAAACTTAAATTTGACAGCTGTCATCTAAAATGAAGATCTCACCAAGACCTTTAATTTTATCATAAACACCATCAGTCTAGGATGAGTACTTTTCGAGAAATTTTCCATGCAATTATTGATCGAGCTTTGTATGGAAAGTAGTTTTTTTTGTTTGTTTTCGGAAAAGTCGTAGAACAAATTAATGTTGTTGTTTATGATGTTAGTAATCTACTCTTGCAAGGTTGTTGGTGTTTTACAAATAACCCTGTGTAGTGTTTATTAATTGTACATACATCAATGTGATATTTATTAGACTATTACAGTAAATACCTTTTTAATAAAACTAGCGAATTATTATTAGTATTCGAGAACCTTTTATTATTAACTAAAACATTTTTTTTGCAATTACTTTTTGGGAATCATTATTGGCACATTTACCCTACGACATCTCGCCTACAACAGCCTACAGTGCCGCGGAAGTAGCAGCCGCGCTGCGCGGGCCGCATATTCGTAAATAGGTACCCGACGCGTTAGCCACCCGAAGTTGCTTTGTAAATAGCAGACGTGTCAGACATGCGTCTGCTATTTACAAGACCCCGAAGTGCTTTGTAAACAGCAAACGTACCGCGTCAGTATAATAAAAGAAAATACAAAAGATGTAAATGTTTATTGTTTTTTAGAGTTTATTATAGATTTTATAAACTAACTGTCTTTTTCATAAAAACAAGCAAAGTTATAGGTTTATAAAGTGTTATTTTACTCTTTTCACAAATGATAAAGATAAAACTATATTTTAAAGGTGCAACAGCTAAAATAAAAATTATGGACTACCTATGTAAATAAACCTTATATAAATATTGTATAAGCAATGTAAACATTCTAGAATATCGTAAAAACCATCAAAAAACTTTTGGTACGACAGAGGTTCGAACCGAGATCTCTCGCGTATCAGGCGACTTGACAGTTTGCGGCAAAATTGGTCATTGCTCGATACTTTGATGCTCATCTACGTAAATACGAGCGCTCGCATGTTTACGAATATGCGCGCGGCCCCCCGCGCCTGCTCCGCCCGCGCGCTGCTTCGCCCCCTCAATATCTCGGTAGGCCTGAGCCGACTTCACCTTAAACAACGACACACTGTGCCGTTCCACAGGGCGAGGTTTAGCTCAGGGTGACCCACTCTCTCCTCTCTTGTTTAACATCGCTACAGCTTCGATCTGTAAGGAGCTACATAGTGTGTCAGTATCACAATATGCCGATGACTTTGTATTGTACACAACCGGAAATAATTTAGGAAACATTGAACGAGAATTACAGCTGGCTTTAAATTCACTATGTAATATACTCTCACAGCTAGGGTTGGAAATATCAGAATCGAAAAGTAAACTTTGCATATTTAAACGCGGATTTAGAAGGGAATCTATTGATATACGAATTAATGATATATCTCTACCGGTTGTGGACAATGTAAAGTACTTGGGAATTTGGCTGGATCGTACTTTGCGGTGGTCAAAGCACATCAACAAAACGAGAGAAAAGGCTTTGAAATTTGTCAACATATTCAAAGTGCTTGCCGGTAAAAAAAAAAAAAATATAAAATATTTATTTTCAAAAAATTACAGGTTAGGGTATATTTCATTGGACTCCTCCCTTTAAGTTAAAGATAACCTGTATTGGGAGGGGGCCGCTCCTCTGCCAGAACATCTACACCTGCGCAGTAAATGAATATGATACAAACTACAACATGCTAAAGTTTAAGTACTTACATTAAACTATCTATTACTATATAATCTACTACTACCAAAATATATAAGTACATACAATAAATACATACCTAAAATAAATATACTTACCTACTTTTGAACTATTTCAAAGAAAATTCTACTATTATGACTTCCTACCGTAAAAATTTTAATACAATTCATTTATTTTTTATTTTTAACATTTTAAAATTAAAATCACATGTGGTTTGAAAAACATAAGTAATATAGTCTATGAGTTCTACCCATAATTTAAGTTACATTAACATTTAATTAACTTTGTACATTTATCTATAATTAACTTTCTAAAAACATATACTATGTCTGTCTATGTATACTTAGTACATGCATACAATCTATTATTTTAATCATACAACTGTATTTAATTTAATGATCTTTGTAAAATACTACTTTAAATTACCTTTTTTACTTATTCTTTTATTATATGTGCATATAGTGTATATATTAGATACTATATATTATATATTACCTATATGTGTAAATATTTGTTCTGTGGTAAAATATCCAAAAGAGTTTTGAGCACAATTTTTATTAATAAAATCAATTTAAACAACACGTGTCAGTAAGTCCTCAGTATCGTCATAATTTAGTGTTTTTAACCACGCAGTGACAGTACTTTTACACTTAAACATAGGCATTGAATATATATTAAGAATTCTATTTATTTTATTATATAGAAACGCTGATTGACTTTGAAACTGTCTTGATGCAAACTTCGTTCTAACCGTGGAAAGAGCAACTACCGAATAAGGGTTTCTTTTATTGAGTATAGTTGGATTTGGTGTAATGGTTTTATGTTTTCTAATGATAATATTTAGTATATACAGTTTTCTAACAGTTAAAACATCTGCTTCTTCATATAAATTTGTGGTTCTGAATCTCTTATTTTTGAACAATGCTATTTTAAGTAAGGAACGTTGTGCTCTTTCCAGGCTTAGAACACACGTTTTATTTGCACCCCCCCAGACCGGTATGCAATAGCATAGAACGGACTGGACGAGGGACTTATAAACGTAAATGAGTAGGTCCTTTTCAGCAATGTGTCTTAGATATTTAAAAATCCAAATCAGTTTCCTAATGCGAGATGTGGCAGCTTCAATTTGATTTTTCCAAGACAAGTTTTGGTCAATTTGGATTCCTAAATATTTTGTGAATGAAACTTTGTCTATAATATTGCAGTTATTGTTACAGAGGTTGCCCAAAACATTTCCATTGCAGGAATGTACTGTCAATTTAAGATCAGCTTCAGGTTGGGAGGAGCTCGCAATAGAAAAGGCAATATAATTGTTTTTTTATTTTATTTAACGTTAATAAATTAATATTTAGCCATTCAATTACCAAGTTAAATCCAGTTTGTGCCTTATCATATACTTCTTCCCAGCTGTTACCATGGAATAGAAGTGCAGTATCGTCAGCATAGGAAAACACTTTACCATTTGTCAACTGCAACTTAGTAAGTTCATTAATGTATATGAGAAATAAGGTAGGCCCAAGGACGCTACCTTGTGGAACGCCAAATGGTTTTGTGAGGTCTTCCGAACTAAGAGTTTCTGCATCAAGCTTGACTTGTTGAGTTCTATTTGACAGATAATCTCGAAGGAGATTAAGAAATAGACCTCTTATACCGATTCCATCAAGTTTTTCTACAAGGGTGGGGATAGAAATAGTATCAAACGCCTTTTGCAGGTCTAAGAATATACAAAGCGTTTTTTTATTTCCATCTAAGTTATCTATAATTTTATTGGTGAGCGCAATCACAGCATCCTCCGTACTGATACCCTCTCGGAAGCCAATTTGAGAGTCGGAAATGATGTTAAATTCCTTTAGATAACTAATTAGACGCCGATTTATTAGTTTCTCAATTATTTTAGAAATGGCTGTGAGAACTGAGATTGGCCTATAGTTGTTTATGTCACCTCTATCCCCACCCTTATAGACAGGGTGAATGATGGAACGTTTGAGTATGGTAGGGAATACACCGTTATTAAAACAGAGACAGCTCAGATGGCAGATGATTGGCGCCAGATCTTGATTTGCAAGCTTTAAGAAGCTAGTAGGGATCTCATCCCAACCCGCGGCAGAGTTTGTCTTTAGGTTTGCAATGATTGACTCGACTTCCGCTGAGTCTGGGTCTATAACACCAATTGAATTGATTTGTGCGTGGTTTATAGGTTGCTTAGGAGAGGACTCTATACTATCATAGTTATTAATTTTTTCTGAAAGATTTTTCCCAATATTTATAAAGTGTTTATTTATTATATTAGCTGATTCATGTTTAGTTTTTGCAATATTAGATAATTCAAAATTATTATTTTTTACTTTTTTTAAATTTGTGATAGTTTTAATAGAACTCCAAAGCTGTTTGTTGTTGTTTTTAGTTTTAAGTAATAAATTACGTTCGTACTGTCTTTTTAATTTTTTTAAAAGGTTATCACAATAGTTACGATAACGCCTATATGTCAGTTTAAGAACTTCATTGTGTTCATCTTGTTTTAATTGTTTTTGAAGTCTGTTTCTGTTCCGAATGCATTTCAACAATCCTGGTGTAACCCATGGCTTTACGATTCTTTTACTATTTGATACTTTTTTAACTTTAGTGTTAGATGTGATCGATACGGAAATATAATTTGTTAATTTTTCTGCAAGAATTTCAGGGTCATCTAGATGTAGCAGTTCGTCAAGCCTCTGTTGTCGTAATGTTTTGATTGCATCGTCATAATTTATAGTTGTTATTGTATTGCCTTTAACATTTTTTCTGTTTGTGGAGTAGATAATTATGAGTGATGTTAAATGGTCAGTTATTGTTGTCTCCAGTACAGCAATTACTGTTTTTAATTTACTTGGATCTAAATTTATTATAGTATGATCTATGCAACTGTTAACTCTTGTATTTAGTCTGTGACCTGGCAATAAGCCATGCCTAGACAACATCTCCAGATAGTTGTTTGAGTGACTGTCCTGATGACCTTCCAAAATATTAATGTTTATGTCACCAGATACTATGACGTTCTTATTTAAATATTCACAGTCAAGATGGCTATCTAGTGATGAGATGAAACTAGAAGTATTTGCATTGGAAGGAGATCTATAAATGCCTAGGATTGTGAGGTTATTGAGACGAAGTTCTAGACAAGTAGCTTCCAAAAGGAAAATTTCTTTTACTTTATGTTCTATGGAATTGCTTATATATATATTACTACACCGTCACACTGTGTTACCTTATTTGTAGAATAATATGAAGAATATCCGGGTTTAATTGGTAACGGTATGATCGGATTAAGCCAGCATTCCGTTAGGATTATTATATCAATATTTTGGGGGATCATTGATAGGTTAATAATAAAATCTTCATAATTTTTATTTATGCTTAGGATATTTTGCAATACAATGGAGTAAAGCGGATCCTTCTTTGGTAAGCAATTTTGTAAGTGTTCGATTGAACAAGCAAAACTAGTGGCATTATTTATACTGTCCAATTCATGCATTAATAAGTTTTTATCAGCCATAAGAAGAGTATGATAGGATTTCTAGTTGTATCTGTCTTTGTGAGTTGCTAATGTTACACTTTGTATAGGTAAATATAGGATATTGCTCAATGAGGTGAGATGAAGTATACAATGTTGTTGTAATATCTTGGTTTATAAATGGGCATTTATAAGATAAGATTTTTATCATCAGTATTTCAAAAAACGGAACATTAATAGTGTGATAAGTAGATTTATTTCCTTGTGTGAAAATTGTGCTACATAAAGATACATAAACGTTAGAATAATAAACACATATCGAATTATTTTTGATGTGATATGAAATATAAAATAGTATTTTTGTACATGATTTGGTAACAATGCATATTTTGAATATATAGAAATATTGATTTATAGTATAATATTGAATTAATAGCGAAGTAATATAACTTGGTAATTCATAAAACACAGTTAGTCATTCATTCATTAATTTTTGAATTTGTGTTTCGTTTCTTATCAATATAATGGGGCAATTCTCTTCTTTCCTAACGAAAACTCTTCCATACGAGGTCCAGCAGAATTTATAGTTTTTAGTTCTCTTCAGGTCACGTGCCAGGAAGAAAAGCCTAGATGCCAGGGGTGTTAGGTATTCAGATATAAAAATCGGAACGTCTGGATTCTTCTTAATACCTAAATGTTTGGCACATAATTTATCTGATTTATTTTTTAAATTATAGGATTTGGCTCAACAGGCACATTTTTTATTTCTGTTGTAGTCTTCCTATTTGTCCTCATTGTATCTTCCAGGCGTTCCTCAATAATAGCAATGTATTCATTTTTTTTCTTAATTTCTGTTTCTAATTGCAAGATCTTGTTTTTAAATTCATTATTTTGTTCCGCCAAAAATGACATCGAATTTTCAATTGTTGTGTTAGTACTTTTAATCTCAGCCAGTATAGGAAATAGTTTTTCCAACTGCTTATTTTGTTTATCAGACCAGCACTCAAACAACTGTTTCATTTCTTCACGAAAATCACTGAATTCACAACTGTTTACATAATCAATCCTCTTTCTTTTCTGTCTCGTAGATACCTGAGGTTGCGATACATTCTCTTCTTCTAGCAAGCTGAGATTCGGCTCCGAGTTAGTTTTATCCATAATAAGTAATAAGCAGGTAGTAAATATACCGCGCTTGGATGAAGGGATGTGGGGATTGTAGCAAACAAGCTTGAAGCGACGGACTATTGTCGTAGCAGCTCGTAGAATCGTAGCAGTCGTAGCAATTTCGTAGCACAGGCCGCTTACCGTTCGTAGTGTACCTCAATTTTGTCGCTCGGTTGATCGTCGCGCTAGCTCAGCGCACAGAGCACCGGACTTTCAAATCTTGCAGCGCAGGTTCAAATCCACCTCAGGACGCAAGAACTGCCGCGGAGTACCCGATGTTTGCGGAGCACCCGGCCCTTCTTGGAGCACCAAAGACCACTTCACCGATCACGACGGAGACACAAATTTAAATAAGCAATTTATTACAAAATTAAAATAAACAGCCACGGACACGTCTACTCAGGTTACGATCCACAGGCGAAGAGGAGGGAGCAAATGGCAAGAGGCGGTAGCAAATGGGGTGTACACCCGATTCACATGAGGAGGTTTATATATTTTTTTGGTGAGGAGCAGGCTGGACTATGCGTGTTTCTTTTATGAAAATGCGTCACAGACTCAATTAACTAAATTATATAAAATACAAAACATTTTTATGAGACTTATTGGGGGCTTCATCAAAAGTACCGCCATACATATAATGGAAAATGAACTTTACATTCAACCGTTAGATATTCGTAGACAATACTTGGCAGGTAAATTCTATCTTTCTTCCAAATCATTTACCAAAAACAATATGATAACCATACTAGACAAATTAACAGATCTAATAAAAAACACACAGTATTGTAGAAACAAAAAGAAGCCATTGCTAGCTGCTACTCATGAATACCTTCAAAACACACAGGTTAACACTAGTTCTCAATTAGAATTATTTTCACTTGACACTTGGGTCACCAATGTGGATCTTTCTAAAATCGTTAAGCCAAATATAGATAATGTTAATAAAGGTAAAAAACAATATAACTCTCATAACCTTAGAATTATAACTACACGATTCCTGAATTTGAGGCAGACGAGTTCTTGAGTGGAGACCCCGAATGGGCAAACGTAGTGTAGGACGCCCTCAGACAAGGTGGAGCGACGATCTTCGCAAGGTGGCTGGCATAAACTGGATGAGTATAGCCGCGGATCGTGCTCAGTGGCGTGCACTCGGAGAGGCCTATGTTCAGCAGTGGACGATGATAGGCTGATGATGATGATTCCTGAATGATTATTATAGTAATTACTACAAAATTTTTACCGACGCCTCAAAAGATGCATCTAATGTTGGAGCGGCCTTCTTCGATCCACAGACAAATTTTCCAGTTAAAATTAAACTAAACTGTAATATGAGCATAATGCAAGCTGAACTTTTCGCAATATCTGAGGCTTTGTCTTTTGTAGATTCCTGCGGTGATGGCGATTATGTGATTTTGTCTGACTCCAAGAGCGCCCTGCAACATTTGATTGGATGCACCAAAAAAAAGAGAGGCGTACCTATAGCTTACACGATTTAATGTCTTGTAAAACTGAATCTTAATATATAAAATCGTAAACTGAATGACTGACTGACTGATCTATCAACGCACAGCCCAAACCGCTGGACCTAGAGACTTGAAATTTTGCATACAGATACTTTATACAGTGTAGGCATCCACTAAGAAAGGATTTTTGAAAATTCCATCCCTAAGGGGATGAAATAAGGGATGAAAGTTTGTATGAAAGTCCCTCAGTTTTGAAGCTAGAATCTTTAAACTTTGTGTTTAGGCTGACGATTAAAAATAAATAAATACGGGTCTCAGCGTTTTTCAAAATTCTACCCTCGAAGGGGTCAAAAGGGGGATGAAGTTGTGTATTGAAGAAAATCCTTTATTTTCGAAGTAAAAATCGCTAAATTTATAATTTAGGCTTATAGATATGGAAAATCCAACGCAACGTATATTGTTTTTGTTATTAGAGGTGAAAAGGGATAAAAAAACCTAAAAATAGATATGGATATCGTTATCGGGGTTTTCTGGGATGACGATTGCATAAATGACATTTATTTTGAAGTCCAACACGGTGGACATGATTTTAGCCCTAAAGGGGTGAAAATGGGGTTAAAATGTTGTATGGAAAAATAATATAAAATAGACATTACAACTTTCAACTTCGTAGGAGCACGTCTAAAACTAAATAGGCAAACATATATTTTGTGATTTTCAAAATCAACCACTTAGGGGCTAAATGGGGTGAGTAAACATAAAAATCGATATGGATGTCGTTTTTGAGGTTTTATGGGATGGTGATTGCGAAAATGAGATTTATTTTGAAGTCCAACACGGTGGACATGATTTAACCCCTAAAAAGGTGTAAATGAGGTTCAAATTTTGTATGGAAAAATAATATAAAATAGACTAACAACTTTAAACTTCGTAGGAGTACATATACATATAAATAGGCAAACATATATTTTGTAATTTTGAAAATCAACCCCTTAGGGGGTAAATGGGTAAGTAAATATAAAAATCGATATGGATATGGTTCTTGAGGTTTTATGGGATGGTGATTGCAAAAATGAGTATTTTGAAGTTCAACACGGTGGACATGATTTAACCCCTAAAAGGGTGAAGATGGGGTTCAAATTTTGTATGAAAAAAGAGTATAAAATAGATATTACAACTTTAAAATTCGTAGGAGCATGTCTAAAAATAAATAGGCATCAGATATTTCGTTATTTTGAAAATCATCCCTTAGGGATGGGGTAAGTAAAGATGAAAATCGATGTGGATGTCGTTCTTGAGGTTTCATGGGATGGTGATTGCGAAAATGAAATTTATTTTGAAGTCCTACACGGTGGACATGATTGGACCTGGACATGCACATCCAAGGGACGGCGACAGGGACGGGAACGGGAACGGGGAGGGGACGGGTACGGGACCGGGACCGGGACCGGGAATGGGAACGGGAACGAATTGGGAACGGAACGGGAACGGGAAGCCTCGTGCAAGGTCCGCCACACACGGCAAACGTCTTGCCTCGCGAGGCAGCGCGCTTGGTGCAGACCCGCCTAATCGCGTAAAAATGGTTGGTTGGATCCTGGTTGAAGGTTCCCTAAGGATTTTCTGTAATATCCACGCGGACGAAGTCGCGGGCAGAAGCTAGTAATAAGAATAAGAATGTAATTTTGCAATGGACCCCATCCCATATAGGTGTGATTGAGAATGAGACGGCAGATCGACTCGCTAGGGAGGCTATGGTTAACGGCTTAGAACTTTTATGTGATGCTTTCTTCACTGATTTGTTTATCGTTGTTAAAAGACGCTGCCATCAGCTTTGGAAAGAGTACTTCGACCAAAGATCATTAACCAAGGGTATTTGGTACAGAACAATCCAACCTAATATACATCGACTCCCCTGGATCGATCATGCCTATTTGGGCAGAGCTGACTTGATTATGGCTCTAAGATTACGCTCTGGACATGTCCCACTAAATGCTTTTGCCTTCCTTATTGGCAAAGTCAGTACACCTATGTGTTCTGTGTGTAATGTTGTGGAAGATGTACATCACCTTTTGGTGGAATGTGTCAGAGGCGAGGAGTTGCGAACGCAACTATTCCCTCGTGATTTTAATGTAGGTAAAATTAACAGTATCCTGGCGTCGCCCTTATCCGACGAGGCCAGAATGCTGTACAATTTGTCCAAAATTGCCCAAGCTGAAGCAGAGACGCTTCGCGCTTGCTCGGTAAAATACAATAGTGTTTTGAATTACAAAGTAAATTTTCAAATTAATACACTATAACATGCGGCAACAGGCAGTTTTGTGCATTTCATGTTTTAACATTTTATTTCAGTTTCATATCAGTTGCTATCCAAAATGTTTTCAAAATCAGTGAAATAATTAATCAATTCGTTGTGATAACAAGAAATTCAATGTCAACTACGAATGTATTATGTAATGTGTAATTATCAAGTTGTAATTAAGGTTTGAAATATTGCATTTTACACACTTCTCTTTGGGCAGTCATATGAAAAATTTAACGGAACTATTTGACCAAGATTAAAAGTATCATTATTATGATTTATACCGCCTATCTACTTAGCACTTCTTTAACATAAAAGGTGTTGTCTTAATTTTATGTAATTTTTTTTCACATTACAAATTTGAGTCGTAGATGTATATTTTTAAAATAATCTATAGCCAGTTTCACTTGGGGTGAATATGTAAGGATCTAAGAGCGTTTTCACATTATCCGATATGATATCGGTATCGGACAACGATACGATAAAGGAGGAAGTAAAATGTATGAAATTTGTGGCTCCGATATCCGATATCGTGCCGGACAATGTGAAAGACAGATACATATTTAATACATTTTACTTACTTCCGATATCGTATCGTTGTCCGATACCGATATCGTATCGGATAATGTGAAAACGCTCTAACGATTCCTTACTAATTTGGAAATTATGATGGAATAAAGAAACTCACATACGCAATACACTTTTATTTTTTTGGGCAATCGTGTAAAAAGGGTTCACTACACTTTGGATCTATATGTTTTTCATTACACACCATATTTTTAGTATAATAGGCTAAAGCCTTTCTTAGATATTTGAATTTGTAGTTTTATCATCCTACTCATATTATAAATGTGAAAGTTTGTGGGTTTGGATGTTTAGATGTTTGGATGTTTGTTCCTCAATCACGCAAAAACTTCTAAACGGATTTGGTTGAAATTTGGCACACAGATAGAAGATAGCCTAGATTAAAACATAAAATACTTTTTATTCCGATATTCTTACGGGAACGGTAATCACGCGGGTGAAACCGCGGGCGGCCGCTAGTACCAAATAATTTAAGCAATGTTTGCATCGAAAGTCATTTATTTATTCGGAGTTCATTACACTTTAATCATTTGTTTAGTAGTAAAGGCCACCGTAGAAAGGATTAGCAGGGTAAAGAGTTGATGCACCGCAGCCGCAGCCTCCGATGGTTCCAGGGAAGCCGTCGTTGACGATGCCGACCGCGCCGTTGCCGCAGCCGCACGTGGCGACGCCGGAGCCGGCCGTCGGCAGCGCGCCCTCGAACGACACGGCGCTCAGGAACGGCAGCGTGCCACTGGCCAGCAGGGTGCCTGCGATCTCGTTCTCCGACGCCACGGCGAGCCCGCTGGGGCCGATAGGCGAGATGGTGGTCACGGGGAGGGGACCGCTTGAGCCGATGCCGCCTAGGTTAGGGTAGCCGACGAAGTCAGGGATAATGTCGTTATAGCCGAGCCCCAACACATTGTTGCCATACAGACCGAGCGAGTTGACGCCTAAGCCTGTCCCCAACACGCCAACAGGTCCATAACCAACGTTGGAAAGAGCAACACCGTTGTTCAAAACATTGTAACCGTTGTTATAGTATCCGTTGAGGGCACCGATGCCGCTGCTGACAGCTTCGGCTTCGAACGCAAGCCCGGAGTAACCCAGACCATTGATGCCAGAGAATCCTAGACCGTTAAGGCCAGTCAAACTGTTCAAGCACTGGCTGTAGGCATTCTGAAAAAAAAATTTACTCAAATGTGAGTTGTAGACAAAAATATCAGTATCAATACGCTATTCATGTCCTCAAGTTTTCATAAGTTATCGGTGACAGATTGAATACTATAAATTGCAAAAAAAACAAACTAAAATATACCCAGTAAGAACTCAAAATTATGTATGTACAAAACTTTCACTTATTTCTCATTTTTAGCCTTTAAAAATAGAGTAAAATAACTATGTTATCATAAAGTATTTTTTCTATTACACTCTTTCTACACTTACCTGAACCAGAACAGCTGATACGATGAAAAGCACTACTTTAGATGCCATTTTGAATTCCAAAACGATACAGTGATTTGCTTGAAAAGGCACTGCTTATAAAGAAACTTGCACGTGATTTATCGCTTTTGAAATGACGTAAAAATTAAATAGGTTACGAAAATAATGCCTCAACTAAAACGATAAGCTGTCACTAATTGCAAAAGAAATATGAAGTTCACCTATATAAAGTAGTGTTCTAGTTTTCAAACATTACTCGAAGGGTCTTTATTTCAATATCAACAATAATGTCTTCCTCTACCTTTTTCTTGATCTGCCTCCAGGCTTTACTGATCCAGGTGAGTTGAATTTGATATTTCCTCTACAACAAACTTTAAACTGTAGTTTAAGCTTAGGCTTAATTACGAGAAAATAATACTTATGTAGTTAGTTTACTAGTGGCTTCGTGAGCTGTAGACCTCGCGTTAAAATGTAGCTCAAATTGTATGTTGTTAAAAAAATAATCTAAAAGATGTCGCCACCCCTTTTTCCCACACTGCTCACGAGATTCTCAAATAGTAGTCATATAGTAGTCATATAGTAGGTACACGTGCTGTTTGGTATATTATTTGGTAGGTATATTCGCAGCTAGATGGCATTTCTAATATTAAAAGTTTTTCGAAATGTGTGATTTTTGGTAAATTTCGATAAACTTGCTGGTCTAAAAAATTACATATATTATTATCGAACCTTATCACAAAATTTCACGAGAATCGATTGAGAAATGCGAACTGTAGAGAAAAACAGACAGCTGGAAAGTCGGACTCAAATATGTTTTTTTACATTTCTCCGCCATTTGGAAAAATTCAGAAAAACTGGCTCAACTTCAAAAATTCAAAAAAATTTTCAAACTCCATGTTATATGAGAAAAAAAATATTGAAACTATATCTTCTATTTTGATTTCAGAATGCCTACAGCCAGTGCTTCAACCGCTATGGCTCTGGGCTCGCTTTCGAAGCTGAAGCTGTAAGCAGTGGCTTGGGTGCCTTCAACGGATACGGTCCCTACTACCCCTACGGCGCTACCCCTGGCCTGGTTGGTACTGGTTTTGATGCTTATGGCTACGGCATCAATGGACTTAACGGATTTGGCTACGGTATCAATGGAATTAACGGAATTGGCTACGGCGTCAATGGACTAAATGGAATTGGCTACGGCAATGGCTTGGCTTATGGCGCATACGGTGCTGGTGTACCAAGCGTGGCTGCTACGGCTGCCGTCCCCGTCACCGGCCCATTTGTTTCTAATGGCTTCGGCGAGGTCGCGGTCGGCGGTGACTTTGGCGTTTTTGGTACGACTGTGGTCGGTGGCCAGGTCCCGGTGATCGGTGCTGTCAGCTTCGGTGGCCAGATACCCGCCGGTGGCGTCGTCTCCATCGCTGGCAACTGCGGATGTGCCTCAGTGCCTCTGTAAAACCATAAACAATAATCTTTTGAATCATTTATGAAATAAACCGTAGCAAAATGTTTTTTTCTTTACTTTTTCAAAGCTTAGTAACATTTTTTATATACACCCATGCATTAAATAATCTGTATAGGGTTCTGAAACCATTCTGTACTCACATTTCACTCATTTCGAAAGTTCACCGATTTCGAAAAAAATTCAAAACTTGAATTGCCATCTAGCTGCGTACATACCAAATAATATACCAATCAGCACGTTTTATTTGCTTAGAAAACCCCTTGGCAACATCTTTAAAATTATTTTTGTTCTTAACGCGAGATCTACAGCTCACGGAGTCACTAGTATAACAATTAACTATTTTCACTCATTGTGTGTATTGTCAAAGAGAGCATTATCTTTAGAGATAAAACTAGTGGCTCCGTGAGCTGTAGACCTCACATTAAAAAGTAAATCAAATTGTAAGTTGTTTAAAAAAATTATTACAAAAATATCGGACTAAAAATATTAAAACGGACTAGTAAAAACAAACTAATGCTATAGACAATATGGATGATAAATTGTACAAAACGCGCCCCACGTTAAAACCCAAGTAGCAATTAAGTGAAAATTATGATCATAAACAAGATGTAAAACAGCGTACAGCTTTTATTCAGATGTACTAAAGGGTAGAGCGTGTCTTTCAACTGCATTGAGGAGAATTCTTACACTGTTATATATCACAGCTGACTAACGGCATTATGATGGTAAAAAATACCGAAAAACGCTTTTGTGTAGCATTCTAAAACGATCTAGTCCAGGCTTTGGCTTTATGTGATGTTTCTAGCTGGTTTAAAGATCAAAGCTTGTTAACGACTGGTTTAGCTTATCAGAAAATCTCTCTTGTAATGCTGTGAGCTGCATTATAGTATTAGGTATTGTAAATCGCTTTTATTTGGTGTACACTAACTCTAATCTAATGCTACTTCAATGAGCTTGATAAAAGCTGATTAAAAGAGTATATGTAACCTATAATAATGCAGTTACAATTATAAGAGTATTATTGTACACTTTGCGCTGTAAATTGGAGTAGGATACTTTATATTGGTCAATAGAGTTTAACAACGCTACTGTACAGCAAAGAACTTTTCAATGCAGTTGAGCATGTATACATGCTAGATAACAAATGGACGCCATTTTAACAATACAAGAACGACTATTGTTATAGAAATTCAAATTATTACTGCTCAATTTCGTGACTGCTTAAAACTGCAAATTATTACTGCTCAGTTTGTTGATTATTAACACCAAAAATTGCTGTCAACCAGCCACCAAGCAGCAAACAACTGTAGTAAAGAGTTAAAGTAGCTGAATCTAGGACTCTGTGGGTGTACTATAGCAATTGTACAGTCAGTGGCACGAATCATGAATATTTTTCGATGGAGTGGGGATAAGTTCGCGCATGTGCTCTTGTGAGCGACCAATAGCGCGCGCCCCTCCCCCGCTGCCCGCGCCCCTCACCGCAACGCATACCCAAAATACGCGTTCCGCGCAATCCCCACCCGATTTCATGATTCGTGCCACTGACTGTACAAACATTGTACAGCTAAAGATCAGTACAGGAGCTGTTAACCAGACACTGAAAAGCGTAGTGCTGGTTAATTTGGGGCCCAATTTAGGAATACAAGGTCTGTGTAGAACACTACACAGCCCTTATACAGGAACCTAAAACAGCACTGAGAGCTACTATATCATGTAGTGCAGCGACTATACAGCATCGTGTGCTACTTGGGAAGGTTTAAAATTTTTAGGTTTAAAATTTCTGTATGAATAGGTTATTAGGGTTATAAATATTTACATAAGCATTAATTTTTTACTTTCTACTTTGTTTTTCTAGTCCTTTCTAATATTTATAGTCTGATTTTATTTGTAATAATCCGTTTTAAAAACGTGTTATTAAAAAATATTTTTTTTTAAAATATTATTATTTTATGCTTTTTAGTTAACGAGCTAAGACTAAAAATATACCATCTCCTATCGGAGCACTCGTAAAGACGATTCAAACGAGCCCAAACTCGATGGGGTTGCATGGTTTTATTACAGAGTCCCCGTACCCTTCTTCCGGCTCCATCATCAGACCCTGGAAAATATTTCCTAACAAAGAACTCGTCAAGAGGATTCAAACGAGCCCAAACTGGATGGAGTTGCATGGTTTTATTATAGAGTTCCTATGGCCTTCTTCCGGCTCCATCATCAGACCCTGGACACTATTTCCCAATAAAGTCCTCGTCAAGGCGATTCAAACGAGCTCAAATTTGATGGGGTTGCATGGTTTTATTATGGAGTTCCTGTGGCCTTCTTCCGGCTCCATCATCAGATCCTGGACACTATTTCCCAACGAAGTACTCGTCAAGACGATTCAGACGATCCCAAACTCGATGGGGTAGCGTGGTTTTATTTAAGAGTTCCTATGGCCTTCTTCCGGCTCCATCATCAGATCCTCAGACACTATTTCCCAACAAAGTACTCGTCAAGACGATTCAAATGAACCTAAACTCGATGGGATTGCACGGTTTCAATATTGAGTTCCTTTGGCAAGGCCTTCCAGCTTCATCATCAGACCCTGGACCTTATCTCCCATCAGAGTACTCGTCGAAACAATTCTAACAATCCTTATCACAATGAGGTTGTATGGTTTCATAATTAAGTTCCTGTGGCCTTCTTCCAGTTCCATCATCAGATCAGCTCAGTGACACCATAATATTGTATTACCTTCCAGTTCTGACCAATGTTTAAAGTTTCAAGTCTCTAGGTTATCGGGAAGCTAGTTTAAAATAGTTCGCAAACTTTGTGGACAAACAAACAAACGAACAAATTAACAAACAAACGAGAAAGCAACCTAATAAAAACGTGTTAATAATAGCTGTCGCCCTCTCGCGACGAGGTTTTCAAAGCACATAGTAGGGTACGTGATGTTTTATATAATTAACTAGTACCTGGGTGACCGAGCTTTGATCGGTTATTACTATTTATTGTAATATGGTGGTGTTTAGGTGATAATCTACATTGTTGTCTCAAACACTACTACATTTTTTTTTCTAAAAGCAATAAAAATTAAATAAAAATATAAATAAACTTTACAGATGCTAGACAAATCGATTAAGCAATAGCATTGTAAATACATAAAATCTAAACGTTTAAAATTATATAGCTATTTCATCTTAATCGATTTGTCTAGCATCTGTAAAAGTGTTGCTTTCGAATGTCGGAAGTTAATTCTCTTCACATTGATGAGATGGCGCTGGCCTACATACAGCGGAAACGTAAAAAGTATTATAAAATTTCGCCAATCTCGCTGGCGACTCGGTAGCATAAATGGTTAGTAAAGGCATATGTTAATGAGACCAGGAGACTTTTGTGTATATATATATTGAGCCGGTTCACAAGTTACAGCACTGTTATAACATAATTTATACTTTACGTAGTTTCTGAATTAATGTCTATACATCTCGACGGATCCACAAGAAGTGTGTCAAACTACAGAGTGCTGCGCATGTCCAAGCAGATTGACATAACAAATCTAACTTGAAATTCGAATGTACCATAGAGCATAGCACTTCGTGAGAAACCTCCCTCGACACACCCCCTCAATCTGCTTCACATGCTGACCATACTTGCTGAAACAGTTACCTGTCCAGCACTACTAACTGCCTAATCAAACTTATACACTCTTAGATGCTTCCTACCAACAGTTACAAACCTATCTCAAGTTTATATAATATTAAAGTGTTTGGTAAAGTATTGAAGTTTTATTAAATTGTCCATTATTACCCATGTCTACCCCTTAACATAACATTTGACATTATTACTCATGTCTACCCCTTAACATAACATTTGACATAACCCGTTACATCAAAACTTTCTATCTGCCTCTCGATTCCTATAACCCGTAACACCACTTCTCGAGCTACTTACTACATTTTAATTAACTACACCTTTCGAATACTTGAACTCCTACTAGACCCTACATTACAAGACCTAACCGTTTTTTCAAAACTCCTACTCGACCCTACATTACAAAACCTAACGTTTTTTATATAGACAGACAAAACAACCTTTAAACTCAATTATCCATCATTACATAAAAAATACAAGCATAGTACAAAATCAAATCAATTATCAAATACATTCAATTATATAAAAGTAAACGTAAATATGACAGTAACGTAACGTATGACAATTTCTTTCAAGTTACTTGTTTACCGTCGTTTGCTTTGTTATTTTGGATGATGATTCATTTATTTTCCAAAAATTCCCCAAATGTTTCCACACCCCCTTAAATGAATCATTACATTATATGCCTATGCACCCCCTTAAGCATTGTACGTATACACCCCCTTAACTCTTTAACTAAAACTGTGAATTGAATGGGCTTCTTAAGTTTACATCACGCCTTTACATCTTTCTTATACAAATTACACACCCCTATAAAACTTACACACTAATTCCCCACATATTGACCGAAAACGCATTTAGTTCACTTTTGCCCGCACTTATCACTAAACACTCACTCTGATACGAGTTTTCTTTGACACCTTTCAAACTTCACAGGTGGCAAACACTTTGTAAGTATATCTGCTATCTGCGAACCCGTTGGACAGTATTTGACCGTTATTCTGTTTGCATCAATCTGATCTTTTAGATAGTAGTATCTCACGTCTATGTGTTTACTTCTTTTATTCATAATTCCTTTCTTCATGAGCCAAATAGCTGACTGGTTGTCCACTTTCATTTCTATTTCTAATTTCTCATTGGTCATTTCAAATATGAAGTCTCTGATGAACAGGAGTTCTTTGCAGCATTCTGCTGCGGCTATAAACTCTGCTTCCGTACTTGACAGCGCTACGATCGGTTGCTTTCTTGAGCTCCATGCCACTGGTCCACCGTTTAGCCAAATCACGTAACCCGACGTGCTACGCCTAGTGTCTGGATCCCCCGCGAAATCTGAGTCACAGTACCCTCGAAGCACTTTATCACCTTCACCAAAATGAATACCTTTGTTTTCCGAACCTTTTAAAAATTTCAAAATAGTTTTTGCATTATTTAAATCATTCAAATTTGGAGCACTTTGTTGACGCGAGCAATACCCTACATGGAAGCTTATGTCTGGCCTCGTTTTATTCGCCAGATATAATAAAGATCCTACCATTTCCCTATAGAGTTCATGGCTCTCTGTATCTATTTTCAACTTTGGGTGTTGTTCTATCAAAATGGTTGGGGTTTTACACTCTCTTGCTTCATTCAAATTAAATTTCTTCAAAATTTTTTCGATGTACTTTTTCTGACAAATTTTCACTCCTTCCTTTTCTTGTGTAATATCCAGCCCGATGTAATTTGATACTTCTTCGCAGATTCTTAGATCAAAACCTTTTCTTAATGTTTCCACTACATGCACCAGATCTTCTTCTCTCTCACCAACTACTAGTCCATCATCAACATAAATCGCAAGAATCATCCTTCTTTCACCTTCCATTACAAAAATACATTGATCTAACTTTAATTGCTTAAATCCCATTTTAATTAAATGTTCTGTAAATTTAATATTCCACATTAATGGAGCTTGTTTTAACCCATACAGACTCTTATTTAATTTGCATACTTTATCTTCTTTGTTGCTGTAACCTTTTGGAACTTTTAAATAAATACACTCTTTTAAATCTCCATGAAGAAACGCTGTTTTAATATCGAACTGTTTCATTTTCAATTTTTTATTTGCAACAATTGACAATAGTACTCTCAAAGAATTTGTATTTACAACTGGACTATATGTTTCATCATAATCTATTTTATATTTCTGTTGAAATCCTCTTGCGACTAATCTTGCTTTGTATCTTCCATCTGATTTCACCGTGAAGATCCATTTGCTTGTTACTAGCTTTCTTCCTTCCGCTTCTTTCTTATCTACAAATGTCCACGTATTGTTTTCTTCTAACGATTTGATTTCTTCCTCTATTGCTTTCTTCCATTTATCTTTTTCGCTTGATTCTATCGCCTCCTCGTACGTTAACATGGAAGCTTCCGTATCAAACTCCATGACATAATCTTTATATCTTTCTGGTAACCTACGTTCTCTCGCAGGTTGGTTTCTTCTTCTACTATCTTCCACCACTCGACTTCCCTCAGTTTCTTCATTACTCTCTCCATTTTCTGCTTCAATCTCTACTACTCGACTCTGATTTTCTTCACTCTCTTCACTATCGAAAAGTTCTCCACTTTCTTCAGGTTGTATAATACTATCAAAATTTAAATTACTTTCAAAATTGTTTCTACTATTTATACTATTTTCGTTTCTTTCTTCTTCATTTGTTCTTCCGTCATTTATTTCACCATCATTTGTTTCACCGTCACTTGTTCTGTCTTCATTTATTCGACTGTCGTTTGTTCTACCTTCGTTTGTTTCTCTAATACTTCTATTTCTTCTTTCTCCACCTTCTCGACACCCTTCATTCCTATCTGTTGAATTTTAACTTGTTTCCTCTTCTCTTGTTTGTTCATCTTCAGTCCATTTATTCTCACCATATTTTCTTCATCATACTACTTTCCACGGCCAAAAGTGTAATTTCAAATTCAATTTTAAAATTCAGATAAAATTCACCTTCATAAGATTTTCACCAGCTTAATCATTTCATAATTTAAATAATTCCTCATTAGCGTGTGGCCCATAACCTAAAGGCATATGTTAATGAGACCAGGAGACTTTTGTGTATATATATATTGAGCCGGTTCACAAGTTACAGCACTGTTATAACATAATTTATACTTTACGTAGTTTCTGAATTAATGTCTATACATCTCGACGGATCCACAAGAAGTGTGTCAAACTACAGAGTGCTGCGCATGTCCAAGCAGATTGACATAACAAATCTAACTTGAAATTCGAATGTACCATAGAGCATAGCACTTCGTGAGAAACCTCCCTCGACAGTTAGTGCATTGGGCCGGAATTCTAAGGGTGCGGGTTCGAGTCCCGTCTGCGCTGCTACGGGTGAGTCGTTTTTTTTTCTAATATTTTTCAATTATATTAATAATCTTAATATAAAAATAGCATTGTAAATGCATAAAATCTAAAAGTTTAAAATTATATGGCTATTTCATCATAATCGATTTGTATAGCATCTGTAAAGGTGTTGCTTTCGAATGTCAAAGTTAATTCTCTTCACATTGATGAGATGGCGCTGGCCTACATACAGCGGAAACGTGAAAAGTATTTGAAAATTTCGCCAATCTCACTGGCGTCTCGGTAGCATAATTGGTTAGTGCATTGGGCCGGAATCCTAAGGGTGCGGGTTCGAGTCCCGTCTGAGCTGCTACGGGTGAGTAGATTTTTTCTAATATTAAATGCATAAAATCTAAAAGTTTAAAATTATATGGCTATTTCATCAAAATCGATTTGTAAAGCATCTGTAAAGGTGTTGCTTTCGAATGTCAAAGTTAATTCTCTTCACATTGATGAGATGGCGCTGGCCTACATACAGCGGAAACGTGATAAGTATTAGAAAATTTCGCCAATCTTGCTGGCGGACTCAGTAGCATAATTGGTTAGTGCATTGGGCCGGAATCCTAAGGGTGCGGGTTCGAGTCCCGTCTGAGCTGCTACGGGTGAGTCGAATTTTTCAATTATATTAATAATCTTAAATAAAAACTGACCAAAGAAATGTAGCAATGTGTCACATTCATCTGTCAAATGAAAGTGATAGCAATAGATTTTGAAATAAGACAATAAGTAGCCCCCTTCTCACAAAATTTCACGAGAATCGGTTAAGAAATGCGACCTGTAGAGGAGAACAAACGGACAGACAACGGATAGCCGGACATACGAAAGAATTTTTGCCCAAGCTGAAGCAGAGACGCTTCGCGCTTGCTCGGTAAAATACAATAGTGTTTTGAATTACAAAGTAAATTTTCAAATTAATACACTATAACATGCGGCAACAGGCAGTTTTGTGCATTTCATGTTTTAACATTTTATTTCAGTTTCATATCAGTTGCTATCCAAAATGTTTTCAAAATCAGTGAAATAATTAATCAATTCGTTGTGATAACAAGAAATTCAATGTCAACTACGAATGTATTATGTAATGTGTAATTATCAAGTTGTAATTGAGGTTTGAAATATTGCATTTTACACACTTCTCTTTGGGCAGTCATATGAAAAATCCAACGGAACTATTTGACCAAGATTAAAAGTATCATTATTATGATTTATCCCGCCTATCTACTTAGCACTTCTTTAACATAAAAGGTGTTGTCTTAATTTTATGTAATTTTTTTTCACATTACAAATTTGAGTCGTAGATGTATATTTTTAAAATAATCTATAGCCAGTTTCACTTGGGGTGAATATGTAAGGATCTAACGATACCTTACTAATTTGGAAATTATGATGGAATAAAGAAACTCACATACGCAATACACTTTTATATTTTTTGGCAATCGTGTAAAAAGGGTTCACTACACTTTGGATCTATATGTTTTTCATTACACACCATATTTTTAGTATAATAGGCTATATAAAACCTTTCTTAGATATTTGAATTTGTAGTTTTATCATCCTACTCATATTATAAATGTGACAGTTTGTGGGTTTGGATGTTTAGATGTTTGGATGTTTGTTCCTCAATCACGCAAAAACTTCTGAACGGATTTGGTTGAAATTCGGCACACAGATAGAAAATAGCCTAGAATTAAACATAGGATACTTTTTATTCCGATATTCCAACGGAAACGGGAATCACGCGGGTGAAACTGCGGGTGGCCGCTAGTACCAAATAATTTAAGCAATATTTGCATCGAAAGTCATTTATTTATTCGGAGTTCATTACACTTTAATCATTTGTTTAGTAGTAAAGGCCACCGTAGAAAGGATTAGCAGGGTAAAGAGTTGACGCACCGCAGCCGCAGCCTCCGATGGTTCCAGGGAAGCCGTCGTTGACGATGCCGACCGCGCCGTTGCCGCAGCCGCACGTGGCGACGCCGGAGCCGGCCGTCGGCAGCGCGCCCTCGAACGACACGGCGCTCAGGAACGGCAGCGTGCCGCTGGCCAGCAGGGTGCCTGCGATCTCGTTCTCCGACGCCACGGCGAGCCCGCTGGGGCCGATGGGCGAGATGGTGGTCACGGGGAGGGGACCGCTTGAGCCGATGCCGCCTAGGTTAGGGTAGCCGACGAAGTCAGGGATAATGTCGTTATAGCCGAGCCCCAACACATTGTTGCCATAAAGACCGAGCGAGTTGACGCCTAAGCCTGTCCCCAACACGCCAACAGGTCCATAACCAACGTTGGAAAGAGCAACACCGTTGTTCAAAACATTGTAACCGTTGTTATAGTATCCGTTGAGGGCACCGATGCCGCTGCTGACAGCTTCGGCTTCGAACGCAAGCCCGGAGTAACCCAGACCATTGATGCCAGAGAATCCTAGACCGTTAAGGCCAGTCAAACTGTTCAAGCACTGGCTGTAGGCATTCTGAAAAAAAAAATTTACTCAAATGTGAGTTGTAGACAAAAATATCAGTATCAATACGCTATTCATGTCCTCAAGTTTTCATAAGTTATCGGTGACAGATTGAATACTATAAATTGCAAAAAAAACAAACTAAAATATACCCAGTAAGAACTCAAAATTATGTATGTACAAAACTTTCACTTATTTCTCATTTTTAGCCTTTAAAAATAGAGTAAAGTAACTATGTTATCATAAAGTATTTTTTCTATTACACTCTTTCTACACTTACCTGAACCAGAACAGCTGATACGATGAAAAGCACTACTTTAGATGCCATTTTGAATTCCAAAACGATACAGTGATTTGCTTGAAAAGGCACTGCTTATAAAGAAACTTGCACGTGATTTATCGCTTTTGAAATGACGTAAAAATTAAATAGGTTACGAAAATAATGCCTCAACTAAAACGATAAGCTATCACTAATTGCAAAAGAAATATGAAGTTCACCTATATAAAGTAGTGTTCTAGTTTTCAAACATTACTCGAAGGGTCTTTATTTCAATATCAACAATAATGTCTTCCTCTACCTTTTTCTTGATCTGCCTCCAGGCTTTACTGATCCAGGTGAGTTGAATTTGATATTTCCTCCACAACAAACTTTAAACTGTAGTTTAAGCTTAGGCTTAATTACGAGAAAATAATACTTATGTAGTTAGTTTACTAGTGGCTTCGTGAGCTGTAGACCTCGCGTTAAAATGTAGCTCAAATTGTATGTTGTTAAAAAAATAATCTAAAAGATGTCGCCACCCCTTTTTCCCACACTGCTCACGAGATTCTCAAATAGTAGTCATATAGTAGTCATATAGTAGGTACACGTGCTGTTTGGTATATTATTTGGTAGGTATATTCGCAGCTAGATGGCATTTCTAATTTTAAAAGTTTTTCGAAATGTGTGATTTTTGGTAAATTTCGATAAACTTGCTGGTCTAAAAAATTACATATATTATTATCGAACCTTATCACAAAATTTCACGAGAATCGATTGAGAAATGCGAACTGTAGAGAAAAACAGACAGCTGGAAAGTCGGACTCAAATATGTTTTTTTACATTTCTCCGCCATTTGGAAAAATTCAGAAAAACTGGCTCAACTTCAAAAATTCAAAAAAATTTTCAAACTCCATGTTATATGAGAAAAAAAATATTGAAACTATATCTTCTATTTTGATTTCAGAATGCCTACAGCCAGTGCTTCAACCGCTATGGCTCTGGGCTCGCTTTCGAAGCTGAAGCTGTAAGCAGTGGCTTGGGTGCCCTCAACGAATACGGTCCCTACTACCCCTACGGCGCTACCCCTGGCCTGGTTGGTACTGGTTTTGATGCTTATGGCTACGGCATCAATGGACTTAACGGATTTGGCTACGGTATCAATGGAATTAACGGAATTGGCTACGGCGTCAATGGACTAAATGGAATTGGCTACGGCAATGGCTTGGCTTATGGCGCATACGGTGCTGGTGTACCAAGCGTGGCTGCTACGGCTGCCGTCCCCGTCACCGGCCCATTTGTTTCTAATGGCTTCGGCGAGGTCGCGGTCGGCGGTGACTTTGGCGTTTTTGGTACGACTGTGGTCGGTGGCCAGGTCCCGGTGATCGGTGCTGTCAGCTTCGGTGGCCAGATACCCGCCGGTGGCATCGTCTCCATCGCTGGCAACTGCGGATGTGCCTCAGTGCCTCTGTAAAACCATAAACAATAATCTTTTGAATCATTTATGAAATAAACCGTAGCAAAATGTTTTTTTCTTTACTTTTTCAAAGCTTAGTAACATTTTTTATATACACCCATGCATTAAATAATCTGTATAGGGTTCTGAAACCATTCTGTACTCACATTTCACCCATTTCGAAAGTTCACCGATTTCGAAAAAAATTCAAAACTTGAATTGCCATCTAGCTGCGTACATACCAAATAATATACCAATCAGCACGTTTTATTTGCTTAGAAAACCCCTTGGCAACATCTTTAAAATTATTTTTGTTCTTAACGCGAGATCTACAGCTCACGGAGTCACTAGTATAACAATTAACTATTTTCACTCATTGTGTGTATTGTCAAAGAGAGCATTATCTTTAGAGATAAAACTAGTGGCTCCGTGAGCTGTAGACCTCGCATTAAAAAGTAAATCAAATTGTAAGTTGTTTAAAAAAATTATTACAAAAATATCGGACTAAAAATATTAAAACGGACTAGTAAAAACAAACTAATGCTATAGACAATATGGATGATAAATTGTACAAAACGCGCCCCACGTTAAAACCCAAGTAGCAATTAAGTGAAAATTATGATCATAAACAAGATGTAAAACAGCGTACAGCTTTTATTCAGATGTACTAAAGGGTAGAGCGTGTCTTTCAACTGCATTGAGGAGAATTCTTACACTGTTATATATCACAGCTGACTAACGGCATTATGATGGTAAAAAATACCGAAAAACGCTTTTGTGTAGCATTCTAAAACGATCTAGTCCAGGCTTTGGCTTTATGTGATGTTTCTAGCTGGTTTAAAGATCAAAGCTTGTTAACGACTGGTTTAGCTTATCAGAAAATCTCTCTTGTAATGCTGTGAGCTGCATTATAGTATTAGGTATTGTAAATCGCTTTTATTTGGTGTACACTAACTCTAATCTAATGCTACTTCAATGAGCTTGATAAAAGCTGATTAAAAGAGTATATGTAACCTATAATAATGCAGTTACAATTATAAGAGTATTATTGTACACTTTGCGCTGTAAATTGGAGTAGGATACTTTATATTGGTCAATAGAGTTTAACAACGCTACTGTACAGCAAAGAACTTTTCAATGCAGTTGAGCAAGTATACATGCTAGATAACAAATGGACGCCATTTTAACAATACAAGAACGACTATTGTTATAGAAATTCAAATTATTACTGCTCAATTTCGTGACTGCTTAAAACTGCAAATTATTACTGCTCAGTTTGTTGATTATTAACACCAAAAATTGCTGTCAACCAGCCACCAAGCAGCAAACAACTGTAGTAAAGAGTTAAAGTAGCTGAATCTAGGACTCTGTGGGTGTACTATAGCAATTGTACAGTCAGTGGCACGAATCATGAATATTTTTCGATGGAGTGGGGATAAGTTCGCGCATGTGCTCTTGTAAGCGACCAATAGCGCGCGCCCCTCCCCCGCTGCCCGCGCCCCTCACCGCAACGCATACCCAAAATACGCGTTCCGAGCAATCCCCACCCGATTTCATGATTCGTGCCACTGACTGTACAAACATTGTACAGCTAAAGATCAGTACAGGAGCTGTTAACCAGACACTGAAAAGCGTAGTGCTGGTTAATTTGGGGCCCAATTTAGGAATACAAGGTCTGTGTAGAACACTACACAGCCCTTATACAGGAACCTAAAACAGCACTGAGAGCTACTATATCATGTAGTGCAGCGACTATACAGCATCGTGTGCTACTTGGGAAGGTTTAAAATTTTTAGGTTTAAAATTTCTGTATGAGTAGGTTATTAGGGTTATAAATATTTACATAAGCATTAATTTTTTACTTTCTACTTTGTTTTTCTAGTCCTTTCTAATATTTATAGTCTGATTTTATTTGTAATAATCCGTTTTAAAAACGTGTTATTAAAAAATATTTTTTTTTAAATATTATTATTTTATGCTTTTTAGTTAACGAGCTAAGACTAAAAATATACCATCTCCTATCGGAGCACTCGTAAAGACGATTCAAACGAGCCCAAACTCGATGGGGTTGCATGGTTTTATTACAGAGTCCCCGTGCCCTTCTTCCGGCTCCATCATCAGACCCTGGAAAATATTTCCTAACAAAGAACTCGTCAAGAGGATTCAAACGAGCCCAAACTGGATGGAGTTGCATGGTTTTATTATAGAGTTCCTATGGCCTTCTTCCGGCTCCATCATCAGACCCTGGACACTATTTCCCAATAAAGTCCTCGTCAAGGCGATTCAAACGAGCTCAAATTTGATGGGGTTGCATGGTTTTATTATGGAGTTCCTGTGGCCTTCTTCCGGCTCCATCATCAGATCCTGGACACTATTTCCCAACGAAGTACTCGTCAAGACGATTCAGACGATCCCAAACTCGATGGGGTAGCGTGGTTTTATTTAAGAGTTCCTATGGCCTTCTTCCGGCTCCATCATCAGATCCTCAGACACTATTTCCCAACAAAGTACTCGTCAAGACGATTCAAATGAACCTAAGCTCGATGGGATTGCACGGTTTCAATATTGAGTTCCTTTGGCAAGGCCTTCCAGCTTCATCATCAGACCCTGGACCTTATCTCCCATCAGAGTACTCGTCGAAACAATTCTAACAATCCTTATCACAATGAGGTTGTATGGTTTCATAATTAAGTTCCTGTGGCCTTCTTCCAGTTCCATCATCAGATCAGCTCAGTGACACCATAATATTGTATTACCTTCCAGTTCTGACCAATGTTTAAAGTTTCAAGTCTCTAGGTTATCGGGAAGCTAGTTTAAAATAGTTCGCAAACTTTGTGGACAAACAAACAAACGAACAAATTAACAAACAAACGAGAAAGCAACCTAATAAAAACGTGTTAATAATAGCTGTCACCCTCTCGCGACGAGGTTTTCAAAGCACATAGTAGGGTACGTGATGTTTTATATAATTAACTAGTACCTGGGTGACCGAGCTTTGATCGGTTATTACTATTTATTGTAATATGGTGGTGTTTAGGTGATAATTTACGTTGTTGTCTCAAACACTACTACATTTTTTTTTCTAAAAGCAATAAAAATTAAATGAACATATAAATAAACTTTACAGATGCTAGACAAATCGATTAAGCAATAGCATTGTAAATACATAAAATCTAAACGTTTAAAATTATATGGCTATTTCATCTTAATCGATTTGTCTAGCATCTGTAAAAGTGTTGCTTTCGAATGTCGGAAGTTAATTCTCTTCACATTGATGAGATGGCGCTGGCCTACATACAGCGGAAACGTAAAAAGTATTAGAAAATTTCGCCAATCTCGCTGGCGACTCGGTAGCATAAATGGTTAGTGCATTGGGCCGGAATCCTAAGGGTGCGGGTTCGAGTCCCGTCTGCGCTGCTACGGGTGAGTCGTTTTTTTTTCTAATATTTTTCAATTATATTAATAATCTTAATATAAAAATAGCATTGTAAATGCATAAAATCTAAAAGTTTAAAATTATATGGCTATTTCATCATAATCGATTTGTATAGCATCTGTAAAGGTGTTGCTTTCGAATGTCAAAGTTAATTCTCTTCACATTGATGAGATGGCGCTGGCCTACATACAGCGGAAACGTGAAAAGTATTTGAAAATTTCGCCAATCTCACTGGCGTCTCGGTAGCATAATTGGTTAGTGCATTGGGCCGGAATCCTAAGGGTGCGGGTTCGAGTCCCGTCTGAGCTGCTACGGGTGAGTAGATTTTTTCTAATATTAAATGCATAAAATCTAAAAGTTTAAAATTATATGGCTATTTCATCAAAATCGATTTGTATAGCATCTGTAAAGGTGTTGCTTTCGAATGTCAAAGTTAATTCTCTTCACATTGATGAGATGGCGCTGGCCTACATACAGCGGAAACGTGATAAGTATTAGAAAATTTCGCCAATCTTGCTGGCGGACTCAGTAGCATAATTGGTTAGTGCATTGGGCCGGAATCCTAAGGGTGCGGGTTCGAGTCCCGTCTGAGCTGCTACGGGTGAGTCGAATTTTTCAATTATATTAATAATCTTAAATAAAAACTGACCAAAGAAATGTAGCAATGTGTCACATTCATCTGTCAAATGAAAGCGATAGCAATAGATTTTGAAATAAGACAATAATTAGCCCCCTTCTCACAAAATTTCACGAGAATCGGTTAAGAAATGCGACCTGTAGAGGAGAACAAACGGACAGACAACGGATAGCCGGACATACGAAAGAATTTTTGCCCAAGCTGAAGCAGAGACGCTTCGCGCTTGCTCGGTAAAATACAAGTGTTTTGAAATCCAAAGTAAATTTTCAAATTAATACACTATACTATTGTTCAGAGGACTTGTCCGGTTTCCCTATGACAAGTACGGGTAAGCGCCCCCGGACCCTCAGCCTCCGCTGCTGCAACCTCTCAACCCCCCCGCAGCAACGGTGTCCTTTTTGTACCCTGATCCGTCCCATTTTACACACTCCTATACCCACCTCACATCCCTATCCTAATCCTATTCCTTCCCCTCCGCTAAGCTAAGGTCTGCCGTGCCGATGGCTGCATGGCTAGGGGCGTGCCTAGTCATAAGCGTGCCACCCTGGAAATTGGTGCCCTCCAGGCGTAAATAGCCTTACCACACACGCGGGGCTCTGTGTGGTGGACAGTTGTCTTTCCCTAGCTAATCGTGGGAACAAAATGGTTTCAAATTTTTTTAATAAACCTGGCTGCGGCGATAGAGCTCGCCACTCATCACGCGTAACTTGTTTCTCTCGGGGCGAAAAGCGGGCATCGGAGACCCGTTTTGCTACGCTGAATGTATGTGGAGCGATGGAGGAGAAAATGGATGAGGTGTGTTTGATTATGAAAGAAAAGAAGTTGGATGTTTTATGCGTGAACGAGACGAAAAGAAAGGGCAAAGGAGTCTCAGAACATGGCCCGTTTAAAGTTCTGTGGTCGGGCGTTGCCGAAAATGAGCACGCGAGTATGGGCGTGGGACTCCTGCTGTCGGAAAGGATGATAGAATGCATGACTGAGTATGAGTGTGTTAGTCCCAGACTTCTCTGGGTTAGACTCAAAGTAGGATTACTTCGGATACGCGTCATTGGCGTGTATGCTCCCGATATATCCAAGTCAGCAACGGAAAAGGAGGATTTCTGGAAAAGTGTGGAAGACATCTTGAATGAATGCAAAGATAATGAAAGGATAGTTATGCTTGGAGATTTTAACGGATGGGTAGGTGTGAAAAGAGAGGGATGTGAGGGAGTTTTAGGAATATATGGAGACAAAAGAGTAAATGATAATGGCAGGAGTTTGATTGAGGTATGTTTAGAAAAGAATCTTGTGGTAACGAACACCATGTTTGACCACAAGGAAATTCATATGTACACTTGGCAGAGAGGGGAAAAGAAGAGTATGATCGATTTTGTGATTGTTGATGAAAGACTGAAGGGCAGAGTTGTAGACACCAGGGTCTTTAGGGGTAGTAACATTGGAACAGACCACTTTCTTGTAGTGTCTCGGGTTAGTGGTCTGTTCAAAAGTTGGCGTCATCGTCCCACAGTGTCAACAACGGAGCTGACTAGAGTAAAAGTTGAGAACCTGGATGAAGTGGAAGTGCAAAAGACATATTTGTGCAAATTGAAAGAACGATTGGGAAATGTGGCTGAAGTGAAAGATGGCAAGCTTGAGGAAGTTTGGGAAAAGTTTAAAAAAGGTGTGACTGAAACAGCTGAGGAAATATGTGGAGTGAGTAAAAGGAAGAATGCTCCCCCAATAAACTGGTGGGATAGTGAGGTAAGACAGATAGTGAATGAAAAGAAAAAAGTATGGCAGGATCTGCTGGCCATCAAAGCCAGTAAAAGAGTGAATGCAAGTGTTACAGAAGAGGATGTTGATACAGTTGCAAGGGAGTTTAAAAGGATTAAGAAAGTAGTGAAAGAAAAAGTAGACGAAAAAAAGAGAAAGATGAAAGAAACGTGTGACTTCAAACTCTGTGATAACTTTCGAGACAATATAAAATTGTTTTGGAAACAAGTGAAAACGTCTCGAAGTGGATCACATAAGTCTAAAATGAATGTGATAAGAGATGAAAAAGGTGAGCTAGTGACAGATGAAAAAGGTGTACTACAGGAGTGGATGAAATATTTTGAGAGTTTGTTTGAGGCGGATGGCTCTATGCTAGAAGCCTCGGATAAAAGGGTGGAAGACGAGGAAGAGACAGAAGTGGATGAAAGAGATATATATATGGATGAGATTATTAGTGCAATGAAGAGCATGAAAAAAGGGAAAGCAGCAGGATATGACAGAATTACTGTTGAAATGCTGAGAGGTGGGAAAGAGCTGGTTGCGTCCTGGCTGTGCCTGATCTTTAATAAATGTTGGAACAGTGGCAAAGTGCCGGAAGATTGGCGTAAAGCCGTGGTCGTGCCGCTGTACAAAGGGAAAGGGTCACGGCAGGATGCTAAAAACTACCGCGGGATCAGTCTTCTCAGCATTGTCAGTAAATTGTATGCAAAGGTACTGATTGAAAGAGTGATGCAAAAAACTGATCAGAGTATTTGGGATGTGCAAGCGGGATTCAGAAAGGGAATGGGATGCACGGATCAGGTCTTCTCCTTGAGGTGCTTAACCGAAAAACACCTGGCTAAGCACAAAAAGGTTTACTGTGCCTTTGTGGACCTGGAGAAGGCCTACGATCGAGTTGACAGGAATGAGCTATGGAAGGTGTTGTCCGAATACGGATTGGAGAGCAGACTGATTCATGCACTGAAATCTCTCTATGAGGATTCCCGTGCATGCGTCAGGATTGACGGCGTATACACTGACTGGTTTGGCATCTCTAGGGGTGTCAGACAGGGATGTGTTGCGTCACCATGGCTCTTTAATCTGTTTTTGGACAGTTGTATGAAAGGTCTGAAAGAACGTGACTGTGGGGTTGTGATGAATGGGACTCAAATCAAGTGCCTTCTCTACGCTGACGACCAAGTTATACTTGCGTCTTCTGCGCAAGAGTTGCAGGAAATGATGTCGGTTATGAATGAAGATTTTGTGAGAAAAGGGATGAAAGTGAATGTAACTAAGACTAAAGTGATGGTGTTTGAGAGAGATGAAGAAATGACTGACTGTACGGTAATGTTAGGTGGCGAAAAAGTGGAACAAGTCCGTGAGTTTGTATACTTGGGGAGTTTGTTCACAAGGGACGGAAAGAGTGAGGAAGACATAGAAAGACGAGTGAAGAAAGGAAATTCGGTGAGTGGTGCTATACACTCGGTTATGAGTAGCCAAACCGTTTCTGCAAAGGCGCGAATGGCTATTCATAACGGAGTGCTGGTACCGACACTGATGTATGGAAGTGAATCTTGGGTATGGCAGAAGAAGAATGAAAGCAGAATAAATGCGGTAGAGATGCGATCGTTGAGAAAAATATGCGGAGTAAAACTGAGTGATAGAGTGAGCAATGAGGTGATTCGCAAAAGGTGTGGTCTGAAAGATGATATAGTGACAAGAATTGAGAAAGGAATGCTCCAGTGGTTTGGTCACTTAGAGAGGATGAATGAAAGGCGAATCACGAAAGAGATATACTGTGCGAATGTGGAAGGAACGATTGCACGAGGGCGTCCCAGAAAAACCTACGCGGACCAAATAGAGGTTATTATAAAAAAGGCTGGTGTACGCAGTGACTAAAACCGCAGGGCATGTATGAAAAGAGTGATGGACATGAATGAAGCGAAAGAAGTGTGCAAGGATCGTAGCAGGTGGCGATCCATAGTCTCTGCCTACCCCCATGGGAAACAGGCGTGAGTGTATGTATGTATGTATGTATGTATACACTATAACATGCGGCAACAGGCAGTTTTGTGCATTTCATGTTTTAACATTTTATTTCAGTTTCATATCAGTTGCTATCCAAAATGTTTTCAAAATCAGTGAAATAATTAATCAATTCGTTGTGATAACAAGAAATTCAATGTCAACTACGAATGTATTATGTAATGTGTAATTATCAAGTTGTAATTGAGGTTTGAAATATTGCATTTTACACACTTCTCTTTGGGCAGTCATATGAAAAATCCAACGGAACTATTTGACCAAGATTAAAAGTATCATTATTATGATTTATCCCGTCTACCTACTTAGCACTTCTTTAACATAAAAGGTGTTGTCTTAATTTTATGTAATTTTCTTTTCACATTACAAATTTGAGTCGTAGATGTATATTTTTAAAATAATCTATAGCCAGTTTCACTTGGGGTGAATATGTAAGGATCTAACGATACCTTACTAATTTGGAAATTATGATGGAATAAAGAAACTCACATACGCAATACACTTTTATATTTTTTGGCAATCGTGTAAAAAGGGTTCACTACACTTTGGATCTATATGTTTTTCATTACACACCATATTTTTAGTATAATAGGCTAAAACCTTTCTTAGATATTTGAATTTGTAGTTTTATCATCCTACTCATATTATAAATGTGAAAGTTTGTGGGTTTGGATGTTTAGATGTTTGGATGTTTGTTCCTCAATCACGCAAAAACTTCTGAACGGATTTGGTTGAAATTCGGCACACAGATAGAAGATAGCCTAGATTAAAACATAGGATACTTTTTATTCCGATATTCCAACGGAAACGGGAATCACGCGGGTGAAACTGCGGGTGGCCGCTAGTACCAAATAATTTAAGCAATATTTGCATCGAAAGTCATTTATTTATTCGGAGTTCATTACACTTTAATCATTTGTTTAGTAGTAAAGGCCACCGTAGAAAGGATTAGCAGGGTAAAGAGTTGACGCACCGCAGCCGCAGCCTCCGATGGTTCCAGGGAAGCCGTCGTTGACGATGCCGACCGCGCCGTTGCCGCAGCCGCACGTGGCGACGCCGGAGCCGGCCGTCGGCAGCGCGCCCTCGAACGACACGGCGCTCAGGAACGGCAGCGTGCCGCTGGCCAGCAGGGTGCCTGCGATCTCGTTCTCCGACGCCACGGCGAGCCCGCTGGGGCCGATGGGCGAGATGGTGGTCACGGGGAGGGGACCGCTTGAGCCGATGCCGCCTAGGTTAGGGTAGCCGACGAAGTCAGGGATAATGTCGTTATAGCCGAGCCCCAACACATTGTTGCCATAAAGACCGAGCGAGTTGACGCCTAAGCCTGTCCCCAACACGCCAACAGGTCCATAACCAACGTTGGAAAGAGCAACACCGTTGTTCAAAACATTGTAACCGTTGTTATAGTATCCGTTGAGGGCACCGATGCCGCTGCTGACAGCTTCGGCTTCGAACGCAAGCCCGGAGTAACCCAGACCATTGATGCCAGAGAATCCTAGACCGTTAAGGCCAGTCAAACTGTTCAAGCACTGGCTGTAGGCATTCTGAAAAAAAAATTTTACTCAAATGTGAGTTGTAGACAAAAATATTAGTATCAATACGCTATTCATGTCCTCAAGTTTTCATAAGTTATCGGTGACAGATTGAATACTATAAATTGCAAAAAAAACAAACTAAAATATACCCAAGTAAGAACTCAAAATTATGTATGTACAAAACTTTCACTTATTTCTCATTTTTAGCCTTTAAAAATAGAGTAAAGTAACTATGTTATCATAAAGTATTTTTTCTATTACACTCTTTCTACACTTACCTGAACCAGAACAGCTGATACGATGAAAATCACTACTTTAGATGCCATTTTGAATTCCAAAATGATACAGTGATTTGCTTGAAAAGGTCACTGCTTATAAAGAAACTTGCACGTGATTTATCGCTTTTGAAATGACGTAAAAATTTAATAGGTTACGAAAATAATGCCTCAACTAAAACGATAAGCTATCACTAATTGCAAAAGAAATATGAAATTCACCTATATAAAGTAGTGTTCTAGTTTTCAAACATTATTCGAAGGGTCTTTATTTGAATATCAACAATAATGTATTCCTCTACCTTTTTCTTGATCTGCCTCCAGGCTTTACTGATCCAGGTAAGTTGAATTTAATATTTCCTCCACAACAAACTTTAAACTGTAGTTTTAGGCTAAATTACGAGAAAATAATACCTATGTAGGTAGTTTATTGTCATTACTTATTTAGCAGATACAGTTAAACAGAAATGACAAAGATGATTAATATAATGAAAAATATTAGAAAAAATCGACTCACCCGTAGCAACTCAGACGGGATTCGAACCCGCACCCTTAGGATTCCGGCCCAATGCACTACCAATTATGCTACCGAGCCACAAATGGATTTGGCGAAATTTTCTAATACTTTTTACGTTTCCGCTGAAGATCAGCGCCATCTCACCAATGTGAAGAGGATTACTTCCACATTCGAAATTTTCTCCAAATCCATAAGTGGCTGGGTAGCATAATTATTGGTTGTGCATTGGGCCGGAATCCTAAGGGTGCGGGTTCGAATCCCGTCTGAGTTGCTACGGGTGAGTCGATTTTTTCTAATATTTTTCATTATATTAATCATCTTAATATAAAAATCGCATTGTGAATGCAAAAATCTAAAAGTTTAAAATTATATGACTGTTTCACCTTAATTGATTGTCTAGCATCTGCAAAGAAGCTGCTTTCGAATGTCGAAGTAATCTTCACATTGATGAGATGGCGCTGATCTTCAGCGGAAACGTAAAAAGTATTAGAAAATTTTGGTTACGTATCACAAGGTCTATATTTGAAAGGCCTACGGTCATAACACCTATTGGACGAAAGGCCTAATTTGAAAAACACCTAATGGACAAAATACCTAAGTTCATAATATATAATAGTTGAAACACATAATGGACGTTTGGCCTAAAGTTGACTCACCTAAGAACAATACATCTATAAACAAAATATCTAATTTCAAAACACCTAACGGTCGCTTGTTCTAAGTTCATAATAACTAAGAACCCATTTTATGAAGAATTATTTCGCTCAATTCTCAATGTCTATCACTTTTAGGATTAAGGCGATGCTTTGACCGAAAGTGGCGCCTTATTATTTAATAAGTTGTTAAAAAAAAAGGGTTTTAATAATACTTTTCGTAGAATTTTTAAGGCTCATCATCTAGTAATTTTTAGAATGTATCACTATATTCCCTCGCAGTCACTCGTGGAAGTAGATAGCAAATGTGTCAAAACAGCCACTTTTAGCAGTTTTGCTATCTACTTCTAGCAGTGACTACTTGGGAATGTAATGATACCGTCTAAAAATACTAAACTATGGGCCCTAAAAATTCCACGAGAAGTTTTATTCAAATTGCGTATTAGAATTACAATTTTAAATATTATTCACCGCGGCACCACTTTCAGTCAGGAGCGCCTTAATAAAGTAAAAGATAAGTAGGTATTAAGAAATCTTAACTGAAACACATAATTAGTAAATAATATTTTTAATCAGATATAAATGAAATGCAGTGCAATAAACAATAACTAATATCATTATTATTGATTAGTTAAACTAAGATCAAAGGAACTAAAAATTAAACAAAGATTGACTATTACATTACAGTTGCTCGAAAATATGAGCTTACGATGACAGTACAGCGTGCAGTAAGTTGATTTTACCGCACGCTGTGCGTTTTTGTTTTCGGAGGCTTATCTCCGGAAAAACTGAATAGATATGAATGAAACTTATTTTTTGTTAGTTAACTGTTAAGCCTAAGCATAGTTTAGGGTATAATAACAGCCAAATATAATAACATAAGCTGGGGAGTACTTCCTCGTGGTAAAGGCGATAACAATTTGGGCCTAATTTTTTATATCGACTTGCTTAAACTGGCTAAAACTACTATTTTAAATATAAAAAATAAAATAAAAATAATTAATTGACTTTCAACATATAGATACTCATCAACTTTGTCTAGGGATACAAGTGTTATTTTCATACAAACGAGGTAACTTTGAAGCCTTGGTTTTCTGCCAGGGATGTACCGAGCTGTTTTGTGTCTTCTGATGATGGCCGTCTCTTCCATTCACTCCCTAGATAGCCATCATCAGATCACAGCACAGTACATACCTGGCAGGAAACCAAGGCTTCAAAGTTACCTCTTTTGTATGAACACCTGTATCCCTAGACAAAGTTGATGTGTTTATAACACTGCTATAAATATTTTCTTATGTAACAACATTAGTTCTTATTTATATTAATACACCGGAGTCATAAAATCCACGCGCACGAAATCGCGGGCATCAGCTAGTTATAAGTATAAATTTAGGTTAGAACCTTTAACCTATGTTATCTATGACTTAATTGAGGTGCTGTTCCATCATTAGGTTTTTTAAACTTAGGCATTTTAAACTTAGGTCTATTAATGTGTAGGTTTAATGACGATTAGGCGTTTTAAAAATTGGGCCTTTCGTCCATTAGGCATTATAAAACGTAGACATTTTAAACTTAGGTCTTACAACGATTAGGTTTTACGACGGTTAGGAGTTTTAAAATTAGGCCTTTCGTCCATAGGTGTTATGACCGTAGGCCTTTCAAATTTAGACCTTGTGATACGTAACCGAAAATTTTATGTAAACTCCATGTTTTATGAGAAAAAAAATATTTGAATTTATATCTTCTATTTTGATTCCAGAATGCCTACAGTCAGTGCTTCAACCGCTATGGCTCTGGGCTCGCTTTCGAAGCTGAAGCTGTAAGTAGTGGCTTGGGTGCCCTCAACGGGTACGGTCCCTACTACCCCTACGGCGCTACCCCTGGCCTGGTTGGTACTGGTTTTGATGCTTATGGCTACGGTATCAATGGACTTAACGGATTTGGCTACGGCATCAATGGAATTAACGGAATTGGCTACGGTGTCAATGGACTAAATGGAATTGGCTACGGCAATGGCTTGGCTTATGGCGCATACGGTGCTGGTGTACCAAGCGTGGCTGCTACGGCTGCCGTCCCCGTCACCGGCCCATTTGTTTCTAATGGCTTCGGCAAGGTCGCGGTCGGCGGTGACTTTGGCGTTTTTGGTACGACTGTGGTCGGTGGCCAGGTCCCGGTTATCGGTGCTGTCAGCTTCGGTGGCCAGATACCCGCTGGTGGCGTCGTCTCCATCGCTGGCAACTGCGGATGTGCTTCAGTGCCGCTGTAAAACCCTACACGATCACATTTTGAATCACTTATGAAATAAACCCAAGCAAAGTGATTTTTTCTTTATTTTTTCAAAGTCCTTATACTTATCCGGTATATATGATATGAGTTTCAAGTTTTATTAAAAATACGATGGAAAAAAATACAAAGACTATTTTTTTCAATAATTTTGCAGTCTTGGTGTTTCACAAATGTCTTTCGGACCCATTTCTTTGTTCAATTGAAGTTAAGAGATGAGAAAATATGTCAGCTTATGTCGGTTGAGATTACTTTTTTACCCGACTACGGCGAAGCCAAAACGGAGGGTATATGATTTTGACCTGTATGTATGTATGTTTGTAAATTCATCTGTTCCCTCATAACTTCTAAACTACCTGTTATAATTTGACAAATGAGGTATTGTTAGAAGCGTCTTAATTGTCCAATAAACATAGGCTATATAACGTTACATTAAATTGAATGTGGCGCCCTCTAGAGGAGTTAAAGACATGCACTAAAAAAAAATTTTTTTAATAATGCCGTGTTGGGTACCAAATGAAAGGGCTTAATGAGCACTTTTCAAAAATATATAAATTGTTAGCTTTTGCCCGTGGCTTTGCTTGCTTTCACCCTATTGACAACTTCAAAATTTTTTAAATAAAAAATAAGTTTAAAAACTAAAACCCGACTACGGAAAAATCGTGCTCTAAAAAGTAAGAAACAAGAAAATATTCATAAAAATAAATAAATTAATTAATATTAAAAACACGACTGCCCTGCCAAAACGAACTAAAAAGTTAAACAACAAGTGTCATTGCAGTCGGGGGACCTTATCATGGAACAATTTTTGATCAAAGAGGTCCCCCGACTGCAATGACACTTGTTGTTTAACTTTTTAGTTCTTTTTGGCAGGGCAGTCGTGTTTTTAATATTAATTAATTAATTTATTTTTATTTCACACATTTTAGTGACATATTATATAGTTTTGGAATGTGCTCATCAAGGCCTTTCATTTGATGCCTATATTGTAATAATAGAAGAAGATTTTTTTTTTCACATTTGTAAATGGCGTCGTACAGTCGCCATATTGATTTTTTCTAAAAAAAATATAGCCAGTGTCACTCGGAATGTTGTAAGGATTCTAACGATACCCCATTTATCCAAATCAGTTCAGGCATTTAGAAGTTATGGTGGAATAAAGAAACTCACATACCCACAAACATACATGAATCCTGAACACATAACACTCTTTTTGCTTTGGGCAGTCGTGTAAAAAGGATAACCGTAGTCGCATGCCACCTCCAGCCCGTCCGTGCCGTGCGTGTCTAGGACAAAGTGGCATGCGACTACGGTTATCCTTTTTATGAATATTTTCTTGTTTCTTACTTTTCAGAGCACGATTTTTCCGTAGTCGGGTTTTAGTTTTTTAACTCAGTACCTCTATGACACTATGAACCATTCTCTTTAGGGCAGATTAAAAAAAAACTCAGGTAACAGATATTATGCCAGTATCATTAGTAGGCCAAATAAAATAAAAGTCATTTAAAAATATGTCAGAAAATATACATGTTACAAGCATTTTCAATTTTGCCATAGGTATAAAACGTTATCGAACAAATAACGATTTAAGGGTCCATGATAGGAAAACATAGTTTGCGCGGGCCATATTTTTATATTGAAAACGTAAAGTTGTAGCCACAAAAAAACATAAAACAAGCTAAAGAGATTATCATATTGGTAGCTACAAGTATTAAAATGCGTATAAACCTCACAGACGATTTTAAAATAATTAGAACATCATCAGAAGTACTTGTCGCAGGTCATATTTTTTGCGTAGATAATAGCGGAAACGTATTGAATTCTAAATCAAAATACACTTTAGCTATTCACAGTAGTGAAGTTGCTCCATTTTTTTTTCAAGAAAGATAATTGTGCTAAATATAATAATGAAAAAAAACGAAAAACATCGAAAAAGTGAGGTTATTTTCTATACTCTTTACACGCAAAGAAAAAGACATGGACAAATGTTTCCGTATAACCGAGCCTTAACTAGGATTCCAGGCATTTAAAAATCAGCCTTTAAGGATTAAGAACCAGGTACGGAATGATAAGTTAGCAATTTATAGAGCAACGAAATCCCTCTAGTTAGTGTGCCATTACCATTAATAATAGATCCGGGTAGATAGATCACCAGTGAGGGTGAGATTGTGGGCGATCGAAGTTGTCCAATTTTCGGAGCTCTAGATTTGGTGTGGTATTATAGCTTTACCTATGTATTTAATTCGACTATAACATTTCAAAGGGGTTTGGTTCATGGGCGCCGCCAGGATTTCTGTCAGGGGGGTGCAGGATTGCCACCTTTAGGAACAGAAAAGTCGGGAAAGGGCTGAAAATTGTTGGGTCTATTTTCTAAATGTACGTTGAAATAATTAAAACTGGCAGTAAAACTACTCTAGAGTCTGGTAGCTTGTAAATGAGGGACATAATGAGTATGTAAACTTTTTTTTGTATTTTTCAAAGCCAGGGGGGTGCAAGCGCACCCCCTTGCACCCCCCTCCCGGCGCCCATGGTTTGGTTGGGGGGAAAGTAGTACCAGGTGACAAATTTTACGTAACCTAGCACTACTTCTCCCCCAGCCTAAACGCCTGGTAATATTATATTCGAATCAAATACATAAATTACCTATAAATATCAAAACCAAACTAGAGCTGTATAGATTTGCACACCTTCAATAATTGCTTATTCAACCCCTTTGTTGTTCAACCACTCTCACCCCCACCGCTAAACAGCTGCCGCGACTAGAGACATTTCATTGCTCTGCGAAACTATTTCCGTAGCTTGTTCTGTTTGTGTTGTAACTCCGCGCTTAAGGCTCCGTACCGATTTTGCCGCTGACTGCCGCTCTCTCGCTCGCACATTTCATGTTTTCTCAAGATTTTGTAAATCTGAGTGCGTAAATGAAAAATGTGTCTCGGCCACTTCTCGCAATTTAAGATTACGGACATTTCAACATATATTTCAGTTTCGAGTTGCTGAAGTACAAAAAGTTATCGTATTTGTCAGTTCGAATAACTGTTAGAAACGATAACTTTTTGTACTTTAGCAACATAAAAATGTAATATATTTTAAAATTTCTGTAATCATATATTGCGAAAAGTGGCCGAGACACATTTTTCAATCGCGCACTCAGATTTAAGAAATCTTGAGAAAACATGAAATGTGCGAGCGAGAGAGCTGCAGTCAGCGGCAAAATCGTAACGGGCTCTTTTATCTTATCTCAGCTTTTATAAGTGTAATAAAAGCTGAGATAATTGACATTCTCATTTTTTCTTAGACTATTTTGTGCATTTTGTAATAAAATCATTTGCATTTATTTCAGCCTCATATTATTAGGTGCCATACATAGGTACAAGTTTTCAAAATCAGCGAAATGCCTTATCAATTCACCTATGTTATAATACATCCTAATCTAATCTCTATATCATAAAACAGTTTTTTTTTTATTACAATATCTTTACTAATATTATAAATGCGAAAGTCCGTTTGTTTGTTCGATTGTTTGTTACGCTTTCACTTTTTAACTACAGAAACGATCATCATGACATTTTACATAGACATTCTCAGGGGTACAGAAAAGTACACAGGGTTTCATCCAAAAAAAAGTATGGTTCCCGAGGGATAGCAAAAAACTTTTCACGCAGACGAAGTCGCGGGCGGCCTCTAGTATTTAATAATTTTCATTGTTTATAGTTACGGTCAAAGTTTTAGTAGGTAATAGGTATTGTGTTTGCAAGTGCATAATCATATTATTAAAAAAATCCAAAATCTTCTACCAGGATCAGGGTTAAGATTATCTAAGATTAAAGAAACTGAGTATCTAGCACTCTTTCTCATAAAAATCTTAAAGCTTTGTTAAAAAGGGTTGACTTTAAAAAAAAAGAAAAACCGCCTTCAAAAAACCTGAAAACAAAAACAGCTTAAAAATTAAATACCTCTAAAAAGCAAGAAATAATATTCGAATCATTCGTTACACATATCAATATTAATAAAACACGTCTATTGAAGTCGCGTGGGGCTGGAGGACAACTTATTTTTTTTCTAAAAGCCCCACCCGACTTCATTAGACGTTTTATTAATATTGATATGTGTAACGAATGATTCGAATATTATATCTTGCTTTTTAGAGGTATTTAACTTTTAAGCTGTTTTTGTTTTCAGGTTTTTTGAAAGCGGTTTTTAATTTTTTTTTAAATGCTTTTTTATTTTCAACTTTTTAGTGGTAGGTATGTAATCGCAGCGTGTAAATATTTTTTAACTTTATATTATAACATTTTCAATGGTAAAATGCCCAGAACTCAATTTCCAAATTTACGCTGTTTGTTTTTGAGGAGTTCCGTTGTGACTTCGTAGTCCAAGTCTATTCCAGAACATTGCATCGCAAACCATGATTTGGTTTGTTTTGGATTGCCATAAACTTAGCAAAACCTAAATCACTTTACATATACTATTTGACTTTGAGGAGTTCCCTTGTGTATCTTCGAAGTTCGCAGTCCAATAACGATGAAATTAAATTGTGACTACTCTTGAAGTATACCCTTTCAAATAAAAAAAAATCATCTAAATCGATTCATAAATAAAGATGTTATGTCCGAAATTCCATAAAAACTCGTGCGATGGCGAGCTAAATAATTGATATTTTTCAGGATTATGAGAAAACTACTGGCCAGATCTCTAAAAAAAATTTATGAAACCACACACGAACTATGTTCATTGAGATAAAAAAAGAATTGTACAAATCGGGTACTAATAGGTTTTCCCCCCGGCAGAGTTGTGCTTAAGTTGTGGGGTATAAAGATGAACCCCAAAAAGGGAATTTGACCTGGAAGGACTGGTTGTTCATCAAGATTGTGTAAGAAGGTTTTAAAGTGGGTTAAATTTTTCGAAACTATATTTCGAATTGTAGTAAAACTCCAACTGTAACTTAGAACCGTTTATTGGGTGTTTCTTAATGGTATAACATCCACAACAGCATGGCATAACTTAAACTCGCAGTACAATGATAACGTTTAAATTCCGAATACATTTCTAAATCACAGAACTGACGCTTTTAAATCATAAACCTTACAGATGCAAAACCGTTCTACCCTTAAATTGTTTTAAATTTACCCAATTCCTACACAATGTTGATGAAAAACGAGATATAACCAAAACACAACAAAATACCCCTTTTGGGGTACATTTTTACCCCACACCTCTTAAGCACAACTCCGCCGAGGGGGAAACCTAGATTAGTCATATTGGGCATCAAATTAAGCTATTAAAAAAAAGAAAAACCGCCTTCAAAAAACCTTAAAACAAAAACCGCATCAAAATTGTCTCTAAAAAGCAAGAAATAATATTCAATTCATTCGATACGAGATACGCATATCAATTTTAATAAAACACGTCTATTGAAGTCGGGTGGGGCTGGAGGACCACTTTTTTTGTTCTAAAAGCCCAACCCGCGGGCTGATTATCTAATTAAAAACCACCTAGCGACTGGTTGCAGTTCACAGATGATCGTGATCCATTGCTACTTCTTCTTGGATAAAAAAAAAACATACCAAAGAAATGTGGCAATGTATGTCAAATGCAACCGGTCGCTAAATAGTTTCTTTTTAAATAATCAGGGTGCCGACTTCATTAGACGTGTTTTATTAAAATTGATATGGGTATCTCGTATCGAATGATTTGAATATTATTTCTTGCTTTTAAGAGACAATTTTGATGCGGTTTTTGTTTTAAGGTTTTTTGAAGGAGGTATTTCTTTTTTTTTAAAAGCTTTTTTATTTTTAACTTTTTTGTGGTAGATATTTCTCAAAATATTTTGACAGTTGAATAAATAGAAGCAACTTCAAAATATTTAAATTTGAGATTTTAGCATACACATAGCTATTTTAACACGTTTTTATTAGGTTGCTTTCTCGTTTGTGTGTTCGTTCGTTCGTTTGTTTGTTTCTCCACAAAGTTTGCAAACGATTTTATACTAGCTTCCCGATGAGCTTGAGACTTAAAACTTTGAACATGGGTCAGAACTAAAAGGCAATGCAATATTATGGTGTCATTGAGCTGATCTGATGATGAAGCCGGAAGAAGGCCACAGGAACTCTATGATGAAACCATACAACCCCATCGTGTTTGGACTCGTTAGAATCGTCTTGACGAGTACTCTAATGGGAGATGAGGTCCAGGGTCTCATGATGAAGCTGAAAGGCCATGCCATAGGAACTCAATATTGGAATCATGCAATCCCATCAAATTTGGGCTCGTTTGAATCGTCTTGACGAGTTCTTTGTTTTGAAATAGTTTCCAGGGTCTGGTGATAGAGCCGGAAGAAAGACACAGGAACTCTTTAATAAAACCACGCTATCCCATCGAGATTGGGCTCGTTTGAATCGTCTTGAGGAGTACTTTTTTGGAAAATAGTTTCCGAGGATCTGATGATGGAGCCGGAGGAAGGCCATAGGAACTCTATAATAAAACTATGCAACTCTATCTAGTTTGGGCTCGTTTGAAACGTCTTGACAAGTTCTTTGTTGGGAAATAGTTTCCAGGGTCTGATGATGGAGCCGGAAGAAGGACACAGAAACTCTTTAATAAAACCATGTTACTCCATCGAGTTTGGGCTCGTTTGAATCGTCTTGACGAGTGCACCGATAGGAGATGGTATATTTTTCGTTTTAGCTCGTTAACTAAAAAGCAGAAAATAATAATTTACTAAAAAAAAACTTTTTTAAAAACACGTTTTTAAAACAGACTAAATTATTATTTAAAAAAATCGGACCAAAAACATTAAAACGGACTAAAAAGTAAAAAATATTATGTAATACTAAAAAGTAAAATTCTTCTGTAAATATTTATAACCCTATACCTACAGAAATTTTAAACCTAAAAACGTGGGGCGCATTTTGTCAAATGTATCATCCATATTGTCTTTAGCATGCGCCACACGTTTTTAGGTTTAAAATTTCTGTAGGTATAGGGTTATAAATATTTACAGAAGAATTTTACTTTTTAGTATTATATTATATTTTTACTTTTTAGTCCGTTTTAATGTTTTTGGTCTGATTTTTTTTTATAATAATTTAGTCTGTTTTGAAAACGTGTTTTTAAAAAAGTTTTTTTACATAATAGCTACTAAATAATATAGTAGAAAAATTCGATTCGCACCAGATCATATCGTCGTTGTTCTGCGAAAACCGAGTAAATCGAAGATTTTGAATTGGAGTTATGGGGAGTAGTAAGATATTGGGCATTCTAACTCACTTCATTCGGTCGCACGACGCGACCTCACTCGTGCGTTAGAAAGCCCAATATCTTACACGAATTTATTGTTTCACCACACACCTCGCAGCTCACCGCCTCGTCGCAAAAGCATACACGGACAGGAGCTTGTTCAATTCCTCAACGTTCCGTATGGCGATTCGCTCACTATCGTTCGGTTGTAGTTGCGACCTTTCTCGTTCATTAGAAAGCCTAATATCTTACACGCATTTATTTAATCTCTATATAATACTTTTGTCTTCACCACGCACCTCGCAGTTCGCCACCACATCACAACAATTATGTATTTTGAAGAAACTGAGTCGCGTTTTTAAATCTTTTAAATGGTGTAGCGATAAAATTAATGCTCATTTACTTGAAAATCACGAACCATTGCGGACAAGTTTAAACAGTGTAATGAAGTTTATCAAACAAAAAGAATCACTTAAATTAGAATGCGTCTGTCCTATGTCACCTAGTCAACCAAAACGACATGGCAACTTATTACCGAATTCGATAAGATGTATTGTTTGTGGTCCTTCAAATTGTGGAAAAACTAATTTAGTAATAAGTTTATTGTTGCATAAATACGGTCCACGTTTTCGTAATCTTTATGTGTATTCAAAATCTCTATACCAACCTAAATACTTATATCTAGAGAAAGTTTTAAGTATGGTTTCTGGGACATCCTTTAACAAATATAACCATAATACTGACATTTTGAGCCCGCATGAAGCTTTACCAGATTCTGTTATCATTTTTGATGATGTTGCATGTGAAAATCAAAATAACATTAGAGATTATTTTGCAATGGGACGTCATAGGAACATTGATTGTTTTTATATAAATCAGACTTACACTAAAATACCTAAACAGCTTGTAAGAGACAATACGAACCTAATAGTGCTGTTTAAACAAGATGACATTAATTTAAAACACGTTTACGATGAGCATGTAGGTTCAGATATGACTTGGTCACAGTTTCGGGAAATGTGCTCAACTGTTTGGAGTAAGCCTTACAGTTACCTTGTGATAAATAAAGACTGTGAAAAAAATAACGGCTGTTACAGATTGGCATTTGATACGTTTGTAATAATGGACTAACAATTATATACATACATAATTGTTTGTTATACAAATAATTCCTCATTCTTAATCGTGATTCGGAATTGGATAGTATACTGTTAAAAATGGAGAAAAATCTTAAACAACAAATTGTAAAATCTGCTGCAGCTGTAAAAAGAAAAGTTGAAATGATAAAGGATGCAAAAAATAATGATAATATGGTATTTGAAAAAATATTCAAACCTATAGTTGACCCACTTAACTTGATAGCGAACAAGAATGATGAAAAACTCCTCGAAGAAGAAGAAGATCAATATAATCCCTTACAAAAAAAAATTAAAAGTAGCAATAAAGATAGCGAAGCGTCGTCATCGTCCGGTGAAGATTTCAATGAATTTGAGAGTGAAGAAGAAGAACAGTCATATTCAGGGTTAAACAGTGACAAAACCCTTATAGTATCGCCTTCTGAAGATCCTAATATCAGCGAGACATCGTTCAAGTCTTTTCAGTCATCACCAACTGTTAAAAATCAGTCATCGTCATGGTCCACATCATCTGAAGTATTTTCTGATATACCTTTCGGAATAAGGAATGAACGCGGGAAACTAATGCTCGGCAAAACCCGCGTCCATGATGAGGGTAATTTCCTCAAAATAGGAGCTCGTACTTTGGAAAAAACAGATGGGTTAAAAGAACTCTTGTATAAAAAGAAACCAAACTTAGATATTATTACTGACGTTGACTTACAAAACTATAAACTGTTACTATTAGAAACCAATGCTCACCGACGCAATTGTGATCCATCTAAACCAATAAATAGCAACAAGGGATTTAAGTATATGAATATTATCAAACCTATATTTAAGTTTGCTAGAAATCCTACAACAAGCGAGAGTGTTTCACACGGAGAAGGCTTAAAAGTTTTGAAAAAAATTAAAAAAGATACTGACTATGTTTATTGGGATGACCCAAACGAATTAGTCGAGCGTTTAAAATTACTTCTAGCATCGAGAGAAGCAGGCAACACTGGAGTTGATAATGAAATAATATCAATAGTTGAGGAATTAAACGAGGCTGGTATTAGTATAAACGTAAAAGAATATAAAAAGCACAATGCCACGGGAAAATTTGGCAGTGCACTCGTAATTTCCTTGAACAAAGCATCTAGACCGCAATGAATATAGACAAGTTCGGTCACCACGTTCACAAGCGCTTACGGTTGGCAGAATATATTGATACCTTCAACGATTATTTGGCGAAATCAGATACGGGATATTATGATTTGAAATCATCTAAATTAAAAGGTTTATCATCTCCAAATGAAGATGATGAAGCAGTGAATAAAGCTTATGTGGATAAAACAATTCAAGAACTAAGAAAAGAAATAAAGAAAGTTCAGAGTGACGTTAAAAATTATCTAAATAATTTGGAAAAAGTAACAACAAATCGTTTAAGTACTTTATATTATACTAAAACCGAAATAGATAAATTGATTGAAGTTAAATTAAACAAAAATGAGTAAAAAAGATATAGTCGACGAAATCCATAAAGCAGCAAGAAGAAATTTTCCTCGTCGCTGTACTATAATTAAAGGAATAGATGATTTATGGCAAGCTGATCTTATAGATTTACAGAAGTTTTCGAAATATAACAAAAGTTATAAATACATTTTGGTGGTTATAGACAGCTTATCGAAGTATGTTTGGGCTAGACCTATAAAAACCAAAGAAAAAAATTGTGTTACAAACGCAATGCAAGAGATATTGACAAAGTCATCGCGAATACCCAAACATTTACAAACTGATTTAGGCAAAGAGTTTTATAATAACACTTTTAAAAAAATATTAGACAAGTATAAGATAAATCATTATTCCACGTATTCTGTAAAAAAAGCATCAATTGTCGAACGAGTAATACGAACATTAAAATGTCAGCTTTACAAACTATTTAGTTTGCACGGTTCTTATAAGTGGTTGGGAGAAAATTTGAACTCGGTTGTAGATAACTATAACAATACTATTCATCGAATTACGAAATTTAAGCCTATTGATGTCAATAAAACAAACCAGATGGCTGTTAGGTCTAACATTATTAAAACACAAACCCATAAGACGCATAAAAAACCAAAATTTCAAGTTGGTGATCAGGTTCGTATTAGTAAGTTTAAAGGAGATTTTTATAAAGGTTATACCCCTAACTGGTCAACGGAAGTATTTATTGTAGTTAGGGTAAATCAAACAGAACCAACAACTTATCATTTGGAGGATAAACACAAACAAAAAATTTTGGGGTCTTTTTATGAGTATGAATTACAGAAAACAAAATGTCCTGATCTTTATCTTATTGAAAAAGTTTTAAAAAGTAAAGGTAGCAAGCTTTTCGTAAAATGGCTAGGTCTGAGTGATGAAGAGAATAGTTGGGTTGATAAACAAGCCTTAATTTTGTAATGCATATAAATTAAATGAAACAATTATGGATCGTCACTTCAAGAATATCGATGAAGGAAGGAAGTGGTGTTATTAACGATTTAATAAACAATTTACCGTTCGAGTTACATCTACCTGGATATCAATTTTGTGGGCCCGGAACAAAACTTCAGAAACGGTTACTAAGAGGTGATAGAGGTATAAATAAATTGGATGAAGCTTGTATGCATCACGATATTGCCTATAATAACCGTGATTTAGACGTTCGACATAAAGCTGATTTACATCTTTTGGACATGGCTAAGAAACGGTTAAAATCAAAAAATGCAGGAAAGGGTGAAAAAGTTGCATCATGGATTGTAAAAAATGCAATGAAAGCAAAACTAAAAGCTGGTGCTGGAGTCAAACCATTTATGTCAATTATAAAAAAAATACATTCACAAATGAAAAAATTGAAGTGTAAGAACAGCTCCTCTGCTATAAAACACGCCTACGCAGCTGCAAAAAAATTGTTTATCAATAGAAAAGGTATACGATTGCCAAGGTGTATTCCTATACCCAAAAGCGGAGGTTTCTTGCCTCTGATCCCAATTTTTGCTGGTTTATCAGCTCTGGGCTCGCTTGCTGGAGGTGCTGCGGGCATAGCAAAAGCTGTCAATGATTCTAAAATTGCTCAGAAAAACTTCCTTGAATCTCAACGACATAATAAGATGATGGAATCCGTCGCTCTTGGAAAAGGAATGTATATCAAGCCTCATAAAAAAGGAGCTGGTTTATATTTGAAATCTTCAAAAAACTAGTTAAGCGGCTACCCAGGCGTCCTCTCACTAATTATGACATATTAGAGCATGCGTCTGATATACCATACTTTCGAGGAGTCTTTATGAGAGATACACTACCATCAAAACCAAGAAAAATAGAATGTGCCATACTAAATCTTGATAGTTCTGTTAATCCTGGAACTCATTGGGTAGCCTACGTTAAACAAAAGGACTACTGTGAATATTTTGATAGTTTTGGTAATTTAAAGCCACCGTTAGAGTTAGTATATTATTTAAGAAACATGTCTATTAACTATAATTATGTACAATATCAAAAGTTTGGTACTATAAACTGTGGTCATCTTTGTTTAAAATTTTTAAGAGACTATTGGAAAGACTATTTATATTAAGAAAGAAATAAAAATCCTGATCAGTACAAACATGTCTTTCACTGTGTCAATAACTGGCCAAGAGGCGTCTTTGGTAACAAATTATTCTCCCAGTCTACAATTAAACGGAAACTATGAGTGTGGGCTCTTGTATTTTTCAACATTTAATTCTATTCCTAATATAGACGAAAGGAACAATAAATTTTACTATGGTAACGATGGAGTTATCGAAATACCTGAAGGATCCTACGAACTTCAAGATATTTGTGATTTTCTTAAAAGTAACTTAAAGAATGCTACGTTAAAGTTGACTTGCAATAATAATACATTAAAAACTCGTTTATTCTGTTCTGAAAATGTACATTTCGATAAAAATAATTCACTTGGAAAAGTTTTGGGTTTTGGTATGGAAACAGTGAAGGCAAATATAAGTACCGAGTCTCGGTATCCTGTCAGCATTTTATCAACAACTATCGTACGCATCGAATGTGACGTTATCAGCGGATCATTTGTGAACGGGAAAGCGAGTCATATAATTTATGAATTTGTACCCAACGTGCCACCTGGTTATAGAATCATTGAAATACCAAAAAATTTAATTTATTTTCCTGTCAACCAAAGTTCAATAAGTGCTATAAATATAAGACTTTTGGACACTGAAAACAGACAAATAAATTTACGTGGTGAAGAAGTGCAACTGTATTTACACTTTAAAAAATGTTAAATTTCAATAAAAACCCATCTGCTTCGTCAATACGAGTCAGTTCTAAAAGATTCCTTCTCAAAGAAACACCGCTGCATCCTAAAAAGAAGCTGACTAAAAGCAATAAAGAATTTTTGAAGCAACTAGGCCTGTTAAAATGAATATTTTAAATATATCTCAACCGGCGTCATACGACAACAGCATAGAAAGTTTTGAGTATCATTCGTATAAACCTTACGTGACAAGTTTCAACAAGAATGATGAAATACGAATACCGATTAATCAGCAAGACTTGTATGTATTGCCTGCTCTCAGCAGTTTGTATATTGAGGGCAGAGTCGATGTATACAAATATAATAGCGCCAAAGAAAAGGAAAAAATTTCGAATGTGCATTTTATTAATAATCCTGCATTATTTTTATTTCAAGATATTCGATATGAACTAAATGGAATAGAAATTGATAGAGTTAAAAATGCGGGAATTACCACAACTATGAAGTCTTATCTTTCCTTGAATGAAAATGAATCAAAATCAGCAAAAGTTTGGGGGTGGTCTACTACGGGTACTATCAGCAATGGCGTATTTTCCGCTTCCATACCATTAAACAAAGTACTAGGGTTTGCAGAAGATTACGAAAGAATCATTATAAACTGTAAACATGAGTTGGTACTTTTGAGAAGCAATACAAATCTCAATGCTCTAAAATTAAATACAGGTGAAGTTGTAGATGATATTGTAATAAATAAAATTGTTTGGCGAGTTCCTCATATTAAGGTATCAGATCGTGAAAGAATAAATTTATTAAAACATTTAGAAAAAGATCGTCCTATAACAGTAGCATTTCGTAATTGGGATTTGTATGAATATCCATTACTTCCCAAAACACGGAAACACACTTGGTCTATAAAAACTTCATCACAGATAGAGAAACCACGATTTGTTATTATCGCTTTACAAACCCACCGTAAACATAACGCGGTAATGTCAATGGCTGAGTTCGATCATTGCAGTATACGTGATGTCAGAGTCTTTTTAAATTCATCATATTACCCTTATGAAGGACTGAATATTAATTTCGCAGATAATAAATTTACATTAATATATGAACAGTATGCCAGATTTCAGCAGTCTTATTACGGACGTCGATCAGAACCGTTGATGAGTATAAAAGAATTCAAAGATATAGCTCCTTTATTTGTGATTGATTGTTCTCGCCAGCACGAGACGCTAAAAGGGTCAATCGACGTACGAGTTGAAATCGAAGCAGATCAAGAGATTCCTGATCAGACCGCCGCATATTGTCTGATACTGAACGACTGTATATTTGAATACAAACCTTTAAGCAATATTGTAAAAAAGATATCATGAATGACAATACTATAATCGTGGATTTACAAGGATTTAAAGATTTAAAAAATAAATTTATTATCAAAGAATTTTCAATAGCAACTAAAGATCATACACAGACATTCTTAATCAAACCACCCTATACTTTTAAAACTCTATCAGATGAAGAAAAAAAGCAAGTTCGATGGTTGGAAAAAAATCGGGGTATCACTTGGAGTGAAGGATTCATCGACTATCGCGAATTTCGAAGGGTTGTTGTTCCCTACTTAAGCGGCAAAAGAGTATTAACCAAAGGATTGGAAAAAGTTGTGTGGATTAAAGAGTTATGTCGAAATTGTGAAATCATAGAATTAGGTGAAAAAGGTTGTCCTAAGTTGATAAAACTATATAATGATTACTGTGAAAAGGAAGATAAAAAATTGAATTGTGTCTACCATAAAAAGTTTTGTGCGCTAAAAAATGTACTTTATCTAAAAATGTGGTGTTGTAATATTAATGATTTTACCTAAAAATATTTATTGTATATTTTCTGTTTCATTTAATTTGGAAATAATTTTAAAATAAATACTTGTTTATATATTAAGTCTTTTATTTTCTTTAAACGGTGATGATTCCGATTCTAAGAAGTAAAAAAATAAACAAAGTCTTTTCAAATATGAATTTATTTACAATTTATATTAAATATATTTACATAATACAATTACTCACTTATTATTATGAGTACTTACTAAACAAACTTAAACTATCACCAATTAAACAATATGTACCTAAAACATATAAAACTAATAATGATCACCACATAGCTTTTTCGATATTTTTCTTACAAGGGTTTCCGTAAGGTCTATAATTTCGTCAACGGGATCCTGCGCCACATACTGAGCACTGAGCACCAAGTTATCAGCTTCTCCCTCAACGTCGGAATCTTGCGTTGTAACCCTCGCTGTTGCATCTCTAGTCATTTCAAAGATCTTAATTTGAATAAGTTTCGAACCTCTTTGCTCCTTACGAATAACGAATGATTTCGTAGAGACTCCATTCTTCTTTACAGAATCTCGTTTCCTCTTTTTTTCAGTTTTAGTTTTAGTTAGCTGTTTTCCAAACAGATCTTCACATTGTTGAGTGAAATTCTCTAACGGATCTTGAGCGTATTGTGAAAATATAATGTCTGAACAGTCTGACATGTTGGATCTGTAACAAAAAGAAACAACAATTATTATCTGACATAAAATTATTAAATTAAAAGGTCAAAATAATGAATTAAATACTTACAATTTATTTCAAGGTGTTGTTCTCAACAGCAGAATTTTAGTAATGAATCAATATTAAATATTTAAATGTGGAAGTAACATTTTCTGAAATAGCAAGGTTTGCAGTTTGTTAATGGTGACCTAATAAATGCAATACATGTGCCTACGCACACATGTTAGTACTATACTATTATTACCTATATGGTAATATCCGTTACTGAATTATTTTTTTGATGATCATATTAAAATTATTAAGGTAAGGTAATAGGAATTGTAAAAAAACAATTGTTTTTTTATAAGCATAGTATATTGATACTATAATATTTATACAACTATGGTTTAAAATATTACTTACATACGACTGTTTATACCAACTATCATTAACAATTACTTTATACTTATATTTATCACAATAACAAATAACTATCGATATTTAATAAAACTATATATTACTTACATACGACTGTTTATACCAACTATCATTAACAATACTTTATACTTATATTTATCACAATAACAAATAACTATCGATATTTAATAAAACTATAACAAAAAACTAAATTAAACCCAGGTTTTCATTCGTTTTATATTAAAATTTTATGATGCCCCCATGCTCTTGTGATTACTTTATTCGGTAATATAAATCTCTTATCATCGGCATTTGAAAGCGCAATTTTATTCACAGACTGAGTAAAAATCTCATGCTTAATACAACGAAAAAGAATATTTTTTTTCCGTATGATTTGATCATAGAGCAGCACGTTTTTATAGTCAGAAGAACTGAGGTCTTTGATCACACTTTTTTTTACGCCTTTTGCCTTCTTTATGAGTTTCGATTCGGTTTTAATACAATATAACTTCGACCGGAGACCTACAAACTCGGTTATGATTTCACCACCCATTTCATCTTTAAATAATCCTGGTACTTTTTTATTAATAAGAGGCAAACTAAATATGTTATCTGAATGATAATTACTAGTGTCGAAATAACTAAGAAAATGTTGTTTCAAATCCTTATAAAAGTCTTTTGTTTCTATTTTGTAAACAAAGCTGTCAGTGTCCGTGTAACATAACTGTACCCTATCTGCGTAGTGAGGTTTTATGACCGAATAATGGAATTCATACATATGACTTTTGGATAGTTCTAATACAGCAAATCCTATGTATATCGGTTTATCTAAAATAATTTTTTCTGGTCTCATTTGAATGGCTACTAAATTTTCTGAAAATATTGACGCACTGTGAAAATTTGGTCGTGCTATCAACTTTTCCGCACATGTATTTTTCTTAGTTTTATTAGTCTCGTCAGACCACCGGTTTACTAATCTAACATCTACACGACGTTCATTATCTTCTAGAGTTTTTCCAAAAACCGAATTATTCAATAACTTGAAAAAATCCTGCTGAAAAGGAGTTTTCGCCTTTTTTCTCAGCTCGGTATTTAAGTTAATATATTTAGCCAAAAACTTGCTTTGTTTAAAAGTTAATACGCGGTGAATTTTGTTCAAAACCAAACCGTTGTTGATGCATGTTTTTAAATGGACGTAATGAATCACATACTCATATTTGGGATACAGATTTGGAATTAACTTCGATGTTTTTCCACCTGGAGGCACGAACTTTTCAGCACAAAAAGGATACTCATTATGAAGACTATGTAACTCCTCTGGGTACGATAAATCTACTTCGAGAATATAACCGACGTCGGCGTCGTCGGGAATAGTTAATATATTTAAATTATCTATTTCATATTTCTCCAAGAATCTAAAGTTAGACACAGGTAGCGATTGGCACATGCTGTAACCGTACAAGTTATTACAGTCTATATACACCAAATATGAGTCTGCCTTACTGTTATCATAATCCTGCATATATTTATTGTTGGCCTCAGCATGTCTCGTGGAGCACATACAAATACCACCACGTATACCCTTTTGTATAAGCCGTATTATTTCCAAGTCATTTAATAATTCCAACTGTATACCGGTCTTCAATAACATAGCATCAAAGGATAAACTTGGAGCCGTTAAATAAAATGCAGGATCTAACTGATAGTTAAGTTTACATACATTTCGAAAATTTTCAAACACGTCTGCTAGAAGCAACACATCTGTTTTTAAATAAAGTTCCGTGTATTCGCCCATGTTTCTAATTCTAAAAGCAGACCAAATAGCATTAGCATGAGCGTAATCAGCATCACTAATATCCTCATTAGTTAAAGAGTTGTAAAATTTACTTTTGGGAGGAAGTTTGTTTTCTTTGAATGATTCCCAGTTAGACATATAGTCGTATGGATATATCCCTTTTCGAGTCAATAACTTAAACTGCGTATCGTCCGCATAATGTTTTCTTAGGTGAAATAGATCTGATGTATGTAAACCGTTAACCAGTTTTTCTAAACTTGTCCCTAAAAATTTAAACGAATCGACGAAGCGTATTTGCGCAAATTTATTATTTGGTAATTTAAGAAATTTGGTAAATGAAATATAATTTTCTTTGTTTTTAGGAATAACTTTAATAGGGCCTAAACCTTCTGCTAATTCTTTGATGAACAAATGACAGTCGTAACCGGCAAGGTTATGGAAGAATACGGGAATAAACTTTGGAACACTGTAACGCAAGTTGCAGTATTGATGCGCTGCGCCACGATAACGGCCTGTTAGATGGCAGTGATCTCTCACTTTATCAAAAACCAACAGCTGGTTGCAAATGTGACACTTATCAGCACAAGCATGACGCTCAGCATCGTGTTCAGTAAAAGTCATTTTAACGTCAGTATTTAAAGTTTCGGAAATATTTATAACATCAGAATAAAGTCTTTCGATGAATACTTTGGCACTATCAGACCCTCGATGCTGTACAAATTTATTTAAATCACTGTTAACTGAGCATATTATATAATATGCAAAGGCTGCTGGAACATGTCTTTGACGGGCCGTTGTGGAACTGGTCGAAGGATCTGGCTCACAGCCTTGAAATGGTTCTAGGATTGTTTCGAAATCAGCGTAAATGACAAAAGGAACATCTTGTTTCCTCTCAAAATTTTTAAACTGAAGAACGGCACCTTTTTCAGGCAGCACGGTGGCCACGCCACTACAAATGTGTTTATCGATATGTTCCTGGGAACTAAAAAACAATAAGCAGTCATCACAAAAATATAATTTTCCATGGTGTTTTGTGATTTGACTTCTCACTAGACGGGATAAGTTTTTAATTAAAACGAAATGAGATTTTACATTATCTTCTAATAAAAGTAAATTAATGTTCATTCGCGATTTTGATTTTAATTCTGATCTATAAATCGGACCGACAACGCTGTGATTATTTTTTAATGAATAAACATTGATACTTATATTACAGTTATTTTTTTCAAATGTAGCGATGTCGTTAAACGTAACTGGAAACGATAGTCCGTTTATATCAAATACGCTATCGAAATGCGGATAAGATGAAATTCGTTCACAATTTCTTTTAGCCGGATATAAAGCAGCGACAACACTCCACAAGAAACAGTACTGATCGTTATTTTTAATATTAACGCAAGCTTTTTTCTTTTTAATTGCTAGTGGCAAATCCACATAAGTGGAACCTGATCCACTCAATGGATCGTATCTGTTAATGTTCACTTCGAAATAAACATTATTTAAAAATGTCCATCCACTGTCACGGTCTTGGAACTCTTCAACTTTCTTTTTTATCGTATTTAACACCGAACTAAATAAATTAACCAAATCAAAGTTACGATGAATAACGAAATTTTTAGTTGCAAACGATTTAACTAGCTGTTCATTGTTTTTTACTAAAAGAAAGTTACCAAAGTAATCAAAATTAACTTTGATATTTACGTGTCGCTTTAGAGAATCTTGCAAAAGTCGACACAATTTATCATAAGTTTTTTGTAGAAACAAGTCCGGCAAAACGTGTTCTGTTTCTGCAGTGGCTAGAATCCTATATGAGGCTATACGACGATGAAAAGCAGACGCGATTTCAACAACTCCATCATCGACATGCGCTATCGCGCATCGGTTCTTATGATCGAGGCTTCGCAAGTGACCGATCCACTGTCGCCTACCTATTTGAGCAGAGCACACAGAGCAGAAAGGCATTTTAGTTATGTAGGTGCTGTAATGTAATCAGTCAAGTTGTCTCTATACTAATATACTACCTACTGACTACCTCTAAAAGATTTATCAGCCTTGTTACCTCTATATTTTTAAAATTTTAAAAAAATCTAAACCATATTACCATTTAAAATTAATTTTCAATTTAAAAAACAACCGCTAGTAAGGAAGTATGTGAAATAGGGATAACAAGGTTAACAAACAAAGTCTTTACTAACACTTAACATTTTATTTTAATTACCTTTACCTAAAGTAAAACATAATAATATTTAGAAGTTACAATTTATTTATACTATTTTTTTTCGGCGTAGAAAACCGGCGTGCTCTCCGCGAATAACGCGGTCTTGCTCGTTTTGAAGACCTTCTGTAGCAGGTCCCACTCGGGGCGGTCCTCGTCAAGCTGAAGTTTGAGGGTCGCAAGAGCCTTAGTATAGCGCAGCTCCGGGCAGGTGTCGAGCGCGTCCTTGGTGAGGTACACACGAACTTCTGTATAGTAGCGGCCGTTGTGCTGCGCTCGTCTGATCACACACCCGTCCGCAACCTTGCTGGACAAGCTGCTCTGGAGCTTATTGGAGAGGGGACTGGGAATGCTGGCTGCGACCTCGTCGTCGTCGGACGCCAAACCGAATAAGTCCACCTCCTTTGTATTCTTTCTCTTTGTAAGACCTGCTGCGGTTCTGAAAAAAAAAAGTTTGTTACAGCGAGCGCTTTAACACGTACGTTTATTTACATAGAAAAAGAAACATGATTACGTTTATTTACATAGAAAAACTAACATGATTCATAACAACTTACTTTGAAGGTGCACGAGTGGTTGATTTTCTTTTAGCCGCTTTGTTGTCTCGGGAACGATGCGCGGTTTCAACGTCGGAGTCGGTTCTGGAAAAAAGTTTATATTTACTACAAAAATTGGTAAATAATTTCAGAACTATCAGAGTCATTGTTTAGTTAAAAACAGACCTGTATTATGAATCCCAAACAATGATCATCAAACCTAGATAAATAAGTAACAACAATGACTCGTGAACGAAAATGATCTTATCACCATACATTAATTTCACCTACACTGGGATTCGAACCCAGACTTTTGACGCGTTAGCCACAGCAAAAATCACTTACCTTTGCACATGGACACTTAATTTTAAACTAATGAAATAACTATCTCACCTTGAGTTTCGAGCAGCCGCCGTTTCGCGCTTCGCCTTCGCCTTCCTTGGAGGGATCTCGAAGGCGTCTTCAAACTCAGAGTCCGACCTGAAAAATCGTAAATATGTGGTTAGCGCGCAAAATAGTCACAGTTTCACAACGGCTCCTAAACCTCGTTCGCACAAAGCGTAAAAATTGGTCAATAGAAGTCGATTCCTGGGTGACTTATAAAATGAATGTTTTTTCACAATAACACAACCAAGAAATCGACTCGTTACTCGACCGAAGATCGAAGAAAGATCTGAAAAAAATACGAAGTCTTTCTTACAAACATTATAAATTGTTACTCACATAGTGATAGTTACGTTGAACTCACTCGAAAAAGCACGGGGACTGAGGCGCGGGCGCGAGGAGTCTCGTAGACTTAGAGTAAGACGGGCTTCCGAAGCCTTTGTTGCTCGAAGCTCGTAGATATCGTAGATACTGTGATGTCACACACCGATGCACTTCCGAAGCACTGAATGAAGCATTGATTGAATGCTCCCCAATTTTATTGGTAAATAATTGTTGATTTTGCAAAATGTACTAGGGTTGACAACATCATACTCGAACGGTAATTAGCTTCTTGTCACGTGTCGTAAAAATAAAAGTATGTTTGATATCTTATTACAATAAAAGTAATAATGTTTTTAAATGATTCATTTTTTTTTGTTGTGGAGTGTTACATAATAATTTATTTGTTGTTATCAATACATAACTTATGAGATCAACGAATTATAAGCAAGATTTTTCAAGAAATTAAATTTTTCGTTCTTACATTTTCGGAATAAAAAACAACCGCGAAAGACAATAAATGTTTAGACACTAAATATTTCCACAGCAGTTAGTATTTTTTGACGTCAAGGAATCAAAACAAGGACCTTATTTTATAACTGATACTTATACTTACCTACTTCATAAATTCGATATAAAATTAAGCTATTGATGTAGGTGTCGTTTAAATCATAGAACTTATAAGGTACCTAGTGAGAAAAATTAATGAAATTCAGGTCAACAGATAGCTAATAATAACTTTTTATCAATAAAAATTTTAGTTGATCATGAAAATCATCATTTTATGCGAAGTTTAGCAATTATTAAATAAAACGACAAAATGGTTTTACTCAAAATGAAATAATAAATCATGATAGCCTCATGTTTAATCTGAAAACGTATCGATTAGCGTTATGTTTGCTGTAATGATATTCTTGCCAGCCCTGCCGTATTTTGCGAATCAGCGCATGTAGCAACGTGACTTGTGAATGACGTAAAAAGACATCCGTGAAATACTCCACGTTTAAATTTGACCCCAATTTTCTTTGACTTTTAATTTTGCGTATCTATTATTTATAATAATTATTAGTGAAAACATTTTTTTAAATACTTAAATACAGATAAAAGATAACTAATATCGTTTTTAAAGTACTTTTTAAACACCGTAAATATATAATACTGAGGATAATATTTAATATAAATTATGGATATAAATCCATAATAAATCTTTGTTTTTCGATGCTAAAAACTTGCTGAAATATTGTGAGAAATGATAGTAGTAAGTAGAGGTACCTACTTGATTACATTTGAAAATAAAATTTTTGTAAACTTAATTTAAAAACCGCTTTGTGTTTATCACCAAACACCAAATCATTATTTTTTATTTATCATAAACCTTTTACAAAACATCGTAAGTTTTAAAGGTATATCTGAAAATGAAAAGGGGGTTTCAGACCAATTAAATGTGTATATTAACAGTAAATAATTGTTCTATTTAAATAAAAGTAAAAATAATTCGTCCTTTAAGAGAAAGAAGGAGGTCACGAAGCGTTGTTTTTTTATATCAAATACCTCTACTATGTAATTAATATAAAAATACCATTTTGAATGCAAGAATCTAAAACATAAGAACAATTTTGAAAAATCACATATTAGTTATTTAATAAGTAATAATTTGATAAAATAAAAAAACACCTACCTAACTATCAATTTTATTGCAGGTAAATTCATTCGGAGTAACGTAATGTAGCGTAGGTAGCTGCGTGGTTAGAACAATAGAAAAGACAAAGTTCGATTCCCATCTCTCTCTACCAATTTTTTCTACGTAAATTATTTTATGGTAACTTGTAAAACAGTCGTACCTACCCAGTTAAGTATAATATCTTCTGTACACACATAATAATTGACCGGTCAAAGGTTCCGGATTTAGAGATCTTCCGAATGTCCACGCGGACGAAGTCGCAGGCATCAGCTAGTAATTCATAAAAGTGACAAAATCGTAGATAATATGTTTACCTATTATGTACTCTGAATGATAATGTTACGGAAAGCTATTCAGTCGAACGAAAACCAGTTATAATGACTTACTTATTTTTTATTTATAAATTTTAGCACTCACAAATCTCACAATGCTATTTTTTACAATAAGTATTGATTATTTACTAGAAAAAATTTGACTCGCACCAGATCATATTTTTGGACGGGAATCGAACCCGCGACCTTTGGAAGTCGGTTCAATGCTCTTACCACTGAGCTACCGAGTCACGGTTTCCGTTCGGGCGTATGATCTTGTGCGAGTAGATTTTTTCCTAGAATAGATTTTTTAGGGTTCCATACCCAAAGGGTAAAAACGGGACCCTATTACTAAGCCTCCGCTATCCGTCTGTCTGTCTGTCTGTCTGTCACCAGGCTGTATCTCATGAACCGTGATAGGTAGCTAGACAGTTGAAAATTTTCACAGATGATGTATTTCTGTTGCCGCTATAACAACAAATACTAAAAACAGAATAAAATAAACATTTAAGATGGGCTCCCATACAACAAAAGTGATTTTTTGCTGTTTTTGGTATGGAACCCTTCGTGCGCGAGTCCGACTCGCACTTGGCCGGTTTTTTTAGTACTTATAGAAATCTTTCTTACATTTTTTATTTTATGAAACTGACCAACAAAATATAAGTAAGTAAGTATTTATAACTTATTATTGTCAAAACCAAAAATATATAACTATGTCTGTCACGAATTCACGAAAAGCAGAGAGACCGAGTCGTTTCCTATTTGTGACAATAATTTGTAATAATGCACTATTTTATTATATTTATTGGAAGTACCTTTATATAAATACTTACTTTTGTTTAACTTCATACTTACAAAATTCAGTACACTGTTGGGTTTTTTTAATAGCGAAAATCTTACTTGATGGTAAGGATGGGATGTGATTATTTATATGCATAATTATTATTACTACCGACAGCACCATTGCTCTGATCAATGCTCTGAGGGTGATAAGTTTTCAAGCTATCTAAATAGGTTGGTACCTACCACGTTTGTAGGATTTGATAAATGGATATAAGTACTAACTCGCTATAACCATGTCACATAATATTTTTATTGTATTCATTCATTGATAATTATAAACAATCAGGAACGGGTGCATTTAGGTGATTTAGGTATGAGTGTTGGTAAGGTGTCATATCACTACATCCGGCGTTTGACATGCATGGCGCAACGAGGTGCGCGGCGAACGCGGTCGCCGACCGGTCAACTAATCGCTGATCATGCGTCTTGAATTGACTATACAATTTAATTTAAATTCTACCAATAATATAAATGTGAAAGATACGATGTTTGTATGTTTGTTCGATCATGCAAAAAAATCGTTGAATGGAATTGGATGGATCCGCAAATAGTTTATAGCCTGGATACTTTTACTTTACATATGATACTTTTTATCTCAGTCGAAGATTCCCTAGGGTTTTTTTCTAAATATCCATACGGGTGAAGTCGCGGTTGAAACTAAATAGTTAAGTATAATAATATAAATCAATTCACTGACAGCATCGGCTATCACATTAATTAGAAAATGTAATGCCTTTTTTCAATAATATTCTGAGCATGAACTGAAGATGGTGTACCATGGGCAACAGCGTCGCTTAACCACTCCTAAGCATAAAATCGCTCGCACGCCGCGCCGTCACTACATACGTTTAGTTCGTGCAGGAGCGATACGCGCGCACATGAATTTTGTTGCAAACTGGTTAAGCGACGCTGTTGCCCATAGTACATTGTTCCGATGAATGCTTCCGACATCTGCGATTGAATTTGTGTAAGGCGAGCTGCGAGGTGTGTGATAAAATAAAGTATTATACCTACTTACTTATCATAGACTGGATTAGTGTAAGATATTATTGATATGCGACCGAACAAAAGTGAGAGATTCGCGTTCAAATACATTCATTGTTGCGTTGCGACGCTGCAGCGGCGAACTGCGAGGTGTGTGGTGAAAGCAAAAGTAATTAGATCATTACAAATTTGAAGTAGTAAGATATTGGGCTTTTTAACACAAGAGTGAGGTCGCGTCTGCGAGCGTCGTGCGACCTCACTCTTGAGTTAGAATGCCCAATATCTTACTACTATGGGGAAATGCAAATTCAGATAAATATATTTATTATTTAAAAACAGAATAAATTATATTTGTGTTTACGAAACAATTCGTGGTTTCATATTTTGATAAAAACATTTATTATTATAGTATTTTACGTATAGAATTTTAATAAAATCGTACTTAAAGACAAAAAGGTACCTATTTACTTGATTTTCCCTGAAGACTTTTATTTTCGGTTTAATCGGGGATTCTTAAACATAAACAAAATAGACTAATTAAAATAACTTAGTTTATTGCCGATAATACCTATAAAAATAAATAGATTCTATATTATTTAAGATAAATAGATTCTATATTATTTATTATAAGATAGACGATTAGCAAAATAATAGTTACTTATGCAACTGTATTAGACACGAATGTGGGTTTATTTTTGTGTTGGTTTAGTGTTTTAATACCTAATTATGTACAGTAGTACAAGACTTTATCTACACCCTGTTTTATTTATTTTTATTTTTATTTGGGAAACAAACAATATTTTAATACAATGGATTACAAACACCCATGATATTTATCTACACCCATGATACTTATGTATCCTTTATAAAGGGTTTTGACTTTGACTTTGTCTTTGACTTTCCTCCTCCTCCTCGTCATTATCTCATCCGCAAGAGTGTTATAATGTTGTACTGAATTTCATAATGCAACGCTTCGCGCGTGGGCGCGCGGCGCAGAAGGACCTCCTATCACTCGGATACTGTAATGGTGTCAGTAAGCTAGCCGTTTCAGAACCTTTTACAGAGGATTTAAAGCATGGGTGTAGATAAAACTATTTATCTCTTATATAAAAATGAAGGGGTGACTGACAGACTAGTGCCCAGCCCAAACCACTAAACAGCAGCAGCAACGCCGGCTGACCGCAGTGTGGCCCAGGTGTGAGGCGGCGAAGGTGCTAAAGCTCGTGGCATCCCACAACAGGCGTTTCCCCTTCTGCCACGGCACCAAGGTTAGCCTGTCCGGTCTTTTACCGCCCGAGCGGCTAAGGCCCGGCGGCTCCGTCGGCTCCAGAACGCACGGTATGTTGGCAGATGAGTGCCCTGCGGAATACATCATTTAAGGCGTGATGTCGAGGGAATCTGCCCGAGTATCGACAACAACTCAAAGCGTGATGGCTGCTCGCTTCCACCATGGTTCCACAGACGCATAAATGAGGTTGACAAACATCGCAACCCAGACGAAGAGCTACCGCCACACGTATAGAATCACCATCCAGGAGTGTTCCTACGTGGCGCGATGGTAAAGCGTGCAATCATGCTCCAGTCTCCGGTGTTGACACCGCCCTGAGTCTAGCCAACTCTGCCCCCGCAGCCCCACTCATAAGTCGGTCAAGTGTCTCTCTCGCTCCCAGGTCATCACAAGCCCGCTGTACATCTGGGGTCTGAGGCCTGGGTGTCGCAGGAAACAGCGCAGCTCACTGTACCATAGCATCGTCGACAAAAGGTATGCCGACCCTGCCTCCATGAGACGTTATTATGTTAGAGACAAGGTCAGCGACCGACGCAAGGAAAGCTGGCAAGTTTATATCCCGCACACGCCTCAGTCCTAATCCCCCGTAACGTATGGGTAAAGAAGCTTGGCTTCACTGATCTTCTGAGAGGCAGACGTTTAAAATGTCTTCGACAATATCCTTCAAGGTATTGTCGAATGAATCAACAAAGCCGGGGTAAAGCCCAATCGGATCCGTCCTCAAAAGGTCCATAATTTTAGGTACCTACCGCAAAACAAGTCCTCAAAAGAACCAGAGCAATGTTCTATAGCGTCAGGAAATATGGGTGAACCCAACAAACTGAAAGAATTTCGAGTCAATTGTTTAAGGCCAGGGAGTATAGAAGAGAACGCATTAAAAGAAGAGTTTGATTCGGGTCCGCAGCAGAAAAGCGCACACTATGATTGTATTCACCTCCAGTCCCAAACCTTGAAAAAGAGGAAGCAACACTCAAATCTTGTTTTACTTCCTCTAGCTTTCCTCCTATTGTGCCATACGTTGAGTGGTGATTTCAAAGACGATATATTATTGTGCTTTGAATCGCGACACTGAAGGTTAGCGGCCCTAGCGGATCTCCCTGCTGCGCACGCACTTGGGAAAGAATCAACGATTCGCCGAAGAACAAGTTATATGGAGATTGATAGACTTAAAAAGAAACGGATATAATAAAGGAATTTTCTTGCGCACTTGTTGCAGGAGTACATCCTACGACGATAACCTAAATAACTTCTATAAACAAATGAACAAACATGTCTTTCGTAAATTTCTAAAATCAACCCCTTAAGGGGTAAATAGGGTAAAAAGCCCAAACTCGATAATAATATGGATGTCGTTATTGAGGTTGGGTATGTTGATTGCGAAAATGGCATTTATTTTTAAGTCCAACATATTAGCTATGTTTCATTTCAACCCCTAAAGAGGTAAAATGGGGTCCATGATTTGTATAAAAAAATATTAAATAGACATTTCGACGTGAAACTTCGTACGAGTAGGTATTTTTAAAATAAACAACTTTTAAAAGCAAACACGTATTTTGTGATTTTCGGTTAATTAACCCCTTGGGGGTAAATGGGGTGAATAAACCCATAGAATATAATATCAATTATAGACACAGTCACTTAAATGAAAACTTTGTCGGTGCCAAGTGCACGGTGAAACTGCAAGGAGTGATTTAACGGACGGATTTAACAAGTAAAAAACGCGGTAACATAGCAGGTTGCAGTTGCAGGTTGCAGCACTGCCGCGTGACATTTGCGAGTACGACGATTTACCTTGTTTGCGCTGCAGTGATATTTAGGAGCGATCAATTATATCCTCAGCGAAAACAGCTTATTCAAATGAACTGATTTTTGGTTGACAATAATATATTAAAGTAGGCATTAACCCCTCAGGTAAAATAATTTAAATTTCGGTAATAGATTATATCTGTAGCTTTTTATGAAAAACTAGCTTCCGCCCGCGACTTCGTCCGCGTGGAAATTAGAGAAAATCCTTAGAGAACCTTCAACCAGGTTCCGACCAGCCGTTTTTACGCGATTAGGCGGGTCCCCACCAAGCGCGCTGCCGCCTGTCGCGAGGCAAGACGTTGCCGTGTGAGGCGGGCCTCGCACGAGGTTGCTCGCTTGGTGGGGACCCGCCTAATCGCGTAAAAACGGCTGGTCGGAACCTGGTTGAAGGTTCCCTAAGGATTTTCTCTAATTTCCACGCGGACGAAGTCGCGGGCGGAAGCTAGTTTATTACAATAATCAGAATTGGGTTCTGTTTCTGGTTCCGGTTCCGGTTCCCGTTCCCGTTCCCGTTCCCGTTCCCGTTCCCGTTCCCGTTCCCGTTCCCGTTCCCGTTCCCGTTCCCGTTCCCGTTCCCGTTCCCGTTCCCGTTCCCGTTCCCGTTCCCGTTCCCGTTCCCGTTCCCGTTCCCGTTCCCGTTCCCGTTCCCGTTCCCGTTCCCGTTCCCGTTCCCGTTCCCGTTCCCGTTCCCGTTCCCGTTCCCGTTCCCGTTCCCGTTCCCGTTCCCGTTCCCGTTCCCGTTCCCGTTCCCGTTCCCGTTCCCGTTCCCGTTCCCGTTCCCGTTCCCGTTCCCGTTCCCGTTCCCGTTCCCGTTCCCGTTCCCGTTCCCGTTCCCGTTCCCGTTCCCGTTCCCGTTCCCGTTCCCGTTCCCGTTCCCGTTCCCGTTCCCGGTCCCGTTCCCGTTCCCGTTCCCGTTCCCGTTCCCGTTCCCGTTCCCGTTCCCGTTCCCGTTCCCGTTCCCGTTCCCGTTCCCGTTCCCGTTCCCGTTCCCGTTCCCGTTCCCGTTCCCGTTCCAGTTCCCGTTCCCGTTCCCGTTCCCGTTCCCGTTCCCGTTCCCGTTCCCGTTCCCGTTCCCGTTCCCGTTCCCGTTCCCGTTCCCGTTCCCGTTCCCGTTCCCGTTCCCGTTCCCGTTCCCGTTCCCGTTCCCGTTCCCGTTCCCGTTCCCGTTCCCGTTCCCGTTCCCGTTCCCGTTCCCGTTCCCGTTCCCGCTCCCGCTCCCGCTCCCATTCCCGTTCCGCTTCCCGAATCATGTCCTGAATCATGTCCACCGTGTTGGACTTCAAAATAAATGTCATTTTCGCAATCACCATCCCATAAAACCTCAAGAACGACATCCATTTCGTTTTTTATGTTTACTTCCCCATTTACCCCTTAAGTTCCCGTTCCCGTTCCCGTTTCCGTTCCCCCTTAAGGGGTTGATTTTTAAAAACACAAAATATATGTTTGTCTATTTATTTTCAGACGTGCTTTTACGAAGTTTAAAGTTGTGCTGTCTATTTTATATTCTTTTTCCATACAAAATTTGATCCCCATTTTCACCCCTTTACGAACTAAATCATGTCCACCGTGTTGGACTTCAAAATAAATGTTATTTTCGTAATCGTCATCCCAGAAAACCCCAATAACGACATCCATATCTATTTTTAGGTTTATTTACCCCATTGCACCCCCATTTCCTCCCCATAGGGTTTGAAATTCTACCAATAACAATATACGTTGCGTTAGATTTCCATCCGTAGGCCTAAATTACAAATTTAGCTATTTTCACTTCAAAAATAAAGGATTATCTTCAAAACACAATTTCATCCCCCTTTTCACCCCTTCGGGGGTTGAATTTTGAAAAACGCTGAGACACGTATTTATTTATTTTCAATTATCAGCCTAAACACAAAATTTTAAGATCCTAGCTTCAAAACTGAGGGACTTTCATACAAATTTTCATCCCTTATTTCATCCCTTTAGGGATAGAATTTTCGGAAATCCTTCCTTAGTGGATGCCTACACTGTATAAGGTATCTGTGTGCAAAATTTCAAGTCTCTAGGTTCAGCGGTTTGGGCTGTGCGTTGATATCTCACTCAGTCAGTCAGGACTTTGAATTTTATATATATAGACTAGCTTCTGCCCGCGACTTCGTCCGCGTGGATATTAGACGAAATCCTTTTAAGGAACCTTCAACCAGGATCCGGCCAGCCATTTTTACGCGATTAGGCGAGTCCCCATCAAGCGCGCTGCCTCGCGAGGCAAGACATTTGCCGCGTGTGGCGGGCCTCGCACAAGGCTTCCAGTTCCCGTTCCCGCTCCCGCTCCCGTTCCCCGTTCCCGTTCCGTTCCCGTCCCGTTTGCGTTCCCGTCCCGTAACTGTCCCGTACCCTTTCCGTTTCCGTTCCCGTTCCCATCCCGTTCCTGTCCCGTTCCCATCCTGTTCTCGTTCCCGTTCCCGTCCCGTTATATTCCCGTTCCGTTCCCGTTCCGTTCCCGTTCCTTTCCCGTTCCGTTCCCGTTCCGTTCACGTTTCGTTCCCGTTCCCATTCCCGTTCCGTTCCCGCTGCGTTCCCATCCCGTCAACGTCCCCTAACCGTGCCGTACGCCTTACGTTCCCGTTCTTGTTCCCGTTCCGTTCCCGTCCGGTTCTTGTTCCCGTTCCCGTTCCCATCCTGTTCTATTCCCGTTCCGTTCCCGTTACGTTCCTGTTTCATTCCCGTTTCGTTCCGTTCCCGTCCGATCACGTCCCGTACTCGTCCCGTACCACTTCCGTTCCCTTTCCCGTAACCGTCCTGTTCTAGTTTCCGTTTCCGTCTCGTTCCCGTTCCGTTCCGTTCCGTGCCGTTCCGTTCCGCTCCGCTCCGTTCCGTTCCGTTCCGTTCCGGTCCGGTCCGGTCCGGTCCGGTCCGTTCCGTTCCGTTCCGTTCCGTTCCGTTCCGTTCCGTTCCGTTCCGTTCCGTTCCGTTCCGTTCCGTTCCGTTCCCGTTCCGTTCCGTTTTATCTGTCCGGGTTTTATCCGTTCCACGCAGAATTTAGAGAAGACAGGTAGCTACCGCAACGAAAACGGAACGTAATATCCATGTTTCTAATGGCTGTTACAAAAAAAATCTTTGCTTTTTAGTAGAAAAGAATATCACTCGCCGTACTGTATCGCTCGCCTGCAAACGAGTGGGCGAGGGCACTCGTTGCGGTCGAGTGATTCAAAAATATGGAAAGTCAAATGTCGAACGAAAATCAGTAGAAACCAAGCGCTCGACGCCAGCCGAAGGATTCAAAAATAGGGCCCCAGGTCCAGGTCCATATGTGTCATGTCCACCGCGTTGGACTTCAAAATAAATCTCATTTTCGCAATCACCATCCCATAAAACCTCAAGAACGACATCCATATCGATTTTTATGTTACTCACCCCACTTACCCTCTAAGGAGTTGATTTTCAAAATCCCAAAATATATATTTAGACGTGCTCCTACGAATTTTAAAGTTGTAATTTCGATTTTGTATTTTTTTTCCATACAAAATTTGAACCCCATTTTTACCCCTTTAAGGGTTAAATCATGTCCACCGTGTTGGACTTCAAAATAAATGACATTTTTGCAATCGTCATCCCAGAAAACCCCAATAACGACATCTATATCGATTTTTATGTTTACTCACCCCATTTACCCCCTAAGGGGTTGATTTTCAAAATAACAAAATATATATTTGCCTATTTATTTTTAGATGTGCTTCTACGAAGTTTAAAGTTGTAATGTCTATTTTATATTATTTTTCCATACAAAATTTGGACCCCATTTTCACCCCTTTAGGGGTTAAATCATGTCCACCGTGTTGGACTTCAAAATAAATGTCATTTTTGCAATCGTCATCCCAGAAAACCCCAATAACGACATCTATATAGATTTTTATGTTTACTCACCCCATTTACCCCCTAAGGGGTTGATTTTCAAAATAACAAAATGCATATTTGCCTATTTATTTTTAGATGTGCTCCTACGAAGTTTAAAGTTGTAATGTCTATTTTATATTATTTTTCCATACAAAATTTGGACCCCATTTTCACCCCTTTAGGGGTTAAATCATGTCCACCGTGGTTGGACTTCAAAATAAATGTCATTTTTGCAATCGTCATCCCATAAAACCCCGATAACGACATCCATATCTATTTTTAGGTTTTTTTTAACCCTTTTCACCCCCATTTCATCCCCTTTAGAGTTGAAATCCTAACAAAAACAATATACGTTGCTTTAGATTTCTATCCATAAGCCTAAATTATAAATTTAGCGATTTTTACTTCGAAAATGAAGGATTTTCTTTAATACACAACTTCATCCCCCTTTTGACCCCTTCGGGGGTAGAATTTTGAAAAACGCTGAGACCCGTATTTATTAATTTTCAATCGTAAGCCTAAACACAAAATTTGAAGATTCTAGCTTCAAAACTGAGGGACTTTCATACAAACTTTCATCCCTTATTTCATCCCCTTAGGGATAGAATTTTCAAAAATCCTTCCTTAGTGGATGCCTACACTGTATAAAGTATCTGTGTGCAAAATTTCAAGTCTCTAGGTCCAGCGGTTTGGGCTGTGCGTTGATAGATCAGTCAGTCAGTCAGTCAGTCAGTCAGTCAGTCAGTCAGTCATTCAGTTTACGATTTTATATATTAAGATAGGCAATTAAGTCCAACTACATTTTTATTTCTGAGGAAAAATAAAAAAGTATTAAAAACAGTATTGAAGGCAAAACCAGTTAAATATTTTTAATGTGCTTTACCAGAGATGATCCTGAGAAAATGGGGACTAATTTAGGTTACTCTGTTGTACCCGAGAATAATGCTTTATATCGTTTAAATAATTGGTTTTCTCATTTAGTATCTCCGTAAGTATGCTACTGTCACTATAATGGGTTTTCGCAGACGAAAGAGCATGAAAAACTGAGTCGATTGGTTGTGTAAACTCATTTTATGAAAAATGTTGATTTACTCGGTTTTCGCAGAACAACGACGATATTCTCAGGCAAAAATCAAACCCGCGACCTTTGGAAGTCCGGTTGGCCTGCAATTGTGGAGGTTAAGCAACTTTGGCAAGGGTCAGCCGTGGGATGGGTGACCAAAGAGTATTATCTCGATCTTTTCCGTGTTTCAAAAGGCACGATAAGTCGTTAGTCCCAGCTGCATTTGCACTTATTAATACCCATCAATCCGCATTGGGCCCACGCGGTGGGTTTTGACTTTTGACCCATCCTCCTCATCAATCTGTAAGTAAAGCCTCCCAATAAAAATGGCTAGTGCGAAACCTTTCAATACCTTAATGTTATCACTAGTACACTATCCTCTTTGATTTTGAAGAGTTCTCATGTGTATCTTCGAAGTCCAAGGTTCAATGCCAATTAAATTAACATGAGACCACCTTTAACGTTATTCCCTTTCCAACGAAATAAGAATCATCTAAATCGGTTCATAAACAAAGAAGTTATGTCTGTAGATCCGTAAAAACTCGAGCAATTTTTACCAGTATTTTCAGGATTACTCGAAAACTACTGAACCCATTTCAAATTTTCGAATAATAGGAACAATTTGGGAACAAACCTGATAAAGTAACGTTTAAATCATTTCAATCGGTCTAGCCGTTTTCGAGTAATCGGTGGACATACACAAAAAAAAACAAATATACAGACGAACATAGAACCTCCTCCTTTTTTGAAGTCGGTTAACAATAAATACTTTTGTAGGAATTAAATCCTATTTAAACTAACGCTACTGAACTAAACTGATTCAAGCGAATAATTTAAACAAAATTTGCATCGAAAGTCATTTTTTTATTCGGAGTCCATATTTTCATCTCAATCAGTTCTTAATTAGTAAATGCGACCGTAGAAATTATCAGGATAAAGAGTTGATGCACCGCAGCCGCAGCCTCCGATGGTTCCAGGGAAGCCGTCGTTGACGATGCCGACCGCGCCGTTGCCGCAGCCGCACGTGGCGACGCCAGAGCCGGCCGTTGGCAGCGCGCCCTCGAACGACAAGGCGCTCAGGAACGGCAGCGTGCCAGTGACCAGCAAGTTGCCTGCGATCTCGATCTCCGACGCTACGGCGAGCCCGCTGGGGCCAATGGGTGAGATGCTGGTTACGAAGAGGGGACCGCTCGAGCCGATGCTCCCGAGATCAGGGAAGCCGACAAGGTCAGGGTAGACGCCGTTGCAACCCAGTCCCACAACATTGTTGCCATACAGACCGAGCGAGTCGACGCCCAAGTTGGGAATGCCTGTGTAAGCAACAGGGCCTTTACCAACACCATCACCCTGGTAAACAACACCGTTGTTCAAAAAATTGAAATCTTTGCTGTAGTATTCGTTGTTGAAGTATCCACTGAGAGCACCAATGCCGCTGCTGATGGCTTCAGCCTCGTAACTTAGGCCAGAACAACCCAGACCTTTGTAGCCAGTCAAACTGTTCAAGCCCTGGCTGTAGGTATTCTGTAAAAAAAAAACTGATGTAATTTACAGACAAAAATAGAGGTGTAATCCTATTTGTTACCTAAAGTTTTCATAAGATCCGGTGACAATCATATTAAATGTCATAAATGTTCAAAATACCTAAATGTGGCAAAATCCGACGATAAAATACTGTTTAAAAAAAGGTCGTAACCATTCCGGTATTGTCCTATACAAATCAATAAAAAATAAATAATAAATAAAGGTTTACTCAAAATGTCATTGAGTGGATATTGCCGCTTTTCATATTATATGATTTAAGCTGATTTAAGTATCTAAATAACTTTCATTTTAATCCCTTTGAAGATATAGTTAAAATAATTTATATTACGCAAGGGATGAAGCCATCGTAGCTCAACACATTGTTGCCATAAAGTCCGGGCGCGTTGACGCCTATGTTGGAAGTGCCTGTCCCCAATTCAACAACCTGGACATAGCCAACACCATCACCCTGATAAGTAACACCGTTGTTCAAAAAATTGAAAGCTTTGCTGTAGTATTCGTTGTTGAAGTATCCGCTGAGAGCACCAATGCCGCTGCTGGTGGCTCCAGCTTCGTAACTTAGGCCATTATAACCCAAATCATTAAGGCCAGTCAAACTGTTCAAGCTCTGGCTGTAGGCATTCTGTAAAAGAAATCATTCAGAAGTAAATTTATAGACTAAAATAGAGGTGTAATATCCTATTGTTACCTCAAGTTTTCATAAGATCCGGCAACATATAAAATGTCATAAATTTTTAAAGAATGTGAATAATTAATTATGTCAAAGTCGGCAATATCCACTCAATGTCAAACAAAAATGAACTAAAAAAAGAATTTTATTTATTTATGGACGTAAAGATTATATTAGGACTTAAAGTTTATATAGCTAATCGCACATTACACATTAAATGTGGCAATGTATTATGCAAAATACTGTTTAAAAAAAAGGTCGTAACCAACCCGGTATGTTGTATTATACAAATCAATAAAAAATATAGCTTTACTCAAAATGTCATTGAGTGGATATTGGCGCCTTTGATATTATAGGATAGTTAAAATAATTTATATTACGCAAGGGATGAAGTCCTTGTAGCCCAACACATTGTTGCCATAAAGACCGGGCGAGTTAACGCCTAAGTTGGAAATGCCTGTCCCCAATTCAACAACCTGGACATAACCAACACCGTCACCCTGATAAGCAACACCGTTGTTCAAAAAATTGAAAGCTTTGCTGTAGTATTCGTTGTTGAAGTATCCGCTGAGAGCACCAGTGCCGCTGCTGGTGGCTCCAGCTTCGTAATTTAGGCCATTAAGGCCAGTCAAACTGTTTAAGCACTGGCTGCAGGCATTCTGTAAATAGAGTAATATTTTATCATTCCGATGTAATTTTTATACAAAAATAAAATTAAAAATTAAAAAAAAAATATTTTTATGGCACAATTTTTGATCAAAGAGGTCCCCCGACCGACTGCAATTACACTTGTTGTTTAACTTTTGAGTTCGTTTTTGGCAGGGCAGTCGTGTTTTTTTTTTAATTTTTTTTTTAAATGTTTTATCGTTTTACTCAAAATGTCATTGAGTGGATATTGAGGCCTTTGATATTATATGATTTAAGTATCTACATAGCTTTCACTTTTATCCCTTACTTAACTTTTGAAGACAATATAGTTAATAGTAGATTGTACAACAAGTGCATAAAATGGGTTTTATGTACGAGTTATACACTCTGCTTTTCACTTCGATTGTGAGGAAATTAAACAAAAATACTTGTTGAAAATTGAAAAATTTGTAAATATTAAGAAAAAATTTTTTTCCTAAATTTTAGTGATAAATTATATAATTTTGGAATGTGCTCATCAAGGCCTTTCATTTGATACCCATATTCAAAAATTGAAAAAAATTTTTTTTATAACATTTTAGTGACGCCTTTGGCCCCAGCTCCATATGGGACCATTAACCCGGCTCCAGGGGAGACAGGGTCACTTCCCTGTTTCCCACTGGAGTAATTCCTGTCCGGCGCGTCCACGCCGCGGGGGTGGAGACCCTTCACTTCAGTAGGCCGGAGTGAAGTGGTTACCAAGTTCGGACAGGGACCCAGTTTCACAGGGTATAATGTGAACCCCTTGCCCTGGGATACGGGCGAAGACCTTAACGGCTGCGGAGGCGGAGATAAAGGACATCGGTACGGCGAAGCAGGCGGAAGAGGCACACACCCAGTATAAGGCTGCCCTCATGTAATCGAGGGAACAGGCTTTGCTGGAGATATGCCATTAGGCAGGATGGCATATTAGGGATGGCGGCGAATGAGACATATGAGGTCCACCGGCGGCACCCACAACCCTCCAAGAGGGATACTGCCTTGGCGTCAGGCGGCAGCCGGCTGTAAAACTTCATAGCCAAAACCTTCTCCCTGTCCAAATATGAAAAGTACGAATAAGAAAAAGAGTATAAATGCTAGGGCGTCCCCCTCAAGCGACGGTCGAGGTAACACATGCGGTTCCATATGCAATACATTGCGACTAGCGACTTGGAACCTCGGTTCCATGACTGGCCGGAGTGCCGAACTCAGCGAAGTCCTAACAAGACGACGCATCGATGCATGCTGTGTACAAGAGACCAAGTGGGGAGGGTCGAAATCCAGACTTATTGGAAACGGCTACAAACTTATTTACCATGGTTCCACCAGTGGAAGAAACGGTGTCGGAATAGTCCTGTCTGAAAAACTTTGCCAGAGATTAGTAGACGTACAAAGAATATCAGATCGACTGATGTCTGTAAAGATAGCACTCGAAGAGCAGCCAATATTAAACATCATATGCGCTTATGCGCCACAAACTAACGCTACCTCTGATGAAAAAGATTCTTTCTGGGACGATCTGCTCTATTTAACTAACAATATCCCAAAAGATGAGAGTATCCACCTTGGTGCCGACTTAAATGGCCATGTTGGAAAATCAAATACCAATGCCGAAGGGTGTCACGGTGGCTATGGCTACGGTACTCGTAATCAAGACGGAGATCGAGTCTTGGAATATGCAATCAGCTGCGATTTAGCAATCATAAACACCTATTTCAAAAAGAAAGAAGATCATCTAGTCACTTATCGTAGCGGTGGCAATTCAACGCAGATAGATTATGTCCTGGCACGAAGAAAACGGAGCGAAGAGCGGGAGAGGACTCGATAATCCTCAACTCCGGTAACTTGCTTTACTACCGGGAGGGCGACCAACAGTCCCAAGGTGGTATCGGGTTCATCGTCCACAAGTCCCTTGTCAACAACGTGACTACCATCGGAAGTGTGTCGACCAGGGTGGCGTACCTTATACTCAGAATATCCAAACGGTGTTCGCTGAATGTTATACAGGTTTACGCACCGACCTCGACACACCAAGATGACGAAGTGGAGGCTATGTATGAGGAGATCTCTAAAGCCATGCATAGCTTCAAAACCCACTACACTGTTGTGATGGGGGACTTCAATGCTAAGTTGGGGAAACGATGCGGTGATGAGCTGAGAGTGGGGCAATTTGGAGTTGGGCAACGGAATGACAGAGGCCAGATGCTGGCTGACTTTATGGAGAAGGAGAACCTCTTTATGATGAACTCCTTCTTCAGAAAGCCGGAATGCCGGAAGTGGACCTGGGTCAGTCCGGACGGTAAAGTCAGAAATGAGATAGATTTTATCATGTCGACGAAAAAGCAAATATTCAATGATGTCACTGTGATCAACGCTGTTAAGACGGGGAGCGATCACCGATTGGTACGTGGCACATTGAATATCAACCCAAAGCTGGAAAGATCTCGACTGATAAAATCAACAATTCGACCATTGCCGGCCCATATTCAAAACCCCGAGAGCTTTCAACTCGAACTCCAAAACCGCTTCGAAGCCCTTGAGAACAGCATAGATGTGGACGATCTAAACAACATGGTGGTGGATGCTGTCCGTACGGTAGGGTCCAAGCTCTTTAAGACCCGCCGTCCCAAGATAAAGAAACTCTCCGACCACACACTCCTACTCATGGATCAGAGACGTGAAATGAGGCTCCAGAGTTCAGTAGATGCTAATCGTTATCGGCAGCTTAATAGACAGATATCTAAGTCTTTGACGAGCGACCTTCGCCAATTTAATACGAATCGTATTAAAGAGGCCATCGAGCGGAATAAAGGCTCCAAAGTGTTCGCGAGAGATCTGTCTATTGGGCAAAGCCAGATGACGAAGCTGAAAACTGACGACGGACGCATCATTTCATCAAAGCCTGAAATCCTGAGGGAGATCGAGAGCTTCTATGGGCAGTTATATTCCACGCAGACACCTGTTGAAAGCAAGGCTAAAGACCCCAGAGCCAAGCTTACCCGACACTATACCGAAGATATCCCGGACGTCAGCCTGTGCGAGATTAGTATGGCTCTCAAACAGCTGAAAAACAACAAGGCGGCGGGTGACGATGGAATCACTACAGAACTTCTGAGAGCGGGCGGTAAGCCGATACTCAAAGTCCTCCAGAAGCTCTTTAATTCCGTCATCGTCCAGGGCAGAACGCCAAAGACATGGAACATAAGTGAGGTGATCTTGTTCTTTAAAAAGGGTGACAAGTCCCTCTTAAAGAACTATAGACCCATCTCGCTTCTGAGTCATGTCTATAAGTTGTTTTCGAGAGTCCTTACGAATCGTCTCGCTCGCAAGTTCGACGACTTCCAACCTCCCGAACAAGCCGGGTTCCGAAAAGGCTTTAGCACCATAGACCACATCCATACGCTGCGGCAGGTTATACAGAAGACTGAGGAGTATAATGAGCCACTTTGCTTGGCGTTCGTGGACTATGAGAAAGCCTTTGATTCGATTGAAACCTGGGCGGTGCTGCAGTCTCTCCAAAGGTGCCAAGTGGACTATAGGTATATCGAGGTGTTGAGGTACTTATACCAAAATGCCACCATGACGATCCGAGTACAGAACCAGAACACAAATCCTATCCAACTGCAGCGTGGTGTGAGACAGGGAGACGTTATTTCTCCGAAACTGTTCACAGCTGCGTTGGAGGACATCTTTAAGCTCTTGGACTGGAAAGGACTCGGCATCAACATTAATGGCCAGTACCTAACACACCTTCGTTTTGCCGATGATATAGTCCTTATGGCTGAGACCATGGAAGACCTGAACACAATGCTCGAAGATCTCCGTAGTGCTTCCCAAAGAGTGGGTCTTAGGATGAACATGGATAAGACGAAAATTATGTCAAATGCCCATGTTGTACCCTCTCCAGTTCATGTTGGGAACACTACACTTGAAGTTGTTGACCATTACGTATACCTAGGACAGGCAGTCCAGTTAGGTAGGTCCAACTTCGAGAAAGAGATCTCTCGTCGAATCCAACTCGGGTGGGCAGCATTCGGGAAGCTTCGAAAAATCTTCGCGTCCGACTTACCTCAGTGTCTCAAGACGAAAGTCTATGAACAGTGTGTGTTGCCAGTGATGACCTACGGCAGTGAAACGTGGCCGCTAACTATGGGTCTCATAAGGAGGCTCAAGGTCACTCAGCGTGCAATGGAGAGAGCCATGCTCGGCGTTTCCCTACGTGATCAAATCAGAAACGAGGAGATCCGCAGGAGAACTAAAGTAACCGACATCGCTCGAAGGATTGCTCAGCTGAAGTGGCAATGGGCGGGACACATAGCGAGAAGAACCGATGGCCGTTGGGGCAGAAAGGTTCTGGAATGGCGACCGCGCACCGGACGACGCTCCGTGGGTAGGCCCCCGACAAGGTGGACCGACGATCTGGTGGAGGTCGCGGAAAGCCAGTGGATGCAGGCAGCGCAGGACCGATCGTTGTGGAGATCCTTAGGGGAGGCCTATACCCAGCAGTGGGTGTCGTGTGGCTGATATGATGATGATGACGAAGAAAACACTTAGGAAAGTACAAGGATAGTAAAGTCATTCCCGGAGAGGCATTAACGTCGCAGCACAGAATATTGGTAACAGTCTACAAGCTAGTGAAACCAATTAAACTAAATCAGAATCTAATACCAAAAATTAAATGGAAATCACTTAACAGCGATGCGGGCATGATATTTATCAGCGAATTAAAGGACTACATTACTAAGGCTAGTCAGGAGTGTAAACAGACTGCTAATGAAATGTGGAGTGATTTCGAGTCAACGTGTATAACCCTAGCCGAAAAACATCTAGGCAGAACTAAGAAAAGAAAAGGCCCCTTTAAGGAGACCTGCTGGTGGCAAGATGATGTCAAAGCTGCAGTGCAGGCTAAAAAGGAAGCCTTCAAACTATGGCAGTCTACTAACGAAGACTCGGATCGAGACGCATACAGAACAGCGAAAGCAGAAACAAAGCGTCAGGTAGCAATCTCGAGAGCAAAATCAACCTCAAAATTTTATGAAGATTTAGAATCAGCCAAATCTGAAATAGACATACACAAAATTGCAAGGGTAAGAAACAATAACAGTAAAGACATAAATTCTGCGAAGTACATCAAGGACAACGATGGTAATTTACTCACCGAGGATAAGAAAATTCAGAATAGATGGGTCGAATACTACAAAGACCTCTTAAATAAATCAAACCCCAGAAATCTTGAAGACCCTAAGCCACCCCCTGTTTATGGCCCGGTGCCTCAGATCACAATAGAGGAAGTTTCCAGCGCCGTTAAACGTATGAAGAACAATAAAGCCCCCGGCCCTGACGAAATACCTGTCGAAGTCTGGAAACATCTAGGACCGATAGGTATATGTTGGTTGCATATCTTATACAACAAGCTAAACGCCGGCCAAGCGATACCTGATGCATGGCGTGAGAGCTACCTCACCCCTTTTTATAAAGGAAAAGGTGACGTCAGGGAATGTGGGAATTACAGAGCTATTAAACTAATGGATCACACATTTAAGATCTGGGAGAGAATAATAAACAATAGAATTAGTAATATAATCGAGCTGACACCCAACCAATGCGGTTTCGTCGCAGGAAAATGTACTTCAGATGCGATACAGACGATCAGAATACTTATGGAAAAAGCTAAAATAAGTAAAAATAACTTGCATATGGTCTTCATTGATTTAGAAAAGGCTTTCGACCATGTGCCACGCGATTTAATATGGAAGGCTTTACGTGCGCAATCTGTCCCGGAGCATTACATCAACCTTATAAAGGATATGTATGAAGACGTATCGACGAAAATCGCTAGCCCCGCAGGTATCACGGAATGTTTTGAACTGAAAGTCGGTGTCCATCAAGGATCAACACTTAGTCCGCTACTGTTTAATGTAACTATTGATTACCTTACAAAACACAGGCAAAGACCAGTGCCTTGGAACATGTTGTATGCTGATGACATCGTACTAATAGCTGAAAGTGCAGACCAGCTCCAAATTGATCTAAATGATTGGGTAGAAGCTCTAGAAGAAAATGGACTAAAAATCAGTCGAAAAAAGACCGAACTAATGTCCTGCATATTTGATGACATCACGGACCCAAATGACATAAACATACTTATGGATCACGCACCATTACATACAGTCAACAAATTTAAATACCTAGGCTCAGTTATCAGTAACGATGGAAAAATAGATTCAGATGTGATACACAGAAGTAATGCTGGATGGCTGAAATGGAAGGAGCTGACAGGCGTAATGTGTGACAAGAAAATGCCTCTTAAAGTAAAAGGAAAAATCTACAAAACAGCAGTAAGACCTGCTATACTTTATGGATCGGAATGTTGGGCCACAAACAAAAGTCATCTAAACAAACTCCATACTACAGAGATGCGCATGTTACGCTGGTCAGCGGGGGTCACCTTACTCGATAAGATTCAAAACAAATTCATCAGAGGCAGTTTCAAAATAGCACCCATATCAGATAAACTGGTGGAACGTCGCCTGAGATGGTTCGGACATATTCAGAGGCGGCCTCAAGACCACATGGTAAAATTGGCTTTAGACTTGGATATTCCCATGACGACGCGGAGACGCGGAAGACCCACCACTACTTGGTTGACGACGGTTAAAAGAGACCTGAAAGCCGCTGATCTGGATCCAGATATAGCGCTTAATCGTAGCGAATGGAAGAAAAGGACAGGGAGGGCCGACCCCAAGTAAATGGGACAAGGTCTGGGAAGAAGAAGAACATTTTAGTGACAAGTTATATAATTTTGCAATGTTCTCATCAAGGCCTTTCATTTGATACCCATATTCAAAAATTTTTTTTTTTTTAATTTTTGCTGACAAATCATATTTTGGAATGTACTCATCAAGGCCTTTCATTTGATACCCATAATCAAAATTGTTTTTTTTTTTATTTTTGCTGACAAATCATATTTTGGAATGTACTCATCAAGGCCGTTCATTTGATACCCATAATCAAAAATTGAAAAAAAAATTTTTTCTTAAATTTTAGAGACAAATTATATAATTTTGGGATGTGCTCATCAAAGCCTTTCATTTAACACCCATATTCAAATTTTTTTTTTAATTAAAAAAATTAAAAAAAGTATTACAACATGGATTATGTATAAAAATTAAGAAAATATCAATTTTATTTAACTAAGTTTAATTGCCTGTGTGGCTGTTTAGCTGACGACCTTTGTCTTAAAGTCTGAACTTAGACGAAGATTTTACTTTATGCTCTAGAGCAGCGGTTCCCGAATTCTTTTGGCTACGGAACCCTTTTTGGTTCATCTTTTTTGGGCTGAACCCTAGCTCAAGTAAGAAGTGAACTAACCAGGGTTGCCACGCTCAGTAGGTAATAGAAACCCAGGATAAGGTTGGTTAGGTTTAAAAAAATTTGGGTCTATTTTCTAACTAAATGTACGTTGAAATAATTGAAACTGGCAGTAAAACCACTGTAGCTTCTGGTAACTAGTAAATGAAGGACATGTTGAATGAGTGTATGTTTGTAATTAAAATACCTACTCAAAATCAATGGAAGCAAACGGGCGGGTCAGCAAAGTAAGAGTAAAATAAAGAAAAGGAGAACTACCTAACTGAAGGGGAAAAAAATGATTTAATGTTTTAGGAACTTTTATTTTGACTCTGTTTCCATGCATATTTTTAATTGCTACGGGCCTCTTTCATTAATTACGCGTCATTTTTATATTTACTTACGAACTGCTTTCATTAAATCTACAGAGCAACGATTTCTGACATTAGAACATTTAAGCGTCATATGGGAAAAACCTCGCTCAACTTAAGCATTTGAAAGCGCGAGGTACAATGCAAAATAAGGCATTTAACTTGTTGTCCTTTAAGCTTTTAAATATTTGGACCCATTTTTTATTAACACTTTGATTTTGATCGCGTGTTATCATCAAATATCTGGATAAAACTAATGGATCGTCGGGACGCGGGATAATAACATAGAAATCGGGACTGTCTTTATTTATACCTAAACTCTTGAATTTTCGCGGAACCCCTGAGAGCCTCTCACGGAACCCCAGGGTTCCGCGGAACCCTATTCGGGAACCGCTGCTCTAGAGCATGAAAACCGATTTTATGCAGCCTATACCCAACATAATGACGAACTTTACGAGCATGAGAAGTGAAAAAATATTTTATCTACACTCACAACGTAATGTTCCAAATATGAATTCAAAAAACGTAATATAAATACGCACTTTATTTTCGTGGATAGGTAAAATTAAAAAATAAACTCATTACGATGCAGTCAACTGCATCATAAAATAACTTTTTTTCTCATTACGATACAGGGCAAATCCAAAAAGAAGCCAGTGCCGTAACATTAAAAAAAAACAACGATATTTTCCCACATATTTTCATTGATTTAAATGCACTCTATGGTAATCGATGACTTAGTGCGATTGCACTGATCTCTTTTTTTTCTAATAGAATGCGCGCCATTTCTAAAGCATTTCAATTAAAGTTTTTATTTCAATTTTTACATTTTGTTATACTTACTGAAATTTGTAGGTTTTTTATTCTTGCTTTAAAATGTGAAAAAATGGACTCTGCCCAAGGAAACGACTTATTACAAGGTAGGTACCTAGCTAATACAAACAAAGTCTCTCTCTCTCTTTTCTAACGTTGATCTTTTATTTAGTAGGTTCAATCCCAAATGTATGAGTGTAGATAAAGTAGTGTATGAAACTGCACATAACTAGGTATTAAAACACTCGTGTGATACTATTAAAAACCTCGCCTACGGCTCGGTTTTTAAACACACACTCGTGTTTTAATACCCCTCTTTATGTGTCAGTTTCATAAACTACTATTATATTATGTACATAAAATTGTACCTTTCTTTTTCAATTTCACTACATTAACACTTACCTGAACCAAAACAGTTGAAACGACGAAAAGCACTACTTTAGCTGCCATTGTGTGGATTACAAAACAAAACCATAATTACCTGGAATTGACCACTTCTTATATAGAGACTTTTACGTGATTTATCACTTCTTTAGTGACCTAGAGTTACAAATGGGTTTTGAAACCAATACCTTAATTTAAACGATAAGTTAATTGCAAAATAAATATAAAAAACACCCGGATATATATTGGAACGCCAAATTTGGTTTGTCCTGTCTTTGGCACACAAATTATTGGCCTAAATTTTTAGCACACTTTTCATTTGACCACAAATATGGAATTAGGTAACTTTAAAATATAAATTGAGTAACTAGTTTTTCAGAACGGGCGACTTATATTATATTTTATTTAAAAAGGGCAACTATTAACCTAATCGAGGTGACAAAAATACCTTATTGGGCAGCTTATGTCAGTTATAGTTACCGATTTGGTCTAGTAGTCGCCCACTCATTATTTTTATCACTCATTTAAATTATTTATCTCCCACATATAGTTGCTCGTTATACGTATTTTTAGTCATCCACAATTTGTCGCTCGTTTAGTAGTTCAGTTATTTTGTCGCCAACAAAATAAACCGCTGCCGCCGGGTTTAGTATTTAAGTACCTATTCCATTAACAGTCGCCTTTAATTGTTTCCAGTCACATAATTAATAATACCCTTTACAATTACTATCTTTATATAATCGTTTCTGTCACTGACTTGTATGCAATACAATGATAGGGTTAATAAATACTTAGGCATAATCATTGTTATGCTAAAAATTATGTATGCAAGACAATATTAGGGTTAACAATACTTCGACGTAGTCAGTGTTATGTCAAAAAATATGTATGCTATTTTATTTTAGGTCATTTAACATTAGTGGTTTTGATAATTAGGGATATCAACGTTTAGGCGAAACGATAAAAAATGCAAAAAAAATCTATTAGGCTACACAATAATTGTACTTAAGGAGTTCAGAGGCCAAAGAAATTAAGAAAAATGATTTTAGGCGAGTGAAAGGATACCCAACTCACCTATATAAGAGAAGTGTCCCAGTTTTCTCATTTTTACCCACCACGGAACGGAGACGGTAATTGCGTTTGGGGTGAGAGAATGTGTGTGCGGGTTTTGATTTGATTGATACATGTTCCTAGATAGATGTTACTCACCAGGAGAAGCTGCAGTAAACATTTGCTTGTGCAAAACCAAAACTACTAGTCCGATTTGGATGCGGTTTTCAGTGATGGGTTTTGATTTGATTATGCATGTTCTTAGATAGTTGTTACGATAACAACTCACTAGGGGGTACTGCAGTAAACATTTGCTTGTGCGATTTTATTCTTGCTTCCCGATAAGCTAGAGACTTGAAACTTTAAACATAGGTCAGAACTGGAAGGCAATGCAATTTATGGTGTCATTAAGCTGATCTTATGATAAAGCCGGAAGAAGGCCACCGAAACTCTATGAAGAAACCGTACAAAAAATACAACCCCATCGTGTTTGGGCTCGTTAGAATCGTCTTGACGAGTACTCTAATGAAAGATGAGGTTCAGGGTCTGATGATGAAGCCGAAAGGCCATGCCATAGGAACTCAATATTGAAACCGTGTAACCCCAACAAATTCTGGCTCGTTTGAATCGTCTTGATGAGTACTTTGTTAGGAAATAGTGTCCAGGGTCTGATGATGGAGCCTTTTTTTTTTTTTTTTCCATAGGAGGAAACGCGATTTTATCGCCTTCCGACCCACCCCATCAAGATCGTTCTCCGATCCGACAGGAGGGGGCCGGCGAGTTCTGAGCTCTCCTTTGCGTGTCACTCCGACGAGCAGATTCGCTCAAGTCGGAGTGACACCCAATGGCATATCAGTTAAAAACCTCCTAATGCCCCGCTGTAACACACAAGGCTTTCGGGACCGGGGTGTCAAGCACCGTGCAGCCCTGGTGTTTTGCTCGTAGAGCCCGGCAGCTAGGGGATGACCGGGGCATTTGGCCATCCCCTTCCAACAACTAGGGGGGAATAAGGTGCGCGTATCGGCGCCTCCTCCCCCCTGGTCGTCGTCTGCGGAGCAGGTCCGCGTGCGCATCCGCCTCTCGGATCCGCTCCGAGGCCTCCTTTTGCGAGATAACGTTCTCACAAAAGGAGGCCATCGCTTGCCATGACCTGTCACTCCCTAGCATGGCGTTTACCACGCTATGAAGCGAGAGGTCTTCTCCAACGACAGCCACCAACTCTTGTCGCTGTGACGACCACGTCGGACACTCAGCAAGAGTGTGCTCCGTGGTGTCGACCGGTGCACCGCAGTCATGGCACACCGGAGCAGCCTCTCTCTGTATTCGGCACAGGTACTTACCAAAGCAACCGTGCCCGGTAAGTATCTGTGTCATCCTGTATGTCAGGGAGCCATGCTCCCTATTCCGCCACTGTTTGAGGACCGGGCGAATGGCCTCAGCAGTCCTATGCCCCGCAATCGGGGTTTGTAGTTGGAGCTCCCAATTTTGGAGCATCCGTTCCTCTGCGTCGCGCCGGACTTGTGTCCTTTCTTCAGGGGCCAGGCTTTCGCCCCTTTCTCTATTTTCTCTCCTTCGCCTGTACACCTCAGAGAGTACCTGGGCTTCTAGCTCCCAGGGAGGTGTACCGGCGAGGGCGCATGCCGCCGTCCCCGACACCGTACGGTATCCTCGTATCATTCGGGAGGCGATGACCCTTTGCGGTCGGCGCAGAGCAGCCTTGTTATCCTCGTTGAGGGCATCCGCCCACACTGGCGCCCCGTACAGGGCCATACTCCGTATGACTCCTGCGAACAATTTGCGGCAGGTCTGGTTTGGGCCGCCTAAGTTCGGCAGGAGTCTTCCTAATGCCGCTGCGGCACTTACGAGTCCTGGGGCCAACTGTCGGAAGTGCTCGCTGAAATTCCAGCGGCTATCCAGCACCAGTCCCAGGTACCGCATATGTGGTCGCAGCGGTATCACAACCCCATCCACCACCATGTCTTCGCCAGGGGGCGGCCCCTGCCTAGGGCCATGAAAGACAATGGCCTGCGTCTTCGCCACTGCCACTTCCAAGCCCAGCCTCCTAATTCGGCGGATCATATGCTCCGCCCCGATCTTGGCCAGGTACTTCGCCTCTGCGAGATCTCTACCCCGGGCAGTTACAAGGGTGTCATCTGCGTAGCAGATGACATCATGCCGGGGGAGGAAGGCACCGCGAAGCACCCAGTCGTAGCCTAGATTCCACAGGAGCGGCCCCAAGACCGACCCCTGTGGAACACCACATTCCATGCCGCGTATCCTGAGTTGCCCGTCTGGGGCGGGGAAGACCACCTCCCTATCTTGCAGATACTGCTCTATTATGCGAGCTAGATAGGAGGGGACGCCGTGATATTTTAAGGCATCCCGGACAACGCTGTAGGGAAGAGAATTGAACGCGTTTTTAATGTCCAAAGAGACGGCAACAACTCTCTCCCCTCTATTTATTGCCCTCTGTGTCGTCTCCTTTAAGGCGAAGATGGCGTCTATCGTAGATTTCTGCCTTCTGAACCCGAACTGTCGGTCTGACAGGTTAGGCCCCTGCGTGTTTAGGTGGTGGACGACTCGGTCCGCGATGATTCGCTCCAACATCTTACCTAGCTCGTCCAACAACACCACTGGCCTATACGCGGACGGGGAGTCCGGGGGCCTGTCATCCTTTTTCAGAAGGCATAGTCTCCCCCTCTTCCATCTCCTTGGGAATTGCCCGGACCTCAGGCAGGCGTCAAACAATTCTCGAACATGTTGGCCCAGGTGCTCCATGGCGATTGGAAGCACTCGCCCCGGGATGCCATCGGGACCAGGGGCCTTCTTCTTTGCCCGAAGGCGGTCGATCCCTTCTCTCATCTCCTCCTCAGTGACCGGGAAGAAACCCTGAGTCGGGTCAGCCACCTGCGGTAAGTCCCTTACCAGTGGAGGTACCGGTGGAATGTTGGAAGGAAAAAGACCCTCAACGACCCTTGTGAGGAGTTCTTGATCCATCGACTCCATTGGGGGTGCCTGATTGCGGAGCCTACTCCTGACCATCCTATAAGGCCGCCCCCACGGGTCTCTATTCAAGTCTTCCAGATACTCCTCCCACGCCGAAGTTTTCGCCCTACGGATCCCGACTGAAAGGGCTGTTTTGGCCTGCACAAATGCCTGCCGGAGACGGAGCTCCTCCCCTGCGACTCTTCCTCGACGACGTCTGTAGCGTTGATAGGCTCTCCTGGCTGTCAGGCAGGCTGATCGGAGGGTAGACAGTTCCTCGGTCCACCAATACACGCGTCTTTTGGGAGGGAGGCCTTTTACGCGTGGCATGGAGGTATTACACACTTCCGTTATCGAAGCGGTTAGGCGTTCTGCCCTGTCCTCCCTGATGATGGAGCCTGAAGAAGGCCACTGGAACTCGGTAATAAAACCAAGCAATCCCATCGAGTTTGGGTTCGTTTGAATCATCTTGACGAGTGCTTTAATGAGAAATAGTGTCCGAGGATCTGATGATGGAGTCGGAGGAAGGCCATAGAAACTTTATAATAAAAACATGCAACCCCATCGAGTTAGGGCTCGTTTGAATCGTCTTGAGAAATCGTCTTGAAAAATTGGTAATGTTAGCTTATGCTAACATTACCAATTTTTTTAATTTTTTTGTACCCCTGTTTTATTTTAAAACCTAAAAACAATTAAATGTAAATATTGTACACACATTACGAACGCACCATTAAAATAGGCGTATCATTTATTTACAATGTTGCACGTAAATTAATATTATTTATAAGGGGGAACCTGCTTTATTTTTAAGCTAAATTAGAAAAATAAAGAAATAAAAGAAAATTAATAGATTATCGTAATGCTCTTGTTTGTCACATTTAATCTAATCTGTGAAAATAATGAATAAATGTCTATTCAATCAACTGTCAATGTCATAACGGTGCATTCCAACGGATTAATCGCTGAGCCATTGTACGCATCGTACATTTTTACCATGGAGTGTAATGTTATTTACCAATAAGGTATCCTCATTGAAATTAAACAATAAATATACCGAAAAAGTGTTTTATTTAGAAATAAGAACGATGTTCTTACACCGATCTGTCGCAACTCGTTTCGATTTTCTCACCAATTTTTTTTGTAGGTGGTTGTTTTTAGACTGACAAAATGATGATATTGTTTTAAAGGTACACTGATCGACAAAATTATAGCTTTGTTTTCCCACCTAAGGAAAATATATATATTTTTAATCTTCGTAGCCAAGGTATAAACGCACGATAAATAAAAAGTCGAAGTTAGCTCTTGTTGTTTTTTAATAATTATATTCATGATTTTTAACAAAAACAATGAATTATAATATTTACAATGGTGTAAAAGATTCCGATCGCTTAGATCTTTTGGCTTTTCTGCTGTAGGACGACTCCGGTGTTTCTCTAACGATGGACCAACAATAATCAGCAAGCATAAAGAGTTCCCATTTGCCTTGGTAGCGTTTTTCGAATGACGCGATGTCTTGATGGAATCGCTCTCCATGCTCGTCACTTACGGCTCCCATATTTTGTGGAAAGAAATTAATATGTGATTGCAAAAAGTGTATTTTTAAGGATTTTGCATCCCATTTTTTGATAAGCTTGTAACATCGTTTTGACGATATTTACATATTGCGGAGATTGGTGATTGCCAAGAAAATTTTTGGTCATTTCTACAAAGGACAACCAGGCTTCTTTTTCAATGTCATTAAATGCTGCCAGATACTCTGGATCCTTCATGAGTTTCCTTACGTCAGGTCCAACAAATATGCCTTCTTTTATCTTGGCATCGCTAAGAGAAGCAAATTTTTCACCCAGTACCATTGGTTCACGCCAAATGACTGGTTTCGTAAAAGGCAGCATATCAATTTTTTATGAGACCAATCGGTTAGGTTTTTGTAGCAAGTTATACAGCAGACATGTGGCACCCACCATTTATCTAGATTAGCAACTCTAATTTTAAAATAGTTAAAATAACACTCTTTGATATACGCAGTGATAGACTTTTTTTGGCCATCTGTTGTGAACTTTCCACACACGTAAGAAAAGTGATGGGGAGAATTTAAGCAACTGCGTGGTATTTTTGTAGCTTACTGTCTTGCGTTTCGTACACGACTGAACTTGTTTCAATAGTTTGCTTATTTTATAAAGTATCGTAAGGAACAGAAGTGTGAACATGGAGAATTCACGCAAGTCATTTATTTTGATAACGGGAGCTAAACAAACGTAAGTACTATTATTTTTGTAATAAGGTGAGGGATACCTAACAAAAAATATATAAATCTCTTAGGTGGGAGAACCGTTGTTGAACACATTCTAAAAGTAAATAGTTTATAAACTAGGTTAATACAACTTTTCGCGTAATTCCGCAACGGACCCAGGCTGATTTATCTAAAATGAGCGACCGATCTGGATTCCTGAATTATTTCGTATCGTAATCGTCGTGCGACCGAGACACTGGTTTGGTATTATGTATGCGATCACCTTGCGATCGCTGATTCTTATGCTCGTTAAGATCTCTAGAATCTAGCGCGACTGGTAACCGGTGGGAGCGACTGAAAAGTCTTTTTAACGAAAGTAGTCTTTGACTGTGTATGTGTGTGACCATATGTGTTCTGTGAACATAACCATTTTGTTTTCGCTTGGAATTTCTATTAATATTTTTTCGTGTACAAAATTGCAAATTCCGTGTAGGTATTAAAAGACAGGCCTTTTGTTTTATCAATTTAATTCAATTGTGGTAAAAGGTTAAACAGAAATTACGTATTGTCTGGTTTCTGTTTGACAGAAATAATCGCGAGTATGCCGCGGTCGCGTACCGGTTACTGAGTTAGATAATACTAATTTTGGAGCATTTCCTGCAAGTGCTCGTAAGTATATTTTAGTTCTTTAGGTGTCTGTTGGAGGCAGCACTCTTAGAAACTCGATTGGAGGCACAAAATCGAGTTTGACAGCGACGTTGTAACGTTGTTGCAATCAACTCTGATAGAAATCGCAGTTACATTGTTGCTTTAGTTAAGAACCCAAATGTGACGCGAGTTGCGTCTAAATGCCACGGTTGAACCGCGGCAGTTGAAAGGTTAAAAGTATTGTACTTACCATGATGACCTAGCGATTAGCCTATTGGAATCCACCCATGAGTGCATTGCGTCGTACTTCTGTGTGTTGCCAACTAGATTATTTAATTTAATTATAAATAGTTATTTAAAAAGAACGGGGGTACTTTATATTCTAGTTTTATGTCAAATAATCAACAATAATATACACAACAAGCAGTAGAAATTTCGTAGCAGATGGACTTGCAGTACCGCTGCCTTTGGAAAAACCATCCAAGTCCTTTAAACGGACTAGTAAAAACAGACTAAAAAGTATAAAATATTTTTTTCTGTAAATATTTATAACCCTAAAGCTACCTACAGAAATTATAAACTTAAAAACGTGGGGCGCATGCTAAAGACAATATGGATGACAAATTTTACAAAATGCACCCCACGTTTTTAGGTTTAAAATTTCTGTATGTTTTTAGTCCGATTTTTCAATTAAGAGTAACAGATTTAGCTGTCGTAGGTTTTTACAAAAATTGATATTTTACTTTTTTATTCAAAAGATTTCATTTGAATATCAATAATAATGTCGTCCCCTACCTTTTTCTTCATCTGCTCTCATCATCAGGCACTCACTTCAGGCAAGATTTGTTTTATACTTTTAAACTTTCGCGTTGCATTTTATTAGATTAGGAACACAGGTTTTAAACGCGATTTTAACTAAAACATAAGTGTTGAACACCCACCTTTTCCCGACGTTTCGACCGAGTTGCATCGGTCGTGGTCACGGGCTGACTGGAGCTGCGGTGTTACGCCTCCTCCTCTGCATCGGTGGAATCTTCATCCACCGTCGAACAGTTTTTCCAACTACCGCCACACACAAGGGACACCGTTAGTATTGTGTGTGGCGGTAGTTGGAAAACATTTCGACGTTGGATGAAGATTCCAGGCCTATACCCAGCAATGGGTGTTGTGCGGCTGATATGATGATGATGAATCTCATAGAGGGAAATCGCTGATTGAGCAAAACAAATATCTCACAACACGTTCTAGTCATTTTAAAAAATCTACTTTGAGAAATTCATGATAATGCTCTCTCGAGTTGTGGCAATCAAGGGACCTCATAGCGAAAATACGACCTCAACGCATTGTGGCAATGAAGAAAGCTATCACGCGTATGGAATCATAATAGAATACGACGCACAGTGATTTGCGATAAACTATACCTACTAGCGTCGAAACTTTTGGTTGTCCTGTAGTACCTAGCAAGTGCCAAACAGAAAATATCTACTATGCTGCTCTAAGACTATGTTCATTACCTTGAAGTATTTCTGTGATTGCAACAACGCATCATGGGCGTTGTGGTAAAAGTAAAAAATCGAGTTTCGTGATGTGGGTGTTTTACATTGACCACGAGTTTTGAGCTATTTTTCCCTCAATGGGGTTATGCCGTTTGGCCAAAATAATTTTCGTCAAACGTTTTACAAAAAAATTAGCGCACTAGTTTCATTTCCCAAATAATTTTTTAGCAAATTTACATAGGCTGTTCCAAAAGTTTTTAGTGAAACAAAAAATAACAAGAATAATAAAAAAACATTATTTACAATTTTTTAGAGCTTTCTTCTCTTAACTCATTGCTCATAAAAATACATTCAGGTTAACCAGCTTTTAAAATATTTTCCAATATTAATCTACACGTATTTTTGCTGATTTCTAAGTTAATGAGGTACCCGTCTAGAGGTAACTTTTCAGATTTTAAGTAATTCATGCCAGATAGTGGAAACTGCCCGTGATTCAATCTTTAGTTCAGCCAAAATCTCTCGATATATAATTTGCCCATGTTCCTTTAAAAGCCACTCTACCCTGATGAAGTTTTCATAACTTACTGCAGTCCATGGTCATCCGGGTCTCGAAACATCGTTAAAGTTCTTTCAACCACGTTTATATAAAAAAAATGTTGCTAACGAAGGAGAAGACTTACAAAAAGCAGCGTCTAAATTTTCGTAAGATTCCTTAAAGGTTAGCCTATGTTTTGAGTATGGTAAATCATTGCACAAAAAGCTTCTCGCAAGACGACCATTGTTGCAAAGAAAACAAGAGCGACAGATTAACTAAAAAAATATATTTAAAAAAAACCACGCAGAGTTGGGCATTGATTTTCACCGAGGGTATTTTTATTGAAATTACCCGCCAAATAAAAAAAATTACAGAAAAATATATATTATATTTTTAAACTTTTAGATTTTTGCATTCACAATGCTATTTTTTCGGGGGCTGCTTTCAATGTCGAAGTAATTCTCTTCACATTGGTGAGATGGCGCTGATCTTCAGCGGAAACGTAAAAAGTATTAGAAAATTTCGCCAAATCCATTAGGGGCTCAGTAGCATAATTGGTAGTGCATTGGGCCGGATTCCTAAGGGTGCGGGTTCGAATCCCGTCTGAGTTGCTACGGGTGAGTCGATTTTTTCTAATATTTTTCATTATTTATTCATCTTAATATATTATATTTCCCATGTGGCTAAAAACTTTTGGAAAAGCTCACGCACATCTCGCTATTAGTCAAATAGTGTAGGAACGGAAAGTAGTGGATCCCCACAGTAAATGCTCAGTAGATTAAACTTTGCAGTATGATAAAGTATCATAAATGAAACGTATTATTTAAATTATTCAAAAACGTTTTTTGTTTTTGGATATTTTGTACATAGATTTGGGTTCATATTAAGTTTTATTGACTGAGGCTATAATATTTGTGTGGCCTCCATCAAATATTTTAACCAAAAAAATTGTTTGGTCAAATTGTAACTTCACACAATTTATAGCGCGGCTCGGGGGCTTAACAAATAGTATTTTCACATAAAAGGTGCTAAAATTGCGATAAGATGTTTTGAAAAATGATGTGTAAAATAGTTTGTTGTGTGATATTTTGGGAAAAGTGTTTGGCTTATTTGGGACATAAGTAAAACAAACTGACATGATATCTGTTATCTGTTTTGAACATAGACATATAAAAATTTTGGTTTTGAAAATTCTGCCATAAAGAAAATGGTTCATAGCGTCATAGGTACTGATAGTAAAAAAAGCTTTTTAAAAAAAGCAAAACCTCTTTCAAAAACCTTAAAAAAACAGCTCTATAAAAATGAATATAAACAATATAATAAGTAAAAAAATTACTTCCAGCTCCACCCGACTTCAATAGACGTGTTTTAATTAATCAATTTGAATATTATTTCTTGCTTTTTATACAGCTATTTTTTAAGGTTTTTTGAAGGTTTTGTTTTTTTTTAAAAGCTTTTTTATATTAAACTTTTTTGCGGTAGATATATGTAAGCGATGATTTTATAAAAATAAAACGTTAAGTATAATTTTTCACATTTCTCAATGGTATACCTACCCCTAGTAACTCAATTTCCACAGGAGTTCCGTTGGGCCTTCGCAGTTCAACTCTAGTCCAGATCATCCTTGACAAAAGATAGGTACTTAACTTGTTTTTGGTTGTCAGAAACCTACCAATATTTCAATCACTATAAAGTTCCTATTTGATTTTGAGGAGTTCCCTCGTGTATCTTCAAAATCCAAAGTCCAATACCAATGAAATTAATATGGTATAATCCTTAAGGTGTTTTCTTTCAAACAAAAAAAGAATTATCTAAATCGGTTCATAAACAAAAAAAGGAATGGTTGAAAATCCGCCTGAATTCATATAAAATGGTAACGAAAACGACAGTATTTTCAAGATTACATGTAATCTATTGAACCGATTTCAAAATTTCAAAAAATGGGTCCTACTTGAGAACACACCTCATATTATATCGTATTAATCATTTCAATCGGTTCAGCCGTCTTCGAGTAATCGGTGTACATACATACAAATAAAAAAATATATACCTACGCGACGAATAGATAACCTCCTCGTTTTCAAATTTTTGAAGTCGGTTAAAAAGTGATCTCTAACAAATACGTTATGACTTCATGTTTCGAATTAAGTTTTCACCTAACGATTTAAATCATGAGAAACAAAAATCCTGGCCCAGGAATGACTATCTTGCTAAAAATAAGGCACTAAAAATAATTTCATAAAACTATATCGTACATCGTATTTCCTATTTCAATGGTATAAAATGCGTCCGAAATAATTATATGTGCAATGTCATGACTTTGCAAGTTTTATTGAAAATATTTCTCATTTTCAATAAAACTTACAGTCATGTCATATAACTACTATGCAAAGACAGGATAAGTATAGACATTGAAAAAATAAAGGAAAAATCACTTTGCTTGGGTTTATTTCATAGGCGATTCAAAAAATTATCGTTTATGATTTTACAAGGGCACAGAAGCGCATCCACAGTTGCCAGCGATGGAGACAACGCCACCGGCGGGTATCTGGCCACCGAAGCTGACAGCACCGATCACCGGAACCTGGCCACCGACCACGGTCGTACCAAGGACGCCAAAGTCGCCGCCCACGGTGACCTCACCGAAGCCATTAGAAACAAATGGGCCGGTGACGGGGACGGCAGCCGTAGCAGCCACGCTTGGTACACCAGCACCGTATGCGCCATAAGCCAAGCCATTGCCGTAGCCAATTCCATTAAGTCCATTGACGCCGTAGCCAATTCCGTTAAGTCCATTGATCCCGTAGCCATAAGCATCAAAACCAGTACCAACGAGGCCAGGGGTAGCGCCGTAGGGGTAGTAGGGACCGTATCCGTTGAGGGCACCCAAGCCGCTGCTTACGGCTTCAGCTTCGAAAGCGAGCCCAGAGCCATAGCGGTTCAAGCACTGACTGTAGGTATTCTGAAATCAAAATTAGGAATACTAACATTTTGATAATAGAGTACAGTTTATGGATTTTATAAGATCCATCTTTTCCAAAATTACTAAAATATTGCCAAAAAGTTACCTGAAAGACCATTAAATTTTTTGATAGCACACTGAATCTTTAAAATAAAAAATAAAACAAATTCTTACCTGGACGAGTAAAGCCTGGAGGCAGATCAAGAAGAAAGTAGAGTACGACATTATTGTTGATATTCAAAAAAACCTTTCGAATAATATTTAAAAACTAGAACACTCCTTTATATATAGCTGAATTTCATATTTCATTGGCAATTGATAGCTTATCGTTTAAGTTGAGTGAGGCATTACTTTCGTAACTTAGTTTGTTACCTTAGGACATTTTAAAAGCGATAAATCACGTTCAAGTTTCTTTATAAGCAATGACCTATTTCAAGCAAATCACAGTATCGTTTTGGAATTCAAAATGGCAGCTAAAGTAGTGCTTTTCATTGTATCAGCTGTTCTGGTTCAGGTAAGTGTATGCGAAGGCCATAAGCAGCAATGTCACTTTAAAGTCTCCAATAATTAGAAGTCTTTTACAGTTTCTTGTAGTCAATCGATCATCGTTATAATTATTTAATATCATTTGCATACTAATAGGGATGTTACAATTAAATCTTTTCTTTAATTACAGAACGCCTACAGCCAGTGCTTGAACAGTTTCACTGGCTTTAACGGTGTAGGATTATCTGGCATCAATGGTCTGGGTTACTCTGGGCTTGCGTTCGAAGCCGAAGCTGTCAGCAGCGGCATCGGTGCCCTCAACGGATACTATAACAACGGATACAATGTTTTGAACAACGGTGTTGCTCTTTCCAACGTTGGTTATGGCCCTGTTGGCGTGTTGGGGACAAACTTAGGCGTCAACCCACTCGGTCTGTATGGCAACAATGTTTTGGGTTACAACGGCATCATCCCTGACCTCGTTGGCTACCCTAACCTCGGCAACATCGGCTCAAGTAGTCCCCTCCCCGTGACCACCATCTCGCCCATCGGCCCCAGCGGGCTCGCCGTGGCGTCGGAGAACGAGATCGCAGGCACCTTGCTGGCCAGCGGCACGTTGCCGTTCCTGAGCGCCGTGTCGTTCGAGGGCGCGCTGCCGACGGCCGGCTCCGGCGTCGCCACGTGCGGCTGCGGCAACGGCGCGGTCGGCATCGTCAACGACGGCTTCCCTGGAACCATCGGAGGCTGCGGCTGCGGTGCATCAACTCTTTACCCTGATAATCTCTACGGTCGCATTTACTACTAAACAACTTATAGTGATAAAAATATGGACTCCGAATAAAGAATTGAATTTCGATGCAAATATTTGTTTAAATTTTCGTTTGAATCAATTTAGTTTTGGTGATGATGGAATATTTCATAAACATGTTAGATAGCAAGCAGATAAAAAAAGGAATATAATAAGTCTATGATTGTATGTATAACGTAAAGTATAGTCAACCCTTTTTAATATTTGGTCAGTTTATTAAAGCTTAGAATACTTTTTATCAGGCAAAAGATTTCCTTTTTCATCATATTATCCAAAAGATTTTTTGAATAATATGATGACGCACTTACAAACATAATACGTACTTAAAACTTTAACCGTAACCATGAAAATTAATAAGTATATTTTACTAACAAAGTAGAGTATATTGTTGTATCTATGGTATAGATATTTGATTTAGGATTGCACGTTGTAGACGAATTGGTAAGTTATTTTACTGGTTTTGTAAGCATGTTTGTATGGCAACTGATATGAAACTGAAATAAATGCAATTGATTTAAAAATGTTATTGTTAAAACATTAAACTCACAAAACTGTCTGTTACCGAATGTTAAAGTGTACCGATTTAAACATATTTTCTTAAAATCTTATTTACTAAGTAATTAAAAAAAGAGTTTTGTAATTTTCCCTCATAAGGTACACACAAATAATGAAAATTTGTTGTTTATTATACTAGAGACCAAAAAAGAAACTTGTTATCTCAAATCTTTTGGAGTTAAATATCGATTTCCATCGCTGAACGTACCTACTCATATTTTTTTAATATATCACATTCACAAAAATAGACAAATCAAAGCTATGCTGAAAAAAATGGATTTATAGAGTATAGTGAAATTGAAATGTTATTAATTTAAATAAGCTCACATAATATGTTTTTTTTAAACGTCAATTTTTTTAGCCTTCCTCCCATTATGACGTCTTTTAGCTGACAAGAAAAATGAGCGCAAAAAACTTGTCAGCTATTAACTTTTTACAGTTGATGAATCACTATGTGGCAATAATAAATAGATTTGACTTAGTGAATTGTTGTTTATTTGTAGTTAAACTAAATATTAACAGGTGTTTAAAAAGTATTTGAATATGCGAAAAGATCACCATTTGTCAAGATAGAAAAATCTATCAACAAGTAATTTACCATGGTTACCACCATAGATATATAATAGAGAACTAAAGAGCTATCTTTAGTATATAGTCTCTTTACATCAGCTTTATCAGATGCAACGATATTTATAAATAAGTATATCGTTTCCAGACTTTATATTAACAAAGATTAACAAATAAAAAACATTATTTAATTAGCTCATTTCTTAATGAATTTCAAATTTCTTAATCAATTTACAGGGTTCAAGCTTAATTCAAAGTTTGAAGTTTTTATTCAGTCTAGGCTGTTACAAGAAAAAAACATGCAATTAAATATGCGTTAAAATAGGTAGTCAGAAGCAGACCCATTCCCACTGGCAGCACCCGTTCACGAGCATGATGCATGAACCAGCCATCGCTTCGCTCAACCATATTTGAGGGAACGTAACAACCCGCCTCACACGACACCACCGCAGAAATGTTTAAAGAGAGCATAACATACTAAGGCTACCCATGTTAGGGCATCGAAATGAAAAATAATATTCAAAAGCTTTTCATAGGCCTTTTAAAAAACTACTGACTATAGAAAGTAAACATTATTTATATTATATTATTGCAATTAAATAAATCAAAACAAGCTAAGTTATTATGAATTATGTTTTTTGAGTAAGCAGTGACATACATACAGCCACTCTTAGAATAATAACACAAGAATAATAGTTCTCTACAAAGCGCGCTGTCAAAAGTGAGGCAACTAAAACGCCGCCGTTTTCAGGTTTTTATTCTCCATTATTACCTAATCATACCGAATAAGTACAAAACAGTTTCAATTTTCCTACATTTATTAGATTAGTTACTATATTATAGGATTTTAGTTACGATTAGGTAACGTATGTAGGATATAAATCTGAAAACTAAGCCATTTTGGCTTAGTATTAGTTGCCTCACTTTGCAGACGAGGACACGGATTCTAGGTGTTATTATTCTAAGCAGCCACTATAAAGCAGATTTTGGATATTATGTGTATTTTACAAAAAAATATTAAACCACATCGGATCTAAAGGAGCCCAAACTTGGTATGTTTTGAAAATGTTTTTTTTTTTTTTCATTTAAGCGTTATTTAAGACAAGTGGCTGAAATATAATGATGTGACATATTTTTAGGGCTTGATCGGGCTCGGGGGGGGCTCGGGGTGGCTCGAAGGGGGGCTCGGGGGGCTCGGGGTGGCTCGAAGGGGGGCTCGGGGGGGCTCAAGGGGGGCTCGGGGGGGCTCGAGGGGAGGTTTGAGGGCGGCTCGAGGTGGCTCGGTGGGGGCTTGAGTGGGGCTTGGGGGCACTCGGGGGGGCATGAGGGGGGCATGAGGGGGGCTCGAGGGGGCCTCGAGGGAAGGGCTCAGGGGGGGCTCGGGGGGGGCTCGGGGGGACTCAAGGGGGCTCGAGGTGGCTCGGGGGGGCTTGAGGGGGGCTCGGGGGGGCTCGAAGGGGGGCTCGGGGCGGCTCGAGGGGGGCTCGAGGGGGGGCTCGGGGGGGCTTGAGGGGGGCACGGGGGGCTCGAAGGGGACTCGGGGGGGGGCTCGGGGGGTCTCGAGGGGGGCTCAGGGGGGCTCGAGGGGAGGCTTGAGGGGGGCTCGAGGTGGCTCGGGGGGGCTTGAGTGGGGCTCGGGGGGGCATGAGGGGGCTCGAGGGGGCCTCGAGGGGAGGGCTCGAGGGGGGGCTCGAGGTGGCTCGGGGATGCTTGAGGGGGGCTCGGGAGGGCTCGAAGCGGGGCTCGGGGGGCTCGAGGGTGGCTCGGGGGGGCTCGAGAGGGCTCGAGATTGCACACTCGGCAGCCTTGTGTGCAATGAGCAACCTAAGCTAACTTGTTTCATAATGAGCACCAACAGGGTTACCAGTATAAGTTTTTATAAATAATTTAATAATTTCTCATGTAAACAGACTTTTTAGACAGACTTTATTATGTATATTTTTAATACCTTTTAATCCATATCTGACAACATGAAATATGTATATCCTTGTCCCACGCATAAATTAAAAAAATCTCATCATTTTCATTCTATTTTTTTTTTCTTTATTATTTCAAAAGATGGTATAAGAAAAAGGGTTGAAAAAACACATTTCCTTACGCGTAAAAACTTTTAACGCGCCAATGGTCTTATTTGAAAAAAGGACAATTATTATTAGGCATCGAAAATTAAAACATGATTTTGCTACGGTTTATTTAATGGCGATTCAAAAAATTATCGTTTATGATTTTACAAGGGCACAGAAGCGCATCCACAGTTACCAGCGATGGAGACGACGCCACCTGCGGGTATCTGGCCACCGAAGCTGACAGCACCGATCACCGGGACCTGGCCACCGACCACAGTCGTACCAAAAACGCCAAAGTCACCGCCGACCGCGACCTCACCGAAGCCATTAGAAACAAATGGGCCGGTGACGGGGACGGCAGCCGTAGCAGCCACGCTTGGTACACCAGCACCGTATGCGCCATAAGCCAAGCCATTGCCGTAGCCAATTCCATTTAGTCCATTGACGCCGTAGCCAATTCCGTTAATTCCATTGATACCGTAGCCAAATCCGTTAAGTCCATTGATGCCGTAGCCATAAGCATCAAAACCAGTACCAACCAGGCCAGGGGTAGCGCCGTAGGGGTAGTAGGGACCGTATCCGTTGAGTGCACCCAAGCCACTGCTTACAGCTTCAGCTTCGAAAGCGAGCCCAGAGCCATAGCGGTTGAAGCACTGGCTGTAGGCATTCTGGAATCAAAATAGAAGATTATTATAGATTCTAATATTTTTTTTCTCATTAAACATGGAGTTTGAATTTTTTTTTGTATTTTTTAAGTTGAGCCAGTTTTTCTAAATTTTTCCGAATGGCGGAGATGCGTAAAAAAAGGAATTTCCGTCCGGCTTTCTGATGCTGGATGTTCTCCTCTACAGGTCGTATTTTTCAACCGATTTTCGTGAAATTTTGTGAGCAGGTTCAAAAATTATATAGAATTTATTTTGTTACGCCAGTTTTTTTAATATTTTCAGAATGGCGGAGAAATGTAAAAAACCATATTTGAGTCCAACTTTCCAGCTGTCTGTTTTTCTCTACAGGTCGCATTTCTTAATCGATTCACGTGAAATTTTGTGATAAGGTTCAATAATAATATATGTAATTTTTTAGACCAGCAAGTTTATAGAAATTTACCAAAAATCACTCATTTCGAAAAACTTTTAAAATTAAAAATGCCATCTAGCTGCGAATATACCTACCAAATAATATACCAAACAGCACGTGTACCTACTATATGGCTACTATTTGAGAATCTCGTGAGCAGTGTGGGAAAAAGGGGTGGCGACATCCTTTACATTATTTTTTTTAACAACATACAATTTGAGCTACATTTTAACGCGAGGTCTACAGCTCACGAAGCCACTAGTAAACTAACTACATAAGTATTATTTTCTCGTAATTTAGCCTAAGCTTAAAACAAAGTTTAAAGTTTGTTGGGGAGGAAATATCAGATTCAACTCACCTGGATCAGTAAAGCCTGGAGGCAGATCAAGAAAAAGGTAGAGGAAGACATTATTGTTGATATTCAAATAAAGACCCTTCGAGTAATGTTTGAAAAGTAGAACACTACTTTATATAGGTGAATTTCATATTTCTTTTGCAATTAGTGATAGCTTATCGTTTTAGTTGAGGCATTATTTTCGTAACCTATTTAATTTTTACGTCATTTCAAAAGCGATAAATCACGTGCAAGTTTCTTTATAAGCAGTGGTCTTTTCAAGCAAATCACTGTATTGTTTTGGAATTTAAAATGGCATCTAAAGTAGGTAGTGCTTTTCATCGTATCAGCTGTTCTGGTTCAGGTAAGTGTAGAAAGAGTGTAATAGAAAAAATAGTTTATGATAACATAGTTACTTTACTCTATTTTTAAAGGCTAAAAATTTTGTACTTACATAATTTTGAGTACTTACTTGGGTACATTTTAGTTTTTTTTTGCAATTTATAGTTTTCAATCTGTCACCGATAATTTATGAAAACTTGAGGATATGAAATGCGTATTGATACTGATAATTTTGTCTACAACACACATTTGAGTAAATTTTTTTTTTCAGAATGCCTACAGCCAGTGCTTGAACAGTTTGACTGGCCTTAACGGTCTAGGATTCTCTGGCATCAATGGTCTGGGTTACTCCGGGCTTGCCTTCGAAGCCGAAGCTGTCAGCAGCGGCATCGGTGCCCTCAACGGATACTATAACAACGGTTACAATGTTTTGAACAACGGTGTTGCTCTTTCCAACGTTGGTTATGGACCTGTTGGACCTGTGTTCGGAACAGGCTTAGGCGTCAACTCGCTCGGTCTGTATGGCAACAATTTGTTGGGGCTCGGCTATAACGACATTATCCCTGACTTCGTCGGCTACCCTAACCTAGGCGGCATCGGCTCAAGCGGTCCCCTCCCCGTGACCACCATCTCGCCCATCGGCCCCAGCGGGCTCGCTGTGGCGTCAGAAAACGAGATCGCAGGAACCCTGCTGGCCAGTGGCACGCTGCCGTTCCTGAGCGCCGTGTCGTTCGAGGGCGCGCTGCCGACGGCTGGCTCCGGCGTCGCCACGTGCGGCTGCGGCAACGGCGCGGTCGGCATCGTCAACGACGGCTTCCCTGGAACCATCGGAGGCTGCGGCTGCGGTGCGTCAACTCTTTACCCTGCTAATCCTTTCTACGGTGGCCTTTACTACTAAACAACTGATTGAAGTGTAATGAACTCCGAATAAATAAATGAGTTTCGATGCAAACATTGCTTAAATTATTTGATACTAGCGGCCGCCCACGGTTTCACCCGCGTGATTCCCGTTCCCGTAAGAATATCGGAATAAAAAGTAACCTATGTTTTAATCTAGGCTATCTTCTATTTGTGTGCCGAATTTCAACCAAATCCGTTCTGAAGTTTTTGCGTGATTGAGGAACAAACATCCAAACATCTAAACATCCAAACCCACAAACTTTCACATTTATAATATTAGTAGGATGATAAAACTACAAATTCAAATATCTAAGAAAGGTTTTAGCCTATTATACTAAGAATATGGTGTGTATTGAAAAACATATAGATCCAAAGTGTATTGAACCATATTTTCACGATTGCCCAAAAAAATAAAAGTGTATTGCGTTGTAACACTTTTTTTTCGTAATCTAAATAATTTCTGAAAACAATTAATAATTTGTTTACTTTTAATGGTTAAGTTCAATGACATTAGTTGAAAGGTCAATCTGTCACTTCATTTTGACGTTTTGCCCGCTCCGTTCCACGAACGCTTTGAGATGTTTTGATGAAATCTTAGTAATCCAAACATTATTTCTTAATTAACAACTTTCGTTTATTCGTTTTCTTATAAAAGAATATAAAATTAAATAAGTAAATTAAACTACATTAGTTCTGCAGTATCTTTCTTCTAAAAAACATGAAACGGAACAAAGCACCGTGTCACAGATAAATTTCTGATCATAACCCTTCTAATAGATTAATCGATTAGTAATCGATGACAATCGATTAGTAATCGCTTTTAGAGTTTTAACTACAAAATTATGATTTTTCGATAGAAATATTTTAATTGAATAGTTTTATCGCATGTGACGGATTTTAAGTAAAGCTTTTTTCCAATAATTGTATTTTTGGCTGTATGAACATTTGCCTTTGCCTTACACGTTCAGATAAATAATGTTTGGTAATAGTATGATCAAATCATGTATTGTTTAACATTTAATTTTGATTCAGTTCTTATAAAAATAATGTAAATATCTTATACATATCTTAGCAAGTTTTAAATAAGTTACCATTTATTATATTTGATAATTTCACGATAGTTAGTCGTAACGCCTATCATTGGCTGAACGTATTTTCAAGAATTTAAGCAAGTAAGACTACAGTAATGAATATAACAATTATTGTAATTCATTGGGATTTAGTTTCAAAAAGATTACAACGTAATTGTTTTATAAAATATTATCTCTGATATTACTTTTTCGTACAAATAGTATAGTCGATTGTGATTGGTTGAAAAGTGGTGTGAGGGGTAAACTTTTTGTGTTTAATTTAGTGGGTATTTAAGGAATGGAAAATTGAGCATACGTTTCACTTTTAAGTTTGGAGCACTACGGGATTTAAGTTAAGTAAATTCTTCATTGTATTGTGTTATTTTGAATTAATTGTTTTGTGTGTGAGTTGATTGTTTTTCAAAGGCTATCCGCTGTTAATTTTCATTCCCAATTTTATGATTATTTGTAGTAATAATAAGTAAAGTACATTATAGACAGATTTCTTTTGCATTTGCTTGGTAACTAGTATCATAGTTTAATAAAGAGATTAACTGATAACTTTAAGTTTATATTGTTGTAGTTTGTAACGATTTAATTGTAAATATCTGATTTGATAAAGCTGACGAGTTTCTTCCGCCTGTTCTTCTCTCAGCTAAAAAAAGACGTCCGAACAGGTGGTAGGTTAAAAGAAATTGGACGATTCAATTTAATAAACATTACTTTACTTAAATTGATTTATTTTGTTTTAATTCTCTCCATGTTTCTGACCATTTCTGACATCAGAAGTGGGTATCGACTCTGTCCATTTACAAAATATTAACACCAATTCCTGATGATTTTCAGGGTGGATGCTGACGAGACCTTGCTCCGCTGCCATTGCGATCCTGAGACCTGAGTAGCAGCCAGCTGGTGTCAGTGAAAGAAGAATGAGAAGTAAAGGAGAAGTCTTCGAGATCCTCCTTCAAAGTCCGCTAGCCGGGTGGATGCTGACGAGACCTTGCTCCGCTGCCATTGCGATCCTGAGACCTGAGTAGCAGCCAGCTGGTGTCAGTGAAAGAAGAATGAGAAGTAAAGGAGAAGTCTTCGAGATCCTCCTTCAAAGTCCGCTAGCCGGTAAGGCCATTAGTGGCTGTGTTTTAATAATTTATTTTACGAGATTGCTACTTTGTTAGTTCAATACTTATTTATTGTTTTGGTGTGGAAAAAGAATAAAATTTGTTGCAACGAAATTAACATCAATTACATCGAGAAATCAATATTAACTAAAGATGTTTATAAAATTAATTTGTGACGGTATTTGTGATACTGATCAAAAGCCTGAGTAATTGGTCTGGCGTTTAAGTAAATGCGATTAAAACGAGTTTAAATTGTTCATTTGTAGGTACGTAATAAGTAGGTAGATCTTTTTTTTACTAAGTCTGTGTAAAGTTTACAATGAAACATTTGGTTTTGTAGATAATTATTTTAGCCTTATAAAATTCAAATTTTACTGAAGCACAGCTATTTACTTCTGCACTAGTACCTATTATTATTCATTGCTACCAAATTTTCAATAGTTACATCATTTCTTAATTTTTACTCTCTACGTATGTTTCGAATTGCAAAGTACCCTGCCACAGTATTTAGCATTCTCATTCTCAATTTAAATTTATTGAAATTTTTTATTTTGGGTAAGTAGATATTGTATTCTATTATTTATTTTGTCGACCAACAACGTCGAGTGGGTAGTACACTATGTATTCTGTGGTAGTACACTGATTTTCATGGTGTCTGTCTCTCGAGCTCCCCGGGTTCGATTCCTGGCTGTCTATACTTAGACAACGAACTTTTTTGTAGGCGCTGTCTTGGGCGACACAAATGCTTTTAGTTTCTTTATTTAGAATCGGAGCAATGTATAATAATATGATGCTGACCAATATTTACTTTACTTAGAAAAGTTAGCTATAAAATAGAATCCCGCCGAGTAATGTTTGCACAGAGTAATCCTAGCATTATTGAAAATTCAAAATAATGATAAGCAATTTATGTGTAACTAAAAAGGCTGATATTGTTTCTTTTTAATTTGTGCTTTCTTCCGATAAGAAATAAGCTTAAATGCTATGTTCACACTGTTATGCTAATGTTCACACAATAACACAATTATTAATCATAATTACTTAAAAATTATAATTAATAATTGTACTTTATATTAATTACTTTTTACTATTGCTTTATATATTATTGCTTATATTATTGCTTTATATTTATAATTTTGGTAAAAATTTGATAAATTTTCAATTATTTTGTTATTGATAACACGACAGTTAGTCAACATGTTCAGGTGTATAATCTAAAATATATAGATTTAGTTAAATAGTTTAGGTTTGATTATGTTGTCTCCTAAGTCATTAATCTTGCTACGCCAAGAAGTTAAAAGTTTAAAATGTATGATTCGATGTCATTCGGATTTATTATTTACTATTGGGTGGGTTTAAATTGCAACAGACAAGTATGTTTTGAGTAATTTATTCAGAGACTTTGGTTTGTACCCAAGTTCATGATAATATTATATTTTGATTTTAGGTTTTGATTTTTCGTTTTGATTTTTGATTTAAATTTTTGGTTTAGATTTTCGGTTTAGATTTTTATTTTGATTTTAGATTTTCGATTAAGATTTTCGATTTAGATTTTAGGTTTTGATTTTAGGTTTTGATTTTTGATTTAAATTTTTGGTTTAGATTTTCGGTTTAGATTTTTATTTTGATTTTAGATTTTCGATTAAGATTTTCGATTTAGATTTTAGGTTTTGATTTTAGGTTTTGATTTTCGGTTTTGATTTTCGGTTTTGATTTTCGGTTTTGATTTTCGGTTTTGATTTTCGGTTTTGATTTTCGGTTTTGATTTTCGGTTTTGATTTTCGGTTTTGATTTTCGGTTTTGATTTTCGGTTTTGATTTTCGGTTTTGATTTTCGGTTTTGATTTTCGGTTTTGATTTTCGGTTTTGATTTTCGGTTTTGATTTTCGGTTTTGATTTTCGGTTTTGATTTTCGGTTTTGATTTTCGGTTTTGATTTTCGGTTTTGATTTTCGGTTTTGATTTTCGGTTTTGATTTTCGGTTTTGATTTTCGGTTTTGATTTTCGGTTTTGATTTTCGGTTTTGATTTTAGATTTAAGATTTTACTTTAGATTTTATACTTTAGATTATATTTTCGATTTTTGGTTTTGTTTTTATAATTAGGATTTTTGGTTTTGTTTCTCAGATTTGATTATAGGACTTGATTTTCGGATTTGATTTTCGATCTTGTTTTTAAATTTAGATTTTGATAGATTTAGATTTTGGTTTTTATTTTGAATTAGATTTCGGGTTAGATTTCAACTTAGATTTTAATCTAGGATAAAGTCTAAACCTTGAAAATTAAATTTTGATATTAGTTTTTTTTTATTTTCAATTTAGATTTAAATTTCGATTAAGGAATAGATTATATTAAGGGTTCGATTTTTAGGTTTCGATCTCGATTTACATTTTGCTGATTTCGATGAACATTATTATTTGGATTTACATTATGATTTTAATTTACATTATGATTTTAATTTACATTTCGATTTGGATTTACATTTCGATTTGGATTAACGTTTCGATTTGGATTTACATGTTGATTTGGATTGATATTTTGATTTGAATTGACATTTTGATGAGGATTTCATTTTTATGAGGATTTTCGTTTTTGATGAGAATTTTCATTTTGATGAAGATTTCCATTTTGATTAGGATTTTTATTTTGATTAGGATTTTCATTTTGATTAGGATTTTCATTTTGATTAGGATTTTCATTTTGATTAGGATTATCATTTTGATAAGGATTTTCATTTTGATTAGGATTTTAATTTTGATTAGGATTTTCATTTTGATTAGGATTTTCATTTTGATTAGGATTTTCATTTTGATTAGGATTTTCATTTTGATCTTAATTTCCATTTTGATATCCATTTTCATTTTACATTTTAGTTTCGATTTTGAAATTTGATTTATAGTATTGGAGTTTAAATTTACACTTAGTTACGATTTATATTCTTATTTTGATACTGGTATCGATTCTGGTTTTCGATTTCGATTCTGTTTTCGATTTTGATTCTGTTTTCGATTTTGATTCTGTTTTCGATTTAGATTCTGATTTCGATTTTGATTTCAATTTCGATTCTGATTTCGATTATGATTCTGATTATGATTTAGATTCTGATTTCGATTCGGATTCTGATTTCAATTTAGATTCTGATTTTGATTTGGTTTATGATTTCGATTTGGATTATGATTTCAATCTAGATTATGATTTAGATTTGGATTGTCTTCGATTTAAATTATGACATCGATTTATATTATGATTTTGATTATGATTTCGATTTACATTATGATTTCGATTTGAAAATTATAATAATGATGATAATTATGTTAATGAGGATTATTAAGATAGTGACGAGTGATGATGATGGTTGAAGATAATGATGATGATAATGGTTATGATAATTTATTTGCAAATTGATGAAGCCACATGATCGATTTTACCAAATACTTGTTCTAGTAGGTTTGTTTTCTGATCATATTGATTAAAAATAATTGACATTATGATGAGTTATATTGATAGTGTGTTTATCTTGCTGCTTGTCCTATTTAGCAAACAGCTTCTGACAGTTGTCTTCGTCGACTTATATTATATAATATTTGTATATTGTCTTATTAAATCGGAATTGTCACTAATTAAATTGTTATATTTTATATCTAATTGCCATTTCTTTTTTTTTTCAATAAAGAGTTGAGTGAAGATTTTTGTTAAATGGGACAAGTTGGAGATTTTATTGGTAATAATCATGATGGTCTATTGCTTTTTGACTTATGACTGTAATTGCCCACCGCCCAGGGGTAGCGGTAGAGTGGGGGTGTTTAGCCTGCGGGCGGAGGTTTGCGAGCCATGTTTGAGAGGCTTGCGAGCCATATTCGAAAGGTTTACGAGCCATGTTTGAGAGGTTTGCGAGCCATGTTGGAGAGGTTTGCGAGCCATGTTGGAGAGGTTTGCGAGCCATGTTGGAGAGGTTTGCGAGCCATGTTGGAGAGATATGCGAGCCATGTTGGAGAGATTTGCGAGCCATGTTGGAGAGATTTGCGAGCCATGATGGGGAGATTTGCGAACCATGTCGGAGAGAGTTGCGAGCCATGTTGGAGGAGTTTACGAGCCATGTTGGAGGAGTTTACGAGCCATGTTGGAAAGGCTTACGAGCCATGTTGAAGTGGCTTGCGAGCCATGTTGCAGAGGCTTGCGAGCCATGATTAAGAAGCTTGCGAGCCATATTTGACGAGCCATGTTGCAGAGGCTTGCGAGCCATGATTAAGAAGCTTGCGAGCCATATTTGACTGTGACTATTTTTAAGACTAATGCCCATTGTTGGCAGTAGTGGTTTTAAGTGACTGTTCTGTAAATTTTAAAGACCATTATGATTGTTATTAATATACCTAACATATAAGTTTAAAATTGTACTTCGGGAGCGAAGTACTTGTCAGAATGGCCGTGACGGATTTTAAGTAAAGCTTTTTTCCAATAATTGTATTTTTGGCTGTATGAACATTTGCCTTTGCCTTACACGTTCAGATAAATAATGTTTGGTAATAGTATGATCAAATCATGTATTGTTTAACATTTAATTTTGATTCAGTTCTTATAAAAATAATGTAAATATCTTATACATATCTTAGCAAGTTTTAAATAAGTTACCATTTATTATATTTGATAATTTCACGATAGTTAGTCGTAACGCCTATCATTGGCTGAACGTATTTTCAAGAATTTAAGCAAGTAAGACTACAGTAATGAATATAACAATTATTGTAATTCATTGGGATTTAGTTTCAAAAAGATTACAACGTAATTGTTTTATAAAATATTATCTCTGATATTACTTTTTCGTACAAATAGTATAGTCGATTGTGATTGGTTGAAAAGTGGTGTGAGGGGTAAACTTTTTGTGTTTAATTTAGTGGGTATTTAAGGAATGGAAAATTGAGCATACGTTTCACTTTTAAGTTTGGAGCACTACGGGATTTAAGTTAAGTAAATTCTTCATTGTATTGTGTTATTTTGAATTAATTGTTTTGTGTGTGAGTTGATTGTTTTTCAAAGGCTATCCGCTGTTAATTTTCATTCCCAATTTTATGATTATTTGTAGTAATAATAAGTAAAGTACATTATAGACAGATTTCTTTTGCATTTGCTTGGTAACTAGTATCATAGTTTAATAAAGAGATTAACTGATAACTTTAAGTTTATATTGTTGTAGTTTGTAACGATTTAATTGTAAATATCTGATTTGATAAAGCTGACGAGTTTCTTCCGCCTGTTCTTCTCTCAGCTAAAAAAAGACGTCCGAACAGGTGGTAGGTTAAAAGAAATTGGACGATTCAATTTAATAAACATTACTTTACTTAAATTGATTTATTTTGTTTTAATTCTCTCCATGTTTCTGACCATTTCTGACACATGCAATTAACTTATAAGTAAAATTCTTTACGATTTGAGTCTTGTTCTGGTATTTTCAGCGTTTTACTTTGAGATTTGGCAAATCGCTAGGTGTCCGAAGCTGTTAATTTTTTTATCGTCTGACATGACATGATCATGCACTTTTTCTCTTGTCCTTTTTGGCTCCAAACCATGAAGTGAAGGAAGCAAAATTATCCTTTTTTGAGTCTTAATTTGTAGGGCTGCGGCCCATTTTTATAATTTAAAATAACTTTAAAACCCATGCAGTAAACATGGTAAGAAATCCTTTTGGAAATAATATCATTTTATGAATTGCGAACACTGATCCGTCATGTGCTAAACCGCGTGTTCTTTTGTTCCAGGGTTTTTTTTTTATTGTTTTTATGTCTGTACATAAGTTTTAACACTGTTTAACAGTGCCTTTTTTAGTTTTCTGGTCTAACCCTTAGTACCAGCCTCATTTTTGATGTAATCAAACCTTGAATTACTCTCAACTTATCATGATGGAGATTGTCTCATATCTTCCATCGCCAATATGAAGTGGTGACCAACGCTTCATACTTCAAGCATCCTGTACTGTTCCGTACCTACTCAAGATGGGAAGTTGTATTTACTGATCAACGGCCTTGACACCAAGAGAGGGACGAAAACCTCACCGATGACATCCTTGGAAAGCTCTTAAATGGTGGAGATTCAGCGGTAACCAACCATCCTACTGTATGTACGGTAACTTTAAATATATTTCTTAACTTAGTGATAAGTTTTACAAGTTAATCTTTTGACCGTAAGCGGGATATATGTAATAAACGATAAACTGTTCTGAGAAATAAATGTAATTCTTTAAATTCAATCTTTCTCTTTATTTATCTCTGAAATCGCTTGCTGCAGCGTATAAGGCGCCCTTATCTTCTATAAATTCTAATACGCTGTACTCCAGGTGCGGAAGAGCCAACTCCCTGAACATGCTCCAGCCTAACTGAGTAAGCCGCATTTCACTTGAGCTTAAACTATAACACCGAACGCTCACCCTTTAACTCTCAATAGTCGCCCTGTGGGAGAAAACCGTTACAGCGTATGTGAGTTTCTTTATTCCATCATAATTTCCAAATTAGTAAGGTTTCGTTAGATCCTTACATATTCACCCCAAGTGAAACTGGCTATAGATTTAAAAAAAATACATCTATGACTCAAATTTGTAATGTGAATAAAAAATTACATAAAATTAAGAAAACACTTTTTATGTTAAAAAAGTGCTAAGTAGATAGGCGGGATAAATCATAATAATGATACTTTTAATCTTGGTCAAATAGTTCCGTTGTATTTTTCATATTATGACTGCCCAAAGAGAAGTGTGTTGAAAAATGCAATATTTCACCAACCTCAATTACAACTTGATAATTACACATTACATAGTATATTCGTAGTTGACATTGAATTTCTTGTTGTCACAACGAATTGATTAATTATTTCACTGATTTTGAAAACATTTTGGACAGCAACTGATATGAAACTGAAATAAAATGTTAAAACATGAAATGCACAAAACTGCCTGTTGCCGCATGTTATAGTGTATTAATTTGAAAATTTACTTTGTAATTAAAACACTTTTGTATTTGACCGAGCAAGCGCGAAGCGTCTCTGCTTTAACTTGGGCAAAAAAAAATTCTTTCGTATGTCCGGTTATCCTTTGTCTGTCCGTTTGTTCTCTTCTACAGGTCGCATTTCTTAACCGATTCTCGTAAAATTTTGTGAGCGGATTTAAAAATCATAGAGTTTTTTGTCAAGCCAGTTTTTCGAAATTTTAAAATGCCAGAAATGTGTTAAAGAAACATATTTCAATCCGACTTTCCGGCACTATTTGTTCTCTTCTACAGGTTGCATTTCACAATCGAATCTCGTGAAATTTTGTGAGAAGGGGGCTAATTATTGTCTTATTTCAAAATCTATCGCTATCGCTTTCATTTGATAGATGAATGTGACACATTGCTACATTACTTTGGTCAGTTTTTATTTAAGATTATTAATATAATTGAAAAATATTAGAAAAAATCTACTCACCCGTAGCAGCTCAGACGGGACTCGACCCGCACCCTTAGGATTCTGGCCCAATGCACTAAACAATTATGATACCGAGTCGCCAGCGAGATTGGCGTAATTTTCTAATACTTTTTACGTTTCCGCTGTATGTAGGCCAGCGCCATCTCATCAATGTGGAGAGAATTAACTTCCGACATTCGAAAGCAACACTTTTACAGATGCTAGACAAATCGATTAAGATGAAATAGCCATATAATTTTAAACTTTTAGATTTTATGCATTTACAATGCTATTGTTTAATCGATTTGTCTAGCATCTGTAAAGTTTATATATATATATTTATTTAATTTTTATTGCATTTAGACAAATAAAAAAAAATGTACTTAGTGTTTGAGACAACAATGTAGATTATCACCTAAACACCACCATATTACAATAAATAGTAATAACCATTCAAAGCTCGGTCACCCAGGTACTAGTTAATTATATCAAACAGCACGTACCCTACTATGTGCTTTGAAAACCTCGTAGCAAGAGGGCGACAGCTATTATTAACACGTTTGTATTAGGTTGCTTTCTCGTTTGTTTGTTAAGTTGTTCGTTATGTTTGTTTGTTTGGTTGTTTGTCCACAAAGTTTGCGAACGATTTTAAACTAGCTTCCCGATAAGCTAGAGACTAAAATCTTTAAACATTGGTCAGAACTGGAAGGTAATACAATATTATGGAGACACTGAGAATCTGATGATAGAGCCGGAAAAAGGCCACAGGAACTCGGTAATGAAACCATACAACCCTATCGTATTTGGACTCGTTACAATCGTCATGACGAGTTCTCTAATGGGAAACGAGGTCCAGGGTCTGATGATGAAGCTGAAAGGCCATGCTAAAGGAACTCAATATTGAAACCGTGCAATCCCATCGAGTTTAGGCTCATTTGAATCGTCTTGACGAGTACTTTGTTGGGAAATAGTGTCCGAAAATCTGATGAAGGAGCCGGAAGAAGGCCATAAGAACTCTTTAATAAAACCACGCTACCCCATCGACTCTGGGCTCGTTTGAATCGTCTTGACGAGTACTTTGTTGGGAAATAGTGTCCGAGGATCCGATGATGGAGCCGGAAGAAGGCCATAGGAACTCTTTAATAAAACCACGCTACCCCATCGACTCTGGGCTCGTTTGAATCGTCTTGACGAGTACGTCGTTGGGAAATAATGTCCAGGGTCTAATGATGGAGCCGGAAGAAGGCCATAAGAACTCCATAATAAAACCATGCAACCCTATCAAGTTTAGGCTCGTTTGAATTGCCTTGACGAGGACTTTGTTGGAAAATAGTGTCCAGGGTCTGATGATGGAGCCGGAAGAAGGCCATAGGAACTCTATAATAAAACCATGTAACCCCATCGAGTTTGGGCTCGTTTGAATCGTCTTGACGAGTTCTTTGTTGGGAAAAACTTTCCAGGGTCTGATGATGGAGCAGGAAGAAGGGCACTGGGGCTCTGTAATAAAACCATGCAACCCTATCGAGTTTAGGCTCGTTTGAATCGTGTTGACGAGTTCTTTGTTGAGAAATAGTTTCCAGGGTCTGATGATGGAGACGGAAGAAGGGCACGGGGACTCTGTAATAAAACCATGCAACCCCATCGAGTTTGGGCTCATTTGAATCGTCTTGACGAGTGCTTCAATAGGAAATGGTATATTTTTAGTCTTAGCTCGTTAACTAAAAAGCATAAAATAATAATTTTCTAAAAAATATTTTTGTATAATACGTTTTTAAAACGGATTATTACAAAAGTAATCGGACTATAAATATTAAAACGGACTAGTAAAAACAAAGTAAAAAGTAAAAAAATAATTCTTCTGTAAACCTAAAAACGTGGGGCGCGTTTTGTACAATATGGTGCACAAGAACAAAACTTAAGAATCGCCTAAGTCTTTTCTTATCTACAACTTGACCAGGATAACTAGGCGAATGACAGCTACATGACAGCTAAGTTTATGACACCGTTTTAATTTGGCAGTTAGGAAAAGACTTAGGCGATCCTTAAGTTTAGTGCAATCGGGCGTATATCATCCATATTGTCTATAGCATTAGTTTGTTGTTACTAGTCCGTTTTAATATTTTTAGTCTAATTTTTTGTAATATTTTTTTTAAACAACTTACAATTTCATTTACTTTTTAATGCGAGGTCTACAGCTCACGGACCCACTGGTTTTATCTCTATAGATAATGCTCTCCTTGACAATACACACAATAAGTGAAAATAGTTAATTGTTATACTAGTGACTCCGTGAGCTGTAGATCTCGCGTTAAGAACAAATATATATTTTAAAGATGTTGCCAAGAGGTTTTCTAAGCAAATAAAACGTGCTGATTTATTTGGTATGTACGCAGCTAGATGGAAATTCAAGTTTTGATTTTTTTCGAAATCGGTGAACTTTCGAAATGGTGAAATGTGAGAACAGATCGGCTTTCAGACAAAGCGGAAAGGATATACTAATGGTTTCAGAACCCTAAACAGATTGTTTTAATGCATGGGTGTAGATAAAAAATCTTAAAGAATTCTATTTACTTATCCTTTTCTCACATATCAATTTTACAAGTCTCAAAAACATCACTTATTCTCACGTGTAAAATCTTATTACGCGCCAAAAGTCATATGTAAATAAAATTAGGTAAGTTACTAAGCTTTGAAAAATTAAAGAAAAAATCATTTTGATACGGTTTATTTCATAAATGATTCAAAAGATTATCGTTTATGCTTTTACAGAGGCACTGAGGCACATCCGCAGTTGCCAGCGATGGAGACGACGCCACCGGCGGGTATCTGGCCACCGAAGCTGACAGCACCGATCACCGGGACCTGGCCACCGACCACAGTCGTACCAAAAACGCCAAAGTCACCGCCGACCGCGACCTCACCGAAGCCATTAGAAACAAATGGGCCGGTGACGGGGACGGCAGCCGTAGCAGCCACGCTTGGTACACCAGCACCGTATGCGCCATAAGCCAAGCCATTGCCGTAGCCAATTCCATTTAGTCCATTGACGCCGTAGCCAATTCCGTTAATTCCATTGATACCGTAGCCAAATCCGTTAAGTCCATTGATGCCGTAGCCATAAGCATCAAAACCAGTACCAACCAGGCCAGGGGTAGCGCCGTAGGGGTAGTAGGGACCGTATCCGTTGAGGGCACCCAAGCCACTGCTTACAGCTTCAGCTTCGAAAGCGAGCCCAGAGCCATAGCGGTTGAAGCACTGGCTGTAGGCATTCTGGAATCAAAATAGAAGATATAGTTTATTATATTTTTTTTCTCATAAAACATGAAGTTTTAATTTTTTTTTGTATTTTTTTAGTTGAGCCAGATTTTCTAAATTTTTCCAAATGGCAAAGATATGTAAAAAAAAGGAATTTCCGTCCGGATTTCTGGTGCTGGATGTTCTCCTCTATAGGTCGCATTTTTCAACCGATTTTCGTGAAATTTTGTGAGCAGGTTCAAAATTTATATAGAATTTTTTTTTTATGCCAGTTTTTTGAATTTTGTCAAAATGGCGGAGAAATGTAAAAAAAAACATATTTGAGTCCGACTTTCCAGCTGTCTGTTTTTCTCTACAGGTCGCATTTCTCAGTCGATTCTCGTGAAATTTTGTGATTAGATTCGATAATTATAATATGTAATTTTTTAGACCAGCAAGTTTATCTAAATTTACCAAAAATCACTAATTTCGAAAAACTTTTAAAATTAGAAATGCCATCTAGCTGCGAATATACCTACCAAATAATATACCAAATAGGACGTGTACCTACTATATGACTACTATTTGAGAATCTCGTGAGCAGTGTGAGAAAAAGGGGTGGCGACATCTTTTAGATTATTTTTTTAACAACATAAATTTGAGCTACTTTTTAACGCGAGGTCTACAGCTCATGAAGCCACTAGTAAACTAACTACAAAAGTATTATTTTCTCGTAATTTAGTTTAAGCTTAAACTACAGTTTAAAGTTTGTTGTGGAGGAAATATCAAATTCAACTCACCTGGATCAGTAAAGCCTGGAGGCAGATCAAGAAAAAGGTAGAGGAAGACATTATTGTTGATATTCAAATGAAGACCCTTCGAGTAATGTTTGAAAACTAGAACACTACTTTATATAGGTGAATTTCATATTTCTTTTGCAATTAGTGATAGCTTATCGTTTTAGTTCAGGCATTATTTTCATTACCTATTTAATTTTTACGTAATTTCAAAAGCGATAAATCACGTACAAGTTTCTTTATAAGCAGTGACCTTTTCAAGCAAATCACTGTATCGTTTTGGAATTCAAAATGGCATCTAAAGTAGTGCTTTTCATCGTATCAGCTGTTCTGGTTCAGGTAAGTGTAGAAAGAGTGTAATAGAAAAAATAGTTTATGATAACATACCTATAGTTACTTTACTCTATTTTTAAAGGGCTAAAAATGAGAATTAAGTGAAAATTTTGTACTTACATAATTTTGAGTACTTACTTGGGTACATTTTAGTTTTTTTTTGCAATTTGTTGTATTCAATCTGTCACCGATAATTTATGAAAACTTGAGGACATGAATAGCGTATTGATACTGATATTTTTGTCTACAACTCACATTTGAGTAAAATTTTTTTTCAGAATGCCTGCAGCCAGTGCTTGAACAGTTTGACTAGCCTTAACGGTCTAGGATTCTCTGGCATCAATGGTCTGGGTTACTCCGGGCTTGCCTTCGAAGCCGAAGCTGTCAGCAGCGGCATCGGTGCCCTCAACGGATACTATAACAACGGTTACAATGTTTTGAACAACGGTGTTGCTCTTTCCAACGTTGGTTATGGACCTGTTGGCGTGTTGGGGACAGGCTTAGGCGTCAACTCGCTCGGTCTGTATGGCAACAATGTGTTGGGGCTCGGCTATAACGACATTATCCCTGACTTCGTCGGCTACCCTAACCTAGGCGGCATCGGCTCAAGCGGTCCCCTCCCCGTGACCACCATCTCGCCCATCGGCCCCAGCGGGCTCGCCGTGGCGTCGGAGAACGAGATCGCAGGCACCCTGCTGGCCAGCGGCACGCTGCCGTTCCTGAGTGCCGTGTCGTTCGAGGGCGCGCTGCCGACGGCCGGCTCCGGCGTCGCCACGTGCGGCTGCGGCAACGGCGCGGTCGGCATCGTCAACGTCGGCTTCCCTGGAACCATCGGAGACTGCGGCTGCGGTGCGTCAACTCTTTACCCTGCTAATCCTTTCTACGGTGGCCTTTACTACTAAACAAATGATTGAAGTGTAATGAACTCCGAATAAATAAATGACTTTCGATGCAAACATTGCTTAAATTATTTGGTACTAGCGGCCGCCCGCGGTTTTACCCGCGTGATTACCGTTCCCGTAAGAATATCGGAATAAAAAGTAACCTTTGTTTTAATCTAGGCTATCTTCTATCTGTGTGCCAAATTTCAACCAAATCTGTTCAGAAGTTTTTGCGTGATTGAGAAACAAACATCCAAACATCTAAACATCCAAACCCACAAACTTTCACATTTATAATATGAGTAGGATGATAAAACTACAAATTCAAATATCTAAGAAAGGTTTTAGCCTATTATACTAAAAATATGGTGTGTAATGAAAAACATATAGATCCAAAGTGTAGTGAACCCTTTTTACACGATTGCCAAAAAATATAAAAGTGTATTGCGTATGTGAGTTTCTTTATTCCATCATAATTTCCAAATTAGTAAGGTATCGTTAGATCCTTACATATTCACCCCAAGTGAAACTGGCTATAGATTCTTTTAAAAATATACATCTATGACTCAAATTTGTAATGTGAAAAAAAAATTACATAAAATTAAGACAACACCTTTTATGTTAAAGAAGTGCTAAGTAGATAGGCGGGATAAATCATAATAATGATACTTTTAATCTTGGTCAAATAGTTCCGTTGGATTTTTCATATGACTGCCCAAAGAGAAGTGTGTTGAAAAAAGCAATATTTCAAACCTCATTTACAACTTTATAATTACACATTACATAATACATTCGTAGTTGACATTGAATTTCTTGTTGTCACAACGAATTGATTCATTATTTCACTGATTTTGAAAACATTTTGGACAGCAACTGATATGAAACTTAAATAAAATGTCAAAACATGAAATGCACAAAACTGCCTGTTGCCGCATGTTATAGTGTATTAATTTGAAAATTTACTTTGTAATTCAAAACACTTTTGTATTTGACCGAGCAAGCGGGAAGCGTCTCTGCTTCAGCTTGGGCAAAAATTCTTTCGTATCCGTCCGGCTATCCGTTGTCTGTCCGTTTGTTCTCCTCTACAGGTCGCATTTCTTAACCGATTCTCGTGAAATTTTGTGAGCAGATTAGAAAATCATAGTTTTTTTGTCGAGCCAGTTCTTTGAAATTTTAAAATGCTGGAAATATGTAAAAGAAACATATTTCAATCCGACTTTCCGGCACTATTTGTTCTCTTCTACAGGTTGCATTTCACAATCGAATCTCGTGAAATTTTGTGAGAAGGGGGCTAATTATTGTCTTATTTCAAAATCTATCGCTATCGCTTTCATTTGATAGATGAATGTGACACATTGCTACATTTCTTTGGTCAGTTTATATATAATTGAAAAATATTAGAAAAAATCGACTCACCCGTAGCAGCTCAGACGGGACTCGAACCCGCACCCTTAGGATTCCGGCCCAGTGCACTAACCAGCTATGCTACCGAGTCGCCAGCGATATTGGCGAAAATTTCTAATACTTTTCACGTTTCCGCTGTATGTAGGCCAGCGCCATCTCGTCAATGTGAAGAGAATTAACTTCCGACATTCGAAAGCAACACTTTTACAGATGCTAGACAAATCGATTAAGATGAAATAGCCATATAATTTTAAACGTTTAGATTTTATGCATTTACAATGCTATTGCTTAATCGATTTGTCTAGCATCTGTAAAGTTTATATACATATATATTTATTTAATTTTTATTGCTTTTAGACAAATTAAAAAAATGTAGTTAGTGTTTGAGACAACAATGTAGATTATCACCTAAACACCACCATGTTACAATAAATAGTAATAACCGATCAAAGCTCGGTCACCCAGGTACTAGTTAATTAGGTATATAAAACAGCACGTGCTGTTGACAACGCGAAAAAGATGTGACAACGCGATCCAGCCGAAACGATTACCTATAGTATAAACAATGGGACCCTTGTTGCCATCTTGTTCAAAAATATGCTAATTTCGATAGAATCTTTCTGCCGTTCAGAAATTGATATGTTCGTGATGTTCGCAGTAAGTTAACTTAGTTATCCATTTTTACCTTGAGTCTTTCTCCGTATTCTTCAGCTCTCAGCAGTTGTATTCCTTCAGAGGCACGGTGTTTGGGGCCCCAAATCACGAACAGCAGTCCAAACTGGCACTTCCACGCACTCGAATATTTAGAAAACGATTATATAGATGCTAGCACACAGGATAAATGCACTTATTATAATTTTTGAATCACACACTCCGGCACTCTGATTATCTAAAAATAAACTATTTAGCGACCGGTTGCATTTGACATCCATTGCTACTTTTCTTTGGTATGTTTTTTTTACCCCAAAGAATAGTAGCAATGTATTACGTTCATCTGTGAACTGCGACCGGTCGCTAGGCGGTTTCTAATTAGATAATCAGCCCGCGGATTTTATGGTTTTATGTTGATTTTCAACGCAGCGTTAAGATACGGATGCCGACTTCTAGGGTACGTACCCTACTATGTGCTTTGAAAACCTCGTAGCGAGAGGGCGACAGCTATATTAACACGTTTTTGTTAGGTTGCTTTCTCGTTTGTTTGTTAAGTTGTTCGTTTGTTTGTTTGGTTGTTTGTCCACAAAGTTTGCTAACGATTTTAAACTAGCTTGCCGATAAGCTAGAGACTTAAAACTTTAAAGATTAGTCAGAACTGGAAGGCAATACAATATTATGGTGTCAATGAGCTGATCTGATGATGGAACTAGAAGAAGGCCACAGGAACTTAATGATGAAACCATACAACCTCATTGTGATAAGGCTTGTTAGAATCGTCTTGACGAGTACTCTGATGGGAGATAAGGTCAAGGGTCTGATGATGAAGCTGAAGGCCATGCCAAAGGAACTCAATATTGAAACCGTGCAATCCCATCAATTTTAGGCTTATTTGAAACGTCTTGACGAGTACTTTGTTGGGAAATAGTGTCCAAGGATCTGATGATGGAGCCGGAAGGAGGCCATAGGAACTCTTAAATAAAACCATGCTACCCCATCGAGTCTGGGCTCGTTTGAATCGTCTTGACGAGTACTTTTTTGGGAAATAGTGTCCGAGGATCTGATGATGGAGCCGGAAGAAGGCCATAGGAACTCTTTAATAAAACCACGCTACCCCATCGAGTTTGGGATCGTCTGAATCGTCTTGACGAGTACTTCGTTGGGATAAATAGTGTCCAGGATCTGATGTTGGAGCCGGAAGAAGGCCATAGGAACTCCATAATAAAACCATGCAACCCCATTAAGTGTAACTGTTATTTGTAGCTGCAAGTATAAATATAAAAATAAAAGATTTAAGTACAATCAAATGTGAAGTTTTATTGAAACCTCAATAAATAAAAGAGTAAAATGTTAAAAGATTGTGAGAAATACAGGGCGTGGGTGTAATAATTTTTTTTTCTTTTTGCAGCTCACTTTTTGCACTGGCGGAAGGCCTTAAATTACAGTATTCTCACTGAGTTGAGAATTCACATATATGTGGTAAGAAAACTGAAATCAAACAAATAAGGTTTTTAAAAGAAATCTGAATTAATAAAAGCTCTAGCTTATCGCTATCCTTAAAGTAGGTTTACAATATATCAGATCAAATATAGGCTATTAATCAATAGAAAATCATTTGACAAATACACAAGTGCACTTTAGATTAAGGTGGTAGATTACAAATCAAAAGTAAGTTATGCGGTACTTATATGCATATAGCTAGGCTAAACTGATGACAGAAGAGAAGAGTAGAGATGATTACTGGGCGCCACACGCTTATGGGTAACTCACAAACGTGAATAGTAGAAGAAGGTTTAGCAAGATAAAAATATAGGAACGGTTACACCTGAGATTCGTGTTCTGGGGAGGGCTTCTGGATCGCCGGTCACTCAAGGCCAAAGGTCAGCGAACGAGGGCTTGGCGATGTTGTAGTCTGCTCAACAGCACTCGTTTCGGATGGGTGATCCCGTCAGAATTAAAAGAACTGGCGAGGAAATAGAGAACACAGCGTTATGCCAAAACAGTGACATAAAAAAAGATGTTAGTAGACATGATTGCCGTTTAGCAGAGAGACTTACCCGGACGCCGAGAACTCGAGGACTAATGTAAGAAATTGCGGTGCTCACGGTGATGCAGCTTAGGACGCAATTTGTGTGGTTTACCAGGGACAGATGACACACACAGCGTATGAGAAATACTTTCAATCACAGTACACAGTGGCGCACTCACAGCAAGTTAGGTAGAAGTTCAGAGAAAGCGAAAATCCTCACTGGACAGAGTCGGGCCCTATTTATATGTTTCCTTTTCAGCCGTTCAATTTCACAACAAATCTACCACTTTCCCGAGACAGTAAGAATAAACCATACAGACTTGCACACTTCTAGAATGATCAGATTATAGTCTATGGTTAAGAAAATTAGTTAAAGATAAATGAAGAATTATATGAAATCAAATAAAGGAAGATTTGTAGATTCTAAATAACTAATTACTCCCATTGTACATTAGATATTTATGAAGTTATTGATAAAAGTTTTTAGGAACCATAGATAATCCAAATTCTTTATCTGTGAATCCAGATGTGAAAGAAGGAAGCTACTTCACGCTAGATGTCAGTTTTGAGTGCTATTGTATGAACGAGATGACAGGATGGTTATGCATTTAGGTGTGAGAGAGATGGTAATATACGCGCGACAGACTGCCACTATTTGACACTAGATAGCGCTAAAGTTTTGATGAAGTGTGGTATCCCAACGCTAGGTGGCTTTATGAAACAGCTAGACATAGCAGAGATACAAACAGCTAGACATCCCTGCCAGAATGAGAAGGCGTATATATTTGGACACTTTCTCGTGGTATTAGTTCCGCTATTCCTCGCAAGATTGAGCCAATAGTCCGAAAATTATGATGTTTATGCTGATAAAATTAAAATGTCAAACGTCAGACCGAACTGTTGTTTGTTGACGAATCTAAGTCTACATAAAATGTAAAAAACTAGCAATTATTGCGTGGAATTGAGTTAATGAAGATGTATGTACCTTGCAATGTGGGATGTATAAAAAAGTGTTGTGTAATGATGTAAAATATTGGATAAAAAAAACATAAATAAAGGTTTGAAATAAAACAATTTTAACGGATACTAGCGCGGTTTTATTGAAAGTTCTTTGGTAATTAGTTGGTATTTGGTTTGATTTTTGGTTCTACAAACGGTACGTAGATGACACTTTCACAATACTACCTAGAGACAGTGTCCCTGCATTTCTGAACCATCTTAACTCCATAAACCCCAACATACAATTTACTATGGAGTTAGAGACAGATAATAAACTAGCTTTCCTAGACATTCTCATTATCAGGAATCCGAACCAAACCTTGAGCCATACAGTGTATCGTAAAGCAACCCATACAGACAGATACCTCAATGGTGACTCTCACCATCATCCTATACAGTTAGCTACCGTAGGGAAATCTTTGTTTCAGAGAGCCCGCGGCATCTGTGACAAACAACACCTGACGGCTGAGCTTCAGCACGTGAAACAAGTACTGCGTAACAACAAGTTGCAAGTACCACGCCTTCGTCACAGAAAACGCGACAAACCAGCCACAGTAGAGCGTCAACCTGCCATCCTACCATACTTGAAGGGTGTCACTGACAAGATTGGAAACATTCTGAAGCGAGCGTCAATCAAAACTTACTTCAAGCCGCTGAAGAAGATCAACCAATTCTTACGACCTATCAAGTGTAATATCCCCCTTCAAGCCGCAGGCGTCTACAAACTAGATTGTGACTGTGGGCTCTCCTACATCGGGCAAACAAAGAGAAGCATAGGGATCCGCGTTAAAGAGCATATAGCTGACATGAAACATAGGCGCGATAACAAGTCTGCAGTGTGTGATCACGCCTTTGAGGGGCCCAACCATTACATTAGATTTGACAAACCCCAAATCCTTGCTAGGGAACGTAGATTTATTCCTAGAATGCTCCGCGAGGCTATCGAAATTAATAAATATCCTAATTTCAATAGAGATGATGGTTGGAAAATTCCACCAGCTTGGGATCCCATCATTCACAAGCTAAAGCCCCAAACACACACTGCAAGATCTAATGATACGGTTAGTTCCTTTTGCAAATAAATTAATACATATAAAAGACGGAGGTCGGCTTTCCTCTCCAAGTTTTCTTTCGCCATTTCTTTCTTGGAGGGGCCTCCCAATTTTATGAAATGGTGGTAGTTTCAGTAGATTCTCTCTTATTAGCATTAATTAAATCACAAAATTAAATTATAAATTAACTTAAACCAATTAAAAAATTTGTTAAATATTAATTTCTGAACGTCTCAAAAAATTCATCGCTTGAGGGTAGGCTCACGAGTGGCTTCAGTCCCCCGTGACCACGGCAGCTGCAAAGGTGCCGAAACGTCGGGAAAACCAAAAATCAAACCAAATACCAACTAATTACCAAAGAACTTTCAATAAAACCGTGCTAGTATCCGTTAAAATTGTTTTATTTCATGTCTAGTGAGCGCGTAAGCTTGAGAAGTGAATATAAATAAAGGTTGGTATCGTCAAAGTATATTTTGAATGTAACATATCAAAAATGATATGTTAAAAGTTTGGGCTCGTTTGAATCGCCTTGGCGAGGACTTTGTTGGGAAATAGTGTCCAGGGTCTGATGAGGGAGCCGGAAGAAAGCCATAGGAACTCTATAATAAACCCATGCAACTCCATCCACTTTGGGCTCGTTTGAATCGTCTTGACGAGTTCTTTGTTGGGAAATAGTTTCCAGGGTCTGATGATGGAGCAGGAAGAAGGGCACTGGGACTCTGTAATAAAACCATGCAACCCTATCGAGTTTGGGCTCGTTTGAATCGTGTTGACGAGTTCTTTGTTGGGAAATATTTTCCAGGGTCTGATGATGGAGACGGAAGAAGGGCACGGGACTCTGTAATAAAACCATGCAACCCCATCGAGTTTCGGCCCGTTTGAATCGTCTTGACGAGTGCTCCGATAGGAGATGGTATATTTTTAGTCTTAGCTCGTTAACTTAAAAAAAAAATAATATTCTAAAAAAATATTTTTTTATAACACGTTTTTAAAACGGATTATTACAAATAAAATCGGACTATAAATATTAGAACGGATTAGTAAAAACAAAGTAGAAAGTAAAAAAATTCATGCTTTTGTAAATATTCATAACCCTAACAACCTATACATACAGAAATTTTAAACCTAAAAATTTAAACCTAAAAACGTGGGGCGCCTTTTTTACAATTTATCATCCATATTGTCTAATAGCATTAGTTTGTTTTTACTAGTCCGTTTTAATACAGGGTCATTTTTGGACCCCTTTTCAAACTTTGTCAGGTCATTCTATAACAGCAGTACAATCAATTTATGAAGTAAAACAAAAATATTTTTTTTACATTTTTACCCCAAACTTTTCCCTACACAAATTGAAATTGTTGTCACCGTTTGCGCGTCGCACGGTCGACCCGCGCGAGCCCCCGTCCCGCCACTCGCCTTCCCCCGCTCGCGTCCCGTTCGTGACGGTGAGCGTGCGCGCCTAGATTTTTAGGATATATAAAGTGGTTAAAAACTGTGAATTCAAAAAGAAATAATTTATAATTTTAGTCTTATTGCCTCGCCTGAAGGAGTTGGGACTGGAAGTGAATGCGACCAAATGTGAGTTTTTCGCCTGTAGCGCAGAGTCTTCTTCTTCTTTTCTTTCCTTCACCTCTTTACTTCCTGGCCTCAAGGAACAAAACAGACAGACGCTTTATCTGCTTGGTGCTCCAATTTTCCCAGCCGCAATTCCTGAGGCCCTAGAAACTCGCAGGGAGAATCTCTCACTCGCCAGTGAGCGTCTTAAGGACATAACTCCGCACGTTGCTCTGGTCCTCATGCAGAAGTGTTTTGCTGTCCCTAAGATGACATATCTCCTGCGGACAGCTCCCATTTGGTTGTTTCCCGGCGCTGTTGAATCCGCTGATGCCGTAATCAGGAGTATTTTGGAAACAATATTAAACGTCTCTCTGAGCGGGGAGCACTGGACGCAAGCAACTTTACCAGTCCGGTACGGGGGACTTGGTGTGCGGTGCGTTCGGGATGTGAGCCTGCCGGCTTTCTTGGCGTCGGCCCATGGGGTTGCGGACCTAGTCGCTGATATATTATCCTTGAATGGCGACAAGGTAACCGTCCCTCATGCGGCCGATGCCATCACGACCTGGCTGGCTCGCGTCCCGGGCGCAGCCGTCCCTCAGAACCCTGAATTCCAGCGCTCATGGGACGACATAGCCTGCAAAGCCATCCTCGAACGAATCACTGACAGGGCTGGGGCGGTGGATCTCGCGAGACTCTTGGCGGTGTCACGGCCAGAGTCTGGTGCGTGGCTGCAGGCACTACCTTCGCCTCATATAGGTACTTTGCTCGACGCCGACTCCCTGCGGGTGGCGGTCGCCCTTCGCTTGGGCTGCGATGTATGCGAACCACACATATGCATCTGCGGTACCATGGTGGGGGCCGATGGCCATCACGCGTTGAGCTGTCGTCGTTGCGCAGGAAGGCATCCTCGCCATCATGCCCTAAACGACATCTTACAGCGGGCTCTCACGTCGGCCGGCATCCCCTCCGTTCTTGAGCCGCCGGGTCTCAGCCGCACGGACAGTAAGCGGCCTGATGGCCTAACGCTAGTGCCGTGGGAAAAGGGGCGATGCCTGCTGTGGGACGCGACTTGTGTCAGCACCTTCGCTGCTACCCACATCTGTCGTACCTCACGCGCGGCTGGGGCGGCGGCGGAACACCAGGCGGTCGCAAAACACCTGAAATATGCCCCGCTCGAACAGGCCTATTTTTTCATCCCTTTTGCGGTAGAAACAGCGGGATGCTGGGGGTCAGAGGCAATACAATTTGTCAAAGACTTGGGGCGTCGGCTCAGACAAAAAACCTGTGACCCCCGCTCTGGGTCGTTCCTGGTGCAAAGATTGTCCATTGCCATCCAACGCGGCAACGCGGCCAGCGTTATGGGCACATTTGCACCGGGGACTACTCGGGGCGGTCTATTGGACTAAGAATAGACCTAGTGATATTTTTAATATTACTGTTATGTCATTATTTACATATTTATAATTATCTCACCAATTTTTTTTTATTACTTCCTTGAACTATTATTTGATTTTGTAAAAAGGGGTGGCAAAATTACCCTGTATTTTGAGTCCGTTTTTTTTGTAATATTTTTTTTAAACAACTTAAAATTTTATTTACTTTTGAATGCGAGGTCTACAGCTCACGGAGCCACTAGTTTCATCTCTATAGATAATGCTCTCCTTGACAATACACACAATAAGTGAAAATAGTTAATTGTTATACTAGTGACTCCGTGAGCTGTAGATCTCGCGTTAAGAACAAAAATAATTTTAAAGATGTTGCCAAGGGGTTTTCTAAGCAAATAAAACGTGCTGATTGGTATATTATTTGGTATATACGCAGCTAGATGGCAATTCAAGTTTTGATTTTTTTTCGAAATCTGTGAACTTTCGAAATGGGTGAAATGTGAGTACAGAATGGTTTCAGAACCCTATACATATTATTTAATGCATGGGTGTATATAAAAAATGTTACTAAGCTTTGAAAAATTAAAGGAAAACTCATTTTGATACGATTTATTCCATAAATGATTCAAAAGATTATCGTTTATGGTTTTACAGAGGCACTGAGGCACATCCGCAGTTGCCAGCGATGGAGACGACGCCACCGGCGGGTATCTGGCCACCGAAGCTGACAGCACCGATCACCGGGACCTGGCCACCGACCACAGTCGTACCAAAAACGCCAAAGTCACCGCCGACCGCGACCTCACCGAAGCCATTAGAAACAAATGGGCCGGTGACGGGGACGGCAGCCGTAGCAGCCACGCTTGGTACACCAGCACCGTATGCGCCATAAGCCAAGCCATTGCCGTAGCCAATTCCATTTAGTCCATTGACGCCGTAGCCAATTCCGTTAATTCCATTGATACCGTAGCCAAATCCGTTAAGTCCATTGATGCCGTAGCCATAAGCATCAAAACCAGTACCAACCAGGCCAGGGGTAGCGCCGTAGGGGTAGTAGGGACCGTATTCGTTGAGGGCACCCAAGCCACTGCTTACAGCTTCAGCTTCGAAAGCAAGCCCAGAGCCATAGCGGTTGAAGCACTGGCTGTAGGCATTCTGAAATCAAAATTGAAGATATAGTTTCTAATATTTCGTTTCTAATATTTTCGCATTTCTCAATCGATTCTCGTGAAATTTTGTGATACGGTTCGATAATAATATATGTAATTTTTTAGACCAGCAAGTTTATCGAAATTTACCAAAAATCACTCATTTCGAAAAACTTTTAAAATTAGAAATGCCATCTAGCTGCGAATATACCTACCAAATAATATACCAAACAGCACGTGTACCTACTATATGACTACTATTTGAGAATCTCGTGAGCAGTGTGGGAAAAAGGGGTGGCGACATCTTTAGTTTTTTTTTTTAACAACATACAATTTGAGCTACATTTTAACGCGAGGTCTACAGCTCACAAAGCCACTAGCAAACTAACTAAAGTATTATTTTCTCGTAATTTAGCCTAAGCTTAAAACACAGTTTAAAGTTTGTTGGGGACGAAATATCAAATTCAACTCACCTGGATCAGTAAAGCCTGGATGCAGATCAAGAAAAAGGTAGAGGAAGACATTATTGTTGATATTCAAATAAAGACCCTTCGAGTAATGTTTGAAAACTAGAACACTACTTTATATAGGTGAACTTCATATTTCTTTTGCAATTAGTGATAGCTTATCGTTTTAGTTGAGGCATTATTTTCGTTACCTATTTAATTTTTACGTCATTTCAAAAGCGATAAATCACGTGCAAGTTTTTTTATAAGCAGTGACCTTTTCAAGCAAATCACTGTATCATTTTGGAATTCAAAATGGCATCTAAAGTAGTGCTTTTCATCGTATCAGCTGTTCTGGTTCAGGTAAGTGTAGAAAGAGTGTAATAGAAAAAATACTTTATGATAACATAGTTAGTTTACTCTATTTTTAAAGGCTAAAAATGAGAAATGAGTAAAAGTTTTGTACATACATCATTTTGAGTTTTTACTTGGGTACATTTTAGTTTTTTTTTTTGCAATTTATAGTATTCAATCTGTCAACGATAATTTATGAAAACTTGAGGACATGAATAGCGTGTTGATACTGATATTTTTGTCTACAACTCACATTTGAGTAAAATTATTTTTTCAGAATGCCTACAGCCAGTGCTTGAACAGTTTGACTGGCCTTAACGGTCTAGGATTCTCTGGCATCAATGGTCTGGGTTACTCCGGGCTTGCGTTCGAAGCCGAAGCTGTCAGCAGCGGCATCGGTACCCTCAACGGATACTATAACAACGGTTACAATGTTTTGAACAACGGTGTTGCTCTTTCCAACGTTGGTTATGGACCTGTTGGCGTGTTGGGGACAGGCTTAGGCGTCAACTCGCTCGGTCTGTATGGCAACAATGTGTTGGGGCTCGGCTATAACGACATTATCCCTGACTTCGTCGGCTACCCTAACCTAGGCGGCATCGGCTCAAGCGGTCCCCTCCCCGTGACCACCATCTCGCCCATCGGCCCCAGCGGGCTCGCCGTGGCGTCGGAGAACGAGATCGCAGGCACCCTGCTGGCCAGCGGCACGCTGCCGTTCCTGAGCGCCGTGTCGTTCGAGGGCGCGCTGCCGACGGCCGGCTCCGGCGTCGCCACGTGCGGCTGCGGCAACGGCGCGGTCGGCATCGTCAACGACGGCTTCCCTGGAACCATCGGAGGCTGCGGCTGCGGTGCGTCAACTCTTTACCCTGCTAATCCTTTCTACGGTGGCCTTTACTACTAAACAAATGATTGAAGTGTAATGAACTCCGAATAAATAAATGACTTTCGATGCAAACATTGCTTAAATTATTTGGTACTAGCGGCCGCCCGCGGTTTCACCCGCGTGATTACCGTTCCCGTAAGAATATCGGAATAAAAAGTATCCTATGTTTTAATCTAGGCTATCTTCTATCTGTGTGTTAAATTTCAACCAAATCCTTTCAGAAGTTTTTGCGTGATTGAGGAACAAACATCCAAACATCCAAACCCACAAACTGTCACATTTATAATATGAGTAGGATGATAAAACTACAAATTCAAATATCTAAGAAAGGTTTTAGCCTATTATACTAAAAATATGGTGTGTAATGAAAAACATATAGATCCAAAGTGTAGTGAACCCTTTTTACACGATTGCCAAAAAATATAAAAGTGTATTGCGTATGTGAGTTTCCTTATTCCATCATAATTTCCAAATTAGTAAGGTATCGTTAGATCCTTACATATTCACCCCAAGTGAAACTGGCTATAGATTCTTTTAAAAATGTACATCTATGACTCAAATTTGTAATGTGAAAAAAAATTACATAAAATTAAGACAACACCTTTTATGTTAAAGAAGTGCTAAGTAGATAGGCGGGATAAATCATAATAATACTGTTTTGCACTCCAACAAAACAGTTATTATGAGTGTGAGAAAACACAGCGTTGATTTGAAGATGCGTCATACAGATTCACCTTATATCTACCACAATTGTACAAAGATTTATAAGTCACTCACCAATTTTCCAGACCAAACCTTGCTTACATGTCTTCTTTCACCTCGCTAAGCTCTGTGGACAGTGACAGATGACAGCTGTCACATGTCAGTATCATGTCATAGTAGTCTTCACCTGCAAGCACTTAGGCAACGCTGTGTTTTCTCACACTCATAATAACTGTTTTGTTGGAGTGCAAAACAGTATTATTATATGTGATCGAAAACACAGCGTTGATTTGAAGACCTGTTTGATATCTGCTGGTGAAAGAAGGACAAACGCTATGTGAATTCTCACTTATTCAACATCACAAATAAAATTTAATAATATTAAATTATTGTTTAGATACCTCTCTAAAAATGTGATTCACTAATGTCTCTTTTACGAATAACATGCAACCAATTTGTTAATCAGATTGCTATTCAACAAACACAGTAACTTAATTACTTGAGAACAATGGAATATTTAGAAATAAAATTTAATACCACAGCTAAATTAATCTTCATAGGTTATTACCACCTGTATTTACAGGTATTTCTTGCACTTCTTGCAAGGTTTTTTTTTTTATATTATTATTATTTTATTTCTTATTATTATTTTTCAGCTATACTTTATTAACTAAACACTAGGTTTAGAATCCAGATTCTATAACTGTTGTTCTTGTGGCTAGTTTCACAATCACCTATTCATTTAATAAAAGAGTTAAATAATTGAGTTGTCAGAATTGGACTGTGTATAGAATACACCATCCCATATTCAGAATTAAAATTGCTATTAACATACAGAAATGTAAATTTTGCGCTAAGGATTTTTTAATCTTAATAAATCTTATTAGCCTGAAAAATATTAGTATTAGTCAAAAGACATGGGCCACACCACAACAGTAATATATATCTCTCCAGTATTCAAAACAGATTTCTTGTGAACTAAACAATGTTGTGTTTTGATAAGTCAAAGAGGACTCGATTGCCCAAATCTGTGATTTGATTGGTGTGGCCTCGCCTCAGAGATTGCTTTTAATATTACTTATATAAAAAGAACATGAAATCCTTAGTTATGTATAAGAACAGCAGGATCTGCATAACTATTTTATCTACTGCAAAAATATATTTTCATAATTACTATAGAACTAGATGTAAAAGCTTTACTCTTTCTTTATTTAGGGTTTACCCTCTTTCTCAGGGAACTCTATGAGGTGTAAATGAGGAACCAATGTGGGCTACCTGATCTGGTCACCCGCAACCTTCTAACTATATCAAGGTTCTAGCTAGCTCATCTATCCGAGGTATGTTTTTTGCCTCTTGTGAATTCAATCAAGCTGATGTGAATGCAATCAAGCTGATGTGAATGTCTTTATACTTACTTTTGGTTCTGTTAAGGTTTATGCCTGGATGATTGCAAGCCAGGAATACTGGTACCAACTCGATTGTGGAAACGCACACGGCATTTTAATTGCCAAGGACGGCGCGGCTGCAGGGTTGTCAAATATTGCATAGCCATACTTTGAGTCCCAGGTAAGGTACCTTATCCAAGGTTACCAAGTCACCATTTGGGACACCCCATTTAGGTATAAAGCCTCCGAGGCCTGGGGCAACGAGAGAGGCCATTCCGGCACATCGTCTCAAATTTGGCGGTCGGCAGAGCCGTTGTACCCCCCCGGGAGGTACGCCGCTGAAAGCGTGATGGTAAATCACTCGGCTATCCTGCAGCCCTACCGTCCCCTTGAGCAGAGCAATTGAACGCATAGGTACCTACAACGCTGGTAGCGGAGGTGATCCATTAAGGTTCTACTGTCCATTTGGACAAGTAGGTTATTATTATCGCCATCATCTTGGATGTGTATCAACAATATTATGTTTTGTGACTAGGTATGTAGGTACTCTTAAATGACGGGGATCCGCTCCCTGTTCATATAGACACGTTGAGGATAAACTGGCGCACGCTGCAGCTATCTCACTAAGGAACAGTTGCCAACACATCAGACCATACATGTTGATCTTGAGACCGTTCTTCTGGCGTACGTAATAAAAGCTGCCCTCGCAGCTCAACTGTTCAACTTAACGTGCTGTCGACTGCACATCTAAACGTCAATGTCACACAGTCCTGGGGATATTTTCCTTTAAATTAGCTGATGTTGAAGTAATCACCTCAACCCACGAATGTCGCGGCTATCACCAAACACTCATGGTAATCATAACGTAGATTTTTATGTAGGCATACGTAACCCAAAAATAAAAATAAAAATATGATGTGGATTAAAAGGGAAATAATTAAATCGCAATATGATAGACTAATACTTTTCATACCTAAGGACTGTTAGTTATCTTATTCAAGGCTACCAAGTCACAGTTTAGCACACCCCATCTAGGTGTAAAGCCTCCGAGGCTTGGGGAATGTCTGTCTCTGGTATGATTCCTATCCACCCGACTACCTCCTGGTGGATTTCAGATATAAACTCCTGAAAGATCCGTAATCGGAAATCAATCTGTATTGATATGTCTGAATTAAATGACATTATTAATCAAAAGTGTATATTTGAGCTCGTTTGCATAGCTCAATAGCCCCCACACTTAATTCTCACAAAAAGATGCGCCTTCCTTGAGAACTTCTGATAGCACACTCTTAATCCTTATTAATGTTTTGGTATTAGTGATGTAGCTTTAACTGTTTTGCAAGAAACATCCATACTCTGCATACACTATATTATTATTTTGTTCTAGGATTGACTTCTGTAAATTATCAAAACAGACTTTCAGGAATTATTAACAGTCCTGAAACTTGCCTAGTGATCAGCAGTAAGGTGTCACGTGACTGCTGACTGGCTGGAAATGAGAGATCATAATACGGTAATGCAAGGCAGTTCATTTTCAGGCTGGAACTAAGAGGTCATAATACGCCCCCAGATCCTAATATTGACTTATTAGCTAATAGCTAGGTACATAATATCTGAGACCCGAGTCTGACCCCCTTGGATATTTATAAAAGTCCGGAGGCTAAAGATTGTTGAAAGAATTTGGATACTGGATACTTCTACAATCAGACTCATAAGACTAAAATTGACTATTTTCCTTTGTCTAGTTTACTTACTAAACTCATAGGTGATTTTCTCTTTGGATAAGCTATAATAAGTACATATTTAAATTTTATTCAATATTCACTTACTCCATCATTTCATTTCATTCTGCTATCACTAGTTAAACTTAGTTGTACTATGCAGTGGCCTACTCAAAATAGAAATAATAGAAATATTAGTTATAATAATCATGAAAAGAATTTGCTATTATAATTTCACTGACCTGATAATACACATAATTTAATCATTCAATTTCATGGCCCTACTGAGGAATTAAGTACCTAACAAAAGTAGGTTACACATCCTATTATTATTATTATTGTAAATAAATATCAAGACTGTATCTTCAAGATAAAAAGTAACTAGTTATAACTCTGATTTGAGTTTAACTCTGTGTTAGGTATGTAAATAATTTGAGACCCTCTGTCTACTATTTTGTAAGTTATGTGGACACTTGCCACCTTATGTAATGTTTAATAAAGTATTATAATCAACTTACTGTATTGAACATACTTTTGTATACCAGATACGGCTACCTTATTGTGTATCTCCAAAGAATCTACGGAATGTTTTCTGTAACCGCAATCAAAGTAACTTTTATTTAATTCTATCCAATAACATAATAACACAATATAAAGCTGACTCTTTATTACACATCTTACTTATGTTCTTATTACTTACACTACAATGTAAATTTCCAAATTTTTATCAATCATAATCTATCTAACGGTACTAGCACAGCCCTGGTACTAGATAGACTCCTATGCAACACTCTCTCCAAGTTTGCGAATCACATCTCGAAATGGAACCACTTTAATGAATAGGTAGATAATCTGCGGCTAGAGAAACATTTCTTTACTTAGTTTTCAACTTTCTAATTTTTGTACACTCACTCTTTTTCTTCTATCTGTACAACAGTTGCCTAATCTTGTAGAGTACTCCAGCAACTCATGCCAGGATATTGAGATAGTGTAAATAAGAAGTGTCTAACTCACTTGGCCGAGTTGCTCAATGCGAGAAATTCTGTTGTGATTATTTCAGGAGGTCCTGGTATTGTAAGTTCACACTTGTTATATTAGACCAGCTATGCTAAGAGCCTCTGATTGTACTGATTACCTACTACCTACTGAAAAAGAACAGTTCAACAGACTTTAAAAACCAAAAATCAGTTTGGTGTGGCAGATTAACACTTCAAATACCTACTTAGTTTATTTCTGTTGTGAGGAAACTAGGTTTCTCAATTTCTCATATTCAAAACATTAGTTTATGATAGGTACTCGCATCAAAATAAAAAAGTTTTGTGTCAATAGAAACTTATGGTACCAATGATCAACTGGGTGCGTCTTAGTTATAATAGAACTGGTCAACTTGACCAAAGAGCTGTTATTCTTCCGAGTAATAAATAACTCGGTATTAATTCACGAAAACGAGATGGTGGGCGATTGGTAATTTCATTCAGCACTCCGCTCTCTTAATTAAGAGAGGAAGATTTATGTGGGCCCCAGATAATCATAGGGCCCGAATGTTCCCTCGTGTCATCATCCGCTGATGAACGAGAACAGTCGCATGACCCTTGTCACGTACCAATCTGTACCAGCTAGTGCTCTTAGTGTGTTTTCGCTAGTGTTTTCGAAGCAGCGGTCTGCCGGTAACATGTAAACACGTCTTGTAAGCATCACCATCTCGTTCTTTTAATTAGTAAGGTCGTAAACGCTTACCAAACAAGCAGCATTATTGTAAGAATTCTTGAATTCACTTATAAATTCAACAAACACTGCACTTTATAACAATTTTAGTTTTGAGAAAACTTTTGCACGTGGTATCGCGGCAAATCTTAAAAACGCTATGACATGATACTGACATGTGACAGCTGTCATCTGTCACTGTCCACAGAGCTTAGCGAGGTGAAAGAAGACATGTAAGCAAGGTTTGGTCTGGAAAATTGGTGAGTGACTTATAAATCTTTGTACAATTGTGGTAGATATAAGGTGAATCTGTATGACGCATCTTCAAATCAACGCTGTGTTTTCGATCACATATAATAATGATACTTTTAATCTTGGTCAAATAGTTCCGTTGGATTTTTCATATGACTGCCCAAAGAGAAGTGTGTTGAAAAATGCAATATTTCAAACCTCAATTACAACTTGATAATTACACATTACATAATACATTCGTAGTTGACATTGAATTTCTTGTTGTCACAACGAATTGATTAATTATTTCACTGATTTTGAAAACATTTTGGATAGCAACTGATATGAAACTGAAATAAAATGTTAAAACATGAAATGCACAAAACTGCCTGTTGCCGCATGTTATAGTGTATTTATTTGAAAATTTACTTTGTAATTCAAAACACTTTTGTATTTGACCGAGCAAGCGCGAAGCGTCTCTGCTTCAGCTTGGGCAAAAATTCTTTCGTATGTCCGGCTATCCGTTGTCTGTCCGTTTGTTTTCCTCTACAGGTCGCATTTCTTAACCGATTCTCGTGAAATTTTATGAGCAGATTAGAAAATCATAGTTTTTTTGTCGAGCCAGTTTTACGAAAGGAGAATGGCAAACTGGGAACCATTTTCTAAATTCATAAATACTGAGCGTGCCCAATTCGGACCTTATGAGATTTACAGGTCATTATGTGGTGGTTACTTTTCAATTTAAAGTGTTCGTAAAAAAGGAGGCAACATTTAGAAAAACAACGTCATCCGCAACTAAAAATGTCAAAAACAGTAAAATTCTAATAGGTAATATAATGTATTAATTATTGAATTCTTATTTTCAATAAGAAAGGGTCTAGGTATATGAAAAAATACAATTGTTTTTCGTTTTTGAGGTTAAAATCATGGCCGCCAGGCGCATTACCAATTGACGCGGATTAGTACCTACCTATCGTTATCATACTATGTTTCAGGTCAATGATAGATAGGTAGTAGGTAATTGTCTATTTCGGTCTAATTACTAAATATTTGTAGATTTCATGAGCAGCCTCACCTAAAGCTTTTAAATAAAAATCATTCTGTGTAGGTTATGTAATGTATCCAAAGTAATTGCCTACTAGGTGCTGTTTTGAGGTTAGGTTTTAAAATAACTTTTTATCCCCAGCTTTAAAGTGTATCTTACGATTACATAATTTATTAGGCTTTAATAGAGGATTAAAGTCATGCTATTTACTTCTTGGCACGCTAAGCCTTTATGTGGCTCTGAAAATATATGGACACCTGCCATTCTCCTTTTAAAATGCCGGAAATATGTTAAAGAAACATATTTCAATCCGACTTTCCGGCACTATTTGTTCTCTTCTACAGGTTGCATTTCACAATCGAATCTCGTGAAATTTTGTGAGAAGGGGGCTAATTATTGTCTTATTTCAAAATCTATCCCTATCGCTTTCATTTGACAGATGAATGTGACACATTGCTACATTTCTTTGGTCAGTTTATATATATTTGAAAAATATTAGAAAAAATCGACTCACCCGTAGCAGCTCAGACGGGACTCGAACCCGCACCCTTAGGATTCCGGCCCAATGCACTAACCAGCTATGCTACCGAGTCGCCAGCGATATTGGCGAATTTTTTTAATACTTTTCACGTTTCCGCTGTATGTAGGCCAGCGCCATCTCATCAATGTGAAGAGAATTAACTTCCGACATTCGAAAGCAACACTTTTACAGTACCCGTAGCACGAACAGCTATCGAAAAAAATAACGCGCGTAAAATCATTCGATAGTGCAGTTTTGTATGAAAAATCAGTATAGCGCCATCTACCGCCAAATAGCGAAATTAAATTTTCCATAGAGAATTCACTATCGAGTAATTTTACGCGCGTTATTTTTCTCGATAGCTGTTCGTGCTAAGGGTACAGATGCTAGACAAATCGATTAAGATGAAATAGGCATATAATTTTAAACGTTTAGATTTTATGCATTTACAATGCTATTGCCTAATCGATTTGTCTAGCATCTGTAAAGTTTATATATATATATTTATTTAATTTTTATTGCTTTTAGACAAATTAAAAAAAAATGTAGTTAGTGTTTGAGACAACAATGTAGATTATCACCTAAACACCACCATGTTACAATAAATAGTAATAACCGATCAAAGCTCGGTCACCCAGGCACTAGTTAATTAGGTATATAAAACAGCACGTGCTGTTGACAACGCGAAAAAGATGTGACAACGCGATCCAGCCGAAACGATTACCTATAGTATAAACAATGGGACCCTTGTTGCCATCTTGTTCAAAAATATGCTAATTTCGATAGAATCTTTCTGCCGTTCAGAAATTGATATGTTCGTGATGTTCGCAGTAAGTTAACTTAGTTATCCATTTTTACCTTGAGTCTTTCTCCGTATTCTTCAGCTTTCAGCAGTTGTATTCCTTCAGAGGCACGGTGTTTGGGGCCCCAAATCACGAACAGCAGTCCAAACTGGCACTTCCACGCACTCGAATATTTAGAAAACGGTTATATAGATGCTATCGGGGCCTATTCTCGCGCACTGCGACATTTCTCGAATTCGAGATCATCTCTAATCACAAATCTCTATTGAAAATGTCACTAAAATCTCTACTGCAGCCAAAAAACTTATTCTCGGCAATTTTCGACATTACAAGTCGAAAGTCTTTGGAATCTCTACAATTTCTTGACTTTTTCGAGATATTTCGAATTTGACACTATGGCACGCGCCCGATGTCTGCCTGCAAGAAACGCAACGCTGTTTAACATTGATTACTGCTGGCTTAGTCGGTCACCCATCCCGAACCCGACCTTTTTACAAAGTTGTTTAACATTCGTTATCGAAGTCCTTTGTAAATGTTGTTTAACATTGATTACTTCTGGAATCGTCGGTCACCCATCCCAAACCCGACTTTTTTTCAAAGTGGTTACCAGATGGTCACCCATCTCACACCCGGCCTTATTTTTTTTTACTTTCGTCGCATCGCAGTCGCAAACGGTCACCCATCCCACACCCGGCCATTTCCTAAAATTGCTTAACATTCGTCATCACACTCCCAAACGGTCACCCATCTAGTAACTGGCAACCGGCCTCTTCAAAAGTAGCTAAACATTCCTTATTGCTATTCCAAACGGTCACCCATCTCACACCCGGCCTTATTTAAAGATTTTTTACTTTCGTCGCATCTCAGTCACAGCCGGTCACCCATCTCACACCTGGCCATTTCCTAAAATTTCTTAACATTCGTCATCACAGTCCCAAATGGTCACCCATCTAGTAACTGGCAACCGACCTTTTCAAAAGTAGCTTAAGATTCGTTATTGCTGTTCCAAACGGTCACCCATCTGAGATGGGTCACCATTTTCAAAGTGGTTACCAGATGGTCACCCATCTCACACCTGGCCTTATTTAAAGCTTTTTTACTTTCGTCACATCGCAGTCACAAACGGTCACCCATCCCACACCGGGCCATTTCTAAGAATTGCTTAACATTCGTCATCGCAGTCCAAAATCACCCATCTCGTAACCGGCCTCTTCAAAAGTAGCATTTAACATTCGTTATTGCATTTCCAAACGGTCACCCATCTCACACCCGGCCATTTCTTAGAATTGCTTAACATTCATCATCGCAGTCCTAAATGTTCACCCATCCCGTACCCGGCCTCTCCAAAAGTAGCTTAACATTCGTTATTGCAGTCCCAAATGGTCACCCATCTCATAAGAAAGAGACAATTCGACATTTCGACTAACGTAACTTTCGAGATATTCAATCTCTACCGCTGTCGACCACACGTTGCATGTCGAGTGCCAGCCATCGACATATCTCTACGGTGACATTGCGAGAATACCAAAAACTGGTTTCAATAGACAAAATGGCGAATCCGCCATTTTATTTCGACATATCTCTATTTCGACATTATGTCTATTGCGTGAGAATCGGCCCCCAGGATAAATGCACTTATTATAATTTTTGAATCACACACTCCGGATTTTATGGTTTTATGTTGATTTTCAACGCAGCGTTAAGATACGGATGCCGACGAAACTTCTAGGGTACGTACCCTACTATGTGCTTTGAAAACCTCGTAGCGAGAGGGCGACAACTATTATTAACACGTTTTTGTTAGGTTGCTTTCTCGTTTTTTGTTAAGTTGTTCGTTTGTTTGTTTGGTTGTTTGTCCACAAAGTTTGCAAACGATTTTAAACTAGCTTCCCGATAAGCTAGAGACTTAAAACTTTAAAAATTAGTCAGAACTGGAAGGCAATACAATATTATGGTGTCAATGATCTGATCTGATGATGGAACTAGAAGAAGGCCACAGGAACTTAATGATGAAACCATACAACCTCATTGTGATAAGGCTTGTTAGAATCGTCTTGACGAGTACTCTGATGGGAGATAAGGTCAAGAGTCTGATGATGAAGCTGAAGGCCATGCCAAAGGAACTCAATATTGAAACCGTGCAATCCCATCGAGTTTAGGCTCATTTGAATCGTCTTGACGAGTACTTTGTTGGGAAATAGTGTCCAAGGATCTGATGATGGAGCCGGAAGGAGGCCATAGGAACTCTTAAATAAAACCACGCTACCCCATCGAGTCTGGGCTCGTTTGAATCGTCTTGACGAGTACTTTGTTGGGAAATAGTGTCCGAGGATCTGATGATGGAGCTGGAAGAAGGCCATAGGAACTCTTTAATAAAACCACGCTACCCCATCGAGTTTGGGATCGTCTGAATCGTCTTGACGAGTACTTCGTTGGGATAAATAGTGTCCAGGATCTGATGATGGAGCCGGAAGAAGGCCATAGGAACTCCATAATAAAACCATGCAACCCCATTAAGTGTAACCGTTATTTGTAGCTGCAAGTATAAATATAAAAATAAAAGATTTAAGTACAATCAAATGTGAAGTTTTATTGAAACCTCAATAAATAAAAGAGTAAAATGTTAAAAGATTGTGAGGTGGCGTAGCTACCAAGGGGCTAGGCGGGGCAGTGCCCCGGGGCCCTCAAGCTCAGGGGGCCCTCGAATTCTTACCAGAAATCTCGATCGAACTGAACTTTTGAAAATTTTTCCCATTTTCAAAATAAATATGACAGGTAATCATGACAACTCAGTTGAGAGAAATTCAAAAGTTATGCCGAGGGAATTCCCCTAAATTTTTTCTGTAGGTTGGCAGTGTTGTCAACGAGATAACGATTAATGTATCAGGAGTAGGTAAGCAAATTTTTTGTACCGGTCAATATAGTGGTTCAATTTTATTTGATTTTACTCATATTGATGTCTGTTAAGTCAATAAATCGTGTCAAATCTATAGATTTCGGCTACAGCTCATTGTAGTAATGCGAAATATCGTGAAAAAATGCAAGTCACCTGCAGTAGGTACAATAATTCAGGTCCGCGGGCAGGAGATCGTTCATGGTCTCCACCGTTGAATGTGGTAACACTAACCACCATTAGTGAGGTACTTTTTGGGGGCGGCAAAATTTCACAAAATATAATAATAAAAAATTGAGTACTACACTATCATTGATCGTAACGATTTTGACCAAACCGGTACAGACCGGAGCGCGCGGCGCGCTTGTCACGCCGCGACTAGGCTACGCTATCATTAATTGTAATGATTTTGTCCAAATCATCATCAGCGTAAGTTAAATAAATAAGGTAGGTATTGATTATTTTTTTAAAGAAAATAGGAACTGATTTTCATGACTTATAATGAAAATAGGGAGGTGGCAAAATTCGGGTCCGCCCAGGGCGGCACAAACACATGCTACGCCACTGCAGTGGGGCCCCATTTTTTAATTTGCCCCAGGGCCCTTGGTTACCTAGCTACGCCACTGGAAATACAGGGCGTGGGTGTAATTTTTTTTTTCTTTTTGCAGCTCTCTTGTTGCACTAGTGTTTTTACTAGTCCGTTTTAATACAGGGTCATTTTTGGACCCCTTTTCAAACTTTGTCAGGTCATTCTATAACAGCAGTACAATCAATTTATGAAGTAAAACAAAAATATTTTTTTTACATTTTTACCCCAAACTTTTCCCTACACAAATTGAAATTGTTGTCACCGTTTGCGCGTCGCACGGTCGACCCGCGCGAGCCCCCGTCCCGCCACTCGCCTTCCCCCGCTCGCGTCCCGTTCGTGACGGTGAGCGTGCGCGCCTAGATTTTTAGGATATATAAAGTGGTTAAAAACTGTGAATTCAAAAAGAAATAATTTATAATTATCTCACCAATTTTTTTTTATTACTTCCTTGAACTATTATTTGATTTTGTAAAGGGGTCGCAAAATTACCCTGTATTTTGAGTCCGTTTTTTTTGTAATAATTTTTTTAAACAACTTACAATTTGATTTACTTTTTAATGCGAGGTCTGCAGCTCACGGAGCCACTAGTTTTATCTCTATTGATAATGCTCTCTTTGACAATACACACAATAAGTGAAAATAGTTAATTGTTATACTAGTAACTCCGTGAGCTGTAGATCTCGCGTTAAGAACAAAAATAATTTTGAAGTTTGATGTTGCCAAGGGGTTTTCTAAGCAAATAAAACGTGCTGATTGGTATATTATTTGGTATGTACGCAGCTAGATGGCAATTCAAGTTTTGAATTTTTTTCGAAATCGGTTAACTTTCGAAATGGGTGAAATGTGAGTACGGAATGGTTTCAGAACCCTATACAGATTATTTAATGCATGGGTGTATATAAAAATGTTACTAAGCTTTGAAAAATTAAAGAAAAAATCATTTTGCTACGGTTTATTTCATAAATGATTCAAAAGATTATCGTTTATGGTTTTACAGAGGCACTGAGGCACATCCGCAGTTGCCAGCGATGGAGACGACGCCACCGGCGGGAATCTGGCCACCGAAGCTGACAGCACCGATCACCGGGACCTGGCCACCGACCACGGTCGTACCAAAAACGCCAAAGTCTCCGCCGACCGCGACCTCACCGAAGCCATTAGAAACAAATGGGCCGGTGACGGGGACGGCAGCCGTAGCAGCCACGCTTGGTACACCAGCACCGTATGCGCCATAAGCCAAGCCATTGCCGTAGCCAATTCCATTTAGTCCATTGACGCCGTAGCCAATTCCGTTAATTCCATTGATACCGTAGCCAAATCCGTTAAGTCCATTGATGCCGTAGCCATAAGCATCAAAACCAGTACCAACCAGGCCAGGGGTAGCGCCGTAGGGGTAGTAGGGACCGTATCCGTTGAGGGCACCCAAGCCACTGCTTACAGCTTCAGCTTCGAAAGCGAGCCCAGAGCCATAGCGGTTGAAGCACTGGCTGTAGGCATTCTGAAAACAAAATAGAAGATATAGTTTCTAATAATTTTTTTTCTCATATAACATGGAATTTGAATTTTTTTTGTGTATTTTTTAAGTTGAGCCCGTTTTTCTAAATTTTTCCAAATGGCGGAGAAATGTAAAAAAACATATTTGAGTCCGACTTTCCAGCTGTCTGTTTTTCTCTACAGTTCGCATTTCTCAATCGATTCTCGTGAAATTTTGTGATAAGGTTCGATAATAGTATATGTTATTTTTTAGACCAGCAAGTTTATCGAAATTTACCAAAAATCACTCATTTCGAAAAACTTTTAAAATTAGAAATGCCATCTGGCTGCGAATATACCTACCAAATAATATACCAAACAGCACGTGCACCTACTATATGACTACTATTTGAGAATCTCGTGAGAAGTATGGGAAAAAGGGGTGGCGACATCTTTTAGATTATTTTTTTTAACAACATAAATTTGAGCTACATTTTAACGCGAGGTCTACAGCTCACAAAGCCACTAGCAAACTAACTACATAAGTATTATTTTCTCGTAATTTAGCCTAAGCTTAAAACACAGTTTAAAGTTTGTTGGGGAGGAAATATCAAATTCAACTCACCTGGATCAGTAAAGCCTGGAGGCAGATCAAGAAAAAGGTAGAGGAAGACATTATTGTTGATATTCAAATGAAGACCCTTCGAGTAATGTTTGAAAACTAGAACACTACTTTATATAGGTGAATTTCATATTTCTTTTGCAATTAGTGATAGCTTAATCGTTTTAGTTGAGGCATTATTTTCGTAACCTATTTAATTTTTACGTCATTTCAAAAGCGATAAATCACGTGCAAGTTTCTTTATAAGCAGTGACCTTTTCAAGCAAATCACTGTATCGTTTTGGAATTCAAAATGGCATCTAAAGTAGTGCTTTTCATTGTATCAGCTGTTCTGGTTCAGGTAAGTGTAGAAAGAGTGTAATAGAAAAAATACTTTATGATAACATAGTTACTTTATTTTTAAAGGCTAAAAATGAGAAATAAGATAAAGTTTTGTACATACATAATTTTGAGTTCTTACTTTTGGGAACATTTTAGTTTTTTTTTTGCATTTTATAGTATTCAATCTGTCACCGATAAATAATGAAAACTTGAGGACATGAATAGCGTATTGATACTGATATTTTTGTCTACAACTCACATTTGAGTAAATTTTTTTTTCAGAATACCTGCAGCCAGTGCTTGAACAGTTTGACTGGCCTTAACGGTCTAGGATTCTCTGGCATCAATGGTCTGGGTTACTCCGGGCTTGCGTTCGAAGCCGAAGCTGTCAGCAGCGGCATCGGTGCCCTCAACGGATACTATAACAACGGTTACAATGTTTTGAACAACGGTGTTGCTCTTTCCAACGTTGGTTATGGACCTGTTGGCGTGTTGGGGACAGGCTTAGGCGTCAACTCGCTCGGTCTGTATGGCAACAATGTGTTGGGGCTCGGCTATAACGACATTATCCCTGACTTCGTCGGCTACCCTAACCTAGGCGGCATCGGCTCAAGCGGTCCCCTCCCCGTGACCACCATCTCGCCTATCGGCCCCAGCGGGCTCGCCGTGGCGTCGGAGAACGAGATCGCAGGCACCCTGCTGGCCAGCGGCACGCTGCCGTTCCTGAGCGCCGTGTCGTTCGAGGGCGCGCTGCCGACGGCCGGCTCCGGCGTCGCCACGTGCGGCTGCGGCAACGGCGCGGTCGGCATCGTCAACGACGGCTTCCCTGGAACCATCGGAGGCTGCGGCTGCGGTGCGTCAACTCTTTACCCTGCTAATCCTTTCTACGGTGGCCTTTACTACTAAACAAATGATTGAAGTGTAATGAACTCCGAATAAATAAATGACTTTCGATGCAAATATTGCTTAAATTATTTGGTACTAGCGGCCACCCGCAGTTTCACCCGCGTGATTCCCGTTCCCGTAAGAATATCGGAATAAAAAGTATCCTATGTTTTAATCTAGGCTATCTTCTATCTGTGTGCCGAATTTCAACCAAATCCGTTCAGAAGTTTTTGCGTGATTGAGGAACAAACATCCAAACATCTAAACATCCAAACCCACAAACTTTCACATTTATAATATGAGTAGGATGATAAAACTACAAATTCAAATATCTAAGAAAGGTTTTAGCCTATTATACTAAAAATATGGTGTGTAATGAAAAACATATAGATCCAAAGTGTAGTGAACCCTTTTTACACGATTGCCAAAAAATATAAAAGTGTATTGCGTATGTGAGTTTCTTTATTCCATCATAATTTCCAAATTAGTAAGGTATTGTTAGATCCTTACATATTCATCCCAAGTGAAACTGGCTATAGATTCTTTAAAAAAAAATACATCTATGACTCAAATTTGTAATGTGAAAAAAATTTCATAAAATTAAGACAACACCTTTTATATTAAAGAAGTGCTAAGTAGATAGGCGGGATAAATCATGATAATGATACTTTTAATCTTGGTCAAATAGTTCCGTTGGATTTTTCATATGACTGCCCAAAGAGAAGTGTGTTGAAAAATGCAATATTTCACCAATCTCAATTCATCATCATCATATCAGCCGCACGACACCCACTGCTGGGTATAGGCCTCCCCTAAGGATCTCCACGACGATCGGTCCTGCGCTGCCTGCATCCACTGGCTTCCCGCGACCTTCACCAGATCGTCGGTCCACCTTGTCGGGGGCCTACCCACGGAGCGTCGTCCGGTGCGCGGTTGCCATTCCAGAACCTTTCCGCCCCAACGGCCATCGACCTCAATTACAACTTGATAAATTACACATTACATAATACATTCGTAGTTGACATTGAATTTCTTGTTGTCACAACGAATTGATTAATTATTTCACTGATTTTGAAAACATTTTGGACAGCAACTGATATAAAAACTTAAATAAAATGTTAAAACATGAAATGCACAAAACTGCCTGTTGCCGCATGTTATAGTGTATTAATTTGAAAATTTACTTTGTAATTCCAAACACTTTTGTATTTGACCGAGCAAGCGCGAAGCGTCTCTGCTTCAGCATGGGCAAAAATTCTTTTGTATGTCCGGCTATCCGTTGTCTGTCCGTTTGTTCTCCTCTACAGGTCGCATTTCTTAACCGATTCTCGTGAAATTTTGTGAGCAGATTAGAAAATCATAGAGTTTTTTTGTCGAGCCAGTTTTTCAAAATTTTAAAATGCCGGAAATATGTAAAAGAAACATATTTCAATCCGACTTTCCGGCACTATTTGTTCTCTTCTACAGGTTGCATTTCACAATCGAATCTCGTGAAATTTTGTGAGAAGGGGGCTAATTATTGTCTTATTTCAAAATCTATCGCTATCGCTTTCATTTGACAGATGAATGTGACACATTGCTACATTTCTTTGGTCAGTTTTTATTTAAGGTTATTAATATAATTGAAAAATTCGACTCACCCGTAGCAGCTCAGACGGGACTCGAACCCGCACCCTTAGGATTCCGGCCCAATGCACTAACCAATTATGCTACCGAGTCCGCCAGCGAAATTGGCGAAATTTTCTAATACTTATCACGTTTCCGCTGTATGTAGGCCAGCGCCATCTCATCAATGTGAAGAGAATAAACTTCGACATTCGAAAGCAACACCTTTAGAGATGCTTGACAAATCGATTATGATGAAATAGCCATATAATTTTAAACTTTTAGATTTTATGCATTTGATATTAGAAAAAATCTACTCACCCGTAGCAGCTCAGATGGGACTCGAACCCGCACCCTTAGGATTCCGGCCCAATGCACTAACCAATTATGCTACCGAGACGCCAGTGAGATTGGCGAAATTTTCAAATACTTTTTACGTTTCCGCTGTATGTAGGCCAGCGCCATCACATCGATGTGAAGAAAATTAACTTTGACATTCGAAAGCAACACCTTTACAGATGCTAGACAAATTGATTATGATGAAATAGCCATATAATTTTAAACGTTTAGATTTTATGTATTTACAATGCTATTGCTTAATCGATTTGTCTAGCATCTGTAAAGTTTATTTATATTTTTATTTAATTTTTATTGCTTTTAGAAAAAAAAAATGTAGTAGTGTTTGAGACAACAACGTAAATTATCACCTAAACATCACCATATTACAATAAATAGTAATAACCGATTAAAAGCTCGGTCACCCAGGTACTACCCAACTAACAATTTATCGTCGTACAATCGTCGTACAAACGTTATCTTATTACCTCTGGTCGCAAAAGCTAGGTCGCACTAACGTTATAATAACGTTTGCTCAACGCGAAAAGGGCCCCATTTATACGACCAACATTGTTGTTTAATGGTCATACAAAAGTCACAAGATGACTTTGTTAACGTCATTCAAAAGTCGTATGAACGTTATGGAATTACCGCTCATCGTACAGTTGTCGCATCAAAACTTTACAACGACTCTCTCATCGTACAGTAGTCGCATCAAAACGTTACAACGACTCTTTCGTTATATTGTGGTCATACAGATGTTTTTGAATGACGAAAACGTTTTATTTGGGTCAAGTCACAACACCTGTACGACTGATTTTTAATGTTCGTTAGTGGCTCGTGTTTGTGGTTATGTTTCGAGATCTGAGTGCAAAATAAATCAATAAGTACAAGGATATAAAAGGTTAGTACTATTTAACTTTCATATTATCTTACTGTATGTCTCTCATACCGTTTAGTTCGACTGGGAATTAAAGTTTTATGATAATATACCTATGTAAATACTATTCATATTTTCATGCCCCTTCGTAGTTTTGCGTTTAACACATAATATTTTAATTCATAAAATTATGTTTGATTATAAAAATGTCAGCCATGTTAATTTTGTCGCACAATTATCTCTTTATGACGTTATAAAGACAAAAAGTCGTTCTGAGGTTATTTGATGACCAAGTAAAGACATACAATACGCCATTGCCGCTAACTATTAGGGTTCTTTAAACAATTAAAAACCCTTTTTTGGTTATGTCAATATTAACCAAAATAATTATTTTAATTTTTTTTAGGCAAAAACTGTCATTGTATAAGTTCAGTGCAGATTATATTCAAGTACTTATCTAAATTTATCTGAAACATGATTAAAAGATTAAAGGATCTCTAAGGATTTTCTCGAATGTCCACGCGGGCGAAGTCGCGGGCGGAAGCTAGTACCTACTGGTAGGTAATACGTTACGAAAAAAGCTTACCATATGTTACCACAGCGGATCCACCAGGAACACTTTTAACAACGTCAACTGTAATCCAAATTAAATTCACTTTCATATAAGAACATAAATCATTTCAACATTTAGGTAGTTACCTACCTACTGATAAAAAAATTCAATATCGGAAAAAATCATAAACAATATTTTTTCATAGATAGTAAATAAAATAAATATTGATACTGAACCTTCTTGTTGTTCATGTGTTGTATACTTTTCTTCTTCAACATTTATGACTAATGCCACAGTTGTTGGTGTTGTACTTTTTAATAACAGGAAATTTCGTTTTACTTTCCTTTCGAAAGCTCCACTACGTTTTTTTGTTTTCTCCACGAATTTTTTGCTTCCATTTTTCGTATTTGATTTATCATATGTTCCGTAAATATGGCGGCCAAGTCGTTTTAAAGTCACAACTTGACTCAAATGCGACTACAAGGTTTATTAAAGTCAGGGCATGGCATTAAATGGACATCACGTAATACAAAGGTTATATTTGAGTCGTAAAAAAACCACCAAGTCATATAAATGTCTCAAATTGACTGCTGTATAACAAAATAGTGATAGTTTTATAAACGTCACTGTAAAAACGTGTATACAACTGCCACATTATATAAAGGTCGTATATAGGTTTTTCAAACACCTAATTTGGTCAGTTGAAAACGTCTAACGGACTGTAACGTTAGTACGACTATAGTACGACTATTGCGTTGTCGTACAGACGTTTTAGCTAAAACGTTAATGTAACGTCGTATAGTTTAGTCTTACCGACGTTGCTATGACCAGTTAATTATGACATATTCGTCGCACGACTAAAAAGTTTAATTTAAGACGTCTATACGACCTAGAAGTCATCTCATTACTATTATAAGACTGCTATCCAACTAAAAGTCGTAAAAGACAGAGCTTATATGACGTTTTTGCTTGTTGGGTAGTTAATTATACAACGTGGATATGACAATGCAACAATAAATGATAACACTGTAGAAACTAGTTCATAGAAGTATTTTGAAACTATCAATTAATTCCTAGGAGCGAAATAAAAAAAAATGTTTTTTCAAACAAACTAAATACCACAAAAACAAGTACGAAATTAAACACCCTTTGTAAATATTGGTTACTTACATATGGTACGAGCGGCAACAGCGCGGTGTTAGATCACAGAATAGTATTGACAGGTGACAAGCCGCGAAATGAACTTTTGGCGCCATTTAATGCTGAATTAAAACAGTGTTTTTCTTGATATCTACGGCAGCGACTCGAGCTACTGCATCATGTAACAACGCTGTCCATACGGCAATTTTCATTGCTGAGATTTGATACTTTCCAAAACCATGGCAATAATTTTTTTTTGCTTTTTACGGTGACTTTTTATTTTGATTTGAATACGGCTATCCGAAATTTGAATCCTAAATCACTGATTTAAAGTAATTCTGTCCACTGAATACCTAGTCACAAATTGAATATTTCTTGTATCCTTTGGACAGCGGACAAACACAAGTGTTACCATAATATCTCTCTCCGTAGAGCTAAAGCAGCGACATTGTCCATAAATTAAAATCATGTAGGTGTACTCGAAAACTGTGAAATTATAATAAGGCACAGTAGAAGTAATACTTTTATTCGTATTATATCAGATTTTAATAAGACTCCGTCAATGAGACGTCAAGACATCATCGACATGCTCTTTGGGCGTTTTTGTGTTGTGTTGTACAAAAAGTAACAGAACAAAAATAAAATATTAAAAAGTCACAGACTAAAAATTATAGTATAATAGTGAAAACATTATACCATAGTTGAATGAATTTTCTCCACTACTAGCACTTAAAGAACACATATTGTCATATCTGCTGCTATGAAAAATAAAAAACCGGACAACGAGCATTTACAAAAAAAACTGTCGCTGTCAAGTGTCAACATATTTTCCGCCGAGTATTTTAGGTTATTTTAAAATAATATTAACTTATTCGAAAATAATATCAATTCTGACGGATTTGTAATTGCTGGCGTAATGTAACAGTCCCTTAGTGGAATTCATGATACTACTAAAACCGAAGTTTTCAGCGAAACATTTTTTTGAATTGCGAAATTAAAATCGATTTTGTTAACGTTTGAATCTGTTTAATAAAATACAGGTTGGTTTGAAGTGCATTTATTTCAATTTCCATAAAACTTTGAAGAAACACCACTGTAGGTAAACGTGTAGACAAGGTGTAGGACTTTGGCACGTAAAAAAGTGTTTGTTTGAAAATTTCATCAAAATAAAATTTTGGAAAAGGAAAAAATACGTGTAGTCTCCTGTTTTCGTAAGTAATTTAATAATAATAAATACTCATTTTTACACAGGTAAAAGATTTCGAAACGTTGTCAACTTTATTGTTTGTTAGAAGTAGATTTTGTCTCTTTCGCACATTTTTAGATGACACGCAATTAAAAATGACTCTTACGGCTTGAGCATAAGGTACAATTTGGCAACATTGTGTTAATTTATACTGATGTAGGGGTTTTTAACTTGTCGGCAATAGCTTAGTAATAGATACAGCATGTAGAAAATGTTAAAAACGAAAAAAAATCTCTTGTGACTAAACTACTGGATATTTTTCATTGATATTTTACAGGCAGACTGGGAGCGTTACTTGATATACGAAATTTAATTAATTGTCGCATTGACCTCTCCACTTTGTATAAAATAGCACGTACCCTACTATGTGCTTTAAAAACCTCGTCGCGAGAGGACGACAGCTATTATTAACACGTTTTTATTAGGTTGCTTTCTCGTTTGTTTGTTAAGTTGTTCGTTTGTTTGTTTGTCCACAAAGTTTGCGAACTATTTTAAACTAGCTTCCCGATAAGCTAGAGACTTAAAACTTTAAACATTAGTCAGAACTGGAAGGTAATACAATATTATGGTGTCACTGAGCTGATCTGATGATGGAACTGGGAGAAGGCCACAGGAACTTAATTATGAAACCATACAACCTCATTGTAATAAGGATTGTTAGAATCGTTTCGACGAGTACTCTGATGGGAGATAAGGTCCAGGGTCTGATGATGAAGCTGGAAGGCCTTGCCAAAGGAACTCAATATTGAAACCGTGCAATCCCATCGAGTTTAGGTTCATTTGAATCGTCTTGACGAGTACTTTGTTGGGAAATAGTGTCTGAGGATCTGATGATGGAGCCGGAAGAAGGCCATAGGAACTCTTAAATAAAACCACGCTACCCCATCGAGTTTGGGATCGTCTGAATCGTCTTGACGAGTACTTCGCTGGGAAATAGTGTCCAGGATCTGATGATGGAGCCGGAAGAAGGCCATAGGAACTCCATAATAAAACCATGCAACCCCATCAAGTTTGAGCTCGATTGAATCGCCTTGACGAGGACTTTGTTGGGAAATAGTGTCCAGGGTCTGATGATGGAGCCGGAAGAAGGCCATAGGAACTCTATAATAAAACCATGCAACTCCATCCAGTTTGGGCTCGTTTGAATCGTCTTGACGAGTTCTTTGTTAGGAAATATTTTCCAGGGTCTGATGATGGAGCCGGAAGAAGGGCACGGGGACTCTGTAATAAAACCATGCAACCCCATCGAGTTTGGGCTCGTTTGAATCGTCTTTACGAGTGCTCCGATAGGAGATGGTAGATGATCAGTGCAGTGCCGTGCGCGCTCGGAAACGGACCCGCTCAATTGCACTAGTGCGAATTATTAATTCACGTTTCGCGCGGCATTAGCCGCTGCCCGTTTTGTCACTATGAGCTCCCAGCAACTCATAGTGAATGAAGTCTTGGCTTTCATCCAGAACGCCATTGACACCATGGACGAGGTCAGCATCGTCCAGATCTGCAAGTCGAACTTCAAAGAAGATGAGATTTGCAGTGGAAAGGAGCTGCTGTTCCGAAGCATCGGGAAAGCCGATGAGATGCCATCTCGACGAAGGGATGGAGGTGCGAAGAGTCTCCAGGACATCATCACCTGTTTAAAGGAGACCGACCCAGATGACGTGCCGACATTCGTGGCGAAGGAACTGCACAAGCTGCCCCCCGTCACGTTCGACCACGTCGACGTCACCAGGCTGTTGAAGGACATCACCTCCCTGAAAACAAGCCTGGCCGAAGTGATGTGTAAATTAGAGGCTTCAGAGAACACCATAAGTGAGTTGCGAGCCCAAGTCGTGTTGTTACGCAACACCGCTTCGGTAAGTAGGTCACCCGAAGCCTCTAACAACGTGAACACTCGTCGTGGGGCGCAAAATGCATCCATCGGCAGTTTCGAGTCGGCGCATACGGACGGATGCGTCACCGATCGCTGCCGCCACAGTGCGCGATGCACCGCGCCCCGCCGCCCGCTCCGCCGCCCCGGCGGATACGTCACGCGTATGTACGTCAACCCCTCAACGTGCATATTCTGAAGTCACCGCTACTAATCGACCCGCTACATCACAACTCAAGCAGGCTAAAAATGAGGGAGAAAATCTTCTCGGCCCTGTCACTAAGGCTTCAGCACCACGGAGACAGGATGATGGGTGTGACGAGGACGGCTTTAAAAAGGTGGAGAAGAAGAAGAAACCCGCCGCCCGCCGTAACCTATGTGGCACCGCCCCGACTGGACACAATCACCTGCTGCGCCCGGCTATTCCGACGACGCTGGTGTACGTGTCCCGCCTGCATTACTCCACTAAAGCAGACGATCTCGTGGAGTACATCAGGATTAAGTCAAAATATACTCTGAGGGTCCAACGGTTGGAGTCTCGCCACAATGTTAACTTCAACTCATTCGTGGTGAGGGCGCCGACCGAACATCTGAAGACCTTCTTGAATGAAGATTTTTGGCCGAAGGGTGTCCTGTTCCGTCGTTTTCGCGGCCGGTTACCGGACACTGCGTTGCGCAACACGTCGCCGTCAATACGTGATAAAGTGTAATATTTAAGATTTTTTTATTATTTATGTATGTTAGTCTTTAAGGTATTTATTGTATGGGCCATTGATGCCTGAAATAAATGGTTAAAATAAATAAAATAAAATAAAATATTTTTTGTCTTAGCTCGTTAACTAAAAAGCATAAAATAATAATATTCTAAAAAAATATTTTTTAATAACACGTTTTTAAAACGGATTATTACAAATAAAATCAGACTATAAATATTAGAACGGACTAGTAAAAACAAAGTTGTAAAGTGTGTGGTATGCACACTTTAACTATTATGCTGATTGCTAGATGATAAAATGATAAAGATGCTGCTGATATGCGGAAGGGAAAATGCTATTAAAATGATAACCGACCGCGTTGATAGAATGCGTTTATTGCACTGCTACATTTTTACAATACTCGTAATAATTTAGGCCAGCAGAAATGCTTGCTTGCAATTCACAATAACCGATCGATGCTTACACAATATTATAAATGATTTTATATACATGTACGATTACTCGTACATCTTGGCCTCTCAAGAAAGAAAGAGATTTATCTGCTAACTAAAGTTAATACTATTATATTGCAAAAATGATTATGTAAATGCTGACAATGATTAACTACAAAATAATGTTGATAAAGTATGATTAGGATGATGTGTGCTTGATTTAACAAAAGGTATCTTAAAAAGTCCATTTTACAAACTTAAATAATGCTACTTATAAATGTCATCTTAAATAATATAAAAGTAGGTATTTCATTACAAATGAATATGAAATTGCTATAACTAAAATTGTCTCTGTCCGATTGTCTATTATTTTTACACTTCACTATTTGCTATGGGTACCTCGAATTTGGCAGGGCGTAACACTATAGGAGAGGTCCCTTGCTCTACACTTTTTACCGAGCACTTTTGAGGCTCATTTTCACTACACACACTAATCACTGCACTAGCGATGCCACGCTCGATGACGTCACCCGCCCGGGTAACAGGCGCGACCACGCGCTCTGCTGCTGCTCCAGCCGCCTGCTCCTGCAGGCGTCTCCTCCGCCGCCAAAGGCAGGATAATACCACCCCTCCGATTACAATTCCAGCCAGTATGCCATAGAGTAGGGTGTAATGATGAATGTCGTGTATAGTAAGATCTTTCGCTTCGTTTCTCTTTAAATCCTCTATCTGCATCTTAACTTCCTTATACAATTCGTTGTGCTTTTCAGGTTGCCAGGCGTCAATTTCCATTGAAGTGCTAGTATTGATGATGGAGTTCAAAATGGACATCTGCGGAAATTCCATTCAGTTGTCTTCTTTCTTCAGATGGTTAAAAAAGTTGTTGTGCGAATAAATTGTAAACGATTCGCCCTTTAATGCGCAACCTTGACCTAATGTGATAAGTCCATTGCCCTGTAATGTTTTTATTTCTACACCCGACGAACAGAAAATGTGTACTCTGCATTCCTTGAAACAGGAGTACAACCAGACGTTCGGGCGCTGCAATTTGATCCATTTATTGCGGCATGCTATTGTGTCTGTTATACATGTTAATGTTTTGCTATATTCGTCGTTAGTAACTGAGACATCACAAATTGATTGTTTTATTTTTAATTGATATATAGGTTTATCGAGCGAGCATAATAATTTTTCTTGTGAGTAATGTATACAAAGATGCAAATCTGATTCTGATAAATACATACCTACATCCTTTCGTATGTTAAAAGCGATGTAGTTAAATGCTGGTACTATTTGGACCATAGTAGTTTGTGATATCTGTGGCAAACTAATGATTTTGTCTAATTGATAAGATTCGCTGCTCAAAATTGGTATTCTGATTTCTATGATAAGATAATTGTCGACAATTTTGGAATGCATTTTTAATAATTTGTACAAGCTCTGCATGTCACCGTGACCAACTGGTAATGTTAGATCACTCTGTAGTTGACTCATAATAAAATTAGTTTGTGCTTCCAATTGTTGCGGTGATAATAAATGAATGTCCACGCGTCCTTGACTTATATCGGTGATAGTGTTGATCAATGTTTCTTGGATTCATAGTCATAGTCATAGTCATAATTGTTTATTGCAACATGTTGGTTACAGAGATCTTAAAAGGAAAATGGTACCATGAACATGACCCTGTAAGGGTATTGCAACTTAAAATAAGATTAAAATAAAAATATTAAAATTACTTAACATAGGTAACATAAATGTTTCTTTTAAATAACAAAACGAAAAATCTGGAATAGGTAAACAACATTAGAGATGAGAACAAGGAGGCCTAATTATTAGACTAATTAAAAAATTCTGTTAATGTATAAAAACATTGTTCTATTAAAAATTCTTTTAGTTTACTGTAAAAGTGAATTTCTTTTTGTATGTCTTGTATTTCTTTTGGTATTCTATTATATATTTTTATTGACATATGGTAAGTTCCTGAACTCACTAAATGTAACTTAGTGAAAGGTGCTGCAAGTCTGTTTTGATGCCTTAAATTACGTGATTGTTGATAAAAATCTTTTGCTTGTGGATACATTTGTTTGTTTTTTCTGACTAATTTACATATTTCAAATATATATAGGGACGTAAGTGTGAGTATCTTTAGTTTTACAAAGTGAGGTCGACAACTTTCCATATCATCTATATTTACAAGTATTCTGATACACCTTTTTTGCATCACAAACAATTGGTTTACATGAGTGCTATTACCCCAAAGGATAATTCCGTAGGTCAACCATGCATTAGCGTAAGCATAATAGGCACACATTGCAGTTTTTAAGTCGGTACATTTTTTTAGTTCATATGAGGCGTAAGTAAATTTAGAAAGTTTAGTAGCAATTTTTTCAATATGAGATTTCCAATTGACATTTGTATCTATTTCTATGCCTAACAGGGTGCAAGAGGTTTCAAATTCTATTTTATTATTATTAAATGAGATTGTTGTTTCTATTGATTGCTTTTGTATGGGTTTAAATTGCATCAATTTTGTTTTAGATATATTAATTTCTAAATTGTGGTCTTGTAACCATTTTATTACCTGGTGTAGAGTTTGCTAAAATAACAGTCGCTGCAAATGCTGATGATGTGATATAGGCATCGTGCTTGATGTCGAGCCGAACCTCATTTACTTCCACTGATACGTTATGAAGATGATTTTTAATGAAAGTAAATTGTTGGTTCATAATGTTTTCATTGCGACGTAAAATGTTGTACTCGGACTCAATAATAAGGGTCTGATTTTTTATTAAATTTTTCAAGTGATTTTCATTCCTTGCGATTTTCTCGATGTCAATTTTGTATTGGTCAGCAAAACGGTCATCCAAGACGCCGAATAATGAATTTGCAATGTAACCCACACCGTTTATTAATCTTCTTTTTCTTATGCGGTGTTGATGATTCATAAGTAGTTTGTTATAATGCTCTATTTCTGATAACTCATGTTGCAACTGTAAAACGACGCTTCTGTACTGATTGTTTGTATTAGTACATAATTCCATTATATGATTTACATACTGTTCTAGGTGATGTAGTCCGTTCCAGTATGTAGACATGTTGAAATACACTACTAACTTCCAGTCATCCCGTATATGCTGTAGGTCTGATATTCTATCAAAATAGAAAGGTGTGTTCTGCTTGAAGGTCGTGATATTAAAATTAGTTGTTTCTTGCTGTGTAGACGGGGATAAAACGGTCATAAATAGAAAAATAGTAGTGAAAAAATTCCTAAATAATTTTCCTTTTGCTCTCGATGTTCTTGTTTTGAGTTTTAGCGATGATGATGATGGCTGATCTTGTGAATGCTGTTGTGTTTGCTCTGATGATTGATGCTCTTGTTTGGTGCTTTCTTCACACACAGGTAGTAGAACTAATTTGTTGATGGGTCGTTTGATAACATTTGATTTTGTTTTAAGGGTCACGACTCGCACGTAGCCGTCCTTTCCAGGGTGCAGTTCCAGAATACGACCCATGGCCCACTTGCCTGGTGGTAAGTTTTCTTCTTTCAGGAGAACTATGTCATCTATTTGTAAATTTCTAGTTGGGAATCTCCACTTTGATCTAGACTGTAGATGCTGTAAGTAATCAGTAGACCACTTTCTCCAAAACTGCTTATTCATTGACTGCACTAATTTCCAACGTGTTGTTAAATTAATAGTGTCAGGGTCTGTTTGTGGTCGTGATATTAATGAACTACCAACCAAGAAGTGACCAGGTGTTAATATGTCATCCTCTGGGCTTTCGGTAAGTGCATAGAGTGGTCTAGAGTTAAGACATGCTTCCACCTGATGCAGGAGCGTGATAAATTCTTCGTAGGTGAGCTTTTGATCTCCTAGGACACGCTTAAGATGATGCTTTAAGCTTTTAACCGCCGCCTCCCACAGGCCTCCAGCATTTGGCCAGGCTGGCGCGTTAAAATGCCACGTGACCCCCATTTCACTGACGTCTTTGATAAAACTTGTGTCCATTGTTTTCAATATGCTTTTGTATTCTTGTTTCAGTTCCCGATTAGCACCTACGAAGTTGGTCCCGTTGTCGCTAAACATATTGTTTGGAGTACCTCTTCTAGCACACATTCGCCGAAAAGCTGCTAGGAAGGCTGCTGTGCTCAAATTCGATACAATTTCCAGATGTACTGCTTTTGTTGATAAGCAAATGAAGACCGCGACGTAGCCCTTGGTCGTCTTCACACCACGTCCTTTGTTTGATTTTATATCCAGGTATCCCGTAAAATCTACGCCGCAGTTACTAAATAGACGAGCAGGATGTGTAACCCGAGCTCCTGATAGCGTACCCATGATCTGCTGTTGCTGAATGTGATTAAATCTGCGACATTTGACACATTGTCTTAATTGCTTTTTCACCGTGCGAATGCCGCTGATGATCCAATATTTATCTCGAATGTGCGATAAAGTAAGTCGAGGGCCTTCATGTAACGTAATTAAGTGTGATTGTTGGATGATTAACTCCGTCAAACGACTAGATGATGATAGAATGATAGGATGCTTTGCTGTGTATTTCAAGTTTGAACGATGCAGCCTTCCACCAACCCGCAGTATGCCCTGATCATCTAAAAATGGGTTGAGACTAGCGATCTTGCTTTTTGTGCTGACTTGCCCGTTAGATTTTAATGATATCAACTCATCTTGAAAATCAATAGATTGCACACTTCTTATAATTATATTATATGCATTATTCAGTTCTGTTGTTGACAAAGTGAAATCGCGTGACGTATGCCGGTTACCTAACCAGCTGATGTAACGTGATATCCAACCGATTGCCTTTACTGCTTTTGCGATGTCACTATAATTATTTAGTAATTTAAATATAAGTTCATTGTTTTGTTTCGATTGTAAGGCAACATTCACACTTGCTTTTTTTTCTTCTAAAGTCGGACACTGATAAATGATTTTCTTTATTTTGCTGGTATCTAACGTGCTAAGCCATTTAGGGCTTTCCCACCACAAGGAGAAGTCTGCTAATTTACTTGATGTGAGTCCTCGCGAGGCGCAATCTGCTGCGTTCTCTTCTGATCTGACGTGACTCCAATTTGATGCTGGTATGATATCTGTGATTTGAGTAACTCGATTGGCCACGAATTGCTTCCATCTCGAGGGTTCTCCTTGGAGCCAGCCAAGCACTATCATGGAGTCAGTCCATGCGTGGACTTTGATATCACTCTTCGATAGGGATTCTAAAACCCTTTTCATCAATTGTGCCAATAAAAGTGAACCGCAGAGCTCAAGTCGGGCTAATGAAATCTGTTTGCTACGTGGCGCGACTTTTGTTTTTGCGATCACTAACTTTGATATGCACTCGCCTTTATCGTTCGTTGTCACAATGTAAATCGCGCACGCATAAGCCCTTTCCGATGCATCGCAAAAGCCATGTAGTTGATAATTTCGCTCCGTATTTCCAAAATGTCTAGGTATTTTCAACTGCTGTATGCTTTCCAGGTCATCTTTCAATGCTGTCCATTCTTTCAAAAGTTCAGCTGGGAGCTCATCATCCCACGCTAAATCAAATGACCAAATTTTTTGGAACATAATTTTTGCTCTTATTGTTAAAGGCGACAACCAACCTAATGGATCGAATATTTTTGATATGCTTGATAATAATTGACGTTTCGTATTACATTTATTGTTGTCTGATATGTCATATTGAAATGTAAACGAATCTGATGACGGTGTCCATTTTAAACCTAATGTTTTTCTGCTCTGCGTGTCTTTAAATTCTAAGATGCTTTCTAACTGTTCTGATGCTAAATCTTTCACTAACTCTGGGTCATTGCTAGCCCACTTTCGGATGTTCATACCAGCTCCCTGTAAAACAGATATTAATTGCTGTTGTAGTGATTTTGCTTCTGCTAAGGAATTGTGGCCCCAAACTAGGTCATCCATATAGAATGAGTTTTCTAATGCTGACGCTGCTAACTCATATTGAGGGTTATCTCTTGCTATCTGCTTGAGGGATCGCATTGCTAGGAACGGAGCCACCTTTGTGCCATAGGTCAAGGTCGTAAGATAATAATCTTTAAGCAGCTGGTGTGGCGAATCCCTCCAAACTTTTTTTAAAAGTTGCTGATCTGCTGTTCTAATAGCTATGCATCTAAACATTTTCTCGATATCTGCTGTCAATACATATTTATGCTGTCTCCACTTCAATATGAGCGATTGCAGATCTTGTTGCAAGTTTGGACCACATTCCATCAGGTCATTCAGACTGTATCCAGACGAAGTAGGCGATGACGCATTGAATACAGTACGTAGTTTTGTTGTGGTGGAGTCAGGTTTCAACACTCCGTGATGGGGTAAATAACATTCAGGATGATCGGTGTTTTCAGATAGTGATGGTCGCATGTGATTTAACTCTTGATATTCTTTCATAAACTTTATGTAACTTGCTGATAGTTGTTCATTTTTAATCATTCCTTTTTCTTGCTGTAAAAATTGTGCTATTGCTTTCGGTTTTGAAGTTCCAAGATGCTGTTCAAAACGAGGTTTCATAGGCAATGCGACTTCATATCTGCCACATTCTAATCGGCGTGTGGTTGCTAGATAAAAGTCCTCACAATATTGCTCTTCCTTAGTTAATGATGATGCTGAATTACTGCTTATTTCCTCAATTTCCCAGAACTTTGTGATGTCATCGATGTTATTAATAACAACATTGCAGTTGAATGTTCTTACGTTGCCTGACAGAATCCAACCTAGCTTGGTTTGTTGTGCTATAGGTGCCTGTGACGGCCCTTTTATTAAGCCACTCATGATTATATCTGAGTAAACGCTGGCGTCGAGAAGGATGTCAATTGGCTTCGACACGTTGTACTCAGGATCTGCTAATCTAATATGCTGTAAATGTGGCCAAGTTTGCTTTCTAATTCGGCAAGTTGTTAATGACATTCGTGATAACTAATGCTTGTGTGCTAAATTGATAATCATCATAAACTGATTGACATTCCATTGTGACCACCCCTTTGCTTTGTTTAGAGCTGGTTCCTATTCCTGATATTGATGCATTAAAACCTTGACGCTGTAGTCCTAACATCTGAGCGGCGTTTTCTGATAATAATGAAATTTGAGAGCCCTGATCTAAAAGAGCTGTTAAAGTGATATATGTGCTATCAGCTGATTTTACCTTGAGTGATAAGGTAGTAAGTAAAATTTCCTCATCCTCAGTTGCAACATGGTTTACGCTATGCTGTTTGATTTCGCTTTTATTCGGCGTTTGTTTTGCTGTTGCTGGGGGCAGTGACCGAGCTTGCTGCAATTGCAAGCTTGCATTTGACGCGTTCGAGGCTTGTTGTGTCATCGCGTCATGTATGAGTGTGTTATGCTCACCATTACACTCTTTGCATCGTTTTGTGGAATGGCAAATATTGTCAACATGCTTGTACAAACAATTTTTACATATTTTTAATTTCGAAATCGTCCTCATTATGCTCTCGGGTGATTGACTTAGGAATTTCTTACACTGAAACAAGTCATGATTCTGATTGCAAAATGAACATCTTGATGTAAATGTGGGCAATGCTTGATAATTTTTAAATATATGATTACCCTGATTCTTGGGTTTGCTGTAGGACGGTTTTGATACTTGAGGCGAAGATTGATTATTTTGCTTATAAGATGATGCTCGTAGATGAATCGGCTCGAGTGCTGTAAATTTGCTTTCTATGAACTGCATAAAGTCTACTAGTTTTGGTAGCTCTCGGGGTTGCTTACGTGATTCCATGTAGTCACTGTAGGTGTGACTATCGAGCTTTTTTGCTAATAAATGTACTAGAAGTGGATCCCATGTGTTAGTATCCACTCCTAAATTATGAATGGCGTGAATACACTCTGTTGTTACGTCATACAATCGTTTTAACTCAAATGCTGTTTGCCTCTGTACATAAGGTTGATTTAGGAATACCTCGATTTGCTTGGTGAAAAGTACCTGTGGGTTATCATATCTGTGTGTTAAGATATCCCATGCTGTCTCATAATTTTCTGCAGATACATGCAAATGCTGTATAAGGCGCTCAGGCTCGCCGCGCACCTTACCTTTAAGATGCTGCATTTTCTGTGCATTGCTCAGGTATTTATTCTTATGGATAGCTTCCGAGAATAAATCGAAAAATGTAGGCCAGTTGGTATAATTTCCCGTAAAGACAGGAATCTCAATTTGAGGTGTTGATTGCTGTAAATGGGCAGTTGAACACAGTTTTTTATTCAACTTCTTTTTTATGCTGTTATAGTAGTCTTCCACTTGAGTATACTCACTATCATATAACACGTCACTGCCTTGTAAAATGTTATCAATTTTTAAATGAGTTTCTTCGATTATTTGCCACTTTCGCTGTATGTTTCTAAGCTCATCCTCGATTTCCCACTTTTCCTCCAAGTTTTCTATAGATATACGTTGGATTTGTCTCATTAATGCTCTGAAATTAGTTTTTTGTTGCGTCCATATCTCGTCGGCAGGACCACCTGGCTGGGTGGCCTTGTCGTCCTTGCTAATAGTTGGGATAGAGAAAGATATTTGCGAAAACATTTCCTTTTTATCTTCGGGAACGGGCAATGGAGATAACGTCGCTGAAAATGGCTTATACGAGGTCATTTTTGCTCTGGTTGCTTCATAAAACTCTTTCGTCATTTGAAAAATATTCTTGATAAAATACTCATAATTTTTATCTTCATATGCTTGCACATTCGAGTCATTCTGCTGGAATTCCGCCCAAAGTTCGTCCAACACTTTGACTCTCTTATCCAAATAGTCCTGAGTTTTCCTACTAGCACTATCTTTTCTAAAGTTTGATTCTATCTTCTCGAGCTGAGTGATAATTTCCACTTGACGAACAAAGATTGCTTCAAATGTTTGTGCCATGATAAAAGGTAAGTAAGAAGAGATAATGGAAAGATCTTACTTTGAGTTGCTGCAAACCGACTGCTACTGCTGCTGTCGCTGTCGTGCTGCTGGTGCTGCTGTCGAGACGAGCTGATTAGCCCGCTGGTAGAACTTGTCCCCGAAAAAATCCAAATCCAAATGCTGTTCACTGGATTAATGTTCACAATGCAAAGTTCACGATATTTATTGCTAGGTATTTGAAGAAAGTCCACGACACAAAGTCACAAAAAATGCTAAAATGCTATGCTGTTTTTAAATGTTCACTGTATACCAAAGCGCTAAGTCACCGATTTACTAGAATTACGAAATTGTAACTCCGATCTGAGACCTCACCGCGCGCTGGGTCAAAATATCGAAGGACCAATGTAAAGTGTGTGGTTTGCACACTTTAACTATTATGCTGATTGCTAGATGATAAAATGATAAAGATGCTGCTGATATGCGGAAGGGAAAATGCTATTAAAATGATAACCGACCGCGTTGATAGAATGCGTTTATTGCACTGCTACATTTTTACAATACTCGTAATAATTTAGGCCAGCAGAAATGCTTGCTTGCAATTCACAATAACCGATCGATGCTTACACAATATTATAATAGTACATTATGATATAAGTGCGGTAAGTTGAAAATTACAGCTGAGGCGATATTGCTAGCCCGAGCCGTAGGCGAGGGCTACAAGAAAGCAGAGGCTGTAATTATCAAAGCGCACGTATGTCATACGACGTTTTATAACATATTTGCGAGGAAATAAATAAAACTCGGACTTTGCATTTTTGCTTGTTTTCCATAATGATGAAATTTTGATACACTTGTTAGTTTCTATCGGTCGATTTTTCTGCCTTTCACTTCGATTGTGAGGAAATCAAACAACAATAAAGTAAAAAAAAACAAAAATTGAAAAAAAACATTTTTTTTTAAATTTTGGTGACTAATTATATCATTTTGGAATGTGCTCATCAAGGCCTTTCATTTGATACACATATTCAAAAATTGAAAAAGAAAATTTTTTTTCTTAAATTTTAGTGACAAATTATGTAATTTTGGAATGTGCTAATCAAGGCCTATCATTTGATACCCATATTCAAAAATTAAAAGAATATATTTTTTTCTTAAATTTTAGTGACAAATTATGTAATTTTGGAATGTGCTAATCAAAGCCTTTCATTTGATACCCATATTCAAAAATTGAAAAAAAAAAAATTTTTTTTTCTTAAATTTAGTGTTAAATTATGTAATTTTGGAATGTGCTAATCAAGGCCTTTCATTTGATACCCATATTCAAAAATTGAAAAAAAAATTTTTTTTCTTAAATTTAGTGACAAATTATATTATTTTGGAATGTGCTCATCAAGGCCTTTCATTTGATACCCATATTAAAAAATCGATAAAAAAAATTTTTTCTTAAATTTTAGTGACACATTATATTATTTTGGAATGTGCTCATCAAGGCCTTTCATTTGATACCAATATTCAAAAATCGAAAAAAAAAATTTTTTTTCTTCAATTTTAGTGACAAATTATATAATTTTGGAATGTGCTCATCAAGGCCTTTCATTTGATACCCATATTCAACAAAGGAAAAAAAAAATTTTCTTAAATTTTTAGTCACAAATTATATATTTTTGGAATGTGCTCATCAAGGCCTTTCATTTGATACCCATATTCAAAAATTAAAAAAAAAAAATATTGAAAAAATAGATTATACTTATAAACTAAATTTTATTCATAAAATGTTGACAAAGAGGTCAATCGCACATGACGCATCAGAAAAGATTCTGATATAAAAACTCTTTGCTAAGATTTAAAAAAGTACCGTTCGTTTTAGACGAAGCATCTTGATAAACCGTGCGTTTTACTTTACATTACCGCACAAGTTCGTAATGAGATACAATACGATATTGAAATTGGCGTAATAAGAGACCCTTTACGAGCAAATATGTTATAAATGATTTTATATACATGTACGATTACTCGTACAAAGTAGAAAGTAAAAAATTAATGCTTATGTAAATATTTATAACCCTAATAACCTATTCATACAGAAATTTTAAACCTAAAAATTTTAAACCTTCCCAAGTAGCACACGATGCTGTATAGTCGCTGCACTAGGTACATGATATAGTAGCTCTCAGTGCTGTTTTAGGTTCCTGTATAAGTGCTGTGTAGTGTTCTACACAGACCTTGTTTTCCTAAATTGGGCCCCAAATTAACCAGCACTACGCTTTACAGTGTCTGGTTAACAGCTCCTGTACTGATCTTTAGCTGTACAATGTCTGTACAGTCAGTGGCACGAATCATGAAATCGGCTGGGGATTGCGCGGAACGCGTATTTTGGGTATGCGTTGCGGTGAGGGGCGCGGGCAGCGGGGGAGGGGCGCGCGCTATTGGTCGCTCACAAGAGCACATGCGCGAACTTATCCCCACTCCATCGAAAAATATTCATGATTCGTGCCACTGACTGTACAATTGCTATAGTACACCCACAGAGTCCTAGATTCAGCTACTTTAACTCTTTACTACAGTTGTTTGCTGCTTGGTGGCTGATTGACAGCAATTTTTGGTATAAATAATCAACAAACTGAGCAGTAATAATTTGCAGTTTTAAGCAGTCACGAAATTGAGCAGTAATAATTTGAATTTCTATAACAATAGTCGTTCTTGTATTATTAAAATGGCGTCCATTTGTTATCTAGCATGTATACTTGCTCAACTGCATTGAAAAGTTCTTTGCTGTACAGTAGCGTTGTTAAACTCTATTGACCAATATAAAGTATCCTACTCCAATTTACAGCGCAAAGTGTACAATAATACTCTTATAATTGTAACTGCATTATTATAGGTTACATATACTCTTTTAATCAGCTTTTATCAAGCTCATTGAAGTAGCATTAGATTAGAGTTAGTGTACACCAAATAAAAGCGATTTACAATACCTAATACTATAATGCAGCTCACAGCATTACAAGAGAGATTTTCTGATAAGCTAAACCAGTCGTTAACAAGCTTTGATCTTTAAACCAGCTAGAAACATCACATAAAGCCAAAGTCTGGACTAGATCGTTTTAGAATGCTACACAAAAGCGTTTTTCGGTATTTTTTACCATCATAATGCCGTTAGTCAGCTGTGATATATAACAGTGTAAGAATTCTCCTCAATGCAGTTGAAAGACTCGCTCTACCCTTTAGTACATCTGAATAAAAGCTGTACGCTGTTTTACATCTTGTTTATGATCATAATTTTCACTAAATTGCTACTTGGGTTATAACGTGGGGCGCGTTTTGTACAATTTATCATCTATATTGTCTATAGCATTAGTTTGTTTTTACTAGTCCGTTTTAATATTTTTAGTCCGATTTTTTTGTAATAATTTTTTTAAACAACTTACAATTTGATTTACTTTTTAATGCGAGGTCTACAGCTCACGGAGCCACTAGTTTTATCTCTATAGATAATGCTCTCTTTGACAATACACACAATAAGTGAAAATAGTTAATTGTTATACTAGTGACTCCGTGAGTCACTCTGTCACCGATAATTTATGAAAACTTGAGGACATTAATAGCGTATTGATACTGATATTTTTGTCTACAACTCACATTTGAGTAATTTTTTTTTTTCAGAATGCCTACAGCCAGTGCTTGAACAGTTTGACTGGCCTTAACGGTCTAGGATTCTCTGGCATCAATGGTCTGGGTTACTCTGGGCTTGCGTTCGAAGCCGAAGCTCTCAGCAGCGGCATCGGTGCCCTCAACGGATACTATAACAACGGTTACAATGTTTTGAACAACGGTGTTACTCTTTCCAACGTTGGTTATGGACCTGTTGGCGTGTTGGGGACAGGCTTAGGCGTCAACTCGCTCGGTCTGTATGGCAACAATGTGTTGGGGCTCGGCTATAACGACATTATACCTGACTTCGTCGGCTACCCTAACCTAGGCGGCATCGGCTCAAGCGGTCCCCTCCCCGTGACCACCATCTCGCCCATCGGCCCCAGCGGGCTCGCCGTGGCGTCGGAGAACGAGATCGCAGGCACCCTGCTGGCCAGCGGCACGCTGCCGTTCCTGAGCGCCGTGTCGTTCGAGGGCGCGCTGCCGACGGCCGGCTCCGGCGTCGCCACGTGCGGCTGTGGCAACGGTGCGGTCGGCATCGTCAACGACGGCTTCCCTGGAACCATCGGAGGCTGCGGCTGCGGTGCGTCAACTCTTTACCCTGCTAATCCTTTCAACGGTGGCCTTTACTACTAAACAAATAATTGAAGTGTAATGAACTCCGAATAAATAAATGACTTTCGATGCAAACATTGCTTAAATTATTTGGTACTAGCGGCCGCCCGCGGTTTCACCCGCGTGATTCGCGTGATATGGTGTGTAATGAAAAACATATAGATCCAAAATGTAGTGAACCCTTTTTACACGATTGCCCAAAAAAATATAAGTGTATTGCGTATGTGAGTTTCTTTATTCCATCATAATTTCCAAATTAGTAAGGTATCGTTAGATCCTTACATATTCACCCCAAGTAAATACATCTATGACTCAAATTTGTAATGTGAAAAAAATTACATAAAATTAAGGCAACACCTTTTATGTTAAAGAAGTGCTAAGTAGATAGGCGGGATAAATCATAATAATGATACTTTTAATCTTGGTCAAATAGTTCCGTTGGATTTTTCATATGACTGCCCAAAGAGAAGTGTATTGAAAAATGCAATATTTCACCAACCTCAATTACAACTTGATAATTACACATTACATAATATATTCGTAGTTGACATTGAATTTCTTGTTGTCACAACGAATTGATTAATTATTTCACTGATTTTGAAAACATTTTGGACAGCAACTGATATGAAACTGAAATAAAATGTTAAAACATGAAATGCACAAAACTGCCTATTGCCGCATGTTATAGTGTATTAATTTGAAAATTTACTTTGTAATTCAAAACACTTTTGTATTTGACCGAGCAAGCGCGAAGCGTCTCTGCTTCAGCTTGGGCAAAAATTCTTTCGTATGTCCGGCTATCCGTTGTCTGTCCGTTTGTTCTCCTCTACAGGTCGCATTTCTTAACCGATTCTCGTGAAATTTTGTGAGCAGATTAGAAAATCATAGAGTTTTTTTGTCGAGCCAGTTTTTCGAAATTTTAAAATGCCGGATATATGTAAAAGAAACATATTTCAATCCGACTTTCCAGCACTATTTTTTCTCTTCTACAGGTTGCATTTCACAATCAAATCTCGTGAAATTTTGTGAGAAGGGGTCTAATTATTGTCTTATTTCAAAATCTATCGCTATCGCTTTCATTTGACAGATGAATGTGACACATTGCTACATTTCTTTGGTCAGTTTTTATTTAAGATTATTAATATAATTGAAAAATATTAGAGAAAATCAACGAATAATTTTAAACTTTTACCGTGTTATTACAAAAGATTTTTAAACACTGTTTAACTAAACACATGTTTTAATTTGATGCTGTCACTTTTTTGACAATATTGTTTGACAGAGACAGCATCATGTTTAAACAGTGTTTAGTTAAACATGTGTTGAACAATCTTTTGTAATAACACCGTTAGATTTTATGCATTAACAATGCTATTTTTATATTAAGATTATTAATATAATTGAAAAATATTAGAAAAAAAATCGACTCACCCGTAGCAGCTCAGACGGGACTCGAACCCGCACCCTTAGGATTCCGGCCCAATGCACTAACCAATTATGCTACCGAGTCGCCAGCTAGATTGGCGAAATTTTCTAATACTTTTCACGTTTCCGCTGTATGTAGGCCAGCGCCATCTCATCAATGTGAAAAGAATTAACTTCCGACATTCGAAAGCAACACTTTTACAGATGCTAGACAAATCGATTAAGATGAAATAGCCAAATAATTTTAAACGTTTAGATTTTATGCATTTACAATGCTATTGCTTAATCGATTTGTCTAGCATCTGTAAAGTTTATATATATTTATTTAATTTTTATGGCTTTTAGACAAATTAAAAAAAATGTAGTCAGTGTTTGAGACAACAATGTAGATTATCACCTAAACACCACCATATTACAATAAATAGTAATAACCGATCACATCTCGGTCACCCAGGTACTAGTTAATTATATAAAACAGCACGTACCCTACTATGTGCTTTGAAAACCTCGTAGCGAGAGGGCGACAGCTATTATTAACACGTTTTTATTAGGTTGCTTTCTCGTTTGTTTGTTAAGTTGTTCGTTACGTTTGTTTGTTTGGTTGTTTGTCCACAAAGTTTGCGAACGATTATAAACTAGCTTCCCGATAAGCTAGAGACTTATAACTTTAAAGATTAGTCAGAACTGGAAAGCAATACAATATTATGGTGTCAATGAGCTGATCTGATGATGGAACTAGAAGAAGGCCACAGGAACTTAATGATGAAACCATACAACCTCATTGTGATAAGGCTTGTTAGAATCGTCTTGGCGAGTTCTCTGATAGAAGATAAGGTCAAGGGTCTGATGATGAAGCTGGAAGGCCATGCCAAAGGAACTCAATATTGAAACCGTGCAATCCCATTGAGTTTAGGCTCATTTGAATCGACTTGACGAGTACTTTGTTGGGAAATAGTGTCCGAGGATCTGATGATGGAGCCGGAAGGAGGCCATAGGAACTCTTAAATAAAACCACGCTACCCCATCGAGTTTGGGATCATATGAATCGTCTTGACGAGTACTTCGTTGGGATAAATAGTGTCCAGGATCTGATGATGGAGCCGGAAGAAGGCCATAGGAACTCCAAAATAAAACCATGCAACCCCATCAAGTTTGGGCTCGTTTGAATCGCATTGACGAGGACTTTGTTGGGAAATAGTGTCCAGGGTCTGATGATGGAGCCGGAATAAAGCCATAGGAACTCTATAATAAAACCATTAAACTCCATCCAGTTTGGGCTCGTTTGAATCGTCTTGACGAGTTCTTTGTTGGGAAATATTTTCCAGGGTCTGAAGATGGAGCCGGAAGAAGGGCACGGGGACTCTGTAATAAAACCATGCAACCCCATCGAGTTTGGGCCCGTTTGAATCGTCTTGACGAGTACTTTGTTGGGAAATATTTTCCAGGGTCTGAAGATGGAGCCGGAAGAAGGGCACGGGGACTCTGTAATAAAGCCATGCAACCCTATCGAGTTTGGGCCCGTTAAAATCGTCTTGGCGAGTGCTCCGATAGGAGATGGTATATTTTTAGTCTTAGCTCGTTAACTTAAAAGCTTAAAATAATAATATTCTAAAAAAATATTTTTAATAACACGTTTTTAAAACGGATTATTACAAATAAAATCGGACTATAAATATTAGAACGGACTAGTAAAAACAAAGAAGAAAGTAAAAAATTAATGCTTTTGTAAATATTTATAACCCTAACAACCTATACATACAGAAATTTTAAACCTAAAAATTTAAACCTAAAAACGTGGGGCGCGTTTTGTACAATTTATCATCCATATTGTCTATAGCATTAGTTTGTTTTTACTAGTCCGTTTTAATATTTTTAGTCCGTTTTTTTGTAATAATTTTTTTAAACAACTTACAATTTGATTTACTTTTTAATGCGAGGTCTACAGCTCACGGAGCCACTAGTTTTATCTCTATAGATAATGCTCTCCTTGACAATACACACTATAAATGAAAATAGTTAATTGTTATACTAATGACTCCGTGAGCTGTAGATCTCGCGTTAAGAACAAAAATAATTTTAAAGATGTTGCCAAGAGGTTTTCTAAGCAAATAAAACGTGCTGATTGGTATATTATTTGGTATGTACGCAGCTAGATGGCAATTCAAGTTTTGATTTTTTTTCGAAATCGGTGAACTTTCGAAATCGTTGAAATGTGAGTACAGAATGGTTTCAGAACCCTATGCAGATTATTTAATGCATGGGTGTAGATAAAAAATGTTAAAGAATTCTATTTACTTATCCATTTATCACATATCAATTTTACAAGTCTCATCAATTTCACTTTATTTCTTATCTTTATTGATTTTAAAAACATCACTTATTCTCATGTGTAAAATCTTATTACGCGCCAAAAGTCATATGTAAATAAAAATAGGTAAGTTACTAGGCTTTGAAAAATTAAAGAAAAAATCATTTTGCTACGGTTTATTTTATAAATGATTCAAAAGATTATCGTTTATGCTTTTACAGAGGCACTGAGGCACATCCGCAGTTGCCAGCGATGGAGACGACGCCACCGGCGGGTATCTGGCCACCGAAGCTGACAGCACCGATCACCGGGACCTGGCCACCGACCACAGTCGTACCAAAAACGCCAAAGTCACCACCGACCGCGACCTCACCGAAGCCATTAGAAACAAATGGGCCGGTGACGGGGACGGCAGCCGTAGCAGCCACGCTTGGTACACCAGCACCGTATGCGCCATAAGCCAAGCCATTGCCGTAGCCAATTCCATTTAGTCCATTGACGCCGTAGCCAATTCCGTTAATTCCATTGATACCGTAGCCAAATCCGTTAAGTCCATTGATGCCGTAGCCATAAGCATCAAAACCAGTACCAACCAGGCCAGGGGTAGCGCCGTAGGGGTAGTAGGGACCGTATCCGTTGAGGGCACCCAAGCCACTGCTTACAGCTTCAGCTTCGAAAGCGAGCCCAGAGCCATAGCGGTTGAAGCACTGGCTGTAGGCATTCTGGAATCAAAATAGAAGATATAGTTTCTTATATTTTTTTTCTCATAAAACATGAAGTTTTAATTTTTTTTGTATTTTTTTAGTTGAGCCAGATTTTCTAAATTTTTCCAAATGGCAAAGATATGTAAAAAAATGTATTTCCGTCCGGCTTTCTGGTGCTGGATGTTCTCCTCTACAGGTCGCATTTCTCAACCGATTTTCGTGAAATTTTGTGAGCAGGTTCAAAAATTATATATAATTTTTTTGTTACGCCAGTTACTTGAATTTTGTCAAAATGGCGGAGAAATGTAAAAAAAACATATTTGAGTCCGACTTTCCGGCTGTCTGTTTTTCTCTACAGGTCGCATTTCTCAATCGATTCTCGTGGAATTTTGTGATTAGATTCGATAATTATAATATGTAATTTTTTAGACCAGCAAGTTTATCTAAATTTACCAAAAATCACTAATTTCGAAAAACTTTTAAAATTAGAAATGCCATCTAGCTGCGAATATACCTACCAAATAATATACCAAACAGGACGTGTACCTACTATATGACTACTATTTGAGAATCTCGTGAGCAGTGTGGGAAAAAGGGGTGGCGACATCTTTTAGATTTTTTTTTAAGAACATACAATTTGAGCTACTTTTTAACGCGAGGTCTACAGCTCATGAAGCCACTAGTAAACTAACTACATAAGTATTATTTTCTCGTAATTTAGCCTAAGCTTAAACTACAGTTTAAAGTTTGTTGTGGAGGAAATATCAAATTCAACTCACCTGGATCAGTAAAGCCTGGAGGCAGATCAAGAAAAAGGTAGAGGAAGACATTATTGTTGATATTCAAATGAAGACCCTTCGAGTAATGTTTGAAAACTAGAACACTACTTTATATAGGTGAATTTCATATTTCTTTTGCAATTAGTGATAGCTTATCGTTTTAGTTGAGGCATTATTTTCGTAACCTATTTAATTTTTACGTCATTTCAAAAGCGATAAATCACGTGCAAGTTTCTTTATAAGCAGTGACCTTTTCAAGCAAATCACTGTATCGTTTTGGAATTCAAAATGGCATTTAAAGTAGTGATTTTCATCGTATCAGCTGTTCTGGTTCAGGTAAGTGTAGAAAGAGTGTAATAGAAAAAATACTTTATGATAACATAGTTACTTTACTCTATTTTTAAAGGCTAAAAATAAGAAATAAGTGAAAGTTTTGTACATATATAATTTTGAGTACTTACTTGGGTACATTTTAGTTTTTTTTGCAATTTATAGTATTCAATCTGTCACCGATAATTTATGAAAACTTGAGGACATGAATAGCGTATTGATACTGATATTTTTGTCTACAACTCACATTTGAGTAAAATTTTTTTTCAGAATGCCGACAGCCAGTGCTTGAACAGTTTGACAAGCCTTAACGGTCTAGGATTCTCTGGCATCAATGGTCTGAGTTACTCCGGGCTTGCGTTCGAAGCCGAAGCTGTCAGCAGCGGCATCGGTGCCCTCAACGGATACTATAACAACGGTTACAATGTTTTGAACAACGGTGTTGCTCTTTCCAACGTTGGTTATGGACCTGTTGGCGTGTTGGGGACAGGCTTAGGCGTCAACTCGCTCGGTCTGTATGGCAACAATGTGTTGGGGCTGGGCTATAACGACATTATCCCTGACTTCGTCGGCTACCCTAACCTAGGCGGCATCGGTTCAAGCGGTCCCCTCCCCGTGACCACCATCTCGCCCATCGGCCCCAGCGGGCTCGCCGTGGCGTCGGAGAACGAGATCGCAGGCACCCTGCTGGCCAGCGGCACGCTGCCGTTCCTGAGCGCCGTGTCGTTCGAGGGCGCGCTGCCGACGGCCGGCTCCGGCGTCGCCACGTGCGGCTGCGGCAACGGCGCGGTCGGCATCGTCAACGACGGCTTCCCTGGAACCATCGGAGGCTGCGGCTGCGGTGCGTCAACTCTTTACCCTGCTAATCCTTTCTACGGTGGCCTTTACTACTAAACAAATGATTGAAGTGTAATGAACTCCGAATAAATAAATGACTTTCGATGCTAATATTGCTTAAATTATTTGGTACTAGCGGCCACCCGCAGTTTTACCCGCGTGATTCCCGTTCCCGTAGGAATATCGGAATAAAGAGTATTCTATGTTTTAATCTAGGCTATCTTCTATCTGTGTGCCGAATTTCAACCAAATCCGTTCTGAAGTTTTTGCGTGATTGAGGAACAAACATCCAAACATCTAAACATCCAAACCCACAAACTTTCACATTTATAATATGAGTAGGATGATAAAACTACAAATTCAAATATCTAAGAAAGGTTTTAGCCTATTATACTAAAAATATGGTATGTTATGAAAAACATATAGATCCAAAGTGTAGTCATGAACCCTTTTTACACGATTGCCAAAAAATATAAAAGTGTATTGCGTATGTGAGTTTCTTTATTCCATCATAATTTCCAAATTAGTAAGGTATCGTTAGATCCTTACATATTCACCCCAAGTGAAACTGGCTATAGATTCTTTAAAAAAAAATACATCTATGACTCAAATTTGTAATGTGAAAAAAAATTACATAAAATTAAGACAACACCTTTTATGTTAAAAAAGTGCTAAGTAGATAGGCGGGATAAATCATGATAATGATACTTTTAATCTTGGTCAAATAGTTCCGTTGGATTTTTCATATGACTGCCCAAAGAGAAGTGTGTTGAAAAATGCAATATTTCACCAACCTCAATTCATCATCATCATATCAGCCGCACGATACCCACTGCTGGGTATAGGCCTCCCCTAAGGATCTCCACGACGATCGGTCCTGCGCTGCCTGCATCCACTGGCTTCCCGCGACCTTCACCAGATCGTCGGTCCACCTTGTCGGGGGCCTACCCACGGAGCGTCGTCCGGTGCGCGGCGGTTGCCATTCCAGAACCTTTCCGCCCCAACGGCCATCGACCTAAATTACAACTTGATAAATTACACATTACATAATACATTCGTAGTTGACATTGAATTTATTGTTGTCACAACGAATTGATTAATTATTTCACTGATTTTGAAAACATTTTGGACAGCAACTGATATGAAACTTAAATAAAATGTCAAAACATGAAATGCACAAAACTGCCTGTTGCCGCATGTTATAGTGTATTAATTTGAAAATTTACTTTGTAATTCCAAACACTTTTGTATTTGACCGAGCAAGCGCGAAGCGTCTCTGCTTCAGCATGGGCAAAAATTCTTTTGTATGTCCGGCTATCTGTTGTCTGTCCGTTTGTGTTCCTCTACAGGTCGCATTTCTTAACCGATTCTCGTGAAATTTTGTGAGCAGATTAGAAAATCATAGAGCTTTTTTGTCGAGCCAGTTTTTCGAAATTTCAAAATGCCGGAAATATGTAAAAGAAACATATTTCAATCCGACTTTCCGGCACTATTTGTTCTCTTCTACAGGTTGCATTTCACAATCGAATCTCGTGAAATTTTGTGAGAAGGGGGCTAATTATTGTCTTATTTCAAAATCTATCGCTATCGCTTTCATTTGACAGATGAATGTGACACATTGCTACATTTCTTTGGTCAGTTTTTATTTAAGATTATTAATATAATTGAAAAATTCGACTCACCCGTAGCAGCTCAGACGGGACTCGAACCCGCACCCTTAGGATTCCGGCCCAATGCACTAACCAATTATGCTACCGAGTCGGCCAGCGAGATTGGCGAAATTTTCTAATACTTATAACGTTTCCGCTGTACGTAGGCCAGCGCCATCTCATCAATGTGAAGAGAATAAACTTCGACATTCGAAAGCAACACCTTTAGAGATGCTTGACAAATCGATTATGATGAAATAGCCATAATTATAATTTTAAACTTTTAGATTTTATGCATTTAATATTAGAAAAAATCTACTCACCCGTAGCAGCTCAGATGGGACTCGAACCCGCACCCTTAGGATTCCGGCCCAATGCACTAACCAATTATGCTACCGAGACCAAACCGAGACGCCAGTGAGATTGGCGAAATTTTCAAATACTTTTCACGTTTCCGCTGTATGTAGGCCAGCGCCATCTCATCGATGTGAAGAAAATTAACTTTGACATTCGAAAGCAACACCTTTACAGATGCTATACAAATCGATTATGATGAAATAGCCATATAATTTTAAACGTTTAGATTTTATGTATTTACAATGCTATTGCTTAATCGATTTGTCTAGCATCTGTAAAGTTTATTTATATTTTTATTTAATTTTTATTGCTTTTAGAAAAAAAAATGTAGTAGTGTTTGAGACAACAACGTAAATTATCACCTAAACACCACCATATTACAATAAATAGTAATAACCGATCAAAGCTCGGTCACCCAGGTACTAGTTAATTATATAAAACAGCACGTACCCTACTATGTGCTTTGAAAACCTCGTCGCGAGAGGGCGACAGCTATTATTAACACGTTTTTATTAGGTTGCTTTCTCGTTTGTTTGTTAAGTTGTTCGTTTGTTTGTTTGTCCACAAAGTTTGCGAACTATTTTAAACTAGCTTCCCGATAAGCTAGAGACTTAAAACTTTAAACATTAGTCAGAACTGGAAGGTAATACAATATTATGGTGTCACTGAGCTGATCTGATGATGGAACTGGAAGAAGGCCGCAGGAACTTAATTATGAAACCATACAACCTCATTGTGATAAGGCTTGTTAGAATCGTCTTGACGAGTACTCTGATGGGAGATAAGGTTTAGGGTCTGATGATGAAGCTGGAAGGCCATGCCAAAGGAACTCAATATTGAAACCGTGCAATCCCATAGAGTTTAGGCTCATTTGAATCGTCTTGACGAGTACTTTGTTGGGATAAATAGTGTCCAGGATCTGATGATGGAGCCCGAAGAAGGCCATAGGAACTCCATAATAAAACCATGCAACCCCATCAAGTTTGGGCTCGTATGAATCGCCTTGACGAGGACTTTGTTGGGAAATAGTGTCCAGGGTCTGATGATGGAGCCGGAAGAAGGCCATAGGAACTCTATAATAAAACCGTGCAACTCCATCCAGTTTGGGCTCGTTTGAATCGTCTTGACGAGTTCTTTGTTAGGAAATATTTTCCAGGGTCTGATGATGGAGTCGGAAGAAGGGCACGGGGACTCTGTAATAAAACCATGCAACCCCATCGAGTTTGGGCTCGTTTGAATCGTCTTTACGAGTGCTCCGATAGGAGATGGTATATTTTTTGTCTTAGCTCGTTAACTAAAAACATAAAATAATAATATTCTAAAAAATATTTTATAATAACACGTTTTTAAAACGGATTATTACAAATAAAATCAGACTATAAATATTAGAACGGACAAGTAAAAACAAAGTAGAAAGTAAAAAATTAATGCTTATGTAAATATTTATAACCCTAATAACCTATTCATACAGAAATTTTAAACCTAAAAATTTTAAACCTTCCCAATTAGCACACGATGCTGTATAGTCGCTGCACTACATGATATAGTAGCTCTCAGTACTGTTTTAGGTTCCTTTATAAGGGCTGTGTAGTGTTCTACACAGACCTTGTATTCCTAAATTGGGCCCCAAATTAACCAGCATTACGCTTTACAGTGTCTGGGTAACAGCTCCTTCACTGATCTTTAGCTGTACAATGTCTGTACAGTCAGTGGCACGAATCATGAAATCGAGTGGGGATTGCGCGGAACGCGTATTTTGGGTATGCGTTGCGGTGAGGGGCGCGGGCAGCGGGGGAGGGGCGCGCGCTATTGGTCGCTCACAAGAGCACATGCGCGAACTTATCCCCACTCCATCGAAAAATATTCATGATTCGTGCCACTGACTGTACAATTGCTATAGTACACCCACAGAGTCCTAGATTCAGCTACTTTAACTCTTTACTACAGTTGTTTGCTGCTTGGTGGCTGGTTGACAGCAATTTTTGGTGTAAATAATCAACAAACTGAGCAGTAATAATTTGCAGTTTTAAGCAGTCACGAAATTGAGCAGTAATAATTTGAATTTCTATAACAATAGTCGTTCTTGTATTGTTAAAATGGCGTCCATTTGTTATCTAGCATGTATACTTGCTCAACTGCATTGAAAAGTTCTTTGCTGTACAGTAGCGTTGTTAAACTCTATTGACCAATATAAAGTATCCTACTCCAATTTACAGCGCAAAGTGTACAATAATACTCTTATAATTGTAACTGCATTATTATAGGTTACATATACTCTTTTAATCAGCTTTTATCAAGCTCATTGAAGTAGCATTAGATTAGAGTTAGTGTACACCAAATAAAAGCGATTTACAATACCTAATACTATAATGCAGCTCACAGCATTACAAGAGAGATTTTCTGATAAGCTAAACCAGACGTTAACAAGCTTTGATCTTTAAACCAGCTAGAAACATCACATAAAGCCAAAGCCTGGACTAGATCGTTTTAGAATGCTACACAAAAGCGTTTTTCGGTATTTTTTACCATCATAATGCCGTTAGTCAGCTGTGATATATAACAGTGTAAGAATTCTCCTCAATGCAGTTGAAAGACTCGCTCTACCCTTTAGTACATCTGAATAAAAGCTGTACGCTGTTTTACATCTTGTTTATGATCATAATTTTCACTAAATTGCTACTTGGGTTATAACGTGGGGCGCGTTTTGTACAATTTATCATCCATATTGTCTATAGCATTAGTTTGTTTTTACTAGTCCGTTTTAATATTTTTAGTCCGATTTTTTTGTAATAATTTTTTAAACAACTTACAATTTGATTTACTTTTTAATGCGAGGTCTACAGCTCACGGAGCCACTAGTTTTATCTCTATAGATAATGCTCTCTTTGACAATACACACAATAAGTGAAAATAGTTAATTGTTATACTAGTGACTCCGTGAGCTGTAGATCTCGCGTTAAGAACAAAAATAATTTTAAAGATGTTGCCAAGAGGTTTTCTAAGCAAATAAAACGTGCTGATTGGTATATTATTTGGTATGTACGCAGCTAGATGGCAATTCAAGTTTTGAATGTTTTTCGAAATCGGTGAACTTTCGAAATGGGTGAAATGTGAGTACAGTATGGTTTCAGAACCCTATACAGATTATTTAATGCATGAGTGTATATAAAAAATGTTACTAAGCTTTGAAAAATTAAAGAAAAAAAAATTTTGCTACGGTTTATTTCATAAATGATTCAAAAGACTATCGTTTATGGTTTTACAGAGGCACTGAGGCACATCCGCAGTTGCCAGCGATGGAGACGACGCCACCGGCGGGTATCTGGCCACCGAAGCTGACAGCACCGATCACCGGGACCTGGCCACCGACCACAGTCGTACCAAAAACGCCAAAGTCACTACCGACCGCGACCTCACCGAAGCCATTAGAAACAAATGGGCCGGTGACGGGGACGGCAGCCGTAGCAGCCACGCTTGGTACACCAGCACCGTATGCGCCATAAGCCAAGCCATTGCCGTAGCCAATTCCATTTAGTCCATTGACGCCGTAGCCAATTCCGTTAATTCCATTGATACCGTAGCCAAATCCGTTAAGTCCATTGATGCCGTAGCCATAAGCATCAAAACCAGTACCAACCAGGCCAGGGGTAGCGCCGTAGGGGTAGTAGGGACCGTATCCGTTGAGGGCACCCAAGCCGCTGCTTACAGCTTCAGCTTCGAAAGCGAGCCCAGAGCCATAGCGGTTGAAGCACTGGCTGTAGGCATTCTGGAATCAAAATAGAAGCTATAGATTCTAATAATTTTTTTCTCATAAAACATGGAGTTTGATTTTTTTTGTATTTTTTAAGTTGAGCCAGTTTATTAAAATTTTTCCAAATGGCGGATATATGTAAAAAAAAGGAATTTCCGTCCGGCTTTCTGGTGCTGGATGTTTTCCTCTACAGGTCGCATTTTTCAACCGATTTTCGTGAAATTTTGTGAGCAGGTTCAAAAATATACAAAATTTTTTTGTCACGCCAGTTTTTTGAATTTTGTCAAAATGGTGGAGAAATGTAAAAAAAACAATTATTTGAGTCCGACTTTCCAGCTGTCTGTTTTTCTCTACAGGTCGCATTTCTAATTTGATTCTCGTGAAATTTTGTGATAAGGTTCGACAATTATATGTAAATTTTTAGACCAGCAAGTTTATCGAAATTTACCAAAAATCACTCATTTCGAAAAACTTTTAAAATTAGAAATGCCATCTAGCTGCGAATATACCTACCAAATAATATACCAAACAGCACGTGTGCCTACTATATGACTGCTATTTGAGAATCTCGTGAGCAGTGTGGGAAAAAGGGGTGGCGACATCTTTTAGATTATTTTTTTAACAACATACAATTTGATTTACATTTTAACGCGAGGTCTACAGCTCACGAAGCCACTAGTAAACTAACTACATAAGTATTATTTTCTCGTAATTTAGCCTAAGCTTAAACTACAGTTTAAAGTTTGTTGTGGAGGAAATATCAAATTCAACTCACCTGGATCAGTAAAGCCTGGAGGCAGATCAAGAAAAAGGTAGAGGAAGACATTATTGTTGATATTCAAATAAAGACCCTTCGAGTAATGTTTGAAAACTACCTAGAACACTACTTTATATAGGTGAACTTCATATTTCTTTTGCAATTAGTGATAGCTTATCGTTTTAGTTGAGGCATTATTTTCGTTACCTATTTAATTTTTACGTCATTTCAAAAGCGATAAATCACGTGCAAGTTTCTTTATAAGCAGTGACCTTTTCAAGCAAATCACTGTATCGTTTTGGAATTCAAAATGGCATCTAAAGTAGTGCTTTTCATCGTATCAGCTGTTCTGGTTCAGGTAAGAGTAGAAAGAGTGTAATAGAAAAATACTTTATGATAACATAGTGACTTTACTCTATTTTTAAAGGCTAAAAATGAGAAATGAGTGAAAGTTTTGTACATACATAATTTTGAGTTCTTACTTTTGGGAACATTTTAGTTATTTTTTTTGCATTTTATAGTATTCAATCTGTCACCGGTAATTTATGAAAACTGAGGACATGAATAGCGTATTGATACTGATATTTTTGTCAACAACTCACATTTGAGTAAAATTTTTTTTTTAGAATGCCTACAGCCAGTGCTTGAACAGTTTGACTGGCCTTAACGGTCTAGGATTCTCTGGCATCAATGGTCTGGGTTACTCCGGGCTTGCGTTCGAAGCCGAAGCTGTCAGCAGCGGTATCGGTGCCCTCAACGGATACTATAACAACGGTTACAATGTTTTGAACAACGGTGTTGCTCTTTCCAACGTTGGTTATGGACCTGTTGGCGTGTTGGGGACAGGCTTAGGCGTCAACTCGCTCGGTCTGTATGGCAACAATGTGTTGGGGCTCGGCTATAACGACATTATCCCTGACTTCGTCGGCTACCCTAACCTGGGCGGCATCGGCTCAAGCGGTCCCCTCCCCGTGACCACCATCTCGCCTATCGGCCCCAGCGGGCTCGCCGTGGCGTCGGAAAACGAGATCGCAGGAACCCTGCTGGCCAGTGGCACGCTGCCGTTCCTGAGTGCCGTGTCGTTCGAGGGCGCGCTGCCGACGGCCGGCTCCGGCGTCGCCACGTGCGGCTGCGGCAACGGCGCGGTCGGCATCGTCAACGACGGCTTCCCTGGAACCATCGGAGGCTGCGGCTGCGGTGCGTCAACTTTTTACCCTGCTAATCCTTTCTACGGTGGCCTTTACTACTAAACAAATGATTGAAGTGTAATGAACTCCGAATAAAAGACTTTCGATGCAAACATTGCTTAAATTATTTGGTACTAGCGGCCGCCCGCGGTTTCACCCGCGTGATTACCGTTCCCGTAAGAATATCGGAATAAAAAGTATCCTATGTTTTAATCTAGGCTATCTTCTATCTGTGTGCCAAATTTCAACCAAATCCGTTCAGAAGTTTTTGCGTGATTGAGGAACAAACATCCAAACATCTAAACATCCAAACCCACAAACTTTCACATTTATAATATGAGTAGGATAATAAAACAACTACAAATTCAAATATCTAAGAAAGGTTTTAGCCTATTATACTAAAAATATGGTGTGTAATGAAAAACATATAGATCCAAAGTGTAGTGAACCCTTTTTACACGACTGCCCAAAGCAAAAAGAGTGTTATGTGTTCAGGATTCATGTATGTTTGTGGGTATGTGAGTTTCTTTATTCCACCATAACTTCTAAATGCCTGAACTGATTTGGATAAATGGGGTATCGTTAGAATTCTTACAACATTCCGAGTGACACTGGCTATATTTTTTTTAGAAAAAATCAATATGGCGACTGTACGACGCCATTTTCAAATATGAAAAAAAAAATTCTTCTTCTATTATTACAATATGGGCATCAAATGAAAGGCCTTGATGAGCACATTCCATAACTATATAATATGTCACTAAAATGTGTGAAATAAAAATAAATAAATTAAAAAAATATTAAAAACACGACTGCCCTGCCAAAACGAACTAAAAAGTTAAACAACAAGTGTCATTGCAGTCGGGGGACCTCTTTGATCAAAAATTGTTCCATGGTAAGGTCCCCCGACTGCAATGACACTTGTTGTTTAACTTTTTAGTTCGTTTTGGCAGGGCAGTCGTGTTTTTAATATTTTTTTAATTTATTTATTTTTTACACGATTGCCAAAAAATATAAAAGTGTATTGCGTATGTGAGTTTCTTTATTCCGTCATAATTTCCAAATTAGTAAGGTATCGTTAGATCCTTACATATTCACCCCAAGTGAAACTGGCTATAGATTCTTTTAAAAATATACATCTATGACTCAAATTTGTAATGTGAAAAAAAAATTACATAAAATTAAGACAACACCTTTTATGTTAAAGAAGTGCTAAGTAGATAGGCGGGATAAATCATAATAATGATACTTTTAATCTTGGTCAAATAGTTCCGTTGGATTTTTCATATGACTGCCCATCTGCCCAAAGAGAAGTGTGTTGAAAAATGCAATATTTCAAACCTCAATTACAACTTGATAATTACACATTACATAATACATTCGTAGTTGACATTGAATTTCTTGTTGTCACAACGAATTGATTAATTATTTCACTGATTTTGAAAACATTTTGGACAGCAACTGATATGAAACTGAAATAAAATGTTGAAACATGAAATCACAAAACTACCTGTTGCCGCATGTTATAGTGTATTAATTCGAAAATTTACTTTGTAATTCAAAACACTTTTGTATTTGACCGAGCAAGCGCAAAGCGTCTCTGCTTCAGCTTGGGCAAAAATTCTTTCGTATGTCCGGCTATCCGTTGTCTATCCGTTTGTTCTCCTCTACAGGTCGCATTTCTAAACCGATTCTCGTGAAATTTTGTGAGCAGATTAGAAAATCATAGTTTTTTGTCGAGCCAGTTCTTCGAAATTTAAAAATGCCGGAAATATGTAAAAGAAACATATTTCAATCCGACTTTCCGGCACTATTTGTTCTCTTCTACAGGTTGCATTTCACAATCGAATCTCGTGAAATTTTGTGAGAAGGGGGCTAATTATTGTCTTATTTCAAAATCTATCGCTATCGCTTTCATTTGACAGGTGAATGTGACACATTGCTACATTTCTTTGGTCAGTTTATATATAATTAAAAAATATTAGAAAAAATCGACTCACCCGTAGCAGCTCAGACGGGACTCGAACCCGCACCCTTAGGATTCCGGCCCGATGCACCAACCAGCTATGCTACCGAGTCGCCAGCGATATTGGCGAAATTTTCTAATACTTTTCACGTTTCCGCTGTATGTAGGCCAGCGCCATCTCATCAATGTGAAGAGAATCAACTTCCGACATTCGAAAGCAACACTTTTACAGATGCTAGACAAATCGATTAAGATAAAATAGCCATATAATTTTAAACCTTTAGATTTTATGCATTTACAATGCTATTGCTTAATCGATTTGTCTAGCATCTGTAAAGTTTATATATATATATATTTATTTAATTTTTATTGCTTTTAGACAAATTAAAAAAAATGTAGTTAGTGTTTGAGACAACAATGTAGATTATCACCTAAACACCACCATGTTACAATAAATAGTAATAACCGATCAAAGCTCGGTCACCCAGGTACTAGTTAATTAGGTATATAAAACAGCACGTGCTGTTGAAACCGCGAAAAAGATGTGACAACGCGATCCAGCCGAAACGATTATAGTATAAACAATGGAACCCTTGTTGCCATCTTGTTCAAAAATATGCTAATTTCGATAGAATCTTTCTGCCGTTCAGAAATTGATATGTTCGTGATGTTCGCAGTAAGTTAACTTAGTTATCCATTTTTACCTTGAGTCTTTCTCCGTATTCTTCAGCTCTCAGCAGTTGTATTCCTTCAGAGGCACGGTGATTGGGGCCCCAAATCACGAACAGCAGTCCAAACTGGCACTTCCACGCACTTGAATATTTAGAAAACGGTTATATAGATGCTAGCACACAGGATAAATGCACTTATTATAATTTTTGAATCACACACTCCGGATTTTATGGTTTTATGTTGATTTTCAACGCAGCGTTAAGATACGGATGCCGACGAAACTTCTAGGGTACGTACCCTACTATGTGCTTTGAACACCTCGTAGCGAGAGGGCGACAGCTATTATTAACACATTTTTGTTAGGTTGCTTTCTCGTTTGTTTGTTAAGTTATTCGTTTGTTTGTTTGGTTGTTTGTCCACAAAGTTTGCGAACGATTTTAAACTAGCTTCCCGACAAGCTAGAGACTTAAAACTTTAAAGATTAGTCAGAACTGGAAGGCAATACAATATTATGGTGTCAATGAGCTGATCTGATGATGGAACTAGAAGAAGGCCACAGGAACTTAATGATGAAACCATACAACCTCATTGTGATAAGGCTTGTTAGAATCGTCTTGACGAGTACTCTGATAGGAGATAAGGTCAAGGGTCTGATGATGAAGCTGAAGGCCATGCCAAAGGAACTCAATATTGAAACCGTGCAATCCCATCGAGTTTAAGCTCATTTGAATCGTCTTGACGAGTACTTTGTTGGGAAATAGTGTCCAAGGATCTGATGATGGAGCCGGAAGGAGGCCATAGGAACTCTTATATAAAACCACGCTACCCCATCGAGTCTGGGCTCGTTTGAATCGACTTGACGAGTACTTTGTTGGGAAATAGTGTCCGAGGATCTGATGATGGAGCCGGAAGAAGGCCATAGGAACTCCATAATAAAACCATGCAACCCCATTAAGTGTAACCGTTATTTGTAGCTGCAAGTATAAATATAAAAATAAAAGATTTAAGTACAATCAAATGTGAAGTTTTATTGAAACCTCAATAAATAAAAGAGTAAAATGTTAAAAGATTGTGAGAAATATAGGGCGTGGGTGTAATATTTTTTTTTTCTTTTTGCAGCTTACTTGTTGCACTGGCGGAAGGCCTTAAATTACAGTATTCTCACTGAGTTGAGAATTCACATATATGTGGTAATAAAACTGAAATCAAACAAATAAGGTTTTTAAAAGAAATCTGAATTAATAAAAGCTCTAGCTTATCGCTATCCTTAAAGTAGGTTTACAATATATCAGATCAGATATAGGCTATTAATCAATAGAAAATCATTTGACAAATACACAAGTGCACTTTAGATTAAGGTGGTAGATTACAAATCAAAAGTAAGTTATGCGGTACTTATATGCATATAGCTAGGCTAAACTGATGACAGATGAGAAGAGTAGGGATGATTACTGGGCGCCACACGCTTATGTGTAACTCACAAACGTGAATAGTAGAAGAAGGTGTAGCAAGATAAAAATATAGGAACGGTTACACCTGAGATTCGTGTTCTGGGGAGGGCTTCTGGATCGCCGGTCACTCAAGGCCAAAGGTCAGCGAACGAGGGCTTGGCGATGTTGTAGTCTGCTCAGCAGCACTCGTTTCGGATGGGTGATCCCGTCAGAATTAAAAGAACTGGCGAGGAAATAAGAGAACACAGCGTTATGCCAAAACAGTGACATATAAAAAGATGTTAGTAGACATGATTGCCGTTTAGCAGAGAGACTTACCCGGACGACGAGAACTCGAGGACTAATGTAAGAAATTGCGGTGCTCACGGTGATGCAGCTTAGGACGCAATTTGTGTGGTTTACCAGGGACAGATGACACACACAGCGTATGAGAAATACTTTCAATCACAGTACACAGTGGCGCACTCACAGCAAGTTAGGTAGAAGTTCAGAGAAAGCGAAAATCCTCACTGGACAGAGTCGGGCCCTATTTATATGTTTCCTTTTCAGCCGTTCAATTTCACAACAAATCTACCACTTTCCCGAGACAGTAAGAATAAACCATACAGACTTGCACACTTCTAGAATGATCAGATTATAGTCTATGGTTAAGAAAATTAGTTAAAGATAAATGAAGAATTATAATAATATGAAATCAAATAAAGGAAGATTTGTAGATTCTAAATAACTAATTACTCCCATTGTACATTAGATATTTATGAAGTAATTGATAAAAGTTTTTAGGAACCATAGATAATCCAAATTCTTTATCTGTGAATCCAGATGTGAAAGAAGGAAGCTACTTCACGCTAGATGACAGTTTTGAGTGCTATTGTATGAACGAGATGACAGGATGGTTATGCATTTAGGTGTGAGAGAGATGGTAATATACGCGCGACAGACTGCCACTATTTGACACTAGATAGTGCTAAAGTTTTGATGAAGTGTGGAATCCCAACGCTAGGTGGCTTTATGAAAAGAAGAGATACAAACAGCTAGACATCCCTGCCAGAATGAGAAGGCGTATATATTTGGAAACTTTCTCGTGGTATTAGTTCCGCTATTCCTCGCAAGATTGAGCCAATAGTCCGAAAATTATGATGTTTATGCTGATAAAATTAAAATGTCAAACGTCAGACCGAACTGTTGTTTGTTGAGAAACATAAAATGTAAAAAACTAGCAATTATTACGTGGAATTGAGTTAATGAAGATGTAGGTATGTACCTTGCAATGTGGGATGTATAAAAACGTGTTGTGTAATGATGTAAAATATTGGATAAAAAAACATAAATAAAGGTTGGTATCGTCAAAATATATTATGAATGTAACATATCAAAAATGATATGTTACAAGTTTGGGCTCGTTTGAATCGCCTTGACGAGGACTTTGTTGGGAAATAGTGTCCAGGGTCTGATGAGGGAGCCGGAAGAAAGCCATAGGAACTCTATAATAAAACCATGCAACTCCATCCACTTTGGGCTCGTTTGAATCGTCTTGACGAGTTCTTTGTTGGGAAATAGTTTCCAGGGTCTGATGATGGAGCAGGAAGAAGGGCACTGGGACTCTGTAATAAAACCATGCAACCCTATCGAGTTTGGGCTCGTTGGAATCGTGTTGACGAGTTCTTTGTTGGAAAATATTTTCCAGGGTCTGATGATGGAGCCGGAAGAAGGGCACGGGACTCTGTAATAAAACCATGCAACCCCATCGAGTTTGGGCCCGTTTGAATCGTCTTGACGAGTGCTCCGATAGGAGATGGTATATTTTTAGTCTTAGCTCGTTAACTTAAAAGCATAAAATAATAATATTATAATTTTTTTTTTTTATAACACGTTTTTAAAACGGATTATTACAAATAAAATCAGACTATAAATATTAGAACGGATTAGTAAAAACAAAGTAGAAAGTAAAAAAACTAATGCTTTTGTAAATATTCATAACCCTAGCAACCTATACATACAGAAATTTTAAACCTAAAAATTTAAACCTAAAAACGTGGGGCGCCTTTTTTACAATTTATCATCCATATTGTCCAATAGCATTAGTTTGTTTTTACTAGTCCGTTTTAATACAGGGTCATTTTTGGACCCCTTTTCAAACTTTGTCAGGTCATTCTATAACAGCAGTACAATCAATTTATGAAGTAAAACAAAAATATTTTTTTTACATTTTTACCCTAAACTTTTCCCTACACAAATTGAAATTGTTGTCACCGTTTGCGCGTCGCACGGTCGACCCACGCGAGCCCCCGTCCCGCCACTCGCCTTCCCCCGCTCGCGTCCCGTTCGTGACGGTGAGCGTGCGCGTCTAGATTTTTAGGATATATAAAGTGGTTAAAAACTGTGAATTCAAAAAGAAATAATTTATAATTATCTCACCAATTTTTTTTATTACTTCCTTGAACTATTATTTGATTTTGTAAAGGGGTCGCAAAATTACCCTGTATTTTGAGTCCGTTTTTTTTGTAATAATTTTTTTAAACAACTTACAATTTGATTTACTTTTTAATGCGAGGTCTACAGCTCACGGAGCCACTAGTTTCATCTCTATAGATAATGCTCTCCTTGACAATACACAAAATAAGTGAAAATAGTTAATTGTTATACTAGTGACTCCGTGAGCTGTAGATCTCGCGTTAAGAACAAAAATAATTTTAAAGATGTTGCCAAGAGGTTTTCGAAGCAAATAAAACGTGCTGATTGGTATATTATTTGGTATGTACAGCTCGCGCAACATAACTTGACCCTATTTTTAGTACCACGTGACCTGCGCACTACAATTTTTGTACTGAAAATTGCTACTGCGCAAGCGTCATTGTCTATGGTTTGGTTCAAGTTATGTTGCGCGAGCTGTACGCAGCTCGATGGCAATTCAAGCTTTGATTTTTTTTCGAAATCGGTGAAATGTGAGAACAGATCGACTTCCGGACAGAGCGGAAAGGATAAACTAAATAATGGTTTCAGAACCCTATACAGATTATTTAATGCATGGGTGTAGATAAAAAAATCTTAAAGTATTTTATTTAGTTATCCTTATATCACATATCAATTTTACAAGTCTCACTAATTTCACTTTATTTCTTATCTTTATTGTTTTTAAAAAATTATCACTTATTCTCACGTGTAAAAACTTATTACGCGCCAAAAGTCTAATGGTAATAAAAATAGGTCAGTTACTAAGCTTTGAATAATTAAAGGAAAAATTATTTTGCTACGATTTATTTCATAAGCGATTCAAAATATGGTCGATTAAGGTTTTACAGCGGCACTGAGGCACATCCGCAGTTGCCGGCGATGGAGACGACGCCACCGGCGGGAATCTGGCCACCGAAGCTGACAGCACCGATCACCGGGACTTGGCCACCGACCACGGTCGTACCAAAAACGCCAAAGTCTCCGCCGACCGCGACCTCACCGAAGCCATTAGAAACAAATGGGCCGGTGACGGGGACGGCAGCCGTAGCAGCCACGCTTGGTACACCAGCACCGTATGCGCCATAAGCCAAGCCATTACCGTAGCCAATTCCATTAAGTCCATTGACGCCGTAGCCAATTCCATTAAGTCCATTGATGCCGTAGCCAATTCCGTTAATTCCGTTGATGCCGTAGCCATAAGCATCTAAACCAGTACCAACCAGACCAGGGGTAGCTCCATAGGGGTAGTAGGGACCGTATCCGTTGAGGGCACCCAAACCACTGCTTATAGCTTCAGCTTCGAAAGCGAGCCCAGAACCATAGCGGTTCAAGCACTGACTGTAGGTATTCTGGAATCAAAATATAAGATATAGATTCAAATAATTTTTTCTCATAAAACATGGAGATTACATAAAATACCGTAACAAGTAAAACACCTTTTTTATACCTATTACCTATGAAATGATCGCAGCGATACATTGTTATATTATGTGGTGATACGACATAATAATATGCGTTTAAATATGGAAACTACTTAAATTAACATTTCTGTTTTACTGTATCTGCTAAATAAGTAATGATAATAAACTACCTACATAGGTATTAATTTCTGGTAATTTAGCCTAAGCTAAAACTACAGTTTAAAGTTTGTTGCGAAAGAAATATCAAATTGAACTTACCTGGATCAGTAAAGCCTGGAGGCAGATCAAGAAAAAAGTAGAGGAAGACATTATTGTTGATATTCAAATGAAGACCCTTCGAGTAATGTTTGAAAACTAGAACACTCCATTTATATAGGTGAATTTCATATTTATTTGGCAATAAGTGATAACTTATCGTTTTAGTAGAGGCATTACTTTCGTAAATTACTTAATTTTTTCACCCTAAGTCATTTCAAAAGCGATAAATCACGTAAAAAAATATTTATAAGCAGTGACCTATTTCAAGCAAATCACAGTATCGGTTTGGAATACAAAATGGCAGCTAAAGTAGTGCTTTTCATCGTATCAGCTGTTCTGGTTCAGGTAAGTGTAAGCTTAGACCATAGGCAGCAATGTCACTTACTGTCACTAATAATAAGTCTTTTACAATTTATTGTAGTCAATCGCTCATCGTTATAATAATTAATATCATTTGCATACTAATAGGGATGTTACAAATTGAATCTTTTCTTTAATTACAGAATGCCTACAGCCAGTGCTTGAACAGTTTGTCTGGCTTTAACGGTCTGGGATTATATGGCGTCAATGGTCTGGGTTACTCTGGGCTTGCTTTCGAAGCTGAAGCCGTCAGCAGCAGCCTTGGTGCCCTCAACGGATACTATAACAACGGTTACAATGTTTTGAACAACGGTGTTGCTCTTTCCAACGTTGGTTATGGACCTGTTGGCGTGTTGGGGACAGGCTTAGGCGTCAACTCGCTCGGTCTGTATGGCAACAATGTTTTGGGTTACAACGGTATCATCCCTGACCTCGTCGGCTACCCTAACCTCGGCAACATCGGCTCAAGCGGACCCCTCCCCGTGACCACCATCTCGCCCATCGGCCCCAGCGGGCTCGCCGTGGCGTCGGAGAACGAGATCGCAGGCACCCTGCTGGCCAGCGGCACGCTGCCGTTCCTGAGCGCCGTGTCGTTCGAGGGCGCGCTGCCGACGGCCGGCTCCGGCGTCGCCACGTGCGGCTGCGGCAACGGCGCGGTCGGCATCGTCAACGACGGCTTCCCTGGAACCATCGGAGGCTGCGGCTGCGGTGCGTCAACTCTTTACCCTGCTAATCCTTTCTACGGTGGCCTTTACTACTAAACAACTGATTGAGGTGTAATGAACTCCGAATAAATAAATGACATTCGATGCAAATATTTTTTAAATTATTTGGGATGATAAAACTACAAATTCAATCAATGAAATTAATTAGAAATTAGAAAGAATTTATCTGCTTTTAAACACGGTACACTGGAGATCCTAATTGCATACATTGAAGATAGATATTCACTACAATCACAACCATTAATAATAAAAGTAATTCAATTTATGTGAATGAAGAAGAATGAAGAAACGTTTTAGCCTATTATGAGTACCAAAATATATTATGTAATGAAAGACATAATATGCAAAGTGTAGTGAACCCTTTTACTTAACTGCCAAAAAAAGAAAAGTGTTTGCGTGTAGTTGCGTTTGACTGGAAGGATTGTGTTGAAATATGCAATATTTCACAAACCTTTACAACTTGATTATTGGGTGCGCATTACATAATACATTTAAAGTTGTCATTTAATTTCTTGTTGTTACAACTAATTTATTTGTTATTCACTGATTTTGAAAACTTATTTGTATGGAAACTGATATGAAACTGAAATAAATGCAACTGAATTTATTAGCAAATCGTATAAAACAATCTAGAAAGAAATTGTGGAACAGTGATAAAATAGGTAATTGTTTCATCTTTTATTGTACACAAGCGCGGGGTTACAGCACGAATTTACTAACGGCTAGCTACTTTTTTAAAGCAATGAAATCTTTCTACACTCGACGTCAGAAAAAGCGCACCTCTTTGAAAATAAGTTTATACTTGGCCACCTGCTATTGCTAGCTAACGTTTTATTGTGTAAATGTTGATATCTATTGAAAGTACATTTAATGAGCTTTCAATTAATAATTGTTTGATTTAATTAACATAACAGTTACCATAATTAAACGCTTAAAGCGTTATTGCTAGCGCCGCCATAAAAGGGAAATAAAAGGGTTCAATTCAGGAAATGCGGGTAAATTCACTATCGAGTTGATGGAGAAAACCCACTTCAACAGTTCAATTAAAAAAAGGGATACCCAAGATGGATACTATTGCCCATGAAGTTGCTCAAATATTGCAAAAAATGAGGCAATATAATGTTGCTCGGAAACTGAATCTCAGTAATTGATTTCGTTCGACGATTATTCCATCGGTTTCTAGAGACTGTTGGCTATGTCCGAAGGGGAAGAAGTATATAACAACACTTACCATTAAATTATACACAGTCATTTTGGAGTCGTTTTAATTAACTTAATGGAGTGTTTTTTTGCCAAAGAAACATGGGTCGAAAAACGACAAAAAAATTGACTTTCCCATACTGATAAAATGTTTTAGCTGTCTACTTAGTATGGGAGACCCAAAATTGTTTGTCGTTTTTCGACCCATGTTTCTTGGGCGAAAATGTTTATTTTCATTGGTTAATTAAAACACACCCTTAAGTTAATTAAAACGACTAGAAAATAACGATGTATAGGATGAAATTAACTTTGAAGAAATGTTTTGAAAAGGTGCGATTCTTCTGATGCCGAGTGTAGTTAATGTACCATACTATATTTTTTACCCACGACGACGGACGGAACGGAACGGAGGCGGTATATGCGTTTGGGGTTAGAGGTTGTGTTTGTTTGTATGTTTGTCTGTTACCATTTTCCTCGGAAACTATTACGATGCGGGCCGATTACGATGCGGTTTTCATTTCAGAGCAGGTTTTAAGACATGTTTCATGGTGGTAGATCACCAGGGAGCGCTGCAGCAGCCAGATAAGTCGCACTTGAAAAGTTCTCAAAAACTACTCAACTGATTTCGATGCGGTTTTCTGTAATGGGTTTGTAGGTTATCGGCTATGGTTCTCAGATAGGTGTTATGGTGTTTAGCCGCTAGGGGGCGCTGCAGTTATCATTTTCCCGTTTATCTTTACAGCGATTGACCGATTTAGTTGCGGTTTTCTGTAATAGGAATAGGTTTGTAGTGTGTCGGCGATGGTTTTTGGTGTTATGGTGTTGAGCCGCTAGGGGGCGCTGCAGTAATCATTTTCCGTACGGTTTGCAGTCAAACGTTATCTATCTACGTTATCTAAAACCGCATCTAAATCAGTATTTGGATGCGGTTTTAGAGTACTTAGATAACGTATTAATTCTTTAAAAAGTTAAAATAAAAAAGCAACATTAAAAATTTTGAAAAAACCCACGACCATTAAAATTGTTACTCTTAATTTAAAAAGAGTAAAATAAGTGTTATGAAAATCCCTGGACTAAAAGTGACTAAGTAGGTAGGTATTAGTACATTACTGCAGCGGCAGGCAACTCAGGCATTGAAGGACGAACGTGAAAATGTGGGCCGAGGCGAAGCCGAGGCACACATACGTGAGTCCATCAATGCCCAGTTGCTGCCAAGGCTTGTATAGTACTTTTCTCAAATAATGCGCGGAAATTCAAACCAAGTAGTAACTTTTCTAACATTTTATTTTTATTTAAAATTACAGTAATTAAAAGCGAAGATTAAATCTTAGATTGAAAGTAAAATCGCACTGTCTTGAGTTTCTACGTCTTTTACATAAATACTCTATATGTCTTTGCATATTCATGCACCGAAAATGCCAAAACTCAAACCTGCAACAAAAATAAAGAACGTGTAAAGTTGTGATGTTAGCCGTTTGACTAAACAAAGTGGTAAATTACTCGTAGTACCTAGGTACTTTACTTATCAATACGAAAACTTACTTTAGGATCCAAATACACACTGTCTGATGCTAGACAAGAAAATTTGCACGTTCGATGCAGACTTCCTACATTTATACCCTTGTGATTGTCTTTTGTGCATTGCAGTTCGGTTTACATCTGGTTTACTTAATGTTTTTTTATTTTGGAGTCAACATGTTTTCTATTACAGTTCTTGCCGCTTCTTGAATTTCAGGTGGCGTCAAAATATCACTTTCGTCACTTGAACTCATTTATATAATAGATTAATTACTTAATTTAAATCGAATATAAAATATTTGACAAAACAACAAACAATTTCAACAAAATATTCTTCCCGCGCCAAGATCCATAGATAATACAACGTTATTTCTATGCCGCTTGTCCGAATCGTATGTTACACGTAAGTTTTGTAACCAGGAATACGGATTTGGGCGGGCGTTACTGCGCTCATGACACTCTGTTACCGTGATTCGGAACTTTCCATTTACAAAGCCAGTTCTAATTTTAAATATTGATGATGATCACAGACCTCATTGGCTGTCGTGTTTCATTGAAAATTTCGTTCCATTTCTGAATTACACGCGTATAATGAGTTTCAGTACTAACCTTTACGGTCAGACGCAGACAATTTTAGTATGAAAATCCATTATTACACGTTAGTAATGGATTTTCATACAAAAGTTGCCGGCGCGGTTTAGGTCTGTCCGGAAACTCCGATTTAGCACGAATAAGGTTGTCAAAATAATGTTCGAATTTCCAAGCATGTTTGAGAAAACATAATTTATCCACCAATTCATAAATTGCAAACGCAAGAAAAATTGGTCGGGGGCTGCCATTGTCATCTCGGTTGATCGGTGTTGATTGCAAAAATGACATTTATCATTTGGGGGCAGCTAATGGCAGACCCAACGAATTTTTCTTGCGTTTGTAATTTATGAATAGGTGGATAAATTATGTTTACCTACCTACTTAGTCACTTTTAGTCCAGGAATTTTCGTAACACTTATTTTACTCTTTTTAAATTAAGAGTAACAATTTTAATGGTCGTGGGTTTTTACAAAGATTTTAATTTTGCTTTTTTTATAGATCCGGGTTCTAACGCCGCGAGGCCGCCTGTCAGCTGATCAGCGGTGGGGGTGAGAGTGGCTGAACAACAAAGTGGTTGTAAAATCAATTATTGAATAATGTTGCCAGATGTTTTGGTTGGGGTAAAAGTAGTGCCGGTACCGTAAAATTTGTCGCCTAGTATTATTTTCTCCCCAACGCCTGGTAAGAATTTGATCGAGTGATTCTAACTAAAATAGACTACTGAGCACATTGAGTGATACAAAGGCAAAATTACCATTAAAGATCATCAAAATGATATTGTATTTTTCTCTCTATTAATGAATACTTTATCTTATTTAATTGTTTATTTAATATCATAAAACGCTAATGTGATATTACATACATTTTTCGTATATTATGTTTATTTCTTAAATTATGCGACATCATTTCATCCATACTCTTTTTTTTCAAAGTTATCAACCTTCTTATTCAATAATCCTTGTTTAAAACTCCTTGGTAGGTATATCTGTGTTTTTTGTTTTTTATAGTTTTCAATGTTGCAACATTTAAAAATATAAAAGTGTTTTATGTATCCATATGTATCACATATAAATTATACAAGTTTTATAATTTTTACTCTATTTCTTTTCTTTCTTATTTCACAAGGAGGTGCTAGAAATAAAAAAACACTTATTTCCTCACTTGCAAAAGTAAGTTTTAAATAAAGAAAAAAATAGGATATTGGGCAATAAAAATTTAAAAACATAAATCATTTTGCTATGGTTTATTTCATAGGAGCGACTCAAAAGTTATTTTTTATGGCTTTACAGCGGCACTGAGGCGCATCCGCAGTTGCCAGCGATGGAGACGACGCCACCGGCGGGTATCTGGCCACCGAAACTGACAGCACCGATCACTGGAACCTGACCACCGACCACGGTCGTACCAAGGACGCCAAAATCGCCACCGACGGCGACCTCACCGAAGCCATTAGAAACAAATGGGCCGGCGACGGGGACAGCAGCTGTAGCAGCCACGCTTGGCACGCCAGCACCGTATGCGCCATAAGCCAAGCCATTGCCGTAGCCAATTCCATTAAGTCCATTGACGCCGCAGCCAATTCCATTAAGTCCATTGACGCCGTAGCCAATTCCATTAAGTCCATTGACGCCGTAGCCAATACCATTGAGTCCATTGATGCCGTAGCCATAAGCATCAAAACCAGTACCAACCAGGCCAGGGGTTGCACCGTAGGGGTAGTAGGGACCGTATCCGTTGAGGGCACCCAAGCCGCTGCTTACGGCTTCAGCTTCGAAAGCGAGCCCAGAGCCATAGCGGTTCAAGCACTGACTGTAGGCATTCTGAAATCAAAATAAAAGATAAAAGAATCAAATATTTTCAAACTCAAACCGCATGTTATCATGCAGTATAGATAAAATAAGAATACCAGTTTTACAAACAAAATCGTTGTGTGGGGTAGGTGAAACAGCTTTTAAGTGCTTCTTACCCACAAAATAATCGCAGCGATACGTTATATAGGCTGTAATATAATTAGAAAGTTAGTTCGTCATTCCTGTTTCACTATTATATATCTGCAAAATAATTTATGATAAATAGACTACCTACATGTGTAAGCATATGTTCTCGTAATTTAGCCTAAGCTAAAACTACAGTTAAAAGTTTGTGGTGGAAGAAATATTAAATTGAAGTTACCTGGATCAGTAAAGCCTGGAGGCAGATCAAGAAAAAGGTGAAGGAAGACATTATTGTTGATATTCAAATGAACACCCTTCGAATAATGTTTGAAAACTAAAACAGTCCTTTATATAGGTGAATTTCATACAGTTTCTTTGGCAATTAATGATAACTTATCGTTTTAGTAGAGGCATTACTTTCGTAACCTAGTTTGTTACCTTAGGACATTTTAAAAGCGATAAATCACGTACACGTTTCTTTATAAGCAGTGACCTATTTCAAGCAAATCACAGAATCGTTTTGGAATTCAAAATGGCAGCTAAAGTAGTGCTTTTCATCGTATCAGCTGTTCTGGTTCAGGTAAGTGTAAACGAAGGTCATATCAAGAAATCACTTAAAAGTCTCTAAGGCTTAACTAAAATAGAAAGAAGTCTTTTACAATTATTGTAGTCAATCGATCAGCGTTAAAATTAATTTAAATCACTTGCTTACTAATAGGAATGTCATAAATTGATTCGTTTCTTTTCTTACAGAATGCCTACAGCCAGTGCTTGAACAGTTTTTCTGGCTTTAACGGTCTGGGATTCTCTGGCACCAATGGTCTGGGCTACTCTGGGCTTGCGTTCGAAGCTGAAGCCGTCAGCAGCGGCATCGGTGCCCTCAACGGATACTATAACAACGGTTACAATGTTTTGAACAACGGTGTTGCTCTTTCCAACGTTGGTTATGGCTCTGTTGGCGTGTTGGGGACAGGCTTAGGCGTCAACTCACTCGGTCTGTATGGCAACAATGTTTTGGGTTACAACAGCATCATCCCTGACCTCGTCGGCTACCCTAACCTCGGCAACATCGGCTCAAGCGGACCTCTCCTCGTGACCACCATCTCGCCCATCGGCCCCAGCGGGCTCGCCGTGGCGTCGGAGAACGAGATTGCAGGCACCCTGCTGGCCAGCGGCACGCTGCCGTTCCTGAGCGCCGTGTCGTTCGAGGGCGCGCTGCCGACGGCCGGCTCCGGCGTCGCCACGTGCGGCTGCGGCAACGGCGCGGTCGGCATCGTCAACGACGGCTTCCCTGGAACTATCGGAGGCTGCGGCTGCGGTGCGTCAACTCTTTACCCTGCTAATCCTTTCTACGGTGGCCTTTACTACTAAACAACTGATTGAGGTGTAATGAACTCCGAATAAATAAATGACATTCGATGCAAATATTTTTTAAATTATTTGGGATGATAAAACTACAAATTCAATTAATGAAATTAATTAGAAATTATAAAGAATTTATCTGCTTTTAAACACGGTACACTGGAGATCCTAACTGCATACATTGAAGATAGATATTCACTACAATCACAACCATTAATAATAAAAGTAATTCAATTTATGTGAATGAAGAAGAATGAAGAAACGTTTTAGCCTATTATGGGTACCAAATATATTATGTAATGAAAGACATAATATGCAAAGTGTAGTGAACCCTTTTACTTAACTGTCAAAAAAAGAAAAGTGTTTGCGTGTAGTTTCGTTTGACTGGAAGGATTGTGTTGAAATATGCAATATTTCACAAACCTTTACAACTTGATTATTGGGTGCGCATTACATAATACATTTAAAGTTGTCATTTAATTTCTTGTTGTTACAACTAATTAATTTGTTATTCACTGATTTTGAAAACTTATTTGTATGGAAACTGATATGAAACTGAAATAAATGCAACTGAATTTATTAGCAAATCGTATAAAACAATCTAGAAAGAAATTGTGGAACAGTGATAAAATAGGTAACTGTTTCATCTTTTATTGTACACAAGCGCGGGGTTACAGCACGAATTTACTAACGGCTAGCTATTTTTTAAAACAAAGAAATCTTTCTACACTCGACGTCAGAAAAAGCGCACCTCTTTGAAAATAAGTTTATACTTGGCCACCTGCTATTGCTAGCTAACGTTTTATTGTGTAAATGTTGATATCTATTGATTGTACATTTAATGAGCTTTCAATTAATAATTGTTTGATTTAATTAACATAACAGTTACCATAATTAAACGCTTAAAGCGTTATTGCTAGCACCGCCATAAAAGGGAAATAAAAGGGTTCAATTCAGGAAATGCGGGTAAATTCACTATCGAGTTGATGGAGAAAACCCACTTCAACAGTTCAATTAAAAAAAGGAATACCCAAGATGGATACTATTGCCCATGAAGTTGCTCAAATATTGCAAAAAATGAGGCAATATAATGTTGCTCGGAAACTGAATCTCAGTAATTGATTCCGTTCGACGATTATTCCATCGGTTTCTAGAGACTGTTGGCTATGTCTGAAGGGGAAGAAGTATATAACAACACTTACCATTAAATTATACACAGTCATTCTGGAGTCGTTTTAATTAACTTAATGGAGTGTTCTACTAACGGAACTAAACATTTTTGCCAAAGAAACATGGGTCGAAAAACGACAAAAAAATTGACTTTCCCATACTAATAAAATGTTTTAGCTGTCTACTTAGTATGGGAGACCCAAAATTTTTTGTCGTTTTTCGACCCATGTTTCTTGGGCAAAAATGATTATTTTCATTGGTACAACACACCCTTAAGTTAATTAAAACGACTACAAAATGACGGTGTATAGGATGAAATTAACTTTGAAGAAATGTTTTGAAAAGGTGCGATTCTTCTGATGCCGAGTGTAGTTAATGTACCATACTATATTTTTTACCCACGACGACGGACGGAACGGAACGGAGGCGGTATATGCGTTTGGGGTTAGAGGTTGTGTTTGTTTGTATGTTTGTCTGTTTCCGTTTTCCTCGGAAACTACTGGGCCGATTACGATGCGGTTTTCATTTCAGAGCAGGTTTTAAGACATGTTTCATGGTGGTAGATCACCAGGGAGCGCTGCAGCAGCCAGATAAGTCGCACTTGAAAAGTTCTCAAAAACTACTCAACTGATTTCGTTGCGGTTTTCTGTAATGGGTTTGTAGGTTATCGGCTATGGTTCTCAGATAGGTGTTATGGTGTTTAGCCGCTAGGGGGCGCTGCAGTTATCATTTTCCCGTTTATCTTTACAGCGATTGACCGATTTAGTTGCGGTTTTCTGTAATAGGAATAGGTTTGTAGTGTGTCGGCGATGGTTTTTGGTGTTATGGTGTTGAGCCGCTAGGGGGCGCTGCAGTAATCATTTTCCGTACGGTTTGCAGTCAAACGTTATCTATCTACGTTATCTAAAACCGCATCTAAATCAGTATTTAGATGCGGTTTTAGAGTACTTAGATAACGTATTAATTCTTTAAAAAGTTAAAATAAAAAAGCAAAATTAAAAAAATTTAAAAAACCCACGACCATTAAAATTGTTACTCTTAATTTAAAAAGAGTAAAATAAGTGTTATGAAAATCCCTGGACTAAAAGTGACTAAGTAGGTAGGTATACATAATTTATCCACCAATTCATAAATTGCAAACGCAAGAAAAATTGGTCGGGGGCTGCCATTGTCATCTCGGTTGATCGGTGTTGATTGCAAAAATGACATTGATCATTTGGGGGCAGCTAATGGCAGACGCAACGAATTTTTCTTGCGTTTGCAATTTATGAATAGGTGGATAAATTATGTTTACCTACCTACTTAGTCACTTTTAGTCCAGGGATTTTCGTAACACTTATTTTACTCTTTTTAAATTAAGAGTAACAATTTTAATGGTGGTGGGTTTTTACAAAGATTTTAAATTTGCTTTTTTTATAGATCCGGGTTCTAACGCCGCGAGGCCGCCTGTCAGCTGATCAGCGGTGGGGGTGAGAGTGGCTGAACAACAAAGTGGTTGTAAAATCAATTATTGAATAATGTTGCCAGATGTTTTGGTTGGGGTAAAAGTAGTGCCGGTACCGTAAAATTTGTCGCCTAGTATTATTTTCTCCCCAACGCCTGGTAAGAATTTGATCGAGTGATTCTAACTAAAATAGACTACTGAGCACATTGAGTGATACAAAGGCAAAATTACCATTAAAGATCATCAAAATGATATTGTATTTTTCTCTCTATTAATGAATACTTTATCTTATTTAATTGTTTATTTAAAATCATAAAACGCTAATGTGATATTATATTACATAAATTTTTTGTATATTATGTTTATTTCTTAAATTATGCGACATCATTTCATCCATTCTCTTTTTTTTCAAAGTTATCAACCTTCTTATTCAATAATCCTTGTTTGAAACTCCTTGGTAGGTATATCTGTGTTTTTTGTTTTTTATAGTTTTCAATGTTGAACAACATTTAAAAATATAAATGTGTTTTATGTATCCTTTTATCACATATAAATTATACAAGTTTTATAATTTTTACTCTATTTCTTTTCTTTCTTATTTCACAAGGAGGTGCTAGAAATAAAAAAAACACTTATTTCCTCACTTGCAAAAGTAAGTTTTAAATAAAGAAAAAAATAGGATATTGGGCAATTAAAATATAAAAACTAAAATCATTTTGCTATGGTTTATTTCATAGGGGCGACTCAAAAGTTATTTTTTATGGCTTTACAGCGGCACTGAGGCGCATCCGCAGTTGCCAGCGATGGAGACGACGCCACCGGCGGGTATCTGGCCACCGAAACTGACAGCACCGATCACTGGAACCTGACCACCGACCACGGTCGTACCAAGGACGCCAAAATCGCCACCGACGGCGACCTCACCGAAGCCATTAGAAACAAATGGGCCGGTGACAGGGACAGCAGCTGTAGCAGCCACGCTTGGCACGCCAGCACCGTATGCGCCATAAGCCAAGCCATTGCCGTAGCCAATTCCATTAAGTCCATTGACGCCGTAGCCAATTCCATTAAGTCCATTGACGCCGTAGCCAATTCCATTAAGTCCATTGACGCCGTAGCCAATTCCATTGAGTCCATTGATGCCGTAGCCATAAGCATCAAAACCAGTACCAACCAGGCCAGGGGTAGCACCATAGGGGTAGTAGGGACCGTATCCGTTGAGGGCACCCAAGCCGCTGCTTACGGCTTCAGCTTCGAAAGCGAGCCCAGAGCCATAGCGGTTCAAGCACTGACTGTAGGCATTCTGAAATCAAAATAAAAGACAATAGATTCAAATATTTTCAAACTCAAACTGCATGTTATCATGCAGTTTAGATAAAATAAGAATACCAGTTTTACAAACAAAATCGTTGTGTGGGGTAGGTGAAACAGCTTTGTATTACCCACAAAATGATCGCAGCGATACGTTATATAGGCTGAAATATAATAAGAAAGTTTGTTCGTCATTTCTGCTTCACTTTTATATTTAACTGCAAAATAATTTATGATAAATAGACTACCTACATAGGTAGGCATATGTTCTCGTAATTTTGTTTAAGCTAAAACTACAGTTAAAAGTTTGTGGTGGAAGAAATATTAAATTTAACTCACCTGGATCAGTAAAGACTGGAGGCAGATCAAGATAAAGGTGAAGGAAGACATGATTGTTGATATTCAAATGAACACCCTTCGAATAATGTTTGAAAACTAGAACACTCCTTTATATAGGTGAATTTCATACAGTTTCTTTGGCAATTAATGATAACTTATCGTTATAGTAGAGGCATTACTTTCGTAACCTAGTTTGTTACCTTAGGACATTTTAAAAGCGATAAATCACGTATACGTTTCTTTATAAGCAGTGACCTATTTCAAGCAAATCACAGAATCGTTTTGTAATTCAAAATGACAGCTAAAGTAGTGCTTTTCATTGTATCAGCTGTTCTGGTTCAGGTAAGTGTAAACGCAGGCCATAGCAAGAAATCACTTACAAGTCTCTAAGGCTTAACTAAAATAGAAAGAAGTCTTTTACAACTATTATTGTAGTCAATCGATCATCGTTAAAATTAATTTAAATCACTTGCATACTAATTGGAATGTCATAAATTTATTCGTTTCTTTTCTTACAGAATGCCTACAGCCAGTGCTTAAATAGTTTGTCTGGCTTTAACGGTCTGGGATTCTCTGGCACCAATGGTCTGGGCTACTCTGGGCTTGCGTTCGAAGCTGAAGCCGTCAGCAGCGGCATCGGTGCCCTCAACGGATATTACAACAACGGTTACAATGTTTTGAACAACGGTGTTGCTCTTTCCAACGTTGGTTATGGACCTGTTGGCGTGTTGGGGACAGGATTAGGCGTCAACTCGCTCGGTCTGTATGGCAACAATGTGTTGGGGCTCGGCTATAACGACATTATCCCTGACTTCGTCGGCTACCCTAACCTAGGCGGCATCGGCTCAAGCGGTCCCCTCCCCGTGACCACCATCTCGCCCATCGGCCCCAGCGGGCTCGCCGTGGCGTCGGAGAACGAGATCGCAGGCACCCTGCTGGCCAGCGGCACGCTGCCGTTCCTGAGCGCCGTGTCGTTCGAGGGCGCGCTGCCGACGGCCGGCTCCGGCGTCGCCACGTGCGGCTGCGGCAACGGCGCGGTCGGCATCGTCAACGACGGCTTCCCTGGAACCATCGGAGGCTGCGGAGGTGCGTCAACTCTTTACCCTGCTAATCCTTTCTACGGTGGCCTTTACTACTAAACAACTGATTGAGGTGTAATGAACTCCGAATAAATAAATGACATTCGATGCCAATTTTTTTTTAATTATTTGGGATGATAAAACTACAAATTCAATTAATGAAATTAATTAGAAATTAGAAAGAATTTATCTGCTTTTAAACACGGTACACTGGAGATCCTTACTGCATACATTGAAGATAGATATTCACTACAATCACAACCATTAATAATAAAAGTAATTCAATTTATGTGAATGAAGAAGAATGAAGAAACGTTTTAGTCTATTATGAGTACCAAATATATTATGTAATGAAAGACATAATATGCAAAGTGTAGTGAACCCTTTTACTTAACTGCCAAAAAAAGAAAAGTGTTTGCGTGTAGTTGCGTTTGACTGGAAGGATTGTGTTGAAATATGCAATATTTCACAAACCTTTACAACTTGATTATTAGGTGCGCATTACATAATACATTTAAAGTTGTCATTTAATTTATTGTTGTTACAACTAATTAATTTGTTATTCACTGATTTTGAAAACTTATTTGTTTGGAAACTGATATGAAACTGAAATAAATGCAACTGAATTTATTAGCAAATCGTATAAAACAATCTAGAAAGAAATTGTGGAACAGTGATAAAATAGGTAATTGTTTCATCTTTTATTGTACACAAGCGGGGTTACAGCACGAATTTACTAACGGCTAGCTACTTTTTTAAAGCAATGAAATCTTTCTACACTCGACGTCAGAAAAAGCGCACCTCTTTGAAAATAAGTTTATACTTGGCCACCTGCTATTGCTAGCTAACGTTTTATTGTGTAAATGTTGATATTTATTGAAAGTACATTTAATGAGCTTTCAATTAATAATTGTTTGATTTAATTAACATAACAGTTACCATAATTAAACGCTTAAAGCGTTATTGCTAGCGCCGCCATAAAAGGGAAATAAAAGGGTTCAATTCAGGAAATGCGGGTAAATTCGCTATCGAGTTGATGGAGAAAACCCACTTCAACAGTTCAATTAAAAAAAGGAATACCCAAGATGGATACTATGAAGTTGCTCAAATATTGCAAAAAATGAGGCAATATAATGTTGCTCGGAAACTGAATCTCAGTAATTGATTCCGTTCGACGATTATTCCATCGGTTTCTAGAGACTGTTGGCTATGTCTGAAGGGGAAGAAGTATATAACAACACTTACCATTAAATTATACACAGTCATTCTGGAGTCGTTTTAATTAACTTAATGGAGTGTTCTACTAACGGAACTAAACATTTTTGCCAAAGAAACATGGGTCGAAAAACGACAAAAAAATTGACTTTCCCATACTAATAAAATGTTTTAGCTGTCTACTTAGTATGGGAGACCCAAAATTTTTTGTCGTTTTTCGACCCATGTTTCTTGGGCAAAAATGATTATTTTCATTGGTACAACACACCCTTAAGTTAATTAAAACGACTACAAAATGACGGTGTATAGGATGAAATTAACTTTGAAGAAATGTTTTGAAAAGGTGCGATTCTTCTGATGCCGAGTGTAGTTAATGTACCATACTATATTTTTTACCCACGACGACGGACGGAACGGAACGGAGGCGGTATATGCGTTTGGGGTTAGAGGTTGTGTTTGTTTGTATGTTTGTCTGTTTCCGTTTTCCTCGGAAACTACTGGGCCGATTACGATGCGGTTTTCATTTCAGAGCAGGTTTTAAGACATGTTTCATGGTGGTAGATCACCAGGGAGCGCTGCAGCAGCCAGATAAGTCGCACTTGAAAAGTTCTCAAAAACTACTCAACTGATTTCGTTGCGGTTTTCTGTAATGGGTTTGTAGGTTATCGGCTATGGTTCTCAGATAGGTGTTATGGTGTTTAGCCGCTAGGGGGCGCTGCAGTTATCATTTTCCCGTTTATTTTTACAGCGATTGACCGATTTAGATGCGGTTTTCTGTAATAGGAATAGGTTTGTAGTGTGTCGGCGATGGTTTTTGGTGTTATGGTGTTGAGCCGCTAGGGGGCGCTGCAGTAATCATTTTCCGTACGGTTTGCAGTCAAACGTTATCTATCTACGTTATCTAAAACCGCATCTAAATCAGTATTTAGATGCGGTTTTAGAGTACTTAGATAACGTATTAATTCTTTAAAAAGTTAAAATAAAAAAGCAAAATTAAAAATTTTTAAAAAACCCACGACCATTAAAATTGTTACTCTTAATTTAAAAAGAGTAAAATAAGTGTTATGAAAATCCCTGGACTAAAAGTGACTAAGTAGGTAGGTATACATAATTTATCCACCAATTCATAAATTGCAAACGCAAGAAAAATTGGTCGGGGGCTGCCATTGTCATCTCGGTTGATCGGTGTTGATTGCAAAAATGACATTGATCATTTGGGGGCAGCTAATGGCAGACCCAACGAATTTTTCTTGCGTTTGCAATTTATGAATAGGTGGATAAATTATGTTTACCTACCTACTTAGTCACTTTTAGTCCAGGGATTTTCGTAACACTTATTTTGCTCTTTTTAAATTAAGAGTAACAATTTTAATGGTCGTGGGTTTTTTCAAAAATTTTAATTTTGCTTTTTTTATAGATCCGGGTTCTAACGCCGCGCGGCCGCCTGTCAGCTGATCAGCGGTGGGGGTGAGAGTGGCTGAACAACAAAGTGGTTGTAAAATCAATTATTAAATAATGTTGCCAGATGTTTTGGTTGGGGTAAAAGTAGTGCCGGTACCGTAAAATTTGTCGCCTAGTATTATTTTCTCCCCAACGCCTGGTAAGAATTTGATCGAGTGATTCTAACTAAAATAGACTACTGAGCACATTGAGTGATTCAAAGGCAAAATTACCATTAAAGATCATCAAAATGATATTGTATTTTTCTCTCTATTAATGAATACTTTATCTTATTTAATTGTTTATTTAAAATCATAAAACGCTAATGTGATATTATATTACATACATTTTTCGTATATTATGTTTATTTCTTAAATTATGCGACATCATTTCATCCATACTCTTTTTTTTCAAAATTGTCAACCTTCTTATTCAATAATCTGTTAAAATATGTATCAAAATAAGTTCATTGTATTGTGTCGATTAAATAGCGCCACCTATTAATAGCAACTTAAACTAATATTTATGTCTAGATTTATATAATCTGTTGAAATAAAGTTAGTCTGTGGTAACCGTATTTCCGTGTCTTTCATTAGGTTATGGGCCGTCCCATATTTAAAAGTAAAAAGCAGTAATTTGTATCTAAAACCAGTGTTAAAAGTGATAAAAATGTCGGCGGGCAGTTATATTATCAACGTGCCTAAGTTAAAAGGGCGAGAAAACTACGACGATTGGGCTTTTGCCGCCAGAAATTTTCTCTTGTTGGAGGGCATCGACATCGACGCCATTCCCAAAGAAGAATTAAGTGCCGCCGAAAACAAAAAGGCGAAGGCGAAGCTCGTCATGACGATTGATCCAAAGTTATATATGCACATCAAGAATGAGAACATTCTCGCTGATTTGTGGAATAAACTCCAAAAGTTGTTTGATGACAGCGGATTTACCCGAAAAATACATTTACTTAGAACGCTCATCTCGATACGACTTGATAACTGTGAATCAATGACGAGTTATGTGTCGCAAATCGTTGAAACTGCACAGAGATTAAAGGGTACAGGTTTTGATATCAACGAAGAATGGATCGGATCATTATTACTGGCGGGGCTTCCAGAAAAATTTGCACCGACGATAATGGCAATAGAACATTCCGGTATCGCCATCGGTTCTGACGTCATAAAAACGAAGTTGCTCGATATGTGTTCTGATGTTGGTAGCAGTGACACAGATGTCGCACTATGGTCAAAACAAAAAGGCAAAGTTGGTCACACTGCAAGAGGCACAAACACCAAGCAAATGTCAAACTATACGTCAAATAGAAAAATAATAAAATGCTATAAATGCAAGAAAACCGGCCATTACAAAAACCAGTGTACCGAAAAAGAAAAAGAACCGAAAGAAAAACAATTGAATGTTTTTAGTGCAGCATTTTTCAACAGTAACTTTAATAAAGAAGACTGGTTTATAGACTCGGGCTCAAGTGCGCATATGACGTCGAACAAAGAAAGCTTATTGCAAGTTCGACAAGTACATGATACAAAAGAAATTATTGTTGCAAACAAAATGACTGTGCCAGTTTTGTGTGCCGGAGATACACAGATCACTACGAAAGTGGATAATTCTCAGTTCGACATTATTGTAAAGAACATTTTATATGTACCTAACATCACAACAAACTTGTTGTCAGTGAGCCAGTTGATAGAAAATGGAAACAAAGTTACTTTTAGAAAAGATGTTTGTCATATCCATAATCAACAGAATGAGCTTATTGGAGTCGCACATTTACAAAATGGTGTTTACAAATTGAAAACAATAAAGTCAGAGAACATTTTGGCAGCAGCAGTTCAAACTGTAGAAGCAAAGCAATGGCATAGAAGATTGGGACACATAAATAGTAATGACTTACAAAAGATGAAAAATGGTGCCGTAGAGGGAATATCATATGATAGGAAGACTGATTTTCAGAAATCCAATTGTGAAGTATGTTGCGAAGGAAAGCAGACACGTTTACCGTTTCAGCTAGCAAACCATAGAAGTGAGAAAGAGCTCGATTTAGTCCATTCTGATCTGTGCGGACCAATGGAAGTTCGATCTATTGGACAGGCAAGATACTTTCTGTTATTTGTCGACGATGCTAGTCGAATGGCTTTTGTTTACTTCTTGAAGGAGAAGAATCAGGTTCTACGGTATTTCAAGGAATTTCAAAGTATGGTCGAGAATCAGAAAGGAACAAAGATAAAAACATCGAGAACCGACAACGGAGGGGAGTTTTGTTCGAATACCATGGAGAACTATTTGAAAGAATCTGGAATAATCCATCAAAAAACCAACCCGTACACTCCGGAGCAAAATGGTCTCAGCGAGCGCTTCAACAGGACTATTGTTGAACGTGCGAGATGTTTATTGTTCGATGCGAAACTGGACAAAAGTTTTTGGGCCGAGGCAGTTAATACGGCAGTGTATCTTAAAAATCGATCGCCAGCCTCAGGTTTAGGCCAGAAGACACCAAATGAGATTTGGACTGGAACGAAGCCTGACCTTAGTCATATCAGAATATTTGGTAGTCCAGCAATGATGCACGTTCCCAAAAATAAAAGATTAAAATGGGACAAGAAAGCAGTGAAATACATTCTTGTGGGCTATTCCGAAACCACGAAGGGTTACAGACTGTATAATCCAGAAACTAAGAAAATATGTACAAGTAGAGATGTGATCATCATGGAAAGAAATAATGATACTGCTCAGATAGAAATAAATGAAGAATATGACAAGCCTCAGATATTAGCACAAGATAAAAATTCTGAAGAACAAGATGAAAGTACACTCACAGATCCAAATGACCCTACATATGTGTACGATCCAGAAGAAGAAACTGGTACAGATTCAACAGAAGATAAATCTTACCATACTTTATCTGAAGCAGAAGACGAGGAAATTGTTGTAAAAGATGGCGTAGCAGATGATGTTCTTCAGTCATTGGAAAAGCGTTCCAGAAAAGCTCCCGATAGATATGTCATTAACTTGTGTATTTCAGATGAACTGGAGTCATGTGCCGAGGAGATTACTTACGAAGAAGTATCTAACGGGCCAGAGAAGGAAAAATGGAAACAAGCCATGTCCGATGAACTCCGGGCTTTTGATGAAAACCAAGCGTGAGAGTTTGTGAACAAAAAGGAAGCAAATAGAGTAGTACAGTGTAAGTGGGTGTTTAAGAAAAAGCTAGAAAGTGATAATAGTGTTCGATATAGAGCTAGACTGGTGGCGAAAGGTTACACTCAGCAACAGGGTGTGGACTTTAAAGAGACCTACTCACCGGTTCTCAGGTACTCAACATTAAGACTTTTATTTGCTTTAAGTGCTAAATTTAACTTTGAAATAACACATCTTGATGTAGTTACAGCATTCTTAAATGGCCTGTTAGAGGAAAATGTGTACATGCATGCTCCACCTAGTTTAAATTGTCCAAGTGATTGTGTACTTAAGCTTAAAAAGGCAATTTATGGTTTAAAGCAGTCTGCAAGGGCATGGAATGCAAGAATAAATAATTGTTTAATTGAAATGGGCTATGTAAAGTCTCAATCAGAACCATGTTTATATTATAAAAATTGTAAAAATGTGCAGACTATAATAGCTATATTTGTTGATGATTTTTTCATTTTTTCTAATAGTAAAGATATGACAAATGATTTAAAGAAAAAACTTATGTCAACATTTAAAATTAAAGATCTTGGTCAGCTAAAAAGATGTTTGGGTATGCGAGTAAAGTTCTATAAAGATAACAGTATTTCTATTGATCAGGAACAATTTGTAAAGTATATTCTTGAAAAATTTTGTATGAATGATTGTAAAACTAAAGACACTCCTATGGAATGTAACTTAAAATTGGAAAAGGCAGAAAGCGTTGACAAACAGTTTCCATATCAGCAACTTTTAGGAAGTCTCATGTATTTGTCAGTATTAACACGTCCAGACATTTCATACAGTGTTAGCTACTTAAGCCAATTTAATAACTGTTTTAGTTCAATTCATTGGCATCATGCAAAACGAATATTAAATTATTTACAAAAAACTAAATCTTATGGATTGATGTTTACAAAAGATAATTGTAATTTAGAGGGTTTTGTAGATGCAGACTGGGCTTCCAGTACTGTAGATAGAAAATCCTACACAGGATTTTGTTTTAAATTATCTAGATGTGTAGTATCTTATGAGTGTAAAAAGCAACAAACTGTTGCGTTATCAAGCACAGAAGCCGAATACATGGCCATTTCCGAGGCGTGTAAAGAGGCAATGTATTTAAAAAGTTTAATGTCAGAAATTGTTAACTGTGATTATACTATTGTAATATACAATGATAATCAGGGAGCTCAGAAGTTGACTGAAAATCCTTTATTTCATAAACGCACTAAGCACATTGATGTGCGTCATCATTTAATACGAGAAGCAGTTTCTAATAAGCTTGTAAAAATAGTTTATCTGTCAACATCTGAGATGCCTGCTGATATATTAACCAAAAGTCTCAATTGTATAAAACATAATTATTTTGTGAAAAAATTAGGAATTCAAAATGTTGTCTAAAAAGAAGTACAGTGTAGTTTCAGCAAATTTTTTTGTGTTTATTTCTGTTTAGTATTTAGCTTATTTTGATAAGTGGTGGTGTTAAAATATGTATCAAAATAAGTTCATTATAAAATATGTATTGTGTCGATTAAATAGCGCCACCTATTAATAGCAACTTAAACTAATGTTTATGTCTAGATTTATATAATCTGTTGAAATAAAGTTAGTCTGTGGTAACCGTATTTCCGTGTCTTTCATTGTTTAAAACTCCTTGGTAGGTTATAGTTTTCAATGTTGAACAACATTTAAAATTATAAAAGTGTTTTATGTATCCTTTTATCACATATAAATTATACAAGTTTTATAATTTTTACTCTATTTCTTTTCTTTCTTATTTCACAAGGAGGTGCTAGAAATAAAAAAAAAACACTTATTTCCTCACTTGCAAAAGTAAGTTTTAAATAAAGAAAAAAATAGGATATTGGGCAATAAAAATTTAAAAACTAAAATCATTTTGCTATGGTTTATTTCATAGGGGCGATTCAAAAGTTATTTTTTATGGCTTTACAGCGGCACTGAGGCGCATCCGCAGTTGCCAGCGATGGAGACGACGCCACCGGCGGGTATCTGGCCACCGAAACTGACAGCACCGATCACTGGAACCTGACCACCGACCACGGTCGTACCAAGGACGCCAAAATCGCCACCGACGGCGACCTCACCGAAGCCATTAGAAACAAATGGGCCGGTGACGGGGACAGCAGCTGTAGCAGCCACGCTTGGCACGCCAGCACCGTATGCGCCATAAGCCAAGCCATTGCCGTAGCCAATTCCATTAAGTCCATTGACGCCGTAGCCAATTCCATTAAGTCCATTGACGCCGTAGCCAATTCCATTGAGTCCATTGATGCCGTAGCCATAAGCATCAAAACCAGTACCAACCAGGCCAGGGGTAGCACCGTAGGGGTAGTAGGGACCGTATCCGTTGAGGGCACCCAAGCCGCTGCTTACGGCTTCAGCTTCGAAAGCGAGCCCAGAGCCATAGCGGTTCAAGCACTGACTGTAGGCATTCTGAAATCAAAATAAAAGATAAAAGATTCAAATATTTTCAAACTCAAACCGCATGTTATCATGCAGTTTAGATAAAATAAGAATACCAGTTTTACAAACAAAATCGTTGTGTGGGGTAGGTGAAACAGCTTTTAAGTGCTTCTTACCCACAAAATGATCGCAGCGATACGTTATATAGGCTGTAATATAATTAGAAAGTTAGTTCGTCATTCCTGTTTCACTATTATATATCTGCAAAATAATTTATGATAAATAGACTACCTACATGTGTAAGCATATGTTCTCGTAATTTAGCCTAAGCTAAAACTACAGTTAAAAGTTTGTGGTGGAAGAAATATTAAATTGAAGTTACCTGGATCAGTAAAGCCTGGAGGCAGATCAAGAAAAAGGTGAAGGAAGACATTATTGTTGATATTCAAATGAACACCCTTCGAATAATGTTTGAAAACTAAAACAGTCTTTATATAGGTGAATTTCATACAGTTTCTTTGGCAATTAATGATAACTTATCGTTTTAGTAGAGGCATTACTTTCGTAACCTAGTTTGTTACCTTAGGACATTTTAAAAGCGATAAATCACGTACACGTTTCTTTATAAGCAGTGACCTATTTCAAGCAAATCACAGAATCGTTTTGGAATTCAAAATGGCAGCTAAAGTAGTGCTTTTCATCGTATCAGCTGTTCTGGTTCAGGTAAGTGTAAACGAAGGTCATATCAAGAAATCACTTAAAAGTCTCTAAGGCTTAACTAAAATAGAAAGAAGTCTTTTACAATTATTGTAGTCAATCGATCATCGTTAAAATTAATTTAAATCACTTGCATACTAATTGGAATGTCATAAATTTATTCGTTTCTTTTCTTACAGAATGCCTACAGCCAGTGCTTGAATAGTTTGTCTGGCTTTAACGGTCTGGGATTCTCTGGCACCAATGGTCTGGGCTACTCTGGGCTTGCGTTCGAAGCTGAAGCCGTCAGCAGCGGCATCGGTGCCCTCAACGGATATTACAACAACGGTTACAATGTTTTGAACAACGGTGTTGCTCTTTCCAACGTTGGTTATGGACCTGTTGGCGTGTTGGGGACAGGATTAGGCGTCAACTCGCTCGGTCTGTACGGCAACAATGTTTTGGGTTACAACGGCATCATCCCTGACCTCGTCGGCTACCCTAACCTCGGCAACATCGGTTCGAGCGGTCCCCTCCCCGTGACCACCATCTCGCCCATCGGCCCCAGCGGGCTCGCCGTGGCGTCGGAGAACGAGATCGCAGGCACCCTCCTGGCCAGCGGCACGCTGCCGTTCCTGAGCGCCGTGTCGTTCGAGGGCGCGCTGCCGACGGCCGGCTCCGGCGTCGCCACGTGCGGCTGCGGCAACGGCGCGGTCGGCATCGTCAACGATGGCTTCCCTGGAACCATCGGAGGCTGCGGCTGCGGTGCATCAACTCTTTACCCTGCTAATCCTTTCTACGGTGGCCTTTACTACTAAACAAATGATTGAAGTGTAATGAACTCCGAATAAATAAATGACTTTCGATGCAAACATTGCTTAAATTATTTGGTATGTTAAAACTACAAATTCAAAATAATATCTAAGAAAGGTTTTAGCCTATTATACTAAAAAATGCTGTGTAATGAAAAAGATATAGATCCAAAGTGTACCTATTGAACCCTTTTTACACGATTGCACAAAAAATAAAAGTGTATTGCGTATGTAAGTTCCTTTTTTCCATCATAACTTCCAAATTAGTAAGGTATCGTTAGATCCTTACATATTCACCCCAAGCGAAACTGGCTGTAGATTCTTTAAAAAAAATACATCTATGACTCTAATTTGTAATGTGAAAAAAAAAACATAAAAGAAAACACCTTTTATGTTAAAAAAGTGCTAAGTAGATAGGCTGGATAAATCATAATAATGATACCTACTTTTAGAGCCAAATTCACCATTGATTTTAAACGCGCTTAAGATCACGTTTTACGTAATGTAGTTTAAGTGTCGAGTTTGATACCCCGTTCCCCGTTTATTCCAAAAATCAATTTCACCAGGTCATTAAAAAAATTGAATCAAGATTTAACAAGGCATTGTTTATAACATAATTGTACATTTTTGTAACAAATTTTACTTTGTTGTTATGACAGTGACAGCCTTAAACTTGTTTTTTGACAAAGCGCGTTTAAAATCAATGGTGAAATTGGCTCTTAATCTTGGTCAAATAGTTCCGTTGGTTTTTTCATATGAATGCAATATTTCACCAACCTCAATTACAACTTGATTATTACACATTACATAATAGATTCGTAGTTGACATTGAATTTCTTGTTGTCACAACGATTTGATTAATTATTTCACTGATTTTGAAAACATTTTGGACAGCCACTGATATGAATCTGAAATAAAATGGTCAAACATGAAATGCACAAAACTGCCTGTTGCCGCATGTTATAGTGTATTAATTTGAAAATTTATTTTGTTATTCAAAACACTTTTGTATTTGACCGAGCAAGCGCGAAGCGTCTCTGCTTCAGCTTGGGCAAAAATTTTTTCGTATGTCCGGCTATCCGTTGTCTGTCCGTTTGTTCTCCTCTACATGTCGCATTTCTCAACCGATTCTCGTGAAATTTTGTGAGCAGGTTCGAAAATCATAGAGTTTTTTTGTCGAGCCAGTTTTTCGAAATTTTAAAATACCGGAAATTTGTAAAAGAAATATATTTTAATCCGACTTTCCGGCACTATTTGTTCTCTTCTACAGGTTGCATTTCACAATCGAATCTCGTGAAATTTTGTGAGAAGGGGGCTAATTATTGTCTTATTTCAAAATCTATCGCTATCGCTTTCATTTGACAGATGAATGTGACACATTGCTACATTTCTTTGGTCAGTTTTTATTTATACCAAAAGAAGCATCAATTTTACATTACACATTCTATAAGCGATTGCGACAGATTTTTAAATTAGACAATTGATTAGCAGGTTCGAAAATTACAAATATTTTATTTTAGTGAGACAGTTTTTTCGAAATTTATATAAAAAAAATAACTCACTGGGTTTGTCGTAAATACATCTTCCTTACCTTGTTGACTAATCGCGTCATTTATTTGCGGAGACACGCACACGATAGGCGAGTTCTATTATACAAGACTGAGTCGAACCCGTAACACATATTAAAATCTCTTAATAATACCTACTAAAGCCTATTAAAATGTATTTTTTTTAAACTGGTTACTCTTTCCCTACACTAAAGGGGTCATTTTAAACTGGTTGCAATATGTTTCTACTGTCTACGCGGATGAAGTAGCGGGCGAAAGCTAATAGAAATAAAAAAAATGTTCGTAAACAAAAACGCACGGCACTGGCGTGCGGTAAAATCAACTTTCCGCACGCTGTACTAATCCGTAAACAAAAACGCACGGCGTGCGGTAAAATCAACTTACCACACGCTCGACCGTCATCGTAAACTTACATTTTCGAGCAACTGTATTGAAAATGCTTTTTAATAACAGATCATAAATCAATAACACACATATGTATGGGCTCGTATGTTTATACCCATTTAATTCAAATTCAAATTCAAAAATTATTTATTCAGTCTAGGCTGTTACAAGCACTTGTGAATGTCATAGAAGCTACGCCATCGGTTCGCAAACCCTAAGCGGGAGACCTTGTAACGAGAAGAACCGGCAAGAAACTCGTCAAGGGCTGCTTTTTTCTCCCTGTATATTTCATACAGAGTCGTCAACATTGAAAAATGAGCTCCACATTTAAAGTGAGGTCATTTTCCATCACAATAATTAACAAAAGTTTGCACACAATGGGTAGGTAGGTTGAAATTAAATACTACTAACTAAATACTACTAAGTAATGAGAGTAAATAACTTTCAACTAGTTGAGAAATCACTGTGTCTGCTACTCGAAAGTGCACCTAAGTAGGCAAAATTTACCAAAAAAAAAACCACATGTTACAAGACATAAAAGATAATTAAAAAAAAATGCAATTCTTTCAATTCAATATGCGTTAAGATAGGTACTCAGAAGCAGACCCTTTCCACTGGCAGCACCCGTTCACGAGCATGACGCACGGACCAGCCATCGCTTCGCTCAACCATATTTGAGGGAACGTAACGACCCGCCCCACACGCAAAAGCATAGTACGTTCCGCATTTATGCAAAAGCATAGTACGTTCCGGGCCGTGCGGCGCGCGATGATGGTTTGGACAAAATCATTACAATCAATGATGGTGTAGCCTAGTCGCGGGGCGCCGGCAGGCCTGCAAAGCGCGCTTCAGACCGTGCGGCGATGATGGTTCGGACAAAATCATTCATTATCAATGATGGTCCAAGCGCGATGAAAAATCCGGTCTCGGATGAAAGACCGCCGCATGCGGCTCGCAAGCCGCGATTTGCCGACCCCCGACCCCTGAGGGCCTAATCAAATGGCAAACGTTATATGCGTGTCTCTATACTATATGTTTCTTCGCCTCAGCGTAGGTAAGCGATATTATCTTGGTACTCATCCGTCTCTCCGCATTCAATCTTCAAACGCTTGTATCACAGAGTAACGCACATCGATTTGAAAGTCTACTAGCGCCTCTGGAAATCGATGCGGAACTACTGACACGAAATTATAATAGCTGAAAATGTTTTTTTTTTGTTTCTTATTATATATTTATTTTACTTTTATGTAATATCTTTATTTATAACAAAATAGAAAATATTAATAAAAAAGAATAAATCAAAACAAAAAAAACAAAAACAACTATGATTTGGCTCGGTATTCGTCCAACGATATAAATGTTGTAGCACGGTAAATATCTATTAATATTGTAACTAGGGTTGCCACCTTTTTTGAACTAATAAAGTATTTGATTGCTAAAGGTAGTAAAAAGTAAGTACGTTGTATGGAAATAAAGTAATATTTATGTTTACCTTTTAAAACATATATTTTATTACTTTTGGCAATATTTGAACAAATATGTGAAATAAAGTATTTTCACGTACCTACTTTATTTTCGTCATAAAGTAGAGAGTACAATTACCCCGAAATAAAGTACAGGTGGCAACCCTAAATTGAGACCTTTTTGTCGCACGATACACCGGCGGGCTGATTATCTAAATTGAAACTATTTAGCGACCGGTTTAATTCGACATACATTGCTACTTTTCTTTGGTTCGTTTTTCCTTACCCCAAAATGAAGTAGCAATGTATCACATTCATCTGTCAAATGAGACCGGTCGCTAGGTGGTTTTTAAATTAGATAATCAGTCTGCCGGCTCCAGTGGCCCGTTCCGAATCACGCTCACAGTGCTGTTAGCGCGAATCCGACTAAATTAATTAGTCACAAAATAATTAACAAATAGGGTATTTGTGTACCTACTTAATTTAATGGATTATATGCTAACAGTGCTGATGGCGTGATTTTGAACTAGGCAAGTATTTAAATTTCATCTAAGTACTTTCGTATCTTTCTAGTTTTGTAATTATAAGTACCTGTTGACCTAATCAATAATATTATAAGGAAAATGAAATAGGTACCTAGGTTAACAAAACTAACAGTAAAAACAAAAAACTGAAAAAGCTAAATACCTAATTATAAAAATTAATATATTAAAGAGAGAAACAAATTAGTTTCAAATCCTTCTGGCCGTAGTTAGTAGGCAATACCTATAGTAAAAAAATATTTTAATTATACTGTATGATCTGTGGTTAACGTTACGCTCGCTCCGACAGAAAGAAATGGCACTCAAATGGCTATTTTTAACCGACTTCAACAAAAGGAGGAGGTTCTCAATTCGATTGTATGTTTTTTTATCGTTGTTCGCGCGTATCTCCGACATTTATGGACCGATTTTAATGATTCTTTTTTGTTCGATTGAGTTTGCTTGCGAGATGGTCCCATTTTTTTCAAATCAGTCCAGTAGTTTTCAAGTAATCCTGAAAATACTATGATTTTGCATCAACTACCTTGACGACTTTGTTATTTATGAACCGAATTAGATGAAGTTTTTTGTGTTGGAAAGGGGATACCTTTAGTGTAGTCATTTTAACCGACTACAAAAAAATAAGGTTTTCTGTTTGACCTGTATACAGGGTGGCCCAAACGGTGACGCTAAAAATTTTTTTTTTGTTTCCTCACATCTCGTTGTACCCGAAAATACCCTATGTATGTTCAGTGATTTTTTGTAGTTTTCGAGCTATGAATTATTTTTTAAAATTTTGAGAATTTTTGACTTGACAGACTAAAATATTTTTTTTTCGGAAATTATACATCTTTTTTTGAATTATTTTTTTGTTACATAGACCTCATGACTTGAACTTTAACACATAAAATACCCAGCTTCCTGTCATCAAAATAAGTTACAAAAATATTGACCGACAGTGAAAAATTGACGTAAAATCAAATCATAGTTAAATTTTCAACTTTGAATTAAAAATTAAAAAAATAGGTTCCATGACTTCTGAGTAATTTTAAAAACTTCACAAGACCCTAAGCTTTAATTCTAATTAAAAAAAAAATGTGCTTAATTAGCTTTTTTTAGCCGAAATCTGCCTTCAAATGCACAAAGGTGAAATTTTCTAAGATTTTTTATTGGCTATTTTGTCATTCACAAAATGATTCTTACCAAAATAAAGTTTAAAATGGTACTGTTTATTGAATAAAGAATTAAAAACAACCTTTAAAAGTATGTTATTACGAAGCGGTAACATCGATGTCATTTAGTTATAGTTATTTTGGTTATTTTAAGGATAAATCATATTAAATAAAACAATTACTACAAATTCAACAATTAAATTTATTTCCGAATAAGTTTTCAAAATGTCTCCCTCCCGCTTCAATGCACAACCTACATCGCCTTAAAAAAAATTGTTTTAAATTTCGGAAAGCATTAGTATTTTCTTTGATTTTTATTTCTGCTTCTCTTAGTTTTTGACGCAGCTCTGCTTCAGTGTTTGTTTCGTTTGCGTAAACCATCTCTTTGTAATAGCCCCACAGAAAAAAATCTATGGGGTTTAAGTCTGGTGAACGCGCAGGCCAAGGAATCGGGCCGCCACGCCCAATCCACCGTCTCGGAAAAGTCTGGTTAAGGTGCTCTCGTACTTCTCTAGCATAGTGGCACGGAGCACCATCGTTTTGAAATATCATTCTTCTTCTTGTTAGTAGATTCACATCCTCTAATAAACCGTTCAAGCTATTTCGTAGAAAATCCAAATATTGCGCTCCGTTCAACCTAGCCGGCAATTCAAATAGAATAGAATAGAATAGAATAATTATTTATTTTCCATTGGTGCAGATACAAAGTTTTTGTGCAAGGTTTACATAATGAACAATATATAACGTTTGCCTGAACTAGGAAATCCTGTGTTTCAGGCGATTTGAGCTAATAATATTCACAAAAATTAGTTAATCACTAACTTATTACTTAAGCAAATATATATTTTTTTTTCTCCACAATAAAAGTTTTTGTTGAAGTTAAAGTAGGTACACATACATTACAAATTATTCTTTGATTAAAACTTACTTAAATAAATATACAATTTACTATTTTAATACAACCAATAGTCTCTCTGTATCTTCATAGGACATGATTTGTAGGATATTTTTTAAGTTGATCTTACAATTTCTAGAATTGAGCGGGTAGATGTTTGCTATACGATTTAATCTATTGTACAGCAGTGGGCCCAGGAATAAAAAGAATTTTTTTGTAAAAGCATAATTAATAGAAACTCTTTGAGTGCATACAATATCTTTGCGTCTTTTATAAATTATGTCAGGGTTAAAAGAAAGTGCTGAGTGCTGTTTTAATACTATGTGCATTATAAATAATTGTCGAACCGTTAGCAAATTACAAGACTTATACAGAAGGTTAGTGGGAAATAGAAAAGGGCGGGAAGTTGACACTTTGAGAATCGCTCTCTGTGCTCTCTCTGTGGTTAGTATCAATGTTTTACTTGCACCTCCCCATGTCGTGATACAGTAAGTTAATATTGATTCACATAGTGCAAAATACACCTGCCTTATTATTGTCGGTTCAGCAATATGTCGTAACTTTTTGAATACAAATATTAACTTACGTAATCTGCTATTTAAAGCCGCAATATGTGGCTTAAAAGAAAGAGTTTCATCTAATATAATACCCAGGTATTTAATTTTATCTGTTTCTTTAATTTCGGGGCACATACATTGGTTATCCATATGCACTCCACAATAATGGGCATGTAGTGTTGGGTTAGTGTTAGAAAAACACTGTTTACGTACAGAAAACTTAATATAGTTAGTTTTTTCAGCATTTAGTGTTAAAAGGTTAGATTGAAGCCAATTATTTACAACATTGAATCCTCGTTGCGCATACTTGTATACTTGTTCTTCCGAGTCAGCCGCGAAAAGAAGTACAGTATCATCAGCGTAAGATATGATCATCCCATGATCTAGCTTAATATTACAAAGGTCATTGATGTAAATCAGAAACAGGGTAGGTCCTAAAATACTTCCTTGCGGAACCCCGAAGGATGTATTATCCTGCTCATCACTGAGGACACTTCCAATTCTCACACATTGGCTACGTTCTTCCAGATAACTCGTGAAGAGTTTCAGCTGTGTGCCTCTTATGCCTAAAGTCTCAAGTTTGCGCAAAAGGATAGGGATAGACACCGTATCAAAAGCTTTTGCCAAATCCAGGAAGATTCCAATTGTGTGACTACCTTTGTCCAAATTATTTACAATATAATCTGTTAAATGATGTACGGCATCAGCAGTTGATACTTTTGGTCGAAACCCAAATTGATATTTAGACAAAATCGCCTTTTCTTCTAAAAATCGAACTAGCCTATTATTGATAATTTTTTCCAATATTTTAGAAAAAGATGGTAATAATGATATGGGTCTGTAATTTGAAACTTGACTTTTTGTTCCAGATTTATATACAGGAACAACTACAGCCTTTTTTAAACATTTGGGAAAAATACCTGTATATAAACTTTTTTGAAAAATATAAGTCAAGGGAGGCACCAGAATGTACCTAAACTGCTTGATTATTTTATTCGATATATTGTCCCACCCAACTGCACAGTCATCTTTCAAACACATGATAATTTTTTCAACCTCAATTTCGTCAGTATCAAGCAAAGCAAAGGATTTTAAGGAAGTGCCACAGGCAGGGGCGGCAAGTGAAATGTTATGATTTTTTTCTGCCAGACATTTACCAATATTAACAAAATAATTATTGACATTATTAGCGGAAATTAAATGTGACGAGTTCTCTTGAAGTAAGCATAATGATGAGTCATGTTGTTTTGAAGTGTAGGTGATATTTTTAATATGATTCCATATCTTTTTATTATTTTTTCCAGCTGATTGTAGTACTGATTTTTCGTACGCAGTTTTAACTTTTTTCAAAATATTATTACAAAAATTCCGGTATCTTTTATATGACAATTGTAGTATCTGATTATTAGGATTTCGTTTTGCGTTCGTATGCAGTTTATCTCTATGTTTCATGCAGCGAATAAGACCCGGAGTGATCCACGGTTTTATGTTGAAGCTTCTGTTATTTAATTTAACACACGATGTATTTCTCTGAATCGCTTGTTGTACATTTTGTACTAAATATAACATGCAAAAATTCGGATCAGCAGAATTATAAACTGGAGTAAAATCGATGTTACGTAAGTCAACTTCTAAATTATTTACATTTAATTTAGTGACAGTGCGATTATTGTTTAACCTAGGTAATTTACAATTTAAGGTTAGTAGGACGGCACTATGGTCTGTTATCGTTGAGTTAGTAACAAGTGCAAGTGAAGATAAATTTGATTTAAGCATGATATGGTCCAAGCAAGAGCCACTTTGATGAGTAGGCAATGTATGCGCGGGAAGCAAGCCATGGAATGAGCATATATTTAGGTAATCTTGGGCAGCCGACTCAATTTTTTCAGGATCAATATTAATATTAATATCTCCAATTAAAACTATGTTTTTAAATGAGGATAGAGTTTGCAGTATATTGTTTAGAGAATCCACGAAGTTAGTTGTACTTTTAAAAGCGGGTGGTCTATACAAAGCTAATATTGCAAATTCTGATCCTATTTTAATAAGCAAATTGCTGCATTCATCTATGATGGGTTCCTCTGTAGACACATTTAATTGATTTTTAGCATAGACTACAACCCCGTCATTTTGATTATGAGTTCTATTAGTCTTATATATGTTGTAACCTGGTAATAAGGGAAGGTTATATTGTTTATCTAGCCAACATTCGGTTAAAACGATGACGTCGGAATTAACGTCTAATCTCTGTTGAAAAATACTAAAACTATCGAAATTTTTAATTATGCTGCGAATGTTTTGTGTTAGTATGGTAAGTGAATTTTTGTAGACGGAAAGATATTGTTTGCAATTTTCTACTTCACACAACTTAGACTCAGATACAGAGAGACTGTCTAAATCATCAATTAAATTATTAATCATAATATTACTTACTAAAATTAAGAGACAAAAAAAATACAAAAATAGATTAAAGGAAATGAAAATAAAATAAAAATGAAAAAGGGCTGTTAATACCCTTGTAAGCGGCGCTCCTAGGCGCCTCCATAATCAATGGAATTAATGTACCTTTTTTCCGCTAAACATTTTGCAGGGCAGTCTGCGCTACCTGTGTTATGACCATTTGGTTTTTTGAACCTTGAACATGTAGCACATTTTGGTTGGTCAGTTTTCTTGGTGCACTCCTTTATTGAGTGTCCCTGTTCACCACAATGGCCGCAGGTGTAGTTTAGCTCCCGACAAGACTTGGCCGCATGACCGTATTGTTGACATTTATAACATCGCGTGACCAAAGTAAAGTCTCTTACAGGGCAAGATGACCAATTAACAAAAATCCTCTCTTTCGATATAAGGGCTTTACGTATTTCGGCAGATACTTCTAAGACATAATTACAAGTCTCGGCTTCCTTCTTGCCCGACTTGTGGCTAAGTCTAATCGAGGTCAGGAACGATTCGAGGCTCGAGTTTTCTAATTGGTCAGCTAAATTTTGTTGGTATATACAAGTAAATACCTCTTTTTCCTGCATGGTCACGGGTATCCCGATAACTACGATTCTGGGCTTTCGCTTATGGAGTTCATCGACTGAAAGGCCCGAGTTTGCAAGTTGAGTTGATCTTTTTAACTTTTCAATGTCGTCTTTGGTCTCAGTGCTTATTATAACACCCCCGTTTTTGGTTTTGCGCAAACCTCTAACTTGCAGCTTCATCCCTTCAGGGCAAATAATTTTTTGCACAAGGGACTTTGTCTCCTCACTTGATTTTCCTTTGTCATTTGGATAAATAGCTACGGCACTTACATTTGAGGTCTTAATAAAATTATTGGAGCCCTTTTTGACCATATCAGAGAAGGACACTCCTGGGACAGTTTTTGGTGTCTCCTTAAGGCTCAGTTTGAGATCCTGTAACTGCTGTGACAGATCAAGTTGGGTGTAAAGGGTCTGAATCTTCGTATGGGCTTGAACGGTTTTCAGTTTCAGTGACTGATACTGCACAGCCATCTGCGAACTTCCGTGGCTCACTTTACGACATAGATTATTTATGCGTAGTTTTTGGTCCGAGTTTAATTTGCCTTCTGAAGCAATATGGCAAACTTCATTAAGGCACTGTTCTATATTCGTCATCCAGTTCTGAATTTCTGGAGTTGGTATAAGTTCCAGGGGCCCTTCTTCTTGGTCTTGAGATCTCGGATGATCCGAGCCGCCGCCGGGCGAGGGTGATGGAGGCGGGGTGCGACCGGTCCTGCCACCCCGGCTAAATGGGCTATCCATCCTTTATTAATCTAATCTCCTATGCACTAAACATTTTCACTGAATCACTAACTAATCTTTAATGTATATAATACCTAACACAGTGACACAGTTTGTAATTACCGATGATTGGTCAAAAACGAGGTCACGATTTTGCCAGTGATTAATTAATTATTTTAATAAATTTTCGACACGTCTGCTCACTGACGCAGTGCTTATATATCCTAAATGGTCCTATAAATTCCCCATTGACAATTCCTGACCACAAATTTACACTAAACCTTGTTTGAAAATTGGATGGTCTTGCCTTGTGTGGGTTTTCAATGGCCCAACTGTGATAATTATGAATATTGAAAACTCCGGTTCTTTCAAAGCGTGATTCGTCTGTCCACAAAATTTTGTCGAAGAAATCAGGATCGTCTTGAGTTTTTTGAAGCATTGTTTCACAGAAAGTCACTCGTCTTGGATAATCTGCAGGTTGCAATTGTTGCACGCGTTGGATATGAAAAGCGTGGTATCCCTCTGAAAAAAAAAACACCGAAATTGTAAATTCAAAGCATAGGTAAGATAGTCTTTTTTCAGTTTCACCAAATAGTAGGCTAGTGATAATCACTGGTATGTACCACGCTTTCTCGCCCACTAGCGAGTGATTATTTTGTTGCCAAATACACATTCAGTCAGAGTTCAATACTTAAAAAGACCACGTGCTACAAAAAGTCGCTCATAAAGCACGTGCGTGCTATTTTTTTTAAGTCACAATAATTACAGCTAAAAAAAATAGCACGTGGGCATAGTGGGCGAGCTAATGGGTGCGTAATTATGAGGTTTAAAGACAAGATGAAATTAACCCACCTGACTTCAGTATCCTCATAACTGAGGTTCGTGGTACACCAGTCCTTCTTGCGATTGCTCTGGTGCTAGTCGATGAATCCCTTTCCACTTGTTCCACGACTTGATCCATAATATCTGGATCCATTCTGGGTATTCCTTCCTGAGATGAACGTCCAGGAATTCGTCCCTCCATAAATGTATTGTGAGTATTTTGAAATACTCTGTAATTCGGGTAATGCTCCCGTTGTTCTCCTCGCCGTTCCAATTGCTCTCGATAAAGCCTTGCTGCCAAACTAGCATTTCCTTGGGCAACACCGTAAAAATAGTGCATCTCTGCGTATTCACGCAAAGAATAGCTCATGTTGCAGCACAAAGGTCCAAATCACAAGGTAGGTAATCAAAGTCCGAAACACAAGCACAGGTAAATCAGTCACAGGAAGAATCAGAGTCCAGTTAGCAAGCGAGAGTAGTTGTATCAGAATTGAAAACAAAACCAGGAGTAGTAGTAACACGAGCGAAAGCTGTGAACAACTGAGGTGAAGGAGGGAGGAATGCGACCGACATGAGATGAATAGAGCAAGATAGCAAGATAGATAGAGCAAGACAGCAAGATAGATAGAGCAAGACGGCCTAGATGAGAAAGAGAGGACGTGCTTATAGACGACGCTGTGTTGGTCCCCCTTCTTTTGTTCGGCGCGCGGGAAGTCTATTGTTTGTGATTCTAGTGTCTGCCAGAACTATTGTTATTTATGATGTCGCTAAAGATAAACCGGTTGGAGGTAAAGACCATTTTCTTTGTACAAAGACCAACTTGTGCTGTTGAAGTGACAACATACTAACTACCACTAAACTAATTTAGAACTCTAAATTTATAAACTATACTAAATGTCAATTATTATGTTATATCAAACCTAATTAACCTTAGATAATAACAATGAGTGCTTTTAAAATAAATTACCTTTGTACATTTGAAGGCAGATTTCGGCTAAAAAAAGCCTATTAAGCACCACTTTTTTTTAATTAGAATTAAAGCTTAGGGTCTTGTTAAGTTTTTAAAATTACTAAAAAGTCATGGAACCTTTTTTTTTAATTTTTAATTCAAAGTTGAAATTTTAACTATGACTTGCTTTTACCTCAATTTTTTACTGTCGGTCAATATTTTTGGAACTTATTTTGATGACAGGAAGCTGGGTATTTTATGTGTTAAAGAACAAGTCATGAGGTCTATGTAACAAAAAAAAAATTCAAAAAAAGATGTATAATTTCCGGTAAAAAAAAAATTTTAGTCTGTCAAGTAAAAAAATCTCAAAATTAAAAAAAAAAATCATAGCTCGAAAACTACAAAAAATCGCTGAACATACATAGGGTATTTCCGGGTACAACTAGATGTGAGGAATCAAAAAAAAAATTTTTAGTGTCACCGTTTGGGCCACCCTGTATAGTATGTTTCTCCGCGATTATCTCACGTTTGGCTGAGCCGATTTTTCTACCTAAATAATATACCTACTTACCTACACTGCCTAATACAGAAGGTACTTACACTAAAAATAAAAAAATAAAAAATTGATTAAAAACAAAAAAACCCAACTTCAAAAAAAACCTGCCTCTAAAAAGCAAGAAATAATATTCAAATCATTAGATCATTGTTATAATAACGTCTATTGAAGTCGGGTGGAGATTTTAGAATAAAAAAAAGAAGTTGTACTTCCCGTACGTACGAACGGTACCTACCTACGTTCGTACCCCACCCGACTTCAATAGACGTTATTATAACGATGATCAAATGATTTGAATATTATTTCTTGCTTTTTTGAGGCAGGTTTTTTTGAAGTCAGTTTTTATTGTTTTTAAACAATTTTTGACTTGTAGATTTGCCGACGATAGCCAGCGATTCTACAGAATCGCAGCGAACGCCGTTACCCTGTAGAAAGAAACAAATAGTCGTACGCTAGCACACACACGTGTCTAATTTTCAATTTTGAAAAGGGTTTTTAATATGCTTAGTGTTTGTGCCTGTTTTTCCTGCCAATAAAACGAATGGAGAAGATAAATCATAATTAGTTATCTGTGTGAGAAGCACTGAAACAGGCCACTTAAGGCGTGGGGCCTCGAAATTAAAACCCCTAATCATCAGTAAGTACTTAGAATTAATTGATTAATTATGCAGTAGGTACTTTGAAGAGTATTCTTCTTTACGAAAGCCTGAATGGCTCCGTGAGCTGTAGACCTCGGGTTAAAAAGTAGCTCAAATTGTATGTTTTCTAAAAACAAATAACACTTAATATTATTAGTTTTGTTAAGTATCTATACTGTGCAAATAATTTAAACAGGTTCAGTCACAAAGTCCCAACCTTTTTTATTTTCAAATTTCGAATGTTGGTCAGAAATGTTTTGATCATAGATGTAGCAAATTGTGGGAAATGTACCAATAAAGAGATTTTAATAATTGTTTAACACGGTTTATTGCGTAAGTTAGTTACAAAAGGAAAAATCACTCGTGACATGACATGGCGGGCGGACCAGTGTTGCCAGATTTTGATAAAGGTGTTTACATACTTTCTACATCCTCCCTTAAACACAAACCCATTTTCGATGAACAATAAGCCAGCTTTGAATGTGTTGTTGCCTTGGTAAGAGCATCAGCGATCATGTTTTCACTCTGTATGTAACGAAGTTCAACGATCCCACCATGCACCTTTTCCCGGACAAAATGATGCCTCACATCTATGTGCTTAGTTCTGGAGTGATGGCCATCTGCACCTGCCAGTTTAATAGAGCTCTGATTATCACTATATATGATCATTGGTTCAGTCTTGATCTGCGGCCAAAATGTTTCTTGAAATTGCTTTAACCACAAAGCCTCCTGTACACATGATGATAATGACATATACTCCGCTTCTGTCGTAGACAGAGCCACGGTAGGCTGTCGCCTTGAGTTCCAACTGATCATTCCTCCCTGAAACAAGAATGTATAACCTGTGCAGGAACGCCGGTCATCTTCTGAGCTGGCCCAATCTGCGTCACAGTAGCCATGAGTCATCGTTTCCTCAAGATCTTGCTTATAACTCAGTTTATAATCTTGAGTACCTTTTAAGTAGCGCATGACCCGTTTCAGAGCAGTCCAATGCTGCATTTCAGGCTTGTTATTATATTTACTTAGCATATTAATCACATAACTGATATCTGGTCTAGTAACCTGTGAAATATATAACAAGCAACCAATTATTTCTTGATATGAAATATCTTCTAAAATTGTAGTTTCTTCCTTTTCTATTCCTTGTAACTTTGTGTTTGGATCAATCGGAGTTTTAACCGCCTTACAATCAGACATTCCATACTTTTGTAATACTTCATTTATGTATTTTCTTTGATCCAAATAAAGAATACCCTTCTTTCTATCTCTCTCTACATGTATTCCGAGGCAGTAATTTAATTCACCCAAATCTTTCAATTTAAATTTCTTATGTAACTTTTCTTTAATGTGACATTTAGTTTCTTGATTATTAGTAAATAAAATTAAATCATCGACATGAATAGCCATAAAAGTCATATTATTTTTCTCAACAATTTTATAACAGATACAAGGATCTAAATTGGATTGCAATAGCCCCATTTCTTTTAAGGTTGAATCTAGTTTTTTATTCCATTGTCGGCTTGCCTGCTTTAATCCGTACAATGATTTTCTTAAACGACAAACCTTCTCAGTTTCACCATTATCATACATAGGTGGAAGTTTCATGTAGATCTCCTCCTCTATGTCACCTTGAAGAAAAGCCGAAACAGCGTCCATTTGACACATGTCTAGATCGTATTTAACAGACAAAGCAAACAAATACCTTAACGAAGCAAGTCTTACAACTGGTGAAAAAACTTCGGTGTAGTCAATGCCAGGTTTTTGAGAACAACCTTTAATTACTAACCTTGCTTTGTATTTAAATATTTCTCCTTGCTCGTTAGTCTTCGGCTTGAAAACCCATTTGCATGGTATGGAGCGTTTTTCAACTGGTAGAGTAGTAACTTCCCATGTATTATTTTCTATTAAAGACTTATACTCCTCATCCATCGCTTCTTTCCATAATTTAGCATTAGCACTCGTTAATGCTTCTTCGACAGTCTGTGGATCTGAAATTTGTGTGACACACATGAAATTATTGTGTTTCTGGTGGGACCTTAAAGTGACATTTCTATTAATACTATCATCCTCAGTATCTTCACTTGTATCAGGATAGTAAGTGTCATCGTCAGACCTTCTATTCACACAACTGTCAAATACACATACTTTCATACATACTTTCTACATACTTTCTACACAAATCCCTTCGTCATTAGTGACAAATAATTGTTTGCAGTTTTGGTGGTGAAAAAGATAAAAACGACTGTCGTTTTGTTTTTCATCGAGAAAACTACAGTAAATTGTCTGTCATTAAGTTTGTGTGTTATAAATCAGATTGAGCTCTTCGCCCCAAAACGAGCCGACAGAGAGGTCAAGTAGATAATTGTATCTCTTTCTTCATTAGGGTGACCAAACTGTATGGTTGGTCGGAGACATATTTATTACTTTAAACTGTTTAATATAAAGTACTTGTAGTATTTAAGTACTTAGGTAGTTCTATATTTACAATTAATACTTTTGCCGCGTTTTTATAAGGTTGCTTGCTCGTTTGATTGTGTTTTCGTTTGTTTGTTTGTAGGGGAAACACTATAGTTATTGGCCTTCATACAGTTATTGGCCATTTCAGCTTTTATGGTAAAAAACTAGCAACAGCGTAGACAAATGGTGGATTTAAAACAACATTAATGGCAACACTTTCATTATCTGTCAAAAAGTTACAAAAACAAACCGCTAGGTTGATTTCCTTTTTACCAGAGCGTGATTTTTTGCCGGAGGAACAAAAGTAGGTAATTTTGTTAAAAATTGTTATGACTGCAAATTTTTTGATATGATATTTTGAAAAATATTTATTCTAGTACTGTTATTTAAATGTTATAAAATACTTAGCTATGCGTCATAAACATATTTAAAGTATATAATATAACCTGTTTTCTTCATTAAAACCTCAAAATTTTGTTGTGGCCAATAGTTGTCACATTTATTTGAATAATTTATAGTTATTGGCCCCCTATGCTAATTACTGTGTTTAATAAAAATCAAAAAAATAGTGTTATTAATAAATAAAACGTCTTCTGTTATGACATTAAGCCTGCTATTCAATTATTGGAAATATTAAACCATTATGAATAGTTAATAGCCTAGGCCAATAACTGTGTAATTCTTAAATCTAACCCATAGAAAAAGTAGGCAAATTACTATACCAATATTTTTATTTATATTGTGAATAAGGTTAAAATTATTTTCTTGTCTAGGTCCTTGTAGAAAGTTTAAACATCATCATTGCGTTCCTATTAAGCACCAAGAGCATATTCCAGAAGACGATGAGCTTTCTGACTTTATATGCCATAATTGATTTTTGTTTAAATGATGATCTAAACCTTCTGAGTATCAAAATCATCATGCATGAATATACGATTAGGACGTTGTAAAATATTTATATTTTGTTCAAATTTAATTTTCATTTAATTTTTGATGTGGCCAATAACTATATGATCTCATGGCCAATAACTGTAAAAATATGGCCAATTACTGTAATTTCATGATTTTTAAATTTAAGATAATTTTATTCCTAAAATATTTAATGCAAGAGTATGTAAGATGGCTTTATTAGTAAATACATTAATATAAAACAATATGACATAAATTTTATTTGTTTTTAACTGATATATTTATTTTAAATTGAAATTTTCGATCTTGAGGTCTCTTAAGTGGCCAATAACTATAGTGTTTCCCCTATTTTATACTAACTTCCCGATGAACTAGAGACTTGAAACTTTGAACACAGGACAGAACTAGAGGGTAATGTAATATTATGGCATCATTGAGCTGATCTGACGATGGAGCCGGAAGAACGCCATAGGAACTCTATGATGAAACCATACAACCCCATCGTGTTTGGGCTCGTTAGAATCGTCTTGGCAAGTACTTTGTTGGGGAATAATATCCAAGGAGCTGATGAGGGAGCCGGAAGAAAGCCATTGGAACTCTGCAATAAAATCATGCAACCCCATCGAGTTTGGGCTCGTTTGAATCGTCTTGACGAGTTTTCTGTTGGGAACAGTATCTAAGAGGCTGATGATGGAGCCAGAGGAAGGCCACTGGAACTCTGTAATAAAACCATGCAACCCATCGAGTTTGAGCTCGATTGATTCGTCTTGACCCGTGCTCCAATAGGAGGTGGTATACTTTTAGTTTTGACTCGTTAACTGAAAAGCAGAAAATAATAATTTACAAAAAATATATCTTCACGTTTTTTTATCACGTTTTATTAGGTTGCTTTCTTGTTTTTGTTTATAAATATGGTTAATCAACCAATATCTACAAAAAAATCAAGTGTAAATAATGACATAACTATAAAGTTTATTCAAATTTTGATAAAAATACAATGTGCGTGTATTTCGGAAATCAAATGAATGTGAAGGTAGGAAAACATTGTTTAGTGATCTGTAGTTAAAAAACAGGTGCAAACGATTTTCGACTTTATTGACGTTTAAAATTCGGTTGATTTCTACCATGATTATTCTCTTTCATTATAAACTGTTATTTTGGTAAATATATCAATAAGGTCTAAAATACTTGCACCAATTTTTTACTAGTGAAATTAAAAAAAATGGGTGCAAGCGATTTTTAACGACATAATGTTAAAAATAAAAAAACAAGATGGCGGCCAACCTTTTTTGTTTTTGGCTTGATTTCGATGGAAATCGGTTTTTACTAATATTTTGACAAAAAATAACAATGAATGTTGAAAATATTTCATCGAAATCGGCCTACAAACAAAAAAGTTGGCCACCATCTTGAATTTTTTAATATTTTAAAAATTGCGTTGTTATTTTCTTATCAAAATAGTACCAACAACCGAGTTTTATCGAAATCAGCCCACAAACAAAAAAGTTGGCCGCCATCTTGGATTTTTTATACTTTAAAAATTGCTTTGTTATTTTCTTGTCAAAATTGTACCAAAAACCGAGTTTCATCTAAATCGGTCTACAAACTTAAAAGTTGGCCGCCTTCTTGGATTTTTAATGTTTAACATTGCGTTGTTAGTGTCTTGTCAAAATAGTACCAAAAACCGAGTTTCATCGAAATCGGCCTACAAACAAAAAAGGTTGGCGGCCATCTTGAATTTTTTAATATTTAAAAAATTGCGTTGTTATTTTTTTACAAAATAGTACCAAAAACCGAGTTTTATCTAAATCGGCCCACAAACAAAAAAATTGGCCGCCATCTTGAATTTTTAATATTAAAAAAATTGCGTTGTTATTTTATTCTCATAATAGTACCAAAAACCAAAGGTAAGGTACCCAATTTCAGCCAAAGTGAGACATCGCCCTGGTCCCGTGAGTTTTGGGTCTACGTAAATGTGATATATGTCAAAAGATGCGTCTCGGCAAGGGCTATAATATAGTGGAAAAAAATTTGAAAAAGTCCAAACCTTTTTTCGAAAATCGCATAAATGTAGAAAAATGACACACTTATTCGGGGTCTTTTCTCAATAAATCGTCAATTTCTCAAAAACGAAAAGCGATATCGAAAAAATGAAAAAAACCCCTAGAGGTATAGAGTTGGGCTACATTCAGAAAATATTATATGTCCCTAGCTTTTACGGTCTGGGCTGTAGCTTATCTTAATATATAAAATCGTAAACTGAATGACTGACTGACTGACTGACTGACTGACTGACTGACTGATCTATCAACGCACAGCCCAAACCGCTGGACCTAGAGACTTGAAATTTAGCACACAGATACTTTATACAGTGTAGGCATCCACTAAGGAAGGATTTTTGAAAATTCCATCCCTAAGGGGATGAAATAAGGGATGAAAGTTTGTATGAAAGTCCCTCAGTTTTGAAGCTAGAATCTTCAAATTTTGTGTTTAGGCTGACGATTGAAAATTTACAAATACGGGTCTCAGCGTTTTTCAAAATTCTACCCCCGAAGGGGTCAAAAGGGGGATGAAGTTGTGTATTAAAGAAAATCCTTCATTTTCGAAGTAAAAATCGCTAAATTTATAATTTAGGCTTATGGATAGAAATCTAAAGCAACGTATATTGTTTTTGTTAGGATTTCAACTCCAAAGGGGATGAAATGGGGGTGAAAAGGGTTAAAAAAACCTAAAAATAGATATGGATGTCGTTATCGGGGTTTTGTGGGATGACGATTGCAAAAATGACATTTATTTTGAAGTCCAACCACGGTGGACATGATTTAACCCCTAAAGGGGTGAAAATGGGGTCCAAATTTTGTATGGAAAAATAATATAAAATAGACATTATAACTTTAAACTTCGTAGGAGCACATCTAAAAATAAATAGGCAAATATATATTTTGTTATTTTGAAAATCAACCCCTTAGGGGGTGAATGGGGTGAGTAAACATAAAAATCGATATAGGTGTCGTTATTGGGGTTTTCTGGGATGACGATTGCAAAAATGTCATTTATTTTGAAGTCCAACACGGTGGACATGATTTAACCCCTAAAGGGGTGAAAATGGGATCCAAATTTTGTATGGAAAAATAATATAAAATAGACATTACAACTTTGAACTTCGTAGGAGCAAAGCTAAAAATAATAATGCAAATATATATTTTGTTATTTTGAAAATCAACCCCTTAGGGGGTAAATGGGGTGAGTAAACATAAAAATCGATATAGGTGTCGTTATTGGGGTTTTCTGGGATGACGATTGCAAAAATGACATTTATTTTGAAGTCCAACACGGTGGACATGATTTAACCCCTAAAGGGGTAAAAATGGGGTTCAAATTTTGTATGGAAAAAGAATACAAAATCAAAATTACAACTTTAAAATTCGTAGGAGCACGTCTAAATATATATTTTGGGATTTTGAAAATCAACCCCAACGGAACGGAACGGGAACGAGACGGTAACGGGAACTAGAACGGGACGGGTACGGGAACGGGAACGGAAGGGGTACGGGACGAGTACGGGACGGGATCGGACGGGAACGGAACGGGAACGGAACGAAACGGGAATGAAACAGGAACGTTACGGGAACGGAACGGGAATGAAACAGGAACGAAACTGGAATGAAACGGGAACGGAACGGGAATAGAACAGGATGGGAACGGGAACGGGAACAAGAACCGAACGGGAGCGGAACGGGAACAAGAACGGTAACGTAAGGCGTACGGGACGGTTAGGAGACGTTTATGGGACGGGAACGCAGCGGGAACGGAACGGGAATGGGAACGGGAACGAAACGTGAACGGAACGGGAATGGAACGGGAACGGAACGGGAATGTAACGGGACGGGAACGGGAACGAGAACAGGATGGGAACGGGACAGGAACGGGATGGGAACGGGAACGGAAACGGAAGGGGTACGGGATTGTTACGGGACGTTTACGGGACGGGAACGCAAACGGGACGGGAACGGAACGGGAACGAGGAACGGGAGTGGGAGCGGGAACTGGAAGCCTTGTGCGAGGCCCGCCACACGCGGCAAATGTCTTGCCTCGCGAGGCAGCGCGCTTGATGGGGAAGGGGTACGGGATGGTTACGGGACGTTTACGGGACGGGAACGCAAACGGGACGGGAACGGAACGGGAACGAGGAACGGGAGTGGGAGCGGGAACAGGAACGGGAACTGGAAGCCTTGTGCGAGGCCCGCCACACGCGGCAAATGTCTTGCCTCGCGAGGCAGCGCGCTTGATGGGGACTCGCCTAATCGCGTAAAAATGGCTGGCCGGATCCTGGTTGAAGGTTTCTTAAAAGGATTTCGTCTAATATCCACGCGGACGAAGTCGCGGGCAGAAGCTAGTCTCTTATATAAAAGTGAAGGGGTGACTGACATATAAACGCACAGCCCAAACCGCTGGGTCTAGAGACTTGAAATTTTGTACAAAGATACTATATACAGTGTAGGCATCCACTAAGAAAGGATTTTTGGAAATTACACCACTAAGGGGTGAAATGTGGGTTAAAAGTTTCTATGGAAAAAAAACGTTAAATAGACATTTCGACTTGAAACTTCGTAGGAGTACTTCTAAAGACAAATAAGTAAACACGTGTTTCGTGGTTTTCCGAAAATCAACCCTTTAGGTAGTAAATGGGGCAAAAAAAAGCCCAAATTGACTGACAAATCAACGCACAGCCCTAACCACTGGACCTAGAGACTTAAAATTTTGCACACAGATACTTATACAGTGTAGGTATCCACTAATTAAGGATTTTTGAAAATTCCATCCTAGGGGATGAAAAAAGGGATGAAAGTTTGTATGAAAGTCCCTCAGTTTTGAAGCTAGGATCTCAAAATTTTGTATTTAGGCTGATTATTGAAATTTTATGAATACATGTCTAAGCGTTTTTCAAAATTCTACCCCCGAAGGGGTGAAAGGAGGATGAAGTTGTGTATAGAAGAAAATTCTTCATTTTCGAAGTAAATATCGCTAAATTTATAATTTAGGATTATGGATGGAAATCTAACGCTGTGAAGCTTCTGGGATGACGATTGCAAAAAAATGCATTTATTTTTAAGTCCAACACGGTTGACATGATTTAACCCCTAAAGGGGTGAAAATGGGGTTCAAATTTTGAAAAAATGTTACAACTGCCCTGAAGTTAAAAAAAATATGAACGATTTTTTCTGGCGTTAGATGGCACCAACGATTTTTTGGTGCCATAGTAAAAATCAACCCTAATGATAAAATGTATACTTACTTGGAAACAACTTGTTTCCAAGTAATTTCCATCTAACGCCAGAAAAAATAGTTCATATTTTTTTGGCTTCAGTGCAGTTGTAACTTTTTTTCACCAGGATAGATTTTTTGATGCCTTAGTAAAAGTCAGCCCTAATGATTTATCGATAATTCGAAACAAGTTTCATTCCAGTACCATACTTTCAAAAAAATTGGGCCAATAAGTTGCATTGTCTATAAAAATAATGAAAAATGTTAAAACCTTAATATTGATCTTGAAAAGCTCTAGTAGGTCAACAGATGGTATGACGTGAATAGAGCGTGAAGCAAGTGCTGATTCCAAATCTAGTCAAAGATTTAAATCGTTAGATATGGCGGCGCGGCGCGGTACTATAGTGTGACTGCGCTGAAATGTCTCCATAAGTCCATATTCAAGTAAGTGACATCGCTTACTATGTGAAAACGAAAGAGAAAGTACATAGTGTTAGCAATAACTGTAGGAGCAAAAGAGATGACGCTATCTTAGAGTCTTCAGTTAATGTCGTCGATAGAATTTCAACTCTATGGCAAAGAGAATAAAGTTGAATTTCTTTTAAACGCATAGTGAGAATTTTTGTAGAGTACTCACTCCTTATATGAACCTCCTTGGTTTTGATAGATGATCTTTTAAATCTTTTAAAAATAAAAAAACAATATTTACTTTGCATCGCAAAAAAAAATGTTTTGTTATATTTTTGATAATTTTTCGAAACTGTTGAAATAACTTTTTTTTACATAGCTCCGCCATTTAAAAAAAATGAAATAATTAACAAAACCTGCTCACAAATTTTCACGAGAATCGGTTAAGAAATGCGACCTGTAGAGGAGATCAGCCAGCACCGGAAAAATGGTCTGTAATATGTTTTTTTTTACATATCTCCACCATTTTGAAAAATTTCGAAACATTGGCTTGACAAAATAATTATATATAATTTTCAAAGCTGCTCACAAAATTTCACGATACTTAATCGAATGAAAAATGCGACCTGTAGAGGAAAAAAAATCAGCGCCGGATAGTCGGACTGAAACATGTTTTTTTAGATATAGCCGAGAAGCCAGGCCTTCAAAATTGAAATCCCGTCGGACAAGCGAGTGCACTACCGACAACTGGTATCATTGTCTTCAGCATGATCTCCTGAACAAGAATATAGCGGTTGTCGCATTATAAAGTGGTGGAGGGGGAAGGGGGGTTGGAGGGAAAAGGTGCAAAACTCGGGTATCAGAGTTTGGCTAATTTCTCAATAACCACTTGTCCGATTTAAACAAATAAGGTGCCATATGGTAGGTAATATCCTTAACGACATATTTGATCGATCAATGGTTTTTGTAAATACTATAGTTTATTAAATAATTAGAAAAAATACGAATTTCAAATAAATATTTTTTTGTTTTGTAGAATTGAAGCAGTATAATCGAAATTATATTTCGTCGCTTCATTCTTCAGATACAGATAACTAGGTAGTCCCTTTAGCCTACAAGGCATATTCGCACGTTTAGAGAATCGATTTTAATCGATAGTTTTTTTTTTTTTGTGTAATGACAACCCTACTGCTACGTGTGATCCGTAGCGGACAGTTACTTCATTCCTTTTTCGTGCGAGGCAGCGTTCGCACGTGCCACGCAACCCAAAATCAGTTTAAACTAAGTGTGGTTTAGAAGTTTAAAGCAACGTAAACACACAAGAATTTTATACTCGTCATCAGACACGGATGCATCAGGTTAGTGTACAATTTTACCTTACTAAGTGTTAAATAAAAAACTCGAGCTCGTTTTTTTTTTCTTCCGCCTGGAGGTTGACCGCGTGTCATCACGAAGGCAACTTGATTCCGAGAGATTAACCGTGTGTTAATACGAAGGATGGTAGTTGGAAGTCGAGAGACAACCAATATTTTTTTTACAAATCGAGTCAAGCAATAGCCATCGAAAAATTTCGTATTTATGCAACGCCTGGAGGTGGATCGTGTATCCTCACGAAGGCAATCCTATTTACCTTGCACTCATAAGGCCGAGAGGTAGACCGTGTGTCCTCACGAAGGCAATTAATTTCGATCAGAAATAAAAATATATATATATTTTTTTTCTTTCTTGCGAAAAATTCTCAACTTACCCTCAATAACATCACGTTATCATTTACTTATAGATAACGAAGATATCGTCGTTGCCGAGACAGAATCGTCAAAACCAGACGATCAGACCCTCGCCACTAACCAGGACGAGGCAGGCAAGACAGAAGAACCAGCCACAGAACTGGACCCCGATATTCTTTCCGCCCTGGGTGAAACCACTGAGGAGCTGCCCAAATTCGGGCCCAAAATCCATGACAAATTGTCACGACTCTGGATACCCATTTTAAAAAAGGGAATAAGCAAGGAAGCAAAAGAAAAGCTCGTTAAAGACTATTCCATACCGGAAAATTGTCCACTCTTGCAAGCACCCAGGTTGAACCCCGAAATATCGGCTGCTATAAGCGAGGGCACACGAGCTCGTGACAAGAGAGTAGAGGCCGTACAGCAGCAACTAGGCCGAGGCATAGCTGCTCTTAATAAAGGCTTGGAACTGCTCCTCGACGACGGAAAGGATAGACTCCAAGCCATAAAATTCCTAAGCGACAGCAGTCGCATACTATGCGATCTTCATCACATCGAAACGGAAGCTCGTAAAAAGTTTATCACCCCAGGTCTGGACAAGTCTTTCTTGAACATTATGCAAGATGTGGACAGAGACGAGCTGCTTTTCGGAAATGCACTTTCTGAAAAAATAAAAGCCACAAAGGTGATTGAAAAACATGGCTTACAAATAAAAAAGGCTCCACCAAACCAAAAAACGCCATCAGCGTCTTCGTCGTTTCAACCATCGGCATCGACGAGCCGCACACGCCACCAGGGAAACTGGATGGGCCCTCCTCGCTTCTCGTCGAACAAAGGGGGGAGAGGAGGGCCGAAGAGGCATGCCGCACCAGCGAGTCGCAGGGCTCCGTCAGGCAACTCCACTCAGAAGCAACCTGCTCAGAACAAGCAACCGCGTGCGACGGGCCAACAATAGAGGTACATGCCGGACGAATCCGTTATTTTTATGACTGCTGGGCGCGCATAACTGAAAACCCTGAAATTCTCAAATGGATATCAAAGGGCTATCCTATTCCATTTTATAAGAAAGTTAGTCAACATTCAGCTCCGCGTCATTCATTTTCCAATGGTGATTGCGCAGAAATGTCACAGGCTATTAATAAATTATTAGATTTAGGCGCAATATCTCCATGTCGTCGAGTTAAAAATGATTATTTATCGAGTATATTTTTAGCTGATAAATCAAACGGCAAAAAAAAGGTTCATTTTGAATCTAAAGTCCTTAAATAAATATATTTCGTCAACCCATTTCAAAATGGAAGACCATAGGACAGCAGCTAGATTAGTACCTAAAGCTGGTTTTATGGCTAATATAGACTTAAAAGAAGCTTATCTTTTAGTGCCCATTGCCAAAGAACACCGTAAATACTTACGCTTTGAATTTAACGGACAATGCTTTGAATTTAACGCCATGCCTTACGGCCTATCCGTAGCACCAAGAGTTTTTACAAAACTAATGAAAGAGCTCATAAATTACCTCCGAACAAAGGGCTTTAGATCCGTTATATATCTGGACGATATTTTATGCATAGGGGACACTTATGTCGAATGTCAAGATAATGTTAAACATACCTTACAATTGCTACAATGCCTTGGATTTATCGTAAATTTCGAAAAGAGTAATTTAGAACCCCAACAAGTTTGTAGGTTCTTAGGCTTCATTTACAACTCGGTCGACATGTCTCTGAGCCTTCCAGATGAAAAACGAAATCGTATTTGGCTATTAGTTAAAAAATTTATGTCATTACCAAGATGTTCCATTAGAGAATTGTCACAATTCATCGGGGTACTTACTGCGGCGTGTCCAGCCGTGAGATACGGCTGGCTATATACAAAAATACTAGAACGCGAAAAATACTTAGCTCTCAAAAAATATCACGATTTTGAAGCAAAAATTAAGTTATCTGACGTGGTTCTGCCCGATTTGTTCTGGTGGGAACAAAACACAATGTCAACTAACAACACTTTAAGGCCAAACCAAAATTTCAAAATAGAAATATTTACTGACGCTTCCAGAACTGGCTGGGGCGCCTATTGTAATGGTAAGCGAGCCAACGGTGGGTGGAAATCAGAGGAATTATCGTTTCACATAAATCATTTGGAATTACTCGCAGTTTTCTTAGGATTAAAATGTTTCGCCAACACTCTTTCAAACTGTTCTATTTTGCTTCGTATTGATAATACGACAGCCCTGTGCTATATCAACCGTATGGGAGGAATCCGGTTCCCCCATTTGAACAGCTTAGCGAAAGAAATTTGGCAATGGTGCGAGAAACGAGGAATATGGCTCTTTGCGTCGTACATTAACACACGCGAAAACTTAGAAGCTGACGAAGAATCCAGAAAAACTAACGTGGACACCGAGTGGGAGCTTTCCGACTCGGCGTTTCAAAAAATTGCGCAATCCCTAGGCGAGCCCGACATCGACCTCTTCGCTTCTCGCACTAATGCCAAATGCCCTCGATATGTCTCATGGAAGCCAGACCCTGACGCCATAACTATTGACGCGTTCACAATCAGTTGGCATCCTACTTTTTTCTACGCTTTTCCACCGTTTGCTCTTATCCTAAAATGTCTACGAAAAATTATTGACGATAAAGCTACTGGAATCCTTGTTTTTCCATATTGGCCTGGCCAAGCTTGGTTTCCATTACTAAAAAGAATGCTTATCTCCGAAGTCTTAATATTTGAGCCTGAAAAGAATCTTTTACGTTCAAATTACAGATCACGCCACCGACTTCACCGCAGCCTTTCCCTGGGGGCCGCGATGCTCTCAGGGCATCATTTACAAGACTAGGCACCCCGGAGAAAGCATTGGATCTAATGTTATCTTCTATCTCGAACAACACGATGAAGCAATACTCGGTTACGTACAAATTGTGGTGGTCCTTTTGCGCAGAGAACTCAGTAAATACCTTTGAAGCACCACTATCTGCAGTGATAGCATTTCTCGTTGACCTTTTTAATAAAGGAGGCTCCTATGGCACAATAAACACACATCGATCTGCCCTATCATTACTCCTAGGGAATAATGTCGGATCAGACGAACGTGTCAAACGACTAATGAAAGGTATTTACCGCCAAAAACCATCCTGCCCTAAGTATAACACCACTTGGGATCCCAAAACGGTATTAGATTATGTGTCCTCCTGGTATCCCAATAGTGACCTAAGCCTAGAAAAACTTACAAAAAAGTTATCAATATTGTTAGCACTTTGTACCGCTCATCGGGTACAAACTTTATCCCTTATTAAAGTTACCAACATAATCAGGACCCCGTCAGGCATTAAAATTTCAATACCCGACATAATAAAAACCTCGGCAGCTAACCGCGAACAACCAACACTTTTCTTGCCCTACTTCATAGACAATCCTAGTATATGTCCCGCCAAAACCTTAGAAGACTATATTTCAGCAACGTCTGAAATACGACCCGAGGTCTCCACTAAACTATTTATAAGCTACAAAAGACCTTATAAAACAATCACATCACAAACGCTTAGTAGGTGGATAAAACAGATCCTCGCGGAGAGCGGCGTCGACGTGTCGATGTACACCGCGCACAGCACACGCCATGCCTCCACCTCGGCGGCGGCCTCCGCGGGGGTCTCTATTGACACCATAAGAAAGACAGCTGGCTGGTCCAGCTCATCCTTGACATTTGCTCGATTTTACAACCGTCCGGTATCGGACGAATCAGTTTTCGCTCGATCTGTATTTAGGATAGGAAATTAAAGAAAACAAACTAAAGCTTTTGTTTATAATCATTGTTTTATTACATAAGTGTAATTTTTGGTTCATGTCATTCATGTTGATTGTTCACCCGTTGATTGTATTATGAAACTTATTGTTATCTTTTGTTCCTAGCGGAATATCTGAGTAAAATAAAGAGTTTTCTACTTCTATGATTTAAAGTTTTTTACTCCTAAAAATACAAAAATTTACGTAACATACGATACATCTCTGAACATCTACCTAGTTATCTGTATCTGAAGAATGAAGCGACGAAATATAATATAAGATCAAACGAACTTCTTGAAGTGAAGTTCGATCATTATTATATGAGTCGCTTCATTCGAAGATACAGAGTTCCCCCCCACCCTAACCCGAAGTAGAAAACTTAAAAATCTCTGAACATAATGAAGTAACTGTCCGCTACGGATCACACGTAGCAGTAGGGTTGTCATTACACAAAAAAAAAAACTATCGATTAAAATCGATTCTCTAAACGTGCGAATATGCCTTGTAGGCTAAAGGGACTACCTAGTTATCTGTATCTTCGAATGAAGCGACTCATATAATAATGATCGAACTTCACTTCAAGAAGTTCGTTTGATCTTATATAAACTACTTTGTAATTAAAACTATAAAAATTTGCTCCAGAAAAAAAAATCGGTGAATAACCCAGACATTCCCCTATATAGAGTAATAAACTTTTTGAAGATTTTTGTCGAGTAACTGGCTAAAAAAAAATTTTTATATCGCATGGCGAAATTTTCTCTTAAATTTTTTTTTCGAAAATCCTCTACAGAATTAAAACTATGAAGATTTGACTCAGGAAAAAATACTGGTGAAAAGCCTAGTTATCCCATTATATAGAATAATAAACTTATCAAACATTTTTGTGTAGTAATTATGTTTAAAAAAAATGCTTTTGTTGCGTGGCGATTTTTTTTATTATTTTTTTTCGAAAATCCTCTACAACATTAAGACTATGAAGATTTTCCCCATTAAAAAATATGTTGTAAATAGTTCAGTTATTTTACTATATAGAATAACAAACTTCTTAACCTTTTTTTTTGTAACTGTGTTAAAAAATGTTTTGTGTTGCGTGGCGAAATTAACTCTACCATTTTTTTTTTTTCGAAAATCCTCTACAGAATAAAAACTATGATGATCTGCTCCAGAAAAAAATGCTGGTGAATACCTTAGTTATTGCACTATATAGAATAATAAACTTGTCAAACATTCTTGTTTAGAAATTTTGTAAAAAAAAAATATTTTTGTCGCGCAGCTAAATTTTCTCTAACTTTTTTTTTTTTCAAAAATCTTCCACAGAATTAAAACTATGAGGATTTGCTCCAGAAAAAAAATAGTTAATAGACCAGTTATCCCACTATATAGATTAATAAAATTATCAAACATTTTGGTCTAGTAAATGTGTTAAAAATGATTTGTGTCGCATAACACGGTGGACCTGCAAAGTTATGTTGAAATGAGTTTGCACAACACAAAATATTTTTTAACACAGTTACTACACAAAAATGTTTGACAAGTTTATTATTCTATATAATAAAATAACTGGCCTATTTACTACTATTTTTTTTCTGGGGTAAATCCTCATGGTTTTAATTCTGTAGAGGATTTTCGAAAAAATGGTAGCATAAATTTCGCTTCGCGACTAAATAAATATTTTTTTAACATAGTTACTAGACAAAAATGTTTAACATGTTTATTATTTTATATAGTAGAATAATATAAGATCAAACGAACTTCTTGAAGTGAAGTTCGATCATTATTATATGAGTCGCTTCATTCGAAGATACAGATAACTAGGTAGTCCCTTTAGCCTACAAGGCATATTCGCACGTTTAGAGAATCGATTTTAATCGATAGTTTTTTTTTTTGTGTAATGACAACCCTACTGCTACGTGTGATCCGTAGCGGACAGTTACTTCATTATGTTCAGAGATTTTTAAGTTTTCTACTTCGGGTTAGGGTGGGGGGGAACTCTGTATCTTCGAATGAAGCGACTCATATAATAATGATCGAACTTCACTTCAAGAAGTTCGTTTGATCTTATATTATATTTCGTCGCTTCATTCTTCAGATACAGATAACTAGGTAGATGTTCAGAGATGTATCGTATGTTACGTAAATTTTTGTATTTTTAGGAGTAAAAAACTTTAAATCATAGAAGTAGAAAACTCTTTATTTTACTCAGATATTCCGCTAGGAACAAAAGATAACAATAAGTTTCATAATACAATCAACGGGTGAACAATCAACATGAATGACATGAACCAAAAATTACACTTATGTAATAAAACAATGATTATAAACAAAAGCTTTAGTTTGTTTTCTTTAATTTCCTATCCTAAATACAGATCGAGCGAAAACTGATTCGTCCGATACCGGACGGTTGTAAAATCGAGCAAATGTCAAGGATGAGCTGGACCAGCCAGCTGTCTTTCTTATGGTGTCAATAGAGACCCCCGCGGAGGCCGCCGCCGAGGTGGAGGCATGGCGTGTGCTGTGCGCGGTGTACATCGACACGTCGACGCCGCTCTCCGCGAGGATCTGTTTTATCCACCTACTAAGCGTTTGTGATGTGATTGTTTTATAAGGTCTTTTGTAGCTTATAAATAGTTTAGTGGAGACCTCGGGTCGTATTTCAGACGTTGCTGAAATATAGTCTTCTAAGGTTTTGGCGGGACATATACTAGGATTGTCTATGAAGTAGGGCAAGAAAAGTGTTGGTTGTTCGCGGTTAGCTGCCGAGGTTTTTATTATGTCGGGTATTGAAATTTTAATGCCTGACGGGGTCCTGATTATGTTGGTAACTTTAATAAGGGATAAAGTTTGTACCCGATGAGCGGTACAAAGTGCTAACAATATTGATAACTTTTTTGTAAGTTTTTCTAGGCTTAGGTCACTATTGGGATACCAGGAGGACACATAATCTAATACCGTTTTGGGATCCCAAGTGGTGTTATACTTAGGGCAGGATGGTTTTTGGCGGTAAATACCTTTCATTAGTCGTTTGACACGTTCGTCTGATCCGACATTATTCCCTAGGAGTAATGATAGGGCAGATCGATGTGTGTTTATTGTGCCATAGGAGCCTCCTTTATTAAAAAGGTCAACGAGAAATGCTATCACTGCAGATAGTGGTGCTTCAAAGGTATTTACTGAGTTCTCTGCGCAAAAGGACCACCACAATTTGTACGTAACCGAGTATTGCTTCATCGTGTTGTTCGAGATAGAAGATAACATTAGATCCAATGCTTTCTCCGGGGTGCCTAGTCTTGTAAATGATGCCCTGAGAGCATCGCGGCCCCCAGGGAAAGGCTGCGGTGAAGTCGGTGGCGTGATCTGTAATTTGAACGTAAAAGATTCTTTTCAGGCTCAAATATTAAGACTTCGGAGATAAGCATTCTTTTTAGTAATGGAAACCAAGCTTGGCCAGGCCAATATGGAAAAACAAGGATTCCAGTAGCTTTATCGTCAATAATTTTTCGTAGACATTTTAGGATAAGAGCAAACGGTGGAAAAGCGTAGAAAAAAGTAGGATGCCAACTGATTGTGAACGCGTCAATAGTTATGGCGTCAGGGTCTGGCTTCCATGAGACATATCGAGGGCATTTGGCATTAGTGCGAGAAGCGAAGAGGTCGATGTCGGGCTCGCCTAGGGATTGCGCAATTTTTTGAAACGCCGAGTCGGAAAGCTCCCACTCGGTGTCCACGTTAGTTTTTCTGGATTCTTCGTCAGCTTCTAAATTTTCGCGTGTGTTAATGTACGACGCAAAGAGCCATATTCCTCGTTTCTCGCACCATTGCCAAATTTCTTTCGCTAAGCTGTTCAAATGGGGGAACCGGATTCCTCCCATACGGTTGATATAGCACAGGGCTGTCGTATTATCAATACGAAGCAAAATAGAACAGTTTGAAAGAGTGTTGGCGAAACATTTTAATCCTAAGAAAACTGCGAGTAATTCCAAATGATTTATGTGAAACGATAATTCCTCTGATTTCCACCCACCGTTGGCTCGCTTACCATTACAATAGGCGCCCCAGCCAGTTCTGGAAGCGTCAGTAAATATTTCTATTTTGAAATTTTGGTTTGGCCTTAAAGTGTTGTTAGTTGACATTGTGTTTTGTTCCCACCAGAACAAATCGGGCAGAACCACGTCAGATAACTTAATTTTTGCTTCAAAATCGTGATATTTTTTGAGAGCTAAGTATTTTTCGCGTTCTAGTATTTTTGTATATAGCCAGCCGTATCTCACGGCTGGACACGCCGCAGTAAGTACCCCGATGAATTGTGACAATTCTCTAATGGAACATCTTGGTAATGACATAAATTTTTTAACTAATAGTCAAATACGATTTCGTTTTTCATCTGGAAGGCTCAGAGACATGTCGACCGAGTTGTAAATGAAGCCTAAGAACCTACAAACTTGTTGGGGTTCTAAATTACTCTTTTCGAAATTTACGATAAATCCAAGGCATTGTAGCAATTGTAAGGTATGTTTAACATTATCTTGACATTCGACATAAGTGTCCCCTATGCATAAAATATCGTCCAGATATATAACGGATCTAAAGCCCTTTGTTCGGAGGTAATTTATGAGCTCTTTCATTAGTTTTGTAAAAACTCTTGGTGCTACGGATAGGCCGTAAGGCATGGCGTTAAATTCAAAGCATTGTCCGTTAAATTCAAAGCGTAAGTATTTACGGTGTTCTTTGGCAATGGGCACTAAAAGATAAGCTTCTTTTAAGTCTATATTAGCCATAAAACCAGCTTTAGGTACTAATCTAGCTGCTGTCCTATGGTCTTCCATTTTGAAATGGGTTGACGAAATATATTTATTTAAGGACTTTAGATTCAAAATGAACCTTTTTTTTGCCGTTTGATTTATCAGCTAAAAATATACTCGATAAATAATCATTTTTAACTCGACGACATGGAGATATTGCGCCTAAATCTAATAATTTATTAATAGCCTGTGACATTTCTGCGCAATCACCATTGGAAAATGAATGACGCGGAGCTGAATGTTGACTAACTTTCTTATAAAATGGAATAGGATAGCCCTTTGATATCCATTTGAGAATTTCAGGGTTTTCAGTTATGCGCGCCCAGCAGTCATAAAAATAACGGATTCGTCCGGCATGTACCTCTATTGTTGGCCCGTCGCACGCGGTTGCTTGTTCTGAGCAGGTTGCTTCTGAGTGGAGTTGCCTGACGGAGCCCTGCGACTCGCTGGTGCGGCATGCCTCTTCGGCCCTCCTCTCCCCCCTTTGTTCGACGAGAAGCGAGGAGGGCCCATCCAGTTTCCCTGGTGGCGTGTGCGGCTCGTCGATGCCGATGGTTGAAACGACGAAGACGCTGATGGCGTTTTTTGGTTTGGTGGAGCCTTTTTTATTTGTAAGCCATGTTTTTCAATCACCTTTGTGGCTTTTATTTTTTCAGAAAGTGCATTTCCGAAAAGCAGCTCGTCTCTGTCCACATCTTGCATAATGTTCAAGAAAGACTTGTCCAGACCTGGGGTGATAAACTTTTTACGAGCTTCCGTTTCGATGTGATGAAGATCGCATAGTATGCGACTGCTGTCGCTTAGGAATTTTATGGCTTGGAGTCTATCCTTTCCGTCGTCGAGGAGCAGTTCCAAGCCTTTATTAAGAGCAGCTATGCCTCGGCCTAGTTGCTGCTGTACGGCCTCTACTCTCTTGTCACGAGCTCGTGTGCCCTCGCTTATAGCAGCCGATATTTCGGGGTTCAACCTGGGTGCTTGCAAGAGTGGACAATTTTCCGGTATGGAATAGTCTTTAACGAGCTTTTCTTTCGCTTCCTTGCTTATTCCCTTTTTTAAAATGGGTATCCAGAGTCGTGACAATTTGTCATGGATTTTGGGCCCGAATTTGGGCAGCTCCTCAGTGGTTTCACCCAGGGCGGAAAGAATATCGGGGTCCAGTTCTGTGGCTGGTTCTTCTGTCTTGCCTGCCTCGTCCTGGTTAGTGGCGGGGGTCTGATCGTCTGGTTTTGACGATTCTGTCTCGGCAACGACGATATCTTCGTTATCTATAAGTAAATGATAACGTGATGTTATTGAGGGTAAGTTGAGAATTTTTCGCAAGAAAGAAAAAAAATATATATATATTTTTATTTCTGATCGAAATTAATTGCCTTCGTGAGGACACACGGTCTACCTCTCGGCCTTATGAGTGCAAGGTAAATAGGATTGCCTTCGTGAGGATACACGATCCACCTCCAGGCGTTGCATAAATACGAAATTTTTCGATGGCTATTGCTTGACTCGATTTGTAAAAAAAATATTGGTTGTCTCTCGACTACCAAGACGTCCATCCTTCGTATTAACACACGGTTAATCTCTCGGAATCAAGTTGCCTTCGTGATGACACGCGGTCAACCTCCAGGCGGAAGAAAAAAAAAACGAGCTCGAGTTTTTTATTTAACACTTAGTAAGGTAAAATTGTACACTAACCTGATGCATCCGTGTCTGATGACGAGTATAAAATTCTTGTGTGTTTACGTTGCTTTAAACTTCTAAACCACACTTAGTTTAAACTGATTTTGGGTTGCGTGGCACGTGCGAACGCTGCCTCGCACGAAAAAGGAATGGAGTAACTGTCCGCTACGGATCACACGTAGCAGTAGGGTTGTCATTACACAAAAAAAAAAAAACTATCGATTAAAATCGATTCTCTAAACGTGCGAATATGCCTTGTAGGCTAAAGGGACTACCTAGTTATCTGTATCTGAAGAATGAAGCGACGAAATATAACTAAGCTATTTACCAGTATTTTTTTTCCGAGGATAATCTTCATAGTTATAATTCTGTACAGGAATTTCGAAAAAAACGGCAGAAAAAATTTCGCCTTGCGACCCAAAAATTTTTTTTAGCATAGTTACTAGATAAAAATGTTTCACAAGTTTATTACTCAATGTAGTGGGACAACTGTGCTACGTACAAATATTTTTTTTCTGGGGCAAAAGCTAGTTTTAATTTCATAGTACTTTCTTTTAATTTACTGCTTCAATTCTACAAAACTAAAAAGCCTTTGTTTGAAATTCGTCTTTTTTCTATTTTTGTAATAAACTTTAGTATTTACAAAAAACATTGAAAGGTAAAATTTGATGACACCTTATTTGTTTAAATCGGACAAGCGGTTACTGAGAAATTATCCAAACCCTGATACCCGATTTCCGCATATTATCCCTCCCCTCCCTCCCCCCCTCAACCACTTTATAATGCGACAACCCCTATATTCTTGTTCAAGAGATCATGCTGAAGACAATGATACCAGTTGTCGGTAGAGAACTCTCCGGTCCGACGGGAATCGTCATAAGACGACTTTCTTTAAAGCATCTTCGATATTATTCGGACAGAGACCTCCCGCACAATATCGATGATAATTTTGTTGTTTTCCAGCCAAATTTCAAAATTAAAAAACAGACAGCAAGCTAATGACTGTGGCAATTTTACGCAGTACTTTATACTATATATATGTATGTACTTTATTTTAATTTACTGCTTCAAATCTACAAAACTAAAAATGTTTTTGTTTGAAACTTTTTTCGACGACTTTTTTCTAAATATTTAAGAAACTATAGTATTTACAATAACGATTGTAGTATAAAATATGTTGCTTAGGATATAACCTATCATACGACAGCTCATATGTTTAAATCGGACAAGTAGTTGTTGAGAAAATTAACCGATTCCCGATACTCGACTTCCGCGGCTTTCCCCTCCCCCCCCCCTCCCCCCTCCACCACTTTATAATGCGACAACCGCTGTATTCTTGTTCAGGAGATCATGCTGAAGACAATGATACCGGTTGTCGGTGGAGCACTCTCTTTTCCGACGGGAATCGTAATGAGACGACTTTCGTAAAAGTGGCTTCTCCACATATCTCCGCTATTTAAAAAAAAATCGGAAAACTACAACTACAACGAGCGAAGCGTTTCTGCTTCAGCTGGGATGAAACAGAGACGCTTCGCTCGCGCTTCGTGCTCGCTCGGTCATTAAGTTTGTGTTTGCCAATGCATCATCATATTATTAAAAAATCCAAAGGAAATCTTTAACCAGGATAAAAATAAATCTTAGCTTAAAAACAAAGTAGGTATTTAGCTCTTTTTCTCATAAAAAAATTAAAAGTAAGTGAAAAAGGGTTGACTATATTTTGCTTTAGGTATACAAAATATTTTTGTATTTGCTTGCTTACACGTTTCTATTAAATTCCAAATTTTAGTTATATTAACACCAAAACTAAATTTATTAAAGCGAATAATTTAAACAATATATGCATCTAGTCTTTTCTTTATTTGGAGTCCATTATTTTCATCTCAATCGGTTGTTTAGTAGTAAAGGCCACCGTAAAGAGAATTAGCAGGATAGAGAGTTGATGCACCGCAGCCGCAGCCTCCGATGGTTCCAGGGAAGCCGTCGTTGACGATGCCGACCGCGCCGTTGCCGCAGCCGCACGTGGCGACGCCGGAGCCGGCCGTCGGCAGCGCGCCCTCGAACGACACGGCGCTCAGGAACGGTAGCGTGCCGCTGGCCAGCAGGGTGCCTGCGATCTCGTTCTCCGACGCCACGGCGAGCCCGCTGGGGCCGATGGGCGAGATGGTGGTCACGGGGAGGGGACCGCTTGACCCGATGTTGCCGAGGTTAGGGTAGCCGACGAGGTCAGGGATGATGCCGTTGTAACCCAACACATTGTTGCCATACAGACCGAGCGAGTTGACGCCTAAGCCTGTCCCCAAGACGCCAACAGGTCCATAACCACCGTTGTTCAAAACATTGTAACCGTTGTTGTAGTATCCGTTGAGGGCACCGATGCCGCTGCTGACGGCTTCAGCTTCGAACGCAAGCCCAGAGTAGCCCAGACCATTGATGCCAGAGAATCCCAGACCGTTAAAGCCAGACAAACTGTTCAAGCACTGGCTGAAGGCATTCTGTAAGAAGAGGAACGAATCAATTTATGACATTCCTATTAGTATGCAAGTGATTTAAATTAATGTTAACGATGATCGATTGACTACAATAATTGTAAAAGACTTTTTTCTATTTTAGTTAAGCCTTAGAGACTTTTAAGTGATTTCTTGCTATGGCCTGCGTTTACACTTACCTGAACCAGAACAGCTGATACGATGAAAAGTACTACTTTAGCTGCCATTTTGAATTCCAAAACGATACTGTGATTAGCTTCAAATAGGTCACTGTTTATAAAGAAACTTATGCGTGATTTATCGCTTTTAAAATGTCTTAAGGTAACAAACTAGGTTACGAAAGTAATGCCTCCCTCAACTTAAACGATAAGCTATCAATTGCCAAAGAAATGTGAAATCCACATGTATAAAAAGGAGTGTTCTAGTTTTTAAACATTATTCGAAAGGTTATTTTAAATGTCAACAATAATGTCATACTCTACTTTCTTCTTGATCTGCCTCCAGGCTTTACTCGTTCAGGTATGAATATTCTTTATTTTTTCTTTAAGAGATTTAATGTGCAATCAACATAGACTTATTATATTGCAATCAAATATTTTAATGGTCAAAAATTTTAGTAATTTTGGAGAAGAAGGACCTTATAAAATCCAAAAGCTAGTTCGCTGTAAACAATATGTTAGTATGTTTTCCTAATTTTGATTTCAGAATGCCTACAGTCAGTGCTTGAACCGCTATGGCTCTGGGCTCGCTTTCGAAGCTGAAGCCGTAAGCAGCGGCTTGGGTGCCCTCAACGGATACGGTCCCTACTACCCCTACGGTGCTACCCCTGGCCTGGTTGGTACTGGTTTTGATGCTTATGGCTACGGCATCAATGGGCTTAACGGATTTGGCTACGGCATCAATGGAATTAACGGAATTGGCTACGGCGTCAATGGACTTAATGGAATTGGCTACGGCAATGGCTTGGCTTATGGCGCATACGGTGCTGGTGTACCAAGCGTGGCTGCTACGGCTGCCGTCCCCGTCACCGGCCCGTTTGTTTCTAATGGCTTCGGCGAGCTCGCGGTCGGAGGTGACTTTGCTGTCGCTGGTACTACAGTAGTCGGTGGCCAGGTCCCGGTGATTGGTGCTGTCAGCTTCGGTGGCCAGATACCCGCCGGTGGCGTCGTCTCCATCGCTGGCAACTGTGGTTGCGCCTCAGTGCCGTTGTAAAACACATCGCCATTTGAATCGCCAATGAAATAAACCCTGCAACGTGAATATTTTCTTTAATTTTTTTAATGCCTTGCCATTTTTTTAATACTTGTCCTGGGGTCGTACCGGCTAACGAATCGATTATCGAAAAGTCTGCTGGGTTTCAAATTAAAACAGATAAATCGAGCCCCAATTGGGCCAAAATTGCCAACCCCAATTCATGATGTCACACGAACATCGTTATCTTCTAAATTACGTCAACAGAAAGTTCAAGATGAAATTCCTTACTTTGATTTTTCTGTTTTAAGTTGAAACCCAGCAGACTTTTTGACCGAGCGAGCACGAAGTGCGAGCGAAGCGTCTCTGCTTCAGCTTGGGCAAAAATTCTTTTGTATGTCCGGCTGTCTGTTCCAACCTACAGGTCGCATTTCTCAACCGATTCTTGTGAAATTTTGCTAGTAGGTTTGAAAATTATATAGAATTTTTTTGTCGAGCCAGTTTTTTGAATTTCTGTAAAATAGCGGAGATATGTTAAAAAAACAGAATGCAGGCCGCTTTCCAGCTCTACCTGTTCTTTTCTACAGGTCTCATTTCTCAACTGATTCTCGTGAAATTTTGTAGGAAGGTTTTAAAATGATGTACATTTTTTTTTGTTTAGCAAGTTTTTTGAAATTTTTCAAAATAGCGGAGGTATGTTAAAAAAACAGATTTCAGTCCGACTTTCCAGCGCTGGATGTTCTCCTCTACAGGTCGCATTTCCTAACCGATTCTCGTGAAATTTTGTGAGCAGGTTCGTAAATAATACAGATTTTTTTTGTCACGCCAGTTTTAAAAATTTTTTTTAATGGCACAGTTACGTAAAAAATCATATTTCAGTCCGACTTTCCAGCTGTCTGTTTTCCCCTACACTACATGTCGCATTTCTTAACCGATTATCGTGAAATTTTGTGAGCAGGTTCGATAATTATATAGAATTTTTATTCAAGCCAGTTTTTAGAAATTTTCCAAAAAATCACCTATTTTGAAAAATGGTAAAAATTAGAAGTGCCATCTAGCTGCAAATATACATACTGTCACGTTACGGAAGGTAACGGAGCAAAATTTGGAAGAAAGCTAGAGGAAGGAACCGAAATAAAAGGATAGAGCTGCAATTCAAGAGTTTATTTGTAAAATGTCACGTCCTAGGCAGGTACTAGGATTATTTAGGTATAGGCTTAGAATAATTACACCTAGAACGATAATTTCCTACAAAGCGCGCTGACAAAAGTGAGGCAACAAAAACAGCCAAAATGGCGCCGTTTTCAGATTTGTATTGTCCATTATTAAATAATCATACCTAATAAGTACAAAACAGTTTAAATTTCCCTACCTTAAAGAGATTAATTATTATATTATTGGATTTTAGTTACGATTAGGTAATGTATGAAGGATATTAATCTGATAACTGAGCCATTTTGGCTCAGTATAAGTTGCCTCACTTTGCATACAAGGACACGGCTTCTAGGTGTAATTATTCTAAGGGTATAGGCTAACCAACTAACTAATTATGGCTAACTTAAGCTAAGCAAGTAGGACTAACGGAGGTAGGATTAAGTTAAGGCGAAGCAGGTCGGGACGGCGAAGGCACGGGAACGTCAGGCCAGGTAGGTGAAGGAGGCGCACGAGGTTGGCACGCTGGATCCCGGTGATCAGATGGAGGCCTCAGCAGGTCCAGGCAGGCAGTGCAGGTGGGGACGCAGGACGTAGCGATGGGGTCGTAGCGCAGAGCACGTAGGGGCACTCCAGGACACGTCGCTGGGCACGTAGCAGCGTAGTCGACTGGCTAGGGTAACGGCGCGGTTAGGGCGCGCGTAAGGCCCAGGGGTCCGACGTAGAGTCCCCTCGATAGGACAGGTGGGATAGGTGCATGACGTCCGGGTGGTTCGCGCCGAAGGCCGAGGACCGTGCCTCGAAGACGTGCCGTTATTCACTGAGATGGTTCTCGCCAAAGGTCGAGGACCGTGCCTCGAAGAAGCCGCTATGCCCTTATTTTAAACTTGGTTACTTTTACAATGGTATGGTAGAATATGGAACGTAGAGTAGAAATAGGGCGGCAGCTATAGGTTATCGTGTACACGGACAAACTCGTGGAAGGACTGAGTCATCTGCGCTGCCAATCGCGCTTTTATACCGTCGATATTTTATTTTTTTAATTTCTACTCTACATTCGAATTTAAGAATACAGAACAGTATTGTACAGAGGTTTTAACCATAGCTAGGCTAAAAATCTAGAGTTTTGACATCGAATTAAAAAGTTAGCGCGTTGCTATGACAATTATACTGATATAAATTTGTTTATAAATACGAGAATTTTATTACAATATTGATAGAAAATACATAAAACTACGTTTAATTAAGGTAAATGTCGTGACATTACCAGGGATAAAATTACAGGGCAGTAGCCTCTGCCGTTCCGAAGATACAGGCTCTTTAAGGTACCTATCAATCTTCCTATAATATCCTAAGCTATCCTACGCATTATTTTACATATTTACACAGTTCTCCTATAGTTTTCATTAGTTTACATTCTTAGGGACGTTTACAAAGTACCCCCCTAAAGGTAATAACATTACAATACCAAATAATATACCAAACAGCACGAACCCACTATGTGCTTCGAAAAGCTCGTGAGCAGTGTGGGAAAAAGGGGTGGCGACATCTTTTAGATTATTTTTTTAACGCGAGGTCTACAGCTCACGGAGCCACTAGTTCGATAATCGATTCGTTAGCCGGTACGGCCCCTGTATGACCCTACGACGTACCTACGTACGACTGCTATGATATGGACTCAGTGTTTTGTTGAAAATACAAGGACATAATAACACTCAATATTAATCGTAAAACAGAAAGCTTTCAAAATCAGTGTAATAACTAATCAGTACCTACATGGTGATAACATAAAATTCAGTGTCAAGTTATTGTATAATTTGCAACCAACAATCAACTTAAAGGTTAGTAAGATATTGCATCTTTATTAACTAATGGCTCTGTTAGCTGTAGCTGAAATAATTTGTTACGTTCAACCCTCATATCTGTGTCATTTTTAAAAAATCTAAAAATTGAATTGACAAAAAAATCTATGTAATTATATCGAACTGCTCATAAAAGCAACCTGTAGAGGAAAATAGCCGGACAGACAACGAAATCCTTTTTGCCCAAGTTAAAACGCGGGGACTCTTCGCTCGCGCTTCGCGCTCACTCGATAATAGGTAGTTTTTGTAATTATCATTTATTTGTTAGAATGCAGTGCTACAATAATTTGTGATAATAAGTTATTTTATAAGTCCATCATACATTCTACCATAAACATGGCGTACAAATTTATAAATACTAGTTGAATTGAAAGATTTCGAAATAGGTAGTTTTTGTAATTTCACCATTATTTCATCAAATAACTTATTTCACAGTTTTAAAAATAAAATTATGAATCAGAAGTGACACAGGACATAAAATACATAAACAAAAAACCAAGACCTCGATTTTAAAAATAACATTTATTATTAATTTAGTGTCTGTGTATGTGTGTGTGTGTGTGTGTGTGTATGTGTGTGTTAATTTTACAATAAGAATGACCTCCTTACCTTAAAAAATTGCCCTTAAAAATAGTTTCAAAAATAAACAGCTCTTGAAAGCAAGAAATATTATTAAAATCTACATAATTACCATACGTGTTACAAAAAAATCAGTACCTACCTAATGTCGAAATGATAGATAGGGACCGTCAAACTGAACAGTTTTAATACGATTTTATTAGGTTGCTTTCTCGTTTGTTTGTTGAACTCGGCAACATCGGGTCAAGCGGTCCCCTCCCCGTGACCACCATCTCGCCCATCGACCCCAGCGGGCTCGCCGTGGCGTCCGAGAACGAGATCGCAGGCACCCTGCTGGCCAGCGGCACGCTGCCGGTTCCTGAGCGCCGCCCGTGTCGTTTGAGGGCGCGCTGCCGACGGCCGGCTCCGGCGTCGCCACGTGCGGCTGCGGCAACGGCGCGGTCGGCATCGTCAACGACGGCTTCCCTGGAACCATCGGAGGCTGCGGCTGCGGTGCATCAACTCTCTATCCTGCTAATCCTCTTTACGGTGGCCTTTACTACTAAACAAGCGATTGAGATGAAAATAATGGACTCCAAATAAACAAAAGACTAGATGCATATAATATTTAAATTATTCGCTTTAATCAATTTAGTTTTGGTGTTAATATAACTAAAATTTGGAATATAATAGAAACGTGTAAGCAAGCAAATACAAAAATATTTTGTATACCTAAAGCAAAATATAGTTAACCCCTTTTCACTTACTTTTAACTTTTTTATGAGAAAGAGAGCTAAATACCTACATTGTTTTTAAGGTTAGATTTCTTTTTATCCTGGTTAAAGATTTCCTTTGGATTTTTTAATAATATGATGATGCATTGGCAAACACAAACTTAAGGCGCTAATGGCCGAATACTCAAACGCTAATTAACTTTGAGGGGCTCTCAAACGTCGTCCTGTCACATTAAATGTCAAAGATATGACAAAGACAGCATGCTGTTTGAGAGCCGCTCAAAGTTAAGTAGCGTTTGAGTATTCGGCCATAAGAAGGGTCAAATCCCAATATTCAATTCAAATTATTGAAAGATTACGCGCGTGAAGCTATCATGGAAACAATATATAATGTACTTGGAATAATACACAATAGATTTAATTGAAAACATTTGTAAAAATGTGACCACCTTTGATGTAAAAAAATATTCCGTGGACCCTGTTTCTGGTCCTATTTGCAAAATTTCTCGGAAACAGAACATTCGTTAATGTTAAAATCAACACATAAAAATCGGCAATGTTAATACCTTCAATCTTAATTGAACAGATTTTTTTTAACTAACTTGAAAGCGAAGAAATTTAATAAAAACATGTAAAAATTGAGAATTCGGTGCTAGTTCTCAACGCAACCGCCGCGTTGGAACGCGCACTGATTTGAACCCAAATTGAGTAGAGTTACGTTCGATTTCACACCATCACGGATCGACCCGCTCGGATTGAGGCATGTTAAAGCCTTAATGACCGAGCGAGCGCGAAGCGTCTCTGCTTCATCCCAGCTGAAGCAGAGACGCTTCGCTCGCTGTAGTCGTAGTTTTCCGATTTTTTTTAAATGGCGGAGATATATAAAAAAACATGTTTCAGTCCGACTTACCAGCGCTGATTTTTTTTCCTCTACAGGTCGTATTTCTCATTCGATTCTCGAAAAATTTTGTGAGCAGCTTTGAAAATTATATATAATTATTTTGTCAAGCCAATGTTTTCAAAATGGTGAACATATTTCTGACCATTTTTCCGGTGCTGGCTGTTCTCCTCTACAGGTCGCATTTCTTAACCGATTCTCGTGAAAATTTGTGAGCAGGTTTTGTTAATTTTTCCATTTTTTTTTAATGGCGGAGCTATGTTAAAAAAAACGACATTTCAACAGTTTCGAAAAATGATCAAAAATATAACATATAAGGTTTGGCGTATGAAATGATACCCACGGTGTACGAAGATAATATTTATTGTTATACTTTACAACATACAACATATGTATACATGTATTTCATACGGTGCAACCTATTATGGACCTTGGGAAGGACGCGTGGCATACGCAACCCGATGTCCACCTAGCTATGTTTAACTTGATGACGCGGGGCATCGATCAAGCCAAACACTGGAAACACTGAGCAGACTACGGGAGCAATCGTACTCGGTGCCGTCTAGCGAGCGACTGGCGTTGAATGCTGCGGTGGCCCCTTATATACCCGACGCGCAGGAGTTCTCGGTGTGAGGTGTGGGGGGCGTTGACAATCGACAGTGTCGTTATCTTATGCGGGTGTTCTATAGTGGTGTTATATTCTCCCCCTCTGGTGCTCCCAAGTCGCCCCGACAGGAGTACCAGGATCCTTGCGAGGTCGACCTCTTCGTCGAATTGGATTGATGGGTTTGGGTAGGACATTCTCCTTTCTTTCAAACTTTGTGATTGCTGATGTATGGTATTTACCAATCGGTTTATCTGGTGAATCTGGATCGGCAACTTCATAAGTAGAAGTTCCATATTTTTTCAATATAATTTAAGGACCATCACGACGTGGAGCAAACTTTGCGGTAAATTGTTTATCTATATTGCTTATTGGATGTGTCTCTACGAGTACGAAGTCTCCATATTTGTATCCTGGATCTGGTCGTCGTTTCATGTTCGCATATTTTCTATTTGAATCCAGATTACTTTCTATGTTTTCTTTAGCGAGTTCTAAGTCTTGAGCTAATTGTTTCAAAGTTGGTGTAATCTCTTTTACAAAGTTCTCTGATTCTACTATTGCACTTAGGTCATGTTTTAACTCATATGGTGTTCTTAACTCCCTACCAAATGTTAGGTATGAGGGAGAATAACCGGTTGTTTGGCAAACAGCTGTATTCATAGAAAATCGTATTGCAGGTAAAGTCGTCGGCCAATTTTGATGTTTGCCTCTAACCATGATACCTATCTGTGTTTTCATATCTCTATTTTTTCTTTCTACAGCATTTGGTTCTGGGTGATAATTCGGTGTGTAAATTTGTTCAATATCCAAACAGAAAGCAAGTTTTTGCATTATAGCTGATACAAACTGGACTCCATTGTCGCTCACCAATTTTCGCGGTAGACCAAAGCGAAGGAAGATTTCAGTAATTAAAACATTCGCGCAGCACTCAGCAGTAGCTTCCTTTATTGCAAACAGCTCCACCCATCTCGAGGCTGTGTCTTCTATAATAAAAATCCACCTTTCTCCTAGCTTTCCTTTAGGCAGTGGGCCAAATAGATCGATGGATATTACTTCAAATCTTTGGTAACTAGGATTGGATTGGTATAAACCGGCAGGTTTTTGATTTGAGGGTTTATACTTCTGGCAGTCAACGCATGTCTTTATGTATTTGATTATTTCTTTTCGGAGTCCTTTCCAGTAGAATTTATTTTGTATACGTTGTAATGTTCGTTCTACACCCATGTGTCCGGCGGTTGGTGCATCATGGTACGCTTTAAGAATGTTAGGTATTTCATGTCTAGGAACCAAAAGCTTAGCATTGTCGTCATCCTGGTCTTCGATATAACGGTATAGGACACCTTTGTGTAGTATAAAGCCCTTTTTAGTCAATTCTGCATATTTTTCGGATTCCTGTCCGTTTTCTAATGTCTCGATAATAGCCTTTAGATCTTCATCTTTTAATTGTTCAACTCGTAGTTGTTTTTCTGTTAGTTTCGGTAGTTCTAGTTCTATACTACAAATTGTGCAATTATTGTCATGGTCTGAACATGGTGGTCTAGATAATGTGTCTGCTACAACATTTGTACGACCTGGTGCATACTGAATTTTAAATTCATAAGCTTGTAACTGTAAAGCCCATCGAGCGAGGCGACCTGTTGGAGTTTTGAGGTCCATTAACCATTTTAGAGGCTGATGATCAGTTATTGTTATAAATTTTGTTCCTTCTATGTAGCCACGAAAACGTGATATAGCCCATACAATCGCCAGAGCTTCCTTTTCGGTAACAGTATAGTTACATTCAGCGGCAGTAAGTAGTCTGCTTGCATATTCTACTGGATGTTCGTTTTCTCCCTCCCCCTGCACCAAAGCTGCTCCGATAGCATATTGGCTTGCGTCAGTTTTGATTGTAAATGGTTCATCTGCGTTAGCTTGTTTTAGTACTGGTGCAGTGGTTAGAGCAGTTTTAAGTTTATCGAAGGCTTCTTGTTGCTCTGATTTCCATTGCCAAGGGACATTCTTTTTTGTTAAATTTGTTAAAGGTTGAGCAATTGCGGCAAAATTAAAAATGAATCTCCTATACCAAGATGCAGTTTGAAGAAATGAGATGAGGTTCTTTAGGTTTTTAGGTTCTTGGAGATCACTTATTGCAGATACTTTGTCGGGGTCTGTTTTTATTCCTTCGGATACAATAAGATGACCCAAATATTTCACTTGGGAGCAACCAAATTTACATTTCTTTCTGTTGGCATATAGATTATACTCTCTTAATTTGTTGAATACTTCTCTTAAATCCTTTATATGTTGTGAGAACGTCAAAGATCGTATTATTAAGTCATCAATATACGCCAGCACACATTCAGCTTTTAAGCCTTGTATGAATTTATCCATCAATCTTTGAAAAGTCGCTGGTGCGTTGCGTAATCCGAATGGCATGCGTTTGAAACGGAATGTTCCAAACGGTGAAATGAAGCATGTTTTGTTTTGATCATCTGGGTGTACTAAAATCTGCCAGTAACTAGATTGTAAATCAATTGTGGACATGTATGGCATGGCTTTTGCCTGATGTAGTAAATCATCTATACGAGGTAACGGGTATCGATCTGGTTTAGTGATTTCATTGAGTCGTCTGTAATCAACACAGACTCGGACATCGTTTTCACCTTTAGGAACAAGAATAACAGGTGCCGACCATGGAGAATCGCACTCCTCAATAACATCATTACTAATCATTTCATCAATTTTGCTTCTAAGTTGTTTTTGTCTAGTAGGTGACAATCTATATGGTTTTATGCTAATAGGTGGGTTATTACCAGTATCTATTCTGTGTTCTGCATATGCTGTTGGAACTGTGCTTTTATTGAATACATCTTTAAACTCCGATAAAAGTTCATTAAAAACGATTCTTTCAGATTTAGAAAATAGGGTTCCTTCATTGGGATGTAAATGAACATCTATACAATACAGTTTAGTAGGATTTATTGGTAAATATGTAATTCGAGGATCTACACAACAGTTATCAATAGCTGGTTCACGTGGACGCGTTGGGCGTGGAGGTGTATCCAGTTTCTGAAGATTCCATCGTGGTCGCTTATTTTCTGAGGGACCGTTTTGGTCTATAAGTGGTGACGGTGTGTTGGTCATCGGTGATAGCATTTGGAGTTCGTTAGCCCACTTCATGAACTCCGAATACGACTCATTTATTGATTGAGTTGGTTCTTCAAATGACAATCGTTTGGCGGCCTTTAAAGGTATAATATCATTCCTTAGTTGAAGAAAATTATTTTGGTTTCCAGGCTCGTCTATGAAATGCCACGTGCGTTGCGGTAAATTCAGTACAACACCCGAGGTTTCTAGAAAATCTATACCGAGGAGAGTTCTATTTTCGGATGCTTCTGGTATAGCTGAGAATGTTACAGGCAGTATGCGTCCTCCCATCACTATTTCAACGGTGGTAGTCAATAGGTTAGATGATTTAACAGTTCCATCTGCCAGTGTTATGTCAGCAGTTTGTTGGTTAAATGTAACACCTTGACGTACAAGTGTGGTGTACAACTGCTTACTTGCAATGCTAGTGCGGGCCGCAGTGTCGATATGCGCGTAGCCTTTTTCGCCTTTGATAGAAATCTCTATAGTAGGTATTTTGATCGCTGTTTGTAGCGTAGACTTTACAGCGTAAAATGCTACAGGCTTTGGTGGGGTTTCTTTGTTTTTGCAGATAGTGCACTTGCTGCGATAGACTCCCGGTGCACCACAACCATAGCATTTTATTGTGTTTTCGGATGTTTCGCCTGTGTTCTTTGCAGCGTCTGCTTTTTGCTTCCTGCATTCTTCTTGTGTGTGGCCACGCTTACCGCAATATGTGCAGCGTTTAGTTTTTGGGCCTTCAACGTAGGATGCTGATGGTGGTGTAGGCTCAGCCTCCCTTTGGATGCTTTCAGCATGACGGCCTTTTTCTAATAATTCAGCAAAGGTTTTAATTTCCGAGCGCGTCACATTTTTGCGAATGTAGATATTAAGTAAGCCGTATATTAGGTCTAGTTGCTCATCTTCTTTATACCTCTTTGTTGGGAGCTGAGCCAAAAGTGCTCGTTTTGTACAGAGAAAAGCGTCTATGGGCTCACGGTCACGTTGTTTGGTCGCAAAGATCTCTATATACACTTCATGAGGCTGCTTTTTTGGTGCAAATGCCAGGCGGATGAGTTTCAACGCCGTGTCCCACGATTTAGCTTCGGACTTGACACCCTGCCACCATGTAGAAGCAGTTCCGGTAAGCAGTAAAGACAAACCTTGTACGGCGTCACTATCTTGTATGCCTTCCACGGTCTTATAAGTAGTAATAGTGTTGATGAACTCTTCAACTTTTTCGTGACTTCGTTGGCCGTCAAAGCGGGCTGAACATTTACTAAAACTTGGCCTGGGCATTTCGCAGTTACTTATTAAGGATGTAGATGCAATGACTTGTGCAAGTCGATCGACTTGATCACTGTTCGACGCTAACGATGTTGACGTGATCGATTCAATCAAACGACTGAATTGCTCTTCGCTCATAACGATGTTATTGGTCATTTTGTGAAAATACCCTCCTTTCCTTGATTAAATTAAATGAGGGTGGTTAGATATTTACGTTGGGCGCCAGATATAAGGTTTGGCGTATGAAATGATACCCACGGTGTACGAAGATAATATTTATTGTTATACTTTACAACATATGTATACATGTATTTCATACGGTGCAACCTATTATGGACCTTGGGAAGGACGCGTGGCATACGCAACCCGATGTCCACCTAGCTATGTTTAACTTGATGACGCGGGGCATCGATCAAGCCAAACACTGGAAACACTGAGCAGACTACGGGAGCAATCGTACTCGGTGCCGTCTAGCGAGCGACTGGCGTTGAATGCTGCGGTGGCCCCTTATATACCCGACGCGCAGGAGTTCTCGGTGTGAGGTGTGGGGGGCGTTGACAATCGACAGTGTCGTTATCTTATGCGGGTGTTCTATAGTGGTGTTATAAACATAACTTTTTTTTTGTTAGCGATGCAAAGTAAATATTGTTTTTTTTATTTTTAAAAGATTTAAAAGATCATCAATCAAAACATTTCTGTCCAACATTAGAAATTTGAAAATAAAAAAAAATACAAAAAAAATCGGACTAAAAAAATTAAAACAGACTAAAAAGTTAATCATATTTTTTTCTGTAAATATTTATAACCATACCTACAGAAATTTTAAACCTAAAAACGTGGGGCCCATTTTGTAAAATTTATCATCCATATTGTCTTTAGCATGCGCGCCACGTTTTTAGGTTTAAAATTTCTGTAGGTTATAAATATTTACAGAAAAAATATTTTTTACTTTTTAATCCGTTTTAATGTTTTTAGTCCGATTTTTTTTGCAATAATTTAGTCCGTTTTAAAAACGTGTTTTTATAAAAGTTTTTTTTTTCAGTAAATTATTATTTTCTGCTTTTTAGTTCACGAGCTAAGACTAAAAAAGATTATACCATCTCCTCTCGGAGCACTTGTCAAGACGATTCAAACGAGCCCAAACTCGATGGGGTTGCATGGTTTTATTACAGAGTCCCAGTGGCCTTCTTCCGGCTCCATCATCAGACCCTGGAAACTATTTTCCAATAAAGCACACTCATCAAGACGGTTCAAATGAGTCCAATCTCGATGGGGTAGCGTGGTTTTATTAAAGAGTTCCTGTGTCCTTCGTCCGGCTCCATCATCAGACCCTGGAAACTATTTCCCTACAAAAAACTCGTCAAGACAATTCAACCGAGCCCAAATTTGTGGGGTTGCACGGTTTCAATATTGAGTTCCTATGGCATGGACTTTCGGCTTCATCATCTGACCCTGGACCTCGTCTCCCATAAGAGTACTCGTCAAGATAATTCTAACGAGCTCAAACACGATAGGGTTGTATGGTTTCATCGTAGAGTTCCTGTGGCCTTCTTCCGGCTTCATCATCAGATCAGCTCAATGACACCATAATATACTATTTTCAAAGTTTCAAGTCTCTAGCTCATCGGGAAGCTAGTATTAAATCATTCGCAAACTTTGCGGAGAAACAAACAAACGAACGAACACACAAACGAGAAAGCAACCTAATAAAAACGTGTTAAAAAGGTTGGGACTTTGTGACAGAACCTAGGACTGTTTACCTATATATTATTTGCACAGTAATACTTAGGTATTAGTTGCAAAACTAATAATATTAGCATCTATTATGTGTTATTTGTTTTTAGAAAACATACAATTTGAGCTACTTTTAACCCGATGTCCACAGCTCACGGAGCCACTATTACCTACTACTTATAACCGTAAACTATTAAATAAATTTAAAAATTTAATTAAACTCTCTGTTCTTTCTATAGAATAGAGATAAAGGAATAATGCAATATTTCACCAACTTCATTAAAATATTCTGTTGTATCGCGCGTCTATGGGGAATGTCCGAAAAAAATCAAATTGGCTGAATATTTTTCTATAGGTAGGAATAAGGTCCCTTAGTAATAGAAAAAAGTTTCAGAATTTTCGATTGGGTAAAAAAGTTTTTAAAAATCAAAGTCTCTTCGACTTCACAAATGTATGAAAGTAACAGCAGAATGGAGATTATACCTTTGCCGCTAACTGCCACAAACACAACCCGTATTAAAAAAAAAAGTTTTGACATTTTGTCTTGAAACTTTTTTTTAATACCATGTTGTGGTTGTGGCAGGTGTTGGCAAAGGTACAATCTCCATTCTGCTGTTACTTTCATACATTTGTGAAGTCGAAGAGACTTTGATTTTTTGAAAATTTTTCACGAAACCGAAAATTATGAAAATTTATTCTATTACTAAGGGACCTTATTCCTACCTATAGAAAAATATTCAGCCAATTTGATTTTTTTCGGACATTCCCCATTGTTTCATCCTTTATTATACACAAGCTTGGCGTTACATATAACACGAATATACTACGGAAATAAGTATGCAATTTAAAGAGCAACGCCCTGCTCCCCTCTAGATAATGTTCCATATCACTTTAATTTAAACATGTATAATTATTATTGATCTGGTTTTTAGCTTATTTACGAGTATTTTCTGACTTGTATCAAATCCGATTCATCATTATATTTTTAATCTGTTGTTTTTAATCAATCTTCCATCATTTAGTTTTTTCTATTACATGACCAAAACATCTGAGCGATACTGTCTCAATTCTTGTATGTTTTAAACCAGATTTTCTCTTACCACGTTTAAAAAATTAACTTAAAAATTTCTTAATACTAAATATACATTATTTGGATTTTATGATTTTTCTCCCACACGCACTAATTTTTACTTCTGTACACAATTTTGCTGCCAGCTATCCGTCAGGCGCAGGTAATTGGACCTTTGCGATACCATACTGTTAAAATACTCTATGATACAACGTGAAATTTTAATCATTTGGTTCTCGCAGTGGGGTGGTTCCACTCATGATTACAAGCAACTTTCACTATGGGGCCAACTCCAAAATTGTGAAAAAAATCAGCTGTTCCATACTTAAAGGTCGATTTGAACAGCTTATTTATTTTCGCGATATCAGAATTGGCCTTAATTGCCTGAGAATTGGAAATAAAATAATCTATATGAAATTAAACAGCGAGAAAAAAGCAGCCCTTGTCGAGTTTCTTGCCGGTTCTTCTCGTTACAAGGTCTCCCGCTTAGAGTTTACGAACTGATGGCGTAGCTTCTATGACATCAGCAAGTGCTTGTAACAGCCTAGACTGAATAAATGCTTATGATTTTTTTATCTCTCTGCCTTTATCTCTTGATTTATTTTGAGTTGCCTCCATTCTTCATTATGTCCTCATTTGCTGCCATCAGATTTATACTATAAAATATATTCTCAATAATGGAATGCTGAATGTCCAACGATGACGTTTGGGATAAAAGTAGGCAGTCTGCGAAGTAGTCGCTTTGAGAAGTAGACTGTATGCGAAGTAGGATAATTGCTAGGTTGGCTAGCTGCGACGATGTTTTACTGAGAAGTAGTCGGAATGAGAAATTGGCTAATTGATAAGTAGACGCCTGGCGCCGAAATGGAAATATTTTATACAGAATACAGAACGTTGTATTATGGGTAAATGAAAAGTAGAGTAACTTTAAAACAGTAACATTTATTTCATATAATAAATACAATATTAGAATTTTGCCCATTAAAGAGGCACATTTGCGCAGCCGCAGTTGCCAGCTATAGAGACGATGCCACCAGCTGGTATTTGGCCAGTGAAGCTCACAGCACCGATCACCGGGATCTGGCCACCAATCACGGTGGTACCACCGACGCCAAACTCGCCTGCGACGGCGAGCTCTGCGTTGCCGGTTGACGTGAAAGGTCCAGTGACAGGGACAGAGGCCGATGCAGCCACGTTTGGCACGCCAGGCCCGAAACCAAGGCCGTTAATCAAGCCAGGGTTACCTATTTTCTCCATCATATTATTTTACAGTTAATATAGATAGATTTTATACAGAACGTCGTATTAAGTGAATACAGTAGGTAAATGAAAACTTGAATAACTTTAAAACAGTAACATTTATTTCACATAATAATAAATACAGTATTATGAATACAGTGGTACAATACAGGATTACAGTGGCACATTTGCGCAGCCACAGTTGCCAGCTATGGAGACGATGCCACCAGCTGGTATCTGGCCACTGAAGCTCACAGCACCAATCACCGGAATCTGGCCACCAATCACGGTTGTACCACCGACGCCAAACTCGCCTGCGACGGCGAGCTCAGCGTTGCCAGTTGACGTGAAAGGTCCAGTGACAGGGACAGAGGCCGAAGCAGCCACGTTTGGCACGCCAGGCCCGAAACCAAGGCCGTTGACCAAGCCAGCGTTGCCAACGTTGCTAAGGCCGTTAACGCCAAGACCACCTGCTACAGCGTTGACGCCAAGGCCTCTGTTGGGAAGGCCATTCAAACCCAACTGGCAAAAGGCATTCTGAAACCAAGATTTAGATAGATAGATAGATAGATAAATCGTTTATTTCCATCACATACGTACACAGATGATAAATGACAAAATAACTTATAAAGAAAAAGAAAAACGACTGTGTGCCGCATCGACAGAAAAAGGCAAAAACTCAGTGATATCTTTGCTTTAATTAAAGCGCAAAGCACTGATTTTCAGTTTTTGCCCAGAAGTAAGCGCGTGGTCGCCTGTGACGACATAGACGTGTATGCAGTTATTAGAAATTATATAAAAAAAAAATATAAAATCAAAAATATAAAATAAAATGTGTATTTATGTGTATTTATACATATTTATATCATATATTTTGAGATACACACTGTCTGCCCTTCTCAATGTTCTTTCCTGTCCCGGGCCTGCTGGAAGAAATTTCAATGTGAAATAAGTTGTGCCCTTGTACAATTCTTCTGTCCATTTCTTTTCTGTTTGTAATTGTGTGTGTACAGAATTAATAAATAAAATAAATAAATAAATAAAATAAAAATTAATAAATAATAAAAATTAATTAGATTTCATTTATAAAATTCCAAAACGACACAATTATAATTATATTAATACCTAACATATATGTATAATTTTATTTAAAATTATTATTATTAGTTTTTTTATCATTATTATTATTATCATTATAAACATTAACGTTAACATCTGTAAACAATTATTATAATATAAGCAATTACTATTATTATTATTTGTCTTAGAATAGGTACAATTATTATGTAACAGACTTATTTATTTATTTAAAGGAGGCAACAGGAGCAGAAACCGTTATCAAGCGATCAGACGTGTTTATACCCAACTTTTGCATTTCCAGTAGTGCTGATTTTATGCTGATTTATTTATCAAAAACATTTTTTTTCGGATACCTACACGATACCAAACCGAAAAATCAATCGATATCGAATAAATTGTCGCAAAACAATGATTCTCTACAGAAACATATTAAAATGTTTCTATAGAGAATCATTGTTTTGCGACAATTTTGCTTACCTACATGAAACAAAAGTAAATTGTGAATACACCTACCCTGATGATGATGATATTTTAAACAGCAACACATTTTTAACTTATCGTATTCAAGGCATGACGAATGATTTTGAAATCCTCTTCCGTAATGTAGGTACACGTTTACTATTTACGAAAAAAACTTTATTTCGGTAATAAACTGGAGTTTAACAAAGTTCAAAGCCATTTTTAAATATTTTTTCAATAGCGCGTGAAAAAATCTCTCAGGTGCCATGGCGCCGTTCTGACGTCACGCCTAGGTAAACATTGTCTTACGTGACGTTCGGTTGAATAGGGCTGCCATCCGTCCGGGTTTCCCCGGATTTGTCCTAGTTTGGAGGGCGTCCGGGGAGCGTCCGGGCGGGGTTCTGATTGTAGTAAAACGGGTAAAACCCGGACTAAAATTAAAGTCCGGGTTTTGGATCAAATTCCGCTCAAAAAATACTCCCTATTCATTCAGCGCATGCGCTACCCGCAAAAAAAATTTTTTACTATGAATAAGCACCGCGCACCACGCAAAAAATCGCGCTGCGCGGTCCATTTTTTTACTATAAAATAAACAAGCAAGATTACAAGGTTAGTGAATGTAACTGACTAAAAATCGCGCTGCGCGGCCATTTTTTTCTGGGTGCCCCTGGCTATTTGGGCATTTATTTTGGCTCGCTACAGTTGCAAAACTACTAAACCTGGACCCTGGTCCTCCACAAAATTTTGTTGGACCCCGGCGGCTCTACATCATAACTAGTAAAACACACTATTTTATGTGAAAAAAGGATTAAAATTTCATTTTTTTTCAGTCATATTGGGTAAAATGTATTTTTTAACCAAGCTAAAAGTGAATATAAAAATATTATATCCGGGGTCAAGGCTCCAAAGTCCGGGGTTTTTACGCTTCCGGTCCTGGATAGCAGGTTTTAGAGATGGCAGCCCTAGGTTGACACAACTTTCGAGCGGCCCAGTGACACTAGTGACAGTGAAGTTTGTTTACCTAGGCGTGACGTCATGCGCAGTGACTGGTGTTTCAGTCAAAATAGCCGATTGCAGTATTTTAATTATTTAATTTATAAAAAATCTAGTTAATCTCAGATGTCTTAATAAAACTAAATCAGTCTATTAAATCCTTTTAATGTCTATCATCCCCTAAAATAATTAAATCTTTGATTATTTGATACTGTCGTCACGCCTATTCACAAGTTACTTCAAAAATTACATAAGAACTATTTTAAATGTTTTCATTAATCTAGTATTTAAGTACTCGTAGTTCGATTCACGTGCGTACTATTCATGAAAATATAACACTTTTTCTGTTACTTTCACGGTTTCAGGAAAGGTTTTTTGATGTAAAGTATCTCTAATAGTCTCATCCCCATTTACGTCGGATTGGGCATAATGGATTGGGTTTTATGATATTTAGTTTGCCTACATACTTTTATTATGCACAACGAGATAGCCTTCACCTCACATGATGTTAAGTGACGATAAGGTCGAAAACGTAAGAGCACTACACCCGGAATCCTCACCACTGAGGAACGGCTATCTACCTATAGCTGCCGGAACGCAACGATTTTTTAAATTGTTTTTATGGCGTCAGGCTTAGGTAAGATGGTGGTAGTTAGCCAGGGGTGAAATAAACCCTACCACCAACCAAACCGAGTATAAATGTACCCCCTCCTGGGAATCAAACCCGGGGCGTTTTACATGGGTGGGCCAACCACAAGACCAGACAGGCGGTTACTATTATACACTGAATTAAAACACTTTTTTCTGATACACAAGTGAAATGACATGGCCAATATTTGTAGAAGCGTTTGCATTGTTATCAAATTTAATTTACACCTATGATTTTTGGTGTTTTATATTTAAGAATATTGGCACATTCAATTGCTGTAAATAAAAAATTCTAAGAACTTGTCATTACAACACACTAGACTTAAACAGTTTCATGAAACCTTATAATCAGATCGCTAGCAACAAGTGTTAAGAATATGATTTTGCTATTAAAAAACGCAAGGCGCTTTTAATGGCGAACAGTAGCGAATTATTACAGTAAACTGATATGGTTTTGGAATTATTAGGCATGTAATAGCCATTTGAATTAAGGATTGCAACTGTATATTGACTAACATTTATTAAACTGGGTAATAGTCTTAAAAAATGGAACAATAATAACAAAGTATATTCAAAAAGCTGACGGGCAACATTATTAAAAAGGTGATTATAAAATATGTAAAAAATCCATTGAAAACAGTTTCATTTAGTAAAATGTTCCTAATAAGAGCATTGGCGTCGTAGTATATCACAATGTCTACAAAGTAGTATGCATGTGTTGAAAGTCCATTATTATGGTTCATTATGTCGACAGTTGACAAACGGTACTTTGATCACCTTGCATTACTTATTATTTTGAAATGAAAACTGACAGGTTCAGACAGGTTCAAAACTACGTGTTAATTCATTTTTTATTTATTTTACAATATTACCCATTTACTACGTGTGTGTAAGTGGAATGCACTTTAGTGGCAGTTGATAAACGGTACTTTGAATTCACCTTGCATTACTTATTATTTTGAAATAAAAACTGACAAGTTCAGAGAGGTTCAAAACTACGTGTAAATTCATTTTTCTATTTTTATTTTACAATATTATTTACTATGTGTGTGTAAATGGAATGTACTTTTTTGGCCATATCCTTTAAAAAGGTTTTTTTTCATATTCTATCCATTTCGTAGCAATAGTATGACTCAATAATTGTCGCGAGTTGTCGAGATTTTTTTACTAGCTTCCGCCCGCGACTTTATCCGTGTGGACATTCGAAGAATCCCTATGAAGCCTTTAAAAGTTTCATGCAAATTAGTTCAGCCGGTTTTGCGTGATTGACTAACAAACATAAAAATTCTCAAACTTTCACATTAAAGTTTATAATATTAGTAGGAAAATTATAATTAATTTAATAGTTTACCTGTACAAGTAAGGCCTGAAGACACACCAAGAAGAAAGTAGATGACATTTTTTGTTAGCTTTGCACTTTAAAATGATGCTCGAAAAATTTCACAGTCGTTTTTGTAGAAGTAATTTGAATCATTAGGTAACTTTTTATCTGTTAAGTATTTTATTTCACTGATTTTTTGATTGTGGCGTTGTAATGTTTATCGTCTGAAGCTTAAGTAATTATTAGGTATGACGTAAAATATTTCTAAATAAAACAATTTGTAAAATTTTGTAAAAAATAAGTAAGGACATTAATAAGCTTTTTCGGCAAGGTTTCGGGACACCTTGTATAGTCTAACTTTAGTTTGTAAAACAGGCCCCCAGGTATTAAATTTCATGGTGTCCTTTTGTTTAAAATGCTGTGTTATTCAATAAAAATAATCATAATGAGTAACTCTTCCTATTTGGTATCGTAAAATTATTTTTCACCTCTCCAGCACGAAAAGGGTGCTTTTGGCGCGTAAAAACTCGCAGCAAAATCGATTTTTGCTGCGAGCGTGAGACAAAGTGCTTTTTTAATTTCTAACACCAACTTTTAAAATTATAAAGAAAAAACAAATAAAGTGACAAGAATGACACTTGTAAAATTGATATGTGAGAAAGGGATAGATAGAGTGCTTTATGGTGTCATACACGGATTAAAAAGTAAAAAATAAAATGCACGGATATACCAAGGAGTTTTAAATAAGGATTGTTAAAAAAGAAGGTTGGTAATTCGAAATAAAGAGTATGGAGGAGGTAATGAGGTCGCATGTATGAATCAAATATGAAATAAGAAAAAAATATGAAATTTATTAACTATTTTAATTATATGTTTTATGGTTATAAATAAATAAATAAGACGGGATATTAATGAATACGACAAAAACACAACGTAATGTAATCAAAACGACGGGAATCTACTATACTGACTCTATGAATAAAATTTTTCAGCATAGGTTTGATTGAATTATTTTGTGATAAATTAAAAAATGAATGATGTCCAACGGTGAAGATAGTTGCCTTACTCCAAAAAAGTTAAGAGAACAAGTTTCTAATGCTGAATTAAGCTTTTTACCAGGAAAGTCACATGAAATTTTTCTCGCTGGTCGAGGTGAAAAGTTGTATGTTTTACACGAGACCAAAATGTTGTTCTGCCTCGTGGTGCTCAGTAGTCTTTCAATTCTAGACTAATTCGCTAGTTCGTGATTTAAAGTCGGCACTCGCAGCACAATTTGATTTTGGTCACTTGTATAACAAATAACTATTTTCGGGTAGTTCCACATTTTTCTACGGGTCGTGGGTTTTTTCAATTTAAATGCAGTTCCAATTATTTTTAAAATCAAAATGAAGTCTTCTTTCGTAAAATTACGTATCTTCAATAATATTAAGATATTTTTCCTTCGTGTGACAAAGTTTTGGAATACCCTGTTTTCTTGAAGAGTAATTTCATGTAAATCCCGCTTCATTTCAAAATTAAACCAGAATATAGTGCTTAACCATTGATTTTGAAACAGATACTTACTTTACTTACACTTAATACATTAGTTTATTCTGTACTTTTATTATAATCACATTTTGTATGCAATCAAAACCAATAAAAAGTTATGAGTGTTATGACACATTTGTCTTGCAATAAATGCGTAATGTACTGATAAATAAAATATAATGTTACCAAACCACTTGTTTGATTTTAATATAAAAATAACACTTTATAGAATAACATCATTCTAAAGTTAAACTGCAGAGAAGCAATTTTAATTTTCAAAATGGCGTCCAAATTTTTAATTGTTTTATGTGCATCATTGGCGTTGATCCAGGTATCTTATTATTCCTAGAATTATTTCAATCTATAAAAGTATATATTTTTCCAAAAATTAGATCAAACTGTATTGGACAACTCAGTTTCGCATTTTCCTATACTTCTGTCTCTTTCTGTCACTCCGAAATATCGTTTGATAGAGCGAGAATACCACTCGGTGACGACCGGCTGAAAGTGGCCGAATTGATTTCTCCGTATAGGAAATGGTTTTTGAGAGAAAAAATTTAATCTAAGGCCGGGTTGCCACCTGCAAGAGAACTTCTGCAAGAAGTGTCCCACAGCCTGTCAGACAGTAGCTTACAAGTGTTAACTAATAGCAAATGCACTGGCGACAGTTTGTCACGCGTTCACAAGCTACTGTGTAACCGGCTGTCAGTCTTAGTTCCCGCAGAAGTTCTTGCAGGTGTATTCCCGGCCTAACAATGGAAAAACCCTATCGAAAGCAGGACAATAATATGGCTTTAACCCCTTAACTTTAAAGACAACTTCAGTAATCCATAAATATATCTTTGATTTTTTTACTACCTTGTTTCAGGCTATTTCTGGTCAAGTCATCAGACCTGCATGTGCTGGTAACCCTCTCGTCGAACTATCAGTAAATGGACTGCCTGGACCAGCAGGCGTCAACCTTGGTTTTCCATACGGAAACATGGGATACGGTTATCCTGATTTAAACATCGGTACAAGCGGACCTCTGATAGTTACATCAATTTCTCCTATAGGTCCAAGTGGTTTAGCTATTGCGTCTGAGAATACGATTGAAGGTGTCCTACAAGTTACTGGTACGCTACCGTTCCTGAGCGCAGTAGCGTTCGAAGGTGCGCTACCGACAGCCGGCTCTGGAGTCGCGACGTGCGGCTGCGGAAACGGTGAAGTCGGCATCCTCAGCGAGGGCTTCCCAGGACCAATGCCTGGACCACAACCAGTGCCAAGACGTTACATTTAGATCATGTAAACCATTGTTAATTAGTAATAAATATAGATATTAATCAAACTATATGTTGCCGTTTCCTTTTTCTACCTTTGATTCAAATCATAATCAAGCGCTTAGTATGCTATTTGTGAGGAATCTTACAATGAGAGCTCTTACATGGTACGAGTTGACTTCTTATAGTAACATCAGCTTCTTTTATCGGTCCAAGTGGCTTAGCTATTGCATCTGAAAATACGATCGTAGGTGTCCTACTAGTTACTGGTGCGCTACCTTTCCTGAACGCAGTAGCCTTCACTCAGAAAAAAAACGTCTAACAAAGCGACAATAAACGCTTTGTTAGAATTTTATTGTCACCCCACGTAAGTGAATTGTTGCTGCAGCTATGTGGCCATTGTGCCAATTACAACTTTTTTATTGTTGAACAAATTTTTGTCATTTCAGCAAAAGAAACATTGATCCTATGACTAAGTATGTGTACTTAAACGGGGTAGCAACGGAACGTTGTTAATTTATCAACGTTGTAATGTGATGCTATAGCAAAGTATAATCTATCAAAATAACAGTTGTTACTATGTTTAGGTAGTGTTGTCAGTAAAGCAACCTTTTTAACTAACAAAATACAAATTAGTCATCTGCACAAAATATGCCTATATAAGATTACAATAATGACATTGTCGCAATCGCAACCTGTTTTGTCTACCTGGCAATTTATTTATTAATCGAATTAGTTTGTTCTTGTTGTTGGTCAGAGTAAGACGCGTGTTGTGCAGTCGTGCTTTATAATCAAAAAAACTATGAGCTGCCGCACATTGAGCCACTAATCGTGGCCACTAAGAGACCACAAGCTGCGGACGAGTATTTTCGGCGCAAACCGAGCGTCCGAGTGGCCGCCTTCGAGCCACAAGCTGAGGGAGTGGCCCGCGCTCGCTACTTCTTATGGAGGACATACAAATTGCCTGGTTATGCAGGACCTGGAACAGTGCGTTACAAGTTGCCCAACTATGGAGGCTGGAACAATGCGTTACAAGTTGCTCAACTATCGAGGCTGGAACAGTGCGTTACGAGTTGCCCCACTATGGAGGCTGGAATAGTGCGTTACAAGTTGCCCAACTATGGAGGCTGGAACAGTGCATTACAAGTTGCTTAGCCACGGAGAACCTGGAACAGTGCATTAAAAGTTGCCTAGCTATGGAGGACTTTGAAACTTTTACCACCTAATTCTATTGTTGCGATTTATACCTTTTAGCCCACAATATTAGTTTTTCGTTTATTTAATTGTAGTGGAAACATAAATAAATAGTTTTATGATTGGAATATTCATATATTTTCATTTTTACCTTCTCATAATCATTTTACTTTGTCATTATGCCTTTTGCAATCACAGTAAAGTAACATTGCCTGTCTTTATCCCTGCACTATACTTTGTTACTGGTACACCATGGAAAAACTGATACTCCTCGTATCTTCTGCCTTTATTATTACAGAGTATGCATATTGCGTATCTTGACCGGAGTTCTCTGGCACCATGTAAGTGCAAATGCTGCAATGCAAATATGTGATGTACAATGAACTCCGTTCAGGGTACGCATACCTCTGGAATAATATGCAGAAGCTTCGGGGAGTATCAATTTTTCCATGGTATACTACTAACAAGTGCAGGGATCGAGACCGGCAATGTTACTTTGCTGGGGTAGCAAAATATATTCGACAAAAGTGACTTTGTTGGAGCAGCAACAGTGATGTTGATAAAGTAACAAAGGAAGATTGCTAGTACAACTAAAGAAAAGTAGATCTAGGGACAATTTGCTTTTGTCATTTTAGCAAAATCCTTTGTCATCAGAACAAAGGCAAAAGCAAGTATTGCGATAGGATTAATTTTAGCATTGTGACTGCATCAATTTCACTTAGATAGTATGACAATTTTTTATTGCTATAACATCAATATTGGCAACTTAGTTCCATTGGCAATTTAAAAAATGACAATAAAGACGTTGCTCTTGTAACTATTTACCTTTGACGGCTCCCTAGCATCAAAGTTTTTTTGTTGCAATAGCAATATTTTTTTCTCAGTGTTCGAAGGAGCGCTACCGACGGCTGGTTCTGGAGTCGCCACGTGCGGCTGCGTCAACGGTGAAGTTGGCATCCTTAGTGAGGGCTTCCCAGGACCATTGCCTGGACCACAACCACTGCCTAGACGTTACATGTAGATCATGTTAAATTGTAAACCATTCTAAGTAATTACAAATATTAATAAAACTATGTTGCCGTTTCTTTTTTTCTAACTTTGATTCATACCATAGTCAGTTAAGCGCTAGTATGCCATTTATTAGGAACCTAACGATTAAATGGTAGGAGATGATTTCTTATAGTAACAACAAATTTCTCCTATTGGCCTATGGGATTAGCCATGGCGTCGGAGAACGAGATCGCAGGTTGACCAGCGGTACGCTACCGTTCCTGAGTGCTGTAGCGTTCGAGGGAGCGCTACCGACGGCCGTTTCTGGCATCGCTACGTGCGGCTGCGGCACGGCATTATTAAGCGAGGGCTTCCCAGGACCCTACCCTGGACCACAACTAGTGTCAAGACGGTACATTTAGTTAGATCATGTAAACCATTATTAATTAGTAATTAATACACTATAAACTATATTGCCGCTTCTTTTTGCAAACTTTGATTCAAGACATAATCTAACGCTTACCATGTAAGGGTTCTCATCTTAATGAGAGCCCTTACATGGTACGAGCTGTTTTCTTATAATAACGTCCTATTAGCACTTGGGATTATCCATGGCGCCAGAGAACGAGATCGCAGGCTGACCAGTGGTACGCTACCGTTCCTGAGCGTCGTAGCGTTCAAGGAAGCGCTACCAACGGCCGGTTCTGGCGTCGGTTGGCGTCGCGACGTGCGGCTGCGATGAGGGCGAAGTCGGCATTGAGGATGCTGAGTGATGCTAGGGCTTCCCAGGACCCTTTCCTGGACCACAACCAATACCAAGACGTTACATTTAGATCATGTAAACCATTATTACTTAGTAATAAAATATACAAATGACATAAATATTGTTCTACGTAAATACGTCTTGCTTTCATAGTGAGTCAAATAAAAAACTGATGATAATGAAAGAGGTTTAAGTCTGATGATGACGAAAGAGGTTTTTCAAACTGACTCAAATCATATACCGTCTAGCGCTTAGTCATATCAAAGGATAAGTACGCTATTTTGTAGGAACCCTACGATAGAAGCCCTCACAAGGTACCTACAAGTTGACTTCTTATAGCTACGTCAAATTTCTCCTACTGGCCATGGTGTCGAAGAACGAGATTGAAGAAAGAAAGAAAGAAAATACATTTATTTTGAACAACACACAACGATACACAACATTACAAAGACAATCCAAATAACTAAACACATCAAAGCAAATAACAAAAACATTGCGCATCGTCGCGTGATGTCAAAACTGTACTCGGCTCAGTATAAGCAGCAGGCTAGGCCTGCTGCACTGATATTCTGCCGAGCACAGTAATGACATCAGGACCGAAAAACACAGATTTTTACACAAAAACAAATTAGACATTGAAAAAGAAAAATTGCGAAGCACAATGACTTGTACTGTTATTGTATTCTGTGACAGATCAGTGCAGTGTTAGTCTGTGGTGAAGCGCACACATACGCAAGACGCAAGTCGCAAACTGACATTGACTTGACATGACAGATTGTTGACAGTTCAGTCAGACTATCTATTGTGGTTTTTTCGGCAAGGAATAATTTTACAATTACCTCCACACAATGGTTTTCATTTTAAAACATGGACAAATCAAGCAAAATGGACACGTGGTGGCCACGTCCTCAGCCGCCATTGATAATAATATTAATGCAAGCGTGGCAAGCAAAAAACAAAAAGAACAGAAGTACATGTAACAAAACAAACATAATAAATGAGAATAGGACATAAAACAATAAATCAACCTTATCTCGCACCTCGAAGTGTTCAAACAACTAAGCCTTCCAAAGCAAAGCATGAGTCACAGCCCAGTAAGTACCTATTTTTAATAAAGTAGCTGTGTTTTCAGTAAGTACTCCTTATATGCTTTACTAAAAGCTTTACGTGTTTCCAGTGTGTAAAGAGGGGGGGGCAAATTGTTCCAGCACTTCGAGGCCGAATATTTGAAAGACCCACGGAAAGCAGCAGTCTTGTGAGCAGGCATCAGAATCATGTAAGAAGCTGCTCTGGTCATGTAGGTATGGTTATCCCTTGCCCACTTAAGTTTACTAAACAGATATTCAGGAGTTTTAGTATGAACAATATCGAATAGTAAGCTGGCATAATGCAGTTCTCTACGAGAGTTTATCTTGAGCAAACGAGAGTTGTTGAGAAAAGGAGTAACATGTGCTCTCGGAGGAACAGAAAAACAGAAGCGTGCACACGCATTTTGTACTCGTTGTAGTAGTTGCTTAGTTCTTGATAGTAGACAGGGGCCAAAGACTGTATCAGCATAGTTAAGCTTTGATAGTACTAAGGACTCGCATAATCTGATCCTGAGATCCTCCGAGAGAAAAGGGCGATACCTATAGAGGACCTTGAGTCGGTAGAAACAGTTACGGACAACTTCAAGAGTGTACTTTTCAAAGCGCATGTTCGACTCGAAGATCACTCCTAGGTTTCTCGCTTCATAGACCATCTCAACCGGTTGGTCATCGATACAGATTTGAGGCTGGCGCTCAGAGATAGAATAAACTTGTTTTTTTGAACCAAGGATCATAAATTTGGTCTTGTTAGGGTTCAATACCAGACTATTTCTGTTAGACCAATTAGACATTTGCAAAAGATCTTCGTTTATCCTCCCCACTGCACTAGACGTCTCATTAGGATGGAAACTGAGATACAACTGGACATCATCAGCATACAGATGGTACTGACAATGTTTTACACTTTCAGTTATATCAGCAGTGAACAAAATGAAAAGAAGAGGACCTAGTATTGAACCCTGTGGGACGCCTCTTGACAGGGCCTTGCATTGAGAGTAGGAGACCCCACCATCATTCCCCTTAACCTCCACGATCTGAGAGCGGTTCAGAAGATAATTATGGAACCACCGACCCGCAGCAGCATCAAAACCATAATACGCAAGCTTTGAAAGGAGTAGCGGGATATTTAAACAATCAAAAGCGCGTGAATAATCAAGGAGAACGAGAATTGTACCCATTCCCCTATCCTGTGCAGAGAGTATATCGTCAACTACATTGAGAAGTGCGGTAGATGTACTGTGTTTCTTCCGGAAGCCTGACTGTGCCCGGGGAAGCAATGAATTAGATTCCAAGTATTTGATCATTTGCATGCTCACTGCTTTTTCAACAATCTTAGAGAGACAGGGAAGTATGCTAATTGGCCGCAAATCATGGACACTGCACGGGTTAGATTTTTTAGGTATCGGCTTAATAAGAGCAGTCTTCCAAAAGTCAGAGAATTGTGAGCCAGTCAGAGATTTATTTACTATAGCTGTAATGGCACTGAGGGAATTTGGCAGAGTCATGACAATCATATGCAAAGAGATACCATCAATGCCAACTGCATCCGAGTGAAGGCCTTTAATAATATCAGAAACTGTTTTTTCAGAAATTGGGGAAAGGGAGAATGTTGTTGTGCCATGCCTGTGATACTCATAGTACGTCAACTCAGAGATACTAGTAGAAGAAATACCAGGAACATTTAGAAAATGATCATTAATAGTGTCAGGATCAATACCAGGTATAGATGATTCTTTATTATTTTTTATTACAACATGTTTTTTTAGATTTTTCCACAATGTTTTGGGATTATTAATATTTTTATTTATGTCCTGCTGGAAATAGCAACTTTTCTCCTGAAAAAGTGCTGAAATAACAACATTTTTCATTTCTTTATAAAAAACTTTATGTGGTTCACACTTGGTTTTCTTCCACTTAGCATGTGCAACGTCCCTGGTGAGCATCATTTGCCTGACAGTGTCAGTAATCCATGGACATGCCTGCTCCCTAATAGTGATGGATTTGAGAGGAGCATGGAGTTCAAAGAGTTGCAAAACAAATGAATTGAAAGCTGCAACCATGGAATCAAGATCAGATAGGTTATTTATAAAATTCCAATCAATTTGATCCAAATCTCTCTCAAAAAGCTCAGGAATAATGTCTCTGTATGGCCTATAAGTTACATAACGAGGAGCAGGCTTCTCCTTCCTGATGCACACCTCCGCTGAGACAGCAGCATGTTTTCCCAATTCAGGAATATGTAAAACATTTACATTCCTAACACTAGCATCAGTACATAATAAGTCAATCAAAGTTTCACTGTTATCAGTAAAATGAGTTGGGGAATTTACTTTTAGATGTAAATTAAAGGTTCTCAGAAAATTCAGTATTAATTTAGTTTTGTTATCGTTAACTTTAGACATGTCAACATTAAAATCTCCCAACAGGACAACATAATCATGGTGAGCGAGTGCGCAGATCGACTGAGACAGTGCATCAATAAATATGTTCATGTCCATCCATGGAGGTCTGTAGGCAGTGCCTATCGCAACTTGGAAGGAGTTTAACTTAAGGGTCAGCCACATCTGCTCTACAGTAGGAGAAACCGGAAAAGGACAGGTACGCACATAGACTCCCTTTTTAATGTAAAATCCGACTCCTCCACCTCTGCCATGACAAACCGCTCTAGGTCGAGGGATGTGTCTCAGACGATAACCAGGCACCGTAGGGGCACGACCCTCTTCACCTTCCCTGAGCCAGGTCTCATTAATGGCCATAATGTCAACAGCTAAACTATCCATCATGTGAAAAAACTCGTCATGTTTAGTTCCTAGAGAACCAGCATTAAACAAACCAACTCGTAGATATTTGCTAGCCATAACAAGTAAGATAATGTAAATCAGTCAAACTGTATAAGAAATTAAATCTTCTATTTGTAAATTCTGATTTAGAAATAATATATACACTGTAAAGCCCAAGTTTATAAATAACAAGAGGTAAACTATTACCAAGATATAAATAGTCAAATAAAACATGATAAAAATAAATCCATAGAAGTTGAGTGTCCAATGAGTAGCTTCCTACACGATTTTGCACCACAGTTATAGAATAAAAGAGATATTGTAATAAAGTAGTTGTAAAAAATAAAATTGCCAGTGTAATAATAAACATATTATAAGTACTATTGAAAATATCAAAACTATGTTTTGTAATTTTGGTTAACAAGTAATTAAAAATGTAATGCGTGAATAATAACTTTAGCGTTTGATTTTTAAGAACCTTGACCGTCCCAAGATACGTTTTAAGTGCAGCTATATTAAAAATACTATTATTTTTATTTATAATTAAAAATGAGCACAATATTAACTTTTCAAAGCATAAAAGGAATAGAGAACCACAAACACGAAAACATAATAAAAAAGGTTTAACAATACAGGTTGCGAGTCAATCCTTCTGGACGCCAAACACTCTATCAACATCCGCGAACGACCGCAGCTGGTGCATCGGCGAACCCTCCGCCTGGCGAGCGAAAACACGACCCCGCCTCGTCCACGTGAATCGCCACTGCAGTCTGCGACACTCCTCGCGGGCCCGGTGGAAGATCTGGCGGTTCAGGCGGGTCAAGCGTTCATTAATGAAAACGCGACCGCCCGCGGCCGAAGTGAGAGTGCGGCGCACGCGCGCCGCCCGCAGCAGCTCGTCGCGCAGGTGGCGGCGCGCCAGCCGCACCACGACGCGGCGCGGGCGCCCCCCGGCCTCGGCCGGCGGCGGGCCCACGCGCTCCGCGAACACCACGTCGCGCTCCTCCAGCGTGACACCCATGCGCCCGGCCAGCACCATCACGGTCTGCACCACGCTCACCCCTTTGTCCTCCGGGAGCTCCCCGATCTCCAAGTCGGACAGGAGGGCCTCCTGATCGCGCTCGTTCAGCTCCTGCTTCAGCTCACTTATCGTTTTCTCCAGCTCAGCGGTCACACCCGACTCGGAATCCGGCTTGCGCTGTTCCAAAGCATCCAGCCGTTTCTCTATACTATCCATACGAGCAGATAGGGACTCTCGCAGCTTATTCATATCGTCCCGAAATTGCCGCATTTCCGTCATAAACTCGACTAGCTCTCGATAACGACGCTCCTCCTTCGTGTGGACTTCGTCGCATTTTACGACGTTCGGAGGCGATACCTGAGTCGACGGCGGTGGCGGCGGCGGCGGTGAGTCATAGATATTCTTAACTGGGGTCTGGCTATTATCACCCTTGCGATTGCTCTTTTTACAATTTGGACAGGCCCAATCTTTGCTGATGTTCGTCTTTTCAGATATGTTCAGGCAAATTTTATGGTACTTTAAAGAACACAACGAACAGGCAGCGCACCCTGCCGCCGAGAGGAACTTGCCGCAGGCTCCACAGTTGACCATCTTAACAGCACTTCGACAGATGGCACTGTACTATATTTAAGTATAGAAATTCCGCTACTCGTCGATAGATGGCGGTAAAATAGCGATCGACTGTGGATCGTTTAGTGGGTTGGGTATGAAAAAGATCTTCACTGATCACCCACCAGTAAACAAAAAACAAATCACAGCTGATTTTAATTTGCTGATATCTCCGCAAAACAGAGAACAAAACTATTGCTAACACTTCCACAGACTCACAGTCACAACACGAACAAAATTATTAAGAATGCAAACTAATTAGATACGTAAAACTATTTTAAAATGACAAGAAATTGACACAGTGTATTAACGTTAAGTCGTTCCTGACGTCACCGAAGATTGCAGGCTAACCAATGGCACGCTTCTTTTGGAAAATGCTTTGCATAGTTTTCGTCGGTTGGTTTCCTGCGCGTAAGTTACTTCGTTGGTCACGCAGGCAATGCGCCGGCCGCCGCATAGTAAAAAATGCACATAAATACTGTATTGCTGTTTCTTTTTTTTAACTCAAATCATTTATTCATTATAACACTTGTGAATATCAAAGGCCACATTAGTTAGGAAAAGTACGATGGGAGACATAAGTATTTCGGTTCAAAATTATTCGGTTGATCAAAATCTGATGTGATTTAATAATAGCATTAAAATATTCATTATTTACTGGCTACAGTCTACGATTGCTACGCCATCAGTTTGCAAAACTATAATCAAAATAAATCAAACAAAATCATTCAGTCTAGGCTGTTTAGACATGGGCGCCGCGTTAAAAATTTGCGGCGGCGGCGAACTGGCAATTTTAGGTCGGCGGCGGCGCGGCGCCGGCGGCGTGGATTTTTTCTAAAGCTTAATTGACATGAATAGTTATATGGCTTTAGAGAACGCTGCATTATACAATTTATCACTTTACGTTTATTAGAACCAAGCTTACCAAATTTAATACTCCAAAAATATCCCGGACGTCTGCCTGTATGAAATTAGTACTGCTTAAGCAACTAAACAGTAACAAGGCAGCAAGGATGCCGAAATGACAAAAAAACATGAAAACAAGCCGTATGCTTAAAAGCTCTCCAGAAGTTTTTAATTCCTTCACCCTTGAGGGTAGAACTAGGTTGAGAGTATACCCAAGATATCCCGGACGTCAGCCTGTACGAGATTAGTATGGCTCTCAAACAGCTGAAAAACAACAAGGCGGCGGGTGACGATGGAATCACTACAGAACTTCTGAGAGCGGGCGGTAAGCCGATACTCAAAGTCCTCCAGAAGCTCTTTAATTCCGTCATCGTCCAGGGCAGAACGCCAAAGACATGGAACATAAGTGAGGTGATCTTGTTCTTTAAAAAGGGTGACAAGTCCCTCTTAAAGAACTATAGACCCATCTCGCTTCTGAGTCATGTCTATAAGTTGTTTTCGAGAGTCCTTACGAATCGTCTCGCTCGCAAGTTCGACGACTTCCAACCTCCCGAACAAGCCGGGTTCCGAAAAGGCTTTAGCACCATAGACCACATCCATACGCTGCGGCAGGTTATACTGAAGACCGAGGAGTATAATGAGCCACTTTGCTTGGCGTTCGTAGACTATGAGAAAGCCTTTGATTCGATTGAAACCTGGGCGGTGCTGCAGTCTCTCCAAAGGTGCCAAGTGGACTATAGGTATATCGAGGTGTTGAGGTACTTATACCAAAATGCCACCATGACGATCCGAGTACAGAATCAGAACACAAATCCTATCTAACTGCAGCGTGGTGTGAGACAGGGAGACGTTATTTCTCCGAAACTGTTCACAGCTGCGTTGGAGGACATCTTTAAGCTCTTGGACTGGAAAGGACTCGGCATCAACATTAATGGCGAGTACCTAACACACCTTCGTTTTGCCGATGATATAGTCCTTATGGCTGAGACCATGGAAGACCTGAACACAATGCTCGAAGATCTCCGTAGTGCTTCCCAAAGAGTGGGTCTTAGGATGAACATGGAAAAGACGAAAATTATGTCAAATGCCCATGTTGTACCCTCTCCAGTTCATGTTGGGAACACTACACTTGAAGTTGTTGACCATTACGTATACCTAGGACAGGCAGTCCAGTTAGGTAGGTCCAACTTCGAGAAAGAGATCTCTCGCCGAATCCAACTCGGGTGGGCAGCATTCGGGAAGCTTCGAAAAATCTTCGCGTCCGACTTACCTCAGTGTCTCAAGACGAAAGTCTATGAACAGTGTGTGTTGCCAGTGATGACTTACGGCAGTGAAACGTGGCCGCTAACTATGGGTCTCATAAGGAGGCTCAAGGTCGCTCAGCGTGCAATGGAGAGAGCCATGCTCGGCGTTTCCCTACGTGATCAAATCAGAAACGAGGAGATCCGCAGGAGAACTAAAGTAACCGACATCGCTCGAAGGATTGCTCGGCTGAAGTGGCAATGGGCGGGACACATAGCGAGAAGAACCGATGGCCGTTGGGGCAGAAAGGTTCTGGAATGGCGACCGCGCACCGGACGACGCCGACCGACAAGGTGGACCGACGATCTGGTGAAGGTCGCGGAAAGCCAGTAGATGCAGGCAGCGCAGGACCGATTGTCGTGGAGATCCTTAGGGGAGGCCTATACCCAGCAGTGGGTGTCGTGTGGCTGATATGATGATGATGATGATGATGAGGGTAGAAGGCCTAAGCCCTAAGGCACAGTATTATAATATAAATAAGATTGTGCTTAATACATGTACCTAACAGGTCAGGCGAATCTCTTGTGAGACACTCTTGAAGAACTAATAGATCTCACTCAATTTGCCTGAGCCACATCTGCAAGAGTGATATGATTTGTATAAAATTACAAATCGTATTACTCGCGGGTTTGAAGACTTCCTACTTCCAACCAACTTCTTGAATAAGCTGAGTTCCGAAAAGACTGGTTATTGACCATATCTAGATATACTATACGCTACGGCGGCAGGACGTATAGGGATTGGTCGAGAAGGTTCGTTTTACGATCCCCGTTTTCTCCGGAAAGCCAGCAGGGAATGCCTTGGAAAGCTCTACTGAGATATTTGAGTATAACAGTTTGCCGATCATGTGGTTCTTGTAGCTGAGACTTTGAAAGACCTGTACCTGCACAGTTATCCCCTGACTTAGGGTCTCCCACGTGTCGTGTCTCAGGACACACTTTGCCTTCCCGGATGGACGAACAGACTTCACGGATTTATATGCCGTGGGATAATCACGGTAGTATGCACAATGATTTCCGTGGCTCCACCAGTTGCCAATGCTACTTTGAGTAATTTGTAGGCAGATGACGTCGAATGGTTCGATAAAGCATTGTTCCAAGACGATTCAAAAAGACATTGACTGATTTTAGAGGTATACCACATTGGTAGGTCCCAGTGACCATCAGGCTTTAGCCATCCCCCGAAGCTAGGACATGGATAAAGCATTTTCCAGTCGTTAAAACATACAGAATATTGAGGACAATCTGCCATTTTACTTAGCATTCGAGGACTATGAAAGCCTTCCCTTCGATCAAGGCATGGGAGTGCTGCAGTTTCTCCAAAGGTGCCAACTACGAAGTGCTGTGTTGGGGTTCTTAAAAATATAAATACTTCGGTTAAAATTACTAAAAATTCAAAACCAGAGTTCAATTCCCATACTATCGCGACAAGGGTACGTTTTTTCTCTGAAACTATTCACCCCTGCGATACTTTAAAGTTTCTGTATCCGGCTGGACTGGAAAAGAAGTGTGAAATACTTAGCAAACCTTCGTTTTGCCGATGTTTAAGTTCTTGCGAGATCTTGGAGGACTTGAAGACAGCGCTCAAATATTGTAGAAGTGCTTTACAAGAAACCAAGAAATATCTATTGGGAACACAACACTCGAAGTTGATGACTATTATGTTTGTGCTAGATAGGACAAACACAGTCCACTTACAGGCTTCGATAAGTCCAACTTTTTAGAAAAAAAGAGATCTTCGTTGAATACAACCCAAGAATACAGCACATACAGGACAGCATTATTTGGTAAGTTACAGAAATAACGAGTCGTCAAAAAACTGACATAAATAGTTTAACTTTCGACAATAAGTTTGTTTTTTGGCCAAAAATCCACGCCGCGCGGCATAGGCGGCGGCGACGGCGGCGTGCCGGTAACACATGGCGGCGCCACGCCGGCGCGGCGCCCATGTCTAAGGCTGTTACAAGCCTTGTGAATGTTAATAGAAGCTACGCCATCGGTTCGCAAACCCTAAGCGGGAGACCTTGTAACGAGAATTGAACGGGCGAGAAACTCGTCAAGAGCTGCTTTTTCCCTTTCGTCTCCTTGTTTTTCGTCAAATTTAAAAGTGGCCTCAGTATAAATTACTTGCCAAATTTCATGGTTCTAGGTCAAGAGGAAGTACCCTATGAGTTTCGATTCTCTTGAGAGGGTCGAAATATGCATTTTTTGCGGCATATAAACGGCCGTATCTTCTTTTTACGTAAACTTAGAAGTTAGATATTTTCACAGCTTCAAGGGCCGTAGACATGAGTATGGTTTTAATTTCGAGTAGATACCTCCACACGTTCCTGAGATAAAGGGTTTCGACAGACAAACGGACAACAAAGTGATCTTAAAAGGGTTCCGTTTTTACCTTTTCAGGTACGGAACCATATTATATTACGCTAGCGGCCGCCCGCGACTTCGTCTGCGTTGAAAGTTTTTTTGCTATCCCTCGGGAACAACACTCTTTTTCAGGATGAAAGGTACCCTATGTCCTTCTCTGTACTCCTGACAATGTGTATGCAAAATTTCATTGGCGATTGGTTCAGTAGTTAAGACGTGAAGGTGTAACAAACAAACGGCCTTTCGCATTTATAATATTAGTAAGGATTACACATTATACTCGTAAATGATTTGAATAAAAATGAGGTCACTTTCCATCACGGTAGTGGAACTCATTTCCACGGAGAGGATCCGGCAGAAAACTGAGCAAGAGTTAATCTACTTGGCCCAACTAATATTTACCATTTTAGGGTTCCGTACGAAAATTATAAAAAGGATCCCTTATGGTGCATCTCAGTCTGTCTGTCTTTCTGTCACATATAGATATCTCAAGAACTACCAAAGCTATCAACTTGAAAGATCATAGGGCATATTTGACCTACTTGATGAAAGTTCGCGTACAGAAACCAAACCAGTTTTAAATTGAAGAATTCAATCCCACTTTTCAAAATATGTATTATTCTTTTATGTACCGACCGGCAGAAAAAAGTTATTTTACAGCATGTGTGCGAGTACCTATATGTATGATGTTATTAAACTTTTGTTAATAAAACAGAAGTTTTTACTTTTAGAATTGTGAAAATGTGTTGTACAAGCATAATAAACGTTTGTATTGTCATTATTTATTTATTATATTTTATTTACTATTGAAATGATATTATGCTATAATGATAAAAAATGAAACATGGCCTGCAAGAATGCGACCCATATCACTGAGTAGCAGATACATTTAACTACATATCTAGCCCTATTTCGTTTGTGTACGCCATAGGTCAAACTTCCGAACAAAATGCCCTTAGGAATAATTTTCAGCGCCATCTAAGTATTTAATTAGTTAATAACAAAGCAACACTACGTAGTAGGTACTAAAGGACATGCTCCCGGGAAATACCAGTACCAATTTTTCTCGATAATTCCCGGGAAATTAACTTTTTACGCAGCACCGGTACTGAGAATAAATTTTCCGGGAAATTCGGTACTTTTTTAAAACTTAAAATGTCAATATAAAGCTCCGCGTTGCAATATCAAGCAAAATTAGTTTAAAAATGCCAGAAAATTGCCATTCAAATGATAATAAGTTAATGACATGCGAATTTTGCCAAGCTGTAATTGACAACGGCCAAACTAGTGCTGGCTTTTGCGTTTCTTTAGATTTCAGATGAAAATTGTTTTTGAAGAATTATTTACTGTTGCGTAATGTTGCTAAAATCACCTTATCAACTCATCATCATATCAGCCGCACGACACCCACTGCTGGGTATAGGCCTCCCCCAAGGATCTCCACGACAATCGGTTCTACGCTGCCCGCATCACAGCGGCTTCCCGCAACCTTCACCAGGGGGGTGATTTTGTAATTTTGTTGCAATCAACTCTGACAGAAATCGCAGTTACATTGCTGCTTTGGTAAGAACCAATGTGACAACTATCTTAACTAAAGCAGCAATGCAACCGCGCTTTCAATCGATTTCAATCGAGAATTGTAAGCAACAGACTTACGTGATCAAGGTACAGATCGTCGGTCCGCTTTGTCGGGGGCCTACCCACGGAGCGTCGTCCGGTGCGCGGTCGCCATTCCAACCTTTCCGCCCCAACGGCCATCGGTTCTTTTCGCAATGTGTCCAGCCCACTGCCACTTCAGCTGAGTAATCCTTCGAGCGATATCGGTTACTTTAGTTCGCCTGCGGATCTCCCCATTTCTGATTTGATCACGCAGGGAAACGCCGAGCATGGCTCTCTCCATTGCATGCTCGGTTACCTTGATGCTCCACAAATTCCCATACAAAATATTACATAATCTATTGAGTTTTTTAAGAATGTTTTTTTTTTTCAATAGATATTCTTGCTATTGTAATATTGATAACGATTGGTAAAGTAATTTCATTACTTAACCTTTTTAAGTTATCTCATTATTTACTAATTTCAAAGTTTTACATATCTTAGAATCATGATAACAATTTCCATAATATTATTTTATTAAGAAATAACATATTTTGTAATGTCAGACAGCATAAAATATAAAAACCTGTTGTCAGTAAATTATTTTTAAGTTAACAACATGAAGACGACAGTGATATTGAATTTACTAACATTTTTTTTTATTCAGGTAAGAATTTTTTTATACTAAATATTCCAATAATAAAAAAAACGCTATTAGGTCCATACCTACTTATATTTTTAAGGCTCTTACAATGATTATTTTATTCTTTTTCGTTTTAAATATAAAAAAAACATTATACCCTAAATATTGAAAAATGATGCAGTTTTATATTTTGTTTGTTTAGATTTTTTTTAAAGACGGCTATATCACCGAAAGAGGTTTTTATTGAATAAGTTCTTAATAGAAAATGATTTTAATAAAACTCTAAGTGCAATTTTTAGGGCTTAAGATCTAGTATTTTTTAGAAGGTATCACTACATTCTCTCGTACTTAGTCAATTAGTCATTGATAGAAGTAGATAGCAAATGAGTCAAAAACGGCCACGCAGCACTACTTTTGATCAGGGTGCCATCTTAAGCAATTTTCTTATTGCTTACTCACAAATTTTATAATCAACCCATTGTTTTTAACGTGTGAAAAACCCCATTTTGAATTTTTTTGCTTTTTTTCAGAATGTTTTTGGCCAAAACTTGAGCGTGGGAAATGTGAATAACCAAGGAGTCAACAGCGTAGGCAGCAATGTTGTATCTACTGCTGGCATAAATACTTTGCCAAGCAACGCTGGTGCCAGTGTGGCCAGTAGTATTGTATCTAATAACATTGCCTTAAATAACATAGGCAACGTTGGTGCCAATATCGTTAACAACCCTAATGGCAACTTGGCAAATCTGGCTGGCAATAACCAAAACGCCGTAGGAAGTGGTATTGTATCCAATTTGGCAAATATCCCCAATAACATTAATGTGTCAGGCAGACAAACAAATGTTATAGGAAATAGTGTTGTATCTAATAATATTGGCTTGAATAATGTAGCTGGCATCGTTGGCACTAATATCGTCAGCAACGCTGGTGCCAATTTGGTAGGTACTAATATAAACGGGCCTGGCAACAGACTAACAAACGTTGGGAATGGCGTTGTCTCTAGTAATATTGGCATAAACAATCTGCCAAACAACGTTGGTGCCAATTTCGCTAACATTCCTAGTATCGGAAATGGAGGTACAAACTTTGTATCAAGCAATATCGGCATTGGCAATAATGTCCAGTTGGCAAGTGGCAGAAATTTCGGTGAAGTGGAACTGTTTTCGTCTGGCAGATCCAGTTATGTTGAAGAAATGCCAGTAATTGGTTACGTCACTTTTGAAGGATATGTGGCAGTTGAAGGAATTGTTAGCGCTGCCAATCCATGCGACTGTAATAAATAGTAATAAAGTGGATTAATTAGTGGTACGAATTAAATTATTACTCGTATATATAGTGTATTAAAATAAATATTTATTGCTAAAAATTGTTTTTTTACCATTGAAAATGGTTATCAGATGCAAATCGCCTGAGACGTATTTTTGACCATATCTCCGAGGATTTTAAGAGGATCGAAATGAAAATAGTACATAAAGTTGAGGAGTTTATTGAGACACGTGTGAACGTTTGAATTTTGAAAATCTACTGGTAACTTTTTTTGGAATTTTGCGAAATTCCAAAAGTTCCGTGTTTTTTGGGGGATGTTTGTTTACTAAATTGTAAATATTTAGGAAAAAATACCGACTTAAGAAAAAATGAAAAAAAGGGTCCTAGGGTATTAGTTTAGCTATCAAATGGCGAAATAATTTTAAAATCGGTTTATAATTGTGACCTGTAGGTGGTCTCTTTAGATTTGGAATTGTAGAAAAACGGCTGTTTCCGTACACAAAAGTGATGTACCTTCTATGATTATTGACCGATCGTCATGGTAATAGTCTTAAAAGATGCAGAAGCAGACGAGAAGTGCATTTGTTGGAATTTTGAAAATTCGTTAATATTATTTCGGCTGCGTCGAGGCAGTCAGCGGGCGCTTTTGTGACACGAGGCGGAGCCGAGTGTCACAATCGTAAAAATAAATAGGTACTACCTAGGTAACATTAAAATATAATAGGACTTTGCATTTGATTTGATTTTGGGTTTTTCGTACATTTTTGTGTTCATTTTCAATGGTCCGATTCTTGCGGGGACTGTAAAATCTGTGAATTTTTAACCTCTCAAGGAGGAAGCATGTTTTGTTCATGCATATTGGAGTAAAATTCACTGAATTTTAAACAATGTTTTGAATTGCAGATTTGCTCACAATATTGCGCGAGGCACCTAAGTTGAGTCATTGAACTTTTTAAAATTTAGGCATTCACAATGATATTTTTGTATTAAGATTATTAATATACTTAACTGAAAAAATACTACAAAAAATCGACTCACCTGCTACGGGTGAGTCGATTTTTCGTAGTATTTTTTTCAATTATATCTTAAGTTGAGTCACTTTGATTCGTCACGGCATTTCATACAATCTTTTAAGTCTTTATTTATCGAAATGAAGGAACCGATTTCAATGAAACTTCATACAATTAAGCAATTAACTTTTTTTGCAAATGTTTAAAAGTTAATTGAAAACATTTTCGATAAAATAAGTAATGTTGTTATAGCTAAATTAGACCGATTTTATTTTTTTTATAGAAACAGTCAAATACCTACCAGCCTTAATAATATAATAAGCCAAAACATAGGCGCCGGCAGCAGGGTGCAAGGGGGTGCACTTGCACCCCCCTGTCAAAAAATATACATTGAAAAACAGTTTTTTTTTAATAACCTAAGTCCTAAGTTACTGTTTGAATAAAAACTTAAGGCGTCTAGGTCCCTCTGGACGACTTCGTCATTTTCTTAAACATGACACTTTCCCAACTCGCCTCATTTTTAACTCGGCTCTTTCTTAATTGGTTTCTTTCTTTAACTTGTCACATTCCCAACTCGTCTCATTTTTAACTCGGCTCTTTCTTAGTTGGTCTCTTTTTTATGCTTGACACTTTCCCAACTCGTCTTATATTTAACTCGGCTCTTTCTACAATTTTCTAACTCTTCTCATTTTTAACTCGGCTCTGTCTTTTTCGCTCTCTTCTTAGCTGTGGTCCACCGGATCATTTTACCTAGGTGAACCATGGGGCCCATGGTTCACCTAGGTGAAATGATCCGGTGGACCAAAATAATACATTTCAAAAATGTTCTCAACTAACATTTAATATTTTAATGTATCCTATTACGTATTTTACTTATGCGTATAAAGTTTCATTAAAGTCGGTTTATTCATTCCGAAAATTAAGGACTTGAAAGTTTGTATGAAATGTGCTGACGAATCAATGCTTCGAAACAATATTGTGTAATTATTAAATTAAGGTGCATCTCATACCCAAAGTGGCGATTTTTATTTAATAAGTTGTTATTATAGATCGCTCTATAGGCTCAAGGTCACCCAGCGTGCAATGGAGAGAACCATGCTCGGCGTTTCCCTACGTGATCAAATCAGAAACGAGGAGATCCGCAGGAGAACTAAAGTAACCGACATCGCTCGAAGGATTGCTCAGCTGAAGTGGCAATGGGCGGGACACATAGCGAGAAGAACCGATGGCCGTTGGGGCGGGAAGGTTCTGGAATGGCGACCGCGCACCGGACGACGCTCCGTGGGTAGGCCCCCGACAAGGTGGACCGACGTGAGGGTGAAGGTCGCGGGAAGCCAGTGGATGCAGACAGCGCGGGACCGATCGTCTTGGAGATCCTTAGGGGAGGCCTATACCCGGTGTCGTGCGATAATAATAAATAAGATAATAATAAATAAGTGCGATGATAATAAAAGTCAAATGATGATATTATCATCATCATCATCATTATCATATCAGCCGCACGACACCGGGTATAGGCCTCCCCTAAGGATCTCCAAGACGATCGGTCCCGCGCTGTCTGCATCCACTGGCTTCCCGCGACCTTCACCCTCACGTCGGTCCACCTTGTCGGGGGCCTACCCACGGAGCGTCGTCCGGTGCGCGGTCGCCATTCCAGAACCTTCCCGCCCCAACGGCCATCGGTTCTTCTCGCTATGTGTCCCGCCCATTGCCACTTCAGCTGAGCAATCCTTCGAGCGATGTCGGTTACTTTAGTTCTCCTGCGGATCTCCTCGTTTATTATAGAAAAGGATTTTAATAAAACTAAACGTGAAATATTCAACACCCATATTCTAGTATTTTAGAAGGTTTTTCCCTCGTACTCATTCGTAGAAGTACTTAGATAGCAAATGTGTCAAAAACTGCCAATTTTAGCAGGGCTATCTACTTCTAAAATGACTACAAGGGGATGTAATATATTTGAAAAATACTAGAAAATACTATGGGTTTTAAAAAATCCACGTTTGTCTTGGTACCAAGAAGCTCCACAATGTAGGTTGCACGCCTAGTAAGTAAGTGAAGATTGAAAAAGACTCTTTAGTGACGTTACGGCTTATTGCTATCTCTTTCTTTACGTTTTACAATACGTTTTCGTTTCTCACGAACAAACGAACGACGAACAACGAACACGTATTGTAACACTAAAGAAAGAGGTTGCAATAAGCCGTAAGGACCTTTTTTCAATCTTCACTATGACATATGGCCGTGCAATCTCCATTGGAGGGAGGTATAAGCTTCTTGCTTGGTACTGACTTATTTTTATTTACGCTACCAAAAATTCTGATTTTTTTTTCTATTTATAAGGAAGTTTATTCTTACCTACAAAAAAATTTACACACACTCAAAATCTAACAGTACTAATTTTTCAAAGGCATACTAAGAAGGCCTTTGAAAAATAAATATTGTTAGATTTTTATTAAGTGTCAAATGTGACTATTAAATTGGCCTTAGTTTTAGAGCAATGAACATCATATCATTTTAGTTCCATCGTGGGATTTTTCTGTTGGCGAGGACTCGGGGGTTAAGTGTGCTAATGTTTTCGTCAAAATTGTGGTTCAATGGTGTTTGAATGGTTATGCTTTTTGACACTGTTCTCGTTTCTTAAACCCAAAATCGAGACACAAATGTTTCCGTTTCGGGTTCAAGAAACACTATGTGTTTCGGTTTTGGGTTTAAGAAATAAGAACTGTGTCAAAAAGCAAGCTACATACTATTTTGACGAAAACATTAGCAGACTTGACCCCGGGGGTCATGCTAATGTTTTCGTCAAAATCGTAGTTCAATGGTGTTTGAATGGTACTGCTTTTTGACACAGTTCTTGTTTCTTAAATCCAAAACTAAAACACATTGTGTTTCTTGAGCCCAAAACGGAAACACATTGTGTCTTGATTTTGAGTTTAAGAAACAAGAACTGTGTCAAAAAGCATTACCATTAGAACACCATTGAACTACGATTTTGACGAAAACATTAGCAGACTTGACTGCTGGGCTGTAAAAACATAGGTAATTCCCATGTAATTTTATGATGCTCTAACAATCTATGGCGTCACTTATCTGATTAATTTCAAATCAACTGAATGGAAAATTATTCAACTGCATTTTTAAAGAATTCGTCTTATTTATAACTGAAGTACCTAATAGGTACGTTGAAAATTTTTGATTTACAATTATATTATTTATAAAATGTATCGCCTCAGCTTAGAGTGTCTTTTTATGACATCCTTAAGTGTCACAAAATATGTTAGTGTAAAAATCTGAGCCAGTTTTGTTTCATCATCATCATCATATCAGCCGCACGACACCCACTGCTGGGTATAGGCCTCCCCCAAGGATTTCCACGACGATCGGTCATGCGCTTCCCACATCCAGTGGCTTCCGGCAACCTTCACCAGATCGTCGGTCCACCTTGTCGGGGGCCTACCCACGAAGCGCCGTCCGGTGCGCAGTCGCCATTCAAGAACGTTTCCGCCCCAACGGCCATCGGTTCTTCTCGCTATGTGTCCAGCCCACTGCCACTTTAGCTGAGCAATCCTTCGAGCGATGTCGGTTACTTTTGTTCGCCTGCGGATCTCCTCATTTCTGATTCGATCACGCAGGGAAACGCCGAGCATGACTCTCTCTCAGTTTTGTTTGGAGCTGTGGAAAAATGTATTAGCTTTTATTTTTTTTGTAGGCGTTAGACATCACATCAGTCAATAATTATGCATTTATTATTTACTATGCATTATGCATTTTTTTATTGTAACTTCAACATGTTTTAACTGTCGTATTGACTGTATTTTTTCGTTGAAAGCAGTCTGAATGAAAATAAAAAATAATTGAATATCTACCTACTATTTTTTATGCATAAATCAAAGAATCTACGAGTAAAAAAACATTAATTGTTGTGTAGCAAAATGTCAATTTAATATCTAGAATTCTAGACCATTATTTCACAATGGTTGGACACGTGAACCCATCGATGCGTAAACTTATCACCGCAGACAGTCTCCGAATGTGGCGATGCCAATCAGTCAGGTTCAACCCATCAAAAACCCAGGCGTGTCTCTTCTCTCCTAGAAGGAGTAATTTCGACTTGACTCCTACTTTCCGAGGTATATCCGTGGTAATTACTGAACAACCTGAGCTTCTCGGCATGTCATTGACTCCAACATTCAATTTTGGCTCTTTCATTATGAGTAAAGTACAATATTGGCATCTAAAAAGCTTGGCGTTCTGGCAAAGGTGAGAAAGTACTTCACACCGGAACAGCTGCTCAATCTATACCAAGCGCAAGTCCAATCGTGTATGGAGTAGCTCTCATCTTTGGAATGGCTACGCCAAATACTAGAGTTTGGTCAACGAAAGATGAGACTCGGTTGGAAATGGAACTAATTTTGCGCCTTATTTTAAGGTTCAGTTTCCAATAACTTAACCTCTAAACGTTAATTTAACAGGGAAAGTGGCGCCTCCACTTCCGTTTCATCTTTCGTTGACTAGACTCTAGCTCTAGACGCTTGAATCCATTGAGCGGAAGGCCAAGTAGCTCATCGGCAACGACAATATTTTCTGTAATAACCTCAAAAGCTTGGGGCATAGACACAAGGTTTCAAGCTTATCGGTTTTTACCCGACTGCAAGAGAGTTATGTTTCTCGCGCGTATCTTGTAAGTTTGTGTGTTTGTATGTAATATTCTTTATTACCTCATATCTTTCAAACGGCTGAACGGATTTCTGTAATTAAGATATCGTTAGATTTGTCTCGTCAGCCCAAGTGTTCTTAAGAAGGTGGCGTTATAAAAAAAACAACATGGCGGCTGTACGGTGCTATTATACGTAGTGGAAAAAAATTTTTTTTTTTAGAATACTACAATATGGGTGTCAAATTAAAGGGCTTATTATAAGGATTTCAATAAGGTATATCATTACCGTAATATATAATAACTAAAAAGATATAAATAAGAAAAGTAAATAGAAAAAATAAAAAACCCGCCTGCATAAAAACACATACAAACTTACAAGATACGCGCGAAAAACATAACCCTCTTGCAGTCGGGTAAAAAAGACAAGTCAACTGAAAAGATGGAAACAAGATTAAATATTAAAGGCAACATAATAACATGCAGTCGGTGGCATATAATTCAAATCATTCATAACATCATTTTCTATAAGCATGCCTCCGGCTGCATGTTATGATGTTGCCTTTAATATTTAATCATGTTTCCATCTTTTCAGTTGACCTGTCTTTTTATGCAGGCGGGTTTTTTAATTTTTTTTTTTTTAATTTGTCTTTTTCTGTACCCCTGACAACGTACCTAGTTTATACGTGAAAAACGTAAAAACAAACAAACTCAATGTCACATAATCTGAAAGGTTGACTTGAACCATAAATTGTATACAAAATTTTACGTTTAATCAAGAAATCCTACGCGGCTGTCTATTGTGTCTAATTTTTCTGGAGTTAAAGGGTTAAACAATATTTATGATGCAACCTAAGCACGGTAAAAAAAATCTACCAGTATTCTAACTTCCTACAAATTGTTGAAAAGCGAGCCAGTCCTACGCGCCTCGATTTCGGTCTGCGCTCGGTATACAACAGTCGCGAATGCGCCGCAGTGACGAACGAAAGATTTACGTAGCATTGATGGAAATACAAATACTATGGTAAAGTGATGATTATGCTATTTTTATTATTATTAACACGTTTTTTTATTACATTTAAGTAACCAATTAATCCAGACAACATTTTTAAATACCTACCTGGATAGTGGATAGTCGGAAAAATAAAAATAAAGGATACTATTTTTTTTATTATATAGGTATTACCTGCCTACTAACTACGGCCAGAAGGATTTGAAACTAATTTCTACCATTGTAGGTATTTCGCTTTTTACCTTTCTAGCAGACCCTATAATATGGATTGTAAAATATTACGTACAATCACAAAACTAGAAAGAAAGATACGAAAGTACTTAGATGAAATCAAGATTCTGTAGCCGGGCGGCGGCCCAATCGCGTGTTGATGTACCACACGGCTCAAGCCGACCATTTCAAGGACAGGGCCGAGTTAGAATACTGGTAGATTTCTCTTTACCGTGACCTTAGTTAGTGTAATTGATAAGTTTGGACAAAAGTCGATAAGGATAAAAGAAAACCATAGGATTCTTAACATAAAGTCTATTTAAAAATACATTTTACAATTAAAATAAATAATAATTAAATAAACATTATTTATCGTGCACCACAACCACAACTGGCATAGCCATAACCACTTGATGGCAATTGGCCTTTGGCACTGATTGTGGCGTAAAACGGAAGTTGGCCGTTTACGCCAACCGAACCACCAACTTCCAACCTATCACCCACAATTTGTAATCCACATGGCAGATTCAAAATCTTTGCCAAACCTGTGTTGGTTTCCGCAAACCTGCCAGTATTTAAGTTAAAGCCATTCGCCAAATTAATTGGCACTCCCGCTGTAACAAAATTGCCTTGACCAACCAAATTCGTGTTCAATACATTTGTGCCAATTGTTGCCAAGTTGTTGCCGAGTAAGTTGGCGTTAACAACATTTCCACCAGATACGAGGTTTGGTCCAAGATTCGTACTGGCCAAATTGCTGGCGATGAAATTCGTGTTGGCCAAGTTATTGGCAGCCAAATTTCCGACTGGAAAGTTGATTGGCACGCCAATGTTTGAGATGCCATTGTTTGGCACACTTACTGCTCTTTGCACGTTTTGAAATATTTGTGCAGATGACAACTGAAAAAAAGGAATTTAATTAAAAAATATTCTAAAACATTACGTAAAGTTCCAAACTAGCTGTTTCACTTGTGATTCGAGACAAAAAAAAGGTTTCCTGCAATTCGACCGAGATATAAATAAGTTGGTGGTGGGCGTATTTCAAGTCTGCCTGGCTAGCTACCACCATCTTATTAAGTCTGATGCCATATAAAAGTTGATGTGTTCCGGCAGTTAGAGGTAAGATAGCCAGTTCCTCAGTGGTGAGGATTCCGGGTGTAGTGCACTTACACTTTTGACCTTACCGTCACTTAACATCAGGTGAGGTGTGTAGGCCTAGCACTATCCCGTTGTGTATTAAAAAAACCTTTGAATATCTAAAGTACCTCCTGAAGCCGTTTTCCACCATATTAACGTATTTAAATTGACAATAATATTTTTATTATCAATATTTTACTACGGAACCAACAAAATCATAACACGAAAATAAAATATCTGTTTTTAAGAGTTCATAAAATTTTTTGCTCACGAAATGAGTCGAAAAATTAATATTTATCACATTTTAGTTAAAATCATTAACATTTTTTAATAATGAAATTAAAAACCAACCTGAAATAGCACACTGGATACAATAATTAATAAATACTTCATTTTAAATATCGTCAAATAATACTGATTTAATTTATCGAGAAAACTATCTTATATACTAAAAATCTATACTATCTTCTTAAATGTGAAGAAATCCAGATGAAACGTGATAATCAATCGATTGATTGAATTTCATTGTTTTTGCATAAGAATTATCTAATGTTCTTATCAATTCGTTATACCTTTTATCTGACTTAATCAGATAAGGAGTTTCTTAATTTATTCTTAAAAATGCATAAAGTAGGTACACTTTTGAAGAGTTGTTGTAAGAGTTCAATGACTATTCAATAAAATGCCGAAAGTTTTGTGTTTCCTAATTCCAGAGCCAAAATATATGAAATCGCTGTTCAAAGTGTCGGGACTTCGGTAGTAATTTCATCAGAAATTGAAAAAAAAAACTATATTTAGTTACTTAAAATTGTTATGGCAGCATAGCATAGCTATTATTAGCATTTTCCTCCCTTATCAAATGGCAAAATTTCAAACGCTGGCTTAAAAAAAATATTAAAACACGACTGCCCTGCCAAAAACGAACTAAAAAGTTAAACAAGTCGGGGGACCTTTTATGGAACAATTTATGATCAAAGTGGTCCCCCAGCTGCAATGACACTTGTTGTTTAACTTTTTAGTTCGTTTTTGGCAGGGCAGTAGTGTTTTTAATATTTTTTTAATTTATATATTTTTATTTCACACATTTTAGTGACATGTTATATAGTTTTGGAATATGCTCATCAAGGCCTTTCATTTGATGCTAATATTGTAATAAGAGGAAAAAAAAAATTTTTTTGTCACATTTTAAAATGGCATCGTACAGTCGCTATATCGATTTTTTCTAAAAAAATATAACCAGTGTCACTTGGGATACTCTAATGATTCTAACGATACCCCATTTATCTAAATCAGTTCAGGCATTTAGAAGTTATGGTGGAATAAAGAAACTCACATACCCACAAACATACATGAACCCTGAACACATAACACTCTTTTTGCTTTGGGCCAAGTTGGCCATTTAAACAGGGACTGCAAGCATGGGCGTACCCACGTTGGGGCAAGGTGGGGCGCTTGCCCCACCCTCTACCCTGACTTTAAGCTAAATATTTCCAAACTATTTATTTATTTTCATTCATTCATTTCATTCAAATTCTAAATTACCGCGTGACATAGCCTTGTAGTTGTTACGATTTTATTATTTTATAAACGGTTTTCTTGATAAAGCTGAATTGTTGTATAGTTCTCGTATGTGGGAACCATAGATATAGTATATTAAAGTGGGAACAGAAAAATAGGGCACAGAGCGAGTTGGTTGCGCTAGTTCAGGGAACGGCAAGTCGTGCCTCGCGAGGATTTTTCATCGCGCTTGGACAAAATCATTATACCATCATTACTATGATTTTATACAAACCATAATCGCGGCAAGGCCTAGAGCGCGCGACGCGCTTCTCATGCCCGCCGGCGCCCCGCGACTTGGCTACACCATCTTTGATTGTAATGATTTTGTCCAAATCATCAACGCCGCTCGGTCTGGAACGCGCGGCGCGCTTCGCACGCCGCTTTTAGGCTACACCATGCGCAATCATTGAATGTAATGATTTTGTTCAAACCATCATCGCCGACGCTGCGTCTAGGCTACACCATTTTTGATGTAATGATTGTGTCCAAACCATCAACGCCACTCGTCTGGAACGCGCGGCGCGCTTCGCACGCCGCGTTTAGACTACGCCATACACCATCATGAATATAGGGATTTTGTCCAAACCATCATCGCCGCTCGGTCTGGAGCGCGCGGCGCGCTTCGCTTAGACTACCCAGTCTTTCCCAACGTGGGCGATAACGCCCCCTTGTGGGCGCTGCAGGCCTAAAGGGGGGCGGTAAGAGACCCAGAAAAAAAAGGGGGCATTATTGAACAGCATCAGATTCAACCTTCACATTAGTTTTTATATAAGAATTGATTATGTTTGTTTTATTTTCAATAAAAGATACTCTGTCCGAATACTATAAATTTGAGTTTCAATAATCAGTTATAAGTACTTAGCGGTTTTTAAGTATGTTTAAAAAGGGGGGCGTTAAAAAATAATGTATTCTTAAAGTGGGCAGTAGACAAAAAAAGGTTGGGAACCCCTGGACTACACCATCATTGATTGTAATTATTTTGTTCAAACCATCATCGCTGCTCCGTCCGGAGTGCGCGGCGCGCTTCGCACACCGCCACACCGCGTTTAGGTGAAACAATTTTTTACTAAATTTTGCCAGTATAGGCATAGCAGGTTGTTTATATAAGATGCGATACATTGACATAAGATCAGTCATTAGAAAGCATATAGTCTTTGCCTATTATTTATCGAGTTGTCAAAAGTAATATCGAAGCGACGTTGTATAAGAGGTCAGAGTACGGCCTCTGGCGAGTCCCGTATACCTTCGGGATGCATAAACGCATTCCCCCTACTAAAAAAAGGACTGCAAGACAGTACAGTTTCCATAATTCAAGCTAAGTTGGCTTATTCCCTTTGTACCACTGTTTGTCCACCACTGGTGGATATCTGGAAAAAAAAGTATGGACGGTCTATTCCTGTTGTCCACCTCTGGGAAATATCGTCATATATCGTGAAGAAATGTATAGAAAAATCTTTTTTCCCGATATCACCCAGTGGTGGACAAAGATGGACAATGAGAATAGGCAACTAAGTTTCGGTAGCTTTTCAAAAAAAATGGTGATAAGTTTATTTAATTTTATTAAAACAAAGTTTCAATAATTGACTTAATTAACAAGTCTTATAGCTGTTATAATCTTGAATGCCTAAAATAAAACAAAATTAATTAATTTAAATAATAGTTTTTTTCCGTAACTAGTATCTAAATCATAAATAAAACAGTTATCATATCTTATCTACAAAATTATATACCCGAATATAGTTGTTCGCACATTTACATCTTATGTTCACTTCACATACATTTTAAAACAGGATTTGTAAATATATATTTAAATGAAAAGTCAAGTAACTACAACCTAGTTATTAATTAATGCTTTCTGCTTACGTAAGAAAGGCTTAATAAACAGAATTTGTCCGGATGTAAACAGGATCAGCCGCTAAAATATCTTCCTGAAAATACAATAATATAGTTATTATACAATTTTCAAAACGTTCTTTTATATACTTGTATTGTACTATTATCTATTATATGGTATCATGAACAAAAAATTGAATAAGTGAACACTACACACACAAATCACACAATAATAGCAAACATGCATTTTTGAAGGTCTATGCAGTGCAGTGTTCTCATTTAAAAAGGCTAAAAAGATTTTTAAACACTGTTTAAGACAGACATAGAAAAATTTCTCTATGGTTTAAGACGACACCTCGTAAAAAAAAATTAACAGGCACCACCCACGCACCCCGCTTACCCTTCAATCGTAAAGTTTGATATTCGCGCCAAACGTCTGTGAGGTTTCATCGAAAGTTTAAAGAAGAAGAATAGAGAAACGATGGAGTCGCAATACATTGTATTTAGAACATTTTCTTTGATAATTTAGGTATCTTCAAATTGAATGAAAAATGAAAATGAATACAAATACCTAACAATAGTTTATTAATTGTAAAAAATACTATTATTTACAAAGGTGTACCATTCGACGTTTTTCAATGAAAATTGTTTCCATTCATGTTTTGAGCTTGATCAAAAGATCTATTTATTAGTCTATTTTAACATAATCCAAAATTAGAACAATAGTAGTAGGATTAATAGGACTAAATCTAAATTGAAAACCATGAAAATCCAAGAGGTATCCTCTTAACTAAACACCTGTTTAAATGTGATGCTGTCACCTTTTTGACAATATTGTTTGACAGAGACAGCATCACATTTAAACAGGTGTTTAGTTAATCAGTGTTTAAAAATCTTTTGTAATAACACGGATGTTTAAAAAAGTTTTACCTTGAAATCACGACCCAAATCTCTAGATGAAGGAACTACCACAGTTGGCAACTTTGTTACACTTGCCAGTTCATCTACTTCTGGCATTGTTGGTAATGGCAATGTTTCAGCTTCTGGCACAACAACGTCTGGCATATTTGGCTCATTCGAAACTGATGACAGCACTGGCAATCTGGGCTGAGGTTGGCTTGGCTGTTTCATTTCTGGCGTCATCACTTCTGGCGTTATTGTCATGTTTGAGTTTGATGTCAAGTGGGGTTGGTATAGCTGTTTAATTATTGATATTATCGTACTTGGTATGTTACTGACCTGCGACGTCGCTGGCAAAGTTGACTGCTGTTGGCTTACCTGTTTGATTATTGGCATCAACAAGTCTGGCGTACTTGCCGTAGGATATAACATTGGCATTGAGGACTGAGGTTGAATTGGCTGATTCACTGGTTCTGGCATGTTCCGGAGAAGTGAAATAATTGGCCATTGGAGCTGAGGTTGGCTTGGCTGATTGTTTACTGGCAAGGTTGGCGTATTCTTTACTGATGGCAAACTTGACAATATTAATTTATGTTGGTTTAGATGATTCGCTACTGGCATTGTATGCAATGAGAACTGAGGTTGGCTTTGTTGATATGTTTGCATAATGATTGGATTATTTTCCACGTTTGAGTACATTATTGGTAATGCAGTATGGTGTTGGCCTTGCTGATTCCTTACTGGCATCCTTGCATCTTGCACATTCAGCGTGTTAGGGTATACCACTTGCAATGTTGACTGAGGTTGGCTTGGCTGATTACTTACTGGCATAGTGTGTAAAATTGGTAAGATCCTAAGTGGTGATATCACTGGCAATGGGAATCGAGGTTGGTTTGGTCGATTTGCTTCTGGCATCATCATGTTAGGTGTATTTTCTATGGAAGGGTAAGTCATTGGCAACATAGACTGTGTTTGGCATGGCTGTTTCATCATAACGTCTTGCGTACTTGTCAAACTAGGGTATATTGCTGGCAAAGTAGACTGAGGTTGATTTGGCTGATGATTTATTGGAAAAGTGTGTAAAATTGGCAAGATTCTGAGTGGTGATATTACTGGCGATGGGAAATGAGGTTGCTGATGTTTCATTACTGGCACCGTTACGTCTGGTGTTCTTGCCAAGTTCATAAGAGGTGGTACTCCATGCAATGAGAAATCAGGTTGGCTTGGCTGTTTCATCGTTGGCATGATCATGTTTGGTGTATTGGGCATGCCAGGGTACATCCTTGGCATTGTATCCTGCGGTTGGCTTGCCTGTCTCATTAGTGGCACCATCACAGCTGGCATACTTGCCATATTTGGATACATTAGTGGCAGCGGAAACTGTGCTTGGCTTGGCTGTTTAATTTCTGGTATTCTAGCGTTTAGAACATCGTTAAATGTAAATATATTTATTCCATTTTGAGGTATTTCTTGGTTTTGAGAGTTTAATGCTTGAACATTATTGACAGGAAGTTTAACTACATTCACCTGTGAATAAATTATGATTTATGAAAAAAAAAAAGGACTCTAAACATTACATACAAGTCACACGTTAAAGTTCACTAAACATTAAATTAATTAAATTTAAAATATTTGAAAATGCTATAATATTCTAGAAAAAAACCGGCCAAGTGCGAGTCGGACTCGCGCACGAAGGGTTCCGTACCAAAAAACAGCAAAAAAATCACGTTTGTTGTATGGGAGCCCCCCTTAAATATTTATTTTATTCTGTTTTTAGCATTTGTTGTTATAGCAGCAATAGAAATACACGATCTGTGAAAATTTTAACTGTCTACCTGTAGTCGTTATCAATATCGAGCAAAAAACGGCAAAAAAAACACGTTTGTTGTATGGGAGCCCCCCTTAAATATTTATTTTATTCTGTTTTTAGTATTTGTTGTTATAGCAGCAACAGAAATACATCATCTGTGAAAATTTCAACTATCTAGCTATCACGGTTCATGAGATACAGAAGAGACTGGTGACAGACTGACAGACGGACGGACAGCGGAGGCTTAGTAATAGGGTCCCGTTTTTACCCTTTGGGTATGGAACCCTAAAAATACTATCGAATTTTCTAGTATATTATTTATGTTAAACTAAGCAAAGCTCGTACTATAGTTACTTCATACATAAGAAACAATTTAAACAGCCATGGTTTAGGGCTTAGGTGGCAAAACACGGCTTCCGTCCGGCACGGAAGCCCGCATTGCTCTAAGGTAGAGCAACTTGCACCATAAATTAAATATTGTTTTATTTAATTTATGGTGCAAGTCAGGGTTATTGTTACTTTGGGACCATTTTAATTAATAATAGCTTCCGCCCACAGCTTCGTCTGCATGGTCATTTGGAAGATTCCTTGGGAACCTATGACCAGGATAAAAAGTACCTACCCTATATTTTAATCCAGGTTATAAACTATCTGTCTGCCTTTCATCTAAATCTGTTCAGCCTTTTTTGCATAATTGAGTAACAACATCCAAAGGATTATGCCGATTTTACTATACAAGCTAGGCCATGATGCGCTTTGATGAAATTACTACCAATATACTATAGTAATTTTATAGTGATTGCGTGGGAAGAATATCATTAAAATATAATGCGGGAAAAAAGAGAAAACTCAATCTCAAGGAGCCGTTTGGGGTTATATTTGTTTAACATTTTCCTATTACATGACATTTTGTTATCTACCCCTTTTTGACATGACATGAGTCTGTCACAGATATGTAACTTGATGACACTTTTTTTAAGCATATAAAATAATTAAAATAACTCACCTTGTAGCTGAATAAATACAAAACAAACATTGAATTCACCATTTTGTGTAATGATACTTTGGTACATTTGTTACTAGTTTATATATTATGTTTTTATCATAAATGACTAAGAGAGACATGGCAAAAACAAAGGAGATTTTTTATAATAAAACAGACAAAAGAATGAAACAATAATTTATTTATTGATAATAGTATCTTTAAGTTATTTGTAAAGGAATTTAAATTAACTATTACATGTGATATTTTTTTACTAATTGAGATTTACTTTGCTAACAAAGGAATCACTTGCTATATGTTTATACTTACTCATCCTATTTGGTAAAGCTAGGGTTTCCTAGGATAGTGGTGCCGTTATATTACGGCCGTAATATAGCGGCGTTGAATGTTGTCTATGTAAACAATATGGCGACACCGTAACGTCAGAAACCGCGCCGTATTGTTTACATAGACAACGTTCTACGCTGCTAAATTACGGCCGTAATATGACGGCACCGTCATCCTAGGAAACCCTAGCTTAAGCAATCTTCACCCATCTCTTTATTGAAAAAAAAACAATTATAAAATACACAGATAATTTTCCACGCACATAGATAACGAAAGACATGATTAATAGGGAATATGCATAAGTCACCGATTTTGATGAATTTGAGCTTGATCGCTGCGGACACTTATAAAAACATGATGGAACAGGAAAAAAAATAAAAAAAAATGTATTATTTTAGTTTTATCACACGATGAAATCAGGGAAAAATAACAATTTTTTTTTTTCATTTTCGGATATAATGCACTTTACAGTCGGATAGAATATCGAATAAGAAACAATATTTTGTATGACACGTATGTACTTAAACGCAAAATTTAGGGAGATAATTGAAGATTATTGGCTAACTCCATATTAAACGCGCCGAAACACACCTGAAACGTGATGTGTGACGTCACCATTTTGTATGGAGCGTTTTCGGCGGGTGATGCTGCGCGCTAACTTCAAGTAACTATATCACGAGAAAAAAACGCAAGAGAAAAGTTTTAATATTACAGTTAATTTTCTCACGCATTATACTTTTGATTAAGATTAAAAAAAAAATTGATGCATATTCCCTATTACGATTGATTTAATAAAATAATAAAAATTTAAAAGCTGTTTACTACATAGGACAAGTAAGGATAAACATACTGTACGTTAGTTATTTTCACCTCAGCAACATGAAAATCGCTTATTGCTGCGAGCGTGAGGAAAAGCGATTCTAAATTCACGCTCGCACCAAAGAGCGATTTTGCTGCGAGTTTTCTTACTGCTGGAGCTTTAGCTTTTAAATCATGAACTAGTGAAGTAGTCTAGAATTGAATCACGAGCGGAAGTTGCAGCAAAAAATGACTTTACTCACGTGTTATACAAATAATTATTGATAACTCAATAATTAAGCTGAATTAAGTCTGCTCCATTGCCCCTGGGGGTCAGTTTATTATTTTAAAGAAATTCCCCACTGCTCCCAAATATTGAAAGTACCTATGCTCCATTGCCCCTCCAAGCATTTTCTTTCTCAGCGGGTCCATGAGAATATTTGGGTACAGTCAACAAAGCTGAGTATTTTATTTCCAATCACTTTTGGATATATAAAATATATGTTTTTCAATTCTTTGTACGAAAAACGTTTCCAAAGTACCAGGATCACATAAATATAAAGAAGGTTAACTTTTGTAATTTTCAAAACTCGTGAAACCTTTGCTTTTATTATTTTAAACTTATAAACTTGAAAATTGAGAAAGTTGACCTTCTCCATATTTATGTGATCCTGGTACTTTGGAGACGTTTCTATTACAAGAAAGAAAAATAGAAAATATTTAAAAACGGTTCTGGCGAATAGCCGGGTGTAAACTTACTCTTCCTTTATAAGAAGTCTACCCAAAATGAATGATATATAAATAAATATTTTCTGTTGCTTTTTAATTAATCACCTTAATAAATTTGTAACTGACTGTACTTTTGATTTTGGGGGCAATGGAGCATTGGTACATTTAATATTTGGGGGCAGTGGGGAATTTCTTTAAAATATTAAACTGACCCCGGGGGCTATAGAGCATAAGTCTAATTATTTACCTACATTTAAGTAACCCTTAATAAACAAATTTTCGTAAAAATTAAACGTAAATTCCTTACAGTAGTTGTTCGTGATTTAGTAAGAAATAGGAATCGAAAGAAACAAAATCTAAGTAAAATGCAAAATTTCACATTAATTTAAGGATATAATAGTATAAAATATTGATTATTTTGTAGAGAAAAATTGCTTTTATTAACACTAACAACACTTTGCTAACAAATTACTAATGGATAAATGAATTTGGTTATATACAATAATATTATAAGACAATTAAGACATCATCTGTAATTTGTAAACTTAACTATTTTTTGTTCCAAATAAAATTAAAATAAAACAATATTTTTTCTCACTAAAATCTGTATTAAGAAAAATAACACTAGAATAATAATATGTTATGAAATAAAAGACTTTTTAACGGATACTAGCGCGGTTTTATTGAAAGTACTTTGGTAATTAGTTGGTATTTGGTTTGATTTTTGATTTTTCCGACGTTTCGGCACCTTTGCAGCTGCCGTGGTCACGGGGGACTGAAGCTACTCGTGAGCCTACCCTCAAGCGATGATTTTTTTTTAAGACGTTCAGAAATTAATATTTTACAATTTTATTTATCTTTTTAATTGGTTTAAGTTGATTTTGTGATTTAATTAATGCTAAAGAGAGAGAATCTACTGAAACTACCACCATTTCACAAAATTGGGAGGCCCCTCCAAGAAAGAAATGGCGAAATAAAACTTGGAGAGGAAAGCCGACCTCCGTCTTTTATATTTATTAATTTATTTGCAAAAGGAACTAACCGTATCATTAGATCTTGCAGTGTGTGTATGGGGCTTCAGCTTGTGAATGATGGGGTCCCAAGCTGGTGGAATTTTCCAACCATCATCTCTATTGAAATTAGGATATTTATTTATTTCGATAGCCTCGCGGAGCATTCTAGGAATAAATCTACGTTCCTTAGCAAGGATTTGGGGTTTGTCAAATCTAATGTAATGGTTGGGCCCCTCAAAGGCGTGATCACACACTGCAGACTTGTTATCGCGCCTATGTTTCATGTCAGCTACATGCTCCTTAACGCGGGTCCCTATACTTCTCTTTGTTTGCCCGATGTAGGAGAGCCCACAGTCACAATCTAGTTTGTAGACGCCTGCGGCTTGAAGGGGGATGTTACACTTGACAGGTCGTAAGAATTGGTTGATCTTCTTCGGCGGCTTGAAGTAAGTTTTGATTGACGCTCGCTTCAGAATGTTTCCAATCTTGTCAGTGACACCCTTCAAATAAGGTAGGATGGCAGGTTGACGCTCTACTGTGGCTGGTTTGTCGCGTTTTCTGTGACGAAAGCGTGGTACTTGCAACTTGTTTTTACGCAGTACTTGTTTGACGTGCTGAAGCTCAGCCGTCAGGTGTTGTTTGTCACTGATGCCGCGGGCTCTCTGAAACAAAGATTTCCCTACGGTAGCTAACTGTATAGGATGATGGTGAGAGTCACCATTGAGGTATCTGTCTGTATGGGTTGCTTTACGATACACTGTATGGCTCAAGGTTTGGTTCGGATTCCTGATAATGAGAATGTCTAGGAAAGCTAGTTTATTATCTGTCTCTAACTCCATAGTAAATTGTATGTTGGGGTTTATGGAGTTAAGATGGTTAAGAAAAGCAGGGACACTGTCTCTAGGTAGTATTGTGAAAGTGTCAAGATTTGACAAACCCCAAATCCTTGCTAAGGAACGTAGATTTATTCCTAGAATGCTCCGCGAGGCTATCGAAATAAATAAATATCCTAATTTCAATAGAGATGATGGTTGGAAAATTCCACCAGCTTGGGACCCCATCATTCACAAGCTGAAGCCCCATACACACACTGCAAGATCTAATGATACGGTTAGTTCCTTTTGCAAATAAATTAATAAATATAAAAGACGGAGGTCGGCTTTCCTCTCCAAGTTTTATTTCGCCATTTCTTTCTTGGAGGGGCCTCCCAATTTTGTGAAATGGTGGTAGTTTCAGTAGATTCTCTCTCTTTAGCATTAATTAAATCACAAAATCAACTTAAACCAATTAAAAAGATAAATAAAATTGTAAAATATTAATTTCTGAACGTCTTAAAAAAAAATTCATCGCTTGAGGGTAGGCTCACGAGTAGCTTCAGTCCCCCGTGACCACGGCAGCTGCAAAGGTGCCGAAACGTCGGAAAAATCAAAAATCAAACCAAATACCAACTAATTACCAAAGTACTTTCAATAAAACCGCGCTAGTATCCGTTAAAAAGTCTTTTATTTCATGTCTAGTGAGCGCGTAAGCTTGAGAAGTGAATAATAATATGTTATTTAAATACTGTTACAAATTACTACTCTAAATATTTTAAAGTAAGTAAACATAACTTTACTAAATATTATAATAAATTAGTAAAGTTGGTACAGTCAATAGCAAAAGTGACTATGATTGTTTAAGTTTCAAAATCTGAATTGTGACCGAATAAATTGGTGATCTTTAGCTTGAGTCTAATAGAAAACATAATTTAACTTTACGAAAACTAAGAAATTTTACATGTTTTATATACATTTTTATCTGCTTTCACAAAAGTTAGAAAATGTCTGTGCTTTAAACATTATTAAGTAAGATTACATACAACTGACATTGACAAATTATACTATTTTATTACAATTTAAAAAAAAATTGTTAACACAAAATCTGAAAACATTTTGTAGAGTTTCAGCTAATTCATACATTTTACCAGAGTTTAAATAAAATTTAGTGTAATGTAGCGTATTTTTGGCGATTTCAGTGTTGTTTACAAAAATCATTAGATCATCATATCAGATTTAGTTTTAACAAAAAATAGTGTTGTAGAGAAAACCAAATAGTTTTTTTCAAAAATCTAGAATCACACAAAGGTTTTTTATCCTAGCCAGGCCAGATTGCCAAGCAGCTGATACATTTGCATCAACAAAGACAATTCTTTTGGTATGACGTCTGTAATCTGCGGTTGGGCCTCTGGCATTATGTTATTGGATTGATCAGTAATTTCATTAGGGTCTTGAGGTTTGCCATAGACAGTCTGAAATAAATAAAAAATAGCACTATTAATTTATACATCTGACATCGGTTTTCATGGTGTCGTCACTTTGAATGTGCCGGGTTCAATCCTCGGCTAGGTCAAATAGAAAATGAACTTTTTCATAAGTTTGTTGTCTTTGATTTCAATAACACGAGCTTTAGCTACTCACTTTGAAATTGAAGCAATGTGTACTTGTCCAATATTAATTGAATTAGTTTTTAAATTAAGTAATTTACTTAATAAAATTTTCGGAAAAATCAAAAAATCAAAAATCAAACCAAATACAAACTAATTACCAAAGTACTTTCAATAAAACCGCGCTAGTATCCGTTAAAAAGTCTTTTATTTCATGTCTAGTGAGCGCGTAAGCTTGAGAAGTGAATATAAAATTTTAATTATTTCATAATAAAATCACAGATAAAATTAGCACAGTCGAGTTCAATGATGAATGCTTTTTTGACAGTTTAGTAACTTTATGCAACAACTTACGTAAGTATACAAAGTAATTTACAAACACAGACCATACAACAATACTATTAACAAAACACCTACAACCTCGCAGGAGTAGACAACAACGTTTAAAATCTACGACTCTTCCAAAAACAGACAAAAAAACTACTTTCCATACAAATTTTTGAACAGCTGATCGGGTTTTGTATAAAATGTCGATTTTTTTACTGTTTTTAGAAAAGTTGTAGGATAAATGCCGTTGTATATGATGTTAGTAATTTACTCCTGCGAGGTTATTGGTGTTTTACAAATAACCCTGTCAAAAAAGTAAGAACTTTTGAAATCGATTGTACCTACCTACTAAAGTCGAGTTTCTATGGGCAAGTAAGAAATAAGATTACAAATTAACCTATACTTTTAAAGATAAAGTTGATTCTTATTTTTTTTTTTAAATTCATCATTATTAGACAAACAATAGCGTGTGCAGATTTTTTATTTGTCCGATACAAATAAAAAATTATAAAATCTTTTTATTTATTTGAATCTGAGAAATGTGAATTTATTTTACGTAAGAAAAATATTCCTTTTTATAATAAAACAAAAATAAACATATGAAGTGAATACATAGAATCTTCTGAACTCGCGAGGAGCTCGGTGGCGCAGTGGTTTAGCGTCTGGCCCAGCGATTGCGGATGTTAAGCAACTTTCGCATGGGTCGGTCATGGGATGGGTGACCAAAAAAATATTATCTTGAGCTCCTTCGTGCTTCGGAAGGCACGTTAAGCCGTTGGTCCCGGCTGCATTTGCAGTCGTTAACACCCACCAATCCGCATTGGGCCCGCGTGGTGGGTTATGGCCCGTCCTCCTTATCCACCCATAAGGAAGGCCTGTGCCCCAGCAGTGGGGACATCAAAAATGGCTGATGGACACATAGAATCTTACCGAAACTGCCAAAGCGAGGATAAAAAATATTTTTATTTTCAGAGACATTCTTGTTTCAGTTTACTTCCCGAAGTTTTTCAGTAAACAAATAACTGAGATTTCTAATGCAGACTGTTTTTTATTTGTTTGCGGTTTTTATTGCAACGTTATGGGTGTCGTACACGATGACAATATTCTTAACCCCAGTCTAGGATAGTTTAATAACGGCACATTTTTGACAGATGTCGATCTTTAAAGTTTTCAATAAAACTGTGCCAGTATGTTTTCAATAATAAAGAAAGAAAGAAGAAAGAAATAATTTATTGACACAAACATTTACAGAAAATATTAAGAAATTAACAACAAAAAAGGAATAGATTACAAGAAACAGAAAGAAAAAAGAATAGGAAAAAAAAGCTAAAAAAAGTAAAAAACAAAAAAAAACAAGGTGTAGGTATATTATTCAAAATAATGTGTGGCCAAAAAACCCTGGCTCAGCTTTATGCCTAAGTTTCAACTTGCAGAACTGTCAAAAGTTTTTAGTACAGTATGTGATTATAATTATTTTTTTAAGCTTACGGCAAGGCAGTTCACGATCTCTTTTATTATCACTTTAGAATATGGTTGATTATTGCAAAGCTTTAACTGTGCTTCGCCAGAAATTGACGAAAAGTACATTTTTATTGATTTCTGGAATACATCATTTATTAAAAGTGTACTCCTTTATATTGTGTTTTAGATCAATAAAAAAGCTATCCTTTTTGCAAAAATAATCATATCACTGACGTTGAAAAATGATGGCAAGTTTAATTTTATAAGTTTTTATGATGTTATTCATGATTTTTTTTGTACAGAGTTACCAAGCCATTTTTCAATATTCTGTGGGTTATTGTGTTTCTTTGTTTCTTTTTTAGTCTATAGTAATTTTTGTGAAGTAGAATTCTACATCAGTTTTTTCACATTGGAAGCTCAAAAATCAATCTTTTCATCAGATCGTGAACTGAGCTCGCCTTATTTTATTATCAGTTAAAAAGTCTGGGGCCGTATTATGACCTCTTATTTCCTGGCAGTTTTCTGACTGATTATCTATCTATCTCTTTTATTTGCTAAACAGCGAGAAAGAGATGTAACTATAGCAATTCATAAACCTGGCAAGTTTTAAGAGGTTGTAATAACCCCCCTGGAAAGCGGTAGGAAAATATAGACGATTCAAAGTGCTTAATTATTAAGTTTAATAAAGACGTTTTGACTTTGACTTGAAGAATTCACGGGTTAAAAGTGACCTGCCTATCAATTGTCTAATTTCAAAATCTACCGTAATCGCTTTCAGGATGTAACACATTGATGCTTTCTTTTTGGCACAAAAAAAACTTAACAAATAAATGCAGCAATGTATCCATCTCTCAAATGAAAGCGATTGCGATAGATTTCGAAATTAGATAATTTACTTAGCCCCCCGGTCCTTTTAGACTTGCGCGGGGACATGGATCCATCCGACACGTAGAGGCCATTTTTAGCGACTATAATCTGCGTGGTACACTTGTTGGATCTAATTATTATTATAGTGCATGTTAATGTATTCTAGTCATTAAATAGGTACTTCTAATATCTTGATAAAAACATAATTCCTTATAAATTAAGGGAATAACTATTTTGCTACTAGAGTGGCAAACGTTGTAGACAACGTGTTAAAAAAACTCTTAACGCCGAATATGGTAGATGGAGACCATCAAACTGCAAAACTTTTACTATGGGACCAACTCAAACAAACAAAAAATCTGCTGTTTCATACAAAAAATTATAAAGAAAATATAAAAATGTATGAAACAGCTGTTTGTTTTTGCGATTTCAGAGTTGGTCCCATAGTAAAAGTTGTTTCTAGTTTGGATGGTCCCTATATACCATATTCGGCATTAGGGGTTATTTTGTAATACGTTGTATACCTATCCGTTGCGAAAAACGGAAAAGATTGAGAAACCCCATAGAGATTACTTTAATTAAATAAAAATCTTATTTTAATTTTGTTATCATATTACTAACATTACATGTGTATGCGCAACTTAAGAACAAAAACCTGACCAGAGATAATCATAGGAATAAAATTGGCATTTTGTCACGTACAAATAATGCTAAGATATTTATTAACTTTTTTACCTTTATAATAAAATTAAGAAGCGTGAAGCTGATATCAGTTGTCTTTCATAGTACTAATTATTTACAAAGTCGCCAACATTTTGGTTTTTTCCTACTTTATGAATAAATAAATAAGGTATGTATTTTATAAATTTTATGGTGGACTAGCGACTGCCTGCGACTTCGTCTACGTGGAATTTTTTTTTACTATCCCTCGGGAACAGTACTTTTTCTGGATGAAAGGTACCTAGTACCTTCCCTATGGCCCTATCCTAATTGGCCATCGGTCGTGCGATGGTGCGTCCGTCCGATGAAACTGGTCGTGCGACCGTGCGATCAAACCTAGTGATATCTATTGTATGTCCTAATTGACGGTCGCGCGATCATGCGATTGTCTATTGTTCAGTTTCATCGCACGATGAAATCGCAACGCACGATCGCACGACCGATGCCAATTAGGACAGGGCCTTAGTCTTTCTCTATACCACTGAAATTGTGTATGCAAAATCTCATGATGATCGGTTAACAAACAAACGAACTTTCCCATTTATAATACTAGCTTCCACCCGCGACTTCGTCCGCTTGAATATTTGTAAAAAAAAATGCCTAGGCAACCTTCGACCGAGACAAAAAGTATTTTATGTTTTAATCCAGGCTATAAACTATCTGTGTGTCAAATTTCATCTAAATCTGTTTAGCCGTTTTTGCGTGAGGAACAAACATCCAAACCCACAAACTTTCACATTTATAATATTAGTGGGATTAGTTAGGATTCAAGCTAAATGAATGAGCTCGGTGGAGCAGTGGTTTAGCGCCTGGCCCAGCGATTGCGGATGTTAAGCAACTTTCGCATGGGTCGGTCATGGGATGGGTGACCAAAAATTAATTATCTCGAGCTCCTTCTTCCTTCAGAAGGCACGTTAAGCAGTTAGTCCCGGCTGCATTTGCAGTCGTTAACACCCACCAATCCGCATTGGGCCCACGTGGTGGGTTATGGCCCGTCCTCCTTATCCACCCATAAGAAAGGCCTGTGCCCCAGAAGTGGGCCATTAAAAATGGCTGATGGACTAGAACATACTTATACAATACCAAAATAAGATACTAGAAAAAATACGACTCGCACCAGATCAATTCTCAGACAGGAATCGAACCTGCGACCTTTGGATGTCCGGTCCAATGCTCTGACCGCTAAGCTAACTAAAACATTATCTTTGTCTACTTGAACTTTTAATTTTGTTACAACTTTTAAGTAAAAATCTGGGTTTTTGTCAGGATTTTATACTCGTAGGAATACCATCTGGGCCCTATTTAATAAAAGTGACAATTTGCCACATGTCATGACAATTTTATATCCATTGCGTCAACCAATTTGAAAATGGAACAAACTACTCATAGCTACACCGCAATGTAAACCAAATTGTCATGACAATTGTCAAATTGTCACGTTATTAAATAGGTTAATACTACACGGGTAAAGCTAGGGTTTCCTAGGATAGCGGTGCCGTCATATTACAGCCGTAAGATAGTGGCGTTGAATGTTGTCTATGAAAACAATATGGCGATACCTTAACGTCATAAACCGCGCCATATTGTTTACATGGACAACCGCTAAATTACGACCGTAATATTACGGCACCGTCATCCTAGGAAACCCTAGCTTAAGGCTTCCGTCCTGCTGCATATATAATGGGCTCTAGTCTCTACACATGCGCAGGTCCGGCCGGAGAGGCCGAAAGGGACTGAGCAATACAAAGAAAGAGAAAAAACCGCTGTCGATTTTGACGCAGATCGTCACTTTCGCAAATGGTCACTTTCGCAAAACGTCACTTTCGCAGAAAGTCATTCACAATTTTGAGAAAAAAGAAAAAAAAATAATGACATTCTGCGAAAGTCACCATTTGCGATAGTGACCAAATTTTTCGCGATGACCATTTGTGAAAGTGACGATCTGCGTCAAAACCAAGTTGTCGTACCTATGTTCTTTTTTTGTATTGCTCCGTCCCTTTGGGCCTTCCGGCTTGTGTAGAGCATAATTGGCTGTTGTGATTTGTGCTGTGATATGTACGACAAAACCATATTCAATTCAATGAAAATGTCTCATATAAAATCAAATCATTTATTTTTACAACGTATTTTCACTGTCACAAATTATAAAACAAAAGTACAAAACTTAGAACAAATATTTACACAATTACAATAAATCTTATAAAATACTAAACTCTATCCTGCAATGGAGAGAGCCATGTTCGACGTTTCCCTGCGTAAGTGAATCAGAAACGAGGACTTGCGTAGGAGAACTAAAGTAACCGATATCGCTCGAAGGATTGCTCAGCTGAAGTGGCAGTGGGCGGGACACATAGCGAGAAGAACCGATGGCCGTTGGGGCGGTAAGGTTCTGGAATGGCGACCGCTCACTGACCGACGCTCCGTGGGTAGGCCCCCGACAAGGTGTACCGACGTGAGGGTGAAGGACGCGGTGCGCCGCTGGATGCGGGCAGCGCAGAACCGATCGTTGTGGAGATCTTTGGGGGAGGCCAATACCCAGCTGTGGGTGTTTTACGGCTGATATGATGACGACTAAAGTCGATCAATTATACAGCCTTTAGATTTATAACGCTCTCTGTCATGCCAATTACTGGCAAACCGTTGAACAGTGGCAAGTTGCCAAACCCGCCAACTCCGCCAAGTTGTAAGCCATTCAAGGACACCAAAGGTTCCGCCAAATCGTTATCTACTAACAAAGTCACGCCCTGCCTTTCTTTGACTATTGGAAAACTCTGTAGTGGCGTGGCAATAAATTGAACATTATTCGAGACTGGCACGTTCGCCAAAATGTTATTTGGCTGGCCAAGCAAAAGGCTATTAACTGGCAATACATTTAAAGCGTTCCTATTAACGTTATTTAGGATTGGCACGCTGTTCAAATAGTTTGGCATGCCATTTAGAATTTGATTTGAATTAATAAGTTGTAAATTATTTGATGGAAATTGAATATTACGATATGATGGAACATTATTCATAGCTTGTACCTTATTCTGTACACCTAAACCGTTATAAAGTAAATTATTTAGAGCATTGGCTAATGAATTTACGTTTGGAGGATTAGTAAATGGCAAGCCACTCAACTGATTGACAATTGGCCGAGTATTCAACTGATTTACAGTTGGCACGGTCGCAAATGGCAAACTATTGATTGGCAAACTGTTATATGAATTTACCAGTGGTACATTTCCAATTATTTGATTGTTCAATGGCACCACTGGCACATTGTTTCTGATTGGAAGATTATCTGGTTGGCTCAGAACTGGCATGTTGAATAAAACTGGCACTCCGTTTAATACTGGCAAATTTAGTATTTGGTTGACTGGCGGCAAACTGAGCATTTGATTGACTGGCAAGCTGTTCAAAGCTTGTCTGTTTATGACTGGCATATTTGATTGACTCTGGATGTAGCTGTATATTGGGGCTGGTTGGCGGAAATTGAGTATTTGATTCTGGTTGCCAAGTACCCTTTGGTAGGGATATCCATTTTGCAAAGTTGAAAATTGTCCCAGAATATTCTGAAAAAAACATTAAGTTTTAAAGAGATAATATTCTATTCTACTCATTTTGTTTGCAAATTGTGTACAATCGAGAATGTCCGAAAAAAACAAACTGGCCGAATATTTTTATAGGTATGAATAAGCTCCCTTAGTAATAAAAAAAGTTTCAGAATTTTCGGTAGGATGAAATTTAAAAAAATTAAACTCTCTTCGACTTCACGAATGAATAAAAGTAGCAGAATAGAGATTATGCCTTTGCCACGACCTGCCACAACCACAACAAGTATTAAAAGAAGTTTTGACATTTTATAACTTTTTTTTATTACTAAGGGAGCTTATTCATACGTATAAAAAAATATTCAGCCAATTTGATTTTTTCGGACATTCCCCGTTGATCTTTCTTAATATTATTATAGTACTTATGTATGACGTAGAGTAAAAAAAATAAGTATGTTTTTTTTATTTTAGTAGGTACTTAGTGTTGATAAGGAGGATGGGCCATAACCCAACATACGGCCCAACGCGGATTCGTGGGTGTTAACGACTGCAAATGCATCCGAGACCAACGTCCTAAAGTGCCTTCCGAAGCACGGAGGAACTCGAAATAACGCATTTTTGGTCACCCATCGCATGACCGACCCTAGTAAAAGTTGCTTAACCACCACAATCGCAGCGGTAAACTGCTGCGCCACCGAGTTCCTCTATATTTATTTTTGGCTAAAAAAAAAAAAATATAAAAAGATTTTATTAATGAGGAATTCGGTGGGGTGCAGTGGTTTAGCGTCTGGTCCTGCGATTGCGGAGGTTAAGCAACTTTCGCAAGGGTCGGTCATGGGATGGGTGACCAAAAATTGACTATCTCAAGCTCCTATGTGCTTCGAAAGGCACGTTAAGCCATGGTCCCGACTGCATTAACAGTCGTTAACACCCACCAACAAGCATTGGGCCCATGTGGAAGGTTATGGCCCAACCTCTTTATCCACCCATAAGGAAGGCATGTACCCCAGCAGTGGGGACATTAAAAATGGCTGATATTGAAACAAGATTAATAAAAAAATTACGTTACCTGAGTAAAACTTAGTTGAGTAATAAAAAATAAATATAATTTAATCTCCATTTTCTTCACTACTTGCTTCCATTTACAGATTTTGTGACACTATGGTATAGTTTCAATGATATTAAGTTTTATATATTTTTTTAAAGATGAACATAGTTTATCTTGATCGAGATAACATTTTCGTTAACATCAGAAGCACGTGTTATTGAGATGTATGATAAAACCATAGAGAAGATAAACAGATGTGATTAGACATGTTCTGGTACTGATTGATTTTTTTATTAAATAAGCATAAGCACTAGCGGATCCAGGGGGGGGGGCTAAGGGGCTCAAGCCCCCCCCCCCCCCAAAAATCATTTGGGTACACCCAACAAATCTGTTGATTACCTTGGTAAAGCCTGCCCTCATGCACACCTACGTTAAGCCCCTCCTAAACGAAAATCCTGGATCCGCCACTGAGCATAAGTAACTGATTACACGACTGCCCAAAAAAGGGGTGTATCATATATTCAGGGTTCATGTTTGTTTGTGAGTTTCTTTATTCCACCATTACTTCTAAAAGATCGCCGGGTCCGAGGTGATCCGACAGAGAACTAAAGTCATCGACATAGCCCACCGGATTAGCAAGCTGAAGTGGCAGTGGGCCGACCATATTAGCCGTAGAACCGATGGCCGCTGGGGCAGACGAGTTTTTGAGTGGAGACCGCGTATGGGCCAACGTAGTGTGGGACGCCCTCAGACAAGGTGGAGCAACGAGCAAGCAAGGTGGCTGGCATAAACTTAATGAGTATAGCCGCGGATCATGCTCAGTGGCGTGCACGGAGAGGCCTATGTTCAGCAGTGGACAATCGTAGGCTGATGATGAACATCTAAAAACCTGAATAGATTTGGATGTGTGGGATATCGTTAGAATCCTTACATCATTGCAAGTGATACTGGCTACAGAATTTTTGAAAAAAAAAACAATATTGCTTCTATATGACGCCTTAACGTAATGTGAAAAAAATCGTCAATTATTAAGCCGGCTCCACACTCGCGCCGCGGACCGCGGCCGCGAATCACGGGCGCGGCTCGCGCATGAAAACGGTGCGAAAAATATAGCCCTCCAGACTCGCGCGTGAACCGCGGCCGCGAATCACGGCACCATTAGCTCGGCACACAAGTCCTTTGACGCGGACCAAAAAACCGCCAACGGACGGGGAACGCCGCGAAGCGCGAACGCGAAGCCGCGAAGCCCATACGCGAAGCCGCGAAACCCTCCACACTCGCGGTTCGCGGCCTTCGCGGGCTTTCGCGGCGCGAGTGTGGAGCCCTCTTTAAGAGGGCTCCACACTCGCGCCGCGAACCGCGGCCGCGAATCACGGGCGCGGTTCACGCATGAAAACGTTGCGAAAAATATAGCTCTCCAGACTCGCGCGTGAACCACGGCCGCGAATCACGGCAACCTTAGTTCGGCACACAAGTCCTTTGACGCGGACCAAAAAACCGCCACCGGACGGGGAACGACGCGAAGCGCGAACGCGAAGCCGCGAAGCCCATACGCGAAGCCGCGAAACCCTCCACACTCGCGGTTCGCGGCTTTCGCGGGCTTTCGCGGCGCGAGTGTGGAGCCCTCTTTACAATTTGGGTGACAAATGAAAGGCCTTAATAAGAACATCCCAAAAACTATATATATTTATCACTAAAATGTTTAAAATAAAAATAAACAATATAAAAAATATCAAAAACATTCATGACTGCACTACCCAAAACGGTCTAAATAAAAAACAATGCGCTTAGAGTTCAATATAATAACATCTTTAGGGCGCTGGTGGGGCTGCCGCGCTATTGCAGCGCATCGGGCATGTTTGCGGATGCTGGTGTAGACGATTTTTATACCATCATGCGCAAAAAGACTGCCTCGGTGATGCTGCGGTTGCGCGGTAGCGCCAACAGTCTCCTAAAGATGATAGCAGAGAGGATGGACTCTGCGGTTCTCGGTAGGTTTACTGATTTGCACGTAATACGTGCATATCGGTGAACAATTTTGGATACTTTTCTTAATAACAATATTAATAATTTCATTAACTAACATAACAATAAGTACATTTGTTACTAACAAAAATGGACAAACTTTGGTCTGAAATAAATGATTTTTATTTTTTTATTTTTATTTTATTTTATTATTAAAAAAAACGAACTAAAAAGTTAAATAATAACAAGACGGTCATTGCAGTCGGGAGACCTCTTTGATTAAAAATTGTTCCTCAAAACGGTCCCCCGACTGCAAATAATACTGTCTTGTTATTTATTAACTTTTTAGATCGTTATTGACAGGGCGGTCGTGTTTTTTAATATTTTTTTAAAATAGTCATATTTTTATTTCATATATTTCAGTAGGTAACAAATTATACAGTTTTGGAATGCTCATCAAGGCTTTTCATTTGATATCCTTACTAATATTATAAATAAGAAAGTCAGTTTGTTTCTTTGTTACGCTTTCATTAGGTACCATAATAACTTAGGTAATGAGAACCGCAAAAGGCAGTTATTATATTAAGTTTAACCACAGAGGAAATAATCACTATGTGTGTAGTGTAGTTACCTACTGTACGAATTTCATATCAAAAGCAATAATTTATGTTCAATGGTTACTGATTAAATTTTGAATTCATTTTCTTGGTTGAGTTTATATTAGTTATACTAGCTTCCGCCCGCGACTTCGTCCGCGTGGATATTCGAGAAAATCCTAAGGGAACCTTTAACCAGGATACGAAGTATCCTATGTTCTAACGTCCTGCCTCGCTAGGCAGTACGCTTGGTGTGGGTGGACGTAACTCGCTTGCGAGGCTGGGCGTTTGCCACTTGCGCGTGAGATGCGGCCCGACATCGCACTCGGTTGATATAGTACGCGCTAACCAGAGGCCTGCTGCGCGCAAGGCACGTTCACACCAAGCGGGCTACCTAGCAAGGCAGGATATTAAACTTTTTATTCAGGTTAAAGGTACCCTAAGGATTTTCTCGAATGTCCACGCGAACGAAGTCGCGGGCGGAAGCTAGAAAGCGGGTTTAGATTTTACTGCATGCACGTGCATTTTTTTCTGAGAAATTACAAAAGAAAGACCCAAAACTCGACACTTTATTGTTTACTTTTAAGCCATTGACCATTTTACCGTGCCAGATGTGGATACACCCAGGTCCAGGTAGTCGTCGTTCTAACAGTAATTCCCCAAAGATATTGTTACAACAATTTCATCGTAAACTCTTCTTAAAAACTTTAAAGTGAAATATCTTTTGATTGGGTGAACCGATTGCGATGAGATAAAGACTAAATTATTTCGCAAAATACATAGTATATTTATATGTAAACATCATTACGATTGAGCTAGCGTTTTTTAAGTTATTAGCGCACAAACATACAGATAAACAGACAAACAGAGAAAAAATCCAAAAATGATAGAAATGGGTTTTATAGGTTCTTATCAAACACCCCAACCACTTTTTTTCAAAATATTTTCTTTGTACAGACACAACTTTTCTACAGCTTTATTATATGTAATAGATTTTGAAGTACTTAACTACTTGCTTAATTAAGAAAAGATAGTAAGTAAGTAAATTAAATTGTATTTTACGCAATTTTTAACACCAACTGTCGTCATTATTAGACTGATATTGTTATTCGATAAGGATTGCTGCAATAAATTTGTTAATTTTTCCTTTCTGTGAAGCCTAATGGAAGGAATGTGTCGAAATAAAATTGATAGGTTCTTTTTAACACGCTTTTATTAGTTATATTTTAAAAAATACAAACTTAAAAAGAAAACATTTTTGTAGACTCAAAATCACAGACACACAGGGTAATTTTGCGACCCCTTTACAAAATCAAATATATGTTCAAGGAAGTAATAAAAAAAAGTTTGTGAAATAATTTTGAATTATTTCTTTTTAAATTCACAGTTTTCAGCCACTGTTTATATCCTAAAAATCTAGGCGCGCGCGCTCACTCTAGCGCACGGGGCGTGAGCGGGGAAAGGCGGGTGGCGGAAGGGGGGCTCGCGCGGGTCGACCGTACGATGCACAAACAGTGACAACAATTTTAATTTGTGTAGGGAAAAAATTGGGGTAAAAATGTAAAAAAAAAATGTTTTTTTACTTCATAAATTGATTCTACTGCAGTTATAGAATGACCTGACTAAATTTGAAAAGGGGTCCAAAAATGACCCTGTAGATTGTCTGCTCTGTTTAAAGCAACAGGGATCACGTAAAACGACACGTAAATAGACAGCATCACATTTAAACAGTCTCTAGGTTAAACAGGTATTTAAAATTTTAAACTTTTAGATTTTTATGCATTCACAATGCTATTTTTATATTAAGGGTATTAATATAATTGAAAAATATTAGAAAAAATCGACTCACCCGTAGATGTCAGATGGGACTCGAACCCGCACCCTTAGGATTCCGGCCCAATGCACTAACCAATGGTTAGTGCATTGGGCCGGAATGTGCAAAATTGTGAATTTTTTCTAATATTTTTCAATTATATTAATACCCTTACTATAAAAATAGCATTGTGAATGCATAAAAATCTAAAAGTTTAAAATTACATGGCTATTCATCTTAATCGATTTGTATTGCATATGCAATGATGCTGCTTACGAATGTCGAAGTTAATTCTCTTCACATTGATGAGATGGCGCTGGCCTACAGCGGAAACGTGAAAAGTATTAGAAAATTTCGCCAATCTCGTTAGTGACTCGATAGCATAATTGGTTAGTTAGTGCATTGGGCCGGAATCCTAAGGGTTCGAGTCCCGTCTGAGCTGCTACGGGTGAGTCGATTTTTTCTAATATTTTTCAATTATATTAATACCTACCCTTAGGTATTTAAAAATCTTTTGTAATAACAACATCACGTAAAACCTGATAACTCGCTTTTTTATAATAATGGGTTTGCTCTTGACCCTAGTCTAGCCCGAAAGCAAAGACAGGGTCTAAGATGGAGCGAGCTTGCCCAGAATTGTATAGGCCTTCCGCCTTGTGCAGCTTATATGCTCTTTATCTGTGCATCTGCTCGATGTCGATTTTTCCCTGAAGCGTTTTCAATTCAAATAAAAGAGTAAATACATTGAACAGATATCAGTGGCGAGGGGTGAAATTATGGCGAAGGTAAGATGATCTATAAAAATATTATGATCTACATAGTGGATCGGAGGGGTGGGATTTTTGGGAGGTAAGCCGATAGAAATCGATTTGTTTGGACCTTTGGACAACTGACAGATGTTAAGTACCTATATTATTTAAATTTGAGGTGGTGGAATAGGCGGCCTTCTTAAATACTTACAGCCGCAACAACACGAGCACGATTCTAAGCCTGGCAGAAACGGTGCCAGAGGCGAAATAGGGTATGGTGGAAAACACAGCCCTAAGTCGACTGGCAACGGAATTTCTATAAAGTCTGGACACGGAGGTGGTAGTATTGGTGGTAACGGACATATCACTGGCGCTGGAGGTTCTGGTACGCTTGGTTCTGGAGTCACAGGTATTGGATCTGGAGTTGCTGGTATTCCTGGTGGGCACAGGAATATGTTGACTACTGGCGCTGGCGGTACAGGGGCTGGCAATGGTACAGGGGCTGGTAAAGGTACTGGCGCTGGCGGTATAGGGGCTGGCAACGGTGGAGGTGGAGGTGGTGGTGTACAAACATAGCTTGCAACTGGCAAAGGTGTGACGGCTGGCGGTGGCATGACTGGCAGCGGAGTTGGACTGACTGGCAATGGAGTTGGGCAGACTGGCAGCGGAGGTGGACTGACTGGCAGCGGAGGTGGACTGGCTGGCAACGGAGTTGCATATACTGGCAACGGGGTTGCACTGATTGGCAACGGGGTTGCAGTGATGACTGGCACCGGTGCTTCAGGCGCTGGCGAAGGTGTGCACGTAGCGTATATAGGTGGCAATGGCGTCGCGTAGCTTACTGACACTGGCAATGGTGCTGGCGCGGGAACTTCAACGACGACTGGTGGTGGACATGGTGCTGTCGGGGGTGCGTAAGTTATAGTTATTGGAGTTGGTGGGCATTGAGATTGGGCCTGAAAACAATGTTTTGTTGAGTGTTGCACGTAAGTAGACAATTCAAAAGAATCAGATGATGATAAAAATGTAGGTACTTTTGCAATGTCTTTGGAGCCTAATATGGTAGATAGGGACCATCAAACTGAACAATTTTTCCTATGGTACCAACTCTGAAATCGAAAAAAAAATATCAGCTGGTTTATACAAAAGTAATAACGAAAATATGAAAATGTATGAAACAGCTGTTTTTTTCGCGACATCAGAGTTAGTCCCTTGGTAAAAGTTATTTTGTATATGGTCCCTATCTACCATAATTGGGCTTTATAATGCCATTTCCAAATACCTTGAAAGTTTCCGTGCGTTTTCAATACTTAATTAACAAAGTTGAAAACATTGTCTTGAAACAGAGTCCAGTGAGAACACAACTCTGTCAACACTGTTTATAATTGACAAATTGGCTTAGCATGTCAATGAAGTGGAAATGCACGGTTATAAAGACAAAATAAGTATTTTTTACATACTTAATTCAAAATATGAAACAAAATATTGTATTATACAACTTACACAAGCTAGCATGGAAAATATTAACACAATTCTCCTATACATGTCCATCTTTAGCAATTCACTTGAAACTAGGGCAAAAAACGTGGTTGCTCTATTTATAATGATTCTGAAGAATGGTGTAAACTTTCATTACAAATATTAACTAATTGTGTCGACATGAGGTTTATCTTTAAAGTGTCAAATAGAGGCAAAATCATGTACCTTCGCTAACTTTAACTTGAGCAATCCTTACTAGCCTGACTAATCCTTACTATTGACCAAGCACGCGCGAAGCGCAAGCCAAGCGTCTCTATCAGTAGAAATAAACTGATATTTTTCTCCGTTTAGTCCTACTAGTAGAACTATACGGACTACTTCTCCGTTTCAGCTTGGGCAAAAATGCTTTCGTAAGCTGTTCCGCTGTCCGTCTGTTCTCCTCTACATATCCCATTCCTCAACCTATTCTCGTGAAATTTTGTGAGCAGGTTCATTAATGGAATTATTTTGTGAAGTCTTTGTAATTTTTTAAATGGCGGAGATATGTTGAATATTAATATTTCATTGCATATGTTATGTTCCCGGTTATTTTTCAAGTATGTCTAAAAATAGTTAATACGAATAGTTAATTACTATGGAAATTAGACAGTAAACGAATTAAAGATTGAAGAAAACTAAAATGTGTAAGAAGAAAAATTTATATTTAGGAAAATTCGCTTCCAAAATCATAAAATAATAGCAAACAACTAAATGACAGATCTCACATCTACACTAGCGAGCGCCAAATCAGTGGTAGTGTGCCGAATGGTGGATGATTTGTGATCAGCCAAATTATCCTAAAATTTTAACATGATTGTGTTTGCATTGTACATCAATTACATCATCATCGTGTTAGCTGCATAGCGCTAGGAATAAGATTGCTTAAGATTCTTCATGATGATCGGTCCTGTGCTGTCCGCATCCAGCGGCTTCCCATGATCTCCACCTTCATCAATCCACATTTTAAAACCTATCCACAGAGCGTCATCCGGTTCAAATCCTAGAACCTCTCAAGTAGCATATCTGTCAAAGATTGTCAGACCATATTTCTGATTCGATCACATAGAAACTCTTAACATAGCTCTTCCTTTTGCTGACTGGGTATTTTTCAAAAATGGCCGAGCCGGGGATCGAACCCGGGCATCATGCAAACCAATGTTTAAGCCACTCGACCAAAGAGGTCGATAAACAGCTGAACGTGTTAATTCTCATTCCCATTTCACTGTTTTGCAATTACCTTTCATCATTGCATGTCTTCATCATAGCTGCAATGTCTAATCGTTTAGGTAAAGTATTTCTAAATTGCCTACTTAGTTATTGCAACTACGTAATATTTCCTGATTTTTAACTGAAATTTTAAGGCTGTTGTTATATTCGTTTCTCGCACAAGCCTCTTCCCGTGTTTTTTTTATAAAATTAATTAATACTTAACCAATTTACTTTCTCAAAGTGTTAAGAGATGTTCATGGAATGCATGGAGAGTTGTATCAAGTTTGACTACAATTACGTTTTAATAATTATAGTTTTTAGGCCTACTATAACCTTCACCTTGGCCAAAATGCGTTTTTCTTACTCTGTAATAAACTTTAAGAATCAATAAAAGATAATAAGAAATACAAAAATCATATAAAATTACATTTATTTAACAAATAAATAAAATTACATAAAAAAAATTACAGGCAAGGTGGTGGTATAGGTATTTTCCTTAAATATTGACTCCTAACTTTGGTAGGATCGATGGGAGTGTGGGTAGGGCATAGGCTGAAACGGGTGAGGCCGCGGGCAAGAACGGGTTAACCATTGGCATTGGCGCGGACGGGTAAAACTCTGGCACGGCTGGGTAAAATTCTGGCATGGCCGGGTAAAACTCTGGCACGACCGGGTAAACCCCTGTCATAGTGCGAAAAAATACAACAATCATATTAAATTAAATTTATTCAACAAATAAATAAAATTATATTCAAAATTTACAGGCAAGGTGGTGGTATAGGTATCTTCCTTAAATATTGACTCCTAACTTTGGTAGGATCAACAGGAGGGAGTAGAGTTGATGTGGGTGGGGCATAGGCTGAAACGGGTGAAGCCGCGGGTAAGAACGGGTTAACCATTGGCATTGGCGCGGACGGGTAAAACTCTGGCACGGCTGGGTAAAACTCTGGCACGGCCGGGTAAACTCCTGGCACGGCGCGTGGAGTTTGGCAAGCGCATGGTTGGGGAATAGGTACGCCAGGGTACACTATCTCAGATACCACAGCGGGGTAAAACTCTTGAGGTCTTTCTATTACGGGGAAAACTCTTCTTGGCGGCTGGATTTCTGGATATATCACGCTTGGCACGGCCGGGCCTGGGCATCTTGGCACGGCCGAGCCTGGGCATCTTGGCACGGCAATTTCTTCAACTAATTTTACGGGTTTGGGGCCTAAAGCCATGGAGAGTAGATTTAAAGCTCTTTCTGTGTTCGCTGGTGATAATATGTCTACAAGAGCACCGATTTGAGCTTTTCGCGGGCATATGCCATTTGTAGATCTCAATATTGTTGCTACGATCAAAAGTGGCACAGACAAATGTGTGACACCCATGGTTATCTGAAAATAATAGTTTTTCTTTTACATCGCTAAAAAGTCTTAATGAAAACACAAAAACTACTATTTGTAAATAGGTGAATATACTTAAATATTCCACTCAAAAGAAAATAGGAGCCACTATTTTCAATACAAACGAGCTAATTCCTGAAAGGTTTTTTTAAATATAAATTCAATCGAATTTTATTTGAATTTGATATTGTTCGAAAGCTGAAATAGTCAACTTGCGGACTTTACTGTATAATTTCTCCTATTATTTGAGTGTCAATTAGAATAGAAAGAAATTGGAGTTTCGTACAAAAATACGCTTTAATATTTTTTCAATTCTAACTGACACACACGGCGGCGGCGTATAAAAGAAATTGTACAGTAAATTCGACAGTAAAGTCCGCAAGTTGACAGCTTTCGAACAATATCAAATTTAAACAAAATCAGATTCATTTCATTTTATATTAAAAAAAAATCACAGATTTTGCAGTCCCCGCAAGAATCGGAGCATTGAAAATGAATACAAAAATTTAGAAAAAACCAAAATAAAATAAAATGCAAAATCCTACGATATTTTTAAAGTTACCTATTTATTTTTACAATTGTGACACTCGGCTCCACCTCGTGTCACAAAAGCGCCCGCTGACTGCCTCGACGTAGGCGAATATTATTAACCGATTTTATTATTCCAACAAATGTACTTCTCGTCTGCTTCTGCATCTTTTAACACTATTACCATGACGATCGGTTAATAATCATAGAAGCTACATCACTTTTTATGTACGGAAACACCTTTTTTCTACAAATTCCAAATCTAAAGGGACCACCTACAGGTCACAATTATTAACAGATAATCAAAATTATTTTGCCATTTGGTAGCTAAACTAATAAACCCTAGGACGCTTTTTTAATTTTTTCTTAAGTCAGTTTTTTTTCCGAAATATTAACAATTTAGTAAACAAACACCCGCCAAAAAACCCGGAATTTTTGGAGTTTAGCAAAATTCCAAAAAAAGTTTCCAGTAGATTTTCAAAATTCAAACGTTCACAGGTGTCTCGATAAATTCCTCAACTTTTGGTACTATTCCCATCTTGATCCTCCCAAAATCCTCGGAGATATGGCCAAAAATACGTCTCAGGCGATTTGCATCTGATAACCATTTTCAATGGTAAAAAACCTTTCAGAAATTAGCTCGTTAGCGCAAATAGTGTACTCTATTTTCTTTTGATCATTATTTTTTCACTGAAATCAATTCACATTAAAATAATTTAATTAAAAGTCTTATCTTTGGTAGGTAATTAATTTATAACTTACCGCCAGGAATTAAGATACCAATTAATAACACTATTAATAAAAAAACTGTAGTTTATATAAAAAATCATAATGTAATAATCAATATTTATCTAACTTTGCAATGCAAGTTGCAACATTATACTAACTACTTATCTGTAAATCTATAAGAAACGATATCAATACCATTATTACGAAACAATTTAATTACATTGGATTTAGAAATAAAATTAAGAAACAATACTTATTCACTAGTTTCACTACTAGGGACCCACCCTCGCTTCACTTCAGTTCTTTCCCCTTTTTGCCAAATGTGACCTTCCAACAACACCCAAAAACAAAACCAATACTTTACAGTTGTCACCTCCTTTCGCTCCAAAATTCTGTTTCGCAAGAAACAGACTTTTGAGCTAATGTGATCTGCAAAGATCAAAACATTTTTAAGGAACGGCTTACCATCGCCATAATTTCACCTCTCTCTATTGGTAAGTAATATGTAGCCAAATAACGATTTCTTGTGAACTAGGTAATTTGATAAAAACTTTATAATAAAAAAAAATAAGTATTTAAGTAAATAAAATAAAAATCTAAAACACGACTGCCCTGCCAAAAACAAAATAAAAGTGTCATTGCAGTCGGGGGACCGTTCTGTTCTGTAGTACCTTTTTTAATGAAAACACTACTGCCATGCCAAAAACGAACTAATAAAAAAAAATTAAGTAACTTTTAATCAAAACACGACTGCCTTGCCAAAAGCGAACTAAAAAATTTAATAACTTTTAATCAAAACACGACTGCCTTGCCAAAAATAACAAGTGGCATTGCATGGGGACTATTCTTAAGTTAATCAAAGAGGTCCCCCGACTGCAATGACACCTTGTTATTTAACTTTTTTGCAGGGAAGTCATGTTTCTTAATTATACACCGTCATTTTCTAGTCGTTTTAATTAACTTAAGGGTGTGTTGTACCAATGAAAATAAACATTTTTGTCCAAGAAACATGGGTCGAAAAACGACAAAAAATGTTGGGTCTCCAGTACTAAGTAGACAGCAAAAACATTTTATTAGTATGGGAAAGTCATTTTTTTTTGTCGTTTTTCGACCCATGTTTCCTTGGCAAAAATGTTTAGTTCTGTTAGTAGAACACTCCCTTAAGTTATAAAACGACTACAAAATGACGGTGTATATATATTTTTAAATTTCATAATTTTTTAAGTAATTGTCATAAAAAATATAGTTTTGGAATGTGCTCATCGGCCTTTCATTTGATACGCATACGTGTAATAATATTAATAGAAATTCACGTTACGAAATGGTGTCATGCAGCCGACATAAACTTTTACAAGTATGCACCATTGACTGCACCATCAATGGTGCTAATGACACAGATTAGTTTCGTTTGCTCCACAATCATGCAAACAAAAATCATATATTTTTTAATAAATTGGTCATTCATTTCGGATATCCGACGGACAGGCATCCCTTCCCGAAATTATGTTGTTTCTAATTTTAAGAAATAACCCAATTCAATTAACTCTAGGAATTCCCATTCTTTTCTGTTGTTGTATTATATTATTTATTATCTTTCATTCATTTCATTTCAGTGTGAATTTCAGTTTGTTTCGTTCTAACTCAGTAGTCCCTATTTACTTTTAACGTTATACTTATTGCTTTAAAAACAGGAAATAAATACCTAGGTACTGAATGTTACCTATATTTTGTCTTTCATTTACCCTTTGCCCTGCAAGTTTTATTAGATTTACATAATTTTGTAGATTAAAATTTTCAAAACCTTTAAGTTTCAGTAAAAAATTAAATACTTACATATTCATTTCCATTGAGAATTTGATAGTAAGATCTTTGTCTTGAGTTCATACAAAAATATAATTAACAACATATCATTTTGAGAAAGTACTAAAATTAGAAAACCATTTCGAGATTTTAGTGTTCTAAGCTCGTATATTTTTTTTCAGAGTCTTTAGATCAGAGGGCCTAGTGCGAGTTGATGTTTTCACTTTTCGCTATCGAAAACTATCGTTTTGTCTCTTTCATTCGCATTGACTATGAGCAGCATATCCGATAGTTTTCGATAGTGAAAAGTGAAAACATAAACTCGCACTAGGCCCTCAGTATTTTTTACGATTTTTTTTTGCGGCGGTACCTAACTGCTAGGTACTACTTACATTAACATGTATTTTTCTTAAGGCGGTTGTACGACCGAAAGTGGCGCCCTCAGGAGTTTTTATTTAATAAGTTATTAAAAAATATTTTAATAGGTAATGTTTTTCGTGGAGATTTTAGGGCCCATGGTCTAGTATTTTAAGAAGGTATCACTACCTACATGCTCTCGTTGTCATTCGTAGAAGTAGATAGAAAATGTGTCAAAAACGGCCACTTTTAGCAGTTTTGCTTTCTACTTCTAGCAGTGACTACGAGGGAATGTAACGATACCATCTAAAAATACTAGACTGTGGGCCCTAAAAATTCCACGTAAAACATTATTAAAATTATGTATTAGAATTATAATATTAAATGAAATTCACCGCGGTGCCACTTTCACTCAGGGTGCCGTACCGTACCTTAATATTAATTATTTAAGGCGCTCATAGCGGTCCTTTAGGGCCGCCATTACATTTTTTTATTACACGTAAATCAAGCCAATATTTAAAAAAAAAAGAAACAACCATGCCCTCTTAAATTATTGTCTCTCATATTTTTTTTAATATCTAATAGTTTTTTAAAATACCTTTATAGTTACATTAAATATTTTGGGAAGGTACCTAACTACGGAAAAATCACGCTCTAAAAAGTATGAAACAATATAATATTTACAAAATTCAATAAAAAAAGGATAAGCTGGATTTGGTATTGCGACTACGGTTATCCTTTTTATTAACCGACTTCAAAAAAGGAGGAGGTTCTATGTTCGTCTGTATATTTGTTTTTTTTGTGTATGTCCACCGATTACTCGATAACGGCTGGACCGATTGAAATGATTTAGCGCGCCCGCAGACTACAGACTTTCTATCGGCCGACAGTTTAGTCGGGTTCTCAATCAGTATGAAGGTGTATGCAGGTGCGCACACTAGAACGATTCGGTGTCGGCCGATAAATAAGTTGGATGGGCTTCCCGACTAAACTGTCGGCCAACTATCGGCCGACTGGTTAATCAGTATTGGCTCACATCCACGCGCGCACACACGACGATCGTTTAGTCGGCCGGCTTGGCCGATAGTTCATTTCGCTCCGAGTTTTGGCGCCGGACAGTCGAGGGTTTATTAATAATGGCATCGCTAATTGTATTGTAGGACAGACGTCTTAAATTTTATCGAGGAAATAGAATAAAAATATATCTCTCTCTATATAAGAAAAAAATTAAAGCTTACTCTGACGTTAATATAAAGAAAAAACTCTGGGAGGAAGTTTGTGAAATTTTGTTCCAGATTGGAATCAGCTTAGTGCCGAGCGCTCGCATGATATTAACGTGTTTCATATTTTTTTAATTCATCGAAATTACAGATGAATAAATTCAATAGTTCTAGGGGTTGCCAACTTTTTTGCATCAAATTTCGCGTGATAACGATCGACAAACTGAGTGGTGCATTGTTTCAATATCCCAGTCTACCACGCAATGAATCGAACCTGCCTGAACCGGCCGGGCAGAAATTGAAATGATGAATTTTAATTTGGCTTATGTAATGATCACCATACTAACCTAACATTACCCAGAAGCAGTCAATGCTCACCAAATCTTTTTGGGTGGTTTAGGATTTGGTGAGCATTTACTAATTTTGGAGAACAAAATGGTTTTTTGGTATGTATGTATGCTAAAGTATTAATTCATTTCATTCCCTTTTAATTACCTACCTAGTAAAAAATCTGTTGTCTAGCATCCATATGCTATGTAGGTTAGGTAGGTATGTTTTGTTAGTTATGTATATAAATCAAATATTCAGCTTCAGAAAGCTGAACTGACATATGCTATGTAGGTTAGGTAGGTATGTTTTGTTAGTTATGTATGTAAAATCAAATATTCAGCTTCAGAAAGCTGAACTGACTTGGATGAATTTTTTTCGGAAGATCGAGTAATTTGGAATGTATTGTGTAAATTTTTCCATTTATTTAAACTTATTTATTTATTTAAACTTTATTGCATAAGAAAATTCAATTGGCGGACTTAATGCTTTAAGGCATTCTCTAACAGTCGACCGGAAAGGGTGTTAAAGAAAGAAATCGTGGCGGCAAAAAAAATGGATAACTAAATATCCGTTAATCATAAATAAGGATCTAGCTAAAATAAAAATATAAACCCACATAACAATACATACATAAATAATCCTAATTGCTATAACATTACATACACATCCATTCAATAATCTATGACTGAAGATTGGATGTACCCAATATTCTTTCTCCATAGTATGAGAGCAGTAATAACCATTCTAGACAAAAGTAAATTAATTTTCATTGTGCGACAGTTCTCTTCAAAACTCGGTTACAAACTACACTAGCAAATCATTCGAAAAGTCGGCCGACAGTTGGCTAGTCTGCGCACTCATCACCAACCCGACTGTTTAGTCGGGCCAGTGTGCGCGCTAGCAACCCAACCCGATCAAACTATCGGCCGATAGAAAGTCTGTAGTCTGCGAGGGCTCTTAAACGTTACACAGTTTGTTCCCAATCCCAAGTTGGTCCCATTTTTCGAAATCGGTTCAGTAGTTTTCGAGTTATCCTGAAAATACTGGTAAATATTGCTCGAGTTTTGACGAATCTACAGACATAGCTTCTTTGTTTATGAACCAATTTAGATAATTCTTGTTTTGTTGGAAAGGGAATATCTTAAGGGTGATTTGATGTTAATTTCATTGGCATTGAACCTTGGACTTCGAATATACACATGAGAACTCTTCAAAATCAAATAGGATAGTGTACTAGTGATTACATTAAAGTATTGAAAAGTTTCGCATTAGTAATTTTTATTGGGATACAGGCTTTACTTACGGATTGATGAGGCGGATGGACCGTAACCCACCGCGCGGGCCCAATGCGGATTGGTGGGTATTAATAAGTGCAAATGCAGCTGGGACTAACGGCTTAACGTGCCTTTTGAAGCACGGATTCGCGTTAGAGTATATATTCTGTGGCACGGAGGCGATCGAGATAATACACTTTGGTAACCCATCCCACGGCTGACTCTTGCCAAAGTTGCTTAACCTCCACAATTTCAGGCCAACCGGACTTCCAAAGGTCGCGGGTTTGATTTCTCCCTGAGAATATGATCTGGTGCGGGTCGTTTTTTTTTACAATATTATTTAGTAGGTATTATATAAAAATATCTATGAACGCTGCTTCTACTTATTCAGTTGTCAAAAACATCTTCTGACAAACCTACCACAAAAAAGTTAAAAATAAAAAGATTAAAAAAAAAACGACTTCAAAAACCTGCCTATAAAAAGCAAGAAATAATATTTAAATCATAAGATATGCATTATCATTGTTATAATAAAAACACGTCTATTGAAGTCGGGTGGGGCTGGAGTACAACTTCCTATTTTTTTTTTCTAAAAGCCCCACCCGACTTCAGTAGAAGTGTTTTTATTATAACAATGATAATGCATATCTAATGATTTTAATTATTTCTTGCTTTTTATGTGCAGGTTTTTTTTGAAGTCGGTTTTTTTGTTTTATAAATAATTTTTATTTTTTTATTTTTAGTGTCAGTACCTTCTGTATTAGGTATATTATTTAGGTAGAAAAATCGACTCAGCCAAACGTGAGATAATCGCGAATAAACGTACATACATACTGAGAACCTCCTTTTTTTGAAGTCGGTTAAAAAGACTACACTAAAGTATCCCTTTTCCATAAAAAAAAATCATCTAATTTGGTTCATAAATAAGAAAGTCGTCAAGGTAGTTGATGCAAAATCATAGTATTTTCAGGATTACTTGAAAACTACCCGACCGATTTGAAAAAAAATTAAATGGGACCATTTCGCAAGCAAACTCAATCGAACAAGAAAAGAATAATCAAAATCGGTCCATAAATGTCGAAGATACGCGCGAACAACGATAAAAAAACATACAATCGAATTGAGAACCTCCTCCTTTTGTTGAAGTCGGTTAAAAAAAAGAAAAACCTTCTTCAAAAAACCTTAAAACAAAAACAAAAAACCGCATCAAAATTGTCTCTAAATAAAAAGCAAGAAATAATATTCAAATCATTAGATACGAGATACATACATACATACATACATACACTCACGCCTGTTTCCCATGGGGGTAGGCAGAGACTATGGATCGCCACCTGCTACGATCCTTGCACACTTCTTTCGCTTCATTCATATCCATCACTCTTTTCATACATGCCCTGCGGTTTTTGTCACTGCGTACACCAGCCTTTTTTATAATAACCTCTATTTGGTCCGCGTAGGTTTTTCTGGGACGCCCTCGTGCAATCGTTCCTTCCACATTCGCACAGTATATCTCTTTCGTGATTCGCCTTTCATTCATCCTCTCTAAGTGACCAAACCACTGGAGCATTCCTTTCTCAATTCTTGTCACTATATCATCTTTCAGACCACACCTTTTGCGAATCACCTCATTGCTCACTCTATCACTCAGTTTTACTCCGCATATTTTCCTCAACGATCGCATCTCTACCGCATTTATTCTGCTTTCATTCTTCTTCTGCCATACCCAAGATTCACTTCCATACATCAGTGTCGGTACCAGCACTCCGTTATGAATAGCCATTCGCGCCTTTGCAGAAACGGTTTGGCTACTCATAACCGAGTGTATAGCACCACTCACCGAATTTCCTTTCTTCACTCGTCTTTCTATGTCTTCCTCACTCTTTCCGTCCCTTGTGAACAAACTCCCCAAGTATACAAACTCACGGACTTGTTCCACTTTTTCGCCACCTAACATTACCGTACAGTCAGTCATTTCTTCATCTCTCTCAAACACCATCACTTTAGTCTTAGTTACATTCACTTTCATCCCTTTTCTCACAAAATCTTCATTCATAACCGACATCATTTCCTGCAACTCTTGCGCAGAAGACGCAAGTATAACTTGGTCGTCAGCGTAGAGAAGGCACTTGATTTGAGTCCCATTCATCACAACCCCACAGTCACGTTCTTTCAGACCTTTCATACAACTGTCCAAAAACAGATTAAAGAGCCATGGTGACGCAACACATCCCTGTCTGACACCCCTAGAGATGCCAAACCAGTCAGTGTATACGCCGTCAATCCTGACGCATGCACGGGAATCCTCATAGAGAGATTTCAGTGCATGAATCAGTCTGCTCTCCAATCCGTATTCGGACAACACCTTCCATAGCTCATTCCTGTCAACTCGATCGTAGGCCTTCTCCAGGTCCACAAAGGCACAGTAAACCTTTTTGTGCTTAGCCAGGTGTTTTTCGGTTAAGCACCTCAAGGAGAAGACCTGATCCGTGCATCCCATTCCCTTTCTGAATCCCGCTTGCACATCCCAAATACTCTGATCAGTTTTTTGCATCACTCTTTCAATCAGTACCTTTGCATACAATTTACTGACAATGCTGAGAAGACTGATCCCGCGGTAGTTTTTAGCATCCTGCCGTGACCCTTTCCCTTTGTACAGCGGCACGACCACGGCTTTACGCCAATCTTCCGGCACTTTGCCACTGTTCCAACATTTATTAAAGATCAGGCACAGCCAGGACGCAACCAGCTCTTTCCCACCTCTCAGCATTTCAACAGTAATTCTGTCATATCCTGCTGCTTTCCCTTTTTTCATGCTCTTCATTGCACTAATAATCTCATCCATATATATATCTCTTTCATCCACTTCTGTCTCTTCCTCGTCTTCCACCCTTTTATCCGAGGCTTCTAGCATAGAGCCATCCGCCTCAAACAAACTCTCAAAATATTTCATCCACTCCTGTAGTACACCTTTTTCATCTGTCACTAGCTCACCTTTTTCATCTCTTATCACATTCATTTTAGACTTATGTGATCCACTTCGAGACGTTTTCACTTGTTTCCAAAACAATTTTATATTGTCTCGAAAGTTATCACAGAGTTTGAAGTCACACGTTTCTTTCATCTTTCTCTTTTTTTCGTCTACTTTTTCTTTCACTACTTTCTTAATCCTTTTAAACTCCCTTGCAACTGTATCAACATCCTCTTCTGTAACACTTGCATTCACTCTTTTACTGGCTTTGATGGCCAGCAGATCCTGCCATACTTTTTTCTTTTCATTCACTATCTGTCTTACCTCACTATCCCACCAGTTTATTGGGGGAGCATTCTTCCTTTTACTCACTCCACATATTTCCTCAGCTGTTTCAGTCACACCTTTTTTAAACTTTTCCCAAACTTCCTCAAGCTTGCCATCTTTCACTTCAGCCACATTTCCCAATCGTTCTTTCAATTTGCACAAATATGTCTTTTGCACTTCCACTTCATCCAGGTTCTCAACTTTTACTCTAGTCAGCTCCGTTGTTGACACTGTGGGACGATGACGCCAACTTTTGAACAGACCACTAACCCGAGACACTACAAGAAAGTGGTCTGTTCCAATGTTACTACCCCTAAAGACCCTGGTGTCTACAACTCTGCCCTTCAGTCTTTCATCAACAATCACAAAATCGATCATACTCTTCTTTTCCCCTCTCTGCCAAGTGTACATATGAATTTCCTTGTGGTCAAACATGGTGTTCGTTACCACAAGATTCTTTTCTAAACATACCTCAATCAAACTCCTGCCATTATCATTTACTCTTTTGTCTCCATATATTCCTAAAACTCCCTCACATCCCTCTCTTCTCACACCTACCCATCCGTTAAAATCTCCAAGCATAACTATCCTTTCATTATCTTTGCATTCATTCAAGATGTCTTCCACACTTTTCCAGAAATCCTCCTTTTCCGTTGCTGACTTGGATATATCGGGAGCATACACGCCAATGACGCGTATCCGAAGTAATCCTACTTTGAGTCTAAACCAGAGAAGTCTGGGACTAACACACTCATACTCAGTCATGCATTCTATCATCCTTTCCGACAGCAGGAGTCCCACGCCCATACTCGCGTGCTCATTTTCGGCAACGCCCGACCACAGAACTTTAAACGGGCCATGTTCTGAGACTCCTTTGCCCTTTCTTTTCGTCTCGTTCACGCATAAAACATCCAACTTCTTTTCTTTCATAATCAAACACACCTCATCCATTTTCTCCTCCATCGCTCCACATACATTCAGCGTAGCAAAACGGGTCTCCGATGCCCGCTTTTCGCCCCGAGAGAAACAAGTTACGCGTGATGAGTGGCGAGCTCTATCGCCGCAGCCAGGTTTATTAAAAAAATTTGAAACCATTTTGTTCCCACGATTAGCTAGGGAAAGACAACTGTCCACCACACAGAGCCCCGCGTGTGTGGTAAGGCTATTTACGCCTGGAGGGCACCAATTTCCAGGGTGGCACGCTTATGACTAGGCACGCCCCTAGCCATGCAGCCATCGGCACGGCAGACCTTAGCTTAGCGGAGGGGAAGGAATAGGATTAGGATAGGGATGTGAGGTGGGTATAGGAGTGTGTAAAATGGGACGGATCAGGGTACAAAAAGGACACCGTTGCTGCGGGGGGGTTGAGAGGTTGCAGCAGCGGAGGCTGAGGGTCCGGGGGCGCTTACCCGTACTTGTCATAGGGAAACCGGACAAGTCCTCTGAACATATCAATTTTAATAAAACACGTCTAATGAAGTCGGGTTGGGCTTATAGAACAAAAAAGTGGTCCTCCAGCCCCACCAGACTCCAATACTTAGACGTGTTTTATTAAAATTGATATGCGTATAATAATAATAATAATAATCATTTAATTCTCGACTATCTCGTGTCTAATGATTTGAATATTATATCTTGCTTTTTAGAGACAATTATGATGCGGTTTTTGTTTTAAGGTTTTTTTGAAGGAGGTTTTTCTTTTTTTGAATTATTATTTTCTTGCTTCGTACTCACAGACCATACAACAAGTACTTACGTTTCGTACTTTTTCAGAGAGCAATTTTTTCGTAACTACCTAGTTGGGTGTTTAGTTTCTTAAACTTCTTTATTGGATGAAATAGTTTATCTTTGCAGGAGCAGTACCTACTTAAGTTATAGGGTACTGAATAAAACTCAGAAACATCAAACACTAGCTGATACTAAGGTAATAATCAAACTAAATAAAGGAAAAAAAAGTGTATTAAAGTGAGTACATTTATTTTTAAATAAAAACATTTCTAATTTATAAGAAAGGAGGTTGCACACAAACTTGTTTCAAGTATTTAGAGCATCCAAGCACAGGAGCCACTGGTGGTAACAACGGAGATGTCAATAAACCACATGTGCATGGTGTGTTACCACAAATACCACATCCACACGACACAGGAGCGGGATAGATGGACTCAATAATAGGCGGGAAACTCAGACTAGTCGGTATATTGCAAGTGCAAATTTCCGCTCCACAATTGCAATTAGCACCTCCGCAGGTGCATGGAGTAGTGCCACAACTGCAAGTTGGCATAGCACAGTTACAGCCTGAAGCACAGTTACACGTCGGCGTAGCGCAGTTGCAGCCTGAAGCACAGTTACACGTCGGCGTAGCGCAGTTGCAGCCTGAAGCACAGTTGCACGTCGGCTTACCGCAGTTGCAACTTGTATCACAGTTACATGTCGGCGTAGCGCAGTTGCAGCCTGAAGCACAGTTACACGTCGGCGTAGCGCAGTTGCAACCCGAAGCACAGTTACACGTCGGCGTAGCACAGTTGCAACCGTTAGCACAACCGCATGATGGCGTTAGAAAACTCAAAGCCTGCACATCTACGATGGGCACGGAAGAAATTTCTAGCACCGGATTGTAGCAAGACGGGAATCCTGGAGAAACGATGGGTGATTGTGGACGTACGAGGAATGCTGACGCTTGCATCTGAAAGAATAGATATAGGTAGCTATAATTTTTGTATTGTTTTTCATGATTCCTGACGCTTATACGATCAACCAATTCAGTTAAAAATACAGTAGGTATTCGTGTGATTTCGATGAAATGAAAACCTATGGTGCAGCATTTAATAGCATTTCATAGTTAACTGGTTTGATAAGGACACAGACTGCTACTGGATTCCATGTGCTCAGCTCAGTCTAGACTGGAATGCTCGGGAATGAGTACATTCCAGTACCAAAGAAAATTAGCAATGTATCAATCCATCTGTCAAATGAAAGCGATTACGATATCCATGTAAGTTAGGCGGTAGGGTCCATGGACTGGATTGCTCGCTGAAATAGGTAGGTACTCCCAGACCTCCCAGTGCAGGTTCACGTTATTAAAGGGGCATCCCAGCGAAGAATTCAGTTACTGGACTGGACTGCTCACTGAAATGGATTCCAGTGCAGGTTCACGCTGTTCTAGGGGCATTACAGCGCAGGGTTCGGTTACTAGACTGGATTGCTCACTGGAATGGGTACTTCCAGATCAGGTTCATGTTATTCCAGGGGTATCCTAGCGCGGGATTTAGTTACTGGACTGGTTCGTTCACTGGAATGGGTATCTAATTGCAGTGCAGGTGCACGTTATTCCAGGGGCATTCCAACCATTTCCAGCGAAGGATACGGTTACTGGACTGGATTGCTCACTGGAATGGGTACTTCCAGGTCAGGTTCATGTTATTCCAGGGGAATCCCAGCGCAGGATTTAGTTACTCGACTGGTTCGTTCACTGGAATGGGTATCTAATTCCAATGCAGGTTCACGTTATTCCAGGGGCATTAAAGCGAAGGATACGGTTACTGGACTGGATTGCTTCACTGGAATTATGTGAACTGGATAGTAGGTACCTACTTATCCACTTACTTCAATTTTGGTGTATAAGTTCCTAGGTATCTACTTCTTACCTACAATTATTTTTTGTGCTATTATTTTTATTAATGAAATTGGTACTTACGAAAGCTAAGCTTAAGCAAAGCAAAACTGTTCGTCGATACATGGTTTATTCTAAACTTAACTGATGTGTACTGTTCCGAAATTATGGTTTATATATTTTTTAATATCAAAGTTACAAAAAATAATCGCAATACTTTAATCGGTTAACAGGTTTCAAAAGCTAGGAATTTGTGTAACAGTACCTAACATTGTAATAATAATTGTAAGTGTAATGAATGATAAACGATAACAATCGATGTTACACTGGATTTCATAAATCAAAAAATATCTAGGTAAGTAATAATTATTGAAAATTTAGATTTAGGAATTCACAATGCTATTTTTATATTAAGACTAGCGGCCGCCCGCGACTTCGTCTGCGTGGAAAAGTTTATTGCTATCCCTCGAGAATAATACCAATTATGTATTCTGTGATAATACTTTTTCAAATTCAAATTCAAAAATAATTTATTCAGTCTAGGCTGTTACAAGCACTTGTGAATGTCATAGAAGCTACGCCATCAGTTCGCAAACCCTAAGCGGGAGACCTTGTAACGAGAAGAACCGGCAAGAAACTCGTCAAGGGCTGCTTTTTTCTCCCTGTATATTTCATACAGAGTCCTCAACATTCAAAAATGAGCTCCACATTTAAAGTCAGGTCAGAGGTTTCGGCATGAAAGTTACCCTATGTCCTTCTCTATATCTCTGACAACGATTATGCAAAATTTCATGATGATCGGTTCAGTAGTTAAGACGTGAAGACGTAACAAACAAACAAACGGACTTTCGCATTTAAGTGTGCAAGGATCGTAGCAGGTGGCGATCCATAGTCTCTGCCTACCCCCATGGGAAACAGGCGTGAGTGTATGTATGTATGTCTATTAATATCTTCTATCAATATTGATCGAAACGTTTAAGTAACTTAATTAATAGCTAAACCATCAGGTAGATAGGAACTATCAAACTGAACATAACTTTCACTATGGGACTAACTCTGAATCGCGAAAAAAAATCTCCTGTTTTATACAAAAATTATAACGAAAATATGAAAATGAAACGGCTGATTTTTTTCAGAGTTGGTCCCATAATAGTAAAAGTTGATCAGATTGATGGTCCCCTTAGAGTAAGACGGGCTTCTACAGAAAGAGAAGCCATACGAAGCGTTTCCCCTCTGCCGAAGTACAAGCCCAAATGGGCATACGCGTTAGTAAAACCAGTTGCGCCCGGATTTCTTTCTAGACCGAGTCCAGTCGCGCATGTGAACGCTGCTCTGTTTAAAATGTCGAATTGATGAGTTTTTTGCTGTTAAAAGAGATCTTGAACATCAAGTATACAAAAAGACGGTTTTACATTTCACATAAAAGTATTTTTTTATCGTATTATTGCTATTTGTTTACATTTAAACATTAAATTCGTATATTTTATTCTTGATTAGTTGTCAAATTTGTTCAGTGACATCAGCGGGCTGATTATCTAATTAGAAACCGCCTAGCGACCGGTCGCAGTTCACAGATGAACGTAATACATTGCTACTTTTCTTTGGGGTAAAAAAAAACGTACCAAAGAAAAGTAGCAATGGATGTCAAATGCAACCGGTCGCTAAATAGTTTCTTTTTAGATAATCAGGGTGCCGGTCTGCTAGTCCATGGCTCGTCCGTACAAATTTCAGATCTGTCGCTAGATAAATCCGTGTTCTCGCCGATGGGCAACTTAGTGATGTTACCGTTAAATAATGTTTGTCGATAAAGTGTTGGTCAATCTGGCCCTGATTCTGCGCCAAATTCATTTGCGAGATTTTTGGATGATTTGCTCTGCACTGATGTGGTCGCGACAGATATCGCGAAATAAATGTCGAAATAGTAGATTATACAACAAGTGAATAAAAAGAGAATTTAGTTCGAGGGACTAACGGCCGTCTCTCGAGCAAGATAATTAGGCGCATGATAGCTGCATGACAGCTAAGTTCATGACACCGTTTTAATTTGGTCGAGTTGTAGTTAGGAAAGACTTATGAGATTCTTATCCAAGCTGAATACTGACCGTAAGTAGTACTGTTAAATAAACTATATTCAAATTAAAGCAAATAACACTGCTAAGAGCTGAATAGTAGCCGAAGATTCAGCATCGCTCTGTATAACTTAAAATCGCTTATTATTCACTCTTATGGTTGAATTAAACGCACTTTTTAGAGTGGCGATGGTAAAAAAGCAATTATTCAATTTGATTCGATGTAACTGTGATCAACGTTAAGACGGGGAGCGATCACCGATTGTTGTAAATTCAAATTGTTGGGTGTGCAGATGGCAGTACTGTCAGGGAGCGATGTTCAGTGTCAGCAGCCTGAGCCCAACATCCCTGGGTACACATTAGTCCCAACCCAATCACCTACACTCTCGAGCTTTTTGTTAAAGCTCGAGCGTATAAAAATGACCTCTTTGTTGTTATTCACCCCATTGTAAAATGATTGAGTTTGTAATCTTTATTCCTTTTTCCGTATCGATATTGCTGCATCGACAGTTGAGCCCAGCCCTTTATGTCAAAAACCTGTCATATTTTGATGTGTGACTCATCCGTACACAAATTTTTGCTGTTTTGTTTTATTTTTTATGTGTGAGTGTCGTCATTACAGTGTAGTTTTTGTATGTGGGTATGCGGAACTGCACTTGTGTGCATTCCCCCCCCCCCCCCCCGCAAAAAATGCCAGAATAATTTGAATAGAGTAATATCGCTAAGGCTTCTCCCTTCGTGACAAACGAAGCCTTTTGTTGCTCGAAGATGGTCCCTATCTACTATATTGTGGTTTAGCTATTAATTCTGTTAAACACGTTGGAGATACCATGCTATAAACATTCTGTACCATACCTATGCTATAAACGGGTCCAGTACTTGGTTTCGAATGACGTTGTAGCGACACACGTTGTGGCGAAAAAATGTCAGCGTGGTACGCTGGAGCGAAAAATCATTGGAGCGAAACCCACTCGTTCGAATGACGCGACAGCGACAAACTTTATGGCGAAATATAATTGTATGCCCGTTTGAAACTCAAAAGTTTGAAAATAAAACACAAAAATCATTTATTTTTGAAAAAAGAAATATATTATATACCCGGAGCATCCTCAGGAGTTAGATCGTGCGTAAACCAACACCTTTTTACGCACGATCTAACTTCTGAGGATGCTCCGGGTTGAAGCGAAACACGTGTAGAGTAGCCTAATTGGGTTGGTAAACTTTTCCAAAACTGTTGTGAATTATATATTTTCTGGTATCTTTTGGCTTTGGAGTCTTTGGAATAACCAATTGCGGAATTTTTATAATACTTCATTTTAATTTAAATAATAATTTAAAATTAAAATTTACAGCATGGTACAATAAATCACTTTTACGGCTGTATGCGTAATGCCTTTGCTCAAATACAAAAAAAAAAAAGTTTTTCATTGGCAATGTCAACTAGTTGTCATGTCAGTCACAGTCAGCTAAAATAATTAAAACAACTATTTTGTGAGCAAGTTTGTAGATATACATATATTTACGTGATCATCACAAACGTATAAAGCTCTCTGACGATAATTCCTGTTAAATCCTCTGCACCACGTCTCTTTCAAAGGTATGGGAATTGTAAAAAAACGTTCTGCGGCTGGTCACATCTTTATTTCAACAAAACGGAATAAAGCAGTGTAGTTACTTCATCGGCGTAATAAGATGGATAATGGATTTCTTCAAGCTGATCCATTTCCCATAACCGAACAAGAAAAACACTAGAAAATCACAATAAATAAGCTGATAAACAAACAACAACATTAGGTCGTGATTAATGAGTAATGACCAAAGAGTAAAATGATTATGATTACTCTTTGACACTGTCTGACAAATCTGTCCTGTCAATCAGTTTTTTAATCAGTAAATGCAAGGAAACTTCGTGTTCAGCCGTTCGTTTGATATTTTATCGCGATAATAATATAAAAAAATATATTTGGTTAACAAGGTAAAATAAAAAAAACATAATATTATTTTCTTTATTCTTCAAGTGTGTGCTATAAAAAAAAAAAACAATTCTCTTCGAAAAAGTTTACCAACCCAATTGGTGAAGGTCGAAGGTGTGTTGCTGTCTTGCTAAATGCAGGTATTGTCACAATATAGAGAGAGTACAGTAGTTAGTTTAGCTTAGCCTCGCGCGCTCGAACAACGCACACATAGACATCTTTCACCGACACTGTAAAACCGGAATCTCAAAACAATCTCAAACCAGTAGCCCTACCGCCCAACTCAAAGCTTTAAGAGCTTATTAGATCATCCTGAATTAAGGATCCGGAATGAAGTCGCTCCTTAATTCAGAGAAGTGTAATTGCATTCAGGAAGCTAGGATCCTAGTTAGCATCCTAGTTAGGATAGAAAATGGTCTCCGGCGTTAAGGATGCTAAATCGGAAGCACTTAGGACAGTGTAATCGCATTAAGGACGCTCTGCTCCGATACAGTAGTACCACAGCCTAAAGAGTATACAGTCAGTCAACGCTTTTTATGTTGGTGAAAAAAAAGCCTTCGTTTAGATAGACAGTTTGCGCAACGACAAAACTAAGTGTACAAGGGCATAATAACTCTGTGATTTGCTTTTTTGAATTAAAAAAAACCGGCCAAGTGCGTGTCGGGCCACGCGCAGTAGGGTTCCGTAGTTACCATATACCATACCTTATTTAATACCATACCTTATTTAATACCACTATAATTTTCATCTGCAAAAATAACTATTTTTTTCATAGTGTTTGTATAAACGACAATGTTATATTTGCGGTTTTGGAAAATGTGCTATATCTCTAAAATGACTAAATATGTCTCATTCAAACGAATTTTCGTAAATAGTGTTTATAAAGATCTACAACATTTTTTATTGTTTTATTTTTTACTCTCTTAGTTTAAAAGTTAGAGGGGGGGACTCACACATTTTACCACTTTGAAAGTGTATATTTTCTAAACGGTTGACTTTGAGAAAAAATACTTTTAGAAACCTCAATGTCATTTTTAAAGGGGTGCCTTTTCATAGGCACCCCACACGTCTCGGTTAAATGATTTTTTTTCCGTTTCAGTTCCATGTATTTCATTTCCATCCCCCCATAATCTTTTATACTTTTTATATTTTGTGTAAAAATCGTTTAAAAGTCGTAAAAATTGCAGTTTTAATCTTGACAGCTGTCATCTGTTGGTATTTGCTTTTAAACTTGATTACAGGTATGTTATTAGATGAGTTATTCGCAAATTACATACTAGTACCTACTTCAGATTAGCATTGTAAATGACACGTACCTACTACCTACCTATACCTCCTACCTACATGTATTTTTACGGTCACTGTATTTTCGCCTCCGTTGCTTTGCGCAAGTACATTCGTGTAACTACTGTATGATCGTTAAGCTGTGATATCGGATCCGTTATTCAGGACGGTCTAATTGGCGACTGAATTTCTCGTCCTAAATCGGACTCTGAATTCCGGATCCTTAATTCAGGATGATCTAATAAGCTCTTAAAGCCTGAGCGATAGCTAGACTATATCCATCCTTGTCATATCATAACACGATGACAAGGACAGACTTTTACTCTGGCTTTGGTTGATGACGTCAGTGCACTGTCCGTCCTTGTCATCGTGTTATGATATGACAAGGATGGATATAGTCTAGCTATCGCTCTGGCTAAAGCTTTGAGTTGGGCGGTAGGGCCCCAGTTCGAGTACGTGACGCAGCAGTGAGAGCTGTCTTTGTGTGTGTGCGATGCTCGAGCTTAGTACTAAGCTCAACTTCTGTTAGTCTCTCTATTTTGTGGTATTGTGCACTTTTTGTGGTGTGCATGTGCATATTTTTGCGGGCGGGCGGGCGGTGCACCTTGCATATATTGTTTGCGGAAGTAAGCTACATATATATCTTTTTTCAAAATGGTTTGGGACTTCCGCCAAGTGACGCCTGATTCAATCAAATACAAAGTTCAATTCTCACTTTAATCAACAAAACAAAATGTTATATTTTGAGTAAAAAAAATGAGTACAAATACGTCTTTTCGACCATTGGTTTCTTGTTACGGAAAAAGTTTGTCGCTGTCGAGTGTCGCGTCATTCGACCGAGTGGGTTTCGCTCCAAACATTTTTCGCCCCAGCGTACCACGCTGACATTTTTTCGCCACAACGTGTGTCTATCTAACATAGATGGTAAATATAAAAAAAAAACATTATTTTCAAATTATATAATTTATTTACACTATATTACATCTATTAACAATCAACAAACTACCTCCCCTCCCAATTAACCACAATAACAATCATAATTTGTATTGTACATTTCACAACAATACAGGGTGCAATTTTTTAACACGTTTTTATTAGGTTGCTTTTTTTTAGTGTCAGTTCGATTTTCTTAACGTCGGTTCAATTCAAGCAAGTTTAAAAAAAAACCATGAATACAGTTTTGTTTCATTTTGAAAATAAAGAAATGTCTCCTTAGAGCAAAAACTCCTATCTCCTTTATTTAGAGTACCTACATTCCCTCCAGCCCCCCTACTCAAATGGCAAATTTTCTAAGCGTTTGAACGCTACGCTTACTATTAAAGCTTTAAAATAAGCTGTAAACTATAAATGACGTGCCGTAAGCTTGTCAATTCCGTACAATACATCAAAGTGTGTGATTTACATAAGTTTGCGACATGTGATTTAATCATCTATTGCCCATATTTAAACTTTAAAAGTAAGCGTAGCATCAGGGCTCTGTCACTCCGCGCGCGAGTTTGAAGCGCTCGGCGTCCTCTGAGAGGACAATTTTCATACATCAGAAAAGATATGACCTACGCGACAGAAAGAGAGGCAACTACTACGTGAATGTTTTGGAGCGAACGGAGCGCTGTGCAGCCTGAATTGCACTTTATTGTGTCGGAGCAAGAGTCGCTATTTATTTAAACGATTTTGCGGAGTGCAACTTCTGTACGCTAGTACTATTGTCTATTCTGTGGTAGCATGCAAACGTACAGAATGTTGATTATTTGATAAGGGGAGTAGGTACACTTAAACAACACCCTGTATTGTACACGTTGAAACATATAACATTGTCACTCAGCGAATTTACACAATTTATTTAGTTTAAAAAAAATAGTTATGTTTTTGGCTAACTTGTTGTTATGTATAGGTACTATGTTTTTATTTTACCTCTTGTAAATTGATCATCGACTTGAAAACAGTTAAAAAAAGCAAATACCTAAGTAGTTTAACTTCAAGAATAATGATAATATCATTAAAAATTGATAAATATTGAAAACTAGATGATTTCCATATTTGGCAATACGCAATAGTTAAAACATAAATGCATTTATATAAAAAAAAACGTTAGGTACCTATATGACAAAAAATGACTTGGAGATACAAAAATGCATATTTCTAAGCCTAAGTCTAAATAAACAACTTTGTAGTGATGAAATATAAAAAAAACAAGCAAATTATTATAGTGTTAAATCATACACTTGGTTAGATAGAACCCTACACTGGTCTATTGGAATTTCTCAATTTGTAATTTTCTCAAAATATGACATCGCAAAATTACATTTCTCGCAAAGAGCTAAGGCCGATAGTTCGGTTTCGGCTGAAATTCCTGTTTCGGTCAGACACTTATTATTTTACTCTTTCTTCGTTGAAGGTAGTTTTAATATCAAAGTAACTTTGATTTGGCTATTCCGAAGAAATGAAATCATTTCGAGATGACTGCACTATTAGTGTCATTTAATTTTTTTAACAAATTGTACAGTACGAGGCAAATATCTTGATACTTTTTCGACGAAGTGGGGATAAGTTCGCGCATGTGCTCTTGTGAGCGACCAATAGCACAGAATAACTAATAGTACAAGTACAGAAGCAGCACGCCGCATACCCAACTAGCATTTTGGTAATAAGAATTGGTGTTAAAAGAGTTATTTAAAAGTGATTTTGGCAAGCAAGAGTTATACAAAGGTTTTAGCAATTGGTGTTAGAGCACGCTCTAACCCCTTACAACCTCTTATTTGGGCCCACGTCTTATAGCGCTATAAGTAATAGAATGGTTATAATGCTCACTCTTTTAACACTCAGAGTTACATTACAGTTATAGAGTGGCGTTAATGGCAAACAATTTTTCGTATCTATAATGGTGGTATAATATAAATCTTGCTACCTCAAGCACTTTAAAGTCTGTATTATGGTTATAATTAAAACTATAGGTGGTACACAAGTTGTAAAGTCTGCTGGTATAACTTTTATAGTAATATATTAGTTCTTTTTTAGGTTCATTTTTTTCTTGGAGTTACTTTATGTATCTTGATCAGTGTTGATTCGCAACTCAGAGCTGTAGCGAGTTTTCTTCTTCTAATAGTTTTCATTATTTTAGTTCTTAAAGTGTTACTGTTGTGTGATGTGTGATATCGTGTAAAAATAATGGCCAACTAAGGAAGTGTAATTAAGATTGTCAATAACTGCATCAGTCAAGTTTGATTTCTTCATCATATGGCTAACATTTATTGCGAGTGCTACTTTATTGAGAGAATAATATAAGTTTTGCATCTCAATTTTGAAGGGCCTTGAAAATAAGTGATATTTGAATTAAAAATAATTTGTATTTTATCACGCGGGGCATACACTCAATATACATTTAGATAAAAACAGGACATTGGCTCTGTCTTTTACAGTTATTGTGTATTGTAGTAATAATATTGTGTTTTAAAATGAGAAAATTATACAAAAATGGGTTTTAAACTAGTTTTTTTTCTGAATTATTTTTAGGTTATGTTTGATTTAGCATGGCGTCTATTCCTTATTACCCTAGGTTCCTATTATTACTATTAAAGAACAAGAAGTGCTAGATGGCCTGTAATTAGAACTATTGATGCACTTGTAATACCAGAACAGGGTTTTAAAGGTAATAAGAGTACAAGTTTAAGGTGTTTGGTTTTACTATGGTTCGACTTGGATGTAAAGGTAGTGGTATTTTAGGGTTACGTTTCTGTTAACTGACTGACTGACAATGACACTTTCGTTTTATCCACGAACTCATAGCGAAAATCACAAAATTCTGACTACTAGATCAGAAAAGATAACATTTAGAGGTTAGAGACATTAAACATCTATAAGAGTAATATTTTATATGTTTTATGATATTAAGTGAAAATAAGAGTTACAATGGTACCTTTTCTACTGACGCAACGTTAGGGTTGTCTTATTATAAATGAACTGCGTAGCATAATATATCATAATTCGAAAAACGACAACTGTTTATTGGTTTTTTTATTTTGACATCCGTACACGGCACAGTAATGTCGACTCGACATTGTTACTATTATAAAGAGACAATACCTACGCAGGCAGTAAGATGCCGCGCGACTACACAGGCGGGCGTGTGGCAGCCCTTTGCTCACTTGTTCCCAGGGTTGCAAAAAATCATGATTTTTTATTTTATTCAAAAACATCAGATTTTTTTAAAAAATCGTGATTTTTATGATTTATTTGATTTTTTTGATTTTTATTAGGTTTTGCGACCATTACCCTAGTTTTTCTTGTGGGCAACATTTCTATTTAGGTAGAATTGATGTATAGTGCTGGCAACACCACCAAAAAAGGAAAATGTCACATTGACCAGAAAAATCGATTTGAGTAAATTTAAGTTCTGAGTGTTTATTTGTTTATACTTCCGAAAATGAATTATCTGTATCTGTCTGTCTTTGCTACTTGCATTGCATGTAATGAATAAAAGTACCTAATCATTATTGTTAAGTATATTTTTACTGACACAAAAATCTAATATTTGATTGTTGGTTTTTATTGCGATAAATAACTTAGCTTACACCTATCGTACTTTGTATTAATATTGTTTTCGAACATTACAGTTCATTAATATGCACTCCCAGCGTTAAATTAATTCCTTTTTCGGATTTTGATTTAAATCAGTGATTTTTATTAAAAAAAATAATGTAATAAAAATCGTGATTTAAATCATGCAACCCTGTTTGTCCCGCCGGCGGAACGGCTAGCGGTAGGTGCTAATCGCGCGACCTTGAGCGAGTGATGGAGGCCTGCCAATAGCGCGCACCCCCCTCCCGCCGCCCGCGCCCCTCACCGCTACGCATGCCCAAAATACGCGCTCCGCGCAATCCCCACCCGATTTCAAGAAGTTTGCCTCGTACTGTATTCTTTTCTTCTTCTTCTTATTTTAGTATGGCAATCTACTCTCTTCTTGGAAGTAATTTTTGCCAGTGTCAAGTATTGAATATTTCAGTGGTAGCTGTTTTGTTTCAGTTTAGGTACATTAGAATGCGGGTGCATCGCATTCCAATGCTTCTTGGAGCATTTGGCACCAAGTATATCAAGACAGTTGTTCACGGTAAGTTCTGCCGAGGTAGCCACCACTACAATAAAAGTCTCAGCTTCACACAACCAAGATTGCGCCTATTTCAATTATATATATATGTTACGGCTAATACCCGGAGTGCGGTTAAACCTAGTTTTAGCCGGCTAAAACTAGGTGTAGCCGCTAGCTGTTGGCTAAAACTAGGTGTAGCCGATTTGCTCGCGGCTAATACTAGGTGTAGCCGGCTAAAACTAGGTCCAGCATGGGATATAAAGAAAGTTTTTTCTGTTGTCTGTTAAAAAAAATAACCTCGAAATTTAACCTTCGCGCTCGCCTTAAATTTCTAACCTAACCCGGGACCTACAGGAGTAAAGCAGATCGGTTACACCTAGTTTTAGCCAACAGCTATCGGCAACAGTTTTAGCCGGCTAGAACTAGGTTTAGCCGCACTTCGGGTATTAGCCGTAACATATATATTGTTCAGTTGCGTAGACACTTGTACCACAAAACTGCACCAATTTTAAGACACAATATCCACTATGAGTCAATTTGCAAATAATTAACTTAGACACCAAACTGAACAAGACAAAATGGTGCCAAAAAATCCACTGTATTCTTTTGTATGTATGTAGATATGGCCACAGATTAAAATTTATTCATTTTTCATCGGAGGAGGTTCACCACTAGCTAGAACATTCTTCATAGTTTTCATCATAGATGGTATGATTCCAATGTGTCCAAAAACTCCACTGTATTCTTTTGTATGTATGTAGATTTGGCCATAGATTAAAATTTATTCATTTTTCATCGGAGGAGGTTCACCGCTAGCTATAACATTCTTCATAGTTTTCATCATAGACGGTATGATTCCGATGTGTCCAAAAACTCCACTGTATTCTTTTGTATGTATGTAGATATGGCCGTAGTTAAAAATTTATTCATTTTTCATCGGAGGAGGTTTACCGCTAGCTAGAACATTCTTCATAGTTTTCATCATAGACGGTATGATTCCAATGTGTCCAAAAACTCCACTGTATTCTTTTGTATGTATGTAGATATGGCCATATATTAAAATTTATTCATTTTTCATCGGAGGAGGTTTACCGCTAGCTAGAACATTCTTCATAGTTTTCATCATAGACGGTATGATTCCAATGTGTTTGTCGACGCATTTCACTGCACACTTCTCAAAGTCTATCGTACATTTGTCTACCTGAAAACAAAAATAAAAAACATTATGAAATAAAAGACTTTTTAACGGATACTAGCGCGGTTTTATTGAAAGTACTTTGGTAATTAGTTGGTATTTGGTTTGATTTTTGATTTTTCCGACGTTTCGGCACCTTTGCAGCTGCCGTGGTCACGGGGGACTGAAAGCTACTCGTGAGCCTACCCTCAAGCGATGAATTTTTTTTTTTTTTAAGACGTTCAGAAATTAATATTTTACAATTTTATTTATCTTTTTAATTGGTTTAAGTTGATTTTGTGATTTAATTAATGCTAAAGAGAGAGAATCTACTGAAACTACCACCATTTCACAAAATTGGGAGGCCCCTCCAAGAAAGAAATGGCGAAATAAAACTTGGAGAGGAAAGCCGACCTCCGTCTTTTATATTTATTAATTTATTTGCAAAAGGAACTAACCGTATCATTAGATCTTGCAGTGTGTGTATGGGGCTTCAGCTTGTGAATGATGGGGTCCCAAGCTGGTGGAATTTTCCAACCATCATCTCTATTGAAATTAGGATATTTATTTATTTCGATAGCCTCGCGGAGCATTCTAGGAATAAATCTACGTTCCTTAGCAAGGATTTGGGGTTTGTCAAATCTAATGTAATGGTTGGGCCCCTCAAAGGCGTGATCACACACTGCAGACTTGTTATCGCGCCTATGTTTCATGTCAGCTACATGCTCTTTAACGCGGGTCCCTATACTTCTCTTTGTTTGCCCGATGTAGGAGAGCCCACAGTCACAATCTAGTTTGTAGACGCCTGCGGCTTGAAGGGGGATGTTACACTTGACAGGTCGTAAGAATTGGTTGATCTTCTTTGGCGGCTTGAAGTAAGTTTTGATTGACGCTCGCTTCAGAATGTTTCCAATCTTGTCAGTGACACCCTTCAAATAAGGTAGGATGGCAGGTTGACGCTCTACTGTGGCTGGTTTGTCGCGTTTTCTGTGACGAAAGCGTGGTACTTGCAACTTGTTTTTACGTAGTACTTGTTTGACGTGCTGAAGCTCAGCCGTCAGGTGTTGTTTGTCACAGATGCCGCGGGCTCTCTGAAACAAAGATTTCCCTACGGTAGCTAACTGTATAGGATGATGGTGAGAGTCACCATTGAGGTATCTGTCTGTATGGGTTGCTTTACGATACACTGTATGGCTCAAGGTTTGGTTCGGATTCCTGATAATGAGAATGTCTAGGAAAGCTAGTTTATTATCTGTCTCTAACTCCATAGTAAATTGTATGTTGGGGTTTATGGAGTTAAGATGGTTAAGAAAAGCAGGGACACTGTCTCTAGGTAGTATTGTGAAAGTGTCATCTACGTACCGTTTGTAGAACCGGGGAGTCACTGGTGCTGTGGCTAGTGCTTTCTCCTCAAAATCCTCCATGAAAATGTCAGCAACAATGGGGGATACAGGAGAGCCCATTGCTACGCCATCCACTTGCACGTAGAACTCCTCGTTCCATAACAGATAGCCAGATGTTAGGCATAATTCTAGTAGTTCTGCATATTCAATTGGCATGTTGTTATCAACTAGCTTTTTCCTGATGATATCAATGCAGTCCTGTACTGGTAAGCATGTGAATAAGGACTGAACATCAAAACTAACCATAGTTTCATCATCAGCGAGATGTAGATGTTGTATCTCACTGACAAACTGGTAGGAATCTTTTACAAACGCTGATGTATTACCTCTCAGTGGTGTGAGTGTTTTCGCTACGTGTTTAGCTAATTTGTAGGTTGGTGATGATGAAACTATGGTTAGTTTTGATGTTCAGTCCTTATTCACATGCTTACCAGTACAGGACTGCATTGATATCATCAGGAAAAAGCTAGTTGATAACAACATGCCAATTGAATATGCAGAACTACTAGAATTATGCCTAACATCTGGCTATCTGTTATGGAACGAGGAGTTCTACGTGCAAGTGGATGGCGTAGCAATGGGCTCTCCTGTATCCCCCATTGTTGCTGACATTTTCATGGAGGATTTTGAGGAGAAAGCACTAGCCACAGCACCAGTGACTCCCCGGTTCTACAAACGGTACGTAGATGACACTTTCACAATACTACCTAGAGACAGTGTCCCTGCTTTTCTTAACCATCTTAACTCCATAAACCCCAACATACAATTTACTATGGAGTTAGAGACAGATAATAAACTAGCTTTCCTAGACATTCTCATTATCAGGAATCCGAACCAAACCTTGAGCCATACAGTGTATCGTAAAGCAACCCATACAGACAGATACCTCAATGGTGACTCTCACCATCATCCTATACAGTTAGCTACCGTAGGGAAATCTTTGTTTCAGAGAGCCCGCGGCATCTGTGACAAACAACACCTGACGGCTGAGCTTCAGCACGTCAAACAAGTACTACGTAAAAACAAGTTGCAAGTACCACGCTTTCGTCACAGAAAACGCGACAAACCAGCCACAGTAGAGCGTCAACCTGCCATCCTACCTTATTTGAAGGGTGTCACTGACAAGATTGGAAACATTCTGAAGCGAGCGTCAATCAAAACTTACTTCAAGCCGCCAAAGAAGATCAACCAATTCTTACGACCTGTCAAGTGTAACATCCCCCTTCAAGCCGCAGGCGTCTACAAACTAGATTGTGACTGTGGGCTCTCCTACATCGGGCAAACAAAGAGAAGTATAGGGACCCGCGTTAAAGAGCATGTAGCTGACATGAAACATAGGCGCGATAACAAGTCTGCAGTGTGTGATCACGCCTTTGAGGGGCCCAACCATTACATTAGATTTGACAAACCCCAAATCCTTGCTAAGGAACGTAGATTTATTCCTAGAATGCTCCGCGAGGCTATCGAAATAAATAAATATCCTAATTTCAATAGAGATGATGGTTGGAAAATTCCACCAGCTTGGGACCCCATCATTCACAAGCTGAAGCCCCATACACACACTGCAAGATCTAATGATACGGTTAGTTCCTTTTGCAAATAAATTAATAAATATAAAAGACGGAGGTCGGCTTTCCTCTCCAAGTTTTATTTCGCCATTTCTTTCTTGGAGGGGCCTCCCAATTTTGTGAAATGGTGGTAGTTTCAGTAGATTCTCTCTCTTTAGCATTAATTAAATCACAAAATCAACTTAAACCAATTAAAAAGATAAATAAAATTGTAAAATATTAATTTCTGAACGTCTTAAAAAAAAAAATTCATCGCTTGAGGGTAGGCTCACGAGTAGCTTCAGTCCCCCGTGACCACGGCAGCTGCAAAGGTGCCGAAACGTCGGAAAAATCAAAAATCAAACCAAATACCAACTAATTACCAAAGTACTTTCAATAAAACCGCGCTAGTATCCGTTAAAAAGTCTTTTATTTCATGTCTAGTGAGCGCGTAAGCTTGAGAAGTGAATAAAAAACATTATGTCGTAGGATAATTGTATAAACCAGCCCCCTTACTCAAATGGCCAACTTTCTATTCGTTAGAACGCTTAGCTTACTTTTAAAGCTTAAATATGAGCAACTAGCGGCCGCCCGCGGTTTCACCCGCTTGGTTCCCGTTCCCGTGGGAATATAAGGATTAAAAGTATCCTATGTTTTAATCTAGGCTATCTACTATCTGTGTGCCAAATCCCAACCAAATCCGTTCAGTAGTTTTTGCGTGATTGAGGAACAAACATCCAAACATGCAAACCCACAAACTTTCACATTTATAATATTACTAGCTTCCGCCCGCGACTTCGTCTGCGTGGAAAGGTTTTTTTACTATCCCTCGGGAACTATACTTTTTTTCGGGATGAAAGGTACCCTATGTCCTTTTCGGTACCCCTGACAACATGTATGCAAAATTTCATGATGATCGGTTCAGTAGTTAGGACGTGAAGGCGTAACAAACAAACGGACTTTCGCATTTATAATATTAGTAAGGATAGTAGGACTAGCGGTCGCCCGCGGTTTCACCCGCGTGGTTCCCGTTCCCATGGGAATATCGGAATAAAAAGTATCCTATGTTTTAACCTAAGCTATCTACTATCTGTGTGTTAAATTCCAACCAATTCCGTTCAGTAGTTTTTGCGTGATTGAGGAACAAACATCCAAACATCTAAACATCCAAACCCACATTCACATTTATAATATTAGTGAGATATAGGATAGTTAGTAGGATAGATGATTAAATCACATGTCGCAAACTTATGTAAATCACAGACTTCGGTGTATTGTATGGAACCGTCAAGGTAACGGTACGTAACATTATAGTTTACTGCTTATTTTAAAGTTTTATTAAGTAAGCGTAGCGTTCAGACGAATAGAATGTTGGCTATTTGAGTAGGGGGGCTGATCTTTGCAACTTTAACCGCCTCTGTGGTCTTGTGGTTAACCCACCCGTGTAATACGCAGGGGTCCGGGGTTCGATGCCCAGGAGGGGGTACAATTTGAACTCGGTTTGGTTGGTGGTAGATCTTATTTCAAGTCCGCCTGGCTAGCTACCACCATCTTACCTAAGTCTGATGCCATAACAACAATTTAAAAATTGTTGTGTTTCGGCAGTTACAGGTAAGATAGCCTATTCCTCAGTGATGAGGATTCCGGGTGTAGTGCGCTTACACCTTCAGCCTTATCGTCACTTAACATCAGGTGAGGTGAAAGCCAAGCATTATCCCGTTGTGAATAAAACAATACTAACCGTTTCTTGACTGGGATCCGGCCCAAGACGGTCTCTCGCTGCATCGTTGCAATCCATAACACACCGTTGCAATCTATTTTGTAGGTGGTTAATTTCATTCTGTAAAAAAACATAAAACAATTCTTAAAAGTCCTATCCATTGTTTAGTCCTAAGAAGACAAGATTCTTCAGAACCAAAATTAAAAAATGAGCGGTTTTGTGCAAAGATTTAAGTTTTGTGCAAACTTCTGCAAGGAAGTAAGCTACATAATATATTTATTTTATCAAAATGGTTTGGGACTTCCGCCAAGTGACGCCTGATTCAATCAAAAACTCAAATTAAAAAAATAAATAAATTAAAAAAATATTTAAAAAAACACGACTGCCCTGCCAAAATGAACTAAAAAGTTAAACAACAAGTGTCATTGCAGTCGGGGGACCTTATCATGGAAAAATTTTTGATCAAAGAGGTCCCCCGACTGCAATGACACTTGTTGTTTAACTTTTTAGTTCATTTTGGCAGGGCAGTCGTGTTTTTAATATTTTTTTAATTTATTTATTTTTATTTCACACATTTTAGTGACATATTATATAGTTTTGGAATGTGCTCATCAAGGCCTTTCATTTGATGCCCATATTGTAATAATAGAAGAAAAAAATTTTTTTTTCACATTTGAAAATGGCGTCGTACAGTCGCCATATTGATTTTTTCTACAAAAAATATAGCCAGTGTCACTCGGAATGTTGTAAGGATTCTAACGATACCCCATTTATCCAAATCAATTCAGGCATTTAGAAGTTATGGTGGAATAAAGAAACTCACATACCCACAAACATACATGAACCCTGAACACATAACACTCTTTTTGCTTTGGGCAGTCGTGTAAAAAAATAAATATTAATTAAAGTTAATGATATAAGTAGATATAATATTGTTTTTAACACTCCCACATTTTTATATTAATCGGTACTAAAGATACATTTACATGCCAAACCACTAAACTAATTTTGATGAATTTTTGAATTTTATTATGTTGGATTGGAACCTCGAAAAAGATACAGGCTTAATAGCCTGTATTTTTTCAGTTTACAGTGAGAATTTTTTAAATAATAGCACTTATAAACTTACAGTGAGAACTAATTCACACATAATCTTCCAGGGACCACCAGAGTGGTCTGCAGACCACTGGTTAAGAAGCTGGCCGAATACTCAAACGCTATTTAACTTTGAGGGGCTCTCAAACGTCGTCCTGTCGCATCAAATGGCAAAGATATGACAAAGAGAGCATGCTGTTTGAGAGCCGCTCAAAGTTAAGTAGCGTTTGAATATTCGGCCATAAGTTAAGTAGTACCTATTCAGACCAGATGATAAACAGACCTCAGTAACAACCCGGCCACAGCCAGCTGCGGCGGGCGGCGGCGCGGCAAGCGAATTCAATAATCACTGCGCGCTTTCTCGATGTCGGCCTTCCAGCTCGTCGTCAGGACCGCGCAGTGATTACCGAATTCGCTCACCGCACCGCCCGCCGCGGGTGGCTGTGGCCGGGCCGTAAGGCCTATATTTTTTTTCATACCTGAACATAGTTATTAGCCTGGTTCAGTGATGTCGTGCAGTTTTCTATGCAACCATGCACTCTCTCCAACGAAGTGTTTTGATCGTCACAACATCGGGCTGCGCATCGGTGCATATCACCCTGAAATAAATAAATAATAATAAACATTACATTCCCTTGTAGTAGAAGAAGATAGCAAAACTATCAGATTTGCTATCTACGTCTACAAATGACTTTGAGGAAATGTAATGATACCTTCTAAAAATACTAGACTATCGGTTTTAAAAAAACCTATGTAAAATTTTATTAAAATCCTTTTCTTTTGTTTTCCTTAAACAACTTATTAAATAAAAACCTCCGAGAGTTGACAGAGGGAACCTCTGAGAAAATGTTAGACATTACATAATATCGGACATAAAAAAATTGCCAATTGTGCAAAAGTTTTAATTTAATGTTCAACTTTTTTGGCCACCACAATATTAATTTAGGTATGTATGACTTAGTATGGACCAGTATAACTCAGTTATTGAAACTATGCAAAACTTCATTTATTGTGCAGTTCTTAAATAAGTACCTATCATCATTTTTGCTGACACTACTGACATTGGCCTTGGTTAACATGCTGAACCGACAATACTACAGTTCAGTGTCATTTTATGTAAACAATAACTTATCATACACAATACAAATGCTTCTAAGATATATTAAATATTTAGACTCGTACTTATAATAAATTAGACCTAGAACGATAATTGCCTACAAAGCGCCCTGTCAAAAGTGAGGCAACAAAAACAGCCAAAATGGCGCCGTTTTCAGATTATTATTGTCCATTATTAAATAATCATACCTAATAAGTACAAAACAGTTTCAATTTCCCTACCTTAAAGAGATTAATTATTATATTTTAGTTACGATTAGGTAACATATGAAGGATATAAATCTGAGAACTGAGCCATTTTGGCTCAGTATAAGTTGCCTTACTTTGCATACAAGGACACGGCTTCTAGGTGTAATTATTCTAAGGGCTCTTATTATAGAATCAAACCCAAACTTAAATTACTGCTTGAGTAAATTCAGAAAGGGATGGCTCTATATGCAATGAATAGCACCATCCCTTTCTAACTGTACAGTGTTTTGTTCTACTTGAGTTAAACTTTGGTTCGAAAGTACCTGTTTATTCAATGATATAATTTTAAAAATATTATAAACTAGTGGCCACCCGTGACTTCTTTTGCGCGGAAAGTTTTTTGCCATCCCTCGGGAACAATTCTTTTTTTCGGGATGAAAGGTACCCTATGTCCTTCTCTCTACCCCTATCAATGTGTATGCAAAATTTTGTGATGATCGGTTCAGTACTTAAGATGTGAAGGCGTAACAAACAAACGGACTTTTGCATCCTTACTAATATTTGTTTACCGTTTGTTTGTTTGTTACGCCCTCATATCGTAATTACTGAACCGATCATCATGAAATTTTGCACACATGTTGTCAGGTGTGCAGATAAGGACATAGGGTACCTTTCATCCAGAAAAAACATACCGTTCCCGAGGGATAGCAAAAAAACTGTCCACGCAGACAAAGTTGTGGGCGTCGGCTAGTTTATAATATTAGTAAGGATGTGCTTTTTCTGATACAAGAAGAAATCTTTGGTTGGTAGTAGGGCTTTCAAGTCTGCCTGGCTAGCTACCACCATCTTACCTAAGTCTGACGCCATAACAACAATTTCAATGTTGTGTTCCGGCAGTTAGAGGTAAGATATAGCCAGTTCCTCAGTGGTAAGGATTCCGGGTGTAGTGCGCTTCCACCTTCGGCCTTATTGTCACTTAACATCAGGTGAGGTGAAGGCCAACTATCCCGTTGTATTGTTGTATAAATAATGTATTGAATAATGAGTAGGTAAATAAATAAAATGAGAAACGGTCAGATTTGAAGTCCTACTTTTTTACTATTATTATTTTTAACAGACTAGTAGTTGTTATAAGCTGATAACGACTGTATCCTGATATCTAAATAAGTATGTGTTTTGGTCACTATTTTTGTTAAGATATATTTCTGATTTTTTTTATATTGAGTAAATGAGTTTTGACAAGTAGGTAATTCACAAAACTATTTTTAAAATTTAACTCTTTCCTTATCTACTCCAAATATTGCATAAGCCGACCCTCACGACTAAACTAACCTAAAAAACCAACATACCTGCATTCGCCGTAAGTAGCTCCGATCCAGTTCATTTACCAGATTGGTCATTTCTTGCTCAAGTCGGAACTTTTGTGCTTCAACCATTTTTACTAGCACTTAACTTTCTGAATAAATTTTAAAATTAAAAATTGCCGATTTTCAACTTGAGCTGCCTGCCTGCCCGACGGATTTGACACTGACTGACAGTTGACAGTGACAGCTGTTCACAGTGACATAGCTGCGTTCCGTCCGAGTCACGCTTACAGCACAGAATCTAATGAGAGCGCGCTAACGTCCAGTCCGATTCATGCTTACAACACTCATGTAAGTTGAAGTGACGTCACAGATGACGTCATCGCTTGTGCTAAATAAGCAGCGTACATTCCACAAGCACATTGCAAAATTTGTGGTGTTATTTTTTGTGATTTTTTACAAAAGATGACTGAATTTATTAACTTGTTGGTGTTTTGTGGAGATACGAACGAATTAAATTAAACTGATGTTGAGCTGGAGATAATTGGGGGAGGTCTATACTCAGCAGTGAGTGTCGTGCGGCTGATATGATGATGGAATAGCCAAAGTCAAAGTAAAAATCAAATAAGTAATCTGGTCAGAGTGAAGGAAGGAACTTGATTCTATTAATAAGTGTCTTTTTATTTACTTATCTCATAGAATAAATATTTACTTTACCGAGATTATCCCTTTTTGAGGTTACGTTGTTAAAGAAATCGTACGTTGGCAGCGTTAGCACTTTCACAAGCGGTCCGAATCTATAGTATCGTGATCGGTATTGAATGACGTCACACGCTGTGAGCACTGTTGGCGTGAATCGGAATGCGGCCATAGACTAGATATTTGACTGACATTCGTACTTTTCACTGAGGACTTTTCGTGATGTTAAGCAAAGGAGTAAAGACTTATTCTGCATAACTACAGTAAGCACAGTACAATGCGAATAAATCGACAATAGACAATGATTTACGGCAACTTCAGAGCACTTGCCGTACAAAAACGACGTATTTTAATTTTTAATATGAAAATTTTTACTATGTCATATATTCTTGAGTAAAGTCTATTGTCAATTTAATCGCATTTTGTACCCATCAAGAAGCTTAAATCCACAATGGAGATTGCACGCCTAGTATCATACTGAAGATTGAAAAAAGACTCTTTAGTGACGTCACGGCGTATTGCTATCACTTTCTTTTCGTTTTACAATACGTTTTCGTTTCTCACGAACGAACGAACGACGAACAACGAACACGTATTGTAACACTCAAGAAAGAGGTTGCAATAAGCCGTCACGTCACTAAAGGAGCTTTTTTCAATCTTCACTATGACATATGGCCGTGCAATCTCCATTGGAGGGAGGTATAAGCTTCTTGGTACCCATAGCAAAATATATTTTCCCTTTGAAATATCACTTTTTTAAATTCAACTGGTAGGATGTGTGTGTAAGTAAAGATACTCGGTGCAACTTTACGACACAGATTCAAAGAATTTTCTTAACTCAGGACAAAGAGGCGTAGCTAAGCGGGTACAACTACAAGGTGACGTGATAGGCACACAAGTGGTACAACCAAGGCAGTCATAGGCTGAAGCAACAAGAGGGGCAGCTGACGGCAAATACCCTAAACCACATGGTAACTCAGCAGCCACAGGCGGTAAAATGACGTCAACGTAGTTCGGAACGGTTCTATTATGTATTCTATGACTCAATGCAATTTTACGACATTTATTCATAGAATTATAAGAAAAAAACACATTTATAATCTAAAGTGATCTTTATTTCTGAATTGAACTTCAATAATATTACAGTATTATAGGTTTCGCATACGCTCTTAACTCAGGACAAAGAGGCGTAGCTAAGCGGGTACAACTACAAGGTGAAGTTATAGGAACACAAGCCGTGCAACCAGGGCAATCATAGGCTGAAGCAACAAGGGGCGCAGCTGACGGCAAATACCCTAAACCACACGGTAACTCAGCAGCCACAGGCGGTAAAATGACGTCAACGTAGTTCGGAACGGTTTTCTTGCAGCCGCAAGATGGCGTTGCCATGCAGCCACAAGAACAAGATGGCGTCACTATTGGTGTTGCCAGCAGTTCGCTTATCCCTATTATTAGGGAAGTAAGGTCCACGACTGGGGTAGGTGGAGCCGGTGGTGCGGGGCACGTTTTTATTCGTCGGGATGAAGCAGCCTAAAAAAATAAAAAGACAAAAGTGGCCACTTTGATCTAAAATTGATTATAAAACTTACAAAAAGAAAGAAAGTGTGAAGAGTTATTAAAAATATATTAGAGACTGGGTATAAGGGCATGATCTTAGCTCCTTTTAATATTGACTAAGTTTACGAGTAGGTAATAAAAATAAAAATATTGGTGGCGCTAGGGTTGCCAGGTCGTCTAACCTAATAGCCGGACAGAGCAGCCAGTTTGGCCGGACATTTGGGTAAAAAAGCCGGACATCTTAAATTAAAAAGGTTTTTCCTGAGTAATAATAATACATCCATTTTTTTTACGTAACTACGTAAAACTAGGCTTTTTGAACATTGACCATAAAACTTCTTTAATTCTATTGAAATAAAATAAAATTGAAAAACGAACCAGTCTTCTTTATTATCTACTACTAATCATTCATTATATTATCATTTCCTAAGAGAAAACACAAAATTAAAATTAAGAAAACAAAATTGAACAAAACAATTCTTCTTACGTTTGTTAACGTATGTTCTTACGCAACATACGTTAACAATCGAGGAGTGAATGCCACTGACTGAACTGACCACGTGCGTGAGTGAGTGGTAACTGTAAAAAGCCTAACAAAAGCCGGACAGGCTGGACACCGTTTAATTTGGCCGGACACTCAATCATAAAGCCTACCTATGTCCGGCTTTAGCCGGACGCCTGGCAACCCTAGGCGGCGCTAGTAGTAGGTTTTAACTTTATGGTTTTAATTTAAAATTATCTCTTAGGTTAGGGTGTCCACTGCGTCAAGCGGGATCTCGGCGCGGGGCGACGACATAGATTAGAGCTTTCTCAAGCACTGCAAGCATCTGTCCGTCAGAAAACCAGCAATCTATATTCCCGCGCCGTGTACCCGCGACGGCAGAGGACGCCCTTGAAAATAATAAACGATAGAAATACACTGGCACCATATATCGTATACCTACTTAAGTATATGAAAGCCAAAAGTCACTTGGCGTTGCTACATTAATAATTAAAAATATATATAAAAAACAGAGATAATCGAAACTTACGCAAACAAATATTGCAAAAATTAAAAATATTTTTGAATTCATTTTTAACCACTAGTCGCCTTCGTATCGTACTTGTGAAAAATAACTGAAAATATTTGGTTTGCTTTTATTTAATAGTATTGTTACATCGAAGTGCAATATTATTACAGTAGATAACATTTACTTAATTATCAAACATTTTTATTGTCCCCCACTGGGGCCGTACCGGCTAACGAATCGATAATCGAAAAGTCTATCGGGTTTCAAATTAAAAGAGATAAATCGAACCCCAATTGGGCCAAAAGGGCGAACCCCAATTCATGATGTCACACGAACATCGATATCTTCCAAATTACGTCAACAGAAAGTACTGGACGAAATTCCTTACTTTGATTTTTCTGTTTTAAGTTGAAACTCGGCAGACTTTTCGATAATCGATGCATTAGCCGGTACGGCCCCTGATGGGGCACAGGATTTCCAAGGGTGGGAGGAGGTCCAAAAAAATAAATTGGCTAAATGTTTGCCGGCACACTGATTGTGTATTGTATCGTGTCGCGACAGAAGGCGTATCGGTTTCATACATTTAGTATGGCAAGAAACACATTTCTACAGTGTGTCACAACACAACACAATAGTGTGTTTCTAGTCATACTATGTATGAAACCGATACGCTTTCTGTCGCGACGCGACACAACACAACACAACAAAATAATATATTCCGCCTTTACTTGAACCCAGGCGCGGTCCGAAGGGGGGGGGTCACGGGGGACATGACCCCCCCCCAAAATCGTACACGTCAAATAGAAAAATCTTCTATACAGTACCGACAGTAGGGCGGTGCAAGCGGTGCGACTGCACTGGGCGCCCTCGTGTGTGGGGCGCCGAAAACGCCCGACCACCGGTCGACTATCAATCGCATTTAATTGTTGCCTGGTGATGAACGATGAAGCGACGAATGAAACTGACTAAAAATCGCACTGCGCGGCCATTTTTTAATATAAACAAGCAGGATTAGTCGATGAAACTGACTTTTTTCTATAATCAAGCGAGATTACAAGATTAGTAGATGAAACTGACTAAAAATCGCGCTGCGCGGTAGTTTTTATTCTGTAATAAGCAAAATTAGAAGATTAGCAGATGAAACTGACTAAAAACTGCGCTGCGCGGCCATTTTTTAATATAAACAGCAAGGTTACAAGAGTAGTAGTTGAAACTGACTAAAAATCGCGCTGCGCGGCCGTTTTTCTTTACTATAAACAAGCAATGTTACAAGATTAGTAGATGAAACTGACTGAAAATCGCGCTGCGCGGCGTTTTTTACTGTAACAAGCAAAATTAGAAGATTAGCAGATGAAACTGACTAGAAACTGCGCTGCGCGGCCATTATTTTTGCTATAAACAAGCAAGGTTATAAGATTAAAAGTTGAAACTGACTAAAAATCGCGCTGCGCGGCTTTGTTTTTAACTATGAACAAGCAAGATTACAAGATTAGTAGTTGAAACTGCCTAAAAATCGCGCTGCGCGGCCGTTTTTCTTTACTATAAACAAGCAAGGTTACAAGATCAGTAGATGAAACTGACTAGAAACTGCGCTGCGCGGCCATTTTTTTGCTATAAACAAGCAAGGTTATAAGATTAGTTGTTGAAACTGCCTAAAAATTGCGCTGCGCGGCCGTTTTTTTTACTATAAACAAGCAAGATTAGTAGATGAAACTGACTAAAAATCGCGCTACGTGGCGGTTTTTTACTGTAATAAACAAAATTAGAAAATTAGTAGATGAAACTGAATAGAAACTGCGCTGCGCGGCCATTTTTTCGCTATATACATGCAAGGTTACAAGTTTAAAAGTTGAAACTAACTAAAAATCGCGCTGCGCGGCCGTTTTTTTTACTATAAACAAGCAAGATTACAAGATTAGTAGGTTACTCTGACTAAAAAAGGCAAACTAACAAACAAAATTGAAAATCTTGGAATCGCATATAAGGGGCGCCCCGTAGAAATATCGCCCAGGGCGCTGGTAGCGCTAAAACCGGCAAAAAAAAAAAAAGCAATTGTATTATTATTTTTTAGTGACCCCCCCCCAAAATTTCAGGCTGCGACCGCGCCTGCTTGAACCAAACCATAGACAATAAAGCTTGGTACAAACAATTTTCAGAAAAACGTGCGCAGGTCACGCACTAAAATATGGTTCAAGTTATGTTGCGCGAGCTGTAGGTAGTGTAAAAGCTAACAGTTACACCGGGTCCATAGCGCGTGTTTTGCCCTACACAATCAACAAAACATTGTTTCGCGAAACAAAATCCTCACACTTTTTTCTTGTCGAATGTTGAGATGTTTTTGTTGATTGTGCAGGTAGAGCAAAACACGCGCTATGGATCCGGCTTTATACAGAATTTTTGGTTGTGGGGAAAATGTTTTAAATATTAAAAAAAAAATACTTCGTTTCGCGAACGTACGTACAAGTAACCGCAGAATCAATTATTTCCTTGTTAAGCCTAGCTATTGCTATTGCTTAATTTTTTTCCAGTTAAGAAACTTAAGTAGGTGTAGACACCTACTTAAGTTTCTTAACTGGAGTGGTAGACCACTTGTAATTTATTACATACAATTTCATTTTTTAATTACGTAAAAATCAAGATAAATGTTGAAAAGTGTCGAAATACTTTGATACATCTTTTGATTGTTAATTTATCATTTTGATATTTTATCGATTGCTTACATAATAAATCGATAAAGAATATCGATAAGTCAGTGGTACCTAAATAAATAAGTTTTTTTTTTATTTTATTTAAATATTGTAAACGACAGCTCTCTTAACACTTGTCAAGAACATTGTTTAAATTAAAAATAGTATTTTAAAATGAATCCATCGATATCATTAGGCTGCCTTTTGCTTTTAACTTATCAGGTAAAAACAAAAAAGAATTATTTAACAGTTTTTTTAAGCATAACGTGATAGTGTTTTTAGCCTCCACCTCACCTGATGTTAAAGTGACGATAAGGCCGAAGGTGGAAGCGCACTACACCCGGAATCCTCACCACTGAGGAACTGGCTATCTTACCTCTAACTGCCGGAACACAACAATATTTAAATTGTTGTTATGGCCACACCCCGATACGAGCGTCGCGTTTCAACTCTACACAGACGCTACACAGTGACGTTTTTGCACACGCGCAACTGTGTGCGTTGAATAAGCCTACGGACTGGCCTACGGATGGGCGCCGGTGGGGTGAGGTAATTGATTGTGGGGGCGGGGCGGAGAGTTTCCTTTCTGTACGGTAGTACTTATATCTATTCTGTGGTTATGGCGTCAGAGATGGTGGTAGCTAGCCAGGCGGACTTGAAATAAGCCCTACCATCAGTTCTTTCTACCTAGTTTCTTTGGAACGTTTCGTGGAAGATAGCTTTCTATCAATCCGAACTCCAAACGCTACGTTACTTACATACCTACTAGGTATTTTAAATCACAGTTCTCGAAAGCTGTTTTTGAATTAAATAGTTTATTTATTACTAATTTTAATAAAAATTGGTAATTAGCTTTGTTTTATTAACATAAAAAAAATTAAATGGTCATGCACGCATATTTTTTTTAAATAACCGGCCATTTCATACAACTTTTCTCTTATGTCAAATGTTTTTTTTTGTTACAGGCATCAGCGCAATACTTACAAAGACAAGTTGAACAGATTTTAGAAGCCCCAAGGACTTTCATACAGACCCCTACTTACCCTATCATCGAAAACCCATGTCCTAACCAATCGACTACAATAATAACTGATTGCTCCCCCACCACTTGTAAAAACTTAGCAAATACTTTACAATTAATGATTGTTGCTAACTTACTACAAAACACAAATGGGGGGTCCGAGTTAGCTCTACAATTGGCTACCCCTCTCCTAAATGATCTATTCACCTCTCCTACTCTATCTTGTGGTTGCTCTAATCCGTTCGCCACTCCAAACATCATCCCTAACATCTATCCGCCTACTGTCTACCCCAACACCTATCCATCTACCTTCATCCCTTCATATCCACCAACAGTCATCCCACCTACATGTGTTGCTCCAACAAATATCCCCAATAATTTCAACATAGCCAACCTTCTTTCTAGTTTGTCAGGTACTTTACCAGCAGGTTATACTTACTTTTAATAGTAGATGATTATTTATTTATTTTAAGTTTGTTTTAAAGAGGTTTAAATAAATTATTTGTTTTAACTACTGTTGTTTTAATAGCAGCAAGCAAGCTTATAATCTATCCACTACCCCCTTCGCCTCTCCTAGCATCATCCCTAACATCTATCCGCCTACTGCCATCCCTAACACCTATCCGCCTACCTTCATACCTTCATACCCACCAACAGTCATTCCTCCTACATTTGTTGCTCCAACTAATATCCCCAATAATTTAAATATAGCCAACCTTCTTTCTAGTTTGTCAACCACTTTACCAGAAGGTTATACTTACTTTTTATAATAGATGATTATTTATTTATTTTAAGTTTGTTTTAAAGAGGTTTAATAAATTATTTGTTTGAACGACCGTTGTTTTAATAGCAGCAAGCATGCCTAAATCTATCCACGTTCAGCCATCCCATCTAACTTCTATCCACCTACAGTCATCCCATGTATTAAAGATCAAATGAATCAAATATCGGGTCATTTTGAACATACCATCCAAATTTTGAGGATGTGCTTAGTCCATGAAACTGACCAACTTTCTCTAAGGAACACATGGTCAAATGTAAAATAAAAATCGACTCTCCATACAAATCAAAGAGATCACGTGATCAATTTAGTATGGGATGACCAAAATTTTGTGGAGAAATTTGACACATGTTTCTTACAGAAAGTTGTTTAGTTTCATGGGCTGGACACATCCTTAAAATTTGGATGGTAAGTTCAAAATGACCCGATATATATTTTTTTCTAAGTGATAAACTTTTTGCTACCAACATTTACTTTATTTTACCAGTCTCCGAAGCAAACACTCTGTCCAATAAGAAAGAAAAAATATAGGTACCGGACGTCCCAAAACTTTGCCACACGGAGGGAAAGTACGTACCTTGAATATTGAAGATAGGAAATTTTACTGAAAGAAGACTTCATTTTGTTTTTAAAAATAATTTGAACTGCATTCAAAAAAATTTTGAATACGCCTGCGATACCACACAATTTGATACAATATGTAATAATTAAAATTAAATTACTTATGTTAAATTAATTTCATGGTCTGCCTTTTATTATAACGAGTAACCCTTTCGATCGGTTTTGTAAAAATAAAAGTTTGTTTTTTTTTTATCATATTTGGTAGGTTCGATTCGACCGAAGGCAGGCGACTTTTCAAAAATCTTTGGATGCAGTTCCAATTATTTTTAAAAATTAAATTAAATCTTCTATCAGCAAAATTTCCTATCTTCAATATTTAAGGTACTTTTCTTTCATGTGGAAAATTTTTGGGACAGCCTGTATATAGACTGTCCCAAAACTTTGTCGCACGAAGGGAAACTACCTACTTACCTTAAATATTGAAGTTAGGAAAAAGAAGACTTCATTTTAGTTTTAAAAATACTTGGAATTGTATTCCAAGGTTATTGAAAAATTGCCTGCCTTAGCCAGAAATCGAACCCACCAAATATAAAAAAAACTATATTTTATTTTTACTTATACCTAGCAATCGAAAGGGTTCTCATTAGGATTATTTTTATCTAACACAGCATCTTAAATAAACGGAAGACCATGAACACATTCAAAGTTTAATTTATTACGTACTAGCGACTCGCCCTCGCTTCGCTTCGCTTCGGTTCCAAATGCCAAATGCGACCTTCCAATAACACCCAAGAAGTAAACAAATACCTTACAGTCGTCACCAGTTTGCTCCAAAAGTCTGTTTCCGTCCCGTCCGAGTCCCGTCCCGTCATCAGTGTAAGAAATGCGCTTGAAATTATTTTCGCACGCGTTATTTTTTTGTGATAACTCCAAAGATATTAATTTAAAATGGTATGGTGTAAACGGTTAAAAATAATGTGCATAAAATGCTTATGGTGACTAACGTATTTAAGTTGATAAGGATTAATACTGTCTCCTTCTAAATAGCTTTCCAAATTACCGCATTGTATGTGACTTTTTTCTAGATATATGAGTATACTGAGCAATTCTTAAAAGATAGATATATCCCATCGTGAGTTGTTTTGAAGATCTAAAAAAGAGTAACAACTCCATCATACATCATTTTGTTTAAGCTCAAAAGGTTTATGCAGCGTTTCCGATGCAAGCTTCCAGTCGTCGGCTTAATGTTTGCCGACTTCATCAATAATCATCATATCACAAAAAAACTCAATTTATCATACACCTAAACTTTTCTCAGGAATCACTCTATCATTAGGTGAAAACCGCATAAAAATCCGTTGAGTAGTTTTTGAGTTTATCGCGAACAGACAGACAGACAGACGCGGCGAGGGACTTTTTTTTATAATATGTAGTGAACCAGTGATTAGGTATATAAATTTGTATTATATCGTATGCGATTTTTTAAAATCTCTGAATGCAGTTCCAAACTTCCAGTACTTTTACAAACATTCGGTGTTGGTTTACGCACGAACTAACTGCTGAGGATGCTCCAGGTTGGGGCGAAACACGTGTAGAGTAGCCTAATTGGTGAAGGTGCAAGGTGTGTTGCTGTCTTGCTAAATGCAGGTATTGTGCACTGATATTTTGTGGTGTGCATGTGCATATTTTGCGGGCGGGCGGGCGGTGCATCTGGCATATATTGTTTGCGAAAGTAAGCTGCATATATTTCTTCTTTCAAACAAAATTAAGTCTTATATTTCAGTAGAGTTCCTATCTTCAATATTTAAGGTAATTTCCTTCCGTGTGTGTTTGGGACACGCTGTAGATATATGTACATTTACAGAAGTTCTTGAGTAGGTGAACATATTTGGAACAGGTAAAATCAGGAAATAAAATAAAAATCATAATAAGTATGTAAACAAAACTTTTACTTCACTTTTAAAACAACATCACTTGTAGATTTTGTAATAAAACATGATGGACATAACAGTATACCTAGAAAAATAGTTACGGAAGCCTGTCAAGTTAAAAATCTGTCATAAAAAGTTGATTTTTAAAGCAAATAATGTCTTGTGTTTTTATAATAATGTACTTACATGAATTTCATAATAAAAATAACATAAATTAATGAACAATGCAAAAATAAGCAATTTTGTACTTTTTTCAACAAGTACCTACTTACCACGAGGGTGGTTTAGATTTTCTCAAAAAAGGGGGCAAAAATCACCCCCTCTACAGTACCCCCACCACATGAAAACTTTCTTACAGCTGTGTTTACAGTATAAAAGGATTGCCACAATATGGCGGCGATGAATAAACCGGTTGCAGATACTCTGTGTTATACAAGTATGGATACTGGACTTCAGCGCAACCGCAAGAACATATTGGCTTAGGGTTAAAATAATCAAAATAATCATAAGTACTTATCACCTCGTACGAAGGTTGAAGACATGGATTAGGGAACAGCGTACTGGCCACCAACATTTGAAGAACGTTGGCCAAAGAGTTTGACAACCGATTGTCTTCCAAAGTCGTATCTATGAAAGGTATTGTTAGTGGCTTTTGACATGGGATAGGTAAAGGCAAATTGCAAGGACAAGCTGGTAATGTTGGTGTGGAGCAAGAACAAGGTATATCCACAGGCAAAGTTGGTTTAGGGAAAGAACAAGGTAAATCCACAGGAAAAGTTGGTCTTGAACATGGTAAATCCACAGGATAAGTTGGTCTTGAACACGGTATATCCACTGGAAAAGTTGGTCTTGAACAAGAACAAGGTATATCATTGCATATTTCTATTGTTTGTTTCACGCTTTCTATTTGTGGGTAACAATTTTGGCATGAAGGTCCGACAGGGTATGAAGTTTCAATTGTTTTTTTGACACATTCTGTAGCTGGCTGCAAATAATTTTGACATGGAGGTTTTATATCAATTGGTGGTGGAAAGCCTTGACAAGGTCTTGTATCATAGGCGTATGGTATTTCACAGGTTTTGACTAATTCAACAGGGTATGGGAGGTATGGTTGCTGACATGGTATGTCGATGGGATAAATGGCTTGTGGTGGGTATAGAAACCGTCTGTCATCGAAGACTTCGAAAGATTGGGATTGCTCCTGGAAAAAAATTAAAACTTAGAGTTTTATTTGATTATTTACACTTAGAAAAACAAGTTGTTATTTATCTTAACAAACAATCCCTAAAAATGGGGTTGGTACATGCTCGCTACTTTGAAGACTCGTATTCAGACAATAATGTCAGGGAAAAAAGCGACCTGAAATTTTTACATGCCGCGTCCGGCAAAGTAGAATATAACCAAAACTTCAGATTACATAAGACTTTGTATCCCTTGGGATATAATGCCTTGTTTTGCGTTGAGATTGCTTGATATATAAGTCAGGTCATTCTTGAGCATGTGAAATGAATAAGCTACTTAATGAAATTCGAGTAACATTACTATATAATATTATTCACAATAAAACTACAGTTAAGTAAATAAGACATACCTCAGCTATAACAGCTATGCACAAAAACGCAGCGAACTTCATTTCTTTAACAAAAATAAACGAAAAGTTATCTTCGCACATTTAAACTTCTATATAAATACTAACCTATAATGTGTATTAGGCCATAATTATATTTCGCAAAATTATGTGACATTGAAATATTATGCCATATGACATAAGTCATAACTTAGGTAAAAATAATTCTATATTAATATCGGTAAAGTTCAGGTTGTGCAATTTGTTTGAAATTGCAAGGGAATAGAATAAAAATTCTTTAAAAAAAATCTCAGCTTTTTAGTATCGACGAAGGGTTTTTTTATGGTCATCATCATGGTACAGTCAGTGGCACGAATCATGAAAATTTTTCGACGGAGTGGGGATAAGTTCGCGCATGTGCTCTTGTGAGCGACCAATAGCGCGCGCCCCTCTCCCGCCGCCCGCGCCCCTCACCGCAACGCATACCCAAAATACGCGTTCCGCGCAATCCCCACCCGATTTCATGATTCGTGCCACTGACTGTAACAACCATGAAATCGCGAAAGAATTTTCAGCTGTTTCATACATTCTATCAGTACAAATAAAAAAACTACATAATTCTGTAATTAATACATTTGCATCGTGATTACTAACAAGTAATTAGTTTACCTAGTTATTTTTTTTTGTTAATTCGTTTTGCAGAATAAATTGATCATTTATAGAGTTGGTCATTAAAAATCTTTTTGTACAGAAACAACGATGCAAACGCGAAAAGAAATTAATTAAATTAATAAAATCAAAATTTTACTAATTTAATGCGTATTTAAAAAAAACATTTCATTTTTACATTAATAATTTTGTCAAGTATTATTTTTAGTCTTGAAATAATTTTATCACTTGTTCCATAATGTTTAATATCAGTTATTATCGCTTTTATTTGCAATAAAATGTTTGTTTATATTATTGTAAGAAACAGTATCACTTTGCTGTTTCAAAAATAAAACAATATTTTCTTGATAAGACACGTTTCTAAAATACGTTTTTGTTGTAATCGATTTTATAGATTATTAAATCGATATATAAAAAGAGGAAGATTTTAAAAACATTATTGACAGTGATTATTTGATTTGTTTAATCATTATGATATCAAAGATTTCTATTGTTTTAACTATACTTTTGAAGGTAAGGATATTCAAAATAAAATACAATATAACTACCTAGACAAACATAAAACATTTTAATAGAATTAGACACCGTATTGTATTATATTAGTTCGAATGTGCGAAACGTAGATGTGTTATAATCATTCACATTAAAATTTACTAAATAAATATTCAAATAAATTAGTAATGAAATATGAACGAACATTGTGCGGTGTCTAAATAGATAAGTTTTAAGGAGTTTCATCCGTTTAGTCGACAAATGCCAACTTAGTTTAAAACACTGACATGATTTTTTTTTTCTATTTAGCTGGACTGGCTGTCTGTATGATTTGACAGCAAAGTGTGTGTGCCTATTTGAAATGCCTCTAGCGTCTGTCTAAGGAACTATCTGACGTAACTACAATGAAAATGGTTGCCATGGTGACACCAGACTTTAGTACCATGTCCCTCACGCTACTCACGCTACGTCCTGCAGCGCCAAAATGGCGGAAATCAAATAGGCACAAGAACAGTTTGACAGCAGCCAGTCTAGTGGAATATATAGAAGTCAATGGTTTAAAACGCCAACTTTTATAAATGCCAACATTTAGTTGTAATATTTTCAATCACTTTTTGCTATATATTTTTGATTTATACACAGGTTGGTCAAAAGTTCTGTTACTGAGTTTCTTTATCGATTACTGGCCATTAAAACAAATGAAAAGAAAAAATCAAAATGACATATTATTGACAGTTTTATAAGCTATATTTCCATACCACACGTATATCATATTTTGTTTATTTTACCATGGAATGGGGGTTGAAGGAGAATCGTGTCGCTGTAATTGCTCTGCACAAATGTGGATAGCCACCGAATATGATTTTCAAGTTGCTACAAAAGTTGAAAATCAACAAGCAATTTATTTATCGCACTATCCATAGGTACAGTAATACCTTGACCGTCGATGACCGAAAAAGATCAGGAAGACCACGCACCGTTCGGACACCAGCTGTGATCAAGGCAGTGAAGGCGAGAATCACGAGAAATCCCGTCCGGAAGCAAAAGTTATTGGCAATACAGATGACTGTGAAGAGAAGTTCCCTTGAAAATATTATCAATGATGACCTTGGGCTTCACGCTTACCGTAGACGAAAGGGCCATCTGCTAAACGCACGATTGAAGGCTATGAGGTTAGCACGAAGTCGCGCTCTACTAAAGCAGTACGCACAAAACGGCCATCGAAAAATCTTGTTTACTGATGAAAAAATCTTCACAGTCGAAGAAAATTTTAACCGTCAAAATGATAGAGTATACGCTAAGAATAGTAAAGAAGCCAGCATGATTGCTCCGAGGGTCCAACGAGGTCACCACCCCTCATCAGTGATGATTTGGCTGGGGGTGTCCTATTCAGGGCTAAGTAAGGTTCATTTCTGTGAAAAAGGTGTGAAAACTGGCGCTAGAGTCTATCAAGATACCGTTCTGGAACCTGTTGTCAAACCCTTAAGCCACACTTTATTTCAAAACCAGTCATGGGTCTTCCAGCAGGACTCTGCCCCTGCGCACAAAGCAAAATCTACACAAGCATGGTTTCGGGCTAACAAAATTGATTTTATCGCGCAGGAAGAATGGCCATCCTCCAGCCCAGACTTAAATCCTCTGGATTATGCCATATGGCAACTTATTGAGTAGAAAGCATGTGCTAAGCCCCACATGAATCTCGACTCTCTTAAGCGCGCTATTCTCAAGGCAGTCGCAGAATTGGATATGGTGGTAGTTCGTGCTGCCATCGATGACTGGCCTCGTCGTCTAAAGGCGTGTATTCATGCCAGAGGCGGTCATTTCGAATAATTTTAATACATGATAATCTTAAATATTTGTGCTTTCATTTGGTATATAATTCATTGTGGCATTATTTGTAAATTTAGTATTATTCATGTTTTCCATAGTTACAGAACTTAGTAACCAACTAGGTATAGTGTATTTTCAATCAATTTTGGAATTTGGATATTTTTTGTTTTTTTCTTTCCTTCGTCGTTGGAAAAACGTCTCTTAATTACCAGGATCACATAAATATGGAGAAGGTAAATAAAAAAAATACAAAAATGTATCAAAAAGTGATTGAAAATATTACAACTAAATGTTGGCATTTGTAGAAGTTGGCATTTGTAGAATTGGACATTTTTAGAATCTGGCATTTGAAACTAAGTTGGCATTTGTCGACTAAACCTCATTTTCTAGTTACACTTCATAAAACAGTTATAATAATATACATATTAGTTAGGGTCAATAGGGATAGGGTGTAGGAAAACAGCTAAAAATCCAACCATTGCTTTAACAAAGTTTTTTTTCAAAATGCGATTAAATAAGTGTTATGACTTTTTCTGTTCCAAAATGATTTGTACATTAGTGTAAAGAGCCACTTCTTTTATTTTCAGGTCATCACATCACAACGGATCACACCCTTATACCCGCAAAGTTTTTCAGAAACTATCGTCGAGAGATACACCCTACCAAATAACATACCTACAACAGCGTCCGAAACCGACTTGCTATGCAAAAACCTTGCTCTATCCATCCAAAACATGGTATTAGAAAAATTCAGCAAAAATTGCAATAAACCCCCTTTTACCCCTTTTTTAAATGACGTCAAAAACTCAATTTGCAACTGTCCTCTTTGCTCGGCTGTCAACGTGAATCCGAATGGGGCTATTCAAAAATCTTATGTTCCATCGAATGTCGTTTCACAGATTATACAATCTAGTGTTTGTCCGAAAATTATAAATGTTTCTGGGAATAACGTAAATGATGTTGGTATACCTAATTTGTCGGCCATTTTGAGTGGTTTGGGATGCAATTGTGGTTGTAAGAATTTTGCTGTGTAATAATTAATATTTTATTGTGTAATTATTTTAAGTTATTTATTGAAATAAAAATTTAGGAAAACTTATTCAAAGATTTTGTATTTATCCTGCGATTAAAATAGAATGTAAAAAAATATGATTATTATGAAAGTACAAAACTTAAAAAAATTGCCATTTCTATTTTTAATAATCATAGAAGTTGTTTTGATCATGTTTTGACAGATTTTCGTTATGATTGTACTTTTTCTGTTAAAAAAAAGTCTGGCCAAACAAGAATCCGACGAACCAAAAATCTGACGTAACGAAAATCTGTCGAAACGGAAATTTAAGCTACCAAAAAAATGCCCTATGGCGTTGTGCTATGCTGGTCACTTTAAGGCACTATTCTTTTTTAAGAGATGTCAGTACTTAATTCCCATAACAGTATAGTAACAATAAATTCCCATTGTGGGTATCAAACATACTGAACATAGCGTACTGAAATACTAAATGGGCGACGGACTGAGGGCGACTACAAAGTGTTGAAAATGGGTGACTTTAAAATACAAATCGAGTTACTAGTTATTCAGAACAGGCGACCAAATTACTGTTTGGGTGCCACAACCTTAGGGCACACAAAACATTCCAAATTTGGCATATATTTTATTAAAAAAAGGGTGACTATCATCCTAATCGAAATGACAAAAATACCATGTTGGACAGCTTAAATCAGTTTGTATAGTTAGCTACTTGGTATAATTGTTGCCCACTCAGTATTTTTGTCACTCATTTAGAATTTTCACTTTCACACTTAAATTATTTGTCTCCCACATGTAGTCGCCCGTATTACGTATTTTTGTAATCCACAGTTAGTTATTTTGTCGCCCAAAAATAAACCGCTACCAGGATTAGTATTTATGTATCCCATAAACAGTCACCTTTATTATTTCCAAGTAGACATGGGCGCCGCGCCGGCGCGGCGCCGCCATGTGTTGCCGGCACGCCGCCGCCGCCGCCGCCTAAGCCGCGCGGCGTGGATTTTTGGCCAAAAAACAACCGTTTGTCGAAAGTTTTACTATTTATGTCAGTTTTTTGACGACTCGTTATTTCTGTAACTTACCAATGTGCTGTATTCTTGGGTTGTATTCAACGAAGATCTCTTTTTCTAAAAAGTTGGACTTATCGAAGCCTGTAAGTGGACTGTGTTTGTCCTATCTAGCACAAACATAATAGTCATCAACTTCGAGTGTTGTGTTCCCAATAGATATTTCTTGGTTTCTTGTAAAGCACTTCTTAATATTTGAGCGCTGTGTTCAAGTCCTCCAAGATCTCGCAAGAACTTAAACATCGGCAAAACGAAGGTGTGTTAAGTATTTCACACCTCTTTTCCAGTCCAGCCGGATACAGAAACTTTAAAGTATCGCAGGGGTGAATAGTTTCAGAGAAAAAACGTACCCTTGTCGCGATAGTATGGGAATTGAACTCTGGTTTTGAATTTTTAGTAATTTTAACCGAAGTATTTATATTTTTAAGAACCCCAACACAGCACTTCGTAGTTGGCACCTTTGGAGAAACTGCAGCACCCCCATGCCTTGATCGAAGGGAAGGCTTTCATAGTCCTCGAATGCTAAGTAAAATGGCAGATTGTCCTCAGTAGGTATTCTGTATGTTTTAACGACTGGAAAATGCTTTATGCATGTCCTAGCTTCGGGAGATGGCTAAAGCCTGAATGAAGGTCACTGGGACCTACCAGTGTGGTATACTTCTAAAATCAGTCAATGTCTTTTTGAATCGTCTTGGAACAATATCGAACCATTCGACGTCATCTGACTACAAATTACTCAAAGTAGCATTGGCAACTGGTGGAGCCACGGAAATCATTGTGCATACCACCGTGATTATCCCACGGCATATAAATCCGTGAAGTCTGTTCGTCCATCCGGGAAGGCAAAGTGTGTCCTGGGACACGACACGTGGGAGACCCTAAGTCAGGGGAAAACTGTGCAGGTACAGGTCTTTCAAAGTCTCAGCTACAAGAACCACATGATCGGCAAACTGTTATACTCAAATATCTCAGTAGAGGTTTCCAAGGCATTCCCTGCTGGCTTTCCGGAGAAAACGGGGATCGTAAAACGAACCTTCTCGACCAATCCCTATACGTCCTGCCGCCGTAGCGTTTAGTATACCTAGATATGGTCAATACCCAGTCTTTTCGGAACTCAGCTTATTCAAGAAGTTGGTTGGAAGTAGGAAGTCTTCAAACCCGCGAGTAATACGATTTGTAATTTTATACAAATCATATCACTGTTGCAGATGTGGCTCAGGCAAATTGAGCGAGATCTATTAGTTCTTCAACAGTATCTCACAAGAGATTCGCCTGACCTGTTAGGTACATGTATTAGGCACAATCTTATTTATATTATAATACTGTGCCTTAGGGCTTAGGCCTTCTACCCTCAAGGGTGAAGGAATGGAGAGCTTTTAAGCATACGGCTTGTTTTCATGTTTTTTGTGATTTTGGCATCCTTGCTGCCTTGTTACTGTTTAGTTGCTTAAGCAGTACTAATCTCATACAGGCAGACGTCCGGGATATTTTTGGAGCATTAAATCTGGTAAGCTTGGTTCTGGTCTGAAGTCTCTAGGCCTTACATTAGATCAGGTGTGGCGCTTTAGCATCTTACAGAGTTCTAATAAACGTAAAGTGATAAATTGTATAATGCAGCGTTCTCTAAAGCCAATAACTATTCAAGTCAATTATGCTTTAAAAAAAAATCCACGCCGCCGGCGCCACGCCGCCGCCGACCTAAAATTGCCAGTTCGCCGCCGCCGCAATTTTTTAACGCGGCGCCCATGTCTATTTCCAAGTTACCCAATTAATTAACTCCCCAAAAAAATGATTTTTTAATTAAAGTGCAGTATAGTAACAATGCATTTTTGACAAAAATAAATAAAAGGCTTTTTAACGGATATTAGCGCGGTTTTATTGAAAGTACTTTCTATAAAGCAGTTATTTTGTTTTTGTCGTAAGTATTTGTTGGTGTGTGGTAAATTATTTTGTTTTTTCCTCGCAAATGTGTTGAAAAACGTCGTATGAAACTCGTGAGCTCTTGCTTATTGAACACTCAGCTGCGTTACGCCCTCGGGCTGCAATGCAACCCACAGCCTTGTGTGCAATGAGCAACCTAAGCTAACTTGTCTCATAATGTACTATTACCCAACTTCTTATTATAAAAATCAATTTTATAAAATACAACAACGTTTTCCACACGTAGATTAGGAAATAAGTTAATAATTGTTAATGACAATTTGATTTAGACAACATATTTTTAAATTACTATTTATTTAAAAGATGATGTTGGCTGTCAAAATCTGTTTATAAGGACAATGATAACCAGATATAATAATACGACATATTTCTAAAGAAAATAATTAAAAAATATATATTTTTAAACATTTTATTTACATAAGTAATTCAAATAAATAAACACTAACAAATAATACTTTACAAACACTGTTTTTACACTTATCATGTTGTTTCATCAACTAAAGCTTTATTTGACACTAATAAAAAAAATCCAAAATCTTATTTGACACTGATCAAAATAAATCATTAAAACTAAAAGAGTCCTTAGGTTCAGATGCCAAAATTGCCATATAAGGAGACTGAAAATCTCTTTTAGAGTAAGACCCGTAAGACGAAGATAAAATAGGATCAGAATATGGAGAACTAGGATTTAAAGCTTCATAAGGTGACATTAAAGCTAATCCATTTCTAGAAGAAGATGGATAAGATATAGAACTCGTTATAGGGTTTGAATCCATAAAAGAAGATGAGCCTAAAAAGTTTGCATTCGGCATTGAATAACTTTGGTGTTCGTAATAAGGATAGTATGTATTACTTTGAGAAGAAGGCTGAGATTGGCTTAGCAAAGGGGTTGCAGGTTGAGCATATGTTATAGCAGGTGTTTCCTGAAAATTATAGGTTGGTGCATTTCCTTCCAATGCTAATTCTGGTGAAGAACTTAATAGATTTGTTAATAAAAGTAATTGTATAGCTAAAACTAAGCTATTTAAAAAAGACGCGTCTAATGCAGGAAAAGTACTGTATAAAGATTCTAAAGACGTTGTAGATGGAGTATTTCGTGTTTGTGATTTTGAATAAGAATTCAAATAATCAGTTAAAGTTGCAATTGTTGTAGGTGTTAAAGATTTAGTTAGATCGGTAGGTAAAGATGATAGAATATTTGGTGATAAATTCTTTGATAAATCTGATAATGGTACATAAGTTTGAGGTGCAGATTTTTGGCAAGATGGAGAAGGGTTTGAAGCTAGTAAGCTGGCTAATGCTGCTATGGTCTGGAATGAAGGTGCAGGACTTGGTTTAGCTGGTATGGTTTTGACCACTGGTTGAGGTGTTGGGTTTGATAATCCTGATAAAAGGTATTGTGTGACAGCAGGATGTAAGCTGATGGTGAAGACCTGGAGAAAGAAGAAGAAGAAATATTAGTTTCGGTACAATAAATTATTAACTTATTATAAAGATTAGTGGCTGCTGGCGATTACGAAAAGTCTGATTAATGGCTTTTGTAAAAGTAGGTATTCATTAATATCACACCCTTGGAGGAAAAACAGATTATATAACACTTTTTTGCAAAAATGAGTTTTTAGTTTTTACACCAATTGATAGGAAATTTCAAGCTGCGTCTACAGGTAAAATAAAACCCATTTCTCGAATTCCGTTTAGTTTAGGAGATAATATAAGTACATATTATACGTAACTAATTTATCAGTTATAAAACTGACTGAATAATTCTTAGGTACGTAATTACTTCTGTAAAACATTATTTCTTTTATCAAACTGATTTTTTTTCGCTTTTACTTGAACATTTTGTAAGTAACGTATTTATGTGCAAAAAAGCGACTAAACTGCGTCTATATCTTAAGAGAGAGCTCAATAAAAATAAAAATTTGATGTGTTATTTAATTTTTTCAAAATTAAAAAAGTTTCATAATAAAGACATAAAAGTTACCTGTGCAATAAACACTTGAATTAAAAATAAACTAATTAATTTACCACCCATCTCTACGTGAGATTTTATCACAATAAAACTTTATAATTTTTCTCATAACTGATATATCTGTTTCTTATCTATTCTTCTATGTTTTTGTAATCTTTTTGCTTGATAAAAGATGATTTATAATAAAAATTATGTAACATATCTGATGATGAAGATTGTGACATTTTCTGCTAAATATCAAGATGATTTCATTGATCTCTTTAAATATTTTTAAACAGTTATTGTGCAATGAGGTGTATCGCCACAGAATAACAAATAGTACGTATCGCTCAAAACTTTTGTAGATGGCACTCTTGCTGTGAAAAGGTTTCTCGCTCCTGAAAAATCATTTTTTTTTTGACAAAGATGGTTTTTGAAATAAAGTCTTCTCAATGCATATTCTTGAGAAAAGGGGTTTTTGACCTTGACAGACAGATGGATAGCCAAGTGATCCTTTTCTTGAATTTTATAGGTTTCCACGCATAGGTACTATATTTGTTTAAACGCGCGGAAACCTATAAATTTCAAATGCAAAGCTTTTATAAAAATAAAAATAAATTCTTTATTAAAATAAGTAACTAAAATTCTCTGTTCTGTGATAATATCTAATGCAGTACGTGTATTTTACACTACACTACTTGTGAATTACTTAGATATAAAGTAACAAAATACCTCACCGATTTTTGAAATTACAAACTATGCAACTGAATTTCATATATATTATCTCTATATTTCAGCACTATAAAACGTGTTTTTAAATATTTTTATAGATAACTTATGTAACAATAACTTCATAACACAAAATATGTGTAACTTTAAGATAATAGTTTAGTATATAAGCTTAAATAATTCATACGGCTATCAATCGAAAAGTACTTTGAACTAGTAAAACAAGCAAATTAAAATGGCGGCTAAAATCATTGTTGCTATTTGCACCTTTGCTTTTATTAATGTACGTTTGGTCCAAAGTTGGTCGAAATAAATGATTATTATTATTATTAAAAGTTCCTATTATAATCATTATGATTATTTTGAGGAATCAAGGGCAAAAAATTCTAAATGTTACCATCGCTGCATGTCGACATTTCATGAGTACTTTAACTAAATTCTTTTTTATTTATTTTTCAGGCCGTCAACTGTCAAGTGATAAGAGGTTACCCACCAATGGTGGATTATCTCCCCAACCAAGTTTATTACAACCCTACCATTTTCCCAACCCCTAATATAATCAACTGCGATTTACCATTCGGTTATGACCCGATCATAACCACCCCCGTAACCGTGCCAGCGACTACAACTATTATACAAGACAGTACAGTTGCCAATAACTTGGCAAATGCATTGCAGTTGCTTGTTGTGAGCAATTTGTTGAGCAACACTCTGCCATATATGGGGGCTGATATTGTTGTTCCTGGTTGTGGCTGTGGAATTCCCAGTTGTGGATGTGGCGCTTCTTATGCATTACCAGCTGGATATAGCTATGTGTATTAAGCTTTTATGATTTATGATTATTAAAATATCATACACTTATCATAAAGTTGTTTTTTTACAATACTGCTCCCTAAATTACCTATACCCATCAAATTAGTCTTATTAAGTGCATTAGTGCCTTCAAAACACGATGAAATCACTGTAAAAATATTAAAATGAATATAGGTATATCAAATCGAAGTATTTTATTATAATACGTCTCTATTACCTTATATATAGGTATTTAATATTATTTTTGTTCTGTGCCACTACAATGACGCTTTATGTACATTTTAGTTCTGAAAGGAGTCAAAAATAGTAAAATAAAATAGGATGATCGCATTGGAATGTAATTTGTTTATATTCTAGCAACTTTTAATACCTACCAAACTTACCTATGAAATAGTGACACAAATTAACTGTCATTCTAGACAGTACGGTTGCCAATAACTTGACAAATGCTGTTGCAGTTGTTTGTTGTAAGCAATTTGTTAAGCAACACATTGCCATATATGGGGGCTGATATTGTTGTTCCTGGTTGTAGAATTCCCAGCTGTGGATGTGGCAGTCCTATTGCGTTCCCTGCTGGGTACAGTTATGTGTATTAAGCTGTTATGATTTATGATTATTAATCATCATGATTATTAATAAAGTATCATAAACATATCATCAATGTTTTTTTTAACACTACTTCTAAAATTACCTATATCCCATCATCTAAGAGTTTTATAGTGCATTAGTGCTTTCAAAACATGACGTAATTATTGTAAAAAAATTACAAATTTCACGCTCCACGCAACTATTAAGAAAACATACTGTATTGAAAAGGAACATCAAAATAAAAAAGCGACATTTTCGATAGAAAAAGTAACATAATGACCATATTAGTTTTACAGAAAAACAAGAATTTTCCTAACCCTTTCCTTAGTGCTCACCTACATCATGAAAGGTATCTAGCCTTTAAAAAATGGTGGCTTTACCTTCTGCCGTTAGGGCTCTAACACACAGTTCAATATTCCTATACAAATTCCTATCTAGAACACCCTCTAATGCCACCTTGTATAACCAGAATTTTCTAAAACCCTTTCTTAATGCTCACCTAGATCACAAAAGGTGTCTGTCTACCCTCTAAAAATGATTTTTTAATTTCATTCGGTAGAACTCTATCACATATTTCAATTTTCCTATATAAATTCCTATACAAACTTTCATCCCCTTAGGGAGTGAATTTAAAAAAAAAAATTAGTGCTCACAGAAAATAGCGTCTCTACTTTCAGCCGTTAGGGCTCTAGCAGCGCATTATCCCAACAATCAATCAATGTATTTAGAGTTTTATAATTGTTTTTTTTTTATCTGGTAATCATTCAATAATAAACTAAAAAAACTATGAAAGAGCTGATGTTCTTCAAACGGCTGATCAGCCCCCCTACTCAAATGGCCAACTTTCTATTCGTTTGAACGCTACGCTTACTTTTAAAGCATAAATATGATCGAAAACTTATATGAATCACATACTTTAATCTATTCTATGGAATTTACAAGCTTACGGCACGTAATTTTATAGTTTACTGCTTATTTAAAGCTTTAAAACTAAGCGTAGCGTTCAAACGAATAGAATGTTGGCCATTTGAGTAGGCCCTCTGGTCATGATTATCTTACCATACCTATCATTGAAGTAACACGTTACCAAATGTCGAATCGATCGGAAATAAGGAAGTTAGTCAGATCCCCTAATCAACTAGAAAAGACCTGGGCCCTATTTCACCAAGTCGACATTTGTCACCGACATATGTCGGTTAATTTTACAATTGTCGTTACTTATATAAGGGACAGGTATGTTGTGAAACAGGGATATTTTTTACAAGTCGACATATTTGTAGATTTGTCAGTAATTCTTGATATGAGATTGGAGCTGAGTCAAGTTTGCGTGACAATTGTCGACTTATAAATATTATCCACTGTTTATTGTCCCTTATTAAAGTAAAAAAGACTATAAAAATTGCTGACATACAGCTTGACCATAAAGAGTTGACAAAAATTGAGGGCGCCACTTTCTATGTAAACACGTCAAAATCACGAATTATTTGGCAACACTGACTACATTTTGTACTGAGAAATTTTAGTTCCATTTTATTTAATTTCATCTCTTTATGGTCAAGCTGTATGTCACTGACAAATGTCGACTTGGTGAAATAGGGCCCTGATGATCTTCAAACGGCTGAACAGATTTTCATGAAACATAGCTAAGAACACTCGGGATAAAATTAGTTAAATGACACAAAAAAAAACTAAATGAAAATCGGTGCATCCGTTTAGGAGCTACGATACCACAGACAGATACACAGACACGTTAAACTTATAACACCCCTCTCTTTTTGCGTCGGGGGTTAAAAAGGGCACCTGCCTAGATGAGTACTTTTCGAGATAATATGTATTGCTGTTTTAAGTTTGACAGCTGTCATCTGAAATGAAGATCTCACTACGACCTTTAATTTATTTAAAGACACCATCAGTCTAGTTTAGTACTTTCCGAGAAATTGCTGTTTTGAGTTTAACACCTGTCATCTGAAATAAGGATCTTCATTGAAAGGTCTTTCATTTCTTTAAAGACACCATCAGTCTAGGATGGTGGTGAGTACTTTCCGAGACATTGTTGTTTTAGGCGGCCCCTAGCGTATAACATTGCGTAATATTTAACCCTTTGTAGGCTCGTGTGATATATTTTTTTAAGTAACTCTAAGGTACGGAGCGATCAAGAACTTTAAGCTTCTCAAAAAACAGTTTTTATTTGATATAGATTATATGAAATTTTAAATTATTCGTATTCCAAATAGACAAAGAAGACTGTACTTTAATGACATTTAAAGTTCTTGGTTATTCTGAACCTTAGAGTAGTGAGTTTAAAAAATGACACACGAGTCTACACTACAGGGGGTTAAATATTGCGCAGTGTAATTGTGTCGTCTAGGGGCTGCCTTAAGTTTGACAACTGTCATCTGAAATGAAGATCTCACTAAGACCCATAAACTTAATATTCACTGAAATAGACGAACAGAGTTCACTTGGCTGCGAAACCAAAAGTGAGATGAGCCAGTGTTTGTAAATATGTAAACGTGTGCGTGAATTTAGAGATGATCTGAAGTCCATTTTAGGTTGTCGATAACCATAATGTATTATTGCTCTAATAAATAAAACACAAACAAAATTTTGAACAATTTTATTTAAATAATTTCTTAAGGTCTCCTTTGAGGCTACCTGCTTATTTATTTATGACATTTATCCAGTTTAATTTAATCACTGGATTTACAGAAAACCTGGAAATAATTGTTAAATTAGTACATAAGTTGGTATAATTTACCATTTGAAAACTGTCGGTAACAAGCAGCTTTAAATAAAACTATCAGTGTTCACAAAGACAAACAAAGTTATATTGGAAATCATCGACATGAGTATCGATATCGATAATTTTTTATCAATATCTACGCTTTATTTTCTCAAGTTCACGGACATAATATCTTTTTATCTAACACATAATGTTTAGAAATCAGCTTTTATTTAGGAAATAGGCGTTTAATAGCATCATATTAGTATATAACTTAGTGTGTTTGGGAATATATTCAACTAAAATATGAATTATGAAAATGGTAATAGTACAATCATATTTACCTGTGAAATTAGTGTTTATTTGGGTTATTGTCGTAAGTAACATTACAATCCAGTACAGAACACGACTCCATTATTGATTTATATAGCTTTGAGAGCCAAACCGACCCGATCGCGATCAAAATTACAAAATAATCTTGTTGACGCTTTTCACCAAGGTGATAAACGATGATATATGAAGTCAAACCCGGTTTAGCTGTCAGTTTGTTTTTACTCTTTTTCGCACATCGCATAAGCCGTAAGAATCGGTTTCTCACTCGCACCTTTGTCCGTCTACTTGAGCATAGCGAAAAATTTTCTAAGTCTATGCTAAGACCTTTCATTTCTTCAAATACACCTTCAGTCTAGTTTAGTTCTTTCAGAGATATTGTTGTTTTAAGTTTGACAGCTGTCATCTGACGTGAAGATCTCACTAAGACCTTTCATTTCTTCAAAACACCATCAGTCTAGGACGAGAACTTTTAAAGATGTTGTTTTGAGTTTGACAGCTGTCATCTGAAATGAAGATCTCACTAACGCGTGAAAGCACTAAACTTAAGAATCGCCTAAGTCTTTTCTTATCTACAACTCGACCAAGTTAACTTAGCGAATGACAGCTACATGACGGCTAAGTTTATGACACCGTTTTAATTTGGTCATGTTGTAGTTAGGAAAAGACTTAGGCGATTCTTAAGTTTAGTGCAATCGGCCATAAAGCCATTTCTTCAAAGAAACCATCAGTCTAGGACGAGAACTTTTCAAGATGTTGTTGTTTTAAGTTTGACAGCTGCTGTCATCTGAAACGAAGTTCTCACCAAGACCTTTCATTTTTCAAAGACACAATTTTTTGATAAGTTAAGAAATTCATCCATAAACACTTTATAATAATGAGACCTCACGACAGCGTATGTGCTAAACTGCCTCAATGCGGCTGAACTACAGACCACTCTCTCCCACCTTTGGGAACCTTCGCAGCCCACATTTGTCGTCCGATCATCTACCCAGTGGGCTTATTTTGAAGCCCAATTCAATCTCCAGATACGTTTTGCTTGCGGATGGTAGAATTTTTAAATATACATATCCGTACTCATGTCTGTTCATATTACCTTGTATGTAATTTTAGTTCCGAAACGAAAATTTTCATTTCATGAAACACTTATTGCTTTACCCGCTGGGTATCCTTATTTGTATTAAATACTAGCTTCCGCCCGCGACTTCGGAGCGTGGAAAGGTTTTTTTTGCTATCCCTCGGGAACTGTACTTTTTTTCGGGATGAAAGGTACCCTATGTCCTTCTCGGTACCCCTGACAACGTGTATGCAAAATTTTATGATGATCGGTTCAGTAGTTAGGACGTTAAGGCGTTACAAACAAACAAACAAACGGACTTTCGCATTCATAATATTAAAGTAAGGATTTTTTTGTTAATAAATAATTTAAATAAGTTACTTCTTTCATTTTCATCTTCATTTTCATTTTCATCATTGATGTAAGTAATGGAAAAAGTATGATCCCAGTGAGGTATTATTTATGTTATAAATATGATTATGATGTTTAACTTTCTAAAAATATTAGACTATGGTTCTTCAAAATTCCACGTAAAGTTTTCCACTTTTCGAATGGGATGCAATTTGTAAGTAATATCACATTGAATTCGTCTGGCCACAGAATATGGTCTGGCAGAATAATAAGGCCTGGGCACACCGGCTGCGTAGACACGCACGTGGTCACGCGCGCGTAGTTACGCACGTAACCCCCTGACAAACCGGGTTACGCATACGTCTACGCGGCACGCAATGCAACCTGTCCCTTGCGTACCCAGCCTCTTTGGCAGCCATGTTTGCGACTCTAGGGCGCGATGTCAGACGAAGATTGAGTAAATGGACAATTTTTTTCGCACTAATGAGGATCAGTAACAGGTTAGAATCTTATAGTTTTATTGATATAACTAGCTTCTGCCCGCGACTTCGTCCGCGTGGATGTTAGAAAAAATCCTTAGAGAACCTTCCGATCAGTCATTTTTATGCTTCCCGTTCCCGTTCACATCCCGTTCCCGTTCTGTTCCCGTCCATTCCTGTACCGTTCCCTTCCCGTTCACCTCCCGTTCCCGTCCCGTTCCCGTCCCGCTCCCGTCCCGTTCCCGTCCCATAGCCGTTCCCGTCCCCTTTTCCCGTTCACCTCCCGTTCCCGTTCCGTTCTCGTCCCATACCCGTTCTCGTCCCCTTTTCCCGTTCCGTTCCCGTTCCGTTCCCTTTCCGTTCCGTTCCCGTTCCATCCCGTCCCGTTCCCGTTCCCGTGCCCGTTCCCGTTCCCGTTCCCTGGAAGTGCATGTCCAGGTCCATGATGTGTCATGTCCCGGGGGCTAATTGTCTAATTTAAAAATCTATCGCAATCGCTTTCATTTGACAGATGGATGTGACACATTGCTGCATTTCTTTGGTAAGTTTTTATTTGTGCCAAAAAGAAGCATCAATGTATTACGTCCTGAAAGCGATTGCGATAGATTTTGAAATTAGACAATAGAAAGGCAGGTCCATGATGTGTCATGTCCACCGCGTTGGACTTCAAAATAAATCTCATTTTCGCAATCACCATTCCATAAAACCTAAGAACGACATCCATATCGATTTTTATGTTTACTCATTTACCCCTTAAGGGGTTGATTTTCAAAATCACAAAATAAATATTTGCCGATTTACTTTTAGACGTGCCCCTACGAAGTTTGAAGTTGTCATGTCAATTTATATTCTTTTTCCATACAAAATTTGAACCCCATTTTCACCCCTTTAGGGGTTAAATCATGTCCACCGTGTTGGACTTAAAAATAAATGTCATTTTCGCAATCGTCATCCTACAAAACTCCAATGACGACATCCATATCTATTTTTAGGTTTATTTGCCCCATTTCATCCCCATAGGGGTTAAAATACAAACAATAACAATATGAGTTGCGTTAAATTTCCATCCAGAAGCCTAAATTATAAATTTAGCGATTTTTACTTCGAAAATGAAGGATTTTCTTCTATACACAACTTCATCCCCCTTTTCACCCCTTCGGGGGTAGAATTTAGGAAAACGCTCAGATACGTATTTATTAGTTTTCAATCGTCAGCCTAAACACAAAATTTGGAGATCCTAGCTTCAATACTGAGGGACTTTCATACAAAATTTCATCCCTTATTTCATCCCTTTAGGAATAGAATTTTCAAAATCCTTCCTTAGTCGATGTTTGCACTGTATAAGGTATCTGTGTGCAAAATTTCAAGTCTCTAGGTCCAGTAGTTTAGGCTGTGCGTTGATTTGTCAGTCATTTTGGGCTTTTTTTGCCCCAATTACCACCTAAAGGGTTGATTTTCGGAAAACCACGAAAGAAGTGCTTACTTATTTGTTTTAAGGAGTACTCCTACGAAGTTTCAAGTCGAAATGTCTATTTAATATTTTTTTCTGTGCAAACTTTGAACCCTCATTTCACCCCTTTATGGGCGGAATTTCCAAAAATCCTTTCTTAGTGGATGCTTACACTGTGTAAAGTATCTTTGTACGTAATTTCAAGTCTCTAGCTCTAGTGGTTTGGGCTGTGCGCTGATTTTTCAATCGATTTTGGACTTTTTTACCCCATTGACCCCCTAAAGGGTTGATTTTCGGAAAACCACGAAACACGTGTTTGGTTATTTGTTTTAAGAAGTACTCCTACGAAGTTTCAAGTCGAAATGTCTATTTAATATTTTTTTTCCATACAAACTTTGAACCCCCGTTTCACCCCTTCAGGGGCGGAATTTCCAAAAATCCCTTCTTAGTGGATGCCTACACTGTGTAAAGTATATATGTACAAAATTTCAAGTCTCTAGGTCCAGCGGTTTGGGCTGTGCGTTGATATGTCAGTCACCCCTTCACTTTTATATAAGAGAAGATATAAACACATATTGATAGCTATGAAACCTAGTGAAAGAATTTTTGAAATCCGTTTAGAAATGGTTGAGTTGAAAGGGTTTGAAGGAAATGCCAAGCTCAATGCAATATGTGCTTTATCACGAACGACATAAGGTTCGCGTACGTCGCGATGACGTCATAAGGACCCCCAAAAAACCAATGTTTTGGCTCTTATAGCTTCTCAGGTTTAAGAGGTATCGTAAAAAAAAATTCACAGTTAATCATGTGGTGGCACTAGCTTTCTTATCCGCTACTAAAAAAAATCGTTACTGATCCTCATTCAATTAGTTTTTCTTTAATATCCTTATTCATTATTTAAAAACAAAATAAAACACCACTTACTACCGGTAGTACCGGTACTATTTGTAAACAAATGCAACTGAATGCGTAGTCACGCGCGTGGTTACGCTCGTAGTGACGCGCAGCAAAGATACGTGCGTGTTTGAATTTGTTCGGTGTGGCGTCTAATAGGAAATGCCATTGACTACAACGTCATCAAGGCGCTCCGCTCTGCGTAGGTACGCAGCCTGTTTGTCGCATGGGAGCTGCAATGCGTAGGGTTACGCATTGGTCTACGTGCACGCGTACGTTACGCAAGCGGTGTGCCATGTCTCATAACGTTTCAGACATTACAACGTCATGGAACGTCTACGCGTACGTGCAGGCTTACGCTTCGCTCACAATCGTAAAAGGTAACAAATGAATCTAATGATTCAGAGGTTTAATACGTTTCATTCTTAAAAATATCATGCATCATAATCGTAGATAGTTGGGCAATTTAATTACTTTTATAATATTTTACCTAAAACAAAGTCACGTGCGTGTCTTAATCGATACAATTACGAGTACAACTTACTACTGAATTTTGCCTTACGATGTTTGCATAATAAAAATCATAACTTAAATATTTTCATAATTCTATTACATAATGAAATTTATGTTATCGTTATGTCAGCATAAATATAATTGCCGTTTCGATATTTATTTATCGAAACATTATGACATAATATTTTCACCTGTTGATTACAAAGCAATTTTTAATTAACAAATAATTTTGTTAAGTATAGATCTTTCATCAATTTAGATGTTGTTATCAAACGTGACAATAAAACGTTAACTGGTTTTTGTTTTCTAAAAAATACAGGTAGGTATTTATTATTTATAAGCAATAAGTAAGTCACTTAAGTGAAATCAAAATCTGGCTAAATAAATACAATGTGTCTTAAAATTAAAAACTGGCTTGTATTGGAAAAAATATTTTATATTTATATTAATTTCTTATTAAGAAACCCAAGAAGATTATACCACCCTCCAATGGAGATTGCACGGCCAGTGTCATAGTGAAGATTGAAAAAAGCTCCTTTAGTGACGTGACGGCTTATTGCAACCTCTTTCTTTAGTGTTACAATACGTGTTCGTTGTTCGTCGTTCGTTCGTTCGTGAGAAACGAAAATGTATTGTAAAACGAAAAGAAAGAGATAGCAATACGCCGTGACGTCACTAAAGAGTCTTTTTTTCAATCTTCAGAATGATACTAGGCGTGCAATCTCCATTGTGGGTTTAAGCTTCTTGAAGAAACCTAAGACATGACATTCTTGATGACAAAGAGCCTCTCCCGAGGATGTTTGCCATATCAATGGAAGAACAAGTTGATAAAATGACAGTTCGATTATTTCATAGATTTTTTGGTCAATACAGTTTTTCGAAAAAAAAACGCAATTTCTCATGTTCAAAATTAGTAACGCCATCCATCTCGAGAACGATGGCGTTGATAAAAATGTGTGTAAATGTATTTTTTTAGGCTTCGAAGAGTGCTCAGGTAGGCTGGCAAATGCAAGAAGCTTATACCTCCCTCCAATGGAGATTGCACGGCCATATGTCATAGTGAAGATAGAAAAAATGTCCTTGGGTGACGTGACGGCTTATTGCAACCTCTTTCTTTACTGTTACAATGCGTGTTCGTTGTTCGTTCGTTCGTGAGAAACGAAAACGTATTGTAAAACGAAAAGAAAGAGATAGCAATAAGCCGTGACGTTACTAAAGAGTCTTTTTTCAATCTTCACTATGATACTAGGCGTGCAATCTCCATTGTGGGTATAGCTTCTTGGGCAAATGTAAATGTTTCTCTTTGGGCAGATGTCACCCAGCGAGCGCTTACTTGCATCTTAGTTCTTCTTTTTTTCAAAAGCCAATTTTGATACTTCTCTTTTCATCAACGCCATCTAGTGAGGCAAATAGTTAGGTACTTTTTTTTAAATGTCACATTGTAAAACCCTCATTAAGTAGGTACTCATCTTTATGTAGATAAGAGTGTAAATGTAAAGTATTGGTACTGTTCTACGCAGCCACACGATACCTAACGAAATTACATAAAATTGTATAATTCTTTATGAAAGACAAACATAACACAAGCATAACACATATTTCATTGGATATTTGGTAATATGGAGGTCAGTGATAGCATATAAGTATGTAGGCTATTCAGTACCAACAATTTCTTAGTGACATGTGACATGGGACCGTGCGCAAGTGTTTTTATGCTGTGCCTTATTTGGCAGGTAATTTACATTATGATTTTTTTCTATAAGTGTCTCGGGTGACATGGAAATTCGACCTATTTCTTAAAAGGGGTTATACGAGAAGTCATTAGTAACAAATTAAGTCCAGTGAAGCAGGGGTCAAAACTGGATGGTTACTGAGCTGTAATGGTTCTCCGATTTTTAAGATTTTTCTGACTTGTTACCTAAAATCATTAATTATGAATAAACTACTCCACCGTGAACATTAAATTGATAATTTTCTAAAAGCTGCAAAATAAGAGATCATTTTAAAAAAACTCTGGCCTAAAACATACATAATCTCAAAAATAAAAGGTCCTTAGTAGCAATTACTTTTATTTTCTGTATTTTTTCCCAAAAATTGCCGTAAGTTTTTGAAAAAAAATTGTATGAAAGTTGGCGTACAAATTAGTAGAATAACTTACTAGATTCATTAGCTTTCCAACAATTTAATATATCTCCGCCTTTTGAAAAATTTCGAATATAACTGAATTGATAATAAAATTAAATACAGATAATTATCGAACTTGCTCACAAAATTTCACGAGAATCGGTTGAGAAACGTGACCTGTAGAGGAGAACAAACGGCACAGCCGGACAGACATAAGATAGTATTTTTGTCCATACTGAAACAGAGACGCTTCACACACGCTCGCTTGGTCAACAAGACAAGGATAATCCCTTGACGAAAATTCTCGTCGGTCCTCCGCTTAGCACGACCTAGAGACAAGTTGGTCAAGTTAATAAATATCATTCAGCATTTTATTACTTTGTTACTATTTTTAACATTAGAAGTATTTGGTAAATGTTTGTAAAAAAATTCATCACTCTAGCTAGCATATTAAGTTGTACTGTACCTAATAATATGACCAGTCAAAGTTCGTGAAACAGTACCCATCGAGAGGTTGCACCGTCTTAAAACGCCCCGTACAGAAAATCTACTACTATGTGACCCCAAGAAAGTTATATTTTTATACCTACTCACATTGATATATTTTTTTTCAGATAACCTACCCTGCCCAAGGCTTAAAATGGCCCATTACAAATATATCATCAGTGTCAAAACTACCACAAATAACTTTAAATGATTCGACTTCTCAATCACGAAATGATATAAAACCCGAAAAAGAGACTGAAAATGTAAACGATAAAAGTATAGATGCAGTTACTGCTTCATCTAATAATTTTAAGCTATTATCTACGACAAGAGATGAATCACAAAATAATAATGAAAATATACATAGAAAATATGATTCTCATAAAGAAGATGTAGTTTTACAAAATTTGGACCAACCTTTTATTGTTAAAAAAGATATGAAAAATGCTGGCACGACAAACAATAGATTATCATATTTATCAAGTCCTTTAGAAAGTAAAAGCTCATCAAATATAATACAACAAGTTAATTTAAACAAAATACAAGAAGCTGAAACATTTGCCAAACAAGGAATCCTTGGGAGTGATATCAAAGAAGAAAATTCAAATTTAGATGACAACACAAATAAAATTTCGAAACAAGAAAACAACTTGAATACATTATATGATGTGCATTTTGAAACTGACAGTGATAATTATATAACAAACTTAATAAGAAGTAAAAACAGCATAAACAACTTTTTGCCACAAATTAATTATGATAAGTCATTTCTAAATAAAGCAGAAAATAGTTTAATTGATCAAAAAGTCTACAATAATTTGTATAATCTACAATCTTTACCGTATACTTATGTAAAGAATCCAAACGTTGAACCAAATTTATTTATTTCTAATGATAATGTAAACAACCCTTTTGTCAAAGAAAATATTCTTAGGTATTTTAACGACTTTAAATCACAAGAAAATAGACGAATTAGGGGGGTTAATAACATATCACCAAATAAAATAAATACAGTTAATTCAAGGCCACTTTCAAATGCAGTTAAAAAGTCTTTTGTGTATAATCAATCGCCAAATATCCCTTTTAATTCTCTTGTGTCTAACAGTGATGTTTCATTTAACTATAAGCCAGGATTTATTGAAATTCAAAATGATTGTAAAAATTCGATTAAAGAATCAATGTTTGACATCACAAAAGTGGAAAATACTTTTCCAAAATCTTTAAATTCTAATACACTCAGGTCATTTAGTTCTCCATACAACATTCCTAATTCACTTCCAAATCCCACCCTTGCTCGATCAATTAAACAATCACCATCTACAGAATCACCAAGTAAATCCAGTGTGGACTTTAACCCAAATTCATCTTTGAGACTATCGAAAACATATTTTGGACTACCAAACACAGAAGCAAGAAATTTCTTAGAACAAATACCTGTTAGGCCAGAGTCATTTGCGTCTATGAAATCGATTTCATCATCACCTTACAGTGCTGGGTTTGATGTATCAAGCTTTTTAAATCCACTTAATAACAATCCTATTCGTCCAGAAAATACATTAAGCTCAAATATTCAGATTCAGAAAGACTTTATTAAAAATAGATGTACCAATGGACAGCCACTGACACAAAGTACAGTTATAGGCAGTTTACCTAATATAGAAAATAATGCCTGTTGTAATAATCCAATTACAAACGTAGATTTTTTGAATTCTCCAATTGCTATAAACAGTTTAACTACTCCTATCACAAACTTTAATAATATTGCTTATCCTTTAAATAGTAATATACCAAGTCCGATTACTACACAATTTACCGGTCCTATTGATAATCCTTATAAAATAGAAAATAATTTTATCCCTAATGTTAATATTCCCCAAATATTACCTCAAAACTGTAAACAAGACAATATAATTCCGTTTCAACAATCTAACCTAAACAATGATTTTGTACCACCCGTATTTTATCCCTTGCCACAAACTATTGAAAATGTTCCACAATTTCAAAGACAATCGTCTGCAAATGAGCCACTACTTCAAAATCAAATCAAGTTCGAAAACCAAGGAACCACTTTTTATCAAAGACCAGTCTTACCACCGGTTAATCTATTTTCTCAGAATATCAATCCACCGACTGCATATCAGTCTTCAAAATGTGATGGCTCAAAACAATCGCCTACACGATACACGTCTTCTATACCTGAACTAAAGGAAGTTCCCGTAAATACTTACGTTGATGGAGTGAATAGACAATATTTAACTCAAAACTTGCCAGATTTTTATCCTTATAAAGGTTTACCTACTTCACCTGTACCATTCAGTGACTCAGTGTTAACGTATCCAAATATAGTTCCAATATCAAGTTTGCCAAATGTTTTACCACCTCGTAATCCAACTCGACCTCAACCAACACAACCTACTTATACTTATGCAAATAAAGTTACTAAAAACCCATTGGCTTCGCAAATTGAGAAGATACTATCACCTTCTGGGATAGTAGGATCAATAACTGAAGCAGCTAATATAGTAGCTAAAAATGCACTATCTGCTGTGATATCAAAAAAGTTATCAAAAAAAGGTCCACCTGCGGGTCTTCCACCAGTCAATCCTTTTTTACCAAACTCTTTTCAGACATGCTCCATGATTAATGAACCTTCGTATTCTCGAGATATTATTTATCAACCGATAAAATCACAACCCAAGAGCTCTCAACTTTACAATGGGTTTGAAGTACCAGATTTTCTTTCTCGTTTAAACTATGATATTTCAAGTATACCTAATATAGTACCAGATTTGGATTGTAAAATAGAATCGGCTTTGGCACAAGCTATTCCTTATTTAAATTCAGTAACTGTAAATGTTGTGCCAGTGATGGAAGAGTTTGGTTATGAGTTTAAGAATACACCTAAAGTACCTCGATTAAATTTTGAATTGCCGAGTGTGCCGCGTGTGCCAAGCCCACCTAATGTCTTAAACTTTGAACTGCCAAGTGTGCCATATTTGCCTTATACACCTAATATATTGAATTATGATCTGCCAATTGTATCATGTTTGCCGAATGTATTAAATTTTGAGTTGCCAAATATATCTTATTTGCCCACCCCAAGCATAAATATTCCTCAAATATTTGATATTCCTTCCGTAACATTTGTAAGTAATCCGTTTAACACATTCAATTATGAATTTCCAACTATAACGCCGTCTTATTTGCCTACACCTAATATTAATTTAACACCAATACCGCAAGTAATAGATTTACCTGCAATTACGGCTAATATGAAAAGCAAAGATACGAATGAACTCAGTCGTTTGTTAGAATTGGTAGTACTGTCTGAACTTATAAATGCTAACGAATTTTGTGATAAAGACGCTTTGGATGCTGCAGTCGCTTTAATGTTATTATCTTAGTTAAACTAAGAAATAAATCAACAGAAGATATTAGTGTTGATTTATTTGCTGTTGTTGTTTTTATTTATGAATAAAATAAATGTTTGTTGTTATGTTTTGTTTTATTGAAACCCTTTACTATTACTATTGTTTAAATACAAAAATGAAATATTAGTAATGAAACTAATGTTCCTCACAGCCCTCTTTAGACGAAGTGAAAAATGCAAATTAATAAACAACTTCTGTTATACAAATTTATTGAAAAATAACCTAGTATTATTTTTAATAGATAAAAAGCTTAATAATAAAATAATAAATAAAAATAGAAAAACAAATCATAAACAATCAGCTCTTAAAGGATTACTTTCTGATTACCAAAAATGGTCTGCGGGTATAGACTTAGCAATTATAACCACTTTTCCATCTTCTTCATATTCCATATTATCTGGTAAATAATAAGTCACAACAGGAATGTCTTCTTCATCTTCCTTATCATATTTTTTTCCATAATTTACAACCTTAGAATGTGCAAAAACGGTTTCTATATCCCCTTCACTCCTTTTGTTTTTATCTCCTTTATTGCTTTTTACATCTTTTGTAGATTTTACTTCTGAATAATTAGAAGATTTGTCATAAAACTGACCCTTTTGTTCATTTGATTTTGGTTTAGCTTTTTTTATTGGCTTCGTTCTAAAATCAGGACTTTCTAGCATAGGTGGTGTACGAAATTCTATAATCTCCGTTTTTTCGTCATCCATAGGCTTAATTATGACATTTTCAATAGTAATATCTTCTTTTCTATTGCGCGCTTCATTTCTATCAGTAGTATAATAGTATCTGTTGTCTCGATGATTTCGAACGGAGTATAATTCTTCACTGTCGAAGTAAGTATTGTCATTAGTAAAATCGGGATAATAGTCATCAAAAACGTGATTATTTACTTCAGGAACTTTATTCTCAGACCCTAGTTCAGGAGCCATGGAAGGGCTTATAGGTGCTTGAGTAGTAGTTTCAGTTTTAGTTTCTTGTGGCTTTGCCGTCGCTGTCAATTTAGGTTTTGTGGTAGGTGGATCAGGTGTTGATGGTGCTGGCGTAGTATTATTAGCTACAACCACTGCCTTAGGTCTGGATCGCTGATTAGGCCTAGAAGCAGGTTTTCTATCAGGACGAGGTCTTTGATTATTTTTAGGTGGTTGTCTGATTTTTGGTGAAACAGTGTGGTTGAAACGTAAACGGGAAGCGAAGTCTGGGCCATAAAACTGAGAATAATCAAATTGTCCGTCAAATTTTTGACCATTCATATAAGATAGAAAATCATTAATGGCTTCTTCTGACATACCAGGGAATTTCTTTCGCAAATCTTCAATGAAAGCATTATTTTCCGTTTCTTTTCTGTTAATTTTTTTTCTTGGGTGATTATTTGTTTCTGTTTCGTCTAATGATTCTTTGTTATTACTATATTTTGGTGGGCTTTTTTCATTACTTGTTTGTTTTGGTTTTTCTTTCATAATTGATTCATCATGTTTGTCACTTTTTACTGGTACATCTTTTTGGGTATTACCATTGATATTATCTTTTCTTGGTTTAGGTCTTTTATTAGCTTTTCGTCCTTTCATTTGACGATTTTTATTATTTTGACTGGTGGCATTTGCTGGTCTGCCATTAGGTCTCCTATTTGGACGCTTTGTACTATCTTTTTCAACGTGAGATCTTTGTTCATTATTATTATTATTGTGTCTCGGCTGGTCTGCGGGTATAGACTTAGCCTTATTATTATTATCTTGAGTTCTGTTGTTTCCTCTTCTCTGATTTTGACCATTGTTTTGATTTACAGGTTGTCTTTTCACATTTTCATTACCCGAGTTGTTGATAGCTTCTTTACTTGGTTTTTTCCTATGGTTTTGATCACTTTGTTTTCTTCTGTCAGCATTTTTCTTATCTCTGTTATGAGAATTTAATTCTTCCTCAATGTTCATCAGTTCTGGTGACAATATAAAATAGTTGTTCACAACTTGCGGTATTTTTCCTGTATTTTGTATGGAGTTGGGCATTTGATTTGGAGTTTCTGCTAATACTGGGTTGTAATACATTGCACTAGAATCCAAAATCCCTTTTACTGTTGGGCTTGAAAGAATTCTATCCATGTATAATTGATTTAATTGGTTCGTAATTGGATTTGTTTGCTGATTTGTGGGAGTTTGATATAACATATCATTTTGCACTCTAAATTGCTGGGATTTTTGATTGTTTATGCTTGGCTGTTGATATAATTGGGGGAAAGCTTGTTGCAGGAGAACATTCAAGTCGTCGTACCCATTTTGGTTATATGTTTGTGCTTGTATTTGTTGGTTTAACGGTATTCCTGATACCTGGAATGAAACAAAATACCATTTATCTTTTTTTTTAAACATAAACTCACAATCATTAATACCAAATACAAAAAAGATTCTAAGGAACCTTTCGAAGACATGAACCCCTTATTTTAAAATTTAGAGGGTTTATGCAGCACACAAGACTAGCACCGCACTTGAGAAAAAATCATAGTGCGAAAAGTGGCTACTTTTAGCAATAAAACTCCATTAAACTAAACGACAGACTAGAAAATATTGTTAGCCGACTTAAAAAAAGGGAGGAGGTTATCAAGTCAACTTGTTTTTTAAGCGATAAAGAGTACTACAAAGGTTCTTCGGAGTGCACTATAAGAACACAATGAGGGCTTTTCAAAACGACATTAATTAAATAAAAATAGTAACTATTTTCCTCACTAGATGACGTTGATGGAAAGAGAAGTGTCAAAATTGGCTTTTAAAAATAAATGCCCTGTACCAAAGAGGAAAGTAAACGCTCGTTGGCTGACATCTGCCCAAAGAGAAACATTTGAGGGTTACATCTGCCTGCCTACCTGAGTAATCTTCGAAGCATAGTACAAAAATCACATTGACACATACATTTTTATCAACGCCATCTATCGAGCCTACAGTTTTTGTTATTTTGAAAAGCCCTCATTATTTCGTGTTTATTTAAGCACTATATTTTTGGGTTCCGTACCTAAACGGTAAAGACGGGGTCCTATTACTAAGACTCCGTTGTCCGTCTGTCTGTCTGTCTGTCACCAGCCTGCCTAGCATGACCGATTTATATCGCGTGATATAGCATTTTATCGACACTCAACTGTCAAATTCCTTTGTCTTTTTGACAGTTAAACGTGATAAAACACTATATCACGCGATATAAATCGGTCATGCTAGGCAGGCTGGCTGTATCTCATGAACCGTGATAGCTAGACACCTGAAATTTTCACAGATGATGTATTTCTGTTGCCGCTATAACAACAAATACTAAAAACAGAATAAAATAAATATATAAGGGGGGCTTCCATACAACAAACGTAATTTTTTTGTCGTTTTTGGTACGGAACCCTTCGTGCGTGAGTCTGACTCGCACTTGGCCGGTTTTTTTTTAGGGTTCCGTACCCAAAGGGTAAAAATGGGACCCTATTACTAAGGCTCCGCTATCCATCTGTCTGTCTGTCTGTCTGTCACCAGGCTGTATCTCATGAACCGTGATAGCTAGAAAGTTGAAATTTTCACAGATGATGTATTTCTGTTGCCGCTATAACAACAAATACTAAAAACAGAATAAAATAAATATTTAAGGTGGGCTCCCATACAACAAACGTGTTTTGTTGCAGTTTTTTGGTACGGAACCCTTTGTGCGCGAGTCCGACTCGCACTTGGCCGGTTTTTTTTCCAATGGCGGCGCTAAGTGCTTTATAAAACTTTTGAAGTCAAAACTGGATTTAAACTGATGCTGTCAATTTCGTTTACGAAAAAATAGGTGAAAAGCAGCATTCGTTATAAAATAGGGAATGTTTAGTATTGCCTCAGCAAACTAAATATTAAAAATTATGTAGTTTTCTCGCTCTAACTTCCTCTTCCGTCTTTGTCTCTAAACACCAAATACACAATATTTTTTTAATTATTGGGTGTACCAAACACACAATAATTAAAAAAATAATGTTGTTTAGAGTTTACTTTTACTGAATCTTTACTGAGCAGGATTTTTTGCTGAAATATGTAGTTTGCTGATTAGTGAATAGCTTAGAGCAACGCGGCTTGTGACTAGGTAGTTTAAATATTTAGGGGGGATCTGGAAAATACAACGTGTTACAAAATAACCCCTAATGGTATGATATAGGTATAATATGGTAGATAGGGACCATCAAACTGAACAACTTTTACTATGGGACCAACTCTGAAATCACGAAAAAAATATCAGCTGTTTCATACTAAAATTAATGAGAAAAACATCAAAATGATAAACACCTGATTTTTTTTTCGCGATTTCAGAGTTGGTCCCATAGTAAAAGTTGCTCAGTTTGATGGCCCTATCTACCATATTCGGCATTAGGGGTTATTTTGTAATACGTTGTATAATCAAGTGAACAGCAAGTCCTGAACTTCATTCTTCAACAACCCTCATCCGGTGCAACTTGAAAAAGTATAAAATTATCCAAGTACTTATACAAGTACAATAGGGATGTTGACTTATGAATAAAATAACGAAATACTAATAAAAATCGTCAACTTATCAAACTTTTGGAGTAGCTTGTATACCTCTTGGTTTTATATATTTCGTATTAGTTGTTTTATGACCCTTCAAAGGTGGGCGGACAAGTCCATTTAAAAAATTATAAAATTTGTTAAAATAAATAATACATTTAATTAGTCCTTAAAATTTATAGCAAATTTGTAAATGAAAACATTTTGATAAACAACAATATTTAATATAGCTGCCGAACAAATTTCCTACGCGTTGCATACAACGTAGGAAGGCGTGACGTCATAACTTGGTAGCCGTTAGTATGGAGCGTTTTCGGGTGAGTCTAATTTTGTGCATTTCAAACTGTGATATCTCGGGCAGTTTTCATGCTAGCGAAATAATTCTTATACAAATGTTTCTTTGTTTTGAGGGGTAATTTATGCAACATAAAATAAAAAAATAGTCAACATGCCTATTTAAAAAAATGCGAAAGTAAGTTTGTTTGTTTGTTACGCTGTACTTTCCCATACAAAATCGAGTGTTTTTACACTCATTATCTTTTTCCATAGCTGTTCATGCTAAAGCTAGGGTTTCCTAGGATGACGGTGCCATCATATTACGGCCGTAATATAGCGGCGTTGAATGTTGTCTATGCAAACAATACTGCGACACCGTAACGTCAGAAACCACGCCGTATTGTTTTCATAGACAACGTTCTACGCCGCTAAATGACGGCCATAATATGTATGACGGCACCGTCATCCTAGGAAACCCTAGCTTAAAGGTACTGACCAAACAAACAACTACTTACTAACAAGCCGACAGCATGAGTAGAGCACTGGTCAACATGCCGGTCAAGAGGTCTCGGGTTCGATTACCGGCCGGGCGGAAATTGAAATTATGAATTTTATTTGGCGGGTCTGGGTGTTACTATGTATAATAATAACTATTAAAAAGTACATGCTGTCTAGCACCCTTATTACAAGCTTTGTTTCACACTGAAAAAAATGATTAGTTAACAGTTACCAAAATTTGGTTACTAGTAGGCCCTAATCTACGGACTTGCGAACTACTGGTTATCAGTAACAAAATTAGGTTCGTTTAACTGTGTTATGTAACGTGTAGCCTAACTTTTTTTGTTTAAATTAACCTAACAATTTGACTTTTTTAATCTAACTATTAGTCTAAAAATTACAATGCTATTTGTAAAAAAGTACACAAAGGATTTTGCTGTAACTAACTAAAGTGTTTAGTTATCGATATCTATACTATTTGCTTGTTGGGAACCAAACTGTTAGTTCAATTTTATTTTACTGTTTGCTTACAGGTTACAGATTCGGTTTGACAATATATAACAAAACCATTTTGTTATTAGTAGCCAATCCCAGTTAAGTAATTATTAGTACCTAACAAAAATACAGGGTGTAAGAAATGGCTTGGCAAAAACTTAACAGACGTAATTAGCCCATGAAACTGTACTACTTTCCCCAAGGGTTTCCTTTGGGAAAGTAGTATAAGGTTTTATAACTTGTTAAGTTTCATGCCCTAATTACGTCTGTAAAGTTTTTGCCAAGCCATTTCTCACACTCTGTATTATACTGTTATATAAGGTGTAAGGTAAAGGCGAAATAATAAAATACACGGAAAAAATGAATTACGATTTTATTAACGATTTATAAAGACTTCCATAATATTAAATAATTAGTGGATACCTCATAAACTGCAAGTTCTTATCTGAGGTGCCTTTGCGTAGCTTTCTCTTCTTCTTATTCAGGCTTAAGTCACCCACTGCTGAGTGTAGGCCTTCTCGAATGCACGCCATCCCGTTCGGTCTTGTCCTTTTCTCATCCAGTTTTTCCCCGCTACTTTGGTGATGTCGTCTCACCATCAGGATTTTTGGCGGCCAACGCTTCTGGTACCGGGGTCTCCACTCCTCTCCAGCACCATTCTGCTCTACCGGTCATCGGTTCTGCGACATAATATGTGACCGGCCCATCGCCGCTTCCTTTGTGCAACGATGCGCCCCACGTCAGTTTATTGCGACTCCGAATTACCGTGTTTCTAACTTTGTCGCGTAGAGTGATACCCAGCATCCTCCAATCGTCCAACTCCCGGAAGGACTTCTATCAACTGATGAAAATACCGGCGCAGGAATGAACTAGTTTTGCTTTGATTTGTCACACACTGCACAGGTCCTTCCTCTTTAACCGCACCGCATGAGGTTTGGGACACATAAACAATCTGTTTTTGTTGGTGGCAGCAAAAAAATGATTAACTACTTCAAAAGTCATTACGTAGGTAACTTAAAGAAAATTTAGTTCATTTAACAAAACTGTTCGCATAGTTCTTTTGTGCTTAACTTGTGGGCAACTACGAACAAAACTATTGTTATTAATAGATAAAATCAATTAGTTATTGTGAACAAAACTGTTTATTGAATATTTAACATAAGTTTTGTACTTGGTTGATACGTGTTGATTAATTACTATTTAATTTAAGAATTTGTTAAAAATAACACCCACTTTGATTGATATTAAGCACAAAGTTTAGTTAAATATAGAAACTGGTTTTGTTGCTGCAACTGCGCTAGTTTGTCTATGGAAAATCAGTAAACAGTAACAAAAAAATTAGTTACTAGATACCAAATGTAAATTTACAAAACTAGTTGTGGACTGATTACTGAAAAGACTGTTTAAATTAAACTAAAGTTTATTTCCCTTTAACAAAACTTACAAATAACACAACTAGTTTGGTTTATCATTTTTTTCAGTGCAACAAAAAACCGGCTAAGTGCAAGTCGGACTCGCGCACCAAGGGTTCCGTACCATGTTGCCTGTTGCCGTTATTAACATCGAGCAAAAAACGGCAAAAAAAAACACGTTTGTTGTATGGGTGCCCCACTTAAGTATTTATTTTATTCTGTTTTTTGTAGTTGTTGTAATAGCGGCAACAGAAATATATCATCTGTGAAACTTTCAACTGTCTAGCTATCACGGTTCATGGTAACGTGACAGACAGACGGACAGTGGATAGGGGGGTCAAGTCTGCTAATGTTTTCGTCAAAATCGTAGTTCAATGGTGTTTGTATGGTAATGCTTTTTGATACAGTTCTTTTCCCTTAAACCCAAAACTGAAACACATTGTGTTTCTTAAACCCAAAACGGAAACATATTGTGTCTTGATTTTGGGTTTAAGAAACAAGAACTGTGTCAAAAAGCATTTTCATTAGAACACCATTGAACTAGGATTTTGACGAAAACATTAGCAGACTTGACCCCAGGGTCAGGGGTGCGATTGCGTAAGGTAATCGTATTCATTTGACAGTTCATATCGTATTCCATCGGCTGTAATTTGTATGGAATGACATATATTATGATACAATATGAACTGTCAACTGAATACGATTGGCTTTACGCAATCGCCTACCCTTTAGATATGGAACACTAAAAATACGGTTGGATGTTATGAAATGATGAATTTAGTTCGGTTTCCGGACGCTGCAAGTTAATTTTCAAAAGTCTTTAGTTTGTAACAAAAAAATAATACTCACCAATAAGTTTCCGTAAAATAAGTAAACAATAATCGCAAACTTTTTCATTTTGATACATTCTTTTAAAAATCTATTCTCACGAACATTGTTTTTAAGGAAGCAATTAAAAAGTTTTTTCCAGAGATACTAAAATAATTCAAACGCTTAGATATAAAACATCGAGTGAAATACGTGATTTTTTCAATGTTGGTGCAGTTTTATGATCTTTTGTGAGATAATAGTTGAGATTTCAAAAACTTAGATTTCGTTCCTTTGAGATTAGACACGCTCATCTTACATCTTGATATTAAGTAATATAATAAAATAACGCATGTTATTAAATTATTTAAAAGAATGAGGCGTTACCTTGTGGAAGTCAATTATGAGTAAGGAAGATTACCTATACTCACAAGGACGAACGAACAAACAACGAAAAAACGAACAAAAAATTTAAATAACAAGTGTCATTGCAGTCGGGCAATTTGTGAAACAATTTTTAATCAAAAAAGTCTCCGACTGTAATGACAGTAATATCACAGTACATATATAAGTTTTTTCAAACAGTAGAGGAGCTAACGTCACTTAGGCCCTTTTGTCATTGCACTCCGTCGGATCGCTAGGGTTGGCATTTTCCGGCCGTCTCGTGGAATGCTACGCGCGAACACTATAGAAACAACTGCGACGCAATGTCACAACCCTGGCCAAAGTACTGCGAACTTTGCTTAGAGCTCTTAGAGTGACGTCAGCCGTCAAATTCGAACGTTTCCATGGAGCTCTCATACTGTTTGAAAAAACTTATATATGTACAAACTTATATATGTACTGTGGTAATATTTTTTAATTTATTAATTTTTATTTCCCACATTTTAGTAACAATTAAAATCTTGGAATGTGCTCATCAAGGCCTTTAATTTGATGCCCATATTGTAATAATAAAAGAAAACCTATAATAATATAATATACAGGGTAATTTTGCGACCTCTTTACAAAATCAAATATTAGTTCAAGGAAGTAATCAAAAAAATTTGGTGAGATAATTATGAATTATTTCTTTTTTAATTCAAAGTTTTCAGCCACTTTTTATGTCCAAAAAATTTAGGCGCGCACGCTCACCCTCGCGCAAGCGACGCGAGCGGGGGTAGGCGGGTGGCGGGAGGGGGGCTCGCACGGGTCGACCTCGACCGTGCGATGCGCAAACAGTGACAACAATTTCAATTTGTGTAGGGAAAAGTTTGGGACAAAAATGTAAAAAAAAAATTGTTTTTACTTCACAAATCGATTATACTGCTGTTATAGTATGACCTGACAAAATTTGAAAAGGGGTCCAAAAATTACCCTGTAGACAGTGTCACTCAAAATTATGTCAGGACTATAACGATAGATACCCCATATATCTAAATCCGTTAAGGCATTAAGAAGTTATGGTGAAATAAAGAAACACATACCCGCAAATATAAATGAACCCTGAACATTACACTCCCTGATTTTTTAGTCGTGTAACTGTCTTTGTGTGCAGTCGTGTAATAAAAAACGGGTCATGGAAGAGAAAATGAAAGATTAATAATTGCAGTCAGGAGACCTCCATGATTAATAATGGTAGAATAAAGAATCTCACATACCCACAAACATACATGAACCCTGAACACATATACACTCCTTTGTGGGCAGTCGTGTAAAAATTGTTCCACAGAACTGTCCTACGATTGCAATGACACTTGTTTGTTATTGTTTGGCAGAGTAGTCGTTTTTTTCAATATATTTTTTTTATTATGTTTTCCATGCAACCAAAAATTCTGAAAACTTTTTCTATTAATAAGGGAGGTCTAACTTTTAGCCAATTTTGGATATTTTTCAGTCATTCCCATTGATAGCTCTTAATTGTTAAGGCTGATTTACATTAGATTATTTTTAGTGGAGTACTTTAGCAGCGTTCGAGTCGACTCGAATGCAAGTGCTTTAGTAGTTTTTGTGCCTTTCCGGTGTCATTTGACTAAAGCACTCTACTAAATACGCTACTAAAATGTCGATTTACATGCTTCCAGTGCGAGGAAAGTGTCGCGCGAGGGGTGAGCCGGCGGCGCGGGCGCGCAGGGCGTGCTACTGGAAAGCGATAATTCAAGTTGAAAGGCAACAGAACGTTAATCTCTTTAGTCATAAGACGACCGTTAACATGTTTCAACAAAAGCACTCTCCTAAAGCACTTTACTAAAGACTATAGATGATGTAAACCAGCCTTTAGAAATATGTAATAATTGTAAGTCTAGCAGCTCCTGATGATGCGCAGTTTAGGGGCGAAACACGTTTGATATAATAGCTGTTTTACATTATCTTAGTCGTTAGTAGAGTGCTTTAGGAGAGTGCATTAGTAGAAACGTGTGAACGGTCGTATTAGTGACTAAAGCGAGTAACATTCTAGTTGCCTTTCAACTTGAATCGTAATTATTTTTGTTTAGAGTAGCACTCCCTGCGTGCCCGGTCATGGCCCGCGCGACACTTCTCGCTACTGGAAGCATGTAATTAGACATTTTAGTGGCATATTAGTTGAATGTATTAGTCAAATGACACTCTACTGGAAGAAGTGTAAACGCTCACTGGAAAAGCACCAAAACTACTAATTCACTCGCGTGTAAGACTCGCGCTCTACTAAAGCACTCTACTAACAACTGAGATAATGTAAACCAGACTTAAGGCTCTTATAGCCGTCAACTAGCGCCGCCAATTCATTTATTTTTATTATACGTAAAGCAGGGCAATATTAAAAAAACTGGCCAAGTGCGAGTCGAAATCGCGCACGAAGGGTTCCGTACCAAAAAACGGCAAAAAATCACGTTTGTTGTATGGGAGCCCCCCTTAAATATTTATTTTATTTTGTTTTTAGTATTTGTTGTTATAGCGGCAACAGAAATACATCATCTGTAAACAATTTAACTGTCTAGCTATCACGGTTCATGAGATACAGCCTGGGGACAGACAGACAGACAGACGGGCAGCGGAGTCTTAGTAATAGGGTCCCGTTTTTACCCTTTGGGTACGGAACCATAAAAAAGGAAACAACCATGCCCTCCTAAATTGTTTTTTTATATTTTTTTTAATAACTCTTCAACAGTGTTAATTCTTTCTGTAAGTTTTAAAATCCATTTCAACCAAAAGTGGCCACTGTCGTTTCAAATGCATTTTAAAACTAGTTACAAAGAATGAAAAATATGAAAGAGTTATTCAAAATATTCCAGACAATTTAAGAGGGCATATTTGTTTCCTTTTTTTAGTATTTGCTTGGTTTATGAGTGATAAAAATAAATGTATTGGCGGCGCTAGTTGGCGTATATAAGCGCCTTAAGGGCAAGATGCGTGTTGTTGTGGGTGTATCTGCATTTATCCTACTTAATATTATAAATGTGAAAGTTTGTGGATTTGGATGTTTGTTCCTCAATCACGCAAAAACTACTGTACGGATTTGGTTGAAATTTGGTACACAGATAGTAGATAGCCTAGATTAAAATATAGGCTACTTTTTATCCCGATACTCCCACGGGAACGGGAACCATGCGGGTGAAACCGCGGGCGGCCGCTAGTTATACAATGTGTTTTTTTGAACATTGATCAAACTTTGTGGTGCGGCTTAGATCATCAAACTAAAGAACTTTGTCTATGGGACCAACTTCATAAGAACAAAAAAAATCTGCTGTTCCATACATTTTGGTCGAGTAGTTATTGATGCTTTCTATGGAACAGCTGAATATTTTTTTTGATCTGATTAAGTTGGTCCCATAGAGAAAGTTGTTCAGTTTGATGGTCTAAGCCACACCACAAAGTTTGATCAATGTTAAAAAAAACACACTGTATTTGCCGGTGGTGATTTTTTGCGTGTTTTATCATCGTTGTATGGAAGTTATTCTTATATATTGTTTTTGTATCAATTGTTATTTAATTATGCTAGTGGTGCAGCGGTAGTGAACATTACTAAAGCTCCAAAGGAGAAAGTTTCAATACCTTTAGGGATATGGTTTTGATCTCTATTTCCATTCGGATCAACTGAACCGACCAACTGGAAACTGAACAACAATTTTACTTCCCAACAGGACAACTATTTGGTTGATCGGTTGGGAAGGAAACACATCAACTATTTTAGTTCTCAACAGCTCAACTACTTAGGTTCGTATCGTAAAAGGTATCGTATAAAAGTTTTTTTTCATATTTGGTGGGTTCGATTCCTGGATAAGGCAGGCGATATTTCAAAAATCTTTGAATGCAGGGCCAATTATTTTTAAAATCCAAATGAAGTCTTCTTTCAGTAGTATCCCTACCTTCAATATTTAAGGTTCTTTCCCTTCGTGTGGCAAAGTTTTGGGATACCCTTATTATACTGAAAATATATATAGAAGTTAACCTTCTCCAGATTTATGCGACCCTGGTACTTAAAATTAAAAAATATTTTTTACCATTAGTACTTTTTACTTCAGGGTATTAAAATTATATAAAAGTTAGGTATTATGTGATCCTGGTATTTTTTCTTTATCGCGGCGGTTTTTTCCTATAAATTAGATCCCACTAGAAAAACATATGAACATTATATGTTTTTCTTTATATTTTTACTAGAGACGATCAACGCAATGCGTTGATTGACATAATTCATTTAGTTGTTCCGTTAGGAACTTCAAATGAAATGTCAATATCATCATTTAATAGAAAAGTCAAATAGTTGATCCGATAAGAATAAAGTCGCATACAGGGTCTCAACGGCACAACTAGTTGATCGGTTTAGTTGATCGGAATGGAATAAGGGGTTTTGATATGAACTTCTAAAGAGCTCGCCATTGATCTAACTTAAGCTATGGAACTAAATGGTGTTTGTGCGTCCAAATGGAAGTATCTAGTTACAATGGCTATCTGGAGTAGGTACTTCCATTTGGAAGTACGCCAAAGACGTTTTGGCACTGGCTATTCTAATCGTGAATCATGCTCCACATTCATGCGAGACTCACGCGAGAAAGCGAGAAAAACAAAAGAAACGTGAATTTGGAACCGATTCACATATTCTTCGCCAGTTCTCGCCTTGTTTTTCGAATTTTGTAGGTTTTTAAGTGCGAGACAAAGGAACCGAGTACGTGAGAAAGACAAGAACTTGAATGCACTCTACACTTGCATATTTCTCACGAGCGAGATACTGATTATAGCAGTTGTGGGCAAGTTGTGTGTTGTATGTTCTTCGTCAAGATGAATGTGAATTGGACAATTTTATCTTTTTATATTTTATCCTTAATATAAGGTCCTTCTTAAATAGTGCACATAATTTTAAGGGGTCAATGTACTCATGCATACGAACAACTTTTACTATGGTACCAACATTGAAGTCGCGAAAAAAAAATCAGCTGACCCATACATTCTGAACTATTCTATTTAAAATTTTCTATGGAACAGCTGATTTTTTTTTTCGCGATTTCAATGTTGGTACTATAGTAAAAGTTGTTTGTATGCATAAGTACATTGACCCCTTAAAATTATGTGCACTATTTAAAAAGGACCTTATATAAGCATAATAACAACGGACGGACAAGCTTCTACCATGGTTCCTTTACTGTTCGCTCAGTAATACTATGGAATTCCTTGCCTGTGTCCATTAGGCGTGCCCAGTCCTTGAACACTTTCAAGAACCAAGTAAAACAACATTACTTGTCACTATGATTTCGTCGCGTTATATAAGTAATAAATTATAACTTACTACTAATATACTGCAAATAAGTTGTTTATGTGTTTTCCATAATTACCTATTATTGTATATTTAAGTGTATGTATGTTTATGTAAGTTTATGATATTATATTATTTTATGTATGTTTATGACTTTAACTTTTCATTAATTACTTTGTTCCATCCGTGCTATTTTACACCGCCCTCATTTTCATCTACTGTCAATATCTCCTTTCTCGCTTTTAGCGATAAGGCCGCCATGTTTATTGTTAAGTCTTTCTATGTATTTTTCACTTTTGGTGTTGAATAAAGAATTATCTAATCTAATCTAATCTAACAATATAGGCTTGTCGCAGAAGCAACTTCTACGTCCATTGTCGTCGAGCGCGAGAACTATATTGAGAACCTTGCGAGTGTGGACCCAGAGAAGTTTACGAGATTCTCGGCAATTTTCTAGGTGAGATTCTCGGCGTGGATCTCGCGCGAAATGTAGAGCGGGCTTTACAATAAAGAAAACAATAAAACCTCTTAAAACTTTATTAACAAAAACATAACAAGCATAGACTAAAAAATTAAATAAGAAGTTTTTCCACCTCCACTAGAACACTGGTAATCAATTTGATTAACCCACTAAGAAGGCCTGTACTATCTGAAAGACCAGTCAAAAGTTTAAGAACCAAGTTCAAGATTGCGGAAACCAGCCCAATGAGTAAACCAGGGGCTGCCAGAACATTCGATCTAAATAAAGAGATTAGGACACTTATATACAAGAACAGAACAGAAGCTAAATCTGTTAAAGTAGCATATAAAAGTGGGAGTGTACAACCGAAGTACGGGAGCAACGCTGGCGTTAAGTTCTGAACAATGTTTGACAAGTTGTTCAAATTGTTTATCAGATTAATTAAAAATGGTATTAAAAGGCATGCGAGTTGGTTAGCGACAGGTAAAATGACGGCAATTTCGTCAAATGCTAAACGCAGAGCAGAGACTGAGTAGCAGGGAATCATGGCTTCGCTCTTCGGCACCTGTCAAAAAAAATTAAAGTTTAGTTTTTTGAGAAAACATAGACGATATGAGAGCTTTTCAAAATGAAAAAAAAAACTGTAAGCTCGATAGATGGCATTGATAAACAGGCAAGTGTCAACTGTAAAAAACGTAGGAAAAAGAAAACACAATTCACATGAAAATACCGAAAACACAGCTAACAACTAACGAACGCCAAGAAATTAAAATGCCTTTTTCAGCACAGGCTGTTTATTTTTCAAAGCCAATTTTGTCACTTCACTTGCCAACGCCATCTAGTGAGGCAAATAGTTACTGTTTCTTGTTTTTAAATATCACTTTGAAAAGCCCTCTATCTTGACAATGGAATCAAATTGTTTTGAGCATTTTATCGAAAATGGAATTGTTTGGTTTTGCATTTAAAATTTTAAAATAGATATTTTTATATAGCAAAAATAGTTTTCATATATATTACATATAGTCAGGTGGGGTAAGTGAAACACCGGGGTAAGTGAAACACCCAACCATATCTAAGAAACTACCGTAGTTTATTCTCATAGCGATGTGTCGATAAAGCAGGAATGACGAATTACTTCCCTTAATACAACACAGATATTGCTGCGATCATTAAACTAGCTAGTGAACCAAAAAGAAATTCATTAGATGTCGAAACGCAAAACACGATGTTTTTTTGATAAATCTTTAAAACTGGACCCTATTTTATGAGAATTTGATACATTTTGGATATTAACGGTTAAACGTGATCCTTTTGGCCTGTTTTTAATTAAATGGACACAATATTTAAAGCTATTTTGGCCACTGTTTCACTTCCCCCTTGTCCGGGGTAAGTGAAACACTTCTTAGCTTTTATATTCTTTTCGTGATTTTGTTGCTTAATGCAAGTCTTTAGATATTTATATTCATACCGTTAAAGGCTGATTTAATTAGGAGTACATCGCCTAAACAGCTACTTTGATTGCGAGTTTTATAGCTTTACTACACCTTGTTATAAATAAAAATAAAATAAAGTATGTTTCACTTACCCCACCTGACTATACTTAAATCTAGAATTAAAAAAATATACTAACCAATAAAACAACAGCAAAAAGTACAAGCGCTAATTGTGTGCGCATTTTTTAATTTTTTTTTTAAGTTACTGTTGAACTACCGAAGGCGCGAATAAATTTATGTTTAACAAATCACTATATATAAAACAAGTGTTATCATACAAAACTATGTTTTAATGTCATAATTATGTAACATTGAAGTAACTATTGTATGTTATTAAAGATTTATCGGAATCGATAAGCCAATTGTATAACACAAAAATATTTATTTTTTGTATGCAACATGTCATTTAGCTTATTTCGCAAATAAGAAAATTAGTAAACATTTTATAATGGCTTTCTAGCAGATTTGAAGATTAGAAGTAATGGTCCATATTCCATTAGTATGCACTTTTACAACTTTAATATATTTTTTACACATTTGCATAAAATAATCCTAGGAAAAAAAATACCGTCTAAATTTACACAAATTAAGTAGCTTGTGAGATGAAAAATGTCTTTCCTATAGTGCAAAAATGTCTTCAAATGAATGAAAAAAAAGTTACGATTTCTCTTTCTTCTTTATAAAAACACTAGGTACTTATGAATATTTTTATTTTGATGCGATTCTGATGTTTTTTTTTTTTGTTAGAATGTGTATTGTTTCGAGATGGTCCCATTTATTTCTTTTTTAAACAGTTCCAGTAGTTTTCAAGTAATCCTGAAAATTTTATCATTTTTATTTTAGGTTCAAATAAGGGCTATTCAAAATGATATTAAAAAAAATAGTAACTATTTGCCTCACTAGATAGCGTTGATAGAAAGAGAGGTGTCAAAATTGGCTTTCAAAAATAAACAGCCTGTACCAAAGAGGCAAGTAAGCGCTCGCTGCCTGACATCTGCCCAAAGAGAAACATTTTAGGATTACATCTGCCTGCCTACCTGAGTACTCTTCGAAGCTTAGTAAAAAAATCACATTGACACATTCATATTTATCAACGCCATCTATCGAGCCTACAGTTTTTAGTCTTTTTGAAAAGCCCTCATTGTGCAATGAGAAGTTATGCCCAAAAATGCGTAAAAAATCATGCCGAGTCTTTACGCATTTTTGGGCATAACTTCTTTGTTTATGAAACGCAATGCACAATTTATTAAGAGTCTTTCTAAATGTGTGTAAATAATTGTACTTTCTTTGCTTATTTATAACCAAAGGTCACGTCTACAACCTTGACTTTAACATTGCAGTTATTGCGTGCTCAACTGAATTAAAAGTGATTAATTTTGCATTTTCTGCTACACTACAATATGCAAATGCGAACATTATGCATTTATGTGACCTTAATAAAGAAAACAATAATTTTTCAAACGCTATGTTTTCTTTGATTGATTGAGAAGCTAAAAATGTTTTTAAACGGCTATTATTCTGCGATATACCACTTTACTATTGCTTTTTAGGGTTCCGTACGCAAAGGGTAAAAACGGGACCCTATTACTAAGGCTCCGCTGTCCGTCTGTCTGTCTGTCTGTCACCAGGCTGTATCTCATGAACCGTGCATAGCTAGACAGTTGAAATTTTCACAGATGATGTATTTCTGTTGCCGCTATAACAACAAATACTAAAAACAGAATAAAATAAATATTTAAGGGGGGCTCCCATACAACAAACGTGATTTTTTTGCCGTTTTGTGGTACGGAACCCTTCGTGCGCGAGTCCGACTCGCACTTGGCCGGTTTTTTTTTTTATTCAACGTGTAGGTTGGTCTAGGTTAAGTTTTCTTAGGGTTCCGTACCGAAACGGTAAAAACGGGACTCTATTACTAAGACTCTACTGTCCTTCTATCCGTCTGTCTGTCTGTTTGTCCGTCTGTCTGTCTTTCTATCTGTCCGTTCATCCGTCCGTCTGTCCATCCGTCTGTGTGTCCGTCTGTCTGTCTATTTGTCTGTCACCAGGCTGTATCTAATGAACCGTGATAGCTAGCGTTGTAAAAATTTTCACAGATGATGACATGTATTTCTGTTGCCGCTATAACAACAAATACTAAAAACAGAATAAAGTAAATATTTCATAGTGCTCCCATACAACAAACGTGATTTTTTTGACGGAACCCTTTGTGCGCGAGTCCAACTCGCACTTGGCTGGTTTTTCTTTAGCTAAGATTCTAAAGTTGACGTTTACTGTCGTAAACAGAAAAAAACTCTGCATACTTTTATTTAATTAAAAAATAATATTTTTTGGTATACAAATGTTTCGGAAAATAATTAAATGCTTTACCAATTTTGAATACAAAAAAATGTTATGTAAAGCTTAGAAATTTAATTAGGTAAGTACCTATTTTAACACCTAGATAGGGTAAATAGGTAACGCAATCAAAGAAAGAATATGATAATGATAAAATTATTATCGTAAACAAATAGATATTATTTAACAAAATTTTATCAAAACCTTTAATTTTGCAATTATTTTACTTAAGTACATATATAAAACGTAAAAATTGAAATTTTACACAAAACATATCAGTGTTTCGTTGGAGTAATCACTTTTTTTTTATTTTCTTACTTTTTTAAGCTGAAAATGTTTAAAATTGTAGTTACGTTGTTTGCTGTCGCAGTTTGTATAACTGTAAGTATTGAAAACAGATTAATAATTTTTCCAATGAATTTTGCATAGATTCACACCTACTAAACCCGCAAATTGCTAATGAACATGGCGGCCATGTTTTTAACCTCAAAAAACGAAAAACAATCCCTATCGTATTGAAAATAATAATTCAATAATTAATATATTAAATTACCTATTAGAATTTTATTATTACATGTCATTTTTAGTTGCGGATGACGTCAGCGTGTATGTTAATGTGACATGGTTACATCGTACTACTAATTTGCGAGGATACTAAAGCAACTATTTGAATAAAAATGTTCAATACTTATAAAAGATAAACGAATCCTTACTTTAGTTTAGTCTTAGAATAAAAACACCTAGAACGATAGTTCCCTACAAAGCACACTGTCAAAAGTGAGGCAACTAAAACAGCCAAAATGGCGCCGTTTTCAGATTTTTATTCTCCATTATTTCATAATCATACATAATTAGTTCAAAACAGTATCAATTTCCCTACCTTAAGGAGATTAGTTACTATATAATTGAATTTTAGTTACGATTAGGCAACGTATGAAGGATATAAATCTGAAAACTGAGCCATTTTGGCTCAGTATTAGTTGCCTCACTTTGCATACAAAGACACGGCTTTTAGGTGTTATTATTCTAAGAGTTTAGTTAGAAAAAAGTTTAAAAGGTTTTCAGTTTTTTCATTAAAGTGAAACGAAATTTGAAATTCATACTACGAAAAATTTCGTAGTATGCTACAAGCTTGCTACGAACTACGAACAATTTCCAGTTATGAAAATAATAGGGGTTCAAAAATATGATTTTTTTCTTACACACAGAGGCTCTCATATTTTCTATGATGTTAAAGATGCTTCGGTTACTTGTTGTTATTTCGAATTATGATCATAATGGCTCACTATCAGCAATAAAAATATTTCTATTTTTTTTCCTAAACGTTATAAAAGTATCTTAAAAGTGACTCCTTTTTTCGTTAGCAGAAATTACCACTTAATTCGTTGTAACTTAACCGATACTTTTTTTGACTTAACACGTGTTGCATTAGTTAGCTGAGTGTTTAAACATTTGTGCATAAAAGTTTTAAAACATTAGCGTTCATGGTTGTTAAATAAATCAAGAAAATGTTAAGTGAATAGACATTTCCTGGGCAAGCGTGCTACACCTTAGACCAAATCCTGTTTACCAAGCAAGATGGTGGTCATATGCCTGCCCAGTCTACAATAAAAAAAAGTATAGAAATTGGAATCCTTTAAAATTCTCCATACAAAACGGCCAACATTATATTGTCCTGGGGCAAAATCGCGCTAATTTTGAACGATAAAACCAATGCTAAATCGTTACCGTTTCAATTTCGTTTGCAGAAAAACACTCCCTAGTTTTGTTCGAATTGTTAAAAACTGTTAGCCTCGGATAATATGGCAATTTAAATATAAAGCTAAACCAAATATGTTTAGGTAAATATAATCTAAATGACAACGTAATGGCTTCGGTTTTGTCGTTCAGAATATGCGCGCAATTTGGCCTTTTTTATTACTTTTCAAAAGTCTTCGGTTTATTGGTTTATCACGCATACACACATAGACATTATGTACAAGCAATCTTAGATCAAACCGGACTATAACCTGATAGCAACTTCAAGGAGTTCCTAGTGCAAAAACATATGCTGATAGTATTTTGTTAGCCACTACGGCACTTATCTCTAGAAAACACTGTGTATAATATGTATAAAAAAAAGTTCATTCGTAGTTTTATGGTCCAAAAAAACAAAGTCTGGCATTCCCACTGACATGAAAAAATTTTACCATTGAAAATGGTTATCAGATGCAAATCGCCTGAGACGTATTTTTGGCCATATCTCCGAGGATTTTGGGAGGATCGAAATGAAAATAGTACCAAAAGTTGAGGAATTTATCGAGACACGTGCGAACGTTTCAATTTTGAAAATCTACTGGTAACTTTTTTTGGAATTATGCAAAATTCCAAAATATCCGGGTTTTTTGAGGGATGTTTGTTTACTAAATTGTAAATATTTCGGAAAAAAACTGACTTAAGAAAAACTGAAAAAAAGGGTCCTAGGGTATTAGTTTAGCTATTGAATGGCGAAATAATTTTGAAAATCGGTTATTAATTGTGACCTGTAGGTGGTCCCTTTAGATTTGGAATTGTAGAAAAACGGCTGTTTCCGTACATAAAAAGTGATGTAGCTTCTATGATTATTGACCGATCGTCATGGTAATAGTGTTAAAAGATGCAGAAGCAGACGAGAAATGCATTTGTTGGAATTTTGAAAATTGGTTAATATTATTTCGGCAACGTCGAGGCAGTCGGCGGGCGCTTTTGTGACACGAGGCGGAGCCGAGTGTCACAATCGTAAAAATAAATAGGTACTACCTAGGTAACTTTAAAATTATAATAGGACTTTGCATTTGATTTGTTTTTGGTTTTTTGTAAATTTTTGTGTTCATTTTCAATGCTCCGATTCTTGCGGGGACTGTAAAATCTGTGTTTTTTTTTCTATTTAACTGGACTGGCTGTCTTTATGTTTTGACAGCAAAGTTTTTGTGCCTATTTGAAACGCCTACTAGCGTCTGTCTAAGGAACTATCTGACGTAACTACAATGAAAATGGTTGCCATGATGACACCAGACTTTAGCACCATGTCCCTCACGCTATGCTCACGCTACGTCCTACAGCGCCAAAATGGCGGAAATCAAATAGGCACAAGAAGAGTTTGACAGCAGCCAGTCTAGTGGAATATATAGAAGTCAATGGGCATTCCGGAAGTGACATTTGCTTACGTCACTATCCAGTTATGCGACTTTATAGAACAAGCAAAGAATTAGTAAATTTTCTGTCACACTCCTTACAAAATTTGTTAAGTGCATTTGTTTCTCATAACGAAACAGTTCAAATTAAAGATGAATGAACGTTATTTTCAATACCGATAGCGGAGATGACGTAGACAAGTGTCGCCCACGTTACTTCCTCAGTCTCAAATTACCTTGCGCAATTTATTATGAGGAAAATGACGCTTTGTGACGTCTAACGTAAGAAATAATATTGCTACCAATATTTTAAGTTAAACTAAGTATACACTTAGGGATCGTCCTAAGTAATAGAACGTGACTACGTGGTTATCGCAAGTTCGCGCGAATTTTAGTCGTACGTATTTGAATTTTATTTTATTTTTATTTTTATTTTATTCGCGGTGCGGTCGCGCGACTAAAATGTTTGAAATCTATTCGCACGAACTAAGTTCGTACGAATCCGCGATCAAACATACAAGGTTATTTTTAGTTAATACAAAACCTCTTGTGGGGTTGATCAAGGGCCGTACCGGCTAACGAATCGATTATCGAAAAGTTTGAGTTTGGGTTTCAAATTTAAACAGATAAATTGAGCCCCAATTGGGCTAAAATGGCAAACCCCAATTCATGATGTCACACGAACATCGATATCTTCCAAATTACGTCAACAGAAAGTACAAGACGAAATTGCTTACTTTGATTTTTTCTGTTTTAAGTTGAAACTTGATAGACTTTTCGATAATCGATTCATTAGCCGGTACGGCCCCAGACCATTAAATTGAACAACTTTCATAATGGGACCAACCTTCAAACGACGAAAAAAAATCAGCTGTTCTATACAAAAGTACAATTCTACTCCATCGAAATGTATGAAACAGCAGATTTTTTTTGCGATTTTAAGGTTGGTCCCATTATGAAAGTTGTTCAGTTTGATGGTCTGATCAACCTAGGGTTGCCAACCCTACTATATAATATAGTATCCTACTATATTGAGGGCTCGCCTACTATATTTTTTGAAAAAATATATAGTAGGCAAAACTACTATATTTTTCATGTGAAAAAATTTAACAAAAGCAACAAAAAATATTACTTATGCACATAAGTAATTAAATTTAATTAATAAAACATAAAATTTTTTGTGATCAAAAACTTGTCTTTACGGTTGTTGAATAAATTATGAAAATGTTAGTACTTACCTAAGAATCTATGAAAAATGCAACTTCTTTAAAATCCTCCATACAAAACGGCAACCTACTATATTTTTTTGACTTTTTCGCCAACTACTATATTTTTACACTAAAAATCTTGAAACTACTATATTTGATCCAAAAAAAGTTGGCAACCCTAGATCAACCCCACGAGAGGTTTTGTATTAACTAAAAATAACCTTGTATTGATGTCCTCATTGAAATTCGCGCGATATTCGCATCGCGTCATCGGCGCGCTATCGTCAATTCACGAGATTATCGTTCGCGTTTAGGACACACATATTTGTAATCGCGCGAACACGCGATATTTGCGTCGCTTAATCACGCCATAATCGCCTAGTCGCGTTCTATTAGGAAGATCCCTTTATGCTACGGCTCCGCCTGCGTCTTAACGCGTGACCTAACACGTTAATCTGGCGTTACGCAGATGTGACCAACACTTTAACGTGTTAATTTACAAACGACAGTACTAAATATATATAATGCCTTAGCTAACGCCACAGAATAGATATAAGTACTACCGTACAGAAAGGAAACTCTCCGCCCCGCCCCACAATCAATTACCTCATCCCACCGGCGACCATCCGTGTGTCGATCCGTGTGCTTATTCAATAGCACACAGTTGCGCGTGTGCAAAAACGTCACTGTGTAGCGTATGTGTAATAAGTAGTTGAATCGCGACGCTTGTATGGTGTGCCCGGGGTATATGCTAACGCGTAGTTGGACATTACCATTAACGTTAACGCAGGTAGAGCCGTAGAATTACAGACTTTTATTTTGTGCTATTATCCTTTTTTTTTTCTTTTTTAGGGACCAGCATCAGCCGCGTCAAACGTCCAACTGCCAGCAGTATACCCATTAGTCAACGTCCTCCTACCTCTCTTAAACAACGTATACAACCTTCTTCTATCACTTCTCTCAATTTTCGATACATTACCTCCTTCAATCACTTGTATGATACCTGTTGACTTGGGAGCGTTGGAAACCTCTTTACTGAAACTATACTCTCAAGCTTTGGCAATAGTAAACTTTTTAAGGGGTCTACCTGAATACGCTATAGGCGCGAACCCATCATCCCCTCCATCTAACATAGTTAGCTTACAAGGCTTGTTGACAAGTCTTATTAAAGCCATTACTGATTTGACTGAAGAGCTGTTAACACCAATCGGAGGTGGTCTTTTATCGGGTCTTTTGAAGATTGTTGTTATGCTGGTGGAGGCTTTACTTGCATTACTTATTTAATTGTAATGGTTTATTGTTATGTAGTTTTAGTGTTAGATTAATAAAAGTAAATGAAAGTTTTTTTATGTTTTATTTTAAGTCTATGTTTAGTACACAGACCATCCCACTGATTTTGTTACTTTCTTGCAATCAACTCTGACAGAAGTCGCAGTTACATTGCTGCTTTAGTAAGAACCAATGTGACAACTGTCTTACTTAAAGCAGCCGTAACAGTTTCAATTGATTTCAATCGAGAAATTGTTAGTAACAGATTAACATAATCAATGGGCATATAACAAATTATTGTATGAAAAGGCTACGAAAAGGTCATTTAAACTTTAAATTACCTAAATAATTTTATGCCTAGGATTGGCTATAAAGTTAGAGTTGGTGTGACAAGATAATAAAGCTACATCTGATTCTGTCACACACTGCTACGTGTAACGCTCCGTCATGCAGATTTATCACGCGCGTAGATGCGTTGGTGTGTTACTTACACTATGCGTAATTTCTATACAAACTTGGCACGAAATAAAAGACTTTTTAACGGATACTATCGCGGTTTTATTGAAAGTACTTTGGTAATTAGTTGGTATTTGGTGTGATTTTTTATTTTCCCGACGTTTCGGCACCTTTGCAGCTGCCGTGGTCACGGGGGACTGAAGTCACTCGTGAGCCTACCCTCAAGCGATGATTTTTTTAGGACGTTCAGAAATTAATATTTAACAAAAAAATAATTGATTTTAGTTAATATATAATTTAATTGTGATTTAATTAATGTTTAACAGAGAGAGAATCTACTGAAACTACCACCATTTCACAAAATTGGGAGGCCCCTCCAAGAAATAACTGGCGAAAGAAAACTTGGAGAGGAAAGAGTACATAAACTTGGCACTTTAGGTAATGCGTGCCAATGTAAGATCTGTTTACTGTGATAAATAACCATTTTGTAACAAAAAATTAATTTGCCTACATTCACATAAAAATAGTTTATATTGCAAATCTATTTTCTTAAATACCAGCTGAGATAGAAGCGTATTGATTCGTCACGGCATTTCATACAAACATTCATGTCTTTATTTTTCGAAATGAATGAACCGATTTTAATGAAGTTTCATACGCATAAGCAGGATCCATAGGTCTAAAAATATTTTTGAAATGTCGTATTTTAAAAAAGATAATAGGGATGACGACTAATGAATAAAATAACGAAATACTAATAAAAATCGTAAACACACAACTTTTAAAGTAGCTTGTATACCTCCTGGTTTTATATATTGCGTATTATTTGTTTTATGAAAAGACAAAGTTGGGTGGACAAGTCCATTTAAAAAGTATAAAATTTATTAAGATAAAGAATACCTTTAAATAGTCCGCAAAATGTATAGCTTTGTCTAAGAAACCATTTTGATAAACACAATATTCAATCCAATTTGTGTGCATTTCAAACTGTGATATCTCGGGCAGTTTTCATGCTAGCGAAATAATTCTTTTACCAATTTTTCTTTTTCTGAGAGGTAATTTATGTAACATAAAATAAAAAGAACATTCGACATGCCTATTGGAAATTACTGTTTCTATGAAAAATTTAAAATCGGTCTTATTTAGCTGTACTGTAACACTAGGTATTTATTAAAAACGTTTACAATTAACGTTTTAGGCCAATGTATTTATGTGTATGAAGTTTCAATAAAATCTGTTCATTCATTTAGAAAAATAAAAACTTGAAAGTTTGTATGAAATGCCGTGACGAATCAACGCTCTTAAAAACCTACTTTTTAATATCCAACCAAAAAGAGATACAAAGTGCCCGCTTCACTTAAAATAACGGTCTAATAAAGTGTGTCAAAATTGCCAGCAAAAATTAAGCGAAATACTTCTAAAAATACCACAACCTTCTATTCTTTGCTAGTATGAATGAGTAAAGCTATCCCTCCCTCCGCCCTTCCCCTTTCGAATGACGTCATTCATTCACGAGTCGATACCACTCCAAGGTCAGACGTTGAAGGAATAGGACGAAAGTATTTTAGTTTGTATCATTTTACTTTCAATTACTTATCAAAACCATTAATGTTGGTTGTAAGGTTAATAATTTAATGCTTATATTGGATAAATATGTCACTGCCTTTTGGTGCAATAGCACAGAATACATAAAAGAGAGAGATATTTTTTATTCACACAATAGACCACACGTAACAAAATTTTCATACAACAAAAGATATATAGGGAGAGAAAAAAAACAAAAATGTAATGAAACAATGAGGATCAGTAACGATTTTTGTTTAGTGGCTAATAAGAAAGCGTATGCCACCACATAATTAACTGTGATTTTTTTTTACGATATCTCATAAACCTGAAGCTAAACTACTGGTTTTTTGGGGGTCCTTATGACGTCATCGCGACGTACGCGAACCTTATGTCGTACGTGAAAAAGCATATACTGCATTGAGCTTGGCATTTCCATTGTATCAACCATTTCTAAACGGATTTGAAAAATACTTTCACTAGGTTTCATAGCTATCAATATGTGTTTATATTATATCATATATAAGATTCAAACCTGTATCTGATCCTCATTACAATTACAAAAATTAAATTAAGTCCTGTCCTGCCTCAGTGTGTTGTCATGAATAAGCGATCTTTGCTTACTTACTACACAAAAACTCCTCAGGTAAAATTAGTGACAAAGAAATTAAACATCTGCAATTCGTTTCATACTGAAATCATTTAAGATCGATTATGTATTGTGTTCATTTTAAAAAATTTGCAAATTAAACATACATTGTATCACAGATTTCCCAAAGGACTCCATTTTCCTTACAAAGTGCTCTATGGGCTTCATCTGTTCGTTTGATATCTACATATATATTTTTTTACAATCAGGACAAGTTACAGACTATTACTGAGAGAGAATTATTTGAGACTGTTACAGATAATTACTTTTATTCACCCTGAACATTGCGAAAATTTGAAAAATATTTTTTTCAAATTTTGTGAAGCCCCATAGTTTGTTCGTCAGATTCAAAATTCAAAATTCAAAAATAATTTATTCAATCTAGGCTGTTACAAGCACTTGTGAATGTCATAGAAGCTACGCCATCGGTTCGCAAACCCTAAGCGGGAGACCTTGTAACGAGAAGAACCGGCAAGAAACTCGTCAAGGGCTGCTTTTTTCTCCCTGTATATTTCATACAGAGTCGTCAACATTGAAAAATGAGCTCCACATTTAAGTGAGGTCATTTTCCATCACAATAATTAACAAAAGTTTGCACACAATGGGTAGGTAGGTTGAAATTAAATACCTATTACATATCGGATAGGTAATTGTGAGAGTAAATAACTTTCAACTAGTTAGGAAATCGCTCTGTCTGCTACTCGAAAGTGCACCTAAGTAGGCAAAATTTACTAAAAAACACATGTTACAATGACATAAAAAAATAATAAATAAAAAAAAAGCAATTTTTACAATTCAATATGCGTTAAGATAGGCACTCAGAAGCAGACCCATTCCCATTGGCAGCACCCGTTCACGAGCATGACGCATGGACCAGCCATCGCTTCGCTCAACCATATTTGAGGGAACGTAACGACCCGCCCCACACGACACCACCGCAGAAATGATTAAAGAGAGCATGACATACTTAGGCTACCCATCCTAAGGCACTGAATTGAAAACTAATATCCAAAAGCTTTTCATAGGCCTTTACTTACAAAACTACTGACTATAGAAAGCAAAAAGATTGCAATTAAAAAAAAATAGAAATCAAAACAAGGTTTAGTTATTAATTTTATGTTTTGAGTAAGAAGTGCCACACATATTGATAATATTAAACAGAAAAATATATATATATAAATATATAATTTATATATAATAATTAAATAAATATATATATATATATAAATTTATATATAATATATAATAATAATATATAATATAAATTTATATATAAAAATATATATATAAATATATAATTTATATATATATATTTGTTTTTAAATGTCATTTTGCTATAAGTATATAAATTATGATGATATGAAAATTACTTGCACTGAACATCAAGTATTTTTTATCCTTTTTTGAAATCTGACATCAACTCATAAGTTACAGAACTTGTAACAATCCCCATCTACGCAGCTATCTATGCATCACTTTTTCGCCCTAATGTGAAAGTGAAAGTGAGAGTGAAAGTGAAATATATTTTATTTAAATAAGCTCACATAATAAGATTATCTCGTGACCCCCTACTAAAGATAATTTTCTCAAATTGAATAGATTTTGGTAAAGAATATTATTAATTGATTTATCGAAAAACATTTACTGAACATTTGGGAAAATTGCTTAACTTCCATAATCGATGGCTAAAAGTCGCTAGTCATGTAACTCGTCTATAATGTATATTGCTCAGAAAATAAAGACTTGATAAGATATTAAAAAAAATGTAAACTTCCCACTATAAAAAAGGGTAACTCAAATTCTTGCGTCCGCATCATATATACAGTCAGTCATGCAGTCGGATAAAAAGGAAAAAGCTGAAAAATATACATTTGTTATTAAATCATGAAAAATATAGTCTTTATTTAAAGTACGTACCTAATCCATCATTGAGTTTATACGGAACCCTCGGTGGGCAAGTCCGTCTCGCACTTATCCGGTTTTAATTTGTCATCATAATAACAGACTATAAGTCCGCTACATGACAAAGGCCACTCCCATGGGGCTTGTATTCCTATAAAAACTGTCCAAAACTGTGATCTCCAACCCTCCTGCAAGCGTGGAGATTACTTAACATCCTCCCAGGGGACTTCTCCTCCCTTCTTCTTCCCCTCCATCGAAAGTTCATTCCACGTAGCGTTGCCATCCGTCCGGATAAAGCCGGACAGCTTCGAGCAACAAAGGCTTCGCCAGACAGTGTGGCCGGCCAAATTTAACTGCGTATTGTAATTGAATAAATTAAACCAAATGGTATACTAAAGAGGCTGTTTCTTGTCTTTAACAAACACAATACAACTTTAATATAATCATCATATCAGCCGCACGACACCCACTGCTGGGTATAGGCCTCCCCTAAGGATCTCCACGACGATTGGTCCTGCGCTGCCTGCATCCACTCGCTTCCCGCGACCTTCACCAGATCGTCGGTAAACCTTGTCGGGGGCCTACCCACGGAGCGTCGTCCGGTGCGCGGTCGCCATTCCAGAACCTTTCCGCCCCAACGGCCATCGGTTCTTCTTGCTATGTGTCCCGCCCATTGCCACTTCAGCTGAGCAATCCTTCGAGCGATGTCGGTTACTTTAGTTCTCCTGCGGATCTTCTCGTTTCTGATTCGATCACGTAGGAAAACGCCGAGCATGGCTCTCTCCATTGGCTCGCCGAGCATGGCTTTAATACAAAGATACATTTTATTCTTAGCCAAATTGGTCCCTAACCTCAGCAGTACCTATTTGATATACCGAAATAATTTATCATTAACTAGCGGCCGCCCGCGGTTTCACCCGCGTGGTACCCATTCCCTTGGGAATATTGGGATAAAAAGTGTACTATCAATACTATCTGTGTGCCAAATTTCAACCAAATCCGTTCAGAAGTTTTTGCGTGATTGAGGCCAAAATATCTCCTATTGCCACATTCTCTTCTCGTGCGAGAATCGTATTAAACAATACTTGTGAGACGATGTATCGATTTGAATCGATTTCGCTTGTAGGACTGTATTGAGTATAACAATATATCTATAACTAGCCCGCGACTTCGTCCGCGTGTTTAATGTTTTGTCTTTCCCTCGGGAACAGTTTCCTTTTTCGGGATGAAAGGTACCCTATGTCCTTTTCTGTACCCCTGACAATGTGTATGCAAAATTTCACGACGATCGGTTCAGTAGTTAAGACGTGAAGGCGTAACAAACAAACAAACGGACTTTCGAATTTATAATAGTAAGGATTATTAAATATTATTAAATTATTAATTATTATTATTATATTATAGTAAGGATTATTTTTTATTTTTTTTTCTCTTTATTAGGGTCAACTAACAACCACATATTAATAAACTATAATAATAAAATATTTTCTTAGGTAATTTAAACAAATATGCAGTCTTACCCGTTAACCACATGTTACTAAAAAAGACTTAACAAGACAGTGGGATGCTAAGCAACAACAATGATAATAAAACATAATACTTAGACAACAAAATAACCAAGAAGTCTTATAAATAATTATTTACGCCAAGCCAAGCAGTAGATAAATTTTACTTACAGTAAGATTAATTAAGTAATTTTAGTACATTTCGGATGGAATGCTTGAATTGCACATCAGAGAGTGTAAATATGTCAGCGTTAAGAAAGAACGAGTTATAATTTTGAGTAATGCGTCGCAGAGGTGAACGTTTACCAGCATTAGTACGACAACTACCAATGGCGAACAACTTACGGGTGCGAACTTCTCCCATGTGAATGGTTCTAGGAACAACATAACACAGTCTGTTGGTCAGCTCAGTACAGTCGAACTTGTTGTGAATAATACCATGAAGTACCATACATTCCAGAAGCTTACGTCTAGATTGCAAGGTGAGAAGATCATACTTATCTAAAAGTTGGTCAGACGGTAGATATGAGCCATAACATCTGTAATGTTATTATAGTAAGGATAATAATAGACAGAGAAAAGAAGTACATAGTCATGATCAGTAACTATTTAGAAATCTGTTAGTGTGCAAGGCGAATATAAAAAAAACCGGCCAGGTGCGTGTCGGGCCACGCGCAGTAAGGTTCCGTAGTTACCACATACCGTACCTTATTTAATACCACTATCATTTTTCATCTTCAAAAATAACTTTGTTTTTCATGGTGTTTGTTTGAACGACAAAGTTATATTTGCGGTTTTGGAAAATGTGCTATATCTCTAAAACTTCTAAACATATCTCATTGAAACCAATTTTCGTTGAAAGTGTTTGTTAAGATCTACAACATATATTTCTTTTACATTTTTCACTTTCTTATTTCAAAAGATAGAGGGGGGGACACACATTTTACCACTTTGGCAGTGTATATTTTTTAAACGGTTGACTTTGAGAAAAAGTTGTTGTAGGAACTTCAATGTAATTTTTAAAGACCTATCTATAGACACCCCACACGTATAGGTTCGATGAAAAAAATTTTTTCCTTTCCAATTCCATGTATGGGGAGCCCCCCTAATCTTTTTTTTTTTGTTTGTTTTTATATAAAAATCGTAAAGCGGTTCACAGAATACATCTACCTACCTAATTTCAACTGTGTAGTCCCAATAGTTTCGGAATAAAGTGGCTGTGACATACGGACGGACAGACAGACAGACATGACGAATCTATAAGGGTTCCGTTTTTTTGCCATTAGGCTACGGAACCCTAAAAAAGATACCATACTCACTAAGTCCAACATTGATTTTAAACATTAAATCAAATCAAATCAAATTTATTTTTTGTGAAACACGCAGGTAAATAAGGTTATTGCAAAAAAATATAATATTTTCAGCTGGTTTCCGCCGATAAGGCATACAATTAGATATAATGTCAAAATTTTAAAAAGTCACAAAAAAAAATGATTTCTTTTCATATCATAGAGGTACATTACACAATCAATTCATCAAAATTTATTATTATTTAATTAAATTGGACATCATTTACAATATAAAAAAAAGTCGGATGTCGGTTACATTAGTTCTCCTGCGGATCTCCTCGTTTCTGATTCGATCACGCAGGGAAACGCCGAGCATGGCTCTCTCCATTGCACGCTGGGTGACCTTGAGCCTCCTTATGAGACCCATAGTCAGCGACCACGTTTCACTGCCGTAAGTCATCACTGGCAACACACACTGTTCATAGACTTTCGTCTTGAGAGGTAAGTCGGACGCAAAGATTTTTCGAAGCTTTCCGAATGCTGCCCACCCGAGTTGGATTCGACGAGAGATCTCTTTCTCGAAGTTGGACCTACCTAACTGGACTGCCTGTCCTAGGTTTAGGTAATGGTCAACAACTTCAAGTGTAGTGTTCCCAACATGAACTGGAGAGGGTACAACATGGGCGTTTGACATATCGTTATCGTTATGCCTATGGCCTATAACGATAATTTCAGTTTGCTTAAATGTAATTATATCAACATCACCATTACGTATTGATACTGGGATTTTGTTATATATACGCAATGCATTACAGAACACGCTATCTCTCAGCAATTTTGTATTATTTGGAATCATGCAAAGTTTATCTTTAAGCTCCAGAGAAGAATTCTAACATATCTATATTTTCTCTAGTAAAGACAGCACATTCAAATATATGGAGACATGGAAAAGTCAGAAGTGCATATTTTTTGAAGTATGGTTTGCAAGAGTCCCTTTGTTTCAAATGGTGCATTGCCCTAATGCAGCGCTTTTGTGATTTGAACACTTTTTCTTGTTTATTGGATTTCCCCAAAGAAACTTAACCATGATACGCAGTCAGTAGAGCATTCACACTAACGACCTTACTCAAATGATAAAGAGCATATAGGAGTACTTACTTAACTTATTGCAAACATGACTATATTATTAAATAACTAGGGGCTCCGTGAGCTGTAGACCTCGCGATAAAATAAAATAAAATGTCGCTATGAAGTTTTCAAAGCACACAGTAGGTACGTGAGTATTCGCAGCTAGATGGTGTTTCTAATTTTGATCATTTTTCAAAATGGGTGAATATTTTTTTTATAAATTTGGAAAAATTGGCTTGACTAAACAGTTATATATACTAGTGGCACCGTGAGCTGTAGACCTCGCGAAAAAATAAAATGAAATGTCGCCATGAAGTTTTCAAAGCACACAGTAGGTACGTGAGTATTGCAGCTAGATGGTGCTTCTAATTTTGATCATTTTTGAAAATGGGTGAGTATTTTTTTTATAAATTTGGAAAAATTGGCTTGACTGAACAGCTATATATAATTATCGAACCTACTAACAAAATTTCACCAAAATCTGTTGAGAAATGCGACTTGTAGAGGAGATCAAACAGCCGGAAAGCTGGAATGAAATATGGTTTTTTACCAAATCTCCGCCATTTTGAAAAAAATCAAAAAATTGGCTCGACAAAAAAATTCTATATAATTTTCAAACCTGCTCACAAAATTTTACAAGAATCGGTTGAGAAATGCGACCAGTAGGTTGGAACAGACAGCCAGACAGACATACGAAAGAATTTTTGCCCAAGCTGAAGCAGAGACGCTTCGCTCGCACTTCGTGCTCGCTCGGTCAATTATGTTTCTAAATACCTACTTAGTTTTTCACAAACCCATGACAAATTGTAAAAAATATTCATATACCTAGTCGTTCAAAGGAACTTTTCATTTTACTTCACCTAGTTGTAAAAAGTTTGCATATGTTTCCAATAGATGACGCTCATTTTATCCGAATCGCGATATGGGTTAGTTGCAAAGATTCAGATAAATAGTTGTTTACTTCCTCAAGTAGCTATGAACTGTATGGCACGTTGTAATTTTTGAAAAGCTGACGAGCAATAAGCCGTCGTCAGCTTTCTTTAGTTCCTTCCTTCCTCCATCTCCATTCTCCCATCCCATATACAGACAGTTTTGCCTTCAGATCTGCCTGACCGGATGCAAATCCGTAACGTGTGTGTATAAATTGACTTTAAGGTAATAGTACAGTAGCCCGTAATACATTTAAATTACGAAAAAGGTTACCGTTCGCCGTTGTGATATAGTTATTTATTACGAAATTATAGATACTTTAACCCAAGTTTTACAGATCGCAACCCGCCGTAACCTATATTTGTATATCTCCAAAAAATATTTTTTTTTATTTTTCGTGGTTTACCTCATGGTTTAGCTATTGTCGTGTTCTACAGCTTTGTTTGATTCCCACTGATAATAGTAAGACTATGGAAAGTGACTATACACAGATTTAAGACCATATGAAAATGGATGAACTTTACCTGATCTTAAATTTTTGTATGGCTACTTTTTATAGTCTTACTATTATTTGTACCAACCAAACAAAGCTGTAGAACACGACAATAGCTAAACCATATGGTAAACCTCGAAAAATAAAAAATTTTTTTTTTTTAGTTATACAAATATAGGTTACGGCGGGTTGCAATCTGTAAAACTTGGGCTAAAGTATCTACAATTTCGTAATAAATAACTATATCACAACGGCGAACGGTAACCTTTTTGGTAATTTAAATGTACTACGGGCTACTGTGCTTGCTGCGTCAAGTCAATAAGCTTGCGTCAGTCAGCCAGAGCGACTGAAGGAATTTGTTCACATCCGTCTGACCGGAAGGACTGAACGGATCGTGCTCAGTTGACGCCTGAGCCATAGAGTACATTATTTGGCCTGAGCCGTGACAGCGCAGACATAAAATCTTGGCATCAACGCCGTTTCCTTGTGGCCAAACTAAAATGCCAAACTAGTTTGGCCACGAGGAAACTTAATTCCTTGTAGCCAAACTGTAGTCATAGTTTAAAAAAACACACACTGTGTGCATTTTGATCGAAGGAGTTTTAGGGTTCCGTAGCCAAAATGGCAAAAAACGGAACCCTTATAGATTCGTCATCTGTGTGTCCGTCTGTCTGTCTGTCCGTCCTTATGTCACAGCCATTTTATAATAACAATTAAAGATGGTATTGTTTGAATCTATGTTTTATTTTAACTGAACTTATTTTAAATTATTTCCAATATGATCTCGGACAACCTGGCACGTCGTCGGTTGGAATCAGACCCCCATCATGACATAACGTCGTAATCCTTCTTTTTTAATTTACTTTTCGTTTCCACGATTTGAAACAACTAACTGTTCTAAAAAGGCTTACATTACATACAGAGTAGACATTTACTACTAGCCGCTCACAGCCTAAAGATGCACTATCTTTACATGACCTATTAATTTGTATGTTAACATCATTACGATTAGGTTAGCGTTTTTAATGTTATTAGCGCACAAACATACAGACAAACAGACAAACCGAGAAAAATCCAAAAATGTTAGAAATGACTGGTTATTATTAAACACCCCACCCACTTTTTTCAAAATATTTCCTTTGTACAAACACAACTTTTCTATAGCCTTATTATATATGTATAGAAGTAGGTACGGAACCCTCGGTGGGCGAGCCCGACTCGCACTTGTCTGGTTTTTTTAATTAGATAATCAGGCTGCGGGATGAACTGACGCGATATTTCTGTATTTGTATGTGTACGAATCCGATCAGGCCAAACTGTATCAGTTCGGCCTGATTCGATCGACCTCACCGTATATGGCCCGCTTTAGCTAGGGTCGATTTGCACATCCATAAGTAAGTTCAACTGCCCTCTACTCTACTGACTTATTTTTACTATGTAAATCGGAAAATGGCAAGTTGCGTCCATACGGTGAATTAACTTCGGTAAGTAATTTGAAAAGTCGACCACGCGCGTCGGATTGTGGGCGACAGACATTGCCCTGTAAATAATTCTCTCATGGTTGCTCATGGGGAGATGAAAAACAAAAAAAACCGGCCAAGTGCGAGCCGGACTCGCGCACGAAGGGTTCCGTACCAAAAAACAGCAGAAAATCATGTTTGTTGTATGAGAACCCCCCTTAAATATTTATTTCATTTCATTTTTATCATAAGTTGTTGTAGCAGCAATAGAAATACACGATCTGTGAAAATTTCAACTGTCTATCTGTAGTCGTTATCAATATCGAGCAAAACATCACGTTTGTTTTATGGAAGCCCACCTTAAATATTTATTCTATTCTGTTTTTAGTATTTGTTGTTATAGCGGCAACAGAAATACATCATTTGTGAAAATTTCAACTGTCTAGCTATCACGGTTCATGAGATACAGCCTGGTGACAGACAGACAAACAGACAGACAGACGGACAGCGGAGGCTTAGTAATAGGGTCCCGTTTTTACCCTTTGGGTACGGAACCCTAAAAAACCGGCCAAGTGCGAGTCGGACTCACGCACGAAGGGTTCCGTACCAAAAAACGGCAAAAAATCACGTTTGTTGTATGGGAGCCCCCCTTAAATATTTATTATTCTGTTTTTAGTATTTGTTGTTGTAGCGGCAACAGAAATACATCATCTGTGAAAATTTCAACTGTCTAGCTATCACGGTTCATGAGATACAGCCTGGTGACAGACAGACAGACAAACAGACAGACAGACAAACGGACAGACAGATGGACAGCGGAGAATTCTGTAAGAATAAAAACGTCTTAATTTGGCTTTAAATTCTAGCATTTGCATTGTAGAATAGTCTTTTATACTTATCCAATTTGGGTCAATGGGTCTTTTTCGGAAAAAAATACCACAAATTAAATACTAACCTATTTTTTCCCATACGTTTTGTTCTGAACGTCTACTGTCTTAAGCGTTCGCAGCGACATCTACAATTAGCTTTGCGTTGCCATCCCCATTAAATTAGACATTGATCGTTTCATCAAATCAGCCTTTCTATTGTCTAATATCAAAATCTATCGCAATCGCTTTCAGGATGTAACACATTGAAGCTTCGTTTTGGCACAAATAAAAAAATACCAAAGAAATGCAGCAATGTGTCACATCCATCTGTCAGACGAAAGCGATTGCGATAGATTTTTAGATTAGACAATTAGCCCCCAGGTATAATTGGTTTTTGGATAATATATTGTTGGTAATGTGATGTGGAAGCTTAGAGTAAGACGGGCTTCTGTACCAGACGAAGCCATCGCTGCTCGAAGTGTGGAGGCAATATAAAGGTATCGTAGAGCCATGGTGTCTTGTGCTCTAAGTAATTGTGATGTGATAAAAAGAAACAATCCAAGGTTTTAAAAGGTACACTTTTCAAAGGTAAATAAGATTTTGCCACACATTTCTCTAAAACCAAATTTCGCTACATTTATTCGTTTATCGACGAAGAAAACAGTATGGAACATAGTTTATTAATTTCCTTTGCCATAATATTGTCATATTTTATGTATGTAAGACATATTTTACGTATCTCATATAGAATGGCAATTTGAGTAGACACTCTGATGTTAAGTGACGATAAGGCCGAAGGAGAGAAGAGGTCGATGGCGCAGTTGTTTAGCGCCTGACCCTGCGATTGCGGAGGTTCAGCAACTTTAGCAAGGGTCGGTCATGAGATAGATGACCAATTTTTTTTTATCTTGAGCTCCTCCGTGCTTCGGAAGGCACGTAAATTTGGTCCCGACTGCATTTGCAGTCGGTGAGACCCACCAATGCGTCTGCGTGGTGGGTAATGGCCCATCCTCCTTATTCACCCATAAGGAAGGCCTGTGCTCCAGCAGTGGGGACATTAAAAATGGCTGTAGAAGACCGAAGGTGGAAGAATTCTAAACTACTCTAACTAATACGTAAACATATTAATGCTGACTTAGTTTTAGCAGACATAACTGCTGCATGTGATTGAAAATTATAAAAGTAAACCTCCATGTTTATGTGATCCTTTTTTTTTTTTTTTTTTTTATAGTAGGGGGAATGCTTTTACGCATCCCGAAGGTATGTGGGACTCGCCGGGGCACTACCCATTAAACCCCCTACTAATTCCTGCATTAGCACACAGGACCTACGGGACCGTGATATCACGCACCGTACGGTCCTGGTGATTGTGCCGCAACGGGCCCATCACATAAGGTCTCAAGGACCATCCATCTTGCGAAGACTAGGGGGGAATAAGGTGCGCATAGCGCCTTCTCCTTGCCCCCAGCCTCCGCCGTCTGTGGAGTCGGCCCGATTGCGGGTCCGCTTCCCGGAGTCGCTCTGAGGCCTCCTTTTGCGAGATGACGTCCTCGCAAAAGGAGACCACCGCCTGCCACGATCTGTCACTTTCCAGCATGGCGTTTGCAACGCTAGGAAGCGAGAGGTCCCCGCCAACCACTGCCATCATCTCCTGTCGTTGCACCGACCATGCAGGGCACTCCATGAGAGTGTGCTGTGCGGTATCTTCCGGCGCGCCGCAGTCATGGCACGCCGGTGCAGCCTCTCTCTGGATCATATGCAGGTACTTGCCGAAGCAGCCGTGCCCGGCAAGCACCTGCGTAAGTCTAAATGTTAGAGCCCCATGGGCTCTGGACCTCCATTCTTTGAGGATTGGGCGGATGGCCTCCACCGTCCTCAGGCCTGCAATAGGGGTCTCCAATTGGCGCTCCCACTCCACCATGCAGCGCTCGTCTAAGATTCGCCGCACGTTCTCCCTCTCTTCCGGGGCGAGGTGGTCTCCCCTAGCCCTTTCTTCCCTGCGTTGTATGTACATCTCAGAAAGCACCTGGGCCTCCAGCTCCCATGGAGGTGTACCGGCAAGCACACAAGCAGCTGTCCAGGATACCGTGCGGTAGCCTCTTATCATCCGCGAGGCAACAACTCTCTGAGGACGCCGTAAGGCAGCCCTATTTTCAGCACCGAGGGCGTCTGCCCAGACGGGGGCCTCGTACAGCGCCATGCTGCGTATAACACCCGCGTACAACTGCCGACAGCTCTTATTAGGGCCACCAACGTTTGGCAACAGTCTTCCAAGTGCCGCCGCTGCGCTTACCAATCTGGGGGCCAATTGCTGGAAGTGAGCATGGAAGCTCCAACGTCCATCTAGCACCAGCCCCAGGTATCTCATCGTCAGACGCAGTGGAACCACTACCCCATCTATTATCATGTCAGCACCTGGCGGCGGACCTTGTCGTGGGCCATGAAAGAGCATGGCCTGCGTTTTGGTCACTGCAACCTCTAATCCCAGGGCTCGTATTCGGCTGATCATATGTTCAGCCCCTACTCTTGCCAGGCGCCTCGCCTCCGCGAAGTCTCCAGCCCAGGCAGTGATGAGGGTGTCATCCGCATAGCAGATGACATCCATTCGGGAAGGAAAAACACCGCGAAGCGCCCAATCGTAGCCCAGATTCCACAGAAGTGGTCCCAGAACCGACCCCTGTGGAACCCCGCACTCCATCCGCCGAGACTTTAGCTGCCCATCCGGGGCAAGGAAAACTACCTCTCTATTCTCGAGGTATTGTTCAATGATCCTCACCAGATAGGGAGGGATGCCATGGTATCTTAGGGCATCTTTAATAGCATTGAAGGGGAGGGAGTTAAAGGCATTTCTTATATCCAAAGAAACAGCCACAACTCTCTGCCCCCGGCTTACCGCCCTTTGTGTGATCTCCTTAAGAGCCATTAAAGCATCTATGGTAGACATCTGCCTCCTAAAACCGAACTGCCGATCCGACAGGTTGGGACCTTCCGCATTCAAGTGCTGTACGACTCTATCAGCGATGATGCGCTCCAGCATTTTGCCTAGTTCGTCCAGCAGGACAATTGGTCGGTATGCTGAAGGAGAATCCGCAGGTCGGTCATCCTTTTTTAGGAGGCAGAGTCTCCCCTTTTTCCAGGCTCTAGGAAATTGCCCCGTTTCCAGACAGGCTGTAAACAGAGCTCGGACATGTTCACCCAGGTGTTTTAGGGCGGTGGGCAGTATTCTTCCCGGTATCCCATCTGGTCCAGGCGCCTTTTTTTTCGATCGAAGGCGCTCTGTAACCGCTCTCAGTTCATCCTCGGAAACGGGGAAGAAACCCCGTGACAAATCTGACTCCCCGGGCGTAGGGCCGACAAGAGGAGTGATGGGCGGGGCTGTGGCAGGGAAAAGACCTTCGACCACCTGCGTGAGAAGCTCCTGATCCATGGACTCAGTGGGGGGCGCTGGCTTTCGGAGTCTACTCCCAATCATCCTATACGGGCGCCCCCACGGATCCCTATTCAGGTCCTCTAGAAACTCCTCCCAAGCAGAAGATTTCGCCCTGCAAATACTCTCTGAGAGGGCTTGCTTCGTCTCCCCGAATACTAGACAGAGTCGGTTTTCCTCACCGGGATCCCGTCTTAACCTACGACGACAGCGTTGTAGGGCTCTTCTGGCTTCCAGACAGGCAGCCCGGAGGTATGAAACCTCCTCTGTCCACCAATAGACACGGTTCTTGTGCGGAATGCCCTTTACACGTGGCATGGCGTAATTACAGACCGTTGTGAGGGAGGCGGTCAGTTGCCCCGCATATTCTTCGACTCCTATTTCCTCCACTCGGCTGTCTTCAATCTTCCACGCCTCCACCAGCGCCGCTTCCTCAGCCAGGTCACGGTTCAGCCTTGTGGCGGCCCAACGAGGAAAGTGTCGGAGAGATTCCTCGGGCCGCAAAGACCGGTTACCACTTGAGGCGGGTACGATACTGAAGTGAATATGGTCGTGGTCAGACAGGGTCACTACGTCCTTGACGACATGCCAGTTTTGCACACGCGCTGCCAATGCTGGAGTGGCAAACGTCAGATCCACGATAGACCCGCCATTCCATCTGACGCACGTGAACTCCCTTCCCCTATTTAGAAGCACAAGTCCTGCCGTTGCCGCCCATTCTAGGACAGCTTCCCCTTTTGGGGAGTCATCCGACATGCCCCATGCAGTGTGGTGGGCGTTGAAGTCGCCCAAAACCATCAATTGCGCTGGTGCAAGCCGCCCCACCACTTCGTTCAACCTATCAAGCCATTGAACAAACTCAGCAATGCCCCGGTTGGGGGAGAAATAAACACCCACAAATGTTATTCCTCCCCAGGTGGCTGCTACATAACCCGGTCCTTTCTCTTTGACTGAGAGGGGAGGGGAGTAGGTAGCTGAGTATGGAACTACTATAGCAACAGAGTTTTCGACATCTCCAGCCCAATTTAGGCGCTGGGGAATGTAGTAAGGCTCCGCAATTACCGCCAGATTTATACCCGACTCGGCTACATGTTGCAAGAATAAATCCTGCGCCGCAGCGCAGTGGTTCAAATTCCCCTGTAGGAGGTTAAGTTGTCTGGCCATTACGTTGACATGTGACCATCCTCAACTTCCTTTTGAGCCGGAGGGCTTGCCGTCCTTCGTGCCAAAGACCCATCGCCGGGGGTTGGCTTCGCCCTTATCGGTGGAGGGCGGCATTTAGCTCCCCCCATGACATGATTTGCCGGTAACTTGGCTGCTTTGCATACAATGCAGTTTGGCTCGACTGAGCAGGTCACTGACCTGTGACCTTTTTTGCCACATCTGTAGCATGTGTCACTATAATCCGTTTCACGAGGGCACAGTTGTTTAGTGTGCCCCGTGATCATACAACCGTAACACCGGAGTGGAAGAGGCTCCAGTACACGTATCGCCGCCGAAACCCACCCTACCATGAGTCGGCCCGAATCCGCCAGCACCTTTGCCGCACCTATGGGGCACTTTATAAGGGCTGAACCCAGACCTCCCAGTCCTGTTCGGATGGGCCCAACTCGGACTTGTTCAGGGGGGCATCCTCCCTTCTCCGCAATCGCTGCCCGAAGCTCATCTGCATCTACTGAATCATCGAGCCCGGAGACGCGCATATCTGCAGTCTTCACAGGTCTCGTGATTATAGCCGATTCCCCGAGCGCCTCCTTCAGCTTTGCGGCCAGCAGATCAGCCTTATCCCCACTGGTTGAGCCAGGAATCTCGAAGATGCGGGTTCCAGTTGCGGATATCTTCATTCTCATCCCTTGGATGCCCAATTCCTGGATCTTAATAGCCTTTTTAGCCTTGGCTATAGTTTCAGAGTATGTTGCCCCCTTTTCGACCTCCTCATGGGGGATCGATAGTACTACTGCTGAGGTCTTTGGCGATGCGAGCTTGCGCTTCTTCGGCACAGTAGTCTTGGCAGGTTTCGACTTCGTCCCATTGACCTGAGTCGCTGGATTGGCGGTCGAGGGGCGCATCCTGGTAGCTACATTGGTTCTGATCGGACGACCGTTTTTGCCTACCTGTGTCCAGGGACCCGCGTTGGCGGTCACTGCTGCATATGAAGAATGGAGCTCTGCGTCCCCACAAGCTGGCCCTTCAGCTGAATTTGAAGAGGATGTTGCATCGACCGTATTTGAACGAGGTTCCATCGTCTTTCTTTTATCGACTGCTGCTAGAGGCGGGCGTATGACGGGGGCCGGTGGCAGCCTCTGCTCTATCCCCGCGATCCGAGCATTTAACATGTTCCCGAATGTGATCGTGAGGGACTTCTCGAGAACCGCCACCCAATCTGGAAGATCGGGATTAGGGGGTGGCAACATCTGAGTTGACGGGTTTTCAACCTGTTCCATTGAGTTTCCAGGAGTAGCGCGTTTACGCTGCGTATCCTGGGAGCACTTCTTCTCGAAAGCCCGTTTAAGAGCTAGTAACTCCGATGAAATATTTTTGACCAGTTCCTCAAGTCTTTTATTGTCCGCCTTCAGGCGGCGGGTTTCTTCCGTGGACGAATGACCTATTAATTCCCTTACCACTTCTTTGATGCCTTTAGTGGCCTCCTGTACATCCTTCCTGAAGTCTTTCCTGAGGTTACCCGACTTCTCGACGACATTCAATAGTTTCTCCGTGTATTTGTCGATTTCTGCGCTCATAGCGACTGTAGATCTGGGTGACGTCGATGACTGCTCTGACTCCGCAGGTGACAAGTCCCTGCTTGACGAGCAACCTGGAGTCTGGGAACGGGTCTCCTGCTCCTGGCCTCTGCCTCTTCCCCTTCTTCTCCCCCTATTCCCCCTGTTTCTCTTGTTGTTTTCCCTTTTCTCTTCTTGGGATTTTTTCACGTCCTCTCTGGCTTTCTCCTTAGCCACTTCTCTCTCTATTTCCCTTAGTTCATCTTCCTCTCGCCCTTCCTGCGTGTTTTGCTTACGCATGGTACCGACGTTTGCATATATTCCGGACCCTTTGGATTTTCCCCTGAAGCCAGAGTTATTTAGTCCAGCTTTTTTTACTGCGGCGTACGGCAGGTCACTATCGTCCGATCCTCCTGACTCAGCCATAGATCCTACACCCGGACGTTTTCTGGTAGTTTTCGGAAGCTCTTGCTTCTTCTCGCAATCCATAGATATCAACGGGGAATTAGACCTCGACCCTTCCCCTGATTGCACCTCCACATCTTCGAAGATAGCGGAAGACCCAAACTCACAGTTTGTACTAGGACCCAGCTCTTTGTCCCCTAGGCGAGGCACCGGTGTGCAAGGGATAGATCCTGGAGAATATATCTCTGCCGGACGACTTTCGACCGATTTAACCCTTTCTTTCCCCTTTTTGATCGGATCATCTAAAGGGGCAACATCACCCTTCAGGAACGTCGAACAAGATTTCCCCGACGAAGAATTCGACTTGATGCCCTCATCAGCACCATCCGCTTTCTTCGTCAAATCCGACCTAGTGTGGCCGATTGAATTAGAAGCAGCGCAGTTTACTCCCGGACCCAACGCTGAATTGTCCACTAAACAATTGTTGCCCCCCCCCAGAATACGAGAGGCAGCCGTGCACCGAAGTGCCCGGGAGGGATTCTCCAGCTGCGGAGCAGCTGGTACCCTCCTGGGGTAATTTCTCTTTACAACTGTCCATTTTCATGGGAATTTCAAGCCTCTTTTTGAGGGGACAGGCTCCCCTTGGTTTTTTAAAGTGGTGTCCTTCCACGCAGCCCCCACTCATAGGTGGCAGCCTCCGGTCCCGCACCACGTACGGGGTTCCGGCGCTCCCGTCACTACGTCCCAAGGACCACTGGGCCTATAGAAGGCCCTCACCACCCCGACCCGCACCGCCGCTACTCGGAATATGTCCGAGACGCCGCGCGGGTCCCCCTTTGCCAGACTATTCGCCATCGCCGCAAACTGCGGCGACGCCCAGGGTGCACCACGTGGAGGTTGTCTGGCCTCCTGGTACTTTGTTGAAGTAAGTATTACGAATAAAAGAAAAAAATATTAAAAAAACTCAAAATTTGATGAAAATAATTGATTTCTCCATATCTAAAATCTGGCATTTGTGTTTTTTGTAGAATCTGGCATTTATAGAAGCTGACATATATAGAATCTGGCTGGCATTATTTTGAAGAATCGGCATTGACCCGTTGTCATTTAGCAGATATTTTTTTTTACAAAAATGTTAAAGTAATATTTAAAAATGTGTTCACTAAAGGAGGTGCCTCAAAGCGCTCCCATTTTGAACCCACCTGGTGAATCGCACCTAAATGCACCTTTATATACTAAAAAATGCTACTTTTATGTGGAAAACTATGACGTAAAACAAGCGTAAAACTTCAGTACAATTTTATTGTTAAAACTGACATAATGACGTCATTCACGTGCACATTCTTATTTTAATCGCATCGGTAGTACAACAAAAGTTAAGTTGCTATTTGATAAAAAACCCGTTTCAAAAAATATAAAAGAAATAACTCTTTATTAAAAAATGTCTTTTGATCCTTGTGAAATGTCAAGAAAATTTTAAATTATTAAAGGTGGCATGAAATATGAAAAGGATCTTAAATTACAGTTAAAATAGGTTCGTTTGTGCAAAACCTGTCGCTGGTTTTCATCAAAGCTCAGTTCAAATTATATTGTTAAGACGCGTTTAAAATGGACCGTTTAAAATGTGCAACCACATTTTTTTAAGTATTTTTTTATTTATAAACTAGCTTCCGCCCGTGACTTCGTCCGCGTGGACATTTGAAAAGTATCCTATGTTTTAATCCAGGCTAAAACTATCTGTGTGTCAAATTTCATCCACATCTGTTCAGCCGTTTTTTCGTGATTGAGGAACAAACACTCAAACATCCAAACCCACAAACTTTTACATTTATAATATTACTAGCGGCCGCCCGCGACTTCGCCTGCGTGGACAGTTTTTTTGCTATCCCTCGGGAACTGTACGTTTTTTCTGGATGAAAGTTCCCCTATTTCCTTTTCTGCACCCCTGACAACGTGTATGCAAAATTTCATGATAATCGGTTCAGTAGTTACGACGTGAAGGCGTAACAAACAAACGCAAACAAACAACCAAACGGACTTTCGCATTTATAATATTAGTAAGGAAGTATAGTTTTTAAGTAGCAGTTTAGTGTACCAATTTTTCCCTATTTTTGCTTTAATAATATTTTCAATCAGAAGCAATTTTCACTGTGACAGTAGAAAAAAACCGGCCAAGTGCGTGTCGGGCCACGCGCAGTAGGGTTCCGTAGTTACCTTATTCCATACGATATTTAATACCACTATTGTTTTTCGTCTGCAAAAATAACTTTGTTTTTCACAGTGTTGGTATGAATGACAAAGTTATATTTGCGGTTTTGGAAAATGTGCTATATCTCAATAACTAATTATTATATCTCGTTTAAACCAATTTTCGTTGAAAGTGTTTATTAAGATCTACAGCATATTTTTTTTTTTAGATTTTTTAGTTTCTTATTTCAAAAGTTAGAGGGGGGGACACACATTTTACCACTTTGGCGGTGTTTATCTTTCAAACGGTTGACTTTGAAAAAAAATCGTCTTAAAAACCTATGTCATTTTTAAAGACCTATCTACCTTATAGATACCCCACACGTATTGGTTTGAACAAAAAAAATTTTTTCAGTTTCAGTTCCATGTATGGGGCCCCCCTTAATCTTTTATTTTTTTTATTTTTGTGTTAAATTCGTTAAGCGGTTAACAGAATACATCTACCTACCAAGTTTCAACGGTGTAATCCTAATACTTTCGGAATAAAGTGGCTGTGACATACGGACGGACAGACAGACATGACGAATCTATAAGGGTTCCGTTTTTTGCCATTTAGGCTACGGAACCCTAAAAACAATGAATTTATTGCACATTATTTAGATTTAGTAAGTGGCTCCGCTGTGAATTTTATTCAATATTGTAATTCTAATATACAATTTTACTAAAAATTCTCGTGGAATTTTTAGGGTATAGGCCCTATGTTTAGATCTAGTATTTTTGATCATTACATTCCCTCGTGGTCACTGCTAGAAGTTGGTAGATAGCAAAACTGCTAAAAGTGACCATTTTGACCCATTGGTTATCTACTTCTACGAATGACTACGAGGGAATATAGTAATTACCTTCTAAAAATACTAGACCTTGGACCCTAAAAAATCCACGTAGAGTTTTATTAAAATAATTTTCTAATAACAACTTATTAACTAAACTCGGAGGACGCCACTTTCTCAAAGGAATTATATTCAGCCAAGTTATTTTTGAAAGTCGAACTTTCTCACCCCCCCAAGCCTGAACACACCCTTTGGCCCCATCCATGCGCATTGAGGATTCCCGTATAGATCGCCAGTGCTTTGAAAGACACAGACCAACGCAGACCATGTATCGGTGAGTAGCCTCCTTAGTTCCGACCTATTTCAAACGCGGGCTTTTTCCTTTTCAATCGACTTTTAAAAAGAAAATAGGCCTAATCTCTTTTCTTTGACGTTTTTTAAAAATAGAACGCTTCCAAGAAAGGCGTTTTGTAATGCTTTTGTTTTAATTAGCAACGAAAGAGGTCGCCATTCAATTTGGTAATCAAACTTTATGGGTCGTGTTATTTTTCTGTCGCTTTGAAAAATTGTGGTTGTAATTTTATTCGTTTTTCAAAGTGTTTAATAAAAAGGCTGTGTTTTAACGTTTTGTACTTGAATCCATTTAATTTTATGTCGTCGTTTGGTTTAAAAATAGAACTTGTGACAAGCAAATTATTTGGCCAGTGTTGCGTCACTGAAAAATAGTAAAATTAAAACTTTTTACTTTTGGACGAAATGCAAGTATTTACGCTTTTAAAAATTAAGTACATTTACATAGATACTTTTAAAATTATTTCAATGAGTTCCTTTAATTTTTTTATTCGGATATTTTTTTTAAACGTGTGTTTCTTCTGAATTATTTTGAGCTTGCTTTCAAATCTTTTGTGCGATTACTATGAACTGAACATAATTTAAGTCAATATGAATGGTTTTATAAAAGTAGTTTTGTACCAGAGTTATAATGTTATATTAAATTGCAAAATGCAACTCCTTAAAAAATTAAAAAATATTGTTACTATGACACTGGTTGTTTCAGAATAGAGAATTCATATCATGGGTATAGATAAAATCTTATATGCTAGGACACAATTAAGTATTAAAACACTCATGTCATACTATTATCACATGCGTTTTAATACCCTTAATTATACAACAGTTACATAAATAACAAAATTTTTTTGTTACTAGTACCTTATTTCATGAGTATGTATTTATAATATAATTTAACTGAAAACAATAATATTAAATTATATGTTTCAAATCGTTACTTTTTTGTAGAATTTACCGATCCATGATAATGGATGAATGACATATTTTGACAAATGGCGAAATGACGTAAAATGATAAATTTTAACCCGGTGTCGTAATAAATGTGACGACGGTTGACATGTCGTGTCAAAAACAATTATTGATTGATTGTACAAAATGATCGATCACTTCTTTTATTTTTTTCTGTGTGCAAACTACGAGTAGGTATATTGGAAAGATCGTTACAGAGTTTATTTTATAAAACTAATAATAATAAACTCTTTTAAAGTGTAAAATTAACCTTTACATGTTTTTTATTAATTAGATTTATTTCTTTTTTTAATAAACTAGCTGCCCGCCCCGGCTTCGCACAGCAGGCACCATCTATTAGTTCTATTGCGATTTAAAATGACGGAAAGAGAAAAACTTTTCCACGTCTTTTATCTTTTATATTAACGTTGTCCTGATCATAATTCATAACAAATACAACAAAAAAAAAATTACCTATCTACCTATAATTTGGCGCAGACGTTCAGAAGTTATTCGCTTACATAAATTTCGGCGAATAATTTTTATATACTTAAATATAAAGATCTATTCTCCATGTAGGTATATTATGTAACAAATTAGTTTTTTCTTATTTCTGTAACACCTTGTTTACATAAATTCAATTCCTGCTTGTGTTTTTATCAACTAATATAGGTAATATATTTGCTATATTTGCTATGTTAAAATTAGAACATTTTATAGCAATATTTTCCCGAAAATGTCTGACCTTTAACGTCGAAAGTTCGCCCCAATCCGGATGCTATCCATATCCGGTTTCAGAACCAATATCTACCCAGTTTACCTGTTACATAACAAAGTTACGTAATATCCGGTTTTATTATGTCAAACAATAATACCAGGGTCAAACAATAACACGAACTTAATAATTAATTTCTGATTTATACAAGGTGTTACAAATATATATACTCTTTATTGCACTATAAACACGGTTACATATATGATTACAATTATTGTGAGCAAAGGTGACAAGAACCCCTATAAAGCCGAAATGGTAGATAGGGACCATCAAACTGAAGAACTGTTACTTGGGATCAACCTACTATGCAACCAAAAGGCCAAGCCTTAGAGCAGCGGTTCCCGAATAGGGTTCCGTGAGAGGCTCTCAGGGGTTCCGCGAAAATTCAAGAGTTTAGGTATAAATTCAAGATCTTTTTGTTCTGACTAAATAAATATTTTATATCTTAAAACTAAAAGTCCTTATTTAAAAGTCAAACTATACTTGCAAGATGTAAATACCAAGCCAAATGTTTAAAAGCATAACGGATAACAAGTTAAATGCCTTATTTTGCGTTGTATCTCGCGCTTTAAGCATACCGCCTTCAGATGCTTATGTTAAGCGAGGTTTTTCCCTTATGACGCTTAATGTCCTAATGTCAGAAATCGTTGCTCTAAGCAGAATCACAAAAGACACGTCTTGTTCGGAATACATAAGTTGATATAAAAATGATGCGGAATTAATGTGAGAGGCTCGTAGCAATACAAAATATGCATGGCAATTTTTAGTTTTTTCCAAATCCCAAAATTTTTTGTCCTGTTTTCTGTTTCTAAAGGTGGCAACCCTGATTAATTTACTTTTTACTTGAGCTGGGGTTCGCCTAAAAATGGTGAACTGAAAAGGGTTCCGTAGCCCAAAGAATTCGGGAACCGCTGCCTTAGAGCATTGGTTGAATGCTCCAAGGGCCAAGCATACTATACCGTTCTGGATGAAAACAAAAACAGGAAAACACACGAAAAAACATTTCAGGAACACCAAAAAAACATCAGTATTGAGCATCAAAGCTGTAAAAGTAATTAATAACAACGTGAAAATCCTTTGAAGCTTCGAATTTGCACGGAGAAAGCGATTTATAAATTGAATGGGTATTTTCCGTATTTTCGTAGCGAAACATTTTTATTTCCCTAATAACAAACAGAGTTTTTTATTTGATTATTTTTATTTATATTGCCAATTAAGATGCTTTAATTATTTAAGTGTAGGGTGATAGGCTTTTTTTAAACTCTCAAAAAGCTTTTCACAATAAAATATCACAAAACGATCACATTCCTAGTTAAAAAGTTCTTGAAAAGACAGGGCAACGTATATCGGGTCAGCTTTCATATCAGGCACGAATCTGTCAGCCATTTTTTAATGTCCTCATGGCAGGCAGGGTATGGGTATGGCCTTCCAGGTCACACCCGTACAAAAAGTTTCGTCGAAAATTATGTACCGTTTTTACTTGGGAATTAATACTTAAGCATACCAAATAAAAACATTTGTTCTCCAAAATTAGTAAATGCTCATTAAACCCTAAACCACCCCAGAAGATTTGGTGAGCATTTACTAATTCTGGGTAAAGTTAGGTTGGTATAGTGATCATTTAAACATGAGCCTTTTTAACACGTTTTTATTAGGTTGCTTTCGCGTTTGTTTGTTTGTTTGATTATTTGTTTGTTTGTTTGTTTGTGTGTTTCTCCACAAAGTTGGCGAACGATTTTATCCTAACTTCCAGATGAGCTAGAGACTTAAAACTTTGAACATAGGCCAGAACTGGAAGGCAATGCAATATTATGGTGTCATTGAGCTGATCTGATGATGAAACTGGAAGAAGGCCATAGGAACTCTATGAAGAAACCATACAACCCCATCGTGTTTGGGCTCGTTAGAATCGTCTTGACGAGTACTCTAATGGGAGACGTGATTTAGGGTCTGATGATGAAGCCGAAAGGCCATGCGATAGGAACTCAATATTGAAACCGTGCAACACCATTAAATTTGGGCTCGTTTAAATTGTCTTGACGAGTTTTTTGTTGGGAAATAGTTTCCAGGATCTGATGATGGAGCCGGAGGAAGGTCACAGGAACTCTTTAATAAAACCACGCTACCCCATCGAGATTGGGCTCGTTTGAATTGTCTTGACGAGTACTTTGTTGGGAAGTTTCCAGGGTCTGATGATAGAGCCGGAAGAAGGCCACTGGGACTCTGTATTAAAATCATGCAACCCCATCGAGTTTGGACTCGTTTGAATCGTCTTAACGAGTGCTCCAATAGGAGATGGTATATTTTTAATCTTAGCTCGTTAACTAAAAAGCAGAAAATAAAAATTTACTGAAAATAAACTTTTTTTAAAACACGTTTTTATTACAAAAAAGTCGGACTAAATACATTAAAACGGACTAGTAAAAACAGACTAAAAAAGTGTAAAATAAAATTTTCTTTAAATATTCATAACCCTACAGAAATTTTAAACCTAAAAACGTGGGGCGCATTTTGTAAAATGTATCATCCATATTGTCTTTAGCATGCGCCCCACGTTTTTAGGTTTAAAATTTCTGTAGGGTTATAAATATTTAAAGAAAAATTTACTAGTCCGTTTTAATGTTGTTAGTCCGACTTTTTTGTAATAAAAACGTGTTTTTAAAAAAGTTTTTTTTCAGTAATTTTTTTTACTTTATAAGAAAAAGCGTTGCTGTGAAATTTTGGTGACGGAAGTTCCGCTGCTATGTCGCAACACGGGTGCATAAGGTGTAGTGAGGAGCTCGATGGCGCAGTGGCTTAGGGCCAGGCACTTTAGTGCCTGGCCTTGCGATTGCGGGGGTTAAGCAACTTTTACAAGGGTCAGTTTTGGGATGGGTGACCAAAAAATTATTATCTCGTGCTCCTCCGTGCTTTGGAAGGCACGTTGATCCCGGGGTACATTTGCAGTCGTTAACATTCACCAATCCGCATTGGGCCCGCGTGGTGGGCTATGACCCATCCTCCTTATCCACCCATAAGGAAGGCCTGTACCTCAGCAGTGAGGATATAAAAAAATGGCTGATAGTCAAAGAGCAGTCGAGTCAACATATATTTTGTCCTCAGTTCCACAATGGCCGTGGGCTTCCTCCTGCTGGGCTGTCTGGCCACAGCCCACGCTTGGGGCGGTCTCTTCAACCGGTTCAGCTCTGATATGCTGGCCAACCTGGGCTATGGCAGGGGACCGTACCGCCACTACTCTTATGGGCAGGTAAGAAAAAAGTTACTAGAAGTATTCATGCCAAAGCACCGATGCAAACTAAGCATTGAAGCCTCAAGCTGCAGAAGTAGTCAGCCTCTAACAACCTGACTTCAGAACTATGGTCACGTTTGGTGGCCACCATTAGTGGCCTAGCGTGGTCTACCTTGGGTGGTCTCTTCAGCTGGTCAGCTTTGATATGCTAGCCAACCTGGGCTATGGCAGGGGGCCCTACCACCACTACGCTTATACGCAGGTAAGAAAAAGTTACAAGAAGTTTTCATAATAAAGCACCGACGCAAACGAGCCTCAAGCTGTAGAAGTGGTCAGCCTATATTATAGGCCATAGATCTGAAGTCAGGTTGTTATAGGCCCTACAACAACCTGACTTCAAAACAATGGTCGAGTTTCGCGGCCGTCATTAGTGGCCTAGTGTGGTCTGCCTGGGGTGGTCTCTTCAACCGGTTCAGTTCTGATATGCTGGCCAACCTGGGCTATGGCAGGGGGCCGTACTGCCATTACGCTTATGGGCAGGTAAGAAAAATTTTACATGGTTTAAATAGACTGCCACCACAGGTTTTCATACACTTGTAAAGCGTCAAGCCTCAAACTGCAGGAGTGATCAGCCTCTAAAAACCGGACTTCGGAAAAAGGTTCGCGTTAAGTGGCCTAGTGTGGTCTGCCTGGGGTGGTCTCTTGAACCGGTTCAGCTCTAATATGCTGGCTAACCTGGGCTATAGCAGTGGGCCCTACTGCCACTAAGTTTATAGGCAAATAAGAAAGAAAAATGTTACACCATGGGTTAAATAGACTAAGTGACATGCCACCACAAGTTTTCATACACTTGTAAAACGTCGAGCCTCAAACTGCAGGAGTGGTCAGCCTCTAATAACCTGACGCCAGAACTATGGTCGCGTTTGGTGGCCGCCATTAGTGGCCTTTAATAACACCCCTCTTCTGTTTGCGTGGGGGGTTAAAAATACACACCAATTTTATATTGGTATTTACCAAATTAAATCTTTCAGGATATTTAATAATAACTTTGATTAACCTTTGTTATTATAATAAGCTGTGTAATTTTAGAAAGCAGATAAAGGTCAACATTAGGTTAAATAAAATGCCTAGTGACCTTTCGTGCTTAGTTTTTGGAAGAGAATAAACTTTAGAAGATTGTTTTTACTAAGCAACTAAAAGGTCTTGTTTAAATGCTATTGTTTTTATAAAAAAACTGCTCTAGATAGAACTACCATAAAAAGTTTTTAAAATTGATGTTAGAGTTTTTTAAAATCATTTCTTAGCAGATGCCTGCGTTGTGTCAAACATCCTTATTCCTCCATTGTCGATTCGTTAATTGGTTTGAGCTATAGTGTAGGAAAGGAAGGTAGTGGACCCCCACAGTAAATCCTCAGTAGACGAAACAATACAGTATGATAAAGTATCATAAAATGTATATATACATACATACATACATATTTATAATGAAACATATTTTTAAATTATCCATATTTTTTTGTTTTTGGGTATTTGTACATAGTTTTGGTATATTTTTACTATATTACATCCCTGCAAAGTTTCATCGACTGAGGATTTAATGTTGGGGTCTCCATACAAAAGATCGCATCATTTCCTACACTACTGTAACTTTAATAGCCTTTGTGGTCTAGTGGTTTGCCCACCCGTGTAAGACAGTACTGTTTTCGAGGGATAGAAAGTCATGGGCTGCAAGTATGATGATAAATCAGTTATGTGTCACTCAGGTAGACCAGGGGCCTAATCGCGTTAGTTTTCATCGATAAAACCAAAGCTTATAGTGTAGGATATGAAGCGATCTTTTGTATGGAGACCCCAATATTAAATCCTCAGTCGATGAAACTTTGCAGGGGTGTAATATAGTATGATCCAAAACATATGTACAAATATCAAAAAACAAAAAAATATGATTGGATAATTTAAAAAATACGTTTCATTTACGATACTTTAACATACTGTAAAGTTTCGTCTACTGAGGATTTACTGTGGGGGTCCACTACCTTTCTTTCCTACACTGATAATCATTACCGTTTCATTTCATTTACAGAAAAATACCCGCTTTACCTATTTTTGTTAAAATTGTTGAAAGCTATGCTTGGACAGTTAAAGTGAGAATTCTAAAGCTAAATTATTTTTGCTAATTATTTTTGAATTTTGTTTTTTTTTTTTGAAATTTTGAAACCAAATACTTTTAGATAATAATTAAAACCTAAATGACAACGTCGGTTTAACGTTTTGGTTTTATTGTTGAGAACGAGCGCAATTGGGCTTAAGGACATATTATTTCATAGCTCTACCAGTATGTTGTCTAAGGAATCATAGCATGAGTAGCGAAAGTAGCAATAAAATCTAATGTATATACTCCTAATTTACCTACCGAAGCTCCATATACGTAAATAACTTTTCGATATTTCGTATAAAGGCGACCTTTAAAGAAAATTATCACTTTTTGATGTAATGCCATAGGTCGCTGAAAGATCCTACGGATCTGAAATTAAGATAATATCGTTATCCAGACACATATTGAATCAGAAACACTTAAAAAGTTTGAGATTATTTAGAAACAGCATAGGTATTCAAGTCGAAATTGCTCTAATTAATTTATATCATCAATATTTACAATAAGGATGTTGACTTATGAATAAAATAACGAAATACTAATAAAAATCGTAAACATATCAAACTTTTGGAGTAGCTTGTATACCTCTTGTTTTTATATATTGCGTATTATTTGTTTTATGACCCTTCAAAGTTGGGTGGACAAGTCCATTTAAAAAGTATAAAATTTGTTAAAATAAATAATACATTTAGTTAGTCCATAAAATTTATAGCAAATTTGTCAAAGAAACCATTTTGATAAACACAATATTTAATATAGCTGCCGAACAAATTTCCTACGCGTTGCATACAACGTAGGAAGGCGTGACGTCATAACTTGGTAGCCATTAGTATTGAGCGATTTCGGGTGATTCCAATTTTGTGCATTTCAATTTTGTGAACTTCAAACTCGGGCAGTTTTCATGCTAGCGAAATAATTCTTATATAAATGTTTCTTTTATTTGAGGGGTAATTTTAAAGACAAAGTGTTTTTTTTATTTTGATAATGTTTTAAAAAAAGCAAATCAAGAGTAAGAACCAATGTAAAATTAGACCAATAGACATAGGCGTATCGCGAAATGGGCAATGTGCGATATAGTCCAATAGCGATCTAGTCGTATCGCGAAATGGGCAATATGAGATATAGTCCAATAGCGACATAGTCGTATCGCGAAATAGGCAATGTGAGATATAGACTAAACGCTTATTTGAAATGACGTTTAGGCATAACGCGACTTAGGCATACTGCGTTATAGGTATACAGAGAGCAAAGGAATTTATGTAACATAAAATAAAAAAATAGTCAACATGCCTATTGTGTAGAAGCATTTCTCATTGAGCACTATAGTTATTTACTACGAATTGATTTCGTAATTTTTTTCGCCTAACCTGCCAAATCGGAATTACTCCATTTTGCCCCACCAAGTTTTCTCACTGTTGAATATACAGGTGTCCCAAAACATTGCCACACGGAGGGAAAGTACCTTAAATATTGAAGATGGGTAATTTTACTGAAAGAAGACTTCATTTTGTTTTAAAAAATATTTGGAACTGCATTCAAAGATTTTTGTAAAATCGCCTGCCTTAACCAGGAATCGAACCCACCAAAAACGAAGAAAATGTTTTTATTTATTTTCACGATACCAATCGAAAGGGTTACTCATAAGGATTATTTCATCATAAACAGAAGGAAGATCATGAAATTTAACATTATTTTTTTATTATTACGGATTGTATCAATTTGTACCGAATCGTATGCGATTCAAAAAAGAATCTTTGAATGCAGTTCCGTTTCTTTTTAAAAACTAAATGAAGTCTTCTTTCAGCAAAATTTCCTACCTTCAATGTTTAAGGTACTTTCCCTCCGTGTGGCAAAGTTTTGGAACAACCTGTAAATTATTGAAAATAAAAAGTAAGTATCATTTAAAAGTGAAAATATCGAAGTAATATTCTCCGTCGGCTGTACAATTTCTGTCTTAAAGCGAATCTGCCGTAAGCCATTCTGTCATAAAGCTAATCTGTCTTAAAGAAGCTAATAAGGGCACCAGTGTGTACTCTTGGTGGGAAAAAGTGTAACAATCCCCAAATCAGTCACGCTCAGGCGCCGGCAACGTTTTCTCTTTCGCTTTACTGATAACCTTATGTCAATGAGTGAAGGACCTCGTTTGAATAGATTCAAGAACTCTTTCTGCAGGAGTGATCAGCCTCTAACAACCGGACTTCGGAAATAGGTTCTCGTTAAGTGGCCTAGTGTGGTCTCTTGAACCGGTTCAGCTCTAATATGCTGGCTAACCTGGGCTATGGCAGCGGGCCCTACTGCCACTACGCTTATAGGCAAATAATAAAGAAAAATGTTACACCAAGGGTTAAATAGACTAAGTGACATGACACCACAAGTTTTCATACACTTGTAAAGCGCCGCGCCTCAAACTGTAGAAGTGGTCAGCCTCTAACAATCTTACTTCAGAACTATGGTCGCGTTTGGTGGCCGTCATTAGTGGCCTATAAAACACCCTTCTTATGTTTTCTCATTCGCTTTACTGATAACCTTATGTCAATGACTGAAGGACCTCGTTTTAAAATAGATTCAAGAACTCTTTCTTCTCGCAGGTGGACCCAGAAGAGATATACGCCGAAGCTCTCGAGGGCAACCGCATCGATGATGCGGTAGAGGAACAAGCTCACTGCTACAGCTCTCCCTGCGCTGTCAATGGGGACTGCTGCCGTGGGTTGGTGTGTCTGGATACTGGTAAGTTCGATTATCATAACTAGGGCATAGTTTTCACTCTAGTACTTATTGAGCCCACAAGAGGACTGGATGGTACGGCGAAGCTCTCGAGATCAACCGCATCGATGACGCGGTAGAAGAGCAAGCTCACTGATACAGCTCTTGATACTGGTAAATTCTATTGTTATAACTAGGGCATATATTTCACTCTAGTACTTATCGAGCCCACAAGGGGACTGAATGATACAGTGAAGCTTTGGAGGGTAACCGCATTTACGACGCGGTTGAGAAGCATGCTCACTATTACAGCTCTCCCTGCGCTGTCAATGGAGGCTGCTGCCGTGGACGGGTGTATCTGGATACTGGTAAGTTCGTTTATTATAACTAGGGCATAGTTTTCACTCTAGTACTTATTGAGCCCACAAGGGGACTGGATGGTACGGTGACGCTCTGAAGGGCAACCGCATTTACGACGCGGTTGAGAAGCAGGCTCACTATTACAGCTCTCCCTGCGCTGTCAATGAAGACTGCTGCCGTGGACTGGTGTGTCTGGATACTGGTAAGTTCTATTATTATAGGGCATAGTTCTCACTCTAGTACTTATTTATTAAGCCTACAAGGGGACTGGGTGGTTTGGCGAAGCTCTTGAGGGCAGCCGCATCGACAAAGCGGTAGATGAGAGCAGGCTTATTGCTACAACTCGTCCTGCGCTTTCAATGGAAACTGCTGCCGTGGATTGGTGTGTCTGGACACTGGTCTTGACAGACAGACAGCAAGACAGACAGACGGACAACAAAGTGATCCTATAAGGGTCCAGTTATTTCTTTTTGAGGTACGGAACCCTAAAAATTGCGGTTGAGTGATAATCGTGCGAGTTGCCTCCCGAGGCAATAAAAGCCCGTGTCCGTTGTCCCTTCGTCTAAATGGACGATGATTAGAGATAAAATAAAGACAAGTAAATACCTTTATTATGCTTGTTTCTTTCTTGCAAACTTTTTTTTTCTCTTTGTTCTTCGTTGTCATTCGCATTTGCGCTAATTGAGTGACTAACATAAAACAACTCAGCTAATTATTCTAGAAAACAATGTTTCTATTGTTTTGTTTGTCATTGTTTGTAATCACCGACTAATTAGTCCTAATCTAAACAATAACTTGGTATATTTGTTACCTTTAGAGTACGGAATCCGTTAATCTGCAGATTAACTAGTAAATCTGCAGATTAACTGGTCGAGTCAGTTAAAGTGCGGAATTTTTCTTAAAGTAGACCGATTTCCGCACTTTAACTAGTTAATCTAACGGATGCTACACCGTTAGCGTGCCCGCAGACTACAGACTTTCTATCGGCCGACAGTTTAGTCGGGCTCTCAATCAGTATGAAGGTGTATGCAGGTGCGCACACTAGAACGATTCGGAGTCGGCCGATAAATAAGTTGGATGGGCTTCCCGACTAAACTGTCGGCCAACTATCGGCCGCCTGGTTAATCAGTATTGGCTCATATCCACGCGCGCACACACGACGATCGTTTAGTCGGCCGGCTCGGCCGATAGTTCATTTCGCTCCGAGTTTTGGCGCCGGACAGTCGAGGGTTTATTAATAATGGCATCGCTAATTGATCGGTCGATCGATTTTTTGGTATGAATGCTAAAGTATTAATTCATTTCATTCCTTTTTAATTACCTACCTAGTAAAAAATCTGTTGTCTAGCATCCATATGCTATGTAGGTAGGTATGTTTTGTTAGTTATGTATGTAAAATCAAATATTCAGCTTCAGAAAGCTGAACTGACTTGGATGAATTTATTTCGGAAGATCGAGTAATTTGGAATGTATCGTGTAAAATTTTCCATTTATTTAAACTTATTTATTTATTTAAACTTTATTGCATAAGAAAATTCAATTGGCGGACTTAATGCCTTAAGGCATTCTCTAACAGTCGACCGGAAAGGGTGTTAAAGAAAGAAACCGTGGCGGCAAAAAAAATGGATAACTAAATATCCGTTAATCATAAATAAGGATCTAGCTAAAATAAAAATATAAACCTACATAACAATACATACATAAATAATCCTAATTGCTATAACATATATAATACATACACATCCATTTAATAATCTATGACTGAAGATTGGATGTACCCAATATTCTCTTCTCCATATTATGAGAGCAGTAATAACCATAGGTAGACAAAAGTCAAACAAAAGTAAATTAATTTTCATTGTGCAACAGTTCTCTTCAAAACTCGGTTACAAACTACACTAGCAAATCATTCGAAACATAAGAAAATACTTGTAGCAGTGTTATAATGTTAAAAATGAATATTTTTTTAACTTTTTTATTTATTATAGCTGATGCCCGCGACTTCGTACGCGTGGACTTTATGACTTCGGCGTATGCATATAAATGAACTAATGTAGTTACATAAGAAAATACTTGTAACAGTGTTATTTATGGCTCTGCATCAGGTGTTCCAGATCTTCGATTTTTATACCTAAACAAAAAATGCTCATCAGGCTCAACAACTTTTGCAAAAATATCATTTTTATATTTTGTATAGTTTTAGCTGGACCATTATGGTTTTGCATCAGGTGTTCCAGATCTTCGATTTTTATACCTCAACAAAAAATGCTCATCAGGCTGAACAACTTTTGCAAAGATGTAATTTTTATATTTTGTATAGTTTAGCTGGACCATTATGGTTCTGCATCAGGTGTTCCAGATCTTCGATTTTTATACCTCAACAAAAAATGCTCATCAGGTTGAACAACTTTTGCAAAGGTGTCATTTTTATATTCCTTATAGTTAAGTTGGACCATTATGGCTCTGCATCAGGTGTTCCATTTCCAAAAATCAGTTATACCCTAAGTTACGCCCAGGCTTAACAGCTATATAACAAAAAAAATTTCATTCGAATCCGTTTAGTATTTCCGGAGATTAGCGTGTTCAAACAGACAAACAGACACACTTTTTTTGTAAATTCTTACTCTATTAGTATGTCTCCATTGCCCCAGATATTTTTTTTTGAAATAAATATATGTAATGTACATTATGTACAGACACACTTTTTTTTACTGTTTTATTATATGTAAGGAAGTCGGCCGACAGTTGGCGCACTCATCACCAACCCGACTGTTTAGTCGGGCCAGGGGGCCAATTCTACTATTGTACATCGACTAACAAACTATCAACGTTTCGTTACGATTACGCTTCGATCAGGCTTCGATCGTTACTATAAAAGTTATTCTACTATTGGTATACACCCAAACGAATCATAACTAAAACGTAACATGAACGTAAACGTGCACGCAATAGAAACCGAACTACAATAGCTCTATCTTGTGTTACCATTATAATAAATCACAAGCTACTTTAATAATAACCGATGATTGAGTGTATTTTACGCGTGATAAATATGTTTTAACTTCAAATTCTTAAACAGTAGGGATAATTTACAAATTAATTAACTGATTATTATCAATTTTTAAAACTAAATGGATCAAATCAGTGGAATCCCGAGCGATTTAGTTACTAAAAAAACAAAAATTAACATGTCATGTAATAAAGAAGGCTATGATATTATGTCACAGAATACATGATTATGTGTCAATTGTCAAAGTTTAAAACTGCTAGGGGGGTATTATAAGCACGAATGGCTACCAATGCGTCTCCTTCTCGCTGTATAGTAAACAAAAGAGATGCATTGATAATCATTCAGAAAACTGATAAGTTTTGAGCTTGTAATATTGCACAATAAAGGCTGGGTACAGTGAAATTGGCGTGATTGTTCATGGAGCCCAGGAACTGCGAACACATTGCAGACCCAGACAAAGCAAGCCATTGGATAAGATCCCAATAGGTACTCGTATTACGGTAAGTAATTACTTACCTACTAGGTACCTATTCAAAAAATATTTGAATCTATCCCTATTTATTTCAGTCTTATAGATATATATTTTTTACTAGCTTATGCCCGCGACTTCGTACGCGTGGACTTAATGACTCCGGCGTATGCATATAAATATGAACTAATGTACATAAGAAAATACTTGTAGCAGTGTTATAATGTTAAAAGTTAATAAATTGTTTTTTTTTATATTTAATATTGTAAACATGTAGTTAAACATAGTTTTAAAAAAATCTTTTTAAACTATGTTCAGAGCCTTTCCTTCGGGAGCCAATATGAAAAGACCTGAAGCGTTACTAACCCTGGAAAAGCCACATAAAGTTGGTCATGCGAAAAACAACCAGTCCTTAGATCGACACCAGCGGCTTTAAGCGTCTGATCCGTATTTAGGCAAGTCGTTATCAAAAATTAGTCCCAAACTTTTACCGCCTTCACCACGTGGTGTCATTTTTATATTTCTAATAGTTTAGCTGGACCATTATGGTTCTGCGTCAGGTGTTCCAAATCTTCGATTTTTATACCTCAACAAAAAATGCTCATCAAGCTGAACAACTTTTGCTAAGGTGTCGTTTTTATATTTCTAATAGTTTAGCTGGACCATTATGGTTCTGCATCAGGTGTTCCATTTTCCAAAATTAATTATACCCTTAACTGTGCCTAGGCTTAACAGCTATATAACAGAAAAAGTTTCATTTGAATCCGTTCAGTATTTCCAGAGATTAGCGTGTTCAATCAAACAGACAAACAAACAGACACACTTTTTTTTACTGTTTTATTACATGTAAGGATTTAAGATGGAAAGATGGATGGATATAATGGATTTACCGGCATGAATGGACTAAGCCATGAAATAAGCTACTGAGCAAGATTTTTGGATAGTAGGTACCTATGTAGGTTTTTACGAACTCACGATCAGTCAAATCAAACGCATTGTGGCTTAATCCAACACATTAATTTCTTTTTCGGACTCCTCCGAGGTCTACCTCATGAGTGATTTGAAGATATTCCATGTTGAACAACATTTTCAGAACGATCGATTCACAAAAAGCTGATGCGAAGGAACTTAACTTCGGCTGTTATTCGATCGTAAATTTTGACAGATAAGACGCTTGCATTCAGTAGCGTTTCGTTCTATCCATAGGGAAAAAAATTAGTGGAATAGCAGTTAGCGAACCGCTCATGTTCGATTGAGTTAGCAGAATAGCATTTTTAGTTTGAATCGATTGATCGTGAGCTAAACTAAGATATAATTGTAACGGGATCGTTATTCATTTAGCAGAATAGAAAAACGACCAAAAGCTTCAGTTTCGTTTCGATTCGTTTCCGATTATGACAGTATTTGTTTAGTAGAATTGGCCCTCTGTGTGCGCGCTAGCAACCCAACCCGATCAAACTATCGGCCGATAGAAAGTCTGTAGTCTGCGAGGGCGCTTAAAGTGTGGAATACAGTGAATGAAATAGCCAAGGCTTCTGGAAGTTGAAGTAAAAGACCTACATTGAAAGTTTTTTTTACAAAAACTTCGTTTCTCGCGCTTCGCCGGCCGCTTCCGCGGCACGCTTGCTCCGCTCGCTCGGCTCGCGCGTTTTTGGTCGCAACACTAACCTAACCTAACCTAATGAACACTTTAAGCCTTTTTCCACACTTTAACGGATATGTCTCCTCCGTACTCCGCTATGGCTTAGTAATCTGGGGAAATAGTGTAGATTTTGAAAGGGCATTCAAAGCTCAAAAACGTTGTATAAGAGCACTCTCTGGTATACAAAGCTGGGAATCTTGTCAACCGTGGTTCAGAAAATATAAAATATTGACCTTGCCATGTATGTATATAGCTGAGTTATGTCTTTTTTTAAAGCGATATCCTGATCTTTTTGTCACTCAATATCAAAGAAATGAAAATTTACGAAAATGTAGACAAAACAAATTATGTATACCAAAAATCAATTTAGCCCTTTTCAGAAAAAAAATGTTTACTGTATGGCTATAAAAATATATAATAAATTACCACTGAATTTGAGGGACCTACCAGTAGAGAAAAATATTTTTAAGAAATCTTTATTTTCCTGGCTCTCAGAACAGGGATTTTATTCGATTAAAGAATACCTAGATCATAAAAGTGCTTGACATTGTATTGTGGTTCTTTTTATTATTATTATTTTTATTATACTCAAATTGTTATATTTTTCTGACCGTAGCGTAGGCTTATAAAAAGCTGATGAAAAGTGATGACATTTGAATAATATATAATACTATTTTTCGAAAATGATCATTAATTTAACTATTGACATTTTATATTATTATTTTTGACATTCTACTGTAATTATGACTTACCTAAATTTATTAATCTTAATCAATGTGACTGCATTAAATTACCTATGATTAGCCTCTTATTCTGTTTTTTTTTGTAACAAAATATTTGCATGCCTACATAAATAAGGCAAATACTGTAGAACTGCCAAATAGTATTAATTTTAGTACTTACTTATATAAGAACTTGTATACTCAGTATTCGCAAATAAATGATTCTATGATTCTATGATCCATGGCGGGGGGCTTCACCCTCCGAGCCCCCCTTGTGGGGGGACTGCGCCGCCCCCGTCCCCCCGCTTTTGTGTCTACCCCTTTTATGTTATTACACATTTTCTTCAATAAAAGAACCTGTTTCCGTACCCTATCTGATCCTTGGTCGTTAAACTGCAGATTAGCTAGGGAATCTGCAGATTACCCAGTTAAAGTACGAAATAAATCAATTTCCCGCACTTTAACTGATTCGACCAGTGAATCTGCAGATTAACTAGTTAATCTGCAAATTCACTGATTTCCGCACTTTAACGGTGACATATTCATAAACAAACTAGCGGCCGCCCGCGGTTTCACCCGCGTGGTTCCCGTTCCCGTGGGAATATCGGGATAAAAAGTATCCTATGTTTTAATTTAGGCTATCTACTATCTGTGTGCCAAATTTCAACCAGTTTTTGCGTGATTGAGGAACAAACATCCAAACCCACAAACTTTCACATTTATAATATTAGTAGGATTCTACTTCCTACTAATATTATAAACTAGCGGCCGCCCGCGACTTCATCTGCGTGGATAGTTTCTTTTATATCCCTCGAGAAATGTACGTTTATTCTGGTTGAAAGGTACCCTATGTCTTTCTCTGTACCCCTGACAATGTGTGTGTAAAATTTCATGACGATCGGTTCAGTAGTTAAGATGTGAAGGCGTAACAAACAAACAAACGGACTTTCGCATTTATAATATTAGTAAGGATGAAGTAAGGATGATTGATGTTTTGATGGATGTTTGTTACACAATCATGCAAGAACGACAGAACGGATTTGGATGAAACTTGGCACACAAACAGTTTATAACCTGAATCAAAACGTAGGATATTTTTTTCTGGGAAAACGTTCCTTATGGATTTTTTTCCAAATATCCACGCGGCTGAAGTTACAGGCAGTAGCTAAATATATAGCTGTTTGATAATAGAAGCTAGTAGCTAAACAGCCCCCCTAGCCAAAGTAACATTTGCAAATTTTCGTTATCGCTTCGCTTTCGAAACATGTATGGATTTGACGTTTTAAAATTCGATTGTTAACGAAACCTTATGTCAATCGCATACATGTTTCGAAAGCGAAGCGATAACGAAGATTTACCAATGTTACTTTGGCTAGGCCCTCAGGTTAGACCCGTGCCCAGCAGTGGGATAAAAAGTAACCTATGTCCTTCCACAAGGTCCCATCTGCATCCGAACCAAATTTCGTTAAAATCGGTCCAGCAGTCTAGGCGTGAAACGTAATAGACAGACGGATTTACTTTCGCATCTAAAATATTAGTATGGATTTTACCTACATTAATTGGACAATAACTTGAACTGTAGTTTGATTACTAACTTATATAAAAAAATCAAAAGCTGTCAACAGCAGATTTCTAAGAACTTCAAATGTCAAACTTTAACATTAAGACATTTTGAATACCTGCCCCCTGATTTTGTAACTTTGTTGCCATCAACTCTGTCAGAAATCGCAGTTACATTGCTGCTTGAGTAAGAATCAATGTGACAACTATCTTACTTAAGGCTGGCCCCAGACCTACCGGTTTCATTTCTTTGCTTTGCTGTTCTACCTTGCTTGAAAGACCGCCGGCCAACCAGGGTAATTTTCAATCTATCGCATTTTAGGACTAGACCAAATTTGCAAGATAGCCATTAGCTTGGTGTTATCAAATATCATCGCCTGGATTGCGAAGTAGGAAGCTTTTAGGAGATATGCCACCCTGAACATGGACTCCGATCGTTAAAAATAAATGAGTAGTCATGCAAGATGTTTGGTAAAGACTTACAGAGCTGAATATGGTAGATAGGGACCATAAAACTGAACAACTTTTACTATGGGACCAAATCTGAAATCGCGAGAAAATAAATGAGCTGTTTCATACATTTTGATAATTTCGTTATTAATTTTTGTATAAAACAGCAGTTTTTTTTAAACTAAAATTAAAACTTCGCGTTGCATTGCAATTTGCAACCCAGACGATGATATTTGATAACACCAAACTAATGGCTATCTTGCCAATGTGGTCTGGTCAAAATATGCGATAGATTGAAAATGAGCCTCTTGGGCGGCGGTCCATGGTAGAACAGCAAAGCAAAGAAATGAAACCGGTAGGTCTGGGGCCAGCCTAAAGCAGCAATGTAAATAAGTTTAAATCGATTTTAATCGAGAATTGCTAGCAACAGTTACAATAATATAGCGACCAAAATACTTACTTACCGCGGCATTCGTATCACCTACAATAATTTTTATGATTATCAATTTTGCCTTGAGAATTTTAAAATATTAAATACCAGTGCCATCTGTTTCAAAATTAATAATTATTTAAGTTTTAGTCAGATCGAACAGCAATTCATCATCATCATCAGCCTATCATCGTCCACTGCTGAAGATAGGCCTCTCCGAGTGCACGCCACTGAGCACGATCCGCGGCTATACTCATCCAGTTTATGCCAGCCACCTTGCTTGCTCGTCGCTCCACCTTGTCTGAGGGCGTCCCACACTACGTTTGCCCATACGCGGTCTCCACTCAAGAACTCGTCTGCACCAGCGGCCATTGGTTCTACGGCTAATATGGCCGGCCCACTGCCACTTCCAAAACAGCAATCCATTTTTGTATAAAAGAAGATAAAAATACCTTAATAAAGCTACTACCAAACATTTCTCGTAAATTAGTTCCTTTTAAACAATTAATTGTCCTTGTAAGCTAAAAGTGCTTTGAAATCACTTAGTTCCCGTGTAATTAAACATGAATTTCTTCGTATTAATTAACATTAACCTAATTATAATGTATAATTAGGCTGACAATCTCTGTTTGGGGGTGTTTCATTACCATTTCATGAAAATACTTCGAAGCGAGCAACAGAAAATTTTACTTGGTTTTTAGTAGTCCATTTAAGAATTTAGGGCGCGGTCCCGTTAAATGCTGTTAACGAAATTAGGATTTTTAATACTAGTTAATAACATTCAAAACTGTCAGTTATGAATGAGCAATGGGCCATTGCTAGGCTATTTTGCTAGGAGCTATTTTAAAGTTAAAGTATAGCTGAAATAAAAATATTTTGCCATGTGATCTAAAAAGTTAAACAGAAATATTATATTTCATTATATACTGAGAGCTGGCACCGGAAATAGGTGGACAATTTACAGAGCGACGAAATACCTCTAGTTAGTTGGCCAGATCAGGCACCTCGCAGATTTTCAGTGGTGGGGGTGGGAGTGGTTGACCCACAAAGGGGCTGAAAAGCGATTGAAACTATACAATTTACAGAGCTCTGGATTTGGTGTGGCATAATAGCAAGCCAATCGTGTATCTAAATCAAATATAACTTTGCCAGGAATTTTGACTAGTGGGAAAATAGTGCCAGGCGGCATCAAACTCTACCATTTTTTCGCGCATTTTGATTTTTTTCGTCGCTCTGTAAATTGTGCACCTATTTCTGGGGCTAGCTCTTAGTCCATTAGTCTTAATGGCACATAATAATGTGCTAATAAGCTACTAAAAACTTAAAAACGCTGTTTGAAGATGTTTTAAACTTCCCATTCAACTCAAACAAAAAAATATACAATCTTAGACTAGATTTTGGACTTGAAAATCAAAATCTATGGGGTATCCTTACTAATATTGATTTGTTTGTTTGTTTGTTACGCCTTCACGTCTTAACTACTGAACCGATCATCGTGAAATTTTACATACACGTTGCCAGGAGTACAGAGAAGGACATAGGGTACCTTTCATCACGAAAAAAAGTGTTGTTCCCGAGGGATAGCAAAAACAACTTTCCACGCAGACGAAGTCGCGGGCGTTCGCTAGTTTTAAATAATTACTGTAAGCTCTCAAACTATAAGTTCCTAAAGAAAAAATACGATTACATTATCAAGGATTTTGTAACTAGGTATTTCATTTAGTTTTACATACTTATTTCTAAAAACATCTAAGAAATATTTTACATTTAACCTGTCAAGTGTTTTCTTTGAGACCTTTATACAGAATACGTTTTGAAATATTATAAAAACACTGATGGATTATTTTTCCTGAAACATAGAAGAAAGAGCAAGAATAAAGATATTTTCTTAATTTTTTATGCAAAGAAGTCGTTGAATATTAGCAGAACCAACGATAAAATCTTTAAGGCTTTAACATGCCTCAATCCGAGCGGGTCGATCCGTGATGGTGTGAAATCGAACGTAACTCTACTCACTTTGGGTTCAAATCAGTGCGCGTTCCAACGCGGCGGTTGCGTTGAGAACTAGCACCGAATTCTCAATTTTAACATGTTTTTATTAAATTTCTTCGCTTTCAAGTTAGTTAAAAAAAATCTGTTCAATTAAGATTGAAGGTATTAACCATCGCCGATTTTTATGTGTTGGTTTTAACATTAACGAATGTTCTGTTTCCGAGAAATTTTGCAAATTGGACCAGAAACAGGGTCCACGGAATATTTTTTTTACATCAAAGGTGGTAACATTTTTACAAATGCTTTCAATTAAATCTATTGTGTATTATTCCAAGTACATTATATATTTTTTCCATGATAGCTTCACGCGCGTAATCTTTCAATAATTTGAATTGAATATTGGCATTTGACCCTTCTTAGCGCCTTAAGAAGAGTTTCTTATTTATTTCATAGCTCTCTTGGGTGCCTTTATAAATTTACCTACAATGGAAGTATAAAAAAAGACGTAAATATTTGCGTGTTACTTAAAAATTCCAACGCTATGGGATGGCTGAAAATTAACACTCTTTTTAGCACAATTCAGTTTTTCAGTTGAAATTAAATAGGTTTTTATGGGGTAGTATGGACTATTCACAAACTCTTCAATGTTTAAAAAAATTAGGTCTGATTTTCAACAGAAACACAAAAAAATATTTATAACATATTTGCTCGTAAAGGGTCTCTTATTACACCAATTTCAATATCGTATTGTATCTCATTACGAACTTGTGCAGTAATGTAAAGTAAAACGCACGGTTTCCTTGATAAACTGTGCGTTTTACTTTACATTACCGCACGGTTTATCAAGATGCTCCGTCTAACGAACGAGCAGCCGCCGGCCGCCGCCGCCGCCGCCGCTGCCGCCGCCGCCGGCGCCGCCTGCACTACTCTGCGGTCTCGTTTCTCCTACCATCACTCAAGAGAGTGAGATAGAGACAAGTAATAATAACTTGACAACATTAAAAGTGCCAACTGGCAACGTAACAGTCAATTTTATAAATTGTTATTTTTTTTATAACTAGGTACTTTAACAAGTGATTAAAAATTTATTCGTTTAAGAAAGTCCCGGTTTTATTTCCTCGCAAATATGTTATAAAACGTCGTATGACTTACGTGCGATTTGATAATTACAGCCTCTGCTTTCTTGTAGCCCTACCCGAGCCGTAGCTCGGGCTAGCAATATCGCCTCGGCTGTAATTTTCAACCTACCGCACTTATATCATAATGTACTATTACCAACATGTAGGTAGGTACATATTGTAAGCTTGTAATGAAAAATAATTACTTATACTCCTACACTTTTTCCGATGACTCATATTTTAGTCAATTAGCTTAATTACAATTTATTTCACAAAAGCTGTGTCAACTGTCGACGGTGATAATTTTTTATTTTGCATAAATACAGACTGTGCGCAGAAGTATATATACCGCTTAATATCGCTTTAATTGCATTTTGATTCCGTTTTACGAAATTCTGGAAAAATATTTTTATAAATACTTTTCAGTAAAGCGAGATCACACTAATCTTTATTTTTTTAAATTACTTTTTTTTATTTTTTTTTTTTTTTTATATTCAGGCAACGATGGCCCATAGACATTAAAACAACATAAATAATTTATAAAACAATGTAGTTAGTAAATAACTTAAAAATATGTTAGTAAAAATATCAATTTGACACTGTGTGTGTCGAATCGGTGGCACAAGGCAGCGTCCCTCTGAAGCGCCTGTACACCACGCCCTCCGGCCAGAAGTCTTCCTTCATGAAGAGGTCTAGCCTCGCTGTCGGGATGCGCACCACAAACGCCTTAAAATTTGTTTTATGGCGCCATTATGGCGCGACTGCAGTGGCTGAACTCTCAAACAAAAGTTTGATTTCTTCTTTATGTACTCGATCACGTCCTGCGCTGTGGTGGTATGGTGCAGGCGGGACAGGTACACGGCCGTGGTCGGTATGGCAGCTCGCAGCAAGAAGTTGGGCCCTGTCGGTGCGGTGCCATGGTGGTTCTTGCTCTCTCGCTGACGATGTCGCTTTTTGTTCCGAACCTCGAGGAATCCGTCTTCATCTTGGCCCGGTCGGACGACATTCTGCAGAGGAGCCTTTCCATCGACGAGAGCTGGCTGCTGCGAGCAGCCTTGAGTTGGCGGCAGCAACAGCAGCAAAATTCTGTTGACAGCTGACGGGCGCACGCGTCTCAGGCGCGCGCGGAGCCCCCGCGGCAAGAATTTTTTAAATTCATTCATTGCAATTAGTAGATGACCTCCTCCATTTCTGGAGGTTGGCCGCTGTTTGACGCTGTTGGCTTCGTCCATTCCGTAGCCTAATGGCAAAAACGGAACCCTCATAGATTCGTCATGTCTGTCTGTCTGTCTGTCCGTCCTTATGTCACAGCCACTTTATTCCGAAACTATTAGGATTATACAGTAGAAACTTGGTAGGTAGATGTGTTCGGTAAACTACTTTCAGATTTTTTGAGAAAAATAAAAAATAAGATATTTGCAAGGTGTCTATAAATAGGTTTTTAAGAATGACATTGAGGTTCCTAAAACTATTTTTTCTCAAAGTGAACCGTCTAAAAGATAATACACCTCCAAAGTGGTAAAATGTGTCCCCCTCTAACTTTTAAAATAAGAGAGTGAAAACTCTAAAATAAATATAATTTGCTGTAGATCTTAATAAACACTTTCATCGAAAATTGGTATGAACAAGATATATAGTCAGGTGGGGTAATTGAAACATACTTTATTTTATTTTTATTTAACAAGGTGTTGTAAAGCTATAAAACTCGCAAATAAAGTAGCTGTATAGGCAATGTACTCCTAATTAAATCAGCCTTTAACGGTATGAATATAAATATCTAAAGACTTGCATTAAGGAACAAAATCACGAATAGAATATAAAAGCTAAGTAGTGTTTCACTTACCCCTGACAAGGGGGAAGTGAAACAGTGGCCAAAATATCTTTAAATATTGTGTCCATTTAATTAAAAACAGGACAAAAGGATCACGTTTAACCGTTATTATCCAAAATGTATCAAATTCTCATCATATCAAATAAAATAGGGTCCAGTTTTAAAGATTTATCAAAAAAACATCGTGTTTTGCGTTTTGACATCTAATGAATTTCTTTTTGGTTTACTAGCTAGTTTAATGATCGCAGCGATATCTGTGTTGTATTAAGGGAAGTAATTCGTCATTCCTGCTTTATCGACACATCGCTATGAGAATAAACTACGATAGTTTTTTAGATATGGTTGGGTGTTTCACTTACCCCGGTGTTTCACTTACCCCACCTGACTATACTTAGTTTGCAGATTTAGAGATATAGCATATTTTCCAAAACCGCAAATATAACTTTGTCATTTATACAAATACTATGAAAAACAAAGTTTTTTTTTTCAGACAAAAAATTATAGTATACACCGTCATTTTGTAGTCGTTTTAATTAACTTAAGGGTGTGTTGTACCAATGAAAATAAACATTTTTGCCCAAGAAACATGAGTCGAAAAACGACAAAAAAAATTGGGTCTCCCATACTAACTAGACAGCTAAAACATTTTATTAGTATGGGAAAGTCAATTTTTTTTTGTCGTTTTTCGACCCATGTTTCTTTGGCAAAAATGTTTAGTTCCGTTAGTAGAATACTACCTTAAGTTAATTAAAACGACTACAAAATTACGGTGTATACGTGTAAATCATAGTTAAATATAAGTGTCAAATTGTTCCTAAAAAATATGGATCAATGTTATCTTATAAATAAATGAATTATTATTATTATAGTGGTATTTGGTATAGTAGGTTTGGTATAGTATAAGGTAACTACGGAACCCCACTGCGTGTGGCCCGACACGCACTTGGCTGGTTTTTTCATTCTTCCAGCGCGTCGTTTCCCTTCAATCTTGCTCATCATTATTAACTGGAGAAGCTGGTAGTTAATCATAATTTTATTAAACCTCAAACATATTCAAGCTGGTAGTTAATCATCACTAAAACATATCCAATGAATCCTGTCTAACCCATCTAAAGAATAACTTAGTACAAAACTATAAACGCAGAAGGTGACCTTTATTTCTTTTAGAAACCTCTTATTTGGCATTAAAAGTGAATTATTTGGATGTCACGTACGGGACCAGAGTGCTAGGTTTACGAGAGTACTGTTAGAGTTTTTGACAGACCTTTTAGTTACATAATCAGGTAGCTTTATTGATAGTTAAGTAGCTAGTTTTGTCTGGCTTTTTAAATGGATTAGGCACTTTCTTTTCCACCACGGGATAGTGCTTGGCTTTCATCTCGGCGTTAACATGCGTCAAATCCCAATATTCAATTCAAATTATTGAAAGATTACGCGCGTGAAGCTATCATGGAAAAAATAAATCATGTACTTGAAATAATACAGAATAGATTTAATTGAAAGCATTTACCTATAAAAATGTTACCACCTTTGATGTAAAAAAATATTCCGTGGACCCTGTTTCTGGTCTTTTGCAATTGCTTCATTTGCAAAATTTCTCGGAAACAGAACATTCGTTTATGTTAAAACCAACGATAAAAATCGGCGATGTTCAATCTTAATAGAAACTTTTTTTTTTATAACTTGAAAGCGAAGAAAAGTAATAAAAACATGTAAAAATTGTGAATTCGGTTCTGAACGCAACCGCCGCGTTGGAACGCGCACTGATTTGAACCCAAAGTGAGTAGGGTTACGTTCGATTTCACTCCATCATGGATCGACCCGCTCGGATTGACGCATGTTAACACCGGGTATACCCGGAATCTTCACAACTGAGGAACTGGCTATCTTACCTTATACTGTTAATTATTATTGAACATTTTATTTAAAAAGACAACCTTTTTTATATAGCGATTTAACATTGTATGAGTGAAAAAATATCCTCACCCATACAACGTATTATAAAATAAACTCTCTTTTGCAACACGTATCTTTTTATTTTATCCTACTAATATTATAAATGTGAAAGTTTGTTGGTTTGGATGTTTGGGTGTTTGTTACTCAATCACGCAAAAATTACTAAACGGATTTAGTTGAAATTTGGCACACTGATAGTAGATAGCCTAGATTAAAACATAGAATACTTTTTATCTGGGTTCCGTAACCTAAATGGCACAAAACGGAACCCTTATAGAAAGTGAAAGTGAAAGTGAAAGTGAAATATATTTTATTTAAATAAGCTCACATAATAAGCATTTTTAAATCGTCAATTCTTTTACCCTACCACCCATTATGACGTCTTTTAACTGACAAGAAAAATGGGCGCAAAAAACTTGTCAGCTTTATCAATCAGATGGAACGATATTTACAAATATGTATATCGTTTCCAGACTTTATATTAACAAAGATTAACAAATAAATAACATTATTGAATTAGCTCATTTCTTAATGAGTTTCAAATTTCTTAATCAATTTACAGATTTTAAGCTAAATTCAAAGTTTGAACTTGTTATTCAGTCTAGGCTGTTACAATAAATAAAAATAAAAGAAAAACATACAATTCAATATGCATTAAGATAGGTAGTCAGAAGCAGACCCATTCCCACTGGCAGCACCAGTTCCCGAACATGACGCATGAACCAGCCATCTCTTCGCTCAACCATATTTGAGGGAACGTAACGACCCGCCTCATACGACACCACCGCAGAAATGATTAAAGATAGCATGACATACTAAGACTACCTATGTTAAGGCATCGAATTGAAATTAGATTCGCCATGTCTGTCTGTCTGTCCGTCCGTATGTCACAGCCACTTTATTCCGAAAGTATTAAGACTACACAGTTGAAACTTGGTAAGTAGATGTATTCTGTAAACCGCTTTACAATTTTTGCACAAAAGTAAAAAAAATAATTAAACTGATTTTTCATCATCATTCATTTCATCAAACCAATAGATCAGTCTTCAAAAATGACATCGAGGTTCCTAGTTACGACTATTTTTTCTCAAAGTCTACGGTTTGAAAGATATACACGGCCAAAGTGGTAAAATGAACTTTTAAAATAAGAGAGTGAAAAATCTAAAAAAACTTAATATATGCTATAGTAAAGATCTTAGTGAACACTTTCAAAAATTCGTTTTAACGAGATATATCAATTAGTTTTTTAAGTTTTAGCACATTTTCTAAAACCGCGAATATAACTTTGTCATTCATACCAACACTGTGAAAAACAAAGTACTTTTGCAGCCGAAAAATGATTAAATATGGTATGTTATAAGGTAACTTCGGCACGTGGCCCGACACGCATTTTTTTTTTGGCCGGTTTTTTACAAATAAAAACATACCACTCAAAATCATAACCCTCCTTTTTGCTTCACCGTATCGGTTAAAAATGTACTAAATAAATAACGCCCAATTTTGTTATTACTAAGTTAACGAGCCAGTTATTAGTGTAGGGTTTCTAAACTCAAGTTAATTAAGGTTTCACTTAAAGGTCATTGTATTTTCTCTTAGGAGAAGTTGCTTATTAAATTATAAATAAACAACTTTATTATTATTAGAATAACAGTGTATTTTAGGCAAAAGTATTTTGCTTTTGTTTATCTTATACCTTTAAACGAGCAATTCTTGTATTTCTGTTATCTCGGAAACGGCTCTAACGATTTCGCTAAAATTTGGTATATTATGGGGGTTTTCGGGGGAAAACAATCGATCTAGATTAGTCTTATGTTTGGGAAAACGCGTGTTTTCGAATTTTCATGCGTTTTTCTTTCGACGCAGAATATGGTCGCTAAATTCGTCCTGCCGGCCACAGTCCGTCTGATCCAGTGGGTAAAGACGCGGACGCCGAGTGTCAAGGATTCGAATCCCACACGGTGACTTAAGTTTTTTTTTAATTTTTATTGTTTTTAGACAAGTTCAAAAAAAATATTAATGTTTGAGATAACAATGTAGATTATCATATCACCTAAACACCACCATATTACAATAAATAGTAATAACCGAGCAAAGCTCGGTCGCCCAGTTACTAGGTACTTAAACAAGACACCTTTTTGATACACATCTGAGTTATGTATTTTATTAGGTATGTATAATTTTATATTTTTTTTACTTTTTGGTTCGTTTCAGGTACGTACATACTATATTAAATAAATAAATATAGGTGCCTTAAGAACACACTACGTTGCTTTGATCTTAAATAATAGTTAAAACAAATTAAAGACAATATTATTATACTTATAGGAAAGATAGTACGAGGCACGTATCTTGAAATTTTGTCGACGGAGTGGGGATAAACTCGCGCATGTGCTCTTGTGAGCGACCAATAGCGCGCGCCCCTCTCCCGCCGCCCGCGCCACTCTCCGCTACGCTACGCATGCCCAAAATACGCATTCCGCGCAATCCCCACCCGATTTCAAGATATATGCCTCGTACCGTACTAGACATGTGCGCCGATGGTCATTTGACTGGCGGCGGCGGCGTCTGGTGTCTAAATTGCCGGCGGCGGCGGCGTCATCGGCGTGATCGGCGTGGATGGTCAAAATAATTAGAATAAAAGACGTCTTTTTATTTATTTATTGTTATCAACACTATATGATGCCATGCTTAATAGAGATCAAATAAATCCTTTGTTGCCCGATTTTATATCATGACATGAATTATTTGTCTATAATATATATGTTACAGCTAATACCCGAAGTGCGGCTAAACCTAGTTCTAGCCGGCTAAAACTAGGTGTAGCCGATAGCTGTTGGCTAAAACTAGGTGTAACCGATCTGCTTTACTCCTGTAGGTTCCGGGTTAGGTTAGAAATTTAAGGCGAGCGCGAAGCGCAGCGGAGCGTGAGCCTTAAATTGCGAGTTTTTTTTTTTTAACAGACAACAGAAAAAACTTTCTTTATATCTCATGCTGCACCTAGTTTTAGCCGGCTATACCTAGTATTAGCCGCGAGCAAATCGGCTACACCTAGTTTTAGCCAACAGCTAGCGGCTAGACCTAGTTTTAGCCGGCTAAAACTAGGTTTAGCCGCACTTCGGGTATTAGCCGTAACATATACAAACTGACGACGGTCGCATCATTTCATCGGAGCTTGAACCTGAGAGAGATCAAGAGTTTTTATACGCAGTTATATTCTACACCTGTTAAAAGCAAGACCAAAGACCCCAGAGCCAAGCTTACCTGACAGTCGGACACTATACCGAAGATATCCCGGACATCAGCATATACGAGATCAGTATGGCTCTCAAGCAGATTAAAAACAATAGGGCGGCGGGAGACGACCGCATCACTACAGAACTTTTGAGAGCGGGCAGTAAGCTGATACTTAAAGTCCTCCAGACCAGAAGTATTGCAATTCCGTCATCTTCGGGGACAGAACGCCGAAGACATGGGACATAAGTGAGGTGATTCTGTTCTTAAAAGTTGAGAACTGGGCAGTGCTGCAGTCTCTCCAGCCAAGTGTGCCAAGTGGACGACAGAAATATCGAGGTATTGAATTATACGGAAAAATACACTTTTAACCTTTCGCGTTGCATTAATTAGATTAGGAACACAGGTATGATTTTTTTTTAAACTCAATACCATGTTTAGTTTAAACGCGTTTAACACCTGTGTTCCTAATCTTATACGAAAATGCCACAATGTCGGTCCGAGTACAGAATCAGAGAACAAATCCCATCCAACTGTAGCGAGATGTCCAACAGGTACACATAACTTCTCCGAAACTGTTCCCAGCTGCATTGGAGGACATTTTTAAGCTGTTGGACTAGAAAGAACTCGGTATCAACATTAATGACCAGTGCCTAACACACCTACGTTTCGCTGATGATATAGTTCTTATGGCTGAGACCGTGGAAGACCTAAACACACACAATTGCTCAAAGATCTCCGTAGTGCCTCCCAAAGAGTGGGTTTTAGAATCAACATGGATAAAACGAAAATCTTGTCTAACGCCCATGCTGTACCCACTCCAGCTCATGTTGGGAACACTACACTCGAAGTTGTTGACCATTACGTATACCTAGGACAGATAGTCCAGTTAGGTATGTCCAACTTCGAGAAAGAGATCTCTCGTCAAATCCAACTCGGATGGGCAGCATTCGGGAATCACCGCCAAATCTTCGGATCCAACTTACCTCAGTGTCTCAAGACAAAAAATATGACCAGTAGGTGTTGCTAGTGATGAAACGTGGTCGCTAACTATGGGTCTCATAGGACGGTTCACCCAGTGTACAATGGAGAGAGCCATGCTTGGCATTTCCCTGCGTGTTCGAGTCAGAAATGAGGAGATCCGTAGGAGAACTAAAGTAACCGACATCGCTCGGAGGATTGCTCGGTGGAAGTGGCAGTGGGCGGGACACATAGCGAGAAGAACCGATAGCCATTGGGACGGAAAGGTTTTAGAATGGCCACCACGGATCGGACGACGTTCCGTGGGTAGGCCCCCGACAAGGTGGATCGACGTGAGGGTGAAGGTTGTGGGAAGTCGTTGACTGCGGGCAGCGCAAGTCCGATCGTCGTGGAGCTCCTTTGGTTGGGGGCCTATGCCCAGTGTCGTACGGCTGACATGTTAATGGTGACTAAATAGGTGCAATTATAGAATCAAAATTTCAATACCAAAATAACCTCTATGATGGCAAAAATCAAACAAGTACAAAAAAGAGAGAAAAGGAATAACATTTTATGAGCAAGATGTACGTTATGTTAGCTTTTGTACTTGCTTCTTACACATGTAACACTTTGATTTTGACGCCGATGACGCCGACAAAAAATCCGGCGGCGGCGGCGTGGTCAAAATGACCGGCGGCGTGCGCCACGCCGATCGGCGCACACGTCTACCTCGTACTGTAGTTAATCTACATTGACCCAGCCGAGAATCGAACCCAGAACCTCAAAGATGAAGACATCACGAAAACCGGTGTGTATTTAACAACGTTCATAAAAAATAAACATGTTTTTTTTTATTTATTCACTTTGAATCAATTAACTGGGAAATTTTTCATATCAACGAGTTAAATTGCTTTTAAATTGTTTGTTATAAACTTTACGAATTTATACCTAAGTTGTATTAGTTCAGAAAAGTATGACTATTATTGAATAAAAGTCATTTAGTTTTAATTTTCGAGGGGCAGATTTAAGGAGCTTGATGGCGCAGTGGTTTAGCGCCTGACCCTGCGATTGCGGAGGTTCAGCAACTTTCGCAAGGGTCGGTCATGGGATGGGTGACCAAAAAATTATTATCTCGAGCTCCCCCGCGTGCCTTATTGCAGTCATTAACACCCACCAATCCGCATTGGGCACGCGTGGTTGGTTTATGGCCCATCCTCCTTATCCGCTCGTAAGGATGGCGTTCCCTAGCAGTGGGGACGGGATATTAGTCAGTTCTCAGCTTGTAAAAAAAACGAAAAGTCAAACTTATATTAAATACTAGAAAAAATCGCCTCACCCGTCGCAGCTCAGACGACGGGATGGGCAGTGGGCTACATAATACATATACATACAGGTGAGTCGATTTTTTAACACGTTTTTATTAGGTTGCTTTCTCGATTGTGTGTTTGTTTGTGGGTTTGTTTGTGGGTTTGTATCTCCACAAAGTTTGCGAACGATTTTATACTAGCTTCCCGATGAGCTAGAGACTTGAAACTTTGAACATAGGTCAGAACTAGAAGGCAATGCAATGGTGTCAATGAGCTGATCTGATGATGGAGTCGGAAGAAGCCCACAGGAACTCTATGATGAAACCATATAACTCCATTGTGTTTGGACTCGTTAGAATCATTTTGACGAGTACTCTAATGGGAGATGAGGTCCAGGGTCTGATGATGAAGCTGAAAGGCCATGCCATAGTAAATCAATATTGAATCCGTGCTACCCTATCAAATTTTGGCTCGTTTGAATCGTCTTGATGAGTTCTTTGTTAGAAAATAGTTTCCAGGGTCTGATGATGGAGACGGAAGAAGGACACAGGAACTCTTTAATAAAACCACGCTACCCCATCGACATTGGGCTCGTTCGAATCGTCTTGACGAGTACTTTGTTGAGAAATAGTGTCTGAGGATCTGATGATGGAGCCGGAGCAAGGCCATAGGAACACTATAATAAAACCATGCCACTCCATCGAGTTTGGGCTCGTTTGAATCGTCTTGACGAGTTCTTTGTTGGGAAATAGTTTCCAGGGTCTGATGATGGAGCCGGAAGAAGGACACAGGAACTCTGTACTTAATAAAACCATGCCACCCCTTCGAGTTTGGGCTCGTTTGAATCATCTTGGCGAGTGTTCCGATAGGAGATGGAATATTTATGCTAAAGACAATATGGATGAGAAATTTTACAAATTGCGCCCCACGTTTTTAGGTTTAAAATTTCTGTAGGTAGGGTTATAAATATTTACAGAAGAATTTATTTTTTACTTTTTAGTCTGTTTAATGTTTTTAGTCCGATTTTTTTTGTAATAATTTAGTCCGTTTTAAAAACGTGTTTTAAAAAAGGTTTTTTTCAGTAAATTTTCTATTATTTTTCTATTCAATTAATTATCTTTATACAAAAATTGCATTGTGAACGCCTCCTAAAATCTAGAATTTCAATAGTCAAACCTATAGTTTTGTGCACTACTAATTAATACAAAATGAGTTGAGTTTCATTTCTAATAATACAGAATTTCTTCGTATAACCTGTAATCTTTGATACAACGAACGAACATCTTAAACAATTTTTATTTTAATAAATTACTCAGAAAATTTTACTTCGTACTTTTCATAAAATGTAAGAGCCAGAACAATAAATATTGTAAGAGGTGTAAGAGGCTTAAATATAATAATTTACATCTCGCATATAATTTTTAAGCTCATTATGAATCAAATACGCCCTTGGGTACAATTGATATGAGTACCCTGTTTTTGTATGTTATTTCAGTTCAGTTAAATATCAAAATAACAGCCTTTATGACCGAGCGATCGTGAAGCGCAAGCAATGCGTCTCTGCTTCAGCTTAGGCAAAAATGCTTTAACGTGACTACAGACCAAACTGTCGGCCGATAGTTGGAATCAGTATGAAGAAGTATGCAAATGCGCACACTACAACGATTTGGTATCGGCCGATTCTTCATACAAAACCAACTATCTGCCGACAGTTTGCTTTGGTCTAGCTGTCCCGCTGTCTGGCTGTCCGGCTGTTTTCCTCTACAGGTCGCATTTCTCAACCGATTCTCGAGAAATTCGGACGATTTGGTTTTTTGAAATTTTTCTAAAAAATAGTTAGCTATTTCGAAAAATTTTCATAATTATAAGCGCCATCGTGCATTGAATAGATATTATAATAAACCTACCAAAGGAGACCTGCACTAGACTATACTAGTGGGCCTAGTGGCTCAGCGTTTGTGTATTAAAAACGTCACTAAAGTCTCTATTGCAGCCAAAAAACCAGCGATTTTATTTAAACATTGACTGTCTTATTCAGAGTGCGTTCGTTAAACTAGGGTCAAAGTTAACATGGCGTTAGACTGCGGACTAACGCCATTTTAGCGCAAATCGTATTCAGAGTGACAGTTTAACGTTTAGTCCCACCGTTTAAGGATTAAAAGGTGCATTGTGATTATTTTACAAGCATTAAACCAGGTTTTGTTAGAACAGTCTTGCACCTCCAGATGTGAAACATCTCTAAATAAGACAGTGAAAGCCGAGGCTTTGCAATCTCTATCATTTCTTGTCATTTTCCGAGATAAGTATTTATATAGATAGAACACAGAATTTATACTATAGAACGTTCTATATAATAGGAAGCCCCGCTCTGTCCGTATTCAAAAACACTACCGTCATTTGTTTTGTTAGGGCGATAGAGCCAAGTGCTATCACAACTGTTATTTTATTATATACCGGTTTGTCCTGAGATTGTATCAATATTTATATCCTTTATTTCTTTATTCCATCAGATGACGGAGGACGCTGCCTGCCTGCGTTCGCCGGCCGCAAACTCGGCGAGATTTGCAATAGGGAGAACCAATGCGATGCTGGACTGGTCTGCGAGGATGTTGTACCAGGTAAGAACAGAATTAATGTAGGTATGTCAAACAATACACTTTGGAAGATCATTTATATAAAGCTAAAATAATAGTGGCTCCAGCAAGTTACCTTGTGGGACACCGCATCGATTAAAGCAATAATACGTCGAAATTTTTTCTCTCATCTTACCTGAATATATTGTTGTCTGAACACACTGTTTCCTATCGGTCAAATAACTTCATAGTGTAATGCTAAATAAAGTGGAGTAACTCGCAAGCTCTGCTAGATTTGATACAAGGAGAACCAATGCGATGATGTGCTGGTCATCTCGCTGAGCTGGCAAAGCCCCAAATAAATTGGGGCATCTAAATTTTGTTTTAAATAAAATATACTTTAATCTGTCCACTCTGTACAACATGTTACAAAAAACCCTAGATAGGGATCATCAAACTGAACAACTTTTACTAAGGGCCCAACTCTGAAATCGAGTAAAGAAAATCAGCTGTTTCATACAAAAATTAATAACGAAAATATCAAAATGTTTGAAACAGCTGATTTTTTGCGCGATTCCAGTACGATTCCAGTGGCGAGTACCATAGTAAAAACTGTTCAGTTTAATGGTCCCTATCTACCCGAATACGTTATGTTCAGCAGTAGGGACTTTTTGTAACACTTGGTATAAAAAAATCGGCAGGCTACAGTAGTTTCATAAATGCAACGCTTGGATAAGATTTAAAAGGGTAAAGCCATTCATGTAAAACAAAAAAAACAATAGAAACCTCGGTAACGTTATTTCTACTAAATATTCAGGCCACCATATTGCTTTACGGAAACGCCTGCAAAATCCAAAGAGCAACCTCGCAAATCCCGACAGATTCGCATAAATATTAATAAGGCGCTAAGGGGTTTGCTTACAGTTGGGCTCACGGCAGGAGATTGTTATGAATAAACATGTTTATACGCTCGTATGGTTAAGAAGTCACGTTTCATATGAAAATACTTTTGATTAAGATTTTTGCAATAATATTCGTGGTTTAAGATTTTAATCAAACGAAATAGTCATATTTTTTATTGGCATAAAAGAGAGTATATATTCTGTGATAAAAGATCAAAAAATTAAGTTTCATTGTATGAATGCTCTTAATTTTGAAAAATCTCAAGCAATAGCAAGAAAGAGAAATTAAAAGGGTGAGTTTTAAGGAAGTATTTTTGTGAATTAGGTACCTACCTATGTGGGTTTTTCCCCTATTTTAATGAAAAATATCGCATAACGTTGATTAAGGACATGTCTTAAAGTTAAAGTAAACGTCAAGAAACAATATCTTGATTTAAGTAAATTCGATTTTTCAATTTGTCGCGAGTGCCAAAAAAAATATAACGGTGCTAGCGCTGGTGATGGCTGTCGTCGTGGCTAGGGGCTGGCAAGGGGCAACCCTCAGGGGGGCGCACTTTGCTGACACAGCTAGAAAATACGTCTAATAAATCTTGGGGCGCAAAATTCAAATCTTGCCGGGGCGCTTACACCCTAGCTCCGACGCTTTTCTGTCAAGCACAATATAGCGAAAGCAGTAAGCAACTAACATACAAACGCACGAATCAACGCACTCATACAAACATCGCTAAGGCCAGCTCTACATGGCTCTACTATACTATGCATCGCAGTACATATGTTACCGGCAATGTGTATTCTCCGGCATTGTATACAATGCCTAGGCATTGTATACACTGCCTGGAACGATCAGGCAATGTATGAAATGATATTCAGGCATTGTATACAATGCCTGCTGGTCCACCGGCAATGTGTAAAATAAAAAAAAAATATCGAGGGGGGCTCGGGGGGGCTCGGGGGGGGGGCTCGGGGTGAGGCTCGAGGGGGGTTTGAGTGGGGCTCGAGGGGGGCTTGGGGGGGCACGAGGGGGCTCGGCGGGGCTCCACGGGGGCTCGAGGGGGGCTCGGGGAGGGCTCGAGGGGGGCTCGGGGGGGGCTCGAGGGGGGCTCGGGGGCGGAGATTGTATAGAATGCCTAGGTAATGTGTGAAATAGACAATAATATTCATTCCATTTCATACATTGCCTAAAAGGGCCAGGCATTGTATACAATGCCTAGGCATTGTATACAATGCCTGCGTTTCATACATTGCCGGTGACACATATACTTGATTTATAATCATAAACATTGCTTGTCCAGGTGAAATGCGCGTATGCCGCGCTCCGTCCGCCGGCCGAAAGCAATATAACGAGGACTGCGCTTCATCCAGCGAGTGCGACATCACCAGGGGACTGTGCTGCATCGTGCAACGCCGCCATCGCCAGAAAGCTAGGAAGGTACGATACAACGGGGAACTTGTTCCTCTCTCTTAGATTTGGATAGCTGCAGCTGAGGAAACTATCCAACTATACAGCCAGCGCGGCAGGCGGAGCAATTAAACACAGACTTAGGCAAGGAGTTTCACTCTCTAGCGGTACGAATGATAAAATTTGAAGCAAATTTGGAATATCCACCAAAAAAGTTGGCGCTTTTCGTACATCTGCGAGCATACAGCTAATAGAGCTCTTTTCTGCAGCAGGAAAACATTCCCTAGATAGTGCAATCAGTGGCGGATCCAGTATTTTGGTTTGGGAGGGGCTTAACTTAGGTGAGGGCAGGCTTTACCAAGGTAATCAACAGATTTGTTTGGGTGGACCCAAATGATTTTGGGGGGGGGCTTGAGCCCCTTAGCCCCCCCCCCCTGGATCCGCTAGTGAGTGCAATCATAGCTAAAAAAACCGTGGGTACATCTGCAGAGTAGAAATGCAAACAATACACCGGTAATTTTTAAGTATATCTGAAAATTTACGGGGATATCAGATCACGTTTCTGAATATGGCGTTTTCAACTGGAAAGCGGAAAGAATCTTGATTAATCGGCAAACTCACAAAAATAGCAAGAAACGTGCGTAGATTCATTATTTTCATTATTTACGTAGGTTAACAAGATTTCACCCGCGTGGTTCCCGTTCCCGTAGGAATATTGGGATAAAAAGTATCTTATGTTTTAATCCAGGCTATCTACTATCTGAGTGCCAAATTTCAATCCGTTCAGTAGTTTTTGCGTGATTGAGGAACAAACATCCAAACATCCAAACCCACAAACTTTCACATCCTTACCAATATTATAAATGCGAAAGTCCGTTTGTTTGTTTGTTTATTTGTTTGTTACGCCTTCAAGTTTGAACTACTGGGGGCCTACTCAAATGGCCACTTACTACAATTAACGCTAGTAGAATAGAAAGACAATGTATGGGATTGACATAGGTCACGTGATCAAGCGTCACGAATTTGTTGATTCGTACTCAAATGTACAATGTTTCTATTTGATCAAATAAAACTATGATCTTACCTTAAATTAAACAAATAGTCGTCCATCGGATGCCTGTGACTGTATTACACACATAACATTGCATTATTGTTAATTTAAAACCATAAGTAATCCAAAATCAAGTCAAATCATATTGCATAAAAATATTTCTAAGCGTTTCTCTATACAAAATCCTACGCTTAAACGATATCGACACTAATTTGGTACTCAAAAGTACATTAACATCACAAACGCTTGTTCCATTCTACAAACACAGAATACATAGAACGAAAACACCGATAGTCTCGTGTCATGACTTTGGGTGCATTCTAACAGACTATTCGCTGAGTCATCGATCATTTTTCAGAATCGACTAGCATGGAAAAAATAAAATTCGTCCTAGTTATTTTCAGCACCTGATTTTTTCAGCACGCATTAATGTGGTGCATTCCGGTAAATCGAGTAAAAGTACATTACAACCGAGAACGGGAAGCTAACGAATTAGACGAAATTAGAAAGTCTAACGATTAAAATGTCGAAAACGAAAATGTAAAACACGGTCAGATAGTCATAATTTAAAAAGTCTAAGTTCAAATGAATTAAATTTAAAATGTCTAATACTCCAAATACATATCACGTATAGAATTTACTTATGCCTTTCTTTCATTTAGGTACTTAATTAATTAGGTTAAATAAATTGCGTGTTAGGCTGGCCCCAGACCTACCGGTTCCGTTTCTTTGCTTTGCTGTGCTACCTTGCTTGAAAGACCGCCGGCCAACCAGGGTAATTTTCAATCTATCGCATTTTGGGACTAGACCAAATTGGCAAGATAGCCATTAGCTTGGTTTTATCAAATATCATCGCCTGGATTGCGAAGTAGGAAGCTTTTAGGCGATATGCCACCCTGAACATGGACTCCGATCGTTAAAAATAACTCGATCGCTTATTTATACAAGATGTTTGGTAAAGCCCTATAAAACTGAATATGGTAGATAGGGACCATAATAAAACTGAACAACTTTTACTATGGGACCAAATCTGAACTCGCGAAAAAAAATGAACTGTTTCATACATTTTGATAATTTCGTTATTAATTGTTGTATAAAACAGCAGTTTTTTTTTAAAACGATAACTAAAACTTCTCATCGCACCCCAGACGACGATATTTGATAACACCAAACTAATGGCTATCTTGCCAATGTGGTCAGGTCAAAATATGCGATAGATTGAAAATGAGCCTCTTGGCCGGCGGTCCATGGTAGAACAGCAAAGCAAAGAAATGGAACCGGTAGGTCTGGGGCCAGCCTTAGTCTCTGTGCTTCCGCCGCATATTACCGTAGCCGCGCCGCTCCCTGATTCGGTATTTCTTCCTTATTCGTTAAGCCTCGATTACATACGCCGATTTAGCTTCCTTACTGGGGATCCAATCTAGGAACCCAAATTGGATGTAGCGATCACACTATGCCCCAATTAGGACATGATTTCACTGATTAGGGTTGTCACCAGTACTTGACAATAACATTATTCTACATAGATTAAGCAATGAGTTTTCACTATTAACGGAAACGTAAAATAGGTTTTGATGAGTACTCTGATAGGAAATGGTTTGATGATGAAGCCGGACGGAAAAAGGCCACTAGAACTATGTAATAAAAAAGATGGTTTTTGGTCCTATTTTAACAAGAAAATAACAACACAATTTTTCAAAGACTAAAAATCCAAGATGGCGGTCAACTTTTTTGTTTTTGGGCTGATTTCGATAAAACTCGGTTTTTGGTCCTATTTCGACAAGAAAATAACAACGCAATATTGAAAATATTAAGAAATCCAAGATGGCGGTCAACTTTATTGTTTGTGGGCCAATTTCGATGAAACTCGGTTTTGTTACTATTTTGACAAAAAATAACAACGAAATGGTGAAAATATTAAAAATCCAAGATGGCGGTCAACATTTTTGTTTGTGGGCCGATTTCGATGAAACTCGGTTTTTGGCACTATTTTAACAAGAAAATAACAACACAATTTTTCAAATACTAAAAATCCAAGATGGCGGTCAACTTTTGTTTTTGGGCTGATTTCGATAAAACTCGGTTTTTGGTCCTATTTTGACAAAAAAATAACAACGCAATATTGAAAATATTAAGAAATCCAAGATGGCGGCCAACATTTTTTTTGTGGGCCGATTTCGATGAAACTCAGTTTTTGGTACTATTTTAACAAGAAAATAACAACACAATTTTTCAAATAGTAAAAATCCAAGATGGCGGTCAACTTTTTTGTTTTTGGGCCGATTTCGATAAAACTCGGTTTTTGGTCCTATTTTGACAAGAAAATAACAACGCACTATTGAAAATATTAAGAAATCCAAGATGGCGGCCAACATTTTTTTTGTGGGCCGATTTTGATGAAACTCGGTTTTTATTACTAATTTAACAAGAAAATAACAACACAATTTTTCAAATACTAAAAATCCAAGATGGCGGTCAACATTTGTTTTTGGGCCGATTTCGATAAAACTCGGTTTTTGGTCCTATTTTGACAAGAAAATAAAAACGCAATATTGAAAATATTAAGAAATCCAAGATGGTGGCCAACATTTTTTTTGTGGGCTGAATTTGATAAATCTCGGTTTTTGGTACTATTTTAACATGAAAATAACAGCACATTTTTTTAAATACTAAAAATAGTAGTAGTTAGTACCAAAACCCGAGTTTTATCGAAATCGGACTACGAACAAAAAACTACGCCACTCTCTTGGATTTTTTAATATTTTTAACATTTCCTTGTTATTTTTTGTCAAAGTAGTAACAAAACCGAGTTTCTTTGAAATCGGCCCATAAACAAAAAAGTTAGCCGCCATCTTGGATTTTTAGTATTTGAAAAATTGAGTTGTTATTTTCTTGTCAAAATAGTAGCAAAAACTGAGTTTCATCGAAATCGGCCCACAAACAAAAAAGATGGCCGCAATCTTGGATTTTAAGTATTTAAAAAATTGAGTTGTTATTTTCTTGTCAAAATAGTACCAAAAACAGAGTTACATTGAAATCGGCTTACAAACAAAAATGTTGGCTGCCATCTTGGATATTTTATTATTATTTTTAACATTTCGTTGTTATTTTTATGTCAAAGTAGAAACAAAACCGAGTTTCTTTGAAATCGGCCCATAAACAAAAAGTTGGCCACCATCTTGGATTTTTAGTATTTGAAAATTTGTGTTGTTATTTTCTTGCTAAAATAGTACCAAAAACTGAGTTTCATCGAAATCGGCCCACAAACAAAAAAGATGACCGCCATCTTGGATTTTTAGTATTTGGAAAATTGAGTTGTTAGTTTCTTGTAAAAATAGTACCAAAAACAGAGTTTTATCGAAATCGGTCATATAACTTGACAAAACAAAGATGAGACAAAAGATGCACCGAGTTTAGTGTTTGTAGCTGCTGCGCATCTTTTGTCTCATCTTTGTCTTGCCAAATTACGTGCCGGTAGTAAGTAATACACCCGCATAAATGCAAACTAAAGAAAAAAATATGTCTGAAGACTTGGCTGCATGATCAAAGTTTCATTTGCCTTACCTATATAGCCTTGGCTAGGGAGGCAACCCTTAAATTCCCCAACTAGGATCCAATTCGGGGCTTCGTTTCCAATCTGAAATTGGGTCCCCAGTAAGGACGCTAAATCGGCGTATGTAATCGAGGCTTTAGCCGGTGGCAGTGCTGGCCGCTGATTCGATAGCCAGCGAACAAAATCCACCAATAGGAAATATGCATCAATTTTTTTTTAAATCAAAATCAATAGTATAAAGGTCCAAACAAATTATCGGACGCGGCTTACTGCCGCGGCTGCAGATCAGCCGCGGCAGGTGTGCAAACTATCGGATGTAGTAGGTCGCGGACGTAACAATCGACTAATATGACGTCATCGGACGTCCGATAGCTATCTGGCACGCAGGATGTTATTAGAGTGTTCACACTTATCAGCCGCGGCAGTAAGCCGCGTCCATAAGCCGCGTCCGATAATTTGTTTGGACCTTAATGCTTGAGAAAATCAACTGTAATATTGAAACTTTTCTCTTGCGTTTTTTTCTCGTAATATAGTTACTTGAAGTTAGCACGCATCAGCTCCCGCCGAAAACGCTCTATATAAATATGTGACGTTTCAGGTGTGTTTCAGCGCGTTTAATATGGAGTTAGCTAAGAATCTTCAATTATCTCCTTAAATTTTGCGTTTTAGTACATATGTGTCATACAAAATATTATTTCTTATTGGATATTCTATCTGACTGTTAAGTGCATTATATCCGAAAATGAAAAAAAATATCGTTATTTTCCCCTGATTTCATCGTGTGATAAAACTAAAATAATTTATTTTTTTTATTTTTCTTTCTGTTCCATCATGTTATTTCAAGTGTCCGCTGCGATCAAGCTCAATTTTATGAAAATCGGTGACTTATGCATATTCCCTATTGAGTTTGAAATAGATTTTTTGCTGGCGCTTCAAGAAAAATCCGTCTGGGGCTGCCATTGCTATCTCTCTAACTATTAACATAAATTAATCACAATACTAGTTTATTTCGGGGCAGGTAATGCAGCCCCCGACGGTTTTTTTGCGTTTGTATAATTAGTCAGTTTTATCCACTAATCTTGTCTTGTGGTTTTATAAAAAAAAAACGGCCTCGCAGCGTCATATTTAGTTAATTTAATGTTATCTACTATTCTTGTAATCTGTGGCTTCATCCGGGTGGACGGGTATATTGCGCAGCAAGGCTTGCGTGATTGAAGCATGTACCTATGCGAGATTTCACAGCGAGACCCGCGAAATTAAAAAATGCCTGTCTCAGCCTTGAGTCATTCATTTCCGTCGCTGCATCTAAAATATCGGGCGGATTCAAAGGACATCAGGCAGAGTCGCATAGAAAAAAACCAAACAATGTATAGCATTTCTGTTTTTTTTTTCAAAATGTAGGCATGTAATTAGTAAGTCATAAAAAATATTCATATTTTTACGAAAATTTATGTTTTAAGAGTTATTTATGTTTGAAAGTGTTTTTTTTTGTAACCCCGACACTAAATAGCAACACGTACCACGACCAACACGTTTCGTTAGTGATACAGATTAGCACCACAATGTATGAGTCAGAACCAGGGCCTTACTATCTTATATCTTTAAACGAGCAATTCTTGTATATATATATATATTTCTGTGATCTCGGAAACGGCTCTAACGATTTCGTTGAAATTTGGTATATGGGGGTTTTCGGGGGTAAACAATTGATCTAGATTGGTTTTACGTTTGGGGAAATGCGCGTTTTTGCGTTTTCATGCGTTTTTCTTTCGACGCAGCATATGGTCTCTAATTTCATCCGCGGCCGGCCAATGTCTGTTTGGTTCAGCGGGTTAGTACGTGGACCACAAGAAACGAGTGTTCAGAGTTCGAATCCCGCTCGGTGACTTACTTGTTTTATGTTCAAGTTTATACATATATTTTTTATTGTTTTTAGACAAGTTTAAAAAAATGTTGTTAATGTTGCTTTTGCGTTTTTATTTTATTGAGACTTATGAAGCAATAGTGCAAAACGAAAATTTACCGATACAAATTTTAAAAAGTTTAATAATAATAATAATAAGTTTAGTAATAGTAATACTTTTGAGAAGTGGCTCTACGAGGCTCAAGAAAAAATGCCGTGGCGCTATAAAATAATATAAAAAATATCTACATTACTAATTAGTAATACATGTTGATGGTCATTCGAATTATTCGAATGATTGATTGATTACCCCAACTATGCAAAGCTTGTAATATGGGTGCTAGACAACTGATATACTACTTATATACTTTTTAAATAGATAATTATTATACATAGTAGCACCCAGACCCGTCACAGAAATTAATTCTTATTCACATTTAAAAGTGGCGTCGTACAGTCGCCATATTGACTTCAAAAAAATATATAGCCATTGTCACTCGGAATGATGTCAGGATTCTAACGAAACCCCAAACATCTAATTCCGTTAAGCTAGTTAGAAGTTATGGTGGAATAAAGAAACTCACATAGGTAACTACAAACATACATGAACCCTGAACACAAAATTATACAATTTTGGGCAGTCGTGTAAAAACCTAAAAGTAATGTGCACATACGCCACATACAGTCTCAATAAACTTCAATACAATGTCCGCAAAAAATAATACTTCATGGTCACCCTAGCTTATTTACATACTAATTTTTTTTAACCTCGAATTGCATCGTAAGTGCTGCAGTAATTGGTTTCAGATAAAGCTAGATCCTCAGTGACGGAAATTCTTTTTTGTGAACGTTAACTAACGCTTCATTCTAGCGCTATTCGGGTATTTAATGAAAGACTTTCGCCTAAATCTAACAAAGTGGAAAATATTCGAATATCACCGACTTGAGTATTCGAATAGCAAAATAAGCCGAATATTCGAAGTATTCGAATTGCAAGCCCTACTCACAACTCACAAGCCAGAAGGAGTAAGAGTGAGTGAGTAAGCACATACGAGATGACGATCATATTATACTGCCATTTCTTTTCATGGTTAAAATGTTCTTTATGGTGATCAATGACTCAGCGATTAGTCTGTTGGAATGCACCTAATGTCAAATTGTACGTAAGGTACTTTACTTACTACGTGGTGATTATTTCCTCTGTGTTGTGTAATGCAAAGAGTATAATTATAGGTGTAATGTGTTTACTACTACTAAACTAATTAATTAGAATAGTATAGTACCTACCTAATTTTCTTTATAATAAACCCTTGCACAGTCAGCAATCATATGCCATGGATACCTATAATAATAAATAAGATATATTTACTTAGTAAGTAAGTAAGAACTTTATATTACTTACATCAAAATACCACACTTAAGACTTATCGTATGGATTTATCAATCATTACTTACATTTATTTCAGTTCAAGATACCTACAATACTTACGGAATATAATTGGCAAGAAAACATGACTCTCTTTTCTGACCAAAGGATGAAACAAACAAAAAAGTGATCAAGAATGCTGGTAAATAATACTTATTATTACATGGTTCCTATTAAGTATATAATTATAATGTTACGGCTAATACCCAAAGTGCGGATAAAACTAGGTGTAGCCGATAGGCCTATACCCAGCAGTGGGTGTCGTGTGGCTGATATGATGATGATGATTTTTTTAACAGATAATACAAATAACTTTCTTCATACCCCAAACTACACATAGGCTACACATAGTTTTAGCCAGCTATTCGGGCACTTCGGCAAATAAGCCGTAACATTATATACTGACTACTTATTAGATCAAAATACCGCTATGGTTTTTAATAAGTCTTTTATTTACCTAAATTGTTATTAACTCAATCTTATTGAATTTCAGATACATACAATTCAATAGGTATATTGACATTGCAGAATATAATACACAAGTACCTTTTAAATTGGCTAGAAAAGATGTTGGAAAAAGCTAACCCTTGGACGTCGAACGTGCCCGATGGTGCACAGGAAATACGCTGAAGCTATTGAACAAAATTATAGTAATGAATATTTTGCTCCAAGCGACAAACAAGACTATGAAACTTTAGGTACTGTAATAATAAAATAAAAAGAAGCATGATGGAAAAGTTCTGGCTGTACCTACTTTGTGCTTTAAAATCATATACCTAATTGTATTGGTTTAGATATAATTATAAAATAAAATATTGACTACCTACCTATAACCTTTCATTTTGTGTACTATCTATCACATCTACAAAACAAAAAAAAATTTCAACAATATGTTGTTGTTTTGCATTATCAAAATATAATAGGGTAGTTATAAGGTGTTAGATTAAAACAAATTTAAATTTAAATCAAAGAGAACATTTACTTTTTGAACTTAAAAGTATAAAAATAATAATAACAAAGCAACCACATCCTTACTAATAATATTATAAATGAGAAAGTCCGTTTGTTTGTTTTGAGGTGTAACAAACAATTGTTAGAATCATCATGAAATTTTACATAGGTACATGTTGTCAGGGGTACAGAGAAGGACATAGGGTCCTTTCATCCTTAACAAAGTTCCCAAGGGATAGCAAAAAAAGCTTTTCACGCAGACAAAGTACTGAGGCCCATGATTTTGTTAGATACCATCTTGTATCAGTAGTTGAATCTGTCTTGCTTGGCTTATTGTAACTAGTATATCTTACAAACAGGCCTTCTTCTAAGTGTCACCTGTAAAAAAGTAGGTATTTATTTATTTAAGTTAACATTATATTAAAACAATTACTATTTTTATTCTATTTTTATTTTTTCACTCATTAAAGAGGTAAATTTATGACTATGTGATTATTATTAGTGAATTAGAATTTATTAGAATTAGCGAATATTAATTACCAAGTAACATTCCTGACATGTCAGGAATTTAAGTCATCTATCAGGAAAACAGGGATAAAAACTGTAGTTGTCAGGGATGTACTCATAACTGTAGCAGTAAAAACTTAATGAAAACACAATTTTTTAAATCACTTGGTGTGAAAAGATTATTAAATATCAACTAAATTAAGAATGTAGATGTAGATTTACTAAATGCCAAGAAATTTCCTGAAAAGTCAGGGAAAAAGTCAGGAAATCTCATTATTAGATCTGGAAACCATAGCCCCGATGCAACTTAAACATAAAGATTGGGTGTTATTGAAGCCTTATGTCTGTATGTCTGCATTTAACTTCCAAATATGTGTCGGGGGACCACTACTCAACTTAGCATGTCAGGATATAGTCTATGGTGGTGAAGTTAACTATATGTTATGTATAATATCAAGTTTATATTTAAAAGTGTTAACACTTACCATCACTCGGCCAGCTGCCGAGCTGACCTCTTTTTTGATACATGCTTTATAGCTTTTACTTTTAATTTATTATTTTTTAATTGTTGTTCCTTTTTTATACATGTGTAATAGCATTACTATGTGCTTGACCACATGCGATGTTGCCGTTCTGCTCAACTTCATGGCTTGGAAATATAGAAGGCTATGGTAATAGGTATAGGTACAACATAGAAGTCTTTGACTTATGACATATTTTTCTTATGTTTTATACACTATTTTGTTTGCCATTGTATCAAATTATCAATGCTTTCTCTGTGTTGTGTTTGTGATAAAATACATTAGTACAAAGCTTCGCTCACTCATTACACAGCCCATTAGCTTACCACAGTTTCAGAAATCATAACTATAATTGTCTTTACACTTCTTCTTTATCTTCTTATAATATAGGTAGTGCAAATTCTATTTTGAACGAAAATTCAAGAAGAAATTATCACAACCTGAAACAATAAAAAGTACTTAATTGAAAATTTGAAATCATTACACAGCTCAACTAATCCTTCATTTCCATGCTACATGAAAGATAAATGTTAATTATAAGGGAATCATATTTTATTGTGATTACCGACTAAAGAAAGGGAAACTAATGAAAAAAGATTTTTACATAATTAGGTATTGTACCTACGAGTAACTGGAACTAATTTATACTTACGAAATGACAACCTTCAGGCATTGGCAGGAAGGGGGTGGGCCGGGTGGGCCGTGCACACCCCAGAACAGCCTGATACCCACCCCAGAAAAATACCAGCTATAATACTTTTCTATTGCCTTTCAAAACTCCAACGCGGCTCTAGTCAAGCACCCTAGGCTTTGCCCCAGAACTAGAGGCCCGGCCCCACTGGAAATAATCTTTAGATACGCCAATGCCTTCAGGCTTTTGTAAAGAAGAATACTCTTCAAAGTACCTACTGCATAATTTATCAATTAATTCTAAGTACTTACTGATGATTAGGGGTATAGGGGTTTTAATTCCGAGGCCCCACGCCTTAAGTGGCCTGTTTCAGTGCTTCTTACACAGATCACTATTATGATTTATCTCCTCCATTAGTTTTATTGGCAGAAATCACAGGAAACAAAAAAACCCTTTTCAAAATTGAAAATAAAACACGTGTCGTACGACTTTGTTTCTTTCTACAGGGTATGGACGTTCGCTGCGTTTTAGTACGATTGCTGGCTATCGTCGGCAAATCTACATGTCAAAATAGCCATTTGAGTACCATTTCTTTCTGTCGGAGCCAGCGTAACGTTAAACACAGATCATACAGTACAATACAAGAGGGGCACACTTGGAACAACGCAAACGGTCGAAACAAAAGTAGCGTCATCTCTGAATCTTAACCATCAACTTTCACAACAAAATCTTCAAGTTTGCCAAATAATTTCAACTGGTTATAAAGTAGGTAATTAAAAACAAAATTATATTAAAATATGAAAATGAAAATCGTTTTTGAGTTTGGTCATGGTGCGAATTACAATAATAATGATAAAATTCGACACCCGAATTAATGACCCAGTCCAGTAGCGTAGAGCGGATTACCACACCACCTCCGTTTATTTACATGACATTACTATCAAGGTAATGGTACAGTCAGTGGCACGAATCATGAATATTTTTCGACGGAGTGGGGATAAATTCGCGCATGTGCTCGTGTGAGCGACCAATAGTGCGTGCCCCTCTCCCGCCGCCTGCGCCCCTCACCGCAACGCATACCCAGAATACGCGTTCCGCGCAATCCCCACCCAATTTCATGATTCGTGCCACTGACTGTATCTATCAGTATTCCAACTTTAACAATACTCGGTACACGAACAGTCGCGAATGCGCCGCAGTGACGAACGTAATATACCTACGAACTAATTATTGTTTGAAATACAAGTACTTAGTTACTATGGTAAATTGCAGATTGTGCTGTTTGTATTATATTTATTATTTTATTACTCCAGAGATGACATGTTTAAATACCCGGAGTCCAAAAAATAAGATTAAGTATACTTTTATTATTTTTTTTTTTTTTTTTACTATAGGTATTGCCTACTAACTACGGCCAGAAGGATTTGAAAATAATTTGTTTCTCTCTTTAATATGTAGGTATTTAGCTTTTTCAGTTTTTTGTTTTTACTGTTAGTTTTGTTAACCTAGGTACCTTATACCTATGTACCTTGTACCTATTTCATTTTCCCTATAATATTATGGATTCTAAAATATTACGCAGGTTATACGCAATTACAAAACTAGAAAGATACGAAAGTAGGTACTTAGCTGAAATTAAAATACTGTAGACGGGTGTATCGTGCGACAAAAAGGTCTCAATTTAAGGTTGCCACCTGTACTTTATTTCGGGGTTATTGTACTCTCTACTTTATGAGGAAAATAAAGTAGGTACGTGAAAATACTTTATTTCACAAGATTTGTTTAAATATTGCCAAAAGTAATAAAAAGTATGTTTTAAAGGTAAAAATAAATATTACTTTATTTCCATACAACGTACTTTTTACTAGCTTTAGCAATCAATATACTTTATTAGTTCAAAAAAGGTGGCAACCCTAGTTACAATATTAATAGATATTTACCGTGCTACAACATTTATACCGTTGTACGAATACCGAGCCAAATCATAGTTGTTTTTGTATTTTCTTTGTTTTGATTTGTTCTTTTTCATTAATATTTTCTATTTTGTTATAAATAAAGATATTACAAAAAAGTAAAATAAATATATAATAAGAAACAAAAAATACATTTTCAGCTATTATAATTTCGTGTCAGTAGTTCCGCATCGATTTCCAGAGGCGCTAGTGGACTCTTTGAGTTACTCTCTCTAGTTACTCTGTGATACAAGCGTTTGAAGATTGAATGCGGAGTGACGGGTTGAGTACCAAAATAATATCGCTTTCGCCGAGTCGAAGAAACATGTAGAATATAGAAACGCTTATAACGTTTGCCATTTGAGTAGGCCCCCTGAACTGATCATCATGAAATTTTGCATACACGTTGTCAGGGGTACAGAAAAGGACATAGGGTACTTTTTATCCAGAAAAACGTACGATTCCCGAGGGATAGCAAAAAACTGTCCACGCAGACGAAGTCGCGGGCGGCCGCTAGTTTATAATATTAGTAGGATTAACAGTGTGTAAGTTTGTGATTGCTAAAGTATTCTTTTCAAAATGTCAAATTCATTCGCGAAGTTCCGAAGTTCTTAATCAATCCCTTTAGGCTCGAGATCTACTAATCTTTATTGATCAACCTATAATTCCTAACCGATTGGTATAGCAAAATTACTATCTCAAATTGCTAGACCACATTCTACAAAGTTCATTATCGCATTGTAATGAAATTCCTATTAAGCCAGCACGATTTTCAATGGCGCAAACTGATTGAAATTTCAACCTTTAGAGCTCTTGTATCAATTAACTTCATTAGTATTCTTAGGAGTTGCCTTTTCGCAAACTGGACGTGATTACTCAGAGAAACTCGGGTGCCTATTAAAGAAAACAGTTTAATCGGAAAAAGTCAGTATTTTCATTACGTATTTTTCGGGAGCCAATTTCCAGACTGTTGGTGAAGATAATGACTTGTATAACTCGGTAATATAAAGTGATTGAAGAATTCAAAAAAAAATTTATTGGCCTCAGCACAAAAACATCATAACAATAGTTATCTGTTATACAAGTCACCAAAATCAATTTGTGCTGCGAGGTGCCGACTTTAAATCACGAACTAACGAATTAGTCTAGAATTGAATCACGAGCATAGCTAGTGATTCTAATATAGACTACTGAGCACAGTGAGTAATTTAAAGGCACGAGGCAGAACAAAATTTTGGTCTCGTGTAAAACATAGAACTTTTCACCTCTACCAGCGAGAAAATTTTCACGTGACTCAACTCTTTTGGAGTTAGACAACAATCTTTATCGTTGGACGCATTCATACAATTGTAATTTATCACAAAAATAGTTCCATCAAACCTATGCTGAAAATTTTTATTCATAGAGTAAAGTAGGTTCCCGTCGTTTTGTTTTATATTACGCTGTGTTTTTCTCTTATTCATTAATATCCCATCTTGTTCATTTATCTATAATCATAAAACACTAATTTGTTAATAAATTCCATTAATTTTTCTTATTTTATATTTATTTCATACATGTGACCTCATTTCGTCCATACTCTTTATTTCGAATTATCAACCTTCTTTTTTAATAATCCTTATTTAAAACTCCTTGGTATGTCCATGCATTTTATTTTGTTACTTTTTACACCATAAAGCACTATATCTATCCGTTTCTTACATATCAATTTTACTAGTCTCTCCTTGTCACTTTACTTCTTTTTTCTTTATTATTTTAAAAGTTAGTGTTAGAAATTAAAAAAGCACTTTGCCTCACGCTCGCAGCAAAAATCGATTTTGCTGCGAGTTTTTACGCGCCAAAAGAGTCCTTTTCGTGTTGGAGAGGTGAAAAAAATATTTTGTGTGTATTTGTGTGTTTTTCACAAAATATTGACAACAGTATTAAAAAAATAATAAGAAAGAAAGCAAGAAAGGGACAGAGGAAGAGCGGGACTTACGGAGGGAACGGAGAAAGGAGGGAGGGAGGAAGAAAGGAGGATGGATGGATGGCTACATGGATGGATGGATAGGTGCATGGATGGATAAATAACAAACTATGGATCTTTGGTCTGATTTTTTTTTTATTATTTATAAATGCATGGACGTATGGATGGATGGATGCGTCCATGCATCAATCCATCATGTCTAGAGCTACGCACGAATGAGACACGATTCGTTATACTATGATCGCTTAGGACCAGCGACGTCAGCAACGTGTGAAATATTAACAGCAATGTAACCAAAATCGCGGCAAATTCGCGATGAATTCGCCCTTTCTAGACAAGGTCATGGTCCAAGAAAACAAGATCTGGCATTCTGGAAGATGCACAGGCATTATAATACGACACTATCCAGTTACGCAACTTTATAGTCAAAGTCAAAGCACAGAATAAATAATGTCAAAGTAAAATGGCTTTATTCAAATATAAACTTAATAATTAAGCACTTTTGAATCATCTAACGGGTGTAACAAGACCTTCAACGAAGCCGAAGTCTACGTATTCCGCCCATCATCAGGATCATTTTTGTCTTTTAGATTATACCTGGGAAACCAATAGCTACGAAGGTATTGATGGTCAAAGTCAACTTTTTTTTTTTTATGAATTCTAATTTTATTCGTTATTTCCTACTTTTTGTCAAAAAAAACATTATTAAAATTTTAAGTATTTCGTAACAAACAATGGCTTCAAAACGTAGTCACTCGATGTATCTCATAGGAACGCACATAAACGCTGCCTTTTAACTCGGCCGCACGCAGCTATTTAGAATACTTACTGTATTTTAATGCTTTTAACACCAAAAATCAAAATCGTTTCCCAGCAATAATTTTGAACAGAAATGGTCCTGATGATGGGCAGAATACGTAGACCTCGGCTTCGTTGAAGGTACTGTTACACCAGGTATATTTTCCTATCACCCGTTCCAGACTTTTTCAGTGAGTAACAAAACAAGCAAAGCATGAAGGTTTTTTCAGTCACACTCATTACAAAATAACTATAGTACAAATAGTGATTTGTTTGCTACGGCTCCACCTGCGTCTTAACGCATATCTTAAAGCGATAATCTAGGCATTACGCAAATGTGGCCAAGACTTAAACGTGTTAATTTACAAACGACTGTGCTAAATCTACATAAAGCCTTAGCTAAATCGTAGTGGAACATTACCATAAGGTTAATTTTAACGCAGGTGGAGCGAAACCAGATGAATAAACGTTATTTTAAATACCGATAGCGGAGATGACGTAAGCCTGTGCAGACCTACGTCACTTCCTCTTTCTGGGAGTAATTACAGAGCTAATGACAAAATACTGCAAGAGGTATCTCAAGGCCCATCATTCAATATGATATAGTGTTGAGGGTGTACATGAGTCAGCACCTACTCGTAAGGCCAGGAAGTGGAACACCAGAGGGCCTAGCCAAAGTAACAATCGCAAATCTTCGTTATCGCTTCGCTTTCGAAACATGTATGGGATTGACATAAGGTTTCGTTAACAATCGAATTTTAAAACGTCAAATCCATACATGTTTCTTAGCGAAGCGATAGCGAAAATTTGCAAATGTTACTTTGGCTAGGGGGGCTGGTGTCAGCACGCTATCAAGCACTTTGAGCGACTGCTGACTGCCTCCATTCCATCGATCTGTGGTCTAACAATTTTTTTTCATTAATTATACTTAATAATTAAGCAGTATACGATTTTCAGCCTTGAGAAAGCTCTTGTACCGACCTCGACATTGTGACAACTTACGTGGCGTGCTGACTCGGTATGTTCCATGATAATGCGGTCTGAATACCTTCTCATGTTTTTTTGTACTATTCTATAGTATACTGCCAAATTTGAACATTAAGATAACTCTTGTCTTGAGCATGTCGAAATTTTACATACTTGAAAGCGTGCTGACGCCAGGTGTTCCACTTCCTGGCCTTGCGAGTAGGTGCTGACTCATGTACACCCTAAACACATTATCATATTAAATGATGGGCCTTGAGATGCCTCTTGCAGTAATTCGTCACTAGCTCTGTAACTATACCTAGCGCAGTAAATTTACCATGGTAAAGATCTAATTTTTTTTTTCTCTTGTTTTAGAGCTGTGGTTACTTCAAGGAGCCTTTAGTCTGCATCGGACCCGTAGCCACAGACCAGATACGCGAATTCGTCCAACATACAGCCGGCGAGAAACGTATAGGCGTTTACAGGATGCATTAAAAGAAGAAAAAAAAAGAAAAACACACATAGACTAAGCAAGAAGTTCCTATTTTGAAAAATGGCGGGAATTTTCATTATTTTTTTCATTTCTTGCTTAGTTTACGTGTGTTAAAAAGTTTTCATTGTTAAAAGATATGGGTGGAAAATGTTAATCGTATTTTTTAACAATGATACTCGTACCTATTAAGAAATAATGTTAAAAGTATGCTAATAAAGTTACAATTTTATTTACAACGCTGTTTTTTTTTTGTAAAAACACAGTCATACTTTTAACATTTTTCTGGTTTTTATTGTTTCTGATTTAATATTCATAAAAACTTTTGATCTAAATTCTTTTCTAAAAAAGACTGCTCCAAACTAAATATTCTTGACGTGAAAATCTGGAGCTGTAGTAATTTTCCTCTTTTTGGTGTTATTTTTTTATTTTTATTTTTATGAATAATAAATCAGAAGCAAATTCGATAAATCTAATGGTCAAATTGCTTTGAACAACGGTCAACTGAATTGCAACTTTTTTTTTAACAAAAGCTTCATTGGAAAAAAAACAAAAAGATTAAATAGTAAAAAAAAAACAGACATATCAATTTTAGTTCTTAAGTTTACTATAAATTACATGTGTAGATTTTAGAATTTAAATAACTAAAACTAAATGTTTAAACATTAATCCGTACTTATGAATGTTATTTTATTAATAATAATAATTAAAGCGATTTATCGAGTCGCGTCTTATTATTAGGAGATTTTAATGTGTTTAATCTTTAAAATTAACATTAAATTAGAATTAAATAATAATTAAAAAGTCTTCGAGATTGAAACAAAGACATATCTTACTGGCTGAGGCATTTATATAGTTTTTAATATTGATGTTAAATTTAAATCTATTAATATGTGAAACATATCATATTAGAATAAGCTACTTTTTAGAATAAGTGTAAATTTAATTTTTGCTTATTGTTTTTTAAAATAGTAAGTATAAAAATAACCTCGAAATATATAATGCTAGGTGCTTAGGTAAAATACATATCAATATTTAAAATATACTTAACTACAAAGTTTTTATCCTAATCGTATTTGACTTAACTTTTAACTTAACATATATTTCCTTTCTTTTCTAAAGTTAGCCTAAGATCTGTGATGTGCATATATTTTCTGAAAATATTAATAGTTACTATCATATTTTTTAAAGAAAACATATTTTTCTGCCAAAAAATGCCGTTAAAGATATGAAATATCTTCTTTGAATTTTTTTTTACTTTTTTTTTGTTTTTGAGAAAAGGCCTAAAATTGTAGAATTGTTCATAGTTGAGATATAATAGCGGCATCGATATAGTCGGCGTTGAAACGTTATAACAAATTATATGTTATTATTAGACATAAAACATTGTTGTACCTATAATGTAACTTGTGTATTTAATATACTATGTGTTAAATTATATAAATTATGTCAGCAATGTAGTTGTTATTTCAAAATATTTTTTAATGTTTTTTTTTATTTTACCCAGAGAATAAAATCGAAGAATGTAACAGATGATTACAAAATTCAAAATTCAAAAATATTTTATTCAGTCTAGGCTGTAACAAGCACTTGTGAATGTCATAGAAGCTACGCCATCGGTTCGCAAACCCTAAGCGGGAGACCTTGTAACGAGAAGAACCGGCAACTGTCAAAACTGTTTACGAAATAGGACAAATAAGAATAAACAGCTAGGACTTTTACAAATAAACTTAAGAAATATTTATTTACTAATGAAGCAGAGATTTCTTCAAATAATTTTCGAAAATGGATCTACTTCCACCAGACTAGTTAACATAGCATAGAGTGCTTGGAAACAGCGGTCCAACTTAGCTGTGGACAGCACAACAGATTTTTTAACAAACTTCCAATCAACTTGCCTTTGGTATTAAGAAGAAAACTAAAATACTTTTAACTTAACACGTTTATTACAGTTTTTTGTTAACCAAACTTTTTAACAGTGCCAAAACATTATAAAAAAAATATTAAAATTAAAATCACAGTCCAATTTTGAAGTTCCAAGGTTCATATTTTCAGAGATATTTCAGCCATAATAAGGGTAAGGGGGGTAAAAAATTGGCGGTGGTGGGGGGCGATAGAAACCTCCGTACCCATAACCGAAACCCCCGCCGTACCCAAACCGGGGACCACCGAAACCACCGTACCCGAACCGGGGGCCACCAAAACCTGGGTAGAAGTGGGAATCCACCAGCTGGAACAAATGAGAATAGGTAAGAGAGTACTACAAAAATACACTGTTAATTTTTAAGTAAGGTCAGAGCGGGGAAGACCGGCATATAATTTGATGAGTTGAAATGTTTTAAGCTTATCTCATAAATTTATAAACTTATCACTATTCCTTATATACAGGAAGATAGAGCAATTCAAAAACTACAAAGGACAGCTAGACAAAACAATATTACGATACAATTTTAAAACAAAACAATGGTTTTTTTTAAAACGCAGACGTAGACGGTCGTCCCCGGCAATTTAGGGCAAGTCCGTCTACTAGCAATATTATCAAAAATAAGACGTTCATACATATCTATTTATTACTATCTACTTCTTCATTATGTAATTATGGCATTCAAAACTTTAAATTATCTCCAATAAGGTTAAGATTCGAATAAATGGCATTCATCATTTTCAGAGGCAAGACCGGCATAGAATAGAGGTCAGGGGTTCAAAACATTGTAAATTGTGTAGGTAGCGACATCTATTATAGAGATGTAGAACCGTTATGGAATATTCTTTATGGGACTAATTACTAGATTGCGCTACTATCCAAGAATCTGGTTTTAGATGGACTGTTTGGTCTTGCCCCCTAGACGGTCTTCCCCGCATTGACCTTATATCTAAATAGTAGATTGTTATACAAGACGCTAAAATGACCCATTCCATACGAGGTAGTTTTATTCCCGAGCTTTAGCGAGGGAATAAATAGAAACCGAGTTGCAATGGGTTTTAGCGTCGTGTGTTACACTCTACTTTTCACTACGATTGCGAGAAAATAAAATACAATATTGAATACCTAGTATAAACTTCCGTAAACGAATCCACTCGTTTTTCTATCCTCCACTTCATAAACTTTTCATACAGTATTTAAATAAATGATTTTTGCTTGACGGCAAAAGATTAAAATTATTTCTTTCCTATTACTTACAGTCACACAATTCAATCAGTATTAGAGAAAAATTCTAAAGATTTCGCGCCTTTTTTAATTTCTACTGTAGCAGCTAAGAAACACAATGCACGCATTCTACGATCAAACTTAAAGTCATAGAGTATAAATAAGTCTATGATTTCACCGAAGAGATCGCTGCTTTTAGTTCCATTTTCAAAAAAAAAATAAAAACAGTATTAAGTCGAGCGAGTCTTTATTCGTGATTATGAATAAAGACTTTTTCGTTTTAGTAGGCTCATTGGTAATAAGACAAACATTAAAAAAGAAAAAACTTTATCCCCTAGGGGTAATTTTGCTATTTTATCCTGGCTCTTGTACCTTACAATGACGTACTTTTAGAGCAAGAGGAGTGAAATAGTAGATTGTTATACAAGACGCTAAAATGACCCATTGCATACGAGGTAGTTTTATTCCCGAGCTTTAGCGAGGGAAAAAATAGAAACCGAGTTACAATGGGTTTTAGCGTCGTGTGTTACACTCTACTTTTCACTACGATTGCGAAAAAATAAAATCCAATATTAAATACCTATAGTTTATACTTCCGTAAACGAATCCACTCGTTTTTCTATCCTCCACTTCATAAACTTTTCATACAGTATTTAAATACGCAATTTGTGATTGACGGCAAAAGATTAAAATTATTTCTATTCTATTACTTACTTGCAGTCACACAATTCAATCAGTTTGGAATTAGAGAAAAATTCTAAAGATTTCGCGCCAGTGCCTTTTTTAATTTCTACTTATAATAGCAGCTAAGAAACACAATGCACGCATTTTAAACTAAAAGTCACAGAGTATAAATAAGTCTATGATTTCACCGAAGAGATCGCTGCTTTTAGTTCCATTTTCAAAAATCGAGTGAGTTTTCATTCATAATTATGAATAAAGACTTTTTCGTTTTAGTAGGTTCATTGGTAATAGACAAACATTAAAAAAGAAAAAACTTTATCCCCTAGGGGTATTTATGCTATTTTATCCTGACTCTTGTACCTTACAATGACGGACTTTTTGAGCAAGAGGAGTGAAAAATGTAATTATTTTATCTCTTCCCTATTGTAATCGAGTATGTACAGTCAGAAGTTTCAATATTTAATATTGGTCAAGATATTGAGGTTTGTTTATGTCCCAAAACTTTACTGATTTCTGGATTCAGAGCTCATAGAACAGGGAATATGCATCATTTTTTTTTTAATCTTAATCAAAAGTATAATGCGTGAGAAAATTAACTGTAATATTAAAACTTTTCTCTTGCGTTTTTTTCTCGTGATATAGTTACTTGAAGTTAGCGCGCAGCAGCACCCGCCGAAAACGCTCCATACAAAACGGTGACGTCACACATCACGTTTCAGGTGTATTTCGGCGCGTTTAATATGGAGTTAGCCAATAATCTTCAATTATCTCCCTAAATTTTGCGTTTAAGTACATAGGGGAGATCAGCTCAGCGCGGCCACCTTAACTTTGGCTTTAAAAAAATGCTGTTAATAAACAGAATTTGGAAAAGTATTTTATACCAATAGATAGGGAATTTATTAAAATTTTATAACGTGTAATCGCATTCTGTGAAAACTTTAATAGTTTCTTTTACTTTGTAAATTACGAAAACTTGTCAAAAAACCGCTTTGCCCAAGTGAGCGCCTAAAGCGGCCATGGGGGTAAGGGCAAAGGGGTAATTCCAAAAGATTACAAGAAATTCATTTAAAGTTGAAAAACATCGTGCTTATAAAAACAAGAAGACCAAAAATAAATTAAATGAAACTCTACTAATGAAAAAAAAATGTTCTTAAGTTTCAAATGAGACATTTATTACTACAGTCTTAGAATCTTCGAATACTTCCTAAATTTATTTTTAATTATTATATTAATAATTATTTTAGTTATGTTATAGGTACGCAACAATTTTCTCATACTTATCTACCAACAGTTCTTCTACTTAAATTAAAATATTCAACAGCTAGGCAAAGCACTTGGCCACTTTGCCCGGACCGCTTTGCCTTTTTCCACCGTTATGTTTTAAAAATTAACTGTGCTCATAACATTTGTCTCATGTCGGAACCAATGTTACACAAACAAAGCCAAATAGATAAGCAATAATAGACGCAAAATAAAAACATTGAGTTTTATAGAGTTTTGATCAAAACAGATTCAGTTTACCCTGGATTTTCTTAACAAAATGAACAAAAATCTTTCGCATGTTGCCGTGGCCAATTGCTGGTTCCGACCACTACCAAATGGCTGCTCGGGGCAGGGCGGTAGGTTTGCTGCATATCAGAACATAAAACATTGTATTATCGTTATAAGTTGCCGAGTAATGAGGCATGGCCGCTTTGCCTCCTATGGCCGTATTGAGCTGACCTCCCCTATGTGTCATACAAAATATTGTTTCTTATTCGATATTCTATCTGACTGTAAAGTGCATTATATCCGAAAATGAAGAAAAAAAATTGTTATTTTTCCCTGATTTCATCGTGTGATAAAACTAAAATAATACATTTTTGTTATTTTTTTTCCTGTTCCATCATGTTTTTATAAGTGTCCGCAGCGATCAAGCTCAAATTCATCAAAATCGGTGACTTATGCATATTCCTTATTATACGCGCGTAATCAAAAGGAGCTCGGTGGCGCAGTGGTTTAGCGCCTGGCCCAGCGATTGCGGAGTTAAGCAACGTTCGCAATGGTCGGTCATGGGATGGGTGACCAAAAATTTATTATCTCGAGCCCCTCCATGCTTCGGAAAGTACGTTAAGCCGTTGGTCCCAGCTGCATTTGCAGTCGTTAACACCCACCAATCCGCATTGGGCCCTCGTAGTGGGTTTTGGCCCATCCTCCTTACCACCCATAAGGAAGGCCTGTGCTGTGCCCCAGCAGTGGAGACATTAAAAATGGCTGATGGACAATCAAAAGAGACTATCTTGTTTACCTACGTAATTACTGAAAAGTTTATATTTTTGTGAGTTTGCCGATTAATCAAGATTTTTTCCGATATTTTCAATCTAATTGTAACTGCACGTTCATAATTCAGAAACGTGGTCTGATATCCCCATTTCATTTTAAAAATTAACGGTAGAGATATTAAGAAAAACCTCAGCTGTTTCATACATTCTATTCTACCAGGTAGGTAAGTATTTATCTTATAAGTGTATGGAGCAGCTGAGATCAACCACACTTTTATTTCCATGGATACTCATAACCTCCTTAAATATTTTAATAATAATTAAAAAGAGAAAAAAATATATATACACTGGCCTGCAAAACTAAGTACTAAAGTCGCATTACTAATTTCCCAGCAAAAATGTAAACAAAGGTGTTGTCAGAACAAAACAACACAAAAGGAAATAGTATATTGCTAAGTCAAGAAATAAACACACTTACATGTTTTTTCATCACAAACCTATTAAAAAAAAAGGTTAGATAAATATTCTGAATCATGAGTTTTGCGGCAGAAACAGTACTATAATTTAATATTTCATAATAACAGTTTTATAGTAAAATACATTTTTATGATGCTGTGCACACTTCAACTGCAAACCGTACACATCGACCTTTGGTAATTTTATAAAAAAATCATAAACATAGTATTACGAGTAGTAGCTATATAGTAGTAACATTTGTCTTTTGGTATTGGGGGGGAACAGGCGAAGATGCTACGTATTTTTGATAGTTACATACAGTCATTAATCTAAGTAAAGTTTTCTTATCAGTTCGTTTCAAGAACTTTTAACATCAAAAATTATGATAGGTTATAAAGATAAAATTTCTAATTACCATCCTACTTTAAAATTACCCTGGATTATATTTATTAGGATTCAAAATATAATAAAAAAATTAAAAAAGTCATAAAAGTGAACAAAGGTTTTCAATATATGAAAATGTCACTATCAGGGTCAGTTTGTCAATTTGACAGTGACGTTTCTTTGTTTACATTTTTGCTGGGAAATTAGTAATGCGACTTTACAGAGGTCTATTTTCATACAAACGAGGTAACTTTGAAGCATTGGTTCTCCACCCAGGATTAAACGTGGTGTGATCTGATGATGGCCATCCAGGGAGTGAATGGAGAAGGTTCAGACCCCCATACACACACAATAGATCTGATCAGCATTCTCAGAGCTGTTTGGATAAGTTTAAAAAAAACACGAAAATAGCATTAAAATGTATGGAAATGCTGTAACTGATAACTCTTATCCTTACAGCTCTTAGAATGCTGATCAGATCAATTGGGTGTGTATGGGGATCTAAATTTTCTCCATTCACTCCCTGGATGGCCATCATCAGATCACACCACGTTTAATCCTGGGCGGAGAACCAATGCTTCAAAGTTACCTCGTTTGTATGAAAATAGACCTCTGTTAGTAATTAGTTTTGCAGGCCAGTGTACTTTAAAAGTTACTTCTAACAATATCTCCACGATTTGTAATTACATTATGTAACTTTCACGGGAAATATATTGAAAGTATTCAAACTTAATTTGCGTGAATTTATACTTCCCATAAAAATTCTTATAATTATTTTCTGAGAGGGTTTTGTGTCATTCAAAAATTAAAAATAATTTATTCAGTCTAGGCTGTTACAAGCACTTGTGAATGTCATAATTCTAAGCGGGAGACCTTGTAACGAGAAAAACCGGCAAGAAACTCGTCAAGGGCTGCTTTTCTCCCTGTATATTTCATACAGAGTCGTCAACATTGAAAAATGACCTCCACATTTAAAGTGAGGTCACCTTCTATCACAATCACACCCATTATTAAAATACATGTTTGAATTCCGAAAAAAAACCCTCTGAGTAGGTATCGAAAAAAATATCGTAAAAAAGATAAAATTGAGGATACACAGTAAAAAAGGATTTCTTTAAATAAGAAAGACCAATTTCTTGAAATATTTGGTTATTCTAAAAATATATTTACTTAGGCCAATGCAATATTTTTAAAACAAAAATAGTGCTCATCTTTCACTCAGACAATATTTTTCTTAATGATTAAGAGAAATATTTTTGTTTCAAGGCTTATTTAAACTTATATCAATTAAATTGACTTAATTAAAACCAAGAAATGTCCATCTTCTTGCATCAAATTAAAATCATCTTAATCAACTACAAGTTACTTGGATTTAGATAAACCATTTTCAAAAAATCATTTTCTTTGATTAAGAGAAAGTTTATTGTTTATGAAGTACATAATATTTAATTTAAGATAAAATGTGTGCTCATTATATTTTTTTTTTTCGTTTTAGGTCTAGCATAAGAAATTATACAATAGAGTAAAGATTTACTTCAATCAAAACATTCGGTCTAACTTTTAGACATGCAATTTTGGCCCAAAATAATTTAATAATAAGTTGGAGTACGAATTTAATATATTTAATTTAACAAAAACAAAATTGTAATTCTTGTTCTGAGAAATGATTTTGTTCGGCTTATGGAAATTTTGTTTTAAACTGAGAAATACTAAAATTTTGAAGCAACGTAATCATAGTTTTCGATAAACACGATAACATTTTTACTTTGAGAAATTAATCCTTCAACAAAGATTATTATACTGAAGTCGAGAGTATTTTTTCTTTTCTTCTTAAAAAATAATAATAATAATGTAAGAAAGCAATGTATTTAACTTAAGATGACTTAAGTTAGAGTTAAGTTAGTGGGTTTGTTGACATCATGGTCTAACCCGCGGTGTTAAGATTTTTATGTAGTTCTTTAAGTAGTCGGAATTAATTTTTTAAAAGCAATTTGTCTTTTTATAAGAAATCTGTTTTTACCGTGTAGTTGCCAAAAAAACTCAGAAAATATCTCTATAATTTCATTTTCCATTTGATAATAAATCGGTTTCTATTTACCTGTGTTAGTACACAAATCACCACTATTAAACCAATAATTCTTGCTAAACCTGCCATTTTGATTAAAATTTCGAGCACAATAAACTTATACGAAGAATAATTTTTCAATTTATACTGAACAAAAACTAAGTTACAAAAACACTTGTAAATAAATTTACTGACTCTTATTTCTAACTAAATAGGTTTCAAAATCGTTACATGTTACGTTTTCAAACGTAGTATAATATTTTCTTCGTGATGGGAAAATTCATGACTGATTTTACGCATCTTCTTATAAACCACTTGGTATTGTGGTTTTTATTTTTAAGTGAAATAGAGTTCAAATTTTGATGTTTTCAACTAAGCATGATGTAGTAGTTTACTTAACAATTTAAGTTAACGTTTATGTCATAATTAATGTTAATATTTACTAGGTTTTTCCCTTAACTCTGTCACTTTGTATAGTACTACATTTGGGTGTATCGATTCATTAGTAAAAATAGAATGAAAATACTATTTGTCTTTTTGCGAGGTGTTTAAGTTCCCTACATCAAGAGGAAAAACGTATGAGGATTAGTGACCACCTCTGGTGTTAGAGTTTATCAAGCCGCCTGTAAGACCTCTAACTTGACAACAACGGACAACAGCCGGGACCGACGGTTACGTGCCCTCCGAAGCACGGAAGCGCTCAGTTGTAATGCCACTTTAACGGTCACCCATCCGACACCTGGCCGGACCGAGCGTTGCTTAACAAACGTGATCGAGCACGATCAGTCTGTCAGTTCCGCCATGAGCGCTTCAAGGCCTTCAAGTGATGTTGTGGTTGCCAAGTTAGAATACTCTAATTATTGAATTTGAGATTTTTGCATTCACAATGCTATTTTTGAACAATACTAAATAATATACTAGAAAAAATACGACTCGCACCAGATCAATACTCAAACGGGAATCGAACCCGCGACCTTTGGATATCCGGTCCAATGCTCTGACCGCTGAGCTACCGAGTCACTAGTGACATCGTCGAATTTCTTCTAGTATATCCTACTCTTACGCTGCAAGCCAGCGTTATTTCACCAATGTGAGGAATTACCTGGACATTCAATTGAAATATCTTTCCAGATATTTAGACAATAGGGTATTTTCCATTTTTTTGAAAACTGCTTTAATTTAAAGATTGGAACGATCGATTTAACGGAAAAATAAAAATAAATTAATTAATGTCTTTTTTCTCTATTAAAACAATTAATGTCTAATTTATTTTTAATGGTTTTGAATTTACCGCCAAAACGCTCGGTTCGATGTCGTCTACTGTGAGACGTCAACTTTGTGTAAACAATACACCTATGTAGTCTGTGTAACAATTTACTCTATTGTTTACACAAAGATGACGTCACACAGTGACGTCGTCGAACCGAGCGTTTTGGCGGTAAATTCAAAACTATTTAAAAATAAATTTAACATTATTGGTTTAATGAAAAAAAAAGACATTAATTATTTTTTAAATATTTTTCTGTTAAATTGTTCGTCTCAATCTTTAAATATAAGCAGTTTTAAAGAATTTGGAAAATACCCTATTGATTAAGATGAAATAGCTATATCATTTTTAAATTTGAGATTTTTGCATTCACAATGCAATTTTTAAACAATAAACAAGTACTAAATAATATACTAGAAAAAATACGACTCGCACCAGATCAATACTCAGACGAGAATCGAACTCTAATTACTTAGTAGGTTTGCGATTTGCCCTGCGATTTTAAAATTTAGACAACATTCGAAAGAGTCAGTCATAGGATGGGTGACCAAAATTGTATTATCTCGAGCTTTATTATGACATCTGCAGTAGTTAACACCCATCAATCCGCATTAGGCTCAGCTGGGACAGACTGGAGAAGAAAATTTCTGGAAAAATAAACTTCCCGTTTCAAACTTCCGGTTTTAGATACATGTAAAAACCCGTTTTTACATGTATCTAAAACTGCAAAATGACAACTCTAGACGCAAATATACAATTTTTCGACAATCAACCCCATTGATGGGCAAAAGTAAGGCCCTGTCCTAATTGGCCATCGGTCTTGCGATGGTGCGTCCGTCCGATGAAACTGGTCGTGCGACCGTGCGATCAAACCTAGTGATATCTATTGAATGTCCTAAGGCGGCCCGTAGACGACACAATAATATTGCGCAATATTTAACCCTTTGTAGACTCGTGTGATATTTTTTTAACTCACTCTTAGGTTCGGAACGAACAAGAACTTTAAAGTTCATGGTAGCTTCTCGAAAAACAGTTTTTATTAGATTTAGATTATAGAAAAGTTTAAATTATTGTTATTCTAAATGGAAAACGAAGACTTTGTACTATTAATGACATTTAAAGTTCTTGGTCGTTCCGAACCTAAGACTAGTGTTGCGCACCTCCTTGCTGTGCTAGGTTAAGTTTATTTTTCAGAAACATTTTTAAATCAAAATTCTTTGTGTTCTTTGTCAGTTTTTTACTTGTCAAATATATCTGTTTTGTCATCGTTGCTGCTACCTATTTATAAGCTTGTTCAAGGTAATTAATTTAGTTCTTTCATTATAAATACATCAATTTACAGTCCTCTCAGCTTTCATTCCATTCCCTGTCGCTATCAACTAGTGATTTAAAAAAATGACACACGAGTCTACAAAGGGTTAAAATATTGTGCAATATACCTAATTGATCGTCTAGGGGCCGCCTAATTGACGGTCGCGCGATCATGCGATGCGTCTGTCGTTCAGTTTCATCGCACGATGACATCGCAACGTATGATCGCACGACTGATGCCAATTAGGACAGGGCCTCAAACATAATTCAGGTCTAGAGTTGCCACTATACAATTCATCATGAAAAGTTTTTTTATGTGGTTAGCGTTTATAACAATTTTCCGGAGTTGTATCCATTGTTGTACCCTATCTACCATATTCGGCTTTAGAAGTTTTTGGAACACATCGCTTAAAGAAAACAGAAGTACCACTCGGAACTTGTCGCGGTTTTTCGTGCACGCACACTTAGAAATTTCGTACAGGCAATTACGGGACAATCCAAACTATATTCAGTAGTACAACAGTTACCAAGGAGTTCGTAACGCAATAAATAAAACAAATGATGGTAGCGTTTTCGAATACGGCTAGAGCAAAACAACACACAGACTTTATTTTGTGCCAGATGTCGTGGGCCAGTCGTAGAACTGGGCATATCGAGATCTGCCCAGTTACCAGGGGGGTAATTACGTAACTTTGTTGCAATCAACTCTGACAGAAATCGCAGTTACATCGCTGCTTTAGTATGAACCAATGTGACAACTAACAATCAAAAGCAGCAATGCAACCGCGCTTTCAATCGATTTCAATCGAGAATTGTTAGCCACAGCTTTACGTAATCAAGGTACAGGTCATTTTGTATCATTATACAAGGTCATTTTGTATTCACCATCCAAATTTTGGAGATGTGTTCAGCCCATGAAACTGAACAACTTTCTCTAAGGAACACATGGCCAAATATGTAAAATAAAAATCGACTATCCATACAAACCAAATAGATCACGTGATCAATTTAGTATGGGATGACCAACATTTTGTGGCGAAATTCGACACATGTTTCTTAGAGAAAGTTGTTTAGTTTCATGGACTGGACACATCCTTGAAATTTGGATGGTAATTTCAGAATGACCCGATATGATATGCTGACATTTCATGATATACTCAAATTTTTGAGTGGCATAATAAAGTTAGGCAGAGCGATGAGAGCAACGTATTTTATCGATTTGTCCAACTAGTCACTTGACCATATGGCAGGCGCATCGAAAATTTGTTCCGTTTAGCGACGCTAATGGCACGGTTTGTACTCTGTCAGCTGTGAATGTGTGATCTACGAACAGTTGAGTGTGATGACACCACCATCTTTGTCACACGTAATGCGACAAAGATAACAGCATAACAAGAAATCGAAAACTGTGTTTGTAAAAGCAATAATTGTGAGTTAATTGGAGAAAGTAATATTTTCCAAGTAAATTACGAGCGTCAGTTCAGTTACAGGATTTTTATGCAAATCACGCAAATTCTACGCACGTAAGTTAAAAAAAAACTACTTCGATCTTCCCAAACATAGCCGGGCAAATCATCGAACGTTAAGCTTTGAACGATACGATATGTCGGGTATTAAACCTGCAAATCAAGAAAAATGTCGGCATATAGTGATGTTGCCCAGGCAGATCTCGATCGGCCCAATGTAACGACAGGCCTACGACATAGGTACGTTTATTTATTCAACCACGCTAGTGATGTGCAAAGAAAGAGTAACCTAGATTCTAGTGCAAGCATTATGTTACTACGGCTGCATCGATTGAGCCCAGCGCAGTGCGGATGCGCTGTGCGAACTAGTGATGTGAGGTGTCGAAAATTAATGGATTTATTTATCGATATTTTAAAGCTGCAACCGAGTGCATCTGGTGTGAACGTCGGAGACATCATCGGAAAAACGAAGTAAAATAGTTAGCACAAGTGCAAACCCGAAAAAAAAAATACCTGTGCCCTTTGAATTCTCCTATATAAATAAATATATATAAAAAAATATTTTGACAACATCACATACATTGCTCCAATTCCAAAGTAAGTAGCAATAGCACTTGTGTTATGGAAATCAGAAACAACGGTGGTACGACAAACACCCAGACCTGAGACAATATTGAAAAGTTCATTTTCTACATTGACCCAGCCGGGGATCGAACCCGGGACCTCAAGAGATGGTGACGCCTTGAAAACCGGCGTGCAAACCACTCGACCACGGAGGTCGTCAAATTCTTTTACTCACTCTGTTGCAATATTTTACATAGCAGTTTTAAGGTAAGCTCTTAGAATAATAACACCTAGAACGATAATTCCCTACAAAGCACGCTGTCAAAAGTGAGGCAACTAAAACAGCCAAAACGGCGCCGTTTTCAGATTTTTATTGTCCATTATTACATAATCGTACCTAATAAGTACAAAACAGTTTCAATTTTCCCACTTTTAGGAGATTAATTATTATATTATTGGATTTTAGTTACGATTAGGTAACGGTAATAAAGAATATAAATCTGAGAAAATGGCTCAGTATTAGTTGCCTCACTTTGCATACAAGGACACGGTTTCTAGGTGTTATTATTCTAAAGTTAAGCTTAATTTTTATCGAACTTTATTGAACACAGCAAACACTTAACGTGTAACAGAAATAATAGCTAAACCAGAATAATGGTAGATAGGAACCATCAAACTGAACAACTTTTACAATGGGACCAACTCTGAAATCGCGAAAAAAAATTCAGCTGTTTCATACATTTTCATATTTTCGTTATTCATTTTTGTAACAAAACAGCTCATTTTTTTCGTGATTTCAGAGTTGGTCCCATAGTAAAAGTTTTTCAGTTTGATGCTGTCTATCTACCATATAAGATATTAGGGGTTTTTTGTAACACATTGTAGATTTATCGATATCGATGATTGTTATCGCACATCCCTAATAGTCCTGCTCCATTTGCGTCAGTATTGTTCTTGACCTAAATAAACTGAGTAATAAGAAATTTAATATCCTGCAGGATAACTTTCAACTAAACTACTGTACGAAAACCAGAGTTACGCCTTTTACCCACCAAACGCCCCGTCACCAGGACTAATGCCAATATGCCAAGGGGGCGTCCATTAATTACGTGAGGCATTTAGGGGGGGGGGAGGGGGTCGAGCCTAATCTCACCCAATCTCACGTGGGGGAGAGGGGGGGGGGGGGGTTTCGGCAAATATCACGTTTTTTTTTTTCTGCAGGAACAGTATCACGAAAAAACTATATTAAATAAAGTTAAACATTTTTCATACCAAAATATGGCTAAATCCTAAACAATAATGTTTATTTAAATAAATGCAAAGCAAGGAAGCACAGATTAAATTTAATTTAATTTCGAAAACTCTCACGTGAGTTTTATAGGGGGGGGAGAGGGTCGAGCCAAATCTCACGACATCTCACCAAGGGGGGAGGGGAGTCGAAAAATCGCCAAAATCACCTCATGTAAGTTATGGACGCCCCTCAAGTATTCAAAATATTTCAGTTCCAAATAGTAATCTTTTCCTGCAAAGTTATTGGTGTTTTACCAATAACCCTCTGTTTTTTTTCGACATCAAGATAACGAGACGGGTGAAGGCTGCCTGGCTAAAAAAAAATTCATATAGGTTCTTAAATAAAATTTTAAAACGAATAGTTGATGTTTTTATTATTACATGACTTTTTTTTAAACATCTAGTACAAACTAAGAATGCCAAGTGAGGGCTTTTTAAAATAAAAGCTTGTAAAAAAATATTTTTTTACTTTTTTTTGTTAAAACCTTCCAATCAATGACCCAATAAGGTTACACGTCGGCCCAGACATAATAATATACAAATTATGTAAGTCTGTCTGTCAGAACCAGTTAGTGTCAATGACCTTAGCCGAAACCGGGCGATGCATCGACACAAATTAATTTAAAATAGGTACTTACTTTATGAAAATGCGACTCAATTTTGAATGTGAAGCAACCTTTGGTGTGGACGAGGTTGAGATGGGTGACCATTTTTAGTCTGTGTAGCTTTAAGGGTGTATTCAGTTTATGAACCTGAACAATTTCCTCTAAGAAGGATAGCGTTAGGAAGTTCTAACAGTGCGTAAGTCATTTTTAACCGACTTAAAAAAGGAGGAGGTTCGCTGTTCGTCTGTATGTTTGTTTTTCTTTTTTGTGTGTGTGTTCGCCGATTGCTCAAAGTCAGCTAGACCGATTGAAATGATTCAAACGTTATAACATCAGGGGGGCTACTCAAATGGCCACTTTTCTATTCGTTCGCTAACTTAAATCTCAAAAATAAGCAATTAATGATCAAGTCAGACGTTCGCAAATTTATGTAAATCACAGACATTGTTGTATTGTACAGAATTGACAAGCCTACGACACGTTATTTTGGTGTTTAATGGCTTATTTTTAATTTTTAAGTTAGCGAACGAATAGAAAAGTGGCCATTTGAGTAGCCCCGCAGGTTAAATTCCAAGTTGGTACCATTTTTATTAATTACTAGCGGCCGCCCGCGGTTTCACCCGCGTGGTTCCCGTTCCCGTGGGAATATCGGGATAAAAAGTATTCTATGTTTTAATCCAGGCTATCTACTATCTGCATGCCAAATTTCAACCAAATCCATTTAGTAGTTTTTGCGTGATTGGGGAACAAACATCCAAACATACAAACATCTAAATATCCAAACTTCCAAACCCACAAACTTTCACATTTATAATATTAGTAGGATTTAAATTAGGAAATCTGTTTAATAATTTTCGAGCTTGGACGAATCGAGTAGTCCTGAAAATATGATCATTTCGGTTTCATTACATTGATATTTGTTATGGTTGTTCGGCTTTTGTTTGGACATCATAACTTTTTATTGTCAAGATTTTGATGCCATTGGATAAGGAATGATTGGTAACAATTTCGTTACTGAAAACAAAGGATTGAAACCTATTTAAATGCTTATTTAAAATAAGTATTTCTTACGTTGTTTTAAAAAAAAAATGTTTTAGGGTTTCGTACCCCTAAAGGAAAACGGAACCCTTATAGGATTACTTTGTTGTCCATTTTTTGCCTATTTGTTGTCTATCTGTCAGTCAAGCTCAAGACTGGGGAAAAATCTAAAAACTAATACATTTGTAATGAAATCATAAAAAATATTGTCTTTTTACTTACTTAAACCAACAAATTTGTACGGAACCCTCGGTGGGCGAGCCCAACTCACACTTGTCCAGTTTTTGTTCATAAAGTAGCCATATTAATTTGATTATCACACTGTTAGAACTTCACACTACACGAGAATCGGTTGAGAAATGTGATCTGTAGAGAAGAACAGACGGACAGCCAGACATAGGGACTGCCGGACAGCGGGACAGCCCAGACACACGAAATTATTTTTTCCCAAGCTGAAACGTAGACGCTTCGCTCGCGCTTCGGTCTCACTCGATCAAGAAAACATAAAAATATTAAAACCAAAAATCATTTTTAACAAAATCCAATAATAATCGAACTTGATTCCAATAAGCGATTTCAAAAATCGAAATATTTGTTTTTAAAGTCATACAAATAAAGTGCATTACTTTATCGCTTACTTAGCTGACTTAAGTCATTCTTAGTCTAGACTTTAAAGGCACAACCTTCAAAGCTCTCACTTCAACGCAACTTAAGTAAAGATAAGTTCATAATGATAACGGCGACGGACGTAATGAAATTGTTGTGTCAATTCTTACTTTTTTTGATTCTTAGAGAACAATAAAAATAAAAAATCTATACAACGTTATTTTCCTTACGACGACGCATCACAATTTAAAAAAAAACAAAGGCATGTCAGACACATTCCTAGCACGGCCATGATTGGGCAGAGACCTAAAAAAAATAAAGCACCAACTAGACTTAAAACTCACTTAAACGTAAAACACCACCTGGGACTTGTAATTTTTTTTTTGCCAGCATTGGTTGGAAAACCATATTTTTTTAAACAAAAACCTGATTAATTATAGAGTTGATTTGAATCCTGCAACCGCAGTAAAAAAATCAGCTGTTGCATATTTATTTCAAATCTAGTAAAATTAAATTAATGAAGCAGCTGAAAATATCAACAATGGGTTGTTTTCATACAAAAAGTAGTTTAATTATTATCAACTCTACAAAATAATGGTTTAATACTTGCAGGTTTTGTGTAATTAACAAAAATGAGTTTTCAGGTTTTACTATCGATCTTATTAATAATCAGAATACAAGAAATAAGCTCAAAAATGACAATAGAATGAAATTACACATTACAATGTAAAAATTATCATTTAAATATTTTTGATTATAATGAAAAGATTTAATTCGAAAAAGTTTCAAATTGGGAAAACAAAAAAAAGAAAATCATGGAATATATTTTTATTTTTGTATTTTTTTTACTAAACAGGACCAAAAGTGGGTCAAAAGTTCCACCTGTATACACAGACCTTTACCACATAAGATATTCAAGGCAAGTTTCTGGCTGGGCACCAACGCAGACCAAGTCAGTTGCCACAACGACTGCGCGCGGGACGGCTGCGCAAACGCACCTCAAACGAAACAATTGACAAACGCGTCAAAAACAAACGAAACGTCAAAAACCCCGCCGAAATAGAACACAGGACGTTCCAAATTCGAAATTTTCGATACCGTGTCAGCCCTTTTGTGAAAAAAGTAGAGTTTTGAAGGTTGGTGTTGTGCAGTGATATGTTCTCAAGTTGTGTGTGAGGTAAGTAATTTTTTCGTGGGTTGTCTGTCTCGCTCTTTCGGATGGTGATAAAAAGGATGACTGAACGAAAAGGAGGTTTTGGCTTTTAGGGTTTTTACACAATTATGTAATGTTTGTTGCTAAACTATTTGAGGTGACAGTTACAAAATTCAGTAGAGTCATATTGTAATTGTTTGACATGCAATCGTAAAAACAAGTTTTACTTTGTAGTTAATAAGTTTTTGTATATTTCAAAAAGTTTTCTTACAAAACAACTTAAAGTTTTATAAAAACATATAAAATACATGATAAAGTCATTACACCAATTACAATGATGTTTAAGATGTTGTAAATACAAACGAAGTGAAAATGTAAAATTTTTTCAAAAGGTTTTTGTTTCTCTCTACAATTTATTTACATAATTTAAAAAATGCAAAAATATTCAACTAACAAAGTTTGGTAGAGTCTTACTAAAGTTATAAATATTTTTTACAATCAATATTACATTAAATGACTATGTTTTTTCAAACACTATAGTAAGTAAGTAATTTGACGACATATAACAGTTTATGTTAAATAATCATAGAGTCAAATGAATAACAGATGTTTTCATTCAATTTTTTTTTTTGATAAACTTAATAGTGGCAAGGCAACCCTCAACCGAAATGTTGTTTTGCTTTTGCCTATAATATGGATCGATTATCGAAAACAATAGTGTTCCGTTTAGGGTAGTCACTTTGGAGTTATCCAACAAAAAATAGAATTATTAAAGGTTTAGCGCCTGGCCCAGCGATGGCGGAGGTTAGGCAACTTTCGCAAGGGTCAGTCATGGGATGGGTGACCAACATTTATTATCTCGAGCGCCTCCGTGCTTCGGAAGGTACGTTAAGTCCCGGGTGCATTTTTCAGTCGTTAACACCTTCCAATCCGCATTGGGCCCGCGTGGTGGGTTGGCCATCCTCCTCATATCTTACCATCCACTCATAAGGAAGCAGTGGAGACATCAAAAATGGCTGATGGTCATACAAATAAAAAATCAAAATTAATTGTTAGCCTTGTAATGGTTTTTTTCAGAGTATATATTTTTATCGGCTGTAGAGCTTAAAGCTAAGCTAAGTTAGTTTAGCTTATAACTTAACTTACATACCATAGCTATGGCTAAAGTATTTTTTCATACTATGTACATTGTACATACTGCAAACTTATTGAAATTGAAGTCGGGTGGGGCTGGAGTACAACTTCCTTTTTTTTATTCTAAAAGCCCCACCCGACTTAAATAGACATTTTATTATAATGCGTATCTAGCAGTGGCGAAGGGTCCATACAAGCCAATTCCCATCGGCTTACCTTTAAAAATCCCACCCCAATGATCTACTATGCAGATCATAACATTTTTCATCATTTTTGTAGAGCTGCTTACCTTCGCCATAATTTCACCCCTCGCCACTGGTATCTAGTGATTTGAATATTATTTCTTGGTTATTAGAGGTATAGGTTTTTTGAAGTCGGTTTTTGTTTTTTTAAACATTTTATTTTATTTTTTATTTTTAGTGTAAGTACCTTCTGTAATAGGTAGTGTAGGTATATTATTTAGGTAGAGAAATCGGCTCAGCCAAACGTGAAATAATCGCAGAGAAACATACAAACATACGGGTAAAACTGAAAAACTCCTTTTTTTGAAGTCGGCTAAAACACCAAAACCTTCTCCTAAATGTAACAAATACTATTCTGAAAACCGCATCACAATCGGTTCAGTTAAACGCGAGATAATCGCGGACAAACATACATACATACATACAGGTCAAACTGAGAACCTTTTTTTTTTTTTAAATCGGTTAAAAATAGCCCCAACTATGCGAGCTAAGCGAAACTAACATAGCTTAGTTCTTGGTCTAAAACCAACTTAACCCTAAGTCATGGCTTAGCACACACCCATTAAGTAAACCACTGATACAGCCGGGAATCGAACCGCACGCCTCGGTGGGTCCCGGCCAACCGTGCACTACTGTATGTGTGTCCGTTATGGGTTCGAATCCAATATCGTAATTGTAACTTAGAAGAGTTTTATCCACTTACTAGCTTCCGTGTAGACTTTTAGAAAACCCATAGGGAACCTTTGACCGGGGTAGAAAGTATCCTATGTTTTAATCCTGGCTGTAAACTAGCTGTGTGCCAAATTTAATCCAAATCTGTTTAACCCTTTGCGTGATTGAGGAACAAACATCCAAACACACAAACTTTATTACATACTAGCGGCCGCCCGCGGTTTCACCCGCGTGGTTTCCGTTCCCGTGGGAAAATCGGGATAAAAAGTATCCTTTGTTTTAATCTAGGCTATCTACTATCTATGTGCCAAATTCCAACCAAATCCGTTTAGTAGTTTTTGCGTGATTGAGGAACAAACATTCAAATTAGATCTTAAATTAGTTCTACTAATATTATAAAAGATTTATAATATTAGTAGAAAAGTAGGATGTGGAGCACGCAAAATAACGTTAAGCAAAGGAAAATATACTTTTTGTGAAAAAGGGAAAATTCTGGGAAGGATCTGGATTATGGCGGCCATTACACACGTCAATCTGGTGTGATCTGATCAAAACCACAGATTGATGGAATTTGATGAGGTTGGTTTGCGACGTTACACGGTCAATCCAGCGAGATCTGGATCGCAGTAGATCTTGGTAGATCATGATCCACGGTGGTCTTTGGTAGGGTTGCCAACTTTTTGCATTAATTTTCGCGTGATATCGATCGATGACCTGAGTGGTACAGTATTCAACATGCCAGTCTACCACGCAAGAGGTCCCGGGTTCGATGCCCGGACAAAATTGAAATGATATATTTTAATTTCTGTGACGGGTCTGCGTACAAGAAGTACCTATCTATTTCGAAAAGTAAAATCAGTTGTCTAGGGTTAGATGGCGCTGTGTGTGTAAAATCAAATATCGCTATTTATAATACTAAATTACCAAGCTATCAACTATCTGAGTGCCAAATTTCATCCAAATCAGTTCAGATTCAGAAGGCTGAACTGATTTTGATGAACTTTGGCACACATACATGTATAGTTTAGTTTATAGCCTGGTATAGTAATAATATAGAGGTAAAAAGTATTTTTCAATAAATTGCAAAAAATATAATAGGTAGCTTTTGAGAAATTTATTAAAAAATAAAGTGCTCATTTATTTTTAACTAGCTTCCTTTGAAAATATACATAGGCTAGGTACTTCCTAGGATATCAAACTAACTGTGTGCCAAATTTCATCATCTTTCAGGCAATCCAATTTACTTTAACCGACTTAAAAAAATGAAGAGGTTCTCTGTCCATCTGTATATTTTTTCGCATGTAGTCATGGGCGGAAGTTAGTTAAACATAAATGTGGGCTAATCAGTTCAGCCTTAAAAAAACATGTATCGGATAGCAGTAGATTGCGATGAGCAGACTGCAAGTTCTCTATTCGTTTGTATGTTTGTTTTTTAATTATTTTTCGAATGTCCACCCACGCGGATGTAGTCGCGGGCGGAAGCTAGTTAAAAATAAATATGAAAGACTACATTTTTATAAATATTCCAACAGTAAGTACTATAATGTTTAAATGTTTTAAAAATAATACTATTACCTCGAAAAAAAGGTGCCAACCCTAAGCCAGACCACGCCAGATTGACGTAGATCGCGCCAGACCGCGCCAGATTGAAACAGATCACGAACAACGTTACACAATCAATCTCTGTCAATCTGGCGCGATCTGGCGTGATCAGATTGTGTGTGTAATGGGTGCCTAATACTTAATAACTTGTATGTTTTAAGCGTTTAATTAGCTCAAATTGAAAACACAAAGGAACGTTACGCAAAAAATTTTTTTGCTAAAATATGAAAGGAAAAGCCGAAAATTCTGAGAAGGATTAAATTAATACAGCCTTTCACAACTTGAAAATAATTTTGTGGAATTCATTATTTGAAAGCAACGCTAAAACGCTAAAAAAATTCATTGTTTTACATTAAAATTAATTTGGATTCTGATAAAGAAACTCGGAAATCATGAGAAGAAAATCCATTGTTTCACACTTTTAATTTAAATACTTACTAAAATGTAAGAAACAGATTTGTTTCTATACAAAAGTAGTCATAATGATGAACTTTGCAAATAGATTTTAGGTTTTATATAAACAAAAATATAGTTCACAATATGGTTGGTCTAGTGGTCCGTCCACCCGTGTAAGACCCGGGTTCGATTCCCAGGGGGGTACAATTTGTACTCGATTTAGTTGGTGGTAGGGCTTATTTAAATTTAAAAAAAAATAGAGAAAAGTTAATTCTACTACCTTTTCGATGACTTGCTACGTCGTAGCTCGTAGTTGCACAAAAATTCATATAAATTTTTCTATTATGTTACAGATAAAAAGTGAATTAGTTGTTATACATTATTGGAACTGGACAAAATCAAGATGGCGTTTGTCAAGCTTCTGTTTTGCTTGAGCTTCGTGCACATGGCGATTGCGAAAGGTAAGAATATTCATCATATCACCCAACATCCACTGCGAATAATTCGACTTTCTTTCGTGATTAAAAATAAAATAAAAATGTGTTTATTGACAGAAAGTTGTAGAATGTTACATTTTAGTACAGTTTGGCTAATACTAGTGATGTACAAAACTCGAGTCGTCGAGTTCTACTTTTGAAGACGCGAGTCGGATTGGCAGGACTCGGTGAGCTCGGTAGACTCGTAAGCCCGAGCCTAGCCGAGAAACGAGCTCTCTGAGCTACGCATCGAGGCTTCAAAAGAGTTCAAGCCTTCAAATAAAATTAAAGAGCTCGAGTCTTTTAAGCACTGTTCAAGAAATCACCCTGTATGGGAAGTCGTCATTTTTCTTTCCAAAGACTCTTAAAAACAATCGCAGTACAGACTCAACTCAGAAACCCGTTTTTTAGGGTTCCGTACCCAAAGGGTAAAAACGGGACCCTATTACTAAGACTCCGCTGTCCGTCTGTCTGTCACCAGGCTGTATCTCATGAACCGTGATATCTAGACAGTTGAATGTTTTACAGATGATGTATTTCTGTTACCGCTATAACAACAAATACTAAAAGCAGAATAAAATAAATACTTAAGGGGGGCTCCCATACAAAAAACGTGATTTTTTTTGGCGTTTTTTTGCTCGAAATTAATAACAACAACAGGTAGACAGCTGAAATTTTCACAGATGATGTATTTCTGTTGCCGCTATAATAATACGTACTAAAAACAATTTAAAATATTTATTTAAGGAGGGCTCCCATACAACAAACGTGTTTTTTCTCGTTTTTTGGTACGGAACCCCGAGTCCGACTCGCACTTGGCCGGTTTTTTTTGCATTTATTACTATTTTATTTTGTTCTAACCGCACTTGACTTTCACTGTGAAATTGGCTATTAAGCGTATAACAATTTCATTGCAAAGCTCATAACTCGTGCAGTAGGTGCAAATTATTCATAGAAACTGTGGTCACAGTGCATGAGAATACCCAGTATCTCAACTATGCATGAATCAATGATTCGGTGGTAGGGCTTATTTCAAGTCCGCCTGGCTAGCTATCACCATCTTACTTAAGTCTGACGCCATAACAACAATGAGGATCAGTAACAGGTTTGAATCCTATAGTTTTATTGATATAATATAAACACATATTGATAGCTATGAAACCTAGTGAAAGAATTTTTGAAATCCGTTTAGAAATGATTGAGTTAAAAGGGTTTGAAGGAAATGCCAAGCTCAATGCAATATGTGCTTTATCGCGTACGACATAAGGTTCACGTCGGTCGTGATGACGTCATAGGGACCCCCAAAAAATCAGTGTTTAGCTCTTATAACTTCTCAGGTTTAAAAGATATCGTAAAAATGTTTTCACAGTTATTCATATGGTGGCATTAGCTTTCTAATTAGTCATTAAAAAAAATCGTTACTGATCCTCATTGTGTGTTCCAGCAGCTAGAGGTAAGATAGCCAGATCCTCAGTGATGAAGACTGGGTGTAGTGCGCCTCATCCTTCCAGGCCTTATTGTCACTTAACGTCAGGTGAAGTGAAAGCCAAGGACAAGGATCAGGTTGTGCATAAAAAAACCTTATTTGAAATTAACGTTTTTTATGAAGGTATTTTTAAAAGTCCAATGATCTCATTGTTCGATTTAATTCATGCAACTGATACATTAAATAATATAAGTATGTTTCCTTTCTTGCCTATGAAATTGCAAATTTTTCTCAAACTCTGTCATGCGAATTTTATATCTTCTATGATATAAATTTTACTATGTCCATAGCAAAATCTTCATCGAGAATGAAGGTTTAAGGTGGTACGTCAAGTTCAGTAGCGCCACTAATGGAAATAAATCAATTACGTTTTATCAAAGGCTTAGATTAAAAGTTTTGATAATTTTGCGCAAATAGAAGAGTAAAGTGCGATATTTAAATATTTTTTCATGGCCTCAAATATAAGCAATAAGTTATGCAAGTCGATATTGCCAAAAGTGGCCACTTTTGGCCAAACACAATTTCTAGTAAAAATACATTTTTTCCCAGAACATTCTACATTTATGTATTTGCATTTGGCAAAGTTTACGGTATAATGTTTTTAGATATACTTCTAACTGAAAAAGATGAGTTACTGTTTCATTTTACTTTGTGTACTGTGGTAAGATCAGTACCGTGAAATTCGTACAGCTTATAGTGCTATTAAATGCAATAAAAACCGTTTTTGGGTGTGTCCGAATAATCACGAATGTCGGTCAATTGTGATCATTAGACGTGATGATGAAGTTTAGTTTTTTTATAACTTAGGTGGCAGACAACAACTTTTTTTTTAAGTTGTATGACCGAAAGTGGCGCCACGGTGAATTTTATTTAATGTTGTAATTAATATTAATCCACAATTTTGATAAAACTTTACGTGGAATTTTAAGGTTAGTATTTTTAAACGGTATCATTACACTCCCTCTAAAGTTAAAGGGCAAAATTTATAAGCAATAAGGCCAGTAGTTATGTATGGGTCAGAATGTTGGGCTATGAAAAAGATGGATGAAAGGAAATTACATGTAGCAGAGAAGAAAATGTTGACGTGGATGTGTGTTGTGACGCAAATGGATAAAATAAGAAATGAGTATGTCAGAGGAAGTCTGAAAGTAGCACCAGTAACAGAGAAGCTGCAAGGGAATCGTCTGGCTTGGTTTGGGCATGTTATGAGAAGGGATGAAAGGCATGTTACTAGAAGAGTAATGGATATGGATGTTGAGGGCTGGAAAGTATGAGGAAGACCGCAGCAAATATGGGTGGATTGTGTGCGGAATGATATGAATGTGAAGGGAGTGGATGAGGAAATGACGAGTGACAGGAAGGAATGGAAGAGAAGGACGCAATGCACCGACCCCAAATAAATTGGGATAAGGGTAGGTGGATGATGATGATGATTACACTCCCTCCTCGTAGTCACTGCTACAAGTAGATAGCACAACTGCTAATAGTTGCCGTTTGACACAATTGCTATCTACATTACGAGGGAATATAGTGACACCTCACTACAAAGGTGTCCTATAGCGGGTAATTTTGAACTTACCATCCAAATTTTAAGGAAGTGTTCAGTCCATGAAACTGAAAAACTTTCTCTAAGGGACATATGGTCAAATATGTAAAATAAAAATCGACTTTCCATACAAAATAAAAGATATCACGTGATCAATTTAGTATGGGATGACCAAGATTTTGTGGCGAAATTTGACACATGTTTCTTATAGAAAGTTGTTAAGTTTCATGGATTGGACACATCCTTAAAATTTGGATGGTATGATCAAAATGACCCGATATATATTCTACAGGGTCATTTTTGGACCCCTTTTCAAATTTTGTCAGGTCATCCTATAACAGCAGTACAATCAATTTGTGAAGTATTTTTTTTTCTACTTTTCCCTACACAAATTGAAATTGTTGTCACTGTTTGCGCGCCGCACGGTCGACCCGCGCGAGCCCCCCTCCCGCCACCCGCCTTCCCCCGCTCGCGTCGCTTGCGCGAGGGTAAGCGTGCGCACCTAAATTTTTTGGACATAAAAAGTGGCTGAAAACTGTGAATTTAAAAAGAAATAATTCAAAATTAATTCACCTAATTTATTTTTATTACTTCCTTGAACTTATATTTGATTTTGTAAAGAGGTCGCAAAATGATCCTGTATACCATGGGCCCTAAAAAATCCACGCAAACTTTTATCAAAATAATCTGAAGACGCAGGCCCATCTTTCCCACTGGGCACTCTGGGCACTTGCCCAGGGCCCCGCGATCGATAGGGGCCCCTTGTTTCTTGCCAGATCGGTTAATGATAACGGATGCTTATTATATTACGAAAAAAATCCTTGTCAAACCACATAGATTTTTAATCACTAACTTTAAATTTTAAAATAGTTACTTTTATGGATTATACAATAATTGTTCTTATCAAGATTACAAGATTAGTGAATAAAACCGATTAAGTATAAAAATCGCGCTGCGCGGCCGTTTTTCTTTAATTTAGACAGGCATAATTACGAGATTAATGAATGAAACTGACTAATAATCGCGCTTCGCGGCAGATTTTTGCTATTCCTAGATAAGATTTTTTCTAAAAAATCTGTCATTTTGTGCCTCATATACAGGCATCCTCTCCTACTTTGATGGTAACCCAAGTCAAGGTCATAGGGGCCCCATTATCCTAATGTGCCCAAGGCCTCAAATAGGTTAAAGACGGCCTTGTGAAGACGCCGCCGCTTGCCCGCTATCACGCCTGGTGGTACTATGGGCAACAGCGTCGCTTAACCAGTTTGCAACAAAATTCGTGTGCGCGCGTATCGCCCCTACACGAACTAAACGTATGTAGTGTCGGCGCGGGCGTGCAAGCGATTTTGACCTTAGCAGTGGTTAAGCGTCGCTGTTGCCCATGGTACAGTCAGTGGCACGAATCATGAAATCGGGTGGGGATTGCGCGGAACGCGTATTTTGTGTATGCGTAGCGGTGAGGGGTGCGGGCGGCGGGAGAGGGGCGCGCGCTATTGGTCGCTCACAAGAGCACATGCGCGAACTTATCCCCACTCCGTCGAAAAATATTCAAGATACATGCGTATCACTGTAAGCGATGATGTGATCTACGATGGAACGCGCTTGCCTAGAAGAACCTATTCACTCACAACTTGAGGCCCCAGGTTGTGCCTATCGCGAAACAGACTCCTTGAAACTCATTTGAAGAGTTTAATATTTGATGGCAAAATTGATATGGAGAAAAGAAAAACAGCTCTTTCTCTGATTAAACTGCTAAAATCTATGAAACGGATATTTTTTCCATATAAAAGAACTGGCCCGCACTTCCAGTTCTTTAATATGGAAAAAAATAGCGGTGATGTCATGGCCGAGGTGAGCGGACCACTAGATCACAGAGGCTGTTAAAATCTGACACTTTTTATCCACAACGGGATAATGCTCGGCCTTCACCCCACCTGATGTTAAGTGACGATAAGGCCGAAGGTGGAAGCGCACTACACCCGGAATCCTCATCACTGAGGAACTGTCTATCTTACATCTAACTGCCGGAAGGCAACAATAGACTATTTGACTAATTTTGGAAAACCATTTTAAATTATTCCTTATTACGTAATAACCGCACCACATTGATATTTCAGGAAAATAAATGTATTTCATAAAAAAATCAATGTTGAAGTTTAAAATTTTAAAACCGCGCCAAAAACGCTATGGCGCTGGACACGTGATTTGTTGACGTCACATGCCTGTAAACATTGTAATATCCATAGCCATTTGATAGCCATCAATCGCGGATCCTAGTCTGTGGTCGTGCCAAACGCCTGAAGCCATATTTATTTACAGGCATGTGACGTCATCGGTCATCTTAGAGCGTTCTCGCCACAGAAATAAATTCAAAAAATATTGCATTTTTCTAGGTGAAATTAATCAATTAATAGACTTAATTTAGTCCATTTAATAGTTGAATATGTTTTTTTACGCCATTATCTGTTAGGATGACCATAATTTGTAGTATATTTTCAATGTTGTCAAATTGTCAATTTTCTAATTGTTGTTGCGCCTGCCAGGCGCAGGCATTGAAATAAGCCCTACCACCAACCAACTTGGTAATCAATAGTTTTTAAATAAATACAACTATTGCCATTTCTCAAGTCATAAAATACCGAAAGTCAGCCATTAGAGGATTCGATCCCGGGATCCCGGTTTTTTTTGGGATCCCGGGATCCAGACCGTTCTTCAATTTTCGGGATTGAGTTTTCATAATACCGGGATTTTCGGGATTGGTTATTTAATTTAAAAAAAGTTGCAAAATATAGTGCGTGATGCTAAACGCTCAGTGCCAGTGCTCTCAATATAATTGCACGCCTATCATTTTTTATATAAAATAAAAGAAAACTATTTTCATTCCAGCAGCAAGCAAGCATCACAAATTAACCCAGCGGGTTTGCGGTGGTTTCTTGGAATAAAACTTTTTTCATTTTGAACTAAAATGATAGACAAACAACTCTCACTGGGTTATGCGGTGATACACTTCAGAGTTACTGCTACTGAACAAAAATGTATGAACATTCTTCAAGATTAGTTTAGAAATGAGACATTTTGTGACTCATGAATATTATTTTAAATCAGTTTTTGCTAAGAAACTACTTTACTACCTACATACTAACTTGGTTTTTACATGAAATCCGTCTATTTGGTCGACATTACCAGAACCAAATTTTGAAGCCAATAACCTATATAATCATTTATTTAGCATAGTTCAAACTGAATTTTGTAAAACTTTTAAACAAAAAGTCATCAAATGTAATGATAGTACGAAATTTAGTGACTGGGCCACACCCGGCATATATAAGAGCAGAAGGAAATTATACGAACTTTATGCAGAGAAAGCTACTTCTAGTGATCCTAACTTCATTGAATTTGTCAAGAAGTATTCACAAACATTCAGAGAAGTCTGTATCTTAGCAAAGTCCAAGTACTTTGCAAATAAAATTAAATTAGCAGACAATAAAATTAAGGCTACTTGGAATATTATTAACAAAGAAACGGGCAAATCAAAATCCAATATAAATTCCTTCTGTTTAAAAACTGGTGATCAAACTTTTGAATCTGACAATGAGGTCGCTAAAGTTTTTGAAGATTTCTTTGCTAGAATACCTGTAGAAACTACCAGTACTCTTAGTGCTTGTCCCAACATCGCTGTCTCCCTTCTGGAGTCAAGTGTTGATAAGTGCAATGAAAGTTTTTCCTTTAAATATATAAATAGTGCAGATATCATTAAAGCTTTTAAAACAATTAATGTTAAAAAAACAGAAGATCTTTGGGGCATGTCAACAAGCATAATTAAATCAATAATTGATATACTAGCCCCTTACTTGGCTTTTATTTTTAACAAATGTATTGACGAAGGGGTCTTTCCTGATCTAATGAAAAATAGTAAATTGATTCCTCTTTTTAAATCTGGGGATAAAAGTGACCCAGCTAACTTTAGGCCAATATCTATACTACCAGCACTTAGTAAAATATTTGAAAAAATTATATATTCCCAATTATTAGATTACTTCACATACAATAATATACTTCATAAAAATCAGTTTGGTTTTTCCAAGGGTAAAAGTACTACTGATGCTGGAATTGCACTTCTCAAACATATTCTTGATGCTTGGGAAGAAAAGCAAGATGTAATTGGCATTTTCTGTGACCTTTCTAAGGCATTCGATTGCGTTGATCATCAAACACTATTAAAGAAGCTAGAACATTATGGTGTCTCTGATAAATCAGTTAGTCTTATGAAATCGTATTTGTACAATAGAACTCAGAAAGTAGTGATTAATAGAACTGAATCTACTGGAGCCCCCATCAATATGGGTGTGCCACAGGGATCAATATTGGGCCCATTGCTGTTTCTAATTTATATAAATGACCTTCCCAACTACGCGAATAATTTATGTGAAACAGTACTATTTGCGGATGATACTTCTTTAGTTTTTAAAGTAAACAGAGGTAATAACTGTTCGGACGAAGTAAATAGTGCCCTCTCTAAAGTTTCATACTGGTTTAATAGTAATAATTTAGCACTTAACCCCAAAAAAACTAAATGTGTTAAATTCTCATTACCTAATGTTGAGCAGACAAAATTAAATATTAATTTGAATGACGATGAAGTCGAGTTTATCGAGAGCACAAAATTTCTAGGTATCACACTAGATTCTCGACTGCAATGGGATCCACATATTGAAGCCTTGTCAAGTAGACTTAGTTCAGCGGCATTCGCTGTTAAGAAAATAAGGCTTTTAACTGATATTGAAACGGCAAGGTTAGTATACTTTAGTTATTTTCATAGCGTAATGTCGTATGGACTGCTATTGTGGGGCTCAGCTGCCAGTATTGAAAATATTTTTGTACTCCAAAAAAGAGCTGTTCGCGCCATATACAATCTACGGCGGAGAGATACCTTGAGAGAAATGTTCAAAGAAATAAATATTTTAACTTTGGCAGGCCAATATATTTATGATAATTTAGTTTATGTAAGGAAACACTATGATTCATTTGCTAAGAACAGCAATATTCACCAGTTCAATACAAGAAATAAAGATAAACTTGCCGTTCCAAGATTTAGGCTTGCAAAAACTAGAGGTTCATTTATGGGGAAAGGCATAGCCTTTATTAATAAAGTTCCACAACAAGTGATTGATCTTCCTTTGCATGAATTTAAAAACCATGTTAAAAAAACGCTCATGGGTAAAGGTTATTATAAAGTAGATGATTATCTTAAAGATCTAAATGCGTGGAAATGATGTAACACATAACTTGCTAATAAGTACTTTGTTGAAGTAATATAATAAGTCTATGTTGTTGCCAATAATCCTGTCACCCTGTTGTAATTTTCTGGTAACGATATATTCAAGTTTGTAAATATCGTTACTTATGGCTGTTACAGCTGATAAGTTTCTTGCGCCCGTTCTTCTTGTCAGCTAAAAAAGTCTGGAACGGGTGGTAGGAAAATATAGACGATTCAAAAGTACTTAATAATTAAGTTTATTTGAATAAAGCTTATTTGACTTTGACTTTGACTTTGACGACGTTAAGAGAGGTTTAGTCAATTATCTTTATTTGCATAGTTTGTTAATTTTTTTTTTCAATTTATTATTAAATGTCGATCTTATTCACTCTTGAATAATATTTTTTTATATATATAAAACTGTCAAACTAACCGGACTTAAAGTCTAGTTAGACTTAATTTGACTCTAACTTTGATTAATTAGTGATTAGATTAGCTAAGTGTGTATTGTAACGTAAAAAATGTTGGCTTTTGTTATTAAAATTTTGATTAAAGTACGTCGATTTTTGACGAAGCCGAAAGTTTTAATTTTTAATCTTCAATCCCGAAATAATCCCGGGATTCCGGGATTGCCTAAGTGTAATCCCGAAATCCCGGGATCAGAAATAAGGGCCGGGATCAAATTCCCTATCGCTAACACATCATATCGCCGTTTAGCCTGTGCCATTGAACTTTAAAGCTAATCACATACGAGTTCAGACACCTTCTGCTCTCTAAACTCTAAATGGTTGGGAGGTACCGTTAATTTTTTGTAACATCTAATTAATACGCATAATAAGATCACTCGTAGGTGGGTGATTCTTCAGACAATGTTCATCAATCGTCTGTGTGGTCTACTGGTTCGCCCACCCGTTAACACCTAGGGGTCCCTGGTTCAATTTCCAGGGGTGTACAATTTATACACGGTTTGGTTGCTGGTAGGGCTTATTTTAAGTCCGCCTGGCTAGCTACCACCATATTACCTAAGTCTGACGATATGACAACAATTTAAAAATGTTGTTTTCCGGCAGTTAGAGGTAACACAGCCAGTTCCTCAGTGGTGAGGATTCCGGTTGTAGTGCGCTTCCACCTTCGGCCTTATCGTCACTTAACATCAGGTGAGATGAATTCCAAGCCCCGTTGTGCATAAAAACTAAGCAATATCCCGTTGCGACTTGTGGATAAAAAAAATCTTCTTCAGTTCAATTTTCTCTATCGGTTTTTATGATTCAATTTGCGAAGTCGCGTCGGGGCTTCGTCGTCTTAACTATATTATCTTCCTGATGTTTTTTTTTAAACAAACACTGGGCATATCTATAGGGTAATCGGAATTTGCATTGGGAATACTGCCCTGCAAAGCCAAAACACTGTAACTTGAGTTACATTATTTAAGTGTATTTTATATCCCTATAAAATAATTTTTCAGTTTTATATAATATATAAGGAGATATAAGTATATACAAAATACTGTAATTAAATTTTATTTATAGTTTGTCATGCCAAAACACCCTAATTCAAATTACAGTGTTTTGGCTTTGGGGTCGTCCATTAATCACGTGAGCCTCGAAAGGGGGGGGGGGGGGGTAGTTGAAAACATCACGAAGTATCACAAGGGGGGACGGGGGGGTGTAGTGAGATATCACGTGTATTAATTTTTTTTGTTGAACGCGTGATTTTTAACCGAAAACTGCGTGTAATTGAAAACTGTTGAGATTTTTTTGGACCAAAAAAAATACACGTGATTTAAAGTAGGGGGGGGGGGTTAACGGAAAACCTCACCATGCATCACCAGGGGGGAGGGGGGGTTAAAAATTAGCCAAAAAAACATCACGTGATTAATGGACGCCCCCTTTACTGATTTCACGAGACAAATAGTTACCGTGTTATGGTTAGCCAGTTTTGTCGGACCTATCGTGCAGTAGCATTTAGCATGGAGGAGTAGCTCTACGATAAGTGGTCGTGCCCAGAGTCGCGTCACGATCACGCAAAAATGTGTACGAGTGGTCGCAGTAGAAAAATTGCAACCAGTGATTTAATTTTATTGAATCGTGTACAACATTATAACCATCCCACTAGAGCTACTATGGTGTCAAAATTAAACAGTATATCAATTAAAAAGGACAATAATAGCACCCGCAACAAAGTGCATATTGGCGCCAATAGATCATACGAACGTCGAATTTAATAACACTGCCAAGTATTCCAAATTCTATTTTAATAATTCACGCAATTTAAGTCTCTTAAATACATTACCTTTTAAAAAAAGTCAGGAAAATGTACTGGAGATACAGTGTTGTGGGTACAAATAGCAAAATTTCTTACGGTTTTGTTACGCCAATACACGTTTATGAGTATTATTGCAAGAATATTCACTGTATTGGCCTAAAACTTACATGGCTATATAGATCATAAAAATATCTTTCGATTTATACCTAACATTATACACTTTAATTGACAACTATAACTCAAATCGTCAAAAATATGAAAAAACTTTTCGTTTCTCAAAACGGGTGTTTCAAAGATACAGTGTTTTGGATTTATAGGGCAGAATATTAATAGGCTGTTTTCACAAGTATGTAAAAACAATCCGTGATGAGCATGAAATCATGCAAAGCGATCATTGTGCAAAAATTCACTGCCGCAAAATTTCTCTGACACTTTTTGTCTCAATTTCGACACATCCATCTTAACTGATCGGCTATCCAAACCTATTACCATTAAAAAAAACAGCTCAAAGCGATAGACAGGGCAAAAAATTGACACATCAGACAGTTAGCCGAACGTCAATGAACCGGTAACACCGTTATTACTGAGTCATCAAGGCACAAACTTATTTGGCAAATTTAATTTGGCAGATGTAATTAAAATTACGGCGTGGGCAAGAATTTCATGGCGTGGGCGTCTTCTCCAAAAAATATAAACCAGATTATTATTTTTTCTATTTTTAAAATTAAAAAAAAATCCTGGAATATCGTTAAAAATCAAAATTTAAGCGTTCGATCTTGGTTTTTTATTGTATGTCCGTAAATAATACTCGAGTTTAAACTATGACTTTGATTAAATTTTTATGTATGAATTCAGATTGTCCAAAACAAAAAAAAAATACATTAAATTAAAATTTAACAAGCATTGTGAATGCCGAAAATCTAAAAATTCAATAAAAATTAACCACTTGAAAATTTTTTATTGAGGTATAAATGCTGTAAATAATAAAGATTCTTATACAACCTTGTCACGCGCATGCATACGATATTTACCTAAATCTTTATTTAAACAGCTGTGACATTATGCAACGATTATTAAAGAGCAAATATTTACTTCTTAATATAAAATGTAGGTCAAAACTGTTCTATAAAGATCTCTTTATGATGCAGTACTCTAGACCTCAACACATTTCGTAGAATCTCGGGCCAACTCAGACTATATTCAGTGCTGTAGCAAAATAAAAACAAATGACGGTAGAGTTTTCGAATATGGCCAGCAGACTTTTTCTTTTGAGCTTGAGTCCAAGGTCTAAGCCCTGGATTCCTAGGCCCTAGAGGCCCTAGAGCCCTAAAGGCCCTAGAGCACTAGAGGCCTTAGACCCTAGGCCAACACCGACCATGATGACCATGGTTTGAATCCTGGTAGGGACATTTGCATTTATTGCTTCTGAACATTGTTAAAATTATTCAGCAATATTTGCTCCTCTAAGCTTTAGAGAATATCATCAATGTGGGAATTGATTTGAAATAGTGCCCCTCAAGGATCACATCTGGGTCCTCTTTTGTTCTTATTCTATATAAATATTTATATCTTATTTCGTATCATGAACGTTTACTTAATTTAAAGGGCATTTCTATTAATGAGATCAGACTATCAGCCGTATTTCCAAACATTACTATGAGGTCTCACAGTGCCCGCGGACGCACAGCGTCCCTATCCAACTACCAATCACACGTAATACGTTAAACAAACGAACCAATCACAGAGCTCTGTTTCAACGCACTGCGTTCGCATAAGCGAAGGTCGTTTGAGTATTGTTCTTGAATATATTTCAAGTATTGTTAAATATAATATTGACAACACCTTTAATACTGTTGCTGTCTTTTCTAAACCAGAATATGGTAGATACGTACCGTCAAGCTGAATAACTCTTATTAAAGGATCAACTCTGAAATCAAAAATAGCTGTTTCATACATTCTAATATTTTCGTTTTCAATTTTTGTTTGAAACAGCTGGTTTTTAGGGTTCCGTACCCAACGGGTAAAAACGGGACCAACTCCCATACAAAAAAGTGTTTTTTTGCTGTTTTTTGGTACGGAACCCTTCGTGCGCGAGTCCGACTCGCACTTGGCCGGTTTTTTAAACGATTTTAGAGTTGGTGCCGTAGTAAAAGTTGTTCAGTTTGATGTTCTCTATAATATCGACCACATTCGGCGTTAGGGATTTTTTTATGATGTTGTATATCTTTAGGTACATATTACTCCCCACTGTTAACCATCATATCCATGAAATCAGAACCTTAACCAATCATGATAAAGATACAATTCCATCAGACATACACAAGGTTGTCAAACTTGCATTATTCACTCCTTCCCACGTACAAAGAGACCTTAACTTGCCAAAAATGGCGGTAGAAGAATTATTCCAAGCACATGTGGAGAACTTGAGCTTTAATGCGAAGCTTTAAGATTCATATTTGAAGGTGCAGATGGTAAATTAGTTCCTCCTACGTTAAAACTCCCACATATTGTTACACATGCTTTTGACTTAATCATTTGTGGAAGCTTGGTTACTAAACGAACTGCGACTTTCAAATTAATCTGTTTAGGTACTTTATCTTTGTATTCTTCACATTTCTTGCATGCACATTCGATTATAAGTACTATATTATTTTTATTCTATGATTTTACGAATAGAATAGAAGTGACATTGTGTTTGAGAATAGAATAGAAGTTACTGTAAGAAATTGACATTTCAAAACGCCGTGATTGTCTATGGTCAGCGAAATTTTACGTCAATTAAATACTTATTTCTATTCTATTAAAACTTTGGTAGCATCTACAAAAATACAGACTTGCTTAAATATCTTTATGTCATTCATTATTTTCGTCTTTGCCTTGAAACTTTTTTCGTTCTATGGGTTCACCTAAGTTCTGCTAAGTCACTCCATTAAGTAGTTCCATTGTCTTCATTGTTAACGGTCTGTGATTTTGTTAGACATTGAACCCTGGTTCAAATTATTGACGATAATTTATGAAATAAATGAATCACTTAGGCGGCAATATCTACTCAATGTCAGAAATGAACTAAAAATTGCGTTTTTGTGGACGTAGGCGTGGACTTTAGTAGACGTACATAGTTTATTTATGCAAACACATTACACATTAAATGTGGCGATTTCCTATACAAAATACTGTTTAAAAAATAGAGTTCATAAAAAGCTTGGAATTGTCTGTACAAGTATGTACATATATAAAAAAATAACCCAGGTATTCGCTTTACTCAAAATGTCATTGAGTGTGGATATTTTCACTTTTGATATTAGCTATGATTCAAATGAAAAAGGAAAGGAAATTACTTAATTAGGTAAAGATACTAAGAATTTTGTCGTAAGATACATTTTTACTCGGATTTAAAGTAAATAAAGTAACTAGATGTGAATTTATTCTTTTTTTTATTCACAACGGGATAATGCTTGGCTTTCACCACACCTGCGGGGCTACTCAAATGGCCACTTTTCTATTCTTTCGCTAACTTAAAAATTAAAAATAAGCCATAAACACCAAAATAACGTGTCGTAGGCTTGTCGATTCTGTACAATACTACAATGTCTGTGATTTACATAAACTTGCGACGTCTGACTTGATCATTAATTGCTTATTTTTAAGATTTAAGTTAGCGAACGGATAGAAAAGTGGCCATTTGAGTAGCCCCCCTGATGTTAAGTGACGATAAGGCCGAAGATGGAAGCGTTCTGCACCCGGAATCCTCACCACTGAGGAACTGGCTATCTTAGTCTTACCTCTAACTGCCGGAACACAACAATTTATTAATTGTTGTTATGACGTCAGACTTAAGATGGTGGTAGCTAGCCATGCTGACTTTAAAATTATATGGTAGTTAAGACTTGAAGGCGTAAGAACACTTTCGCATTTATAATATTAGTAACTCTCATCATCATCATCATCATATCAGCCGCACGACACCCACTGCTGGGTATATGCCTCCCCTAAGGATCTCCACGACTATCGGTCCTGCGCTGTTAGTAACTCTACTAAAAGGCATTTCGGTATGGATGCTTTTTACGATGTTCAATTTAAACTTGACATGAAATAGGCTCTTGACTCTGGCTCCGTGAAATAAAATGTGGTCTCATAAAATTTCTGTCATTATGTTTGTATGACGAATAATTTATTGTTTCCCGATTTAGATTTATGTAGGTACAGCGACATGCTGGGCTATCAGAACAGGGTAATCAGTTTCAATGAATTTTAAACTTAGCTGAAGTATAAGGTACAAAATTAATTGCCAGTTTCGTGTAACTTGACGTGTTGCTGACTGTACTTTTGTAGTTGAGTGTTGTCAGGCCTCCTTCACTCGCTCAATGTCGCGCGATAAGTACCTACCGCTAGCCGTTCGTGCGAACGAACAAGTGAGCAAAGGGCCGCCACACGCCCGACGCCGTACAAGCGCGGCATCTTACTGCCTGCGTAGGTATTACTGTGCCGTATACGGATGTCAAAAACAAAAAACCAATAAAAAATTGTCGTTTTCCACATTATGATATACGCTAAGCAGTTCATTTAAAAGAAGACAACCTTAACGTTGCGTCATTAGAAAAGGTAAGAGCACGCGATAGAAAGAGAGGCAACTACTATGTGAATATAAACTGTACTGCAGGCCATTGCGCGACCTGAATTGCACTTTATTGTGTCGGAGCAAAAGTCGCTATTTATTTAAATTACTATGTGGCGTGCTGCTTCTGTACTTTGTACTATTACTTATTCTGTGGTGTTGTCCGGAAAATTAGAACATAAACTAGCACTCATGAAGTATGATCGGAAACTCACGTGCTTTAGTGTACGAATCACGAAAGATGAACTCATGAAGAAAAGACTTAAGACAAAATAATAATTCAATTTCATATAGAATTTTGTCTTAAGTCTTTGCTTCATGAGTTATGATGCGAAGATGGGCGCCATTTGTGGTCATCTTTCGTGATTTGATTACACACTAAGCACCTTGCAGAAAAATTCGTGTGCGCGCGTATCGCTCCTGAACTAAACGTGTGTTGTGATGTGACGGCGCGGCGTGGCGTGCCCGCGAGGAGTGTTATAGCAAAAGTGTTATCGATAGTACCTCCCATTGCATCTCAGCCAACTACAATAATAGACATTCAATGAATAGCCTAGCGTTTATTAAAAAAGAAACTTTGACAATTTTGTTCGTCTTATTGTAGCTAAAGTTTCCACTAGTCTGGCTAGCTCAGCCCCTAGCCTGTATTACACAGCGCAATTTGTAAAATGCCTCCAACCTCGCCGGAGTATATTACTAAGATCATAAACAACGTTTGTTCTGCGACTTTTCCGAAAAAGACAAAGTAAGGTTGTTGGTGATTTTACAAATAATAAATCTACGGCCCGCGAGGAAACATAACCACTACACGGTACGCGAGAAAAATAAACTCTTTTCTTAGGTACCTACTGTACTCGCAATTATTTGTCTTATATTTTTTTAAAGGAGACCTAGCACTTTGCTGAAGTTGTGTACCTTTTTAGGGTTCCGTAGCCTTAAGGCAAAAAACGGAACCCTTATAGATTCATCATGTCTATCTGTCTGTCCTTCCGTCCGTAGGTCACAGCACAGATAATAATAATACTATAGGTCACAGCCACTTTATTCCGAAACTATTAGGATTACACAGTTGAAACTTGGTAGGTTGATGTATTTTGTAAACCGCTTTAAGATTTTTAAACAAAAGTAAAAAAGAAATGATTAAGGGGGGCTCTCCATCAGTGGCGAGGGGTGAAATTAAAGCGAAGGTAAGCCGCTCTACAAAAATGATGAAAAATGTTATGATCTGCATAGTGGATCATTGGGGTCGTGGGATTTCCAAAGGTAAGCCGATGGGAATCGGCTTGTATGGACCCTTCGCCACTGCTCTCCATACATGGAACTGAAACAGTTTCTTTTTTTTTTTCATCAAACCAATACGTGCGTGGCGTCTATGTATATGTAGATAGGTCTTTAAAAATGACATTGAGGTTTCTAAGACAATTTTTTCTCCAAGTCAACCGTTTGAAAGATATACACTGCCAAAGTGGTAAAATGTGCCCCCCCCCCCCTCCCTCTCTAACTTTTAAAATAAGAGAGTGAGAAATCTAAAAAAAAAATCAAGGTCATTGTGTTTTCACCATCCAAATTTTAAGGATGTGTTTAGTCCATGAATCTGAACAACTTTCTCTAAGAAACACATGTTCAAATGTGTAAAATAAAAATTGACTTTCCATACAAATCAAAGAGATAACGTGATCAAATTAGTATGTGATGACCAAAATTTTGTGGCGTAATTTAAGGCCAGTATAGTCGAGCGTCGTAGGCATTTAGCGCTACCTCCCTCCCCGCAGAGCGAGCCGCGCGAACGCATTTTCAAATGAACTCTCTGTGTTCTCTGACCCCGCAGACCAAGCCACAGAATATAGATATTTACTACGTGCAGAAAGGACACTCCCCGCCCGCGATTTCATGTGCCGAATCTAGTGCTCTGTCAACTCTCATGCACTGCGTGAACGCGCAATATTTATTTTGATAATTCGAACTAAATAATTATGTTTTTTATGTTTATGTATTGTTATCAATAATGTTGTAAATCAATAAATAAGTATGATGGGTATGGGTACTTACTAGGTAAAAAATACATTTAACACACACAATAAAATTATAGGTAGCTAGGTAGTTAATTCGAAGTAAATAATTATTTTTGTTTATTCGAATATTATAGTTCGAATAGGTACTTGTTGTATGGTCTCTGAGTTTGAATTAACTACTTGAATGTGAATAAACAATGAATTCATTGAGTAAATTCGTTAGTGGAGTGTCAACTCAACTGCCAATATAATTATCTACAAATAAGTACCTAACTAAACATATTTGAGCACTCACAACAAGCTTTTTTTGTGTAACCGATATTTTATTTTAACTTTTTTTTTAATAATTTGCCGATGAAAAGGGACCTCCAAAAACGAGTAATCAAATATTAGGGTCAATTCATGCTGCAACCGAATCGAAGCGCATCGAATTGTTTTGAATTGTTTGATGCAAAGCAAATTCACTCTTATTGTGTTATACTTCCCAGCAACACCACCATGGCGTAGAGATTTTTAGATAACCTCAAATGAAAGACCATAAAATGTACCTAATTGTACCCTAACTCAAAAAATTGTACCTCTGATAGTTTCAGAGAAAAAATCACTTGATTGTGGCGTTTCCAGGAAGTATACTTCCTGGCAACGTGACACTGTACCAGATTCCAATTGATCTTATAGTAATGGCCAGAAATTGTACTTAATTTGTACCCCATTCAATAAATGAAACATGCAGAGTTTCGATAAAAAACATTTTTAAATCTACTCTTATTTGACCTGCAATACATGCAACGGACGTTGGGAAGTATACTTCTTGGCGACGCCACGCTGTACCAGATTCTAATTGATCTCATAGTAATGGCCAGAAATTGTACTTAATTTGTACCTCATTCAATTATTAAAACAGGCAGAGTTTCGAAAAAAAATAATAAAAAAAATACTCTTACATGATTTGATCTGCAATACATGCAATGCACGTTGTTATTGATATAAATTGATGTTTGGCTAAGGAATTATTATGCATTATGCAGTAGTAAGACCATAGAGGCAACCGCCTCTGTAGTCTAGTGGTTTGCCCACCCGTGTAAGACGCAGGGGTCTCGGGTTCGATTCTCAGGGAGGTACAATTTGTACTCGGTTTGGTTGGTGGTAGGGCTTAAGTCAAGGCCGCCTGAATAGCTACCACCATCTTACCTACAATTACTTACAATTAATTTGGTACAAATTAGTGACATTCATTTGGTACTATTAAGTACAATTTATTCGGTACCATATAGTACAATTTTATAGGTACAATTTGTACAATTTATTTGGAAATTAGTAGTACATTTTAGGTACTATTTGGTGCCATTCATTTGATACTAATAAGTACAATTTATTTTGTACAATATCGTACAATTAGTAGGTACTATTTAGTACAATTAATTTTTTATTAGGTACTATTTATTACTATTAATTTGGTATTGATAAGTACAATTTATTTGGTACCATATAGTACAATTTATTAGGTACTATTTATCTATTCATAATTTTTTTTGTACAAATACATAAAGTAAGGTAGAAATGGCGGACTTAATGCTAAGAGCATTATCTATAAGTCAACTAACAGCAAACCAATAAACACGAATGTGGAACAAACAAAGAAAAATGATATTCACATGCATACAAAATACATTAATACATACCATTAAATACATCTAAATATTATAAAAGAAGATACTGATTGGTGACTGACATATCAACGCACAGCCCAAACCGCTGGGTTTAGAGACTCCAAATTTGGCACATTGATTCCTTATGAAGTCTAAGGGTGCACTAAGAAAGAGTTTTTCAAAACTCACCCTCTAAGGGTGTGAAACGGGGGTCCAAAGTTTGTATGAAAGTCCCTCAGTTTCGAAGCTAGGGTCTTCAAATTTTGTGGTTAGACTGACGATTGAAAATTTATATACACGTGTTTAAGCGTTTTTGAAAATTCTACCCCCGAAGAAGTGAAAAGGGAATTAATTTATGAATAGAAAATTCTTCATTTTCTATGTAAAAATCGCTAAATTTATAATTTAAGCTTATGGATGGAAATCTAACGCAACGTATATCGTTACTGTTAGTATTTCAATACTTATGGGGATGAAATGGGTGTGAAATGGGGCAAATAAACCTAAAAATCGATATGGATGTCGTTATTGGGGTTTCCTAGGATGACGATTGCGAAAATAACATTTATTTTGAAGTTCAACACGGTGGACATGATGTAACCTCTAAAGGGGTGAAAATGAGGTTCAAATTTTGTATGGAAAATAGAATATAAAATTAAAACTTTAACTCTAAACTTCGCAGAAGCACGTCTAAAAATAAATAGGCACACACATGTTTTGTGATTTTGATAATCAACCCCTTAGAGGACAAATAGGGTAAGTAAACCTAAAAATCGATATGGATGTCGTTCTTGAGGTTTTATGGGATGGTGATTGCGAAAATGACATTTATTTTGAAGTCCAACACGGTGGACATGATGAAAAAGAAAATAAAATCGAAATTACAACAGCATAAAAAATTCGTCGGAGCACGTCTAAAAATAAAATCAAACACATAATTTGTTATTTTGAAAATCATCCCATAGGGGGTAAATGGGGTAAGTAAACATAAAAATCGTTATGGATGTCGTTCTTGGGCTTTTATGGGATGGTGATTGCGAAAATGACATTTATTTTGAAGACCAACACACACTGCTTGCTGGTGGACTTGCTTCAGCCCCTAAAGAGGTGAAATAGGGGATCAAACTTTTGTTAAGGGGTCGGGGACGGAAAGGAGTATGGGAGAGGGAGAGGAAGAGGGAGAGGGGCAGAGAGAGGGAGAGGAAGAGGGAGAGGGGCAGAGAGAGGGAGAGGGTAAAGAAACGGGAACGGGATAATAATATTCTAGACCCAATTCTGATTATTGCAATAAACTAGCTTCCGCCCGCGACTTCGTCGCGTGCATATTAGAGAAAATCCTTAGGGAACTTTTAACCAGGATCCGACCAGCCGTTTTTACGCGATTAGGCGGGTCCTCACCAAGCGAGCAGCCTCGTGCGAGGCCCGCCACACGCGGCAAACGTCTTGCCTCGCGAGGCAGTGCGCTTGGTAGGGACCCGCCTAATCACCTCAACATGTGGGTGTTTTTGTCAATAAAATTAGATGTATTTCACGCCTTTAAATTATCGCTAGTTTAAGACCAAAGGCACTGTATAGAGTAAAATTTACTGAGAAAAGTATTTTTTTAAAACACGTTTTTAAAACGGACTAAATTATTCCAAAAATCGGACTAATAATATTAAAACGGACAAGTAAAAACAAACTAAAAAGTAAAAAATAAATTCTTCTGTAAATATTTATAACCCTAATAACTTATACCTACAGAAATTTTAAACCAAAAAACGTGGGGCGCATGCTATAGACAATATAGATGAGAAACTTTACAAAACGCGCCCCACGTTTTTTGGTTTAAAATTTCTGTAGGTATAAGTTATTAGGGTTATAAATATTTACAGAAGAATTTATTTTTTACTTTTTAGTTTGTTTTTACTTGTCCGTTTTAATATTTTTAGTCCGATTTTTTGGAATTATTTAGTCCGTATAAAAAAGGTGTTTTTAAAAAATACTTTTTTTCAGTAAATTATTATTTTATGCTTTTTAGTTAACGAGCTAAGACTAAAAATATACCATCTCCTATCGGAGCACTCGTCAAAACGATTCAAACGAGCCCAAACTCGATGGGGTTGCATGGTTTTATTATTCATGGTCATTTGACCGGCAGCGGCGTCTGGCGTCTAAATTGTCGGCGGCGGCGGCGTCATCGGCGTAATCGGTGTGGATGGTCAAAATAAGTAGAATAAAAGACCTTTAGAAGCTTTTCAATTCCGTCATCGTTGAGGGCAGAACGCCGAAGACATGGAACATAAGTGAGGTCATTCTGTTCTTTAAAAAGGGTGACAAGGCCCTCTTGAAGAATACGAATCTTACGAATCGTTGCGCTCGCAAGTTCGACGACTTCCAATCTCCCGAACTAGCCGCGTTCTGAAAAGGCTTTGGCACCATGTACCACATCCATACGCTGCGGCAGGTTATACAGAAGACCGAGGTGTATAAACTGCCACTTTGCTTGGCGTTCGTGGACTATGAGAAAGTTTTTGATTTGATTGAGACCTGGGCAGTGCTGCAGTCTGGTGCACCAATAGGACCAAGAGGAGGAAGGAAAGGAAGGAAGAGGTGTTGAGGCACTTATAGGAAAATGTCACCATTTCGGCTCGAGTACAGAATCAGAGCACAGATCCCATCCAACTACAGCGAGGTGTGAGACAGAGACAGAAGTTATTTTTCCGAAACTGTTCACAGCTGTGATGGAGGATGTCTTGAAGCTCTTGGACTGGAAAAGACTCGGTATCAACATTAATGTCCAGTACCTAACTAACACACCTTCGTTTTGCCGATGATATAGTTTTTATTCATGGAAGACTTGAACACAATCCTCGAAGTTATCCGTAGTGCCTCCCAGAAAGTGGCTCTTAGAATGAAGATGGATAAGACGAAAATCATGTCGAGTGCTCATGTTGTACCCACTCTAGCTCATGTTGGGAACACTACACACGAAGTTGTTGACCATTACGTATCCCTAGGACAGACAGTCCAGTTAGGTAAGTTCAACTTCGAAAAGAGATCTCTCGTCGAATCCAGCTCGGTTGGCCAGTATTCGACAAATCTTCGAGTCCAACTTACCTCGGTGTCTTATCTCAAGACTAAAGTCTAAGTTGTGTGTGTGTGTGTTGCCATTGTTGACTTATCGCAGTAAAACGTGGTCGCTAACTACAGGTCTCATAAGAAGGCTCTCACCCAGTGTGCAATGGAGAGCCATGGTCGGCATTTCCCTGCGTGATCGAACCAGAAATGAGTATATGCGTAGGAGAACTAAAGTAACCGATATCGCTCGAAAGATTGTTTAGCTGAAGTGGCAGTGGGCGGGACAAATTAGCGAGACGAACCAAAGGCAGTTGGGGCGGAAAGATTGGAATAGCGACCGCGTACCGGACGACGCTACGAGGGTAGGCCCCCGACAAGGTGGACCGACGATCTGGTGAAGGTCGCGGTGCGCCGCTGGATGCGGGCCAAGCAGGACCGATCGTTATGAAGACCCATGAGGGAGGCCTATACCCAGCAGTGGGTGTGGTGCAACTGATATGATAATGATGACTAAATACTATTATAAAATCATAATAAGAAAAACCTCTATAGCAACAATCAAACTAATACAAAAAGAGAGGAAAAGAATAAAATTTTATGAGATTTCAACGGGGAAGTACCAATCGCTCCTAACTGAGACTTTTTTGAGAAATTAACTTCCTTTAGGTGTTGAATTCAAAGGCATCATTGTTAGGACTAGGAGATATTGGCACTTCGCCGTCGATATGTAGATGCAAGTTAGTTTAGCTTTTGTACTTGTTTCTTACAATTGTACTCTATGGTACAAAATTAATAGTACTAAATAGTATCTAATTAATTGTACTAAATGGTATCTACTAATTGTACTATATGGTACCAAATAAATTGTAATAAATAGTACCTAATAAACTGTACTGTATAGTACCAAATGAATGGCACTAAGTAGTACTAAATTAATTGTATTATTATGGTACCAATTAAATTGTACTGTATAGTACATAATTAATTTTATTACATAGTACCTAATAAATTGTACTAAATAATACTAAATTGATTGTACTAATTAGTTTGTAATTAGTACTTTATTAATTGTACTATAATATGTTACCAGATAATATGTACCAAATGAATGCTTTTATATAGTACCTATAAAATTGTACTACCAAATAAAATGTGCCTAATAGTACCTAATAAATTGTACTATATGGTGCCAAATTTATTGTACAAAGTAGTACCTAATAAATTTTACTCTATGGTACAAAATTTATTGTACTAAATAGTACCTAAACTACCTTCTAATTGTACTATATCATACCAAATAAATTGTACTACATAGTACCTAATAAATTGTACTATATGGTACATAATTAATTGTACTTAATAGTACCAAATGAATGGCACCAAATTAAGCCCTACCATCAACCAAACCGAGTACAAATTGTACCCTCCTGAGAATTGAACCCGGGACGTCTGCATCTTACACGGGTGGGCGAACCACTAGAGCACAGAAGCGGTTGCCTCTGTGGTCCTACTACTGCATAATGCATAATAAACATCAGTTTATATCAATAACAACGTGCATTGCATGTATTGCAAATCAAGTAAGAGTTTTTTTATATCGAAACTGCATATTTTAATTATTGAATGAGGTACAAATGAAGTACAATTTTTGGCCATTACTATGAGACCAATTGGAATCTGGTACAGCGTCGCGTTGCCAGGAAGTATACTTCCTGGCAATGCCACAATCAAGTGCGTTTTTCTCTGAAACTATCAGAGGTACAATTTTTTGAGTTAAGGTACAATTAGGTACATTTTATGGTCTTTCATTTGAGGGTATTTAGAAATCTCTACTCCATGGTGGCGTTGCTGGGAAGTATCACACCGTCGACTCGTAGGTAAAGTCGTGATTGGTTGACACTTGATTTTGAGCCGTGCATCCTCACCGGCCAACGTACATAATTATTTTTCTCCCTTCAGCAGACAGATTCACCCAGGTGATTTATGTGTACCCTTAAGTAGATTAATGCACCCAGGCTAAAAGCAACCTCATTATCACCAGCCTATTCATGTTTCAACTGCTGGGGCATATTAGGCAATAGCCAGAAGAACAAATAATGTCGGGGAAAAAGTGAAGTTCGCTAAAATTTGTAGTGATTACTAGTAAAAAAAAAAACAGGTGCAAGTGATTTTCGACCATATTGACATTTATCAAAATAACTGTTTTTAATGAAACAACAAAGTTTGTGAACAAAAATATGGGAAAAAAACAACCGAATTTCAAAGTAAATAAGACGACTAACGCTTGCGCCGATCTCGGCAGCAAGCAGCAGTGCGCTCCAAGTTGAACCGTAATGTTATGACCAAAAGGCTCAATTTGAAGTGAACGGAAAATTGTCGCGACCGCATAGCTGTGCGGAAGCATACTTTTAGGCTGCGTTCAAACGATAACACACGACCCGACCTCAACCCGAACTCAACTCAAACTCAACTCAAACTCACCTCAACCACAGCCCACTATGAAATACATCGCTTACAATTTTGAGTCTTATGACACTTTAATAAGGTCCTGTGTAATGTCCAGGTGAGTTTGAAGTGAGTTCTGTTTGAGTTCGGTTTGAGTTTGATTTGAGTTTGGGTTGTGTACGGGTTGAGTTTGAGTTGAGTTCGGGTTGAGCGCGGGGAGGGTGCAGTTGCATCGACAAAATAAAAAAAGAGCTTATTAATGTGTCATAAGATTCAAAATTGTAAGTGATGTATTTCAAGTAGTAGGCTGCGGGTGAGTTGAGTTTGAGCTGAGTTTGGGCTGAGTTTGGGTTGAGGTTGGGTCGTGCGTTATCGTCTGAACGCAGCCTTACGGTACAGTCAACGGCATGCTGGGCTTCCACAATGTGTCAAATTACTTCAATCATTTTTAAACTTTAAGTCGAACAGTTTAAGGTTCAAAATTCATTATAGATTTTTGACAGTTTTGTACTTATAGCTTGATATGCTGCTGACTGTACTTAGTTTTCTTCTTCATCTTCCAATATAAGTAGAATCATTGCAAAGTCAACCATTTTATAAATTATACGATAGGTATATTTTTTATTTTATATTTTATTTATAGATAAGTATTTATTGCTTAAAAGTCATCAAAATTAATTACGCGTTAGCTTGTACTTGGTTGCTGTATCCAAATACCTACTCTATGCATTTACAAATTAAACTAAATTGGTAATTTACACTAAATAAAATTTTACACTTAGATTACCTACTGCGTTTCCAAGTCTTATACTACTCTTCGAGTATCTAAAAGATTCTCAATCGACTAGACGCGAGAGGGGGAACACAGCGCGGCAGCAAAAACGACACAGGTCCTACGCCGACGACGCCTCGCAGGCTACTAAACCAAGATTCGTCGTGCGTTTTATTATATATTAATTTTTAAATAAACATAAAGTCACTTTTTGAAAAAGTAACCGTAAAATATTCTGCTATATGTCATTACCTTTTTTTCTATATATTATTTGTGCGTAAGAGATTTATAATCTTTAAGTATTATTCAAAAAACAATGAAAATATTCATTGTCTTTGCACATTTTTATAGTCGAGTGAAAATACGAAAATCGTGTTTTTAACCGTAAAATAATCAAGTTCGATTATGAAACTACAACATATATTTTTATCTGCTCAAAATAAATAATGCTTGATTGTTTAAAACTGAATCAAAAATAAGTTAATTTGCAATATACTGCCCTTAACATAACATGTTTCTTACAGAAAGTTGTTTAGTTTCATGGACTGGACACATCCTTAAAATTTGGATAGTAAGTTCAAAATGACCCGATATATTATGCTGTAGATCTTAAGTACCTAATTAAAAGCAGCGGGCCAAGTAGCTAACGAATCTTTTGTTAATATCAAGTTAAGTGGCGCCACCATCACCACGCCAACCACTGACCTGTTTTTTTTTTCTGTTTAACTGGACTGGCTGTCTGTATGATTTGACAGCAAAGTTTTTGTGCCTATTTGAAACGCCTCTAGCGTCTGTCCAAGGAACTAATTCTAAGGAATTATGGTCTCTCCAGACACCAGACTTTAGTACCATAATGTCCCTCACGCTAGGTTGCGTTCAGAACCTTCGCTCCGAGTGCAACCTATCCACAACCAAACGCTCTAACGGCGTTCCAAACATTAGAGCGTGACGTTTGGTTGACACAACCATCCCGTTCCAAACGTCAGAGCGTTGCAACCAAACAACCATCAAAACTGATGGTTGTAAAACGCTCTGACGTTTGTCTATAGAAAAAATGTCAATGTCATTTGACATTATTTTGTATTTTGATGTTTTTGTGTCTAATTTTTAAAATAATCATGGTAGATGCTCAAAAAACGGATTTCATTTGATTTAGTATAAAGAATAGTTTAAATTATTCGTATTCCAAATGGAAAATGAAGACTTTGTATTGACATTGACATTTAAAGTTCTTGGTCGTTCCTAACCTTAGAGTGAGTTAAAAAACAACCAAACAACCGCGCACTAAGGCTCTGAACGCAACCCTATGCTCACGCTACGTCCTACAGCGCCAAAATGGCGGAAATCAAATAGGCACAAGAACAGTTTGACAGCAGCCAGTCTAGTGGAATATATAGAAGTCAATGACGCCAACTTATAAAATTATTGTCGCACTATAAAAACTTGGCGCCATTATCAAAATAAAAATGCCGCCATATTTCAATTACACGAGGTATATTGTTAATTATCTAGCCCCTTTGTTAAAAACTACGTGCTAGCTTTATCTAGATCTTAGGCTTTATGTGTATGGTCTTTAGAAAGAAATTTTCAACATACTTTTACTCGAGATGGTATTATTTTAAATACTTTTGTGACTAAAGCATATTACGTCGGTAGGGCTGTCGATTGAATTATTGAATAATTTTTAACGATCTAAGTATAGATAATAAGTAAATCATAATAATAATACCTAAAATTAATGAAATATATTGTAATGTGACCTAAATGAATTAAATTAATTTAATTAAATTTTTAAATAAGTACCTATCTGTAAACTTAGATGACTACTATTGTCTATGGAACCCCTGTAAGAATAGCTTTATTGTGTTAAAAAAAAAAAAATATTTTCTGACTGTAAACTAAGGAATTGAGCGCGCGAAAAATCAAAAATACGTTGAAAAGGTTTTTTTTTAATGTTGTGTTCCGTCCGGCCGGCGGCTAGGGGTAAGATATAGTCCGTTTCGCAGTAGTTGAGGATTCCGGGTGTAAAGGGGCGTCCATTAATTGAGGCATTTAGGGGGGAGGGGGTCGAGCCGAATCTCACCCAATCTCACGTGGGGGAGAAGGGGTCTCGGCAAATATCACGTAAGTAATTTTTTTTCTGCTTAAACAGTATCGCGAGGAAACTGGGTTAAATTAAGTTAATCATTTTTCTTACCAAAATATGACTAAATCCTAAATATCGCCAAAATCACGTTATTAATGGACGTTCCATGCGCTTCTAAAGTCACATAACGTCTAGTGAAATTAAAGACAAGTAGGTACTTACCTGCCCCAGCGTGTAATGGAGGGAGCCATGCTCGGCGTTTCCCTGCGTGATCTAATCAGAAATGGGGAGATCCGCAGAAGAACTAAAGTAACCGACATAGCTCGAAGGATTGCTCAGCTGAAGGGGCAGTGGGCTGGACACATAGCGAGAAGAACCGATGGCCGTTGGGGCGGAAAGGTTCTAGAATGGCGACCGCGCACCGGACGACGCTCCGTGGGTAGGCCCCCGACAAGGTGGGCCGACGTGAGGGTGAAGGTCGCGGTGCGCTGCTGGATGCGGGCAGCGCAAGACCGATCGTCGTGGAGATCCTTGGGGGAGGCCTATACCCAGCACTGGGTGTCGTGTTAAAAATGTAAGCAAGTAGTGCCAACCCTAGCCCTACCACAATTAATTACCACTCCTGGAACAAAGGAGATTCCTGGAATTGAACCTGGGACGCGCGGTCGTGTTTATATGGCGTCGTTTTTGTTTAGTGATGTGCCGGACGTCCGTATCCGATCACGATTTGCACGGGAAAACAAAATGGCCGTTAAAAAGGACATTTCGCGATTTTACGACAATAAAAGTTTGGCATCAACTTGTCACTCGTATTTATCTAGACACAGGATGTGAAAGAAAAATAACCACTTTTTGTACAAGTGTCGATCTGTCAAATGGTTTTTTTAAGTTACAACGTGTTACAAAATAACCCCTAATACCGAATACGGTAGATAGGGACCACCAAACTAAACAACTTTTACTAGGGACCAAATCCGAAATCTCGAAAAAAAAATCCGCTATTTCATACATTTTGATATTTTCGGTATTAATTTTTAAATGAAACAGCCGATTTTTTTCGCGATTTCAGAGTTGGTCCCATGGAAATTATAATATAAATATGTATATATATTTTGAATGTTATTTAAGTAGGTAGTTGCTTTGACGGGGTGTCAAAGTTACGGCCCGCGACCAGAAGCTATCCAGTGAGGATTTTAGACGGCATTCGAGCCACTACGTATTGTAAGATAATAAAATATGAGATCTCAGGTATCTGGATCTTCAAGCTCAAGATAACTCCTTTTTATTAACGTTGTATGAAAATAAAGATTTTAATTTAGTACGTATTTGAGTTTTTAATTTTGAGTCTGGCCCGCTAACACGCTCTTAATGAAAAATCATTTTGACACCCCTGCCGTAGACCATAGGTCTGTTAGGTAAAAAATCACATAAGTTTACATTCTACACAAGAGTAAAAAAATTGTCAGAGACCACAGGATTATCTTTCTTAATGCCTTTAAAACATTGCGTACAGATAATAATGAGTGTCAATATGTTCTTTCCACTTTAACGCCTTCGCGCGAAAAAGCACAGTTTAAAAATAGCTTTGCCCGCCAACCGCCATTTTTTGCGGACGACATTAATATTTTTTCCGCTTTTAGTCGCCATTTTTATTTTTGTTTTTAACGTCCATTAGAGTCTAGAGCATAGCGAATATTTTTCTAAGTCTATGGTCTAGAGCAGGGGTGTCAAACTAATTTTTCAAAAGGGCCATTTTTTAGTTAAGAGCGTGTTAGCGGGCCAGACTCAGAATTAAAAACTTAAACACATACTAAATTAAAATCTTTGTTTTCATACAAAGGTAATAAAAAGGACTTATCTTGAGCTTGAGGATCCAGATACCTGAGGTCTCATGTTTTATTATCTTATAATACGTAGTGGCATCGAATGCCGTCTAAAATCCTCACTGGATAGATTCTGGTCGCGGGCCGTATTGAGATAGCTTGCGGGCCGGATGCGGCCCGCGGGCCCTAACTTTGACACCCCTGGTCTAGAGTGTGGTATAGTATCTCTTCTACGTCTGTGCCATAGACTTAGAAAATTTTTCGCTATGCTCAAGTAGACGGACAAAGGTGCGAGTGAGAAACCGATTCTTACGGCTTATGCGATGTGCGAGAAAGAGTAAAATAAAACTGACAGCTGAACCTGGTTTGACTTGATTATCATCGTTTATCACCTCGGTGAAAAGCGTCAACAAGATTATTTTTATCGCGATCGGGTCGGTTTGGCTCTCAAAGCTATATAAATCAATAAAGGTGTCGTGTTCTGTACTGGATTGTAATGTTACTTACGACAATAACCCAAATAAACACTCATTTCACAGGTAAATATGATTGTACTATTACCATTTTCATAATTCATATTTTAGTTGAATATATTCCCAAACACACTAAGTTATATACTAATATGATGCTATTAAACGCCTATTTCCTAAACAAAGGCTGATTTCTAAACATTATGTGTTAGATAAAAAGATATTATGTCCGTGAACTTGAGAAAATAAGGCGTAGATATTGATCAAAAATTATCGATATCGATACTCATGTCGATGATTTCAAATATAACTTTGTTTGTCTTTGTGAACACTGACAGTTTTATTTAAAGCTGCTTGTAACCGACAGTTTTCAAATGGTAAATTATACCAACTTAAGTACTAATTTAACAATTTTTTCCAGGTTTTCTGTATATCCAATGATTAAATTAAACTGGATAAATGTCATAAATAAATAAGCAGGGAGCCTCAAAGGAGACCTTAAGAAATTATTTAAATAAAATTGTTCAAAATCTTGTTTGTGTTTTATTTATTAGAGCAATAATACATTATGGTTATCGACAACCTAAAATGGACTTCAGTGCATCTCTAAATTCACGCACACGTTTACATATTTACAAACACTGGCTCATCTCACTTTTGGTTTCGCAGCCAAGTGAACTCTGTTCGTCTATTCCAGTGGATATTAAGTTTATGGTCTGTGCTATGGGGCCATCCATAAATTACATCACATGTTAAGGGGAAGGGAGGGGGTCGACGAAGTGTGACATAGTTTGACAAGGGGGTGGGCCGTGGGAGGGGTCCTAAATTTCGTGACGTCAAAATGAAACAAGTTTCTGATCTGCTGTTTTAATTAGATAATAATTTTTGATGTATTATTGTAAAATATGTGACGTCACACTACGGCGAGGGAGGTCTCACTAATGTGGCCAGCTGTCACAAGGACGGGAGAGGTCAAAAATCATGAAATTCGGGTGTATTAAGTACCTACGTTTGTTTTACGTATTATTGTTTGGACGCTATGAAACCTTATAGTAAAGTTTGTGAATACGGTGTCAAATTCTTAGCAGGAAATTCTTATAAGTCCTTACAAATAAGAAAAGATTTCCTTTACTCGACTAATTTATTATTTACAAAGTTCAAAGCTATGTTAAGCATTTTGTTAGTAAAAGTGAGTGCTTTCGAGAATTATAATTTCTATTGAATTTCTTATTTGATCTTTCATAAAGGGTTTTCATAAGCTACATATTGAAAAATTATTAAAACTTTTAAATGAATAGGGAATCTGTTATGTCAAATAAAATTCATACTTGATAAATGTAAGTTTACGAAATAAGGTTTTCAAACTTATTTCGTCTACCGCCCACTTTAAGAATCAATTATTTTCTAGCGCTCGAAATAAAAAAAAATAGGGAGGGGGGCCGCCCCCCTCCCTGTTTTTTAGGGCACCGTACCCAAAGGGTAAAAACGGGACCCTATTACTAAGACTCCACGGTCTGTCTGTCTGTCACCAGGCTGTATCTCATGAACCGTGATAGCTATATAGACAGTTGAAATTTTCACGGATGATGTATTTCTGTTGCCGCTATAACAACAAATACTAAAAACAGAATAAAATAAATATTTAAGAGGGGCTCCCATACAACAAACGTGTTTTTTTTTGTACGGAACCCTTCGTGCGCGAGTCCGAGTCGCACTTGGCCGGTTTTTTATTTTACCATAAGTATACACCGTCATTTTGTAGTCGTTTTAATTAACTTAAGGGAGTGTTCTACTAATGAAACTAAACATTTTTGCCAAAGAAACATGGGTCGAAAAACGTCAAAAAATTTTGACTTTCCCATACTAATACAATGTGTTAGTTGTCTAGTTAGTATGGGAGAACCAAAATTTTTTGTGGTTTTTCGACCCATGTTTCTTGGGCAAAAATGTTTAGTTTCATTGGTATAACACACCCTTAAGTTAATTATAACGACTACAAAATGACGGTGTATTTGTGTAATTTTACTAATTACTGTAAGTGCAGGCACGTATCCAGACTTTTAATTCGGGGGGGGACAACTGCATCCCGCAAACCGGAGAGTGCCTCGCCCGCTAAATTTGAATTTAGTCTTGTACTCTGTGTTCTGGATTTCGGGGGGGGATAAATCCCAACTATCCCCCCCCCCTTGGATACGTGCCTGTGTAAGTGGTACTATCTGCCATTGTAATTAGAAAATAATAAATAAATATTTTTTTATCGCCCACTGAAAAGCAACTTATTTATAACAATACACGAAGGAACACTTATTTTTATTATGTTGCCTATTCAAATCAAGTTACAATACAATCACAATATTAATTTTTGGTCACGCTAAATGTGAATTGTGTTTCTGTTTTACTAAGTACTCTTTCTTTTTTTTGTCGCTAGTATACAAACGTACAATGAAGAAGGAGTATAGTTTACTCGTCCAATTTTAGAATTCACACATCTACGCAAAAAGCTCTGCGTGCACGGATTCGCCGCGGGTAACGCACGAATTATCCAATTATTCGGGATATACGCGTATTAACTGCAATTTACTAATTAAAGCACACTGTAATGGCGGTTTGCATCCTCCTAGATTGTAGCTAAATAACAAGCCATGTAATGGGGCACTTTTTTTTACCTTTTTACAGACTTTTGCCACTGTGCACAGAGTACGATGTGCCAGAGACAAAAAAAATGGCGGCTCAAGTTTTTATCAAAAATGTTATAATTATCTTGAATTCCATTGTGTGTTAATAAATATTGGCTAATATTTAAAAAGATAATAAGTATTTACAATAGTGAGAAAATAAAAAAAGTTTGCGAAAAAAAATCTGCTGTAACAGCGCTGGTTTTTTTTTTCGAGATTTCAGAGTTGGTCCCATTGTTAAAATTGTTCAGTATAATGGTCCCTATCTACCATAATATTTGGCATTAGGGGTTTTTGTAACACATTGTTAATTTTTTTGTATTTATCTGTTTACAATATGTAATCTAGGTAAGTACGTATATTAACTACGATACAAAAAATTAAGTATGTATCTTTGTTGATCTTCAAATTTACATATAAGTTTGATTTCAATCAATTAACGAAAGAATAATACCTATACTAAAACTTTTTGTGACAGCTCTCATAATATTTCTTTCAATCAATCATTTCCATACTATAATTGACTCACATCATAATTATTTAATTGGTATTTTAATTCTACATACACGATAGTGGGAACAAATCTATATTGGCATACTTCCATTGTTCTTTGAGAACCAGTGCCTTAAATGTAGGTTCGAAAGAGATTGTTTATGTTTTTGCCTTATTATAACACTGCTTACCACCCCAGTTTTGCGTAGCTGTTTATGCAAAGAGCATGTTTTTTTTTCTGATTATAGGCCGACATAATCAAAGAGGCCACTTTCGCTGAGAAAAAGGTTTGCATTGTTGTTAAATTAAAAAGGATTCGTTTTGAAGATAACCTCTTTTGCATGATATTCCTTTTACCACAGAATAGATAATAATACTAGCGTACAGAATTTGCACTCCGCAGAATCGTTTAAATAAATAGCGACTCTAGCCCCGACACAATAAAGTGCAATTCAGGTCGCAAAGCGCTCCCTTCGCTCCAGAACATTCAATTAGTAGTTGCCTCTCTTTCTATCGCGTAGGTCTTATCCTTTCTGATGTATGAAATGATTCTTGTACGCAATTTGTCCTCTCAGAGGACGCCGAGCGCTTCATAGTCGCGCGCGGGGTGACGGAGACCGGCTTTTACTAAGTTCTTCTGTTTTTTTTTAACACGTACTTTACCTAATTTAAAAAAAAATAGACAGAGGTTTTGGCGCGCAATTTTGCCGAGTTAAGTTTGGCGGCAACTTATTTAAAAACCGGCCAAGTGCGAGTCGCACTTGCGCACGAAGGGTTCCGTACCAAAAAACGGCAAAAAATCACGTTTGTTGTATGGGAGCCCTCCTTAAATATTTATTTTATTGTGTTTTTAGTATTTTTTGTTATTGTGGCAACAGAAATACATCATCTGTTAACATTTCAACTGTCTAGCTATCACGGTTCATGAGATACAGCCTGGTGACAGACAGACAGACTGACAGACGGACAGCGGGGTCCGTTTTTTCCCATTGGGTACGGAACCCTAAAAAGGGAGTTATTATTACCACAGTTTATACCTATATTAAATAGTTTTTTTGACAATTCTGTAGCATACCAAAAACACAAAATGTTTTTTTTGTCCGAAATTAGTAAATGCTCAAGATATCCTAAACCGCACATGAAAATTTGTTGAGCATTAACTGATTCTGGATTAGCTTAGGTTAGTATGGTGATCATTTAACATAAACCATTTTAAAAAGTCAGCTGCAAACATTCTAAAATATCGGAAAAAATAAAATAAAAACAAACCAACAACTTTTTTTTATAAATTCGCCATAGAATTCTGTTCACTTTCACGAACTAAATAAGCAAGTACCCACTTAAAAAACCACCTAGATTTTTCATGAGAAAAATGTCATCCACGCCTAATACAATAACAAAATGCAATTAACTGAAATCCTAGTGCCGAGTCCCATGAGAACGACAAAATAACGTTGCCACATGAGAAAAATCCGAAAGCACTTAAACCAGCACATCTTTACAACAAAGAGATCTACGAAACAAGATTATATTTTTAATACCATAATGCAGAGTTATTACTACTACCAACCTCCTTTTCATAAATTATCTTTCGATTATATGATGGGATACTTTTTACCTGTGTTTGTAATGAGCAGGAAAATTAGATCATTTTTGTTCGTTAATTGGTGCTCATAAACGGGCAACATTTCTCGGCAATGTGTGGCTGCATCATTGGCAATTAATTTCTCGGCCATTACAAAAGTGTTTTGACTTTTGGGCAATCAATGGGAAAATAATGGCTCGGTTATTGGTTGCCGGTTGCCGGCAACTGTATGGCCGGTGATTCAAACTCCTGGGGCCCTACCGCCCAACTCAAAGCGATAGCCAAAGCGATAGCTAGACTATATCCGTCCTTGTCATATCATAACACGATGACAATGACGGACAGTGCACTGACGTCATTAACCAAAGCCAGAGTCAAAGTCCGTCCTTGTCATCGTGTTATGATATGACAAGGACGGATAGAGTCTAGCTATCGCTTTGGCTATCGCTTGAGTTGGGCGGCACCGGCAGGGCCCCAGAACGGGATACACATTCGGGCAACAATCGTGCATACTTCATGTTGCGTAGAACAGGATACACTATGCCATAACAATAGAGAGCGACTGAAACAACAATAGAACTAGCCGGGCAATATTGCAGTCGTATCGAGAGCTCAGCGATCGTCCGGCAACCTATCAAAACAATGTCGGCTTTACGTGGCCATACCAAACATGTTTGGCTATATGGCCGGGATATTACGGCAATATTACATAGTGTGTTTGGTATTGCTGAAAATATGGCCGGCAACTGTGTTGCAGCCACATAATGGCCGGGAAATGTTGCCTGTTTAGGAACACCTAATTGCAAAGGAATTTTATTGTAGAGTCTAATTTTCTTCAATGATTTAATAGTTTCTTAACTGTTACTTTTAATCTTGTTGTGTATAATGATATGTTAAATTCGTTTTTAGTTGTTTTTCGACACCCAAGTTTTAAATCCTCTATGAAAGGTTCTGAAACAGTTAGCTTATAACCAAAATTAAATTTTAACCGCCTCTAGTGGTTCGCCTACCCGTATAAGACGCAGGGGTCCGGTGTACAATTTGTACTCGGTTTGGTTGGTGGTAGAATCTGTCTAAAAGTCGGTTTACCTAAGAAATTATTAAATTGTTTAAAAAACCTTATACTGGTAACCCTGTTGGTGCTGTCAACATTCTAATTGTAAAATATCTATGGTAAACATTGAATTTTGAAACACAACATAGAATTTTGACAGCACCAACAGGGTTACCAGTATACTAGTCAAAACTTGTATTGAAATTTTACTAACTCGGACCACAGAATAAATAATACTGGGAACGGCCCTGAACTTGTACTATTATTTATTCTGTGCCTGAACTGGCTGGGCCAATATAATTCATCCTTTACTGTACTTTGCGCTTCGGCTTCCCTTCATGTAAAAGTCGGTCCATCGGTCTATTTTTTCTTTTTTAAATTTCGCATCCTATTAATTAGTGCGTGTAACGTTTTATTTTATTTCTCAATGTGACTATAGCGAGGCGTTTTATAATAAAATCAAGGACGGCTATAATTATCGACATCGATAGCAGGCTTTAATAGGGAGGGGATGTTGTAAATCTATCGATAAAGTCGGTTTTTATTTGTTTTTTTTAATAAAACGGTGTGTCTTTTGTTTTTTGAATTGCAGATAATTGTCTGGAATGCTTTATGTTGCTTTTTCTTTCGCTTAAGACTACATGATTTAAATGATAATGGGGCATCGAAGCTTTTTACCCGACTGCAAGAGGGTTATGTTTTTCGAGCGTATCTTGTATGTATATGCCTATGTTTGTTTGTTTGTATGTAATATTCTTTATTAGCTCATACCTTTCAAACGGCTGAACGGACTTCCATGATTAACATATCGTTAGATTTGTCTCGTCAGCCCAAGGGTTCTTAAGAAGGTGGCGTTATAAAAATACCAATATGGCGGCTGTACGGTGCTATTATACGTAGTGGAAACAATTTTATTTTTAGAATTCTGAAATATTTGCCTTATTGTATTTAAATATTGGTTTTGTAATTAAAAATACATAGTTTGTAGATGAAAATAAATATTATTATTAGGTACCTACTTTTTAAACAATAACTCTAAGTAATCAATTTTTCTTATGTAGGTACTTAAGTCTTCGATCATCTATACCTGTGGATATTGCATGACAATGGTATTTGTTGGACACTTCAAACTCCCCCAAAAAGCAGCCCACTATGAAAGTCCCCCATGACTTGTCATACAACTTGACATTTAGTGTCGCGTGAATTGTCAAACGGCATGTGCCACATTTCAGCTTTGTTATTGTATGACGTGCTATATCCTCAGGTATAGACGATCGAGGACTTAGGTATAAAAATTAGATAATTATTTGAAAAATCTTTTCAAATTCCGAAGTAATGTGTAAAAAAATATAACTGTCAAATCGTTCAACTATATTTTATCAACATAGTTTTAGCATAGAATACAGTTTTAGTCAATTTTGAGGGGTTGGTCCGCAGAGCAAAATGTCCTCGTTGATAAAACGACCGTAACGTAGTAAAGTCATGGGAGCAAAACGTTCGCAATTTTAAAGGGCCACGCATCAAATTGTCCGCAAATATAAAAACATTTAAAGTAAATCGTCACTAATTAAAAATTACATGAAAGCAAGACGTAGGTACATTACTCAAGAAATATTTTTTACAAACAGAACAAACCGAAACAACCGTCACAAATGCAATAAAAAAAATTACACCCTTCGTGGTTGTCACATACATCTGCGACAACTTTTTATAACCTATGCATTCTTGAAGTTACTAGTTGTAGGAGTAGTTTAAAACTAGTTTTCTCAAGATCCCGGACACCTGTATGACACACAGACACACTTAAGGTCATAACTGGTCAGTGTGGAAATGGCACGAAATGGGTGCGGTGGGGTGACCATGCGCCAGAATATGCTATGACATGTCCGGATTGGGTTTCTGTTTGGGCTTTTTCTGGTTTTTTCATTATTATTATTGAACAATATTAAAAAAATTGGCTAAATGCCAAAGCATTAGCAAAATTATCTTTTCTACATTTTTTCACGTTGTCACTTTTCTTTTCTCTTTCGACTTCAACTTTCAATTCGTCTTGCGTCAAACGCACGCCATACAAATTTTGACGTTATTTTGAGAAATATAGGCCCTAGATACTAAGTCATGAATTATTGCTTGCCCATGGCGCTTCAGGCATGCATCAGATGAAAGCGCAAGATGAATGTGAAAACTAACTGGATGTTGATTCTGCTTATGTTAACGTCGTAATCGTGTTTCAACTTACCGTTACCCAATTGACACTAGCGTCCTTTTAAAAACGTTACGTTGCGTTACAGTTTTGAACTTCGCGTTACGTAACTTCCTTTCCGGTACTTTACGCCACATATAATTGTGATTTTTAGGCAAAAATAGTCACTTTTTGGTTACCTACGTAACGTTTTACTGAGGGGTGGAGGTACAGAAAAACGTTACGGTGCGTTACATGGGGGGAGCGGGACTTAAAAATCTCCAAAAATTGCTTTACAATATACTTGAACGCTCCCTAACCAATATGGTTCGAAATGAAGAGACTTTTGTATGGAGTTTGTGTGCCGTCCGATTAAAAAGACTCAACTAAACGCTAGGTTTTTTTACATTCTCTTTGGACACAACCTCAAGTGGATCCTTATGTCCTTATTTCTCAATATTTCAATATGGTAACCCTAGTTGCGACCTCATCATAACATTACTCTTGGAAAACAGGCTTTGTGTTATTTTGTTGTTAACAACAAAGTTGTTTTTAATGTCGCTTGCATACAATGTGGTTGGTACCGTAAAGGTTTTAACAAAACAACTGAAAAATGTTGTTAAAATGCCTTGAAACATACTGGTTTATACTAACAGTTTTATTAAGATATAGGTTGAAAAAACTCAGACAGTCGCATCCGGCCGCTATTACGTGACCGATGAGTCGCTAGTGATGTGAACTGCTACCAATCTGTGATTAATATTAAATAATATATTATTACAATGATATAAAAAGTAAAAGTTTTTATTTATCATTAATTAAAAGCTAATAAAGCTGCAGAATATTCAAATGGGGAGGAAAAGCGCAATTTTATCCCGATAGGTGGCGTCTGGTCTTTGGTACCCGGCCGCCTCAAAGAAAGTGTCAAAACATATGGGAATCTCTTGGAGTATTGCACTTTTTAATTTTATACTGAGAAAATGCCGCATTATTATGCATGTAACTTGTAAAATATTGGAGTTCATCGATTTCCCAGTAACAAAAAAAATTGTGGGCAAAAAAATATCAAAAAAAATATGATTTTCCCTCGATTTTCTCCTTTGCTGAGCCTGAGAAACATTATAAATCAAAAGGAATGTTTCATGAATTTGATGAAGCTTCGCCAAAATAAAACAACATTTGAATTATAACAGCTTTGTTCTTTAATATTTCAACCTCAGCAGTTTCTAACATATTTATAACTTGGATGAATTTGATAGGTATATCAAATATAGAATAAGCCCAATATTGGGGCCAAACAGAGAATTAATAGAATTTTATATGCCAGAGTCATTCAAGAAACTTAGAATAATAAAATAAATATGATAAAACGGTTCGTGTAATTTTGGATGGTACAGAAATTCCAGTACAGAAACCTGAAATTACTATTGCACAGAAGGCATCATGAGGCAACTATAAACACGGAAATTCACACTCAGTTGCTTTGTTAAAATTTAAATCATATGCTTCTAATCTGAAATAAAAAGATTACTTGTAAATCTTACACGAAATTTAAAGAAATGTAATGCTTGTTAGCAATTTTTTGTAAGTTGCTATAAACTTTCTTGCCTGTTGTTTTGGCTTTTCTTTTCCGTAATTCTTCTTTTATCTGAGCTAAAGTTAGCATAGAATACATTGTTTGTCCGCAAAACCGAAAAAAATTCAATCTAAGAAAGTAAAATCACGCAATACACAGTCAAGACAATATAAGCTCAAACTGACAATTGTTCCAAAGACTGAAGCGCCATCTGTATGTTGTATTTTCTGATCATAATCAAGACATTTTTAGAATTATTATAAACTTGAGATTATAATTGACAAAACTTGTTTTATTGTTGTATTTGTTGTAGGAGTAATAAGCCGGTTCTTTGCAAAAATCCTAGGTCGATTATAAAGTACCGGATAATTGTAATCTAAGGTAGATATCGCAATCTTTCTTGCAATTTTCAGGATCTTTGAAAAAATCCCAGTATGTTTTTGACAAATGAAAACTTTAAAACTAATTGGATAAGTCTGATTGGACTCTTCTTATAGAACTATTAGGTAGCCGATAGCTAGTCAGATAGGCGAAGCATCTGTCAGTTCATAACGTTGACATCAGGCGCAGCCCATCAGCGCCATATCAGCGCGCACAAAATGATAGTCGTTCGCGATTTACCAGTAATATTTTAATGCGATTGCTGTCTCCGACTATAATTATCCGGTTTTTTGCAGTCATACTCGATTTTTTGTAAAGATCCTATTTGTACGAATATCCTACACTAGCGACCGCCCGCGAGTTCGTCTGCGTGGACAGTTTTTTGCTATCCTTCGGGAACTGTACGTTTTTTCTGGATGAAAGTTACCCTATGTCCTTATCTGTACCCGTGACAACGTGTATGCAAAATTTCATGATGATCGGTTTAGTAGTTAAATAAAACGTGAAGGCATGACAAACAAACAAACGAACTTTCGCATTTATAATATTAGTAAGGATTATGCAAAATACATACCTAATTAAATTCAAAATTTTACTCTACTCGTACTACTAAATAAAACTTTTTCTATCATTAGATCACGTTAATTTGGTTCCTAAGTTATTATTTTCCCATGCCTACAACGACAATAAAACCACAATGAAATCAAACGTACGTGACGTCACATTATGTCGGCCATGACACCACCGTTCGCGCCAAATTCGGCAACTAGTGACAGTTACGAAATCAAAATGGAAGACAGACTGTGGGCCGAGACAATTATGGATCTAGAGCCATGTCCAGTCTATAGTACACACGCACGTTTGGTCTGTTATCCTATTTATTTTATACTTCATCCTTCTCACCTTTGAAATTGCCGCTTAAGGATCATTCACACCGCACAGTCGCGTCTCAATCACGTCAACGGTCAGTCAAATTCCAATACTAGTTTTGACATTCTATCTATTTAACTGGACTGGCTGTCTGTATGATTTGACAGCAAAGTTTTTGTGCCTATTTGAAACGCCTCTAGCGTCTGTCTAAGGAACTATCTGACGTAACTACAATGAAAATGGTTGCCATGATGACACCAGACTTTAGTACCATGTCCCTCACGCTACGTCCTACAGCGCCAAAATGGCGGAAATCAAATAGGCACAAGAACAGTTTGACAGCAGCCAGAGTGGAATATATAGAAGTCAATGATGCGGGTGCATCGCATTCCAATGCTGCTTGGAGCATTTGGCACCAAGTATTTCAAGACAGTTTACTCGGTAAAAGTAGCCGTAGTACTGCCGCGGTAGCCACCACTACAATAAAGGTCTCAGATTCACACAACCAAGATCGCGCCTATTTCAATTATCCCACGTATTGTTCAGTTGCGTAGACACTTGTAGAGTCTGTCTAAAAAGTCAGTTTACCTGAGAAATTATTAAATTATTAAAAAAAAACTTATACTGGTAACCCTGTCGGTGCTGTCAAAATTCTAATAGTAAACATATTTTTTTATTTATTTATTTAGATGGTTATTGGTGGGGTGGTTGGGGATTTAGGTGGGTAAAAAAAATATTTTTGAAATTACCCATGTAAACTGACTTTTTAGACAGAGTCTACCACAAAATTGCACCAATTTGAAGACACAATATCCACGTGATTCAGTTTGCAAATAATTTAAAATAGACACGGAACCGAACTCGACCAAATGGCGCCAAAAACCTCAAAAGCCATCAGTCAATACTTCTATTGAAAACTTGCTTCATCGTTGACGTGACTAAATTGTGTGACATGAATGATCCATTATTCTCGCAAACAGAAAACCTCAGAACTTTTATGATTTATAAGATTCATCAGTTGCTTGATTTTCCATTGAATTTTGATCATGACCCGCAAATTGCTAAAGGACCTGGCGGCCTCAAAAACAAAAACAAATGTACTTAAAATTAATTCAATGTTTTTTTATAGGTACTGAGCAGGCATTTGACAACCATCTCGTTTGGTAAACAATATTTGGTCTAAGGTGAAGCAAGCTTACCCAGGAAATGCCTATACCTATTCACTCTTGCCTTGAAGAAACCAAGAGATATTAGACTCTGTGCTATTAGAATTTTGTTGTTACGTGTCATTTTGAGTTGCAGATAGGGTTGCCAACCCTACTATATAATATAGTATCCTACTATATTGAAGGCTCGCCTACTATATTTTTTGAAAAAATATATAGTATGCAAAACTACTATATTTTTACAAGTGAAAAAATTACACAAAAGCAACAAAAAATATTAAGCTTATATGCACATAAGTACCTAATTGCATTTTTTTTTTATGATTAAACACTTGTCTTTGGTTGTTGAATAAATTATGAAAATGTCAGTACTTTTAAGTATGAAAAATGCAACTTCTTTAAAATCCTCCATACAAAACGGCAACCTACTATATTTTTTTGGACTTTTTCGCCGCCTACTATATTTTTACACAAAAAATCCTGAAACTACTATATTTGATCCAAAAAAAGTTGGCAACCCTGTTGCAGATGATTCAACGTGGTCGTTAATGTGACAAGATTCCATCTATATATGTGTATGTCTATCTATAGGGTAGTATGAATAACCATTGCTTAGGTACCTTAAGAACATTATTATCAAAATCTGATAGGTCCGCTAAGACCATACGCGACCTCCAATCCTTAATAATAAATTGCCGAGACTCGAATCCCTACCGACTATTCGGTAATCATTTATTTTCACTGACTTGTGAGATTTCCTACTATGGACGACACAGTGAAGCGAATAATCAGCAGGATTTTTTATGCACAACTTTACGGGTTAGTCAGTGCTTGCTTGGCCTTATCGTCGCTTTACATCCCAACTGATGTTGAGCGACCATAAGGCCAACGGTGGATCGCATTTCTCCCGGATTCCTCAACCACTGAGGAACTAATAATCAAGACAAGTTAGTGGCAAACGCTTGGCTTTTCGACTATTCGAGTAGAATAGAAGTATTGTCACTTCTATTCTATTAATTTCAAAACGCCATGATTGCTATGGTTTGCGACATCTTACGTCAGATGCATAAGAAATCTATTATATTCAAGTTTTATAAAACCACTTGGATGGGGTCTGGGCTATACCTCAACTACTGAAACATAACAATATTAAAATTGTTAGTAGCTCAAGCGGACTTGAAACAAACCCTACCACCAACCAAACCGAGTTCAAATGTACCCCACTCCTGGGAATGGATCCGCACTCCTGCGTGCTTGACGGGTGGACGAACCACTAAACCACAGAGACAGTTACAACAATTGAGATAAGATGCCTCAACCAGCGTCATAGCTAGGGTTATGAGCGCCCGCGCCCCTGTCAAGATTAAAATTTTGCGCCCCAAGACATATTCCTAGGATCATGAGCGCCCCTGACAAGATTTATATTTCGCACCCCAAGACTTATTTCTAGCTATGGGTCAGCAAAGTGCGCTCCCTGAGGGTTGCGCCCCTGGTAGCCTCCCCCTTGCCAGCCCTAATCCAACCTACTGTGCTATTAGTCAACTGTGCACTATTCCGTTAACCATTGATAAGGTGCGGCGACTTATCTAGAAATTCAGAGATAGCTTTGACCCGCGGCCCGGGCCGGTGTCAGCGGAGGTAGCCAATTCGATTCCTTTTAAGGGCCTTTTCGTTTTGAAATACCCGGAAATTATTTATCTATTAGACACTCTTGCTTAGTAGCACATTTATAATGGAGACTACACATGCACAGGCCATACTATTCTCTAAAATTTAGAGTCTAAAGTTTGCAGCGTCCAGTTCGTCGCTGCAGCTGCGTTGTCTGGCAGGTGTCATATCCATTACTGGTTAAACTCTTTGGAATCTATGGCATTTTGCCTAGCGACCACTGACCTGATTTTTTTTCTATTTAATTGGACTGGCTGTCTGTGTGATTTGACAGCAAAGTTCTTGTTCCTATTTGAAACGCCTCTAGCGTTAAAGAACAAATTTTGACGTACAATAAAAATGGTTGCCGTGATGGTCTCTCCAGACTCCAGACTTTAGTACCATGTCTCTCACGCTATGCTCACGCTACATCCTACAGCGCCAAAATGGCGGAAATCAAATAGGCACAAGAACAGTTTGACAGCAGCCAGTCCAGTGTAATAATATAGAGGTCAATGCTAGTGACTCAGTAATGGATAATGAAATCGGTCAGAAACACTACGAAAATATAAGATTCTTGGACGGAACGATGACTGACAATGAAGTTGCATGTTAGAGAATGGCACCCCTGAACCGAAGCATAGAAGAGCTACAGATAACTTGGTCACCAAGACCAACTTTCTTCGAAAATCATTACCATTAATAGGCAGAAGCAAAACACTATTTTCGTCTAGAGGTGCCAGTATGGAGTTTATAAAAAGAAAAAACCGACTTCAAAAAACCTACCTCTAAAAGTAAGAAATAATATTCGCAAGAAGCTTATACCTCCTTCCAATGGAGATTGCACGGCCAGTGTCATAGTGAAGATAGAAAAAATGTCCTTGAGTGACGTGACGGCTTATTGCAACCTTTTTCTTTAGTGTTACAATACGTGTTCGTTGTTCGTCGTTCGTTCGTTCGTGAGAAACGAAAACGTATTGTAAAACGAAAAGAAAGAGATAGCAATAAGCCGTGACGTCACTTAAGAGTCTTTTTTCAATCTTCACTATGATACTAGGCGTGCAATCTCCATTGTGGGTATAAGCTTCTTGAATATTCGTAATAATAAAAACACGTCTATTGAAGTCTAGAAATTTGGCCCACAGATAGTAGATAGCCTGGATTAAAACATAGGATACTTTTTATCCCGATATTCCCACGGGAACGGGAACTACGCGGGTGAAACCGCGGGCGGCCGCTAGTAGCCTTATAAAGCCAAATATGGCCAAAGTTTCATTCACGTTGTGTAGGTCCTTCATTGGTAGTTAATATAACTAGCGTGCTTAAACACAAAGTAGCCGATCTCTAGATATAAAGAAACAAGTCAACGCTTAACCTGTGTCCTACTTAATGCTGCAATCCTTTGATCTGGCCCATCACTAGGGTGACCATGCTACATATAAAATACTACGGACAAATTAAAAGGAAACGTTGAAAATACCTTTTTTCTGCTTGTGGGAAAAGATTAAAAAAATACATCAAAAATGTGTGGTACGAAGAAATTGAAAGGACTTGTTTAAAGTTACTTCACAAAAGAGAGTATAGTAAAATAATAGATGTAAAGCCTCGATTATATACGCCGATTTAAGGAACCAATTTAGAGTTGCCACTCGTATAAATAAGTTAAATTTTAACAGTGAATTTGCACTAATGACGGAAAGGTCAACATTTTTTATGATTTTTTATTTTCAATTCACATCTCCAATCTTAAACAATGTTTGCTTAGATATCTCGAGGCATAAGTAGTAGATGCTGTTTGACATTAAGATCGGAGCGAGAACAACACTTCACAGAGTATAAATGCTCCCATTCTTATAATCATGGTATTCTATAGACGACTGAGTGGTGCAGTGGTCAACATACCGGCCTATCACGCAAGAGGTCCCGAGTTCAATTCCCGGCAGGGCAGAAATTGAAATAATGAATTTTAATTTATTGTCTGGGTGTTACTATTTATAATAAATAAATATATATTTAAAAAGTATAGTAAGTAGTATATCAGTTGGCTAGCACCCATATTACAAGCTTTGCTTAGTATGAGGCAAGATGGCGCTGTGATAAAAAAAACTATTACCTACGTTACCATGATTTTATTCTTTTAATCTTTTCAATATTTTATTTTATTTTATTTTATTTTAACAATCTTCGGGAAGCTTACAGCTAGGTTAAAAAGAAGGTGGTTAACTTAAATAAATATCAAAGGCCAATTACAAGCTTCCACATATAGGTGAAAAATAAGAACAGCGTTAGCCTACGTTATGTTAAATTTAAGGCAAGTATTACACCCAGTAAATTAAAGTACTTATAAACAAGTAGGTAGTATAGTTTTACTAATTATTTGTTTGAAAAATAACTATTACCTAACATTCGCTTAAGTTTATTTGAGGAAGTGTTGAAGAGGTCTATTTCGAATTGTTTTGCAACACAATTGAAACACCTGCTTGTTCTGATAAAGAAAGAATTTCGCCGATACTTCGTTTTGCACCAGGGAACGTGAAGTACGTTAGGTTTACGGAAGAAAGCTTTTTTTCGATTGCTATTGTTTTTTGTAAATTGTGCATAACTAGCACTTTAAACCGATCTCTATATTTACATTTCTAAAACAGAACTTTGCCAAATTTAATCATGGACATGGAATTTTGTCCCACAGACACCGGCAAGTGTGGCGACCCACGCGGAAGTAACCGTCTCTTGCGCAGCCTACTCAATTAATGCCTTTAGACGACTGCAATGCGTGATTTATAACTCCAGTATTCATCTAACTAAGGCTACATACAGAGGTTGTACCATAGAACGGCCCTATTCAATAAAACTTACAATCCAACAAATTTGTCAATAAGTGACAATGAAGTTGTATTACAAGTGCTGTTCAATAAAACTTACAATTATGTAAGAACTTACAATTATGCAATTATAAAATGCTGTTCAATAAACGTTACCTACATGTGTAGAAAACGCATGTAGATTTCGATGATAATATTGTGTCTACAAAGGATATCATCCATTTTGGTCCAAATGTGAAAGTGCCGGCCAAAAAGCAAAAGTGCTTTATTCGCACCGCTATACTCGATTTAAAATCCTTACTTCCTTACTAATATTATAAATGCGAAAGTCCGTTTGTTTGTTTATTTGTTTTTTTGTTTGTTACGCCTTCACGTCTTAACTATTGAACCGATCATCATGAAATTTTACACACACGTTGTCAGGAGTACAGAGAAGGACATAGGGTACATTTCATCCCGAAAAAAGGAACTGTTCGTAACATATATAATATAAATTGGTTTTATCATTTATCAGAGTAGGACTCAGCGCTTCGTTTTTGTTTATGTCATATTTTAGATAGCTGCCTTGCTTTACTTACCCTAAAGTTCTCATTAATTAAATGTAAAATCAATCAAGAGAAAAAAAAAATATTTTTTTATATTCTTCTTTGTCGTTATATTAGCACGTTTTCATAATAATTATCACTACCCGCACTACTTATGTAAGCACTGTTTTGGTAAAAAAAAGCTAAGCAAAACAGTTAAAACAAAACAAAAATGCCGAGTTATTAAAGGATTATGCCGATTTTTCTATACAAGCTAGGCCATGATGCGCTTTGATGAAATTACCAATATACTATAGTAATTTTATAGTGATTGCGTGGGAAGAATGTCATTAAAATATAATGCGGGAGAAAAGAGAAATCTCAATCTCAAGGAGCTGTTTACAGTTATAATTGTTTGACATTTTCCTATTGTATGACATTTCAAAGTCAAAGTCAATGAAATATGTATGGTTAATGCGCATCATGGCCCGGAATACGGCATGATCCTTTACCGAGGGTAAGGTCACCTGTCAAAAATGTGCGACAATTCTACAAATAAGTAAACTTGTAAATATGCGTTCAATAAAGCAGTTTTACCGACTTTGTAAATTGTCACCTGTCACAAGAAAATATTTATTGAATAGAAATATGTAAAATTATAACAGGAAAATGCTTTTTTAACTGACTTCAACTAAAGGAGGAGGTCCTTTTGTTGAAGTCGGTTAAAAAAAAGGACAATTTGAAAGCGTAATGAAATGATAAATGCGTAAAAAGTAAATATATTGTTGACCTTTCTAACACATTTTAATCTAATGAAACGGACGGGCTTTGCCTACAAATCTCTGTGATTTATTCGTTAATTTATTATGATTTATAATATGTTATCATAACTCATCGTAAATACATGAGCACATGTAATGTTTATGTGCAGTCATGGTCCATAACAAACGCCGCAGTGAACCGTGACTTGTGCAGTTTTTGTACGTCTGTTCTTGTAGAACAGAATAATTTTAATACTAAGTTGTACCTAGGTTAGTACTAGTACTATTATATGCTCTGTGCCGAGGGTACACTAGTGTCATCTGTGTCATGGCCAACATTATATGTTAGTAAACATTACATGCTAAAAATCTTTGAAATAAGCAGTAATTTTATAAAAATAACGTACCCTAAGCTTGTCGATTGCATACAATACATCATAGTCTGCGATTTTCATATGTTTGCGAGCCCCATTCATTAGTGCGTTGCGCTGCGTTGCATCGTCGCAGCGTCGTCGCTGCGTCTTTTTCCATATATATTTTTTTATGACATGCCCCATTAGACCGTTGTTGCGTCGTCGCGCGCTACGTTTCAACGGCTCGACGGACAAGAGACGAAGCGGGAGGGAGGGTGATGCGCTGCGTCGTCGGAGATCCGCTGCCACGACGCAACAAAAGAACGCATTTGTATCCATCCATTGCGAAGGGTGAACTGAGACGCAGCTGCGACGTCGTGCATACCCTCTTGTGTTGCGTTGTCGCAGCGTCAACACAACGCAGGTGTGGCATACAATGCGTTGTTCCGTTGCGACGACGCGACGCAACGCGCAACGCACTAATGGGGCCTCACTCTTAATCGTCTAATGATCATATTTAAGCATTAATAGTACCTAAGAGTAGTCTTTACCGTGGCGTAGGTTTCAAACATAAGTACTTACAGAATTTTGGGCATTTGAGCAGGGGAGCTGATATTTTGAAACAAAATACTGGTTTTTAAACGGACGGACGGGCTTATTCAAATCACTGTTTTTTTCTTTAATTGATCACCATACTAACCCTAACCTAACCACCTCACTAAATCACTGGGCGGTTTAGGATTTGGTGATCATTTACAAATTTTGGAGAACAAAATGGTTTTTTTGGTATGTTAAAGTATTAATTTTCTAATTTTAATGGATAATTGAATTGTATTTATTCACTCTTAATTACTTATAAGAGAGTGAGTTATCAGGACATAGAGTTACCATCCGTCCAGATTAGTCCGGACATATCCTGACTTTTAAGCTAATGTTTGTAGTTTGTCCGACTTTTTAAGATTGGGCGGCCTACATAGCAGTAGTATTCGAAAGAGAAATCCCAAAATGTATGGAGTCTGGATCTCTTCTTCCCACACCAGTACCCTGTTTATCAAAACTTATAAGCTACAAGATTTTGTGAAGATTTTGTGAGAAAAGGGATGAAAGTGAATGTAACTAAGACTAAAGTGATGGTGTTTGAGAGAGATGAAGAAATGACTGACTGTACGGTAATGTTAGGTGGCAAAAAAGTGGAACAAGTCCGTGAGTTTGTATACTTGGGGAGTTTGTTCACAAGGGACGGAAAGAGTGAGGAAGACATAGAAAGACGAGTGAAGAAAGGAAATTCGGTGAGTGGTGCTATACACTCGGTTATGGAACCAAACCGCCAGCAAACCGTTTCAGCAAAGGCGCGAATGGCTATTCATAACGGAGTGCTGGTACCGACACTGATGTATGGAAGTGAATCTTGGGTATGGCAGAAGAAGAATGAAAGCAGAATAAATGCGGTAGAGATGCGATCGTTGAGGAAAATATGCGGAGTAAAACTGAGTGATAGAGTGAGCAATGAGGTGATTCGCAAAAGGTGTGGTCTGAAAGATGATATAGTGACAAGAATTGAGAAAGGAATGCTCCAGTGGTTTGGTCACTTAGAGAGGATGAATGAAAGGCGAATCACGAAAGAGATATACTGTGCGAATGTGGAAGGAACGATTGCACGAGGGCGTCCCAGAAAAACCTACGCGGACCAAATAGAGGTTATTATAAAAAAGGCTGGTGTACGCAGTGACAAAAACCGCAGGGCATGTATGAAAAGATTGATGGATATGAATGAAGCGAAAGAAGTGTGCAAGGATCGTAGCAGGTGGCGATCCATAGTCTCTGCCTACCCCCACGGGAAACAGGCGTGAGTGTATGTATGTATATGTATATGTATAAGCTACAAGTAAAATTTATTTGAAATATTTTACAAGTAGGTTCTTGTAAAATAGGTCTTTTTCCAAATAATTAATGCAAGCAAGACACTTGTAAAAATAGTCAGACGGAACGGAACGGAGAGTCGCCGGACACCCTCAGAAATACTCTTTTTTAAATGTCTAGCTTTTTGTCAGGACTTTTCAAATTTTAAAATGGTAACCCTATCAGGACAGAAGTATCGCTTCGATAAAAGCCATGAATATTTGCGCGTGCACATCCGCACTCTCCCGTGAGTGAGCGCATGAGTTACATATACAGGGTGTGTTTTTAGTTAGCCTATAGCCCTTTGGCTATCTAATAAAAATAATGTCTTAATGTCTTCCAGGCTTCCAGGGGAGCTTTTTTTTTACGTTTTTACGTTTTTTTATTAATGGTTGTTAGATTTCATGGTCTTCCTTACTTTAGAACATTATTTTTATTAGAGAGATTCTAATGTGTCTGAAAAAAATCAAATTGGTTAATATTTCGTGAAAAAATTATCAAAAAAATTAAATAATTTCCTCTTCCCAAAAGTACGGGATAACGGAAGACAAAAGTAACAGCAAAATAAAGATTATTCCACAACCTGCCCACAACCACAACTTGTATTAAAAAAAGGTTTCCACACAAAATGTCAAAATTGTGTTAATTTTTTTGTGTTTTTGTGTTTATGGGTTCGGAAGTGGCTGGCTCCATTCTGCTGTTACTCCCGCACTTTTGGGAAGACGAAATTATTTTATTTTATTAGTATTTTTTCACGCAATTCCAACCAATTTGATTTTTTTCAGACACATAAGAATCTCTCTACAAAAAAATGCCCAAAAGTTTTCTTAAAAAGAAATTGTAGCCAATTTTTTTTTAGAAATTTCCTATTGGAACACCCTATACCAAGCAATCGTGAATTCAATCTACGATAAGTCAGTACCATTCCCGTAAACTCTACACCTTATCCTAGAAATTCTATTAACTTAAGTGAAAATATTCGCAATATGTGAGAAAATACTTACAAGCTCAAAAAAGGTGCTAAAGGAAAACCCAATTTTAAGGGAAAAAACGGAACTAAAGCCCTTTATCTTGGAACTTTTTTATACAACAACTTTTGAGGAAAAATGTACCTAACCTTATTCATAAAAAGTTAAGCAAGGCCTATAAGCTTGTTATAAGGAATTTCTTGAAAATCATTATTCATAATCGCTCAATGGCGACAGGCGATCTATAAACCTTTGATAAGTTATAGAAGCCTGCCTATTTTATCCCTATTTTTAACCGACTTCAAAAAAAGGAGGAGGTTCTCAAGTCGACGGTTTTTTTTATGTATGTTTTAACATAGCTTCGTCAGTTGTTACCCGATTTGTACAATTCTTTTTTTATCTCAAAGAACATAGTTTGTGTGTGGTCCCATAAAATTTTTACAGAGATCTGGCCAGTAGTTTTTTCATAATCCTGAAAAATATCAACTATTTAGCTCGCCATCGCACGAGTTTTTATGGAATTTCGGACATAACATCTTTGTTTATGAACCGATTTAGATGATTCTTTTTTTGTTTGAAAGGGTATACTTCAAGAATGGTCACAATTTAATTTCATCGTTATTGGATTTCGATTTTCGAAGATACACTAGGGAACTCCTCAAAGTCAAATAGTATATGTAAAGTGATTTAGGTTTTGGTAAGTTTATGGCAATCCAAAACAAACCAAATCATGGTTTGCAATGCAACGTTATGGACTAGACTTGGACTACGAAGACACAACGGAACTCCTCAAAAACAAACAGCGTAAATTTGGAAATTGAGTTCTGGGCATTTTACCATTGAAAATATTATAATTAAGATGATTAATTGATAAATATTAGAAAAAATTGACTCAGACGGGATTCCGTCTGAGTTGCTACGGGTGAGTCGATTTTTCTAATATTTTTCAATTATTAATCATCTTATGTTTTAAAAGTTTCTAGGTCGAAGGCGGTTTTTTTTTACAAAAGATTATCGCAGATAGAACAAAATCTTTGGCGAAAATGTCTGACTTAATCGTCATCTTTATCGGATCGGGTCAGCAAAATTTCAATAAAAATCGACCAAAGTAGTTTAATTTATCCGTACTTATCTTCAGAACTTACTCTACGGAAAGATAGAGCGTACCAGCCATGAAGATAATTACGAACAGATACCGATGCAAATAATAAATTCTCAGCACTGAACCACTGGGCATTCAGAGCTAATTGCATACAAAACAAAACGAGCGGAGCCACGCGCCGTGACTAGTATGCTACCTGAACCGTGATGTAGTGGAGTAGTAAAGTTGGGTAAGGTATGAAAACTGTGGAGTGGTTTTTTTATGATAGATAGCCGCCGATATTTTACCACCTCTGTGGTTTAGTGGTTCGCCCATCTGTGTAAGACGCAGGGGTCCCGGGTTCGATTCCCAGGGGAGTATAATTTGTAATCAGTTTGATCGGTGGCTTATTTCTAGTCCGCCTGGCTAGCTACCACCATCTTACTTAAGCCTGACGCCATTACAACAATAAAAAAAAGGTGGTGTTCCGGCAGTTAGAGGTAAGATAGCCAGTTCCTCAATGATGAGAATGGGTGTAGTGCGCTTCCACCTTCGGCCTTATTGTCACTTAACATCAGGTGGAGGCCAAGCACTTTCCCGTTGTGGATAAAAACGATAGGCAAGCACTTGCCCGAATCACGCCTGATGGTAAGCGATGATGCGATCTAAGATGGAACGCGCTTGCCTAGAAGTAACCCTATTCACTCGCGACTTGAAGGCCCCCAGATTGTACCTATCAGGAAACACAGACTCAGAAGGAGTTCCACTCTTTAGTGGTACGGATGAGAAAATTAGAAGCTAAATGAAGAGCGAGTCTTTGGAATATCTACCACAACTCTTCAATAAACGGAAGAAGGGAGATGGCGGAATTTCGCTGCACACTCCGAAATGTAGGGGAGAGTAGGGTATTACCGAGCCCCTAAGGAAATTAATGTATAACTAACCTCAGGTTTGGTTAAAATTAAAACTAAATATGACTAGAGGTGGGGAATTTATCTAGCTACGCTAACGAATCTTCAAAATCATCAAAATAAAACACAAAACAAAAATATGAGCAAATTACAAAAAAATGGGAAAACGCGATATTATCAAACTGGTCTGATAATATCGTGCCCCTAGGTCGGTACTTCAAGCTAGGTCTGATAAAACCGTCCCTCTAAGTAAAATTGACAATAAAATGATAACTATTACAACAGCGTATGGGAAAAATGAAAATTATAGATATTTTTATATTCATTAATCAACTCAGTCTCAAAATTGTAAACTTATAAGTTTTCATATTAAACGATTTAAAAATACACCATTTTTTGTTACACAAAGCTGTCTTTTTACTTCGAAAACTAATTAATCTTAAAATAATTGTCCATTTTAGGAATGCTTTTACTTTAGTATGCAATTACTTCGTAGGAGGATCGGCAATCTTCCTTCGTTTTCTGCCATAGATATTTTCATACTGTATAATTTCGCGCCCTGCGCGCGAAATTGTCAAACCAGCTAATTTTAATTTGTAACCTCACAAACAAGAACCAACTTAAAGATTTAATTTAAAATAATTCTGCACACAAATTCTATATAATTTTTACGTTATAAATGTATATACTTTATTACTCATTAGTTAATATTGATTGACTCACCTCTCATTAAAATCTCAGAAAAAGTAGATCGTGTGCGTGGAAAAACTAAAAGCGCGTGGCCTTCCGCTCTGGTTGTTCGACGGAAATTGACGGTGTGCGGGCGAGGTTGGAGGTGCTTAGAGCTAAGATTTGGCTGTTATTGCAGGTGCATAGAGTTGATAGTTTTCGAGAAACCAAGGGGCGCGCAATTATCAACGGCGCGGTAATACCCTACTCTCCCCTATACGATAAACACGGCTTGTTTAAATGATCACCATACTAACCTAACCTAACCCAGAATTAGTAAATGTTCACTAAATCTTTTTGGGCGGATTAGGATTTGGTGATCGTTTACTAATTTTGGAGAACAAAATTTCTGTTTTTGGTATGCTAAAGTATTAATTCCCACAATGTCTATGCTCGAGGCGCCGGTACGCAGTAACTTGTTGTATGGTCTGCGCTGGAGGCGTATGAGGTTCGACCAACTTAGGTCGAAAGTGGTTCAAGTTTAAAAGTTTATGTTCAGTTTTCACGGACTGTTTACACATCCTGAAATGTCACGTGATTTGTTTCTGTGGTCCTTTTTGAAAACGCTTTGCTTTCATCGAAAAACGCTAGTTAGATTTTTGGTCCACTGCGTGAAAGTTTGGCGCTAATCGACTAAAATTAAAAGTTAGAATTAGAATTAAATGCTTAGTTTAAGATTATTAATTCATATTGTGCCAGCTATACGAACTATAACATTTTGTATTCTCAGTCTCACATAATTCTTACTCAAAGTTTATTTAAAAAAAACCTTCCGACAAGACAAATCTATCTTTTAATCCTCTATTCAACCATAGGGCTGTCCCTTGTAATAAAAAAAAAAAAAATTTCGATGTATGGCAATACACTGATATTTTAAGCTACCATTCAAAGAACTTTTTTCAAAAGCTATTTTATAATAATTAGTATTTTTATTTAAAAAAAATGGGAAGTGAGATATTCAGAAGTCTTCTACTCAGTTCTCAGTCTGTCCTTATTTACCATTTTTATTGATTTTAGCAACAATATTTTTATTGAAATTCTAGATTTTTGGCATTCACAATGCTATTTTAATGTTAAGATAATTTAATTATTTTAATAGAAAAAATACTAGAAAAAATCGACTCACCCGTGGCAGCTCAGACGGATCCCGTCTTTTTTCTAGTATTTTTTTTTATTAAATTCATTATTTTAAACTTTAGATTTTTTTATGCATTCACAATGCTATTTTTATATTAAGATGATTAATAATTAAAAAAAAAGGATTAGAAAAAATCGACTCAACCCGTAGCAACTCAGACGGGACATAAATTCATTATCTTAACAATATTTTTGTTAACTAATATAATGTAATTTACCCAATATAAATGTGTAAGTAGGTATCAATGAAAAATACCACATTTAAAAAAATATGGCCACCCATTTTTCAAGTCGACTTTTCTCATAAGTGACAGCCCTAACCCTAATCACTAAGGTCAGTTCACACGCGACCGCCGGCGGCAGAGCAGAACGGGCAACAGCCAGATTATCACCACCTTAAGCTATGTCTGTTTCTTTCGCACAACCCACGTTAGAAGGAGACAGACGATGATTTATTCACACAAATCATGATAGATAGCTTCCCTCTCCTTCATATTGTGAGTGTTAGAGGGAGATAAACGAAGGTTACTGGAAGATTTCACTGTTGTGTAATGGCTCCGTGTCAGTGATGCTTTTAAATGTAATTGGGATGTTGACTAATGAATAAAATAACGAAATACTAATAAAAATCGTAAACATTTTAAACTTTTAGAGTAGCTTGTATACCTCTTGGTTTTATATATTGCATATTATTTGTTTTATGACCCTTCAAAGTTGGGTGGACAAGTCCATTTAAAAAGTATAAAATTTATTAAAATAATTGATACCTTTAATTAGTTCGTAAAATGTATAGCAAATTTGTCTAAGAAACCATTTTGATAAACACAATATTTAATATAGCTGCCGAACAAATTTCCTACGCGTTGCATACTAACTAGCGAGGCGTGACGTCATACCTCAGTAGCAGTTAGTATGGAGCGTTTTTGGGCGAGTCCATTTGTGTGCATTTCACACTGTGATATCTCGGGCAGCTTTCAAGCTAGCGAAATAATTATTTTACCAATGTTTCTTTTTTTGAGAGGTAATTTATGTAATATAAAATAAAAAAAGTTGTCAACATCCCAATTATAGTTTGTTGGTAGATTAGTCATACGATTTTTTACTAGCCTTAAATGCATGGAAAATATAACTTAAAATGAAACTCTAAACTTAGGCCACCTTATCCCAAAAGTAGACTTAACGCCCGATTGCACTAAACTTAAGAATCGCCTAAGTCTTTTCCTAACTACAACACGACCAAATTAAAACGGTGTCATAAACTTAGCCGTCATGTAGCTGTCATTCGCCTAGTTATCTTGGTCGAGTTGTAGATAAGAAAAAACTTAGGCGATTCTTAAGTTTAGTGCTTTTGCACCTTAGGCTCGGTTTAAAACTACTCTACTCTACCTATATACCCCAGAATAAATAATATGTCTATACTCTGTCTTCGCTTTAACAGAAAATACAGGGTTATCTCGTGGGGTTGATCAGACCATCAAATTGAACAACATTCATTATGGGACCAAACTTGAAATTAAAAAAACAGCTGTTTCATACATTTCGATGGAGCAGGATTGTACTAATTGTTTGGAACAACTGATTTTTTTTCGTGATTTCAAGGTTGGTCCCATAATGAAAGTTGTTCAGTTTGATGGTCTGATCAACCCCACGATAGGTTTTGTATTAACTAAAAATAGCCTTGTATAAAGTAGTACCATTTTATAACATGGATTGAACATAGTTTAAGAATAAGACTGATGTCTTTTTTTTTATTAACGGTCTATTTTAATAAAGTATCCTCAGTAACAGATAGGCTTACTAAAGATTTGTTGCCTAGATATTTCACGAAATAAGAGTTGCCTAGTAAAAAATGAAACAGATCCATAGTAGGCCCTATCTCTTACTGAAAATAGATAATTGAAATGGGCCGTAAGACTGATGTCCTTTATAATCCTCCTATCTTTATTTAGACGCAACGTTCGCAAGGGTCGGTCATGGGATGGGTGACCACAAATTTATTATCTCGAGCTTCTCCGTGCTTCAGAGTGCCTTCTGAAGCACGGTTAAGCCGTTGGTCCCGGCTACATTTGCAGTCGTTAACACCCACCAATCCGCTTTGGGCCCGCGTGGTGGGTTATGATGGCCCATCCTCCTTACCACCCATAAGGAAGGCCTGTGCCCCAGCAGTGGGGACATTAAAAATGGCTGATGGACGAAGAAGTGGAATTCCCTGCCTGCGTCTGTATTCCCGTAAGCATACAACCCAGCGATATTTAAAGCCCGAGTGAATAGGCTTCTTCTGGGCAAGCACGCTTCATCTTCGGCCTCTTCTTAGCCTTATGGTTCTCAAATGACCAAGAATAAGCCCATTTAATTCATCAATGCCCGCGCAGCCACATGCGGTCGGACAACAATAGAAAATTGATTGTGTCTCATTTCCCGGGAGTGTAGATGAAATGTTAATGTAAAAATAATGGTTTCATGTTTACTCCAGAAATATTTAGGCAACAAATCTTTAGAAAGCCTATCTTAAGAGCTAGGCTTTGTAAAGATTGTTAGTCACTTAGTTGAGGATAGGTTATTTAAATCGGCCGTTAATAAAGAAAGGAGGATGAAAAAGGACATCAGTCTTAAGGGCCCTATCACATTTTTTCGTCGAAATTTCGATTTTGACGGATTTTAGCGATACAACCTAGAGAAACCTTTGGGTCTACTAAATACATTTATATGTGTCCGCGACAAAAAGTAATATGATGATTCACTGGACAGTTAAAGGGTTAGAAAGGAAAATGAAAGTTGGTGAACGATTTCTTAGAGTCAACTTTGAACATACACAGAAAGACAAACAAGTACAAACAACTAATAAAAGTATAAAATTAGATTTTCTTATGAAGTAAAGATTATTATGATATAATTTTTACTTAATAATAACATTAAATCTAGGAGAAATCCACAGTTAATTCTGAGCTTTTTTAGTAGTTTTATGGTTTTTGATTGGGAATTTTTTTCACATATTCCATACATAATTTCAAAATTCCGAGGCCGCAATGAACTATTCGACTATATAAGAGATAACATACATTTTTTTTATTTCAATTGTTTAGCACAGTTGTTCAATCTATGAACTCAAAAAAGTGCCTTCGCGCATTTTATGAAAATCTTTCTCTGCAATTTCGGGTTTAATTATAAAATTAAGCAAACTTTCAAAAAAGCGAGACCGCTATGAACTATTCCAATAGCTATTCTGCGCCATTCAATAAGTCAAAAGTGTTAATGTATTTTTGTTTCTGAGATCGAGAACGCCAAAATTGACCATTTTACGCAAAAATCACAGTCAAAATGTAATATGCCTCTTAATCTTAAACTGTGTTTAATCCACGTTTTAAATTATTACTTTATTTTTACTACAGGTTGATTTTTAAAGTCACGTTCACGTTGCAAACTTTTAAGGATAAGTAATTTGTTCGTTCAGTCCATGAACTGAACATCTTTCTCTAAGAAACAAACAACAAGAGTGCTTATAAAGTTTGTCCACCTTCGGATTTTCGTTACTCATGTTTTATGGTTAAATAAAAGCATAACAATGTTTTAACTCTTCTAAAAACCTAGAAATATGTATAATATAATTTTATTTTATTCTGTTCGGAATACAAATAGCAGATACAAGGGCGTCGCCAGGGGTGGGCAGGGGGGGACGCTGCCCCCCCCCCCCTAGAGGTTAAAAAATGTAGCCCACTGCAAATAACCAAAGTTCTCATCCTCTTTAATATTAACTTGGCCCCCCCCTGGGCCATGGGCTTGCCCCCCCCCTGGGCCATGGGCTGGCGACGCCCTTGAGCAGATACTGATAATTATGGAAACAATTTCTTAAATTTACATAGCTATGATATGAATAGGTAGTCGCATATGAAAATAATACGAGTATAGGTAGGTACTATCAAGTTCTCGAAAACTTATAATACGTACGTACATACACGCACAAAAACGGCTGAACTCTTTTGGATTGGTACTAGAGGATTCGATCCCGGGATCCCGGATTTTGGTATCCCGGGATCCCGACCGTTTTTCAATCCCGAAATTTTCGGGATTGAGTTTTCATAATCCCGGGATTTTCGGGATGGGTTAATTAATTTAAAAAAAGTTGCAAAATATAGTGCGTGATGCTAAACTCTCAGTGCCAGTGCTCTCAATATAATTGCACGCCTGTCATTTATTATATAAAATTCAAGAAAACCTGTATTTCATTCAAGCAGCATTCCAAGCAAGCAACACAAATCAACCCAGCGGGTTTGCGATGGTTTCTTGGAATAAAACGTTTTTATTTTGAACTAAAATGAAGACAAGCAACTCTCACTGGGTTATGTGGTGGGTGATACATATGCAAATACTTTATTCAAATGCAAATAAACTTTCTTTCATTCATTCATTCATTCATTCATACACTTCAGTGTTACTGAACAAAAATGTATGAACATTCTTCAAGTTTTGTTTAGAAATGAGACATTTTGTGACTCATGAATATTCGTCTATTTGGTCGACGTGAAGAGAGGTTTTGTCAATTATCTTTATATGCATAGTTTGTTAATTTCTTTTTTCAATTTATTGAAGTTTAAATGAAGATCTTATTTACTCTTGAAAATATTTGTTTTTTTATATAAAAAGTGTCAAACTAACCAGACTTAAAGTAGTTTAGACTTAATTTGACTCTAACTTTGATTAGTGAATGAATGAATGAATGAATAAAACTTTATTTGGTTACTTACAAACAAAATGGTTTACAAAAACAATCGCTTATAAAATACTTAAACGCATTCTAAATTACTTAGGCATAATTATGTAATGGTAACCAAAAAGGCAACCAGCTCAGCTAACAATATCATGACCACTTAGGATCACGACGCTGATTTTCAGCTGGGCCTGAAATAGAGATACACGAAAAGGAATAACAAGAACGGTGGTTTTATAGTAATACATACTTTTGCATGCATAAAAACGTAAATAGAACGGTGATTGTGCGAGTGTTGATAGATAAAAGATGTGTAGGTAATGTAATAATAGATATGTAGGTACCTAGAGATTGATAATGATAGATTTAAGATATTTTGAATTAATAATACATAGATATGACTTTTTATAAATCATAGAAATGTACTGCAGCCGTCTTTTTGTTGTGACAGAATTAGTTCTTTAAGTCGTTTACGAAACAGTACCACACTACTCAACTTACGAAATGGTGGAGGAATGTCATTCCAAATCTTGGCTGCTGCGTATTTAAAACTTCCTTTAAAAGCTGTTGTTTTGTGGCTTTGTATGTTAAGTCGACCAAGGCGATTCTGAGCAGACCAAGTCAACTTGTACCACAAGTAGATTGGTTTACGAGTTGTAATAATACCAAACAAGAGAGATGCCAAGTGGATGTAACGTCTAGATGACATGTTTAGAATATTATTATTATTAAGATAGGGTGAGACATGGCTCCGAGGGGGAATTTGGAAGCAAAATCTTGAACACGCGTTCTGCACACGCTGAATCAACATTTTTGTTTTTGCCAACAAACGTGGACCATAAACTGAGTCAGCATAATTGAACTTTGATAAAATGAGAGATTCAACCAAACGGATACGTAAATCAACACTCAAATATTGCCTTATTGAATAAAGAACTTTAAGTCGATAAAAACAATTTCGAGCGATCTCGACTATATGTGAGTGAAAACGAAGCTCGCCATCAAAAAGCAAACCGAGGTTTCGAGCTTCCGTCACATATCCCACAGGTGAACCATTAAGTGTTACTTGAGGGGCGAATAGTTTAACTTGAGCTACCTGTTTTTTGGAACCAAAAATCATATACTTTGATTTAGCAGGATTGAGCATTAGTGAGTTACGATGAGACCATTCACTTATTCTTTGCAAATCTTCATTTAGCAAAGCTAGAGTTGAACCTATTTGATTAGGTTTGCAAGATATATAAATTTGCAGGTCGTCTGCATACATATGGAATTTACAATTTTTTATATGTTCAATTACATCCGTAACATAAAGTATGAAAAGCAAAGGCCCAAGGATAGATCCCTGTGGGACACCTCTATTAACTGTCAGAGTAGAGGATTTGGCAGTAGTACCATCATCATTACTAAATGAAACATATTGGGATCTATTACTTAAATAACTATGGAACCATTTTATAGCGGTGCTATCAAAGCCGTAGTAATTTAGCTTGGAAAGTAACAGGGAGGTGTTAATTGTGTCGAAAGCGCGAGAGTAATCTAAAAGTACTAATATAGTTGCCATCCCGTTGTCTTGTGCTTCCAAAATATTGCTTGTTACATCAAGTAAGGCAGTAGTAGTACTATGATTCTTTCTAAAACCAGACTGTGCTAAAGGAAGAATATTATTGCGTTCAAGGTATTCGGTAATCTGTATGCAAGCAATTTTTTCTAAAATCTTAGAGAGACAGGGAAGAAGACTAATAGGTCTGAGGTCTTTACAACTTGCTGGGTTGTTGTTTTTTGGGATTGGTCGGATAATAGCAGTTTTCCAGAAATCTGGGAACGTGTAAGAAAGTAAAGATGAGTTAATAATTGAAGTTATGGTATCTAGCGTATGAGGAATAGTTAGCAGTAACATGTCTAATGATATCTTATCTACTCCAAGGGCGTTTAATTTCAAGCTCTTAATAGCTTTAAGTATATCAGAATTACTGATTTGTTCGAACTTAAAAGTAGAGTCTCCGAGACGATGCCATTCGAAGTAGGTCAGCGTCGACAATTCATTTTTTTCATTATTGGGTAAATCTAAAAACTGTTTGTTAATTTCGTCAGGACATGGAAGACCAGGTGGGAGTCCAGCATCCTTTTTTGAAGGCAAAACATGATCTTTAAGGTTCTTCCACAAGGTTTTAGGATCATTGATTTTACTATTGATGTGATATCTGAAATAGGCCCCCTTTTCATTATGTATTGCTGAAATTACAACTCTTTTAAATGCTTTATAATATAGACGATGTTCTTTCTTTTTTGTTTTCAAACATTTAGCATGAGATTCATTTCTAAGCCTAATCATTAACTTTACATTTTCAGTTATCCACGGGTAAAACTGATGTTTGATTAAAACTTTCTTAACAGGAGCATGTTTATCAAATAAGTACAGTAAGTATTTACTAAATGCAACTACCTTAGCATTCGTGTCTTCCAACGGTATTATAGCATCCCATGGAATAGCTGTCAAATCGGCATTGAATTCAACAGAGTCTATATCTTTTAAAGGACGGTATGTTATGTACTTAGGAGGCGATCTATGTTTTCTAAAATTGAAAGTACAAGTCACAAGAGCATGTAAAGATAATTTGCTGCTTATAACATCTACAGACACATTTCTGACCTTAGCATCGGTACAAATGATGTCGATTAAAGATTCACTGGTTTCTGTAAAATGGGTTGGAGAATCCACAACCTGCTCTAAATTCATTAACTCAATAAATTCCAATAATTTTCGTCTCTCTGTACTGTCAGAGAGGAGATTAATATTAAAGTCACCTAACAAAATAACTTTATCAGAATAAGAAAAAGAATTAATCGAATCCGTGATTGCACTCAAGAAAAGATCCACATTCACCCAATGAGGACGATATGCTGTCCCAATTAAAATTTTTATACCATTTACATCAATCCGTACCCACATTTGTTCAACTTGCGGTGCCTCAGGGTGAACACAGTTACGCGCAAAAATACCCCTGCGAATATAGAATGCGACGCCACCGCCGCGGCCTCCACGCAGATGAGCAGGACGCGGGACGCTGCGAAGTACATAGCCAGGAATACGTGGAGCTTTACCTTGTTCACCCGGACGAAGCCATGTCTCGTTAACCGCTAGGACATCAATAGACCGCTGTGTTACTGCCACTATGAATTCCTCATGGTTTTTCCCCAAAGAGCCTGGATTATAGATGCCAACCTTGAAGTGCTTGTTAGGGAGCATTACTAAAAAGAGATGGATGTTTAATAGTTTTAAGACAAAGTGAGCAATAGATATATTCCAGTATAAAATTTCCGATAAATGAGACCAGACTCGTTTGAAGAATCAATCTAAAGAAGAATATCTTAAATATTATATAGTTAGTCAATATGATGTAAGGCAAACGCAGCATCATGATACTACTGTGTCTATTCAGTACAACAAGTGCCAATTTAATGAACCGAGGTGTATGTTTCCTGATGAGCAGCAAAATATGCTTACAGAGTATAATGTCAAGAAAAAATATATTATAAACTGATACTAATATATAGTGATAATAGTGGCAGCGGTAGAGTATATATGTTGTACATAAGGAAACAGTAAAAAAGGTGTACACCAAACATATCATCCCACCAGCCAATGATTTCCCTGGTGTGATTAATAGTAAATAGTAGAGATAATAAGCACACAGTCTGCAATTAGAACAATAGGTTAGCCAACAAAGGAAATTATAATTTGTGTAGTGGTAAGATCTGTCCAGTTTAGTTAACAAATTTATTTCTCCCTTGGAATTAATTGAGGTAATTATTTTGTAAAAGTGGCAATAAATTAACATTTTATAAATCAGATCAGTTATGAAACAATGGGAGTAGCAGTTGGCACTAAAGGTTGTAATAACATTCACTTCATAGTTATCTATTACCATAGATATGATAAAAACAAAATAGAGTGCTACTTTACAGATTAAAATAATAATGAGGCATAGATAATTATTTGAATTATTGCCAAGGACACATTGAAAACCAAGCCTTAAATCATACTTAAAGGCACTATCATCCATGTATTCGTTTAACCAATCGATAAAATATGATGTGATCGTAGGCAAATCAATTAATAAGTAAAGATTGCAAATATAACAAAAAACACAGTAATAACACACAGTACTAAGTCTATCATACATGAGAGCGAACTTATCCGTGTTTTTGTATAAGATGGTTGACATACAACAAATACATGGATGTGATGTGCTGGGTAGTGAAACGAATTTTAGATAATGATTGTAGGTACCATACGAAACACAAAAACAATTATTTGCAATATCAATTAACCTCAAACATGCAATATGAACTCCCTGAGTTAATGAGTAGAACAGACATTTATGACCAGATAAATTACACAATAACACAAAAAAGGCACACAGATACCAATTCGATTGATTGTAAAATATACTAGAACCATTAAAAAGATTGCTTTTACTGTAATTAATTATTTTAAAAAGATTGCTTTTACTGTAAATATTCAGAAGAAAAACTGTAGGCAATATCAATGTGTAAATGATAAGTTCCAAGAAAAATATCATTCTAAAGGATGGTTGGCTGAATGAAAATAGTAAAACGTAGTGTATATAGCAGTCGTTATAAGCGTGCAGCATGTCGTATGACAATAAAAATAACAAATAAATGAAAAAGTAACATCTAACATAAAATAACACTACCCCTATGGAGTCAAATATGGTAATTATATGGTGAAATTTGTAGTAATAATTCAGCATTACATACATTGTGTAGTGAAAATTTAAGTAATAATTCGGCATTACATGAAACAAATAAATCAGAAAGCAGTAACAGCAGAAGTTGTAAAATACACATGTTAAAGTGACATTATGTTTGCAATTATCTATGATATTGAGCATATGCAAATCACAATAAGTTTGTAACTTACAAATTAAGTTTATTCTAAAACCATGAGTCCAATTCTTGCTAGGAACACAGTGAAATATAAATCTTAGATCATACATAAAAGTTATCTTCTCTAAAATTATTGAAATACACCAATAGCACAAAGAAAGAATTGAAAGAGTATTGACGAAACATTCAACATTATTTTTGTGAAAGTTGAGCAAAAGTTTTTCGGTAAATAAATTGTACAGAACAAAAAAATAATAAAGGTCAAGGTAGCAACATTCAAAACTACTTAACCACAAAATAATACAACAATGGTCACTTTTTGTAAATGAGTTAACCAAAAAATTATGAGTGAATAAATTGCACAAATTAAGAAAATCAATCCAAAACCGAAGAAAAGATTGATAAAAATAAAAACAAAGATTACTAGCACCATCGCTAATGGCACATAAGATTGCAAAACATAAAATGCTTAGAAACATCCTACAATTAGAATAGGAATTACAAAAACAATATGTCTTATGAAAAGATTCCTTGCGATCCGCTAACAAAATAGGACCTAACTGCTTCAACCTCCAAAAACTTTACTTATATCGGAATCCTTCTGCAGGCGATGCCTGGGTGCCCCATGCTCCTTACGTACATAGACATTACCATTGCGCGTCCAAACATACTTCCACTGCATTCTTGTGGCCTCTAAGCGAGCTTTGTAGAATAGTTGCCTATTGTGTTTGGAGAGCCTTTCATTTACATAGAAAGGCACTGCAGGTGATGACAGACCCAGTTCTTCTGTGGTGGCTCCACGACGTACCCGTGCTGCCGCAATCAGCTGTTCACGCAGGGGGCGTCTTGTCAGGCGCACAACCAGTAGGCGCGGGCGAGTTCCCACAGCTTGTTCGGACCCTGCATTTGCATAGGGGCGTCGGCTAATCGGCCCAACCCGTTCAGCACTGACAACGTCTTGATTTCCGAGGGGGACACCAAGTTTCACGGCCAGTTTAAGTATTAAATGTATTGGATTTTCATTCTTTTCTTCCGGAATGCCTGCTATTTCTACATCATTGAGCAAAAGCTCTTGATCACGGTCATTGAGTTCACATCTGAGATCAGCTATTGTTTTTTCAAAAACAGAGACGTCACACTGCACCATTTCCTTTTGTTGTCTCTCAACGGACTGCACGCGTTCAAACAAATCATCAATTCGTTGGTTACTAAAGTTGAGGGCAGTAGTTATATTGGAGACTGCGCTTTTAAATTCAATCATTTCAGCACGTGATGCCATCATCTCAGTGCGCGAGGCTTTCATTTCCTCCCTCAATTCACGAATTTCGGAAATTATATCAGCAAGTTCAGTCGAATTTATAGGACTGCTCGGAGGAGATGCGAGAGTCTGAGCAAGGCGGTTACGCAAAGTGACATTACCATCAGCCTGCTCATCAAGTTTCTTGTTTGTGCATTCCTGACATTTCCAGTTTTTCTTATGTTCCACAGACATTGTATTGAGGAATCGCTTTTCACTCACATTAGCACATGTCAGGTCATAATGTTTAGAGCAGTGATTGCATTTGAGAAATGTACGTGTCTCAATTTTATTTTGACATTTCGAACATGAAATAACAGAGGTTGTAGTTGGCGCCATAATGTGCTCTGCCGTGCGCTCTTTTTGGAGTTGAGGTATGAGTCAAGATTGTTAAAATCTTAGTTTCTTGGTAGGATTTCCACCAGGGCGCAGTAAACATAAGTCGGAGTAGCCGTGGAGTCAATTTTCTTATTGAAAATGGCGTCGAACGAGGTTACCTCAGCCACACACATAAGGCTTCTGTTTTGACGATTACACACAAAGTGATAAAAACTTACAAGAGTTTAATAGACACTACCAACACTTATTATTTTATGATAAACACAAGATTGTAGGAAAAATCGCTTAAGAATCAACGTAATTTGCAAATTTTAATTACAAGACACCGTGCTTGTTCAATTTTTTTTTTTTTTTTTTTTTTTTTTTTCTAGCATGGAGTCTAGCATGGGATCCTAGTGGACGGAGGGTGTTTGTTGTATGGTCTGTGGTTTGATCAAACTAAGTTTTTAATGCTGAATTTAGCTATTGATTTTGCTAGTTTGTGATTAGATTAGCTAGGTGTGTATTGTAACGTAAAATATGTTGGTTTTCTTTAAAATTTTGATTAAAGTACTTCGATTTTTGGCGAAATCGAAAAATTGAATTTTTAATCTTCAATCCCGAAATAATCCCGGGATCCCGGGATTGCCTGAGTGTAATCCCGAAATCCCGGGATCAGAAATAAGGGCCGGGATTGAATTCCCTAATTGGCACACAGATAACTAATTTATATGTGTGCCAATGCAAAGCCGTTCAGCCGTTTTTGTGTGAATGAGCGTATTATAGTTTTTGAGAAACTGATAGTACTTTCCTATACTCGTATTATTTTCATAAAAAGCTTCCCTGTTTCTAAAAACAGAGGAGCTTTTTATTTCGGTCAAAGATTTTCTGAATGTCCACGCGGACGAGCTAGTGGTTGGATAAAAGCATATTATTATACCGGAATAATTAATGAACCGAAAATGGCAAAACTGTTTCTTCGAAATATCAAACTGTACAACTTTTACTATGGGACCAACCTTAGAGCATTCAACTTAAATGCTCTAAGGGGACCAACCTTAGAGCATTCAGGACCAACTCTGAATAGCGAAAAAAAATCTGCTGTTTCATACAAAAATGGAGGAGCTCGGTGGCGCAGTGGTTTAGCGCCTGGCCCAGCGATTGCGGAGGTTAAGCAACTTTCGCAAGGGTCGGTCATGGGATGGGTGACCAAAAATTTATTATCTCGAGTTCCTCCGTGCTTCGGAAGGCACGTTAAGCCGTTGGTCCCGGCTGCATTTGCAGTCGTTAACACCCACCAATCCGCATTGGGCCCGCGTGGTGAGTAATGGCCCGTCCTCCTTACCACCCATAAGGAAGCCCTGTGCCCCAGCAGTGGGGACATTAAAAATGGCTGATGGACATACAAAAATTAATAACGAAAATATCATATCAGCTGTATGAAACAGCTGTTTTTTTTTCGCGATTTCAGAGTTGGTCCCATACTAAAAGTTGTTCAGATTGAAGAAACGGTGTAATCCCTCTGATGCTGCCTTTTACTTGTCAGGGGTACAGAAAATAAAGTCCCTCTGATGCGGTCTTCTCGTGTAAGGGGTACAGAAAATAAATAGTCCCTCTGATGCGGTCTTCTGTAAGGTATTGCCGTTTATCATGAGACCAAATTCAAGCGACAAATTATGATGACCGTGCAATTAATTCTCAACACAAGTATCTTCTTATGAAGTTCTTATGTAATATCAGCCTTCTAATGCGGTCATACAAACATAGCAATGGTGACGTCAGCTGTTTGTCACTGCATAAGGTCAATGGAGCCGGTTTCGCAAGATGTCTATTATTTTATTGTTTTTATGACTATTAAAAAGCAGACTTTATGATTTTCTTATTATTTCCGCGAATATTATACATAGCTGTATAAAGAAAAAACAAATTTACCAGTTTTCTAAGGCGGATCAAATGTAAATATGGTTGTAATTGAATTTAGTAGCTAGATTTTTCTTTTCTTTTCCTGGTATTACTTATTTTTATTTAAAGAGGATTATGATGAACAGATGAGTTCACGGTGAGCTCCTGGGGGATCGGGCTGGGGGTATTATTTAAACAACGTGTTAATGAATAAACGCAAAACCTCTTAGGTGGTGGTTGTGCTCATGAATATGAACAGCTTTTACTATGGGGCCAACTCTGCAACTCAACAAAAAAATTCAGCTGTTTCATACAAGTTGTCAATACTTACTCGACCAGAATGTATGAAACAGCCGATTTTATTTGTTGAGTTGCAGAGTTGGCTCCATAGTAAAAGTTATTCATATTCATGAGCACAATCACCACCTAATAGCCGGTATACATTTTGATTAGTGTTTAGTGCGAGTGGCTCGTTTAGTGTTTAGTGTTTAGCAAAAAACACGTTCGGACAGTCTCTGTTTAGTGTTAAGTGTTTAGTGCGAGCGAAGTACAGTGTTTAGAAGCGCGTTCTACTTTTTCTGCGAGTAGCTCCTCCCGCGCGTCCCGCACGTCCCGCCTTCACCCCTCACTTGCAGCTAAACACGCACTAAGCACGTCTGGACAGGACTGTTAAGTGTTTAGTTTATATCAACAAAGCCTGAACTAAACAGCGTATGCTAAACAGTATGGGACATCACCTACTAATCACTACACACTAAACAGTGCACTAAACACTAAGCACTTTACTAATCAAAGTGTATACCAGCCATAAGAGGTTTTGCGTTTATTCATTAACAACGTGTTAATATATTATATTTTCTGTAGTGTTCTGAAGTAAAATACTAGACAATAATATGGAGAACGTTGACTGAGACAGGACTGAGATAAGTCAAATCAATAGATACTCAATAAAACTGTTTTCAATCTCAGGAAACGAAAAATAGCTTCAAATATATTATATCGTTAGGAATGAAAAAGGAATTCAATATTATTGGATTTTATTTTGTTGTGACACAGGGCCTAAAAGGTAGTTATTTATTGTTAGTAAAAAAATGTTTATTATACTAATATAACTTATTTGTTATTTTTTGTTTCAGGATCAGAAGCACAGATAGATTGCACACAGGAAGTCATGCGAGTAACTGTACCAATGGATGGAGACAGAAAAATCTCTTACTTGGACCAGATGAAAGGTATTTTTTTTTCTTTATTTGTACTACTTTTGACGGCCAGTTCCCAAGTTCGCTAAAGTCACACATTTAAAAGATGTAGGATACGACATTTAAAAAAAAATGCGCTCTCGATCGAACGCGGGGTGAAAAATTTCGTACTAGAATATGCCTTTCTATTGTCTAATTTAAAAATCTATCGCAATCGCTTTCAGGATGTAACACATTGAAGCTTCTTTTTTCCACAAATAAAAACTTACCAAAGAAATGCAGCAGTGTGTCAATGTGTCACATCCATCTGTCAAACGGAAGCGATTGCAATAGATTTTTAAAATTAGACAATTCGCCCCCCTGGTCAACGAAAAATGAGATTGAAATGGCGGCGCCACTTTCCCTGTTAAATTAACGTTTAGAAGTTAAGTTATTGGGAACTGAACCTTTAAAATAAGGCGCAAAATTAGTTCCATTTGCAACCGAGTCTCATCTTTCGTTGATCAAACTCTAGGCCCCCTGAAATCGTAATAGGCCCCCTGAACTGTTACAACTGAACAAATTTCTAAGTGAACAAATTAGTAAAATTTAATGACAGATCAATAGCTGGTTTTGATTTTATGCTTCGAGCAACGCCGGCTTCGTAGCCCGTAATGACCTAAGATTCTATAGTCATAGAATCAAAACCAGTTAATCTGTCATTTTACTAATCCTACTAATATTATAAATGTGAAAGTTTGTGGGTTTGGATGTTTGTTCCTCAATCACGCAAAAAATACTGAACGGATTTGGTTGAAATTTGGCACACAGATAATAGATGGCCTGGATTAAAACATAGAATACTTTTTATTCCGATATTCCCACGGGAAAAGGAACCAAGTGGGTGAAACCGCGGGTGGCCGCTAGTTTATAAAACGAAAAAGTAAAAATCAAGATGGCGGAATTATAGAGATTGTATGAAACAGAGCCATCTTGATTCTAAATGGCCGCTGTTGAACAGTCGATGACGTTTTAATGTTTTTTTTTTGACAAAAAAACACATAGATAACCGGTTTCGATTCTGTACGACTCATAAGTATTCTTAGCATTTCACACTCGCTGTCATTGAAAAGTGAAAGTGTAAGTAATCTATTCAATACTTAAGAATAGGATTCACACACAATAGGCCTAGACACAAAGCAAAGTTCAACACTGTTAAGTGCTGGTTAAGTGTTACGTATATCTTTTTTCATGCACAATACGAGTTAGTGCTCGGCCTTCACCCCACCTGATGTTAAGTGACGATAAGGCCGAAGGTGGAAGTTTACTACACCCGGAATCCTTATCACTGAGGAACTGGTGAAGTGAAATCGGTCCAGCCGTTCACGCGTCGGCTTGACCCTTCTTGACCAAACTGGATTAATTTTATTAGATTGTACCTTGTTTATATTTTGAAACAGAGATAATATCAATTTACAAAGCATTAACGCTACGAAATTGAAATTAAAAGGATTGTAGGTACGACAACTTTTACCCCGTGTCGGTGAGCAATACCGTCTTTACCATAAGGGCACACGGAGCCCTTGTCCGGAGCCCCATCCTCAGGAGGCCCCGAAGTATGGACAATTTCTGTCACATTTCTTCTCAAAATAAAATTTTCGAGCACTTTTTTCACAAAAAAAGTTACACCTTGCGCATTTTTACGGTTGAAAAACGAAAGCGTACAGAGCGTCTTTTGTCAGCGATTTTCGCCCAACACCGGCCTACTATAAGATGTAACAAAAATCATTTTTTTTACTTTCCAAAAGACCCCCAATTCTTGTGTGTCCAAGGGCCCCAGCATAGTTTAAGACGGCCTTGTCCGTGAGAGCTGTCTGTGTGCGTTGCTCGAGAATCGAGTACCTAAGTTGTACGAGCACTAGCGGATCCAGGGATAAAGGGCTCAAGCCCCCCCCAAAATCATTTGGGTTCACCCCAACAAATCTGTTGATTACCTTGGTAAAGCCTGCCCTCACCTACGTTAAGCCCCTCCCAAACCAAAATCCTGGATCCGCCACTGTGTATACGAGTATTTTTTGTGACAATGCTGTGCGATTGTGCGAGACTAATTAAAAACCGTAATAATCAAGGCAGAAGCATGAAAAATCGCTTTTCTTGTGTACAAGAGGGAAGGTGTGCGTGCGTAGACACGCACGACTTAATAGACGTCAAGTGCTGTGAATTCGTCACAGTTGTTTTTTCCAGAAAAAAGTAGACGAAACTCTTGGTAGAGTAGACGTAGAAAATATAAAAACCGGCCAAGTGCTAGTCGGACCCGCGCACTAAGGCTGGCCCCAGACCTACCGGTTTCATTTCTTTGCTTTGCTGTTCTACCTTGCTTAAAAGACCGCCGGCCAACCAGGGTAATTTTCAATCTATCGCATTTTGGGACTAGACCAAATTGGCAAGATAGCCATTAGCTTGGTGTCATCAAATATCATCGCCTGGATTGCGAAGTAGGAAGCTTTTAGGAGATATGCCACCCTGAACATGGACTCCAATCGTTAAAATAAATCGATCGCTTAGTTATACAAAATGTTTGGTAAAGCCTTATAAAGCTGAATATGGTAGATAGGGACCATAAAACTGAACAACTTTTACTATGGGACCAAATCTGAAATCGCGAAAAAAATGAGCTGTTTCATACATTTTGATAATTTCCTTATTAATTTTTATATGAAACAGCAGTTTTTTTAAACTAAAACTAAAACTTCGCATTGCAACCCAGACAACGATATTTGATAACACCAAACTAATGGCTATCTTGCCAATGTGGTCTGGTCAAAATATGCGATAGATGAGCCTCTTGGCCGGCGGTCCATGGTAGAACAGCAAAGCAAAGAAACGAAACCGGTAGGTCTGGGGCCAGCCTAAGGGTTCCGTACCAAAAAAAAACACTAAAAAATCACGTTATCACGGTTACGTTATATAGCAACAATAGAAATACACGATCTGTGAAAATTTCAACTGTCTACCTGTAGTCGTTATCAATATCGAACAAAAAAACGGCAAAAAAATCACATTTGTTGTATGGAAGCCCCCCTTAAATATTTAAATTATTCTGTTTTTAGTATTTGTTGTTATAGCGGCAACAAAAATACATTATCTGTGAAAATTTCAAGTGTCTAGCTATTACGGTTCATGAGATACAGCCTGGTGACAGACAGACAGACAGACAGACGGACAGCGGAGGCTTAGTTATAGGGTCCCGTTTTTACCCTTTGGGTACGGAACCCTAAAAAATAACTAGACCATCAGCCATTTTAATGTCCCCACTGCTGGAGCACAGGCCTTCCTTATGAATGGATAAGGAGGTTGGGCCATAACCCACCACGCGGGCCAATGCGGATTGGTGGGTGTTAACGACTGCAAATTCAGCCGGGACCAACGGCTTACCGTGCCTTCCGAAGCACGAAAGAGCTCGAGACAATAAATTTTTGGTCACCCATCCCATGACCGACCCTTGCGAAATGTTGCTTAACCTCCGCAATCACTGGGCCAGGCGCTATACCACTGCGCCGCCGAGCTCCTCGAAAACAAAAAAAAATGACTTACAATATTTTGTCATAGAAAGCAGCCACGCTGCATAGAAGAACGACGCTACTCAAAGGCCGTTGGCCCTGCATGCTTACCTTCACAAATCCCTATCCTACCATGTATTCTGTGCCCTACCCTTCATCTAGAGCCCCTGATAACAGGAATCTTCCTGTCATGTTAGGAATTTAAGCCATCTGTTATGAAAACGGGGAAAAACGGTAGTTGTCAGGTATTTTTGAAATCCCAAAAAGGTACAAAATGTCAGGAAATTTACTGTAAAGTCAGGCAATCTCATTATTAGATCTGGTAACCCTACCTGGATCGATCCAATATCGGCTCATGCAGGGCTTTGAGTTACACGCTTGACTTACAGCAATGAGAGCCTACTATGAAACAATTCTGCACACATCAGACGATGATCGTTAGTCTTTCGCTAATTACTAATAATGATACAAATAAAAAATCTCATTTTCAGATTACGAACCTTGTCATCCGAGCTTGGAAGGCAAAAACGCGATCTTTGTTCTGGACTTACAAGACCCGTACAAGTGTGGTGTTACGAGAGTTCTGAATAAACTGACGGTAAGTTGAAAACACTAAAATTGTGCTTCCCATAATTAGTGGTACTCGTACCCCGAGGGGTACGCGAGCTAGCATCAAGGGGTATACGCTACGCGGGACACAGAATTCCACAGAGCGATGCGGATAGCGTTAGAAGGTCTAACTGAGCTATACTTAGGTAGGTACCTAGATTTCTAGTTTGTAGGGCATACCTCCCATCATCCTAAGTGAGGGGGGGGGGGCAGTATTAGGTATTTTTTTTATGCTCAACGGGATTATTCTTTGTCTTCACCTTACCTGATGTTAAGTGACGATAAGGCCGAAAGTGTAAGCGCAAAAAACCCGGAATCCTCACCACTGAGGAACTGGCTATCTTACTTCTAACTACCGGAACACAACATTTTTTTAATCGTTGTTATGGCGTCAGACTTAGGTAAGATGTAGATAGTTAGCCCAGGCGGACTTGATATAAGCCTTTCCACCAACCAAACCGAGTACAAAATGTCCCCCCCCCCCCCCCTCCTCAGAATTGAACCCGGGACCCCTGCATCTTACACGGGTTGGCGAACCATCGCAAGACCACAGAGGTGGATAAAAATAATTTAACGCGAAGAGTTTATTTATGTAGAACAGTAACCAAACTTTCATCATTTTCTCTCCCTCTTTGTCCAGGGCAAACGGACCTACTACCACAAAGTGGTGATAGAGGGCGTGAGCGGCGACCGCGAAACTGTCCTGGTGCGATGCGTGGTCACTCGCAAGGGTCGGGCTCTGACGAGAAGAGAGGTGCAACCGTTCCCTTTGGACTTCAATGAGCCTGAGTAAGTAGTACCATTAGAGCTGTCGCACATTGAACCATTAGTCGCGGCCTCTAAGCCCGATCACTAGTGGCTCAGTCAGGCTACTACACGCAGCCACCAATCGCAGCCACCAGTGGCTGTGGCCGCCTAGAAGAAGCCGGCTACTGTAGCCGAGTGTGCGCGGGATGCGAACGACAATCGCGGCTACAAATAGCAAACGCGGGCTACTCTAATGAGCCTGTGTAAGTAACACCCAGCTGTCGCACATCAGGCCACTAGTCGCGGCCACTAAACGCGACCACAAGCTGCGGACGAGTTTTTTCAAACATTTTGTATAATATCGGCGCAAACCGGTGTTCGAGTGGCCGTGTCCGATCCACAAGCGGGAGTCGCCCGCGCTGGCTACTTGTGGCCGCGTTTGTCGCTCGCATCGTGCGCACACTCAGCCTCAGTAGCCGGCTTCTTCCCGGCGGCCACTAAGCCACTAACGGCTGCCTGCGATTGTTGGCTGCGCTGCATTTAGTGGCTTAACTGAGTCACAGTGGTCGCTCTTAGTGGTTACGACTAGTGCCCCAATGTGCGGCAGCTGAATCAGCGATGTCAAACGTCCTGATTTTGGTGGGACGTCCCGATCCCGCGCGGGACAGGCTCAGTCCCGCTGTTCGGGGATTACTCTCGCTCGACGGTGCGGAGCGGGATGTCCCACTTTTGATGAAAGAGTCCCGCTTTTTATATTCATAAGATTTCAAAAATCCACTTAGCTTGAAATAAAATCAGGCAACGCTGCCATAAATCCGCTATACGCGAAAGAGTTAGTATTTAACCTTATAAGTTTAAATTATACCATAATAGATGGTCATTTTGTATTTATCATCCAAATGAGAATGACAAAAATTGTGTGGTAAAATTCGACATATGTTTCTGAAAGTTGTTTAGTTTCATGGATTGGACACATCCTTGATTCCTTGAGACGGTAAGTTCAAAATGACCCGATATAATGGTGCGTATAGACTGACGCATGGTAACATGAAATAATTATATCAGGTAGGTAGGACCGAACTCTAGTTTTCTTTCTTTTTTTTCCGCTTAACTAGAGCAGTAGATCATTTATTTTAGTGAATTTACCTATCTAATTTTTTTTCAGTGTCCTGAACATAACACGAAACGAAGTTGGGCATGCTCCCGAGCCGATGCTGTTCGCTATTGTCAAGAAAAATGGTGTGCCGTAAGTACTTTTCATTAATAAAAAATAAGTTTTACAAAAATCCCTCGACTAAAAGTGATGTAGGTACTATACATACTTTATCTACCTATTAATAAATTACAAACGCAAGAAAAATCCGTTGGGGCTGCCATTACCTGCCCCCAAATGAACAACTATTTTTCAATTAAAGTTACTTTAGAGAAATGGCAATGGCAGCCCCCGACGGATTTTTCTTGTGTTTGTAATTTATGGATAGGTAGATAAAGTATGTATAGTACCTACATCACTTTTAGTCGAGGGATTTTTGTAAAACTTATTTTACTCTTTTTAAATAAAGAGTTACAATTTTTTCCGTCGTGGGTTTTTTCAAAATTTTTAATTTTGCCATTTTATTTTAAACTTTTTAAAGAATTCATACGTTATCTACTCTAAAAACCGCATCTAAATTGGTCAAACCATTCGGAAAATGATAACTACAGCGCCCCCTAGCGGCTGAACACCATAACACCAAGAACCATCACCGATAAACTACAAAACTATTACAGAAAACCGCATCCAAATTGGTCAAACCGAAATCAGCCCAGTAGTTTCCAAGGAAAATGGTAATAGACAAACTTGACTTATCTGGTTGCTGCAAAGCCCCCTGGTGGTCTACCACTATGAAACATGTCTAAGAACCTGCTCTGAAATGAAATCTTTTGAATGCAAAAAACCGCATCGAAATCAGCTTAGTAGTTTCCGAGGAAAATGGTAACAGACAAACACACCAACAAACAAACAAACAAACGCACAACCTCTAACCCCAAACGCATATACCGCCTCCGTTCCGTTCCGTCCGTCGTGGGTAAAAAAGCAAGTCTTGTCAAAACTAAAGACTGGCAGACAGGTACCCACATAGGTACTCTCTGAAATTCCAACGATGCCACAGATTAGATATTGCTTGGCAAAGGAGTACGAAATAATTTTTTGATCACCCGTCCCATGACCGACCCTACAGGAAGTTGCTTAACCGCCAAATGTGATAAATAAGCCACTATGTCATCGAGTTCCTTATTTATAACTAGCTTTCCTCCCGTAGCTTCACCCGCGTGGACTACAGGTTATATCGTGCGGGTGGAGATCCGTGGATAAAAAGAAACCTATGTCCTTTCTCAAGATCCCATCTATATTCGTACCAAATTTCGTCAAAATCGGTCCAGCGGTCTAGGCAGAAAACGTGACAGATAAACAGAGTTACTTTCGCATTAATACTATTAGTGGTATCTTGGACGAAGTGTGTTTATTCGTCCAAATAGTAGTACTGGTAATGATCAAACTTATGTAATTAGGATATTCATCTAATTCCTTACTTATTTTCTATTCCAGAGTTCCCAGAAATGATTCAGTAAGCCCAGGAACCCACCTGACGATGGAAATATTCCTAGACAACGCTTCAGCTCCTGTATATGGACTATTTGTCAACTACATGTATGCCACCAACACTGACAACCAACAGGAAACTATAATACTTAATGGGTAAGATATAAATTTATACAACGTCGCAAAAACTTTTAGGTGGTGATTGTGCTCATGAATATGAACAACTTTTATTATGGAGCAAACCTTGAAATCTCGAAAAAAAATCAGCTGTTTCATACATTCTGGTCGAGTAGGTATTGACAACTTGTATGAAACATCTGTTTTTTTTTTGTTGAGTTGCAGAGTTGGCCCCATAGTAAAAGTTGTTCATATTCATGAGCATTCATGAGCAGGCACCATTGTTCTCGTTTCTGATTTCCATAACACAAGTGTTTTATATTGTTTACCATGGTTATTAAACCTAAGATTATCTCAATAGAACAAACATAGTTTATTTTACAAGTGGTTTATCTACTTAATTTGAAACTGCTGCAAAGATTATGATATTGTCCAATATTTATTTGTATATCATTTTTTCAGCTGTTCCCTCGACGCGTCCCTGTTTAACAACTTCCAGACAACAGACGGCGACGTGCTAGTAGCTCGGTTTAGGGCATTCAAGTTCCCTGACACTACTTACGTGCTGTTCATTGGTACTGTTACTGTGTGCCTGGATAAATGTCCTGGGGTGAGTATACCTACTACCTGACAATTGCAATCTACTTCTGATTAAAACTGACAGAAATTGCAGTTACATTGCTGCTTTAAGTAACATAGTTGTCGCATTGATTCTTACTAAAGCAGCAATGCAACTGCGATTTCTGTCAGTTTCAATCAAAAGTTGTTAGCAACAGAGCTACCTTATCAGGGGGCTGATTTAAAAAATATACAACGTATTACAAAACAACCCACCATACCGAATATGGTAGATAGGTACCATCAAACTCAACAACTTTTACTATGGGGCCAACTCTGAAATCGCGAAAAAAATCGATTGATTGACGAAAAAAGAAGTTTTGTAGCACCCTGTATAATCAAAAATATTCAAAAGGCAATAGTTATTTGTTATACAAGTGACCAAAATCAAATTGTGCTGCGTGCGAGTGGCGACTTTAAATCACGAACTAGCGAAGTAGTCTAGAATTGAATCACGAGCGTAGCGAGTGATTCTAATATAGACTACTGAGCACAGTGAGTGATTTAAAGGCACGAGGCAGAACAACATTTTGGTCTCGTGTAAAACATACAACTTTTCACCTCGACCAGCGAGAAAATTTTCACGTGACTTTCCTGGTAAAAAAACTTAATTCAGCATTAGAAACTTGTTCACTTAACTCTTTTGGAGTTAGACAACTATCTTCATCGTTGGACGCATTCATTTTTGTAATTTATCACAAAAATAATTCAATCAAACCTATGCTGAAATTTTTTATTCAAAGAGTCAGTAAAGTAGATTCTCGTCGTTTTGATTACATTGCGTTGTGTTTTTCTCTTATTCATTAATATTCCGTCTAATTTATTTATTTATAATCATTAAAACATATAATTTGTTAATAAATTTCATTATTTTTTCTTATTTCATATTTGTTTCACACATGTGACCTTTTAGAATGGGACCAACTCAGAAATCGCGAAAAAAAAAAATTGATTAATGAAATAATTGATTTTTTTCGCGATTTCAGAGTTGGTCCCATAGTAAAAGTTGATCAGTTTGATGGTACCTATGTACCATATTCGGCATTAGGAGTTTTTTGTAACACGTTAATAAATAAATACTTACTTATTATATTAACAGGTACAATGCAGTAACGGCGTGACGGGCTACGGGCGGCGGCGGCGTTCCATCGCGACTTCTGCGGACGCCAACAACGTCTATGAGGTGTCGCTCACCACCTTCTTGAAGGTGGACTGGAAGGACGGCGATAGGGAGGCGGGTGGGTGATCAATCATCATTATGATCTTGTGCATCATCTTCTTCTACTTTATTTCCTTCATTATAACAACATAATAGAATAATATGAAGTATCAGCTGTTCTAAATTACTTTTTTCTTTACAGAAGACGTATTAGCTCTCATCAAAAACCTAAAAGCTGCTAACCAGCTGCTAGAAAGCCCAGATGCCACTACTTCACCTGACTTCGGGGTCAATGACCAGCTGCTAGCGGGTGACGTCATCCCTAACAAGTCAGCTGCCATCACATATAGCTGTCTAATACTAGCTGTCAGTGTATTGTTGGCTTTAATTAAGTAGTTACCTACATTATTTTTATAGGTTTCGTGTTCTGATTTGACGGTGCTTTTGGTGTTACTAAGTTCCAAATTGTATTGTTTTAAATGTTATAATTAGATTAGGTTATATTAATAACCTAGTCTAACCTAACCTTTATATGTTAGGTTAACCATACGTCGTGGGTTGTCCGGATTTTTGACACACATCCAAATTTTTTCAGATTTTTATAGCATCTGGAATTTTAATTCACGTTTTTAAAGTTTTTGTAACTAAGAGTTTTCGACAGATGTATTTTTTATGATATTTAAGAAATTAACTGAAGTTTTTATAGTGTGAAAAAATATAGAAACATAAAAATGAATACTTTGTGTTCAAAATGTGGACATAAAAAGAAAATACTGTAAAAAAAATGAACAAAAAATAATTTTAATACTTTGAACTAAAAATATCCTTAAATCAGAACACAATTTTGTGGTGAATGATGGATGGGGTTATATATTTTTCAAAAAGAAAACTTTTAAATTAGCACAACCTTTTTTTTCTCATAAAACCATTCAAAATATTTTTTTTATCTTAAAAGTCATTAAACATCTTACCAATTTTTTACTTCTTTTCTGATATTTGGTATTTTTATTTTATAATTGGCTGTAATTTTGTTTTTTTATTCCTACCATAAGCTAATATCCAATTTTAGTTTTAAGAAAAAGTGATTTAATTAAAATAACTTAATTATAAGTGCCTTCTTAATTTTAATAATAAAAATAAATAATTTTAAAATAATGGTCTTATAATCTGACTAGGAAATACTTTTGAAGCTGAAATTGTGTGTATTTTTATTTTATTTAATTTTTTTGTGAACAAATGACTCAGAACATCTTTTTTACGTTTTTTCCTGGTCAGTATGAAATAAATTCACTAGTCTTTAAAATAAAAGAATACTTAGTTTAATCATTAAAATAATTTTCACAACTTTTGTTGTTACACACCCTTTTTTTGTAAGCATAGGTACCATTTTTTCAATCAATAGTTACTCTGTATTTTTTTTTACTTTCGACTCAATTTTAAATCCCACTATTTGTGTTCCATTTTTTTATTATCTTACTATTGCTAAAGAAGAAATAAAATCTGTATTTTTCTAATCTAACAATTTTGTTTTTTATTACATCATATCAATCTGCAATCACCAATCTACAATGTGATTAATCTGACAATGTGCACGATAACCAACTTCAGAGTGCTTATGGTACAATACAATAAGTATTTTAATCTGTACGTACAGTATACGCAAAATAACTTGACGGCTCTGAACTTCGCGCGGAACGCAGCTCAGTAGACGAATACAGGCGAGCGCGGGAACGGGGCGCGGGCGGAAGCACTCGGAACTATGGAATCAACCTTTGTTGCCCGTATTACTATCAATCTTACTACCAATAGTTCAAATTGTACCCTGCGCGAAATATCACTTGCAGATAACTTCCGAACTGCCTAGTTATTTAGCGCATACTGTACCATACATTCTTAAGTGAAGTTGCCTAGGGCCACCGTCATTGTCAGATTCATCGCATTGTACCTACTTTAGGTTCGCACAGTGGACAAACAACAAAATGTTGCCCATCGATCACACAAACATGCCTCAACCAGGATTCGAACCCGAGTCTTGATGCAAATGGCTTTTATTGAAAAAAGCTTTAGACAACTAAGTAGTATAGTAACTCACATGGCGAAAGCATATGTACTTAAATACAACACAAAATCAAAGATATTGTGTTGTACACATTGTATTGGCACTGTCTAGCATGATCAAATGTATTATTGTGATTTTCACGTTTAACTGTCAAAAGACAATAGACTTTGACAGTCAAGTGTTGACAAAACGCTATATAATGCGATATACCTACTTATGGCCGGTATACATTTTGATTAGTAAAGTGCTTAGTGTTTAGTGCACTGATTAGTGTTTAGTGTTTAGTAGGGGCTGTTTAGTACAGGCTTTGTTGACATAAACTAAACACTTAACAGTCCTGTCCAGACGTGCTTAGTGCGTGTTTAGTGCAAGTGAGGGGTGAAGGCGGGACGTGCGGGACGCGCGGGAGGAGCTACTCGCAGAAAAAATAGAACTCGCTTCTAAACACTGTACTTCGCTCGCACTAAACACTAAACACTAATCAGAGACTGTCCGAACGTGTTTTTTGCTAAACACTAAACACTAAACGAGCCACTCGCACTAAACACTAATCAAAATGTGTACCGGCCATTATATCGTGTTTCGGTGGTCATGTTAGGGGGGCACAGCCACAGCACCAAACGGCCGACAAAGATTATATGAATTTTTACATATTACTTAAAAATTAAATTAAAACACATAATATTTTCAGTTTTCAGTCTTTTAATAGAACCATTATTGAGTAACTGATCAAACAATACAATAGGTACATACATAGCAACTTGGAAAATAACTTCAAATTAGTGACAAACTGAATAAATATAAAGCAATATCAATGTAGTACCTACTTATTTAAAGAAAAAACCTAATCTTTAATTTCTTTTTTTTCAATAAATATTCACCTTTTAGAGATAGAGTTACCGTAAGCCTAGATTTGTCCAGACAAGTTCGTTTTTTTACAACTATTTCAAAATAGTGCTAATTTAGACGGAAAACTTTCCAAATCATAGGTACCTAGTCCATTATTTTTGACCCTATGTCCAGATTTGTATGTCCGTCCATTGTCAGGACTTTTTAAACTTTGATATGGTAACCCTACATTTAGAAGACCGTATTCTATATTCGAATTTAAATGCTTTAAATTTCAGTTTGTCACTCCACACTTAACTATAATAAACAAGATAAACTTATCTAGAATAATACAATTATTTAAAAAACATCACTTAGTTAATATACAAAAGTATATGTAAGTTCAATTATAATGTAAACAATTCCTTTGCGCACTACAGTTTCAAACAATTTTACATTCATTTGAAAATAATAAAATTACTTTTAAAAAAGTTTTTAATAATAAAAAACTTTATTTTTAAATATTTTTAAGAAATTAACATCTAAAAGACCTTCATGAGATTTTCAAAGATCAGTTCACAATTTTACAATCAAAATGTATTTTACAATCAGAATATAATAATTTCTAAAAATCAGGAGCAATAGTTTACATTTTTACGTATAATTGGTGACCGATTAAATGTGTAATAAAGTAAAGGAAAAACTTTATACAAATTAGAATAATTATTTATATTATCTAAAAAAAACTTAAAAATATTATTCTACAAAAGAAATGTTGCTTAACTTTGAATTGTGGCAGTTAAAACAACCCTTTTTTGATGCTACAAAAAATACAAAAAGAACTCTGTGAATATTTTAGGCATTTAATATTATTAAGTATTGCCTAAAAACAGAAAATATTGATAATATTAAAGATATTGTTACATTGATGGATCTGTAAAGACGATAGCAAACTTTGGAAAGTAAAATTATACAGGGTAATTTTGCGACCCCTTTACAAAATCAAATAATAGTTCAAGGAAGTAATAAAAAAAAATTAGGTGAAATAATTATAAATTATTTCTTTTTAAATTCACAGTTTTCAACCACTTTTTATATCCTAAAAATCTAGGCGCGCACGCTCACCGTCACGAACGGGACGCGAGCGGGGGAAGGCGAGTGGCGGGAGGGGGGCTCGCGCGGGTCGACCGTGCGACGCGCAAACGGTGACACCAATTTCAATTTGTGTAGGGAAAAGTTTGGGGTAAAAATGTAAAAAAAAATTTTTTGTTTTACTTCATAAATTGATTGTACTGCTGTTATAGAATGACCTGACAAAGTTTGAAAAGGGGTCCAAAAATGACCCTGCATAAGGATTTAACTTTAAAACGGTATTTTTAGTAATAAAGCGAAAAAACGTATTCTTTATTTCGCAAAATTAATTATAGCTTTTACATTATTTAACTATAGAACCTATACTGTTGACAATATCTTGTAGAACGAACTTCGCTAAGAAAAACATTTATGGGAAATGTTTGAAAAAATAGAAATAAGCTCCCTTAAGTTTCAAAATTTTTGATTGCGTGAAAAAAAATAACTTCGTCCTCGGAAATGTACGGAAAAGTAACACAGCAAAATGAAAATTTTAAAACTTTTTCCTATTATTATGGAAGCTTATTCCTACTTAAAAAAATCCGACTTAATAAATTTTTTTCAGAACTTATAGATACCGTTTTGAAATCGATAAATGTTTATTTAGCAAAGTTCCTTACCACTTTCTTGTTGTGTGGAAATCAATTTAAATCGCAAGATTATCCAAAAAAACACGTAAAACGAAAGTATTTAAAATGAGTAAGTATAATATAAAAGTTTGGTCATTTTATTATAAAAATGTCTACATCTACTTGGCACAATAGCTATAAGTAGTCTACACATAACATTCATTTCTACTACAAGAGTGAATGTTCCATATTGAATCTTCTGCAAAAAGGTCGCAGTGGGCAGCGTCGAAGCTATGTTATGAGCGCCCCTGGCAAGATTTGAATTCTGCGCCCCATGACTTATTTCTAGGATCATGAGCGCCCCAGCCCCCCTAGCATAACCACCGAAAGACGATAATATATCGCTTGAAATAGCATTGTATCGACACTGAACTGTCAAATTCCACTGTCTTTTGATAGTTAAACCTGATAGATCGCTATATTATATCATACGTTTGAGTGGTCATGCTAGAGGGCTGGCAAGATTTGAATTTTGCGCCCCAAGACATATTTCTAGGATCATGTGAGCGCCCCTGGCAAGATTTGAATTTTGGGCCCCAAGAAATATTTCTTACGTTTGAGTGGTCATGCTAGAGGGCTGGCAAGATTTGAATTTTGCGCCCCAAGACATATTTCTAGGATTATGTGAGCGCCCCTGGCAAGATTTGAATTTTGCGCCCCAAGAAATATTTCTAAGACTACGAGCGCCCCGCAAGATTCGAATTTTGCGCCCCTAGACATATTTCCTATGATATAATATCGCGTTTCGGTGGTCATGTTATGGGGGCAGGCATTTGAATCAATAAAGATTTAATATTAAAAATTCACTCTCTCTCTACCCTTTAGTAACAAACAGTCAAACAATTAGTAGTCTTTTCAGCCTTCGACGATCATGAACAAAGGCCGGATTTGCGGTGGCAGGAATACAAACTTGCTAGTGATTACCAAATTATCGTAAATGTTTTTATACATCGATGTTTTGAAAATATTTTTGAAGTGGAACTTCTTTGATCGCGTCTGTATATATTTTTTTTATTTTACCAAGGAGGATGTATTTCTTAAAAATAAGACTTTCACTTCACTTACTTTGACTTTTCTATCTTTGCATCAAAAAAACTGCAGTGAATTTTATTATTTATACATTTCACGATTTTCACTTTTCATATATTATGTAGGTAGGTAATTTCTACTATTTCAGACAGTAAGTCCATATATCACGTTACTTAATTATATTTTTTTATCGATAAATTACATTACTAGATAATCAAGTTGTCCTCGCACTATTAAACGTCATTTTATTCGTGCCACCGCAAGTCCGGGCTCTAATCATGAATGTCGAAATATGGCTCGGCCGCTACATTAAATTTTGACAAAGGGCATTGGGTAACTAACAATGGACATGTGGCGTCATCATTTTTATTAGCGGCCACTCTTGGAAGTTATTTTTTTTATAAGAACAATTCAATAGAAACAAGTTTTAGTATGGAGCTCATATAGCTAAATGACATCGGAGCCGAGATATTAACCTTTTTATTTTTCAAAGAAAATCAATGATTTAAAGCATTTTCCTTACCAAACTAATTCCTAGACCATATTTTCATCATCATCATCATCATATAAGCCGCATGTCACCCAATGCTTGGTTTAAGCCTGCCCCGAGGATCTCCACAACGCTCCAGCGCTGCTCGCATCCACTCCGGGAATCATTCAAAGATCTTCGAGCATTGTGTTCAGGTTTTTCAACACGAAGATGATAAAACGAAGATGTGTTAGTCATCATCGTCATATCAGCCGCACGACACCCACTGCTGGGTATAGGCCTCCCCCTAGGATCTCCACGACGATCGGTCCTGTGTTGCCCGCATCCAGCGGCTTCCCGCGACCTTCACCATATCGTCGGTCCACCTTGTCGGGGGCCTACCCACGGAGCCGAGTCCGGTGCGCGGTCGCCATTCAAGAACCTTTCCGCCCCAACGGTCATCTGTTCTTTTCGCTATGTGCCCAGCCCACTGCCACTTTAGCTGAGCAATCCTTCGAGCAATGTAGATTACTTTATTTCTCTTGCGGATCTCCTCATTTCTGATTTGGTCCCTCAGGGAAACGCCGAGCATGGCTCTCTCTATCGCACGCTGGGTGACCTTGAGCCTCCTTATGAGACCCATAGTATAGCGAACCACGTTTCACTGCCGTAAAACATCACTGGCAACGCACACTGGTCATAGACTTTATCTTGAGACACTGAGGTAAATCGGACGCGAAGATTTTTCGAAGCTTCTTGAATGCTGCCCATCCGAGTTGGATTCGACGAGAGATCTCTTTCTCGAAGTTAGACTTCCCTAACTAGACACAACTCACACCTCGATATACCTGTAGTCCACTTGGCATCTCTGGAGAGACTGCAGCATCGCCCAAGTTGCTATCGAATCAAAGGCTTTCTCATAGTTCACGAACGCCAAGCAAAGTGGTAGGTTATACTTCTTAGTCTTCTGTATAACCTGCCGCAGCGTATGGATGTGGTCTATGGTGCTAAAGCCTTTTCGGAACCAAGCTTGTTTATGAGGTTGGAAGTCGTCGAACCTGCGAGCGAGACGATTCGTAAGGACTCTCAAAAACAACTTATAGACGTGGCTCAGAAGGGGGATGGGTCTGTAGTTCTTTAAGAGGGACTTGTCACTCTTTTTAAAGAACAAAATCACCACACTTATGTCGACGACGGAATTAAAAAGCTTTTGGAGGACTTGTCGATGACGTAGTTCATATGGCTGAGCATGAGACTTTGGAAGACCTGAACATAATGCTCGAACATCTTTGTGATTCCCAGAGTGGATGCGGGCAGTTGTGGAGATCCTCGAGGAAGGCCTAAACCCAGCGTTGCATTTAGGCAGCTTATATGATGATGATAATGAGAAATAAGAATTAGTTTTGTTAGGAAAATGCTTTAAATCGTTGCTTTCCTTTGAAAAATACAAAGGTTAATATCTCGGCTCCGATGTCATTTAGCCATATGAGCTCCATATTAAAACTTGTTTCTTTTAAACTGTTCTTTCGAAATAAATAACTTCCAAGAGTTGCGCCCTCGCATATTTTTGTAAATGAATTAATAAATGGAAGCGTTAATGAATTAATGAATGAATATGCAGAAATAAATAAATGACTGAATGATGGATTAATATATACATTAATGAATGAATAAATGAATGCATTAATGAATGAATAATAAATGAATTAATAAATCAAATGAATAAACGAATGAATCAACGAATGAATATGAATAAACATGAATAAATAAATCAAGGAATGAATGACTGAATGATGATTTAATAAATGCATGAATTAATTAATGAATAAATCAAATAAAAATAAATAAATGAATGGATGAATAATTGACTTTATTTAATGTTTTTTTTTTTTTTTGTGTTATTTATTTTGCTTTTCTGTTTTCCTAATATTTCTAATCAAAAGACTGACAAACGATACGTACGGATGGTTAGGTTAGAACTGTGCGTGATAAATTCAAAATCTAGCGGCCGAGATGGAATTAATACCTTTTGCAAATTGATGTTTTTTTTTCAAGTAACTGGCTAAAAGAACTACTTATTAGACTGTCAAAAATATTAAATATCGAGGAACAAAAATTGTAACTATCACTCTATACTACATCTTACATTCAAACATGGACATATTATATACATTAAAGATAAAATAAATGCTTATCTATTAAGACAAATTCGTATTTAAATACTTTAGAAAATTATTAAGAGTATTATTTTTAAAAACTTTTTAAGATGAAAAAGTAAGACCAATGAGATTATTAACATAAATATTTAAAAAATAGTTTTACTACAAATATTGTTTAGAGAGCTTGTCCAATTCCAAAAATATCATTAAAACTGAGAATATATTTTTCCAAAAAAGAAACAATAATTTTAATATGCGCTATTTTTTATATTGCTTATTCATTATTGTGGTAATAAAATATTCGGAATTTTTGTTGATATTATAATACTATATCATATTGTATTGAAGAAAATCAATTATCCTTAAAAATAGAAAAATACGATCGAAAACTTTTCATCATTTTGAAATCTAAATACCTGTGTAATTTGATTAAATTATTTCTATCAATCAATCACTGTTATCTTTCATATTTTTTTTCATTTCATATTTTCTTCTCAATATTTTATTTTTGAAATAAACATTTATTAACGTTAAATAAAATCTAAAAAAAATATGATTTGTCTTATAAGTAAACCAGACCAAGTTTGAATCTAGGTGTGTCTAAGTTATTAGCATTTATTTTGTTCTAAAAACAAATAGTTATTAAAATTAATTATGTAATAATTAAGTTTTTTACATTATATAAAAATCTCAATAAAAGAGAGATAATTAACACTTATCTATGGAACACATGAACGACGTTATTATCAGCTATAATGGATGAGCATAGACAAGTTGCACCATGGATAAAAATAATTTTGTTGAATAATATTTAAATTTAGAATTTATTTGATGGCAAGAAATTTATTGTAATTTTTCACTGGCAAGAATTGCTTTTATTCTCTCAAATATCATGTGTGATTTGATTATACACTCAATTGCCTGGTCATATTACTAAGTAATGCTTTTGCCAGCTGTCATCTCCACATTTTTAACTTATTTAAGTCAATCAATGGATTATTAACAAGTTTTTAATTCACTACTAAGTTACTTTTTTGCCTACTTCTGTCAAAAAGTTACTGGCAAGAGTTAATGAAGAAGTTTGTTATTTTTTTAAACCTTTTTTTAATCTGTAACCTGTTTTTCCGATCCACTCTGCCAACCAGAGTCCATAGTATTCGTGTCACTGTAACAATGATGGTGGTTTGTTTTCAATATTTCTTCTTTCTCCTCCCTTACAGTGTATTGAGAATCAGGCCCTAAGCATTTAGAAGTCTCAGGTTCATTTGAGTAAACAGTATTAGGTCTATCTTCGTCAGACAATAATGATTCTTCCGTGTTAGGAGATAAGGGCGATAAATTCGGAGGTGGTACGAAAAACTCTGGCTTTCCGGAATCCGAACTGGATTGCCTCAAATGATCTTTAGGAACGTTTTTAGGACTCGTTTTTTGCAAACGCAAAGGGCTCATATGCGATCGCATTTTAGGACTACCTTCAATCCTAATACTGGAATTCAAGTCTGACATTCTTCTGTCTTCAATTCTTGAGTCGTTCATTCGATCGCTCAACCGATCGTTTCTTGATTCGTTCAAACGCTCTAACCTTTCACTCCTACAATCACTTAACCGAGAATCATTCATTCTAGAATCGTTCATTCTGGAATCGCTCATTCTTGAATCATTCATTCTAGCATCACTCATTCTTGAGTCATTCGTTCTACAGTCACTTATTCTTGAATCATTTAACCTTGACTCATTCATTCTCGACTCCCGAGACTCATTAGTTCGTTCACTCAATCGAGTTTCATTCATCCTGTCACTGATCCTTGAATCATTAATTCTATCATTAAGTCGATCTCTAGAGTCCATTCGTTCACTCAACCTTGTCTCATTCATTCTATCAATTCTCGCTTCGTTCATTCTTTCACACATCCTCATAGAATTGTTCAAATGCTCTATCTGCTGTTCAGTCAATCTTATACTGTTATTTAACTCTCTTTTTTCTTGATTCTTCATAAGTTTGTCGTTTTGTCTTGGTCTTCGCTTCGACCCGACTTGAGGCTGGGGACGTTGTTGTCGGGTTAGTGTGAATGATCCCGTATCTGACTCCGAAGTGGATTCGGGGTGATTCTCTATGGTGCCAACGAGTGCTGACACGTTCGGGTTCATGCAGCAATCAGCCTAGGAAAATATAGAAGTTATAAGAAGGTTGCACACAATAAAAAGGCAGAAACTTATATTTATCGCAATTTTAGGTTCCAAAATAAGCTGGGACGAAACCTTCAAAGCCCCGTTGCTTGTTGTAACACTGTGTAACTAAACATTCTGCTTTTTCCAATTAACTATTAACTTAAAAGACAGTCTGTCACATAAGTAGGTAATGTTCCTTTTGCGCACAGCAATACACACAATGAATTGTCGGCTACACAAGTACATGGTAAAGTTAATATAAATAAATAAATAAAATAAAATGAATTAATATTTGACAACATCACATACATTGCTCCAATTCCAAAGTAAGTAGCTATAGCACTTGTGTTATGGAAATCAGAAACAATTGTGGTATGACAAACACCCAGACCTGAGACAATATTGAAAAGTTCATTTTCTACATTGACCCAGCCGGGGATCGAACCCGGGACCTCAAGAGATGGTGACGCCTTGAAAACCGGCGTGCAAACCACTCGACCACGGAGCTCGTCAAACTCGTAACTCATGTTTGTACCGCACAAGGTTTGATTTAAGCTATGCATTAACTTTTATGATAAATAAATAAATAAATAAAATATTCATTAAACTACCAAAATTAGTAAAAATACGGACAAATAATATAAGTCGATAACACTGGAGTCAATTTTGTTGGCACGACTTAACGAATCGACACTATTAACATTTTTTTTAAGTTATCAAAATTAACTAACCTTAACTGAAACATTACAACAGCTAGATACGTCAGCAAAGTAAACTTCCGACTCAGTGTTTTGGTTCACACCCCTGTGGCAGTCTTGCATCGAAGATCTGACAAACAAACATACAATTAAATAAACATTAACCAATTTGTATAAAAAACTTAATAAGCTAGTTAAAAGTTTAATAATTGCTGTACATTTAAAGGAGATCCGTCATTTTTATGCTCAATTTGTATACCTTATTATTACCATGTTTTCACATTCAATAGGATATTTCTCAATTTCTGCCTTTTACGGAACGGACTTTTGTGGATAACGGAATGTTTTAGATGAGTCGTTGTAACCGTTGTATTTCCATATTAAAAATATCCATCATTATATTACGCTTTTTTACATACAATAAATAAGACAGAACTTGATTGGCTCTATTTTAAGACCAAAAGAAATCATATAGGTACTTACAAATTAATAATTTTTTCTATGGAATAAACGGGGCTCCTCTGTTTTTTATTTTATAATAAACGAAACCAAACAATTTTTGTTTACTTTTTACTCTCTATAAGTTTATTTTAATAAGTAAAATAAAACAACTTACCTGATAGGAGAGTGTTTGTCATTCTGGAACCCCAAGTTTTCTTTCCCTTGTTTTTGAGAAGAGTCCGTGCTCTGATCTGAAACTAAAACCATGACAAATTTAAACACACTTGTTATATGACAAATAAAAAGGCCAAGTGCGAGTCGGATTCGCGCACGATTCGTACCAAAAAACGGCAAAACTTCACGTTTATTGTATGGGAGCCCCACCTAAATATTTCTTTTATTGTTTTTAGTACTTACTTATTTGAAAATTTCAACTGTCTAGCTATCACGATTCATAAGATACAGCCTGGTGATAGACAGACAGAAAGACAGACAGTGTAGCCTAGTAATAGGGTCCCGTTCTTACCCTTTGGGTACGAAACCCTAAAAATAGGTAAAGAAAACTGAAAAAACGGTATTATAAAATCCCATGACCATGAGAAAAGTTTAGACGACTTCAGAATGACATTCAATTTAGGCCTCAACTGTTAAGTTACAATCATTTATTATTTCTAATAATATTTCTAATCTTTGAGGAATAGTTTCAATATAAAAATATATTCGAAATAATAACTGTCTTTTTATATTAAGATGAATAAATAATTTTTATTTTAAACTCAAATGCATTTATACGTAGGTAAGTAAAAATTACATTTAAAAACAAACCTTTACTGACGCTCTTCGAATGCAAACATTCTATAACTGCACCTTCTTCCATTCTACAATCTCTATGCAAATTCCCAGCACTCATCCCTAAGGATCTCTGACAAGATCTGTACGGAACCAAATGACCTCTCAGAGTGCTAAACCTAGCTTCCGGAGCAATGTGCATTTCCGCTTGCATCCTAGCCAACTCATTCACATCAGCCGGAAACATTTGTATATGCTGCAATTCCGGATTCACCCTGACAATTTCCGAATTCAACCTCGCCAATTCTGGGTTCAACCTCACCATCTCTGAATTTAACCTGGCTAATTCCGGATTCAACCTGACCATTTCTGTATTCATCCTTGCCAATTCTGGGTTCATTCTTGCGAGTTCTGGGTTCACTCTTGCGAGTTCTGGGTTTATTCTTGCCAGTTCTGGGTTCATTCGGGCTAAGTCTGGGTTGATTCTGGCCATTTCTGGTATGTTTTGTTGCATGTATGAGTTCCTACATGTATGAGGTTGTATGTTGTGGTCGTGCATGGAGTTTCTGTGGACATCAATGTGGTGGTGGTGAAGAAGAGTAGCGGTTGCTGGATCTTGGTGGAGATGATGCCTGAAAAATATGCTTTGAATTAGTTGATAAATAAATATTACTTCATCCCAAACATTGCTCTGATTTCTAAGAAACCACAACGGTGGAACTACAAACAGTCAAACCTGAGCCAATATAGAAAAGTTCGCTTTTTAAATTGACCCAGCTGAGGATCGAACCCGAGACCTTAGAGATGGCGACACCTTAAAAACCGGTGTACAAACCACTTGACCACGGAGGTCATTCAAACGGTTGACTTTGAGAAAAGATAGTTTTAGGAACCTCAATGTCAATTTTAAAGACCTATCTATAGACACCCCACACGTATAGGTTTGATGAAAAAAATTGTCCGTTTGAGTTCCATGTATGGGGAGCCCCCTTAATATTTTTTTATTAAAACGGTTCACAGAATACATCTACCTACCTAGTTTCAACGGTGTAATCCTAATAGTTTTGGAATAAAGTGGCTGTGATATACGAACAGACAGACAGACAGACATGACGAATCTAGGGTTCCGTTTTTTGCCATTAGGCTACAGAATCCTAAAAAAGGAAGAGTCAAAGATAAAACTATATTATAAAGAAATAAATACAAATAAATAAAGTACACCCGGCCAGTTCGTAACACAAACACTAATAATTATAGTTAAAAATAACTTAAACATCGAATTCTCACCTGCTACCACTCCTTCCTTGAGGACTATAAGGTGGTGGAGGGCCCCAAACTCCAGTTTGAGCATCAAAACTGCCACTACTCTCCCCAAAACCCTCTTGAAAAGTCTGAGCCAATTGCGCGGGGAAACTCTGAAAACTTTGTTGTTGTTGAAAACTTTGTTGTTGCTGGAAACTTTGTTGTTGCTGGAAACTTTGTTGTTGGAATTGTTGTTGTTGCCGGTTCGGGAATCTGTCGTCGTATGTTTGCGGTGGTTGTGCGGTGTCTGTGTCACAGAATCCGTATGCGCTGTCGCCCGATTGAGGTACGCCGGCTCCCATACGGCAGCGGGAACTGGGAAGACAAAAAAAATATTCATTTATTAGTATTAATTTATTAGTAATATTCATTTATTCACTGAAATGTCATTGAACAACAAGTAGCTAGGATTTAAGAAAAAGGCAAAGGATGAAAAGTCATTACTTTTTTTAAATATATGTTTGTTAAGTACCTATGTGGTTTGTTACGTTGTGCGTTGGACAATTGACAAATTGGCGTGTTCCGAAGACCTTTTCTCTGACCCTTAGGGGAATAAATAAAAAAAAACTACCTAGTCCAAAAATTGTCAGTACATGGAATTAGAGGTTTGCCACTTCAATGGATAACTTCCTATTTGACAAATCGTAGACAGTACGTATCGATTAATAATGTTAAAGACAAAGACATGATAAACATTGAATCTGCTTATGGGGAAAATAAATACGGCGTTCCGCAAGGCAGCATTCTGGGACCCATTTTATTCCTTTTATACGTGAATGACATAACCGATTTAATTGACCATAGATGTATACTTTACGCGGATGACATATCAATAATAGTAACTACCGATAAAGGACATAATTCTATAATTAATCATGAAATTGACATTAATAATACTATTGATTCTCTATGTAATTGGCTCGCAGATAATAATTTAAACATTAACCTAAATAAATCTGTTCTTGTTCAATTCAACAAGTCAAAGCATGCAAAATGTAATTTCAAATTAAATATTGCAAAAATTAAGGAAGTGGCACATACTAAATTTCTTGGTGTCATTATCGATGAAAATTTAAACTGGGACCCACATGTGGAAAGTCTTTGTAAACGAATAAATAAGTTTTCATATGCTATTCGACAAGTAAAAAAGGTAACTGATAAAAATACCGCCATTCTCACCTATTATGCTTACGTTGAATCGATTTTGCGTTACGGTCTTGTTATGTGGGGTAACTGTACGAACTTGAATAGAGTGTTTATAGCACAAAAAAAATGTGTTAGGGCTATAGGTGGCATTCGACAGGATGAATCATGTAGACCGCTTTTCAGGACGTTTGGTCTGTTACCACTGCCATCACTGTATATACTACAGATGTGCATTTTTATTATGAAACACAATCACTTATTTAAGAAAGCATGTGACATTCAAACTAATAGGTCACGTAGAAATCCACACAGGCTCATACTTAAGGAAACTCCTAATTCTGCCAAATATCGTAAGAGTTGTCTAGCTATGTGTGTAAAGATTTATAATAAAATACCAAACGATTTAAAATGTATTAATAACATAGGATTATTTAAAAAAAAACTGAACGTATGGCTTAGTACTAACAACTTTTATAGTGTGAAGGAGTTTCTTGACACAAAGTTTTAATTTTGTTAGGTAAATAGGTGAATATGACATTTTCATTTTGCTTTTGACATTTATACTTAGTTACTATCGTGCGGACATAAAATTGATTTTGACTCTAATTTGTGAAAATGTAATGTATTTTTTTAATTTATTTGTAATTCTGTAATGATATGACATTCTTGCTATACTTACCTATTAATATATTCATTTAATCTGCTGCAATTTGTGTGACCTAATATTTGCATGCCTCTACTGTAGGTCAAATATGTGAAACTATAACTATAAGCTCCTACTATGACATCAGTAATATGTACCATATTTGTTGCAAATAAATATTATGATTATGATTATGATGATAGTTGAAGTAGCGCAAGAAGCTTATACCCACAATGGAGATTGCACGCCTAGTATCATAGTGAAGATTAAAAAATGAGTCTTTAGTGACGTCTCGGCGTATTGCTATCTCTTTCTTTTCGTTTTACACTACGTTTTCGTTTCTCACGAACGAACGAACGACGAACAACAAACACGTATTGTAACACTAAAGAAAGAGGTTGCAATAAGCCGCACGTTACTCAAGGACATTTTTTCTATCTTCACTATGACACTGGCCGTGCAATCTCCATTGGAGGGAGGTATAAGCTTCTTGAAGTAGCTATACATCTATCGACATAAAAATATACAAAAATTATCAGCTGTCAGAAAATCGTTAATTATTCATTATTTCTTTCTTTCATTCATCCATCCCTTCGGTCGTTCATTTATTCAATGATTTATTTATTTATCCATTCATTCATTCATTTATACATTAATTTATTTATTCATTCATTAAATCATTTATTCGTTTATCCATTTGTTTATTTAGTACTGTCACATCACATGACATGACATTCTTACTAATATCCTTACTAATATAATATAATATTTTATAAACGCAAAAGTCTGTTTGTTTGTTTGTTACGCCTTCACGTCTTAACTACCTGACCGATCATCATGAAATTTTGCAAACACGTTGTCAAGGTTACAGAGAAGGACATTTCATCCCGAAAAAAAGGATTATTCCTGAGGAATAGCAAAAAACTTTCCACACAGACGAAGTCGCGGGCGGCTGCTAGTATAGTCATACATAAAAATTCTTTCTTGATAGTATTCTTTACAATTTAAAACCAAAAAACACTGCCTCACAAACATAATTATTTTCATAAACTACAGACTAAAGAAAATGCGCGATCGTATACATCGATCGTGTACGAGTCCGAAAAATCGTATAGGTATTGTAAAAAAATATGTTGTCTACGGCGTATTTTTTACAATCATACAATATTTCAAAAGGAAACAGGGAAATTGAAACTTACTTCTGGCTATTACTCCTGGGCCATGGAAACCAGCTCCAGGCGGAAGTCTTGCGACCTGTGCCGGGGTTGGGGGAATACAGGTTGCCGATGCGACCTGCAAAAAAGCATAACACATTAAGATGGATCTTTATACATACATACATAGTAGTAAAATCATAACTGGTCGATATCTGTAGGTACATGAGTCATGAAGTCGAAGTGTCGAAGTTGCAGTGTCGAAGTCGCAGTGTCAAAGACAAAGAGTCAAAGTCGAAGTGTCGAATGAAATCGAAGTGTCGAAGTCGAAGCTTCGAAGTCAAAGTAGCATAGTTGAAATGTCAAAAAGAAAGTGTCGAAGTCGAAGTATTGAAGTCGAAATTTCAAAAGGGAAGTGTCGAAGTCGAAGTATTGAAGTCGAAATTTCAAAAGGGAAGTCCCGAAATCGAAGTGCCAAAGTTGAAGTATCGAAGACGAAGTGTCAAAGTCGAAGTGTCGAAGTAGAAGTGTCGAAGTCGAAGTATTGAAGTCTAAATGTCAAAAGGGAAGTGTCGAAATCGAAGTGTCGAAGTTGAAGTGTCGAATTCGAAGTGTCGAAGATAAAGTTTCGAAGTCGAAGTGACGACGTCGAATTCAAAATGTCGAAGTTGAAGTCGAAGTAGCAAGTTCGAAATGTCAAGAAGAAAGTGTCGAAGTCGAAGTAGCGAACTCGAAATGTACAAAAAACCGATCGATCATCATCATAATATCAGCCGCACGACCCCCACTGCTGGGTATAGGCCCTCCTTAATCCCCATTCCATCGGTCTTGCTTGGCCCGCATCCAGCGGCGCACCGCGACCTTCACCCTCAAGTCGGTCCACCTTGTCGGGGGCCTACCCACGGAGCGTCGTACAACAATATCGATATGCTCCCAACAGAACAATCCCAGCAGTATTGTTTGGTCCACTCACCCGGAGCCCAGAAGCGGTGCTGCAGGCTGATGTCCCACGCCGGCGCCGGGTGGCACTGCGCGCAGCAACCACAGTTACTCTGAGAAAGTCATACTTATTAATAAAGGAGGTTGCCTATTTCTGATCTGTCAAAATGTTGATTTTATCAATTATCGTATAATAGAAAAGTAATATAGCTCATAATTGTATCTCATGTTCCGAGCGGGTAATTTCATAGAAATATGCGCAGCCTTTTTGCTTTAGTCATCCCGTGACCAGGGCCCCTGGTAAGGTGTCGAAACGTCGGGAAATCAATAAACAAATAAATAAAAACTAAATAATTCTAAAATAACACATGAATACGTTAATAACAATAAATAGGTAAGTTAAAAAAGGGCTGATGGACATGAATATTTACGCGCGGTATCCGTATAAAGTGTATCTAATGTACGCACAAAAGTCTTAGAAGTGTATATGTATTTTTATTGTTATTTATAAATTGATAATTAGTATAATAGTAAATTGGCAATGTAGAAATAGAAGAAATAATAAATATTAGCAATAATTGCAATTAATACAAACTAGAACATATTGATTTTACCATTATTTTCTGTTTGTCAAATTTAAATTCATCAAAATATACTAGTGTAATTAATGACCGTAAATCATTTATTCAAATAATTTTATTATCATTATAATAAATATCAACTTTTAAGAAAAACTATTTGACGGGTCAACGCTTGTATGGGAAGTGGTCATTGTTCTTTTGCATATTTTAAACTCATTTTAGACGAGGTATTTCTGTGGTCTTGTGAAACTTCGGATATCTGACGTGGTGCGTAATGTGTTTATGTATGTAATGTGTGTATGACTCCATACAACATACCTGCACAGGTCTCCCGGTAGCGGGCGCCGCCTGTCCCGCCGGCGGCCGGTACAGTGAACGACACCTCAGCTCCAGCTGTTCCCAGTACATCTTCTTACGTTCATGGCTAAAACAAAAAAATATTAGCTTTAGAATCTGCGATACTGACTTTGAAAGCGAAGCAAGGAGACGTTTTTGTACCAAAAGCTATACAAGGTGAAATCGAAGTCATTGGCTAACAAACGCGGCGGAAACGTAATGATATTGTATATTTTCAGAACCGGCTTGAAAAGCCCTTTCATTCGACACCACAAACGATAAGTTTTCGAAAAAAAATTTCCATACAAAAAAAATATGACACCATAACTCCTTTTTTAAGAACTGCGGCTCAAAAAATTGACTTTAAACCTCAAGTATACGTGTGCCAAACGCCTATCCTGTACATCGATTTGAGTTTTTTTGCGTACGACTAACATTAGGCACAGCATCAGGTGTAGGCACTGACGTCCATTATACAAGTACCCTATTTATAAGTTACTCTATGCAAGTACGCATAATGGACGTCAGTGGGTGTAGGTGATTAGTAGGTTTTATAGCACTGACCACCATATAAAAAAAATCAGGTCAGTGTTTATGGACAAACCATAGCGGACAAACAAAAAGATCATCACATTCTTTTTATGATCAAAACCGCACAATAAAGCCATCAAAAAGTTCCCATAACAATCGCGTGACCTATCAAACCAACACCTCTTTATAAATCTTTACACCCGTTGTCATGACAACTCGAGTGCCATAGAAACACCTAACATCATTTTTCACACTCACAAAACCAACTAAAAAACAACCCTAACACAAGAGCATAAGACACGCGTCATTTTCAAACACCTGACATTTTACCCGCAGTGTATTCGAGGAATTTATTTTATAGAAATATTTTAACATGTCCGTGTCCCACCATAGAAGTAGTTTCAGCCAACATTCCCAGCTTTTCAGCCAATACAACAATGTCGATGAATTGACTGACGCAGAGTTAATAAAACAAGTGACCGATTTGAAACAGCAAATAAAGGTAGTTACATTAGAGAATGAGATATTAGAAAGAACTATTATGAGGCTTGAACCTTCATTAATGAATGGGGTACAACAGGCTTTAGACTACGCTAACAGATTGGCCAGTAGCTCTTCGCTAAACTTAGGCAGTTTCGTCAAATCACAGAGGTCGCTTGGCGGTTTTGATTTCTCAAGTCCATCAAGGATTCTGACAAGCCCTTCAAAAATATCAACAAGGAGGGTGGAATCTTCAGCTAAAATCGGAGGGACGGTGATTTTTGGGACTGGGCCGAGGATAAATGTGCTGGAGAGGTCAGAACTGGTGTCAACTGAGAAGGAATTGATGATGGAGCAAATGGATAAGGAGAGGAAGAAGGCAGCGAAGCAACAAGCACTGTTGAAGGCGCAGTTGGAAGAGATTGATGTGAGAGAGAGTGATATACAGAAGGCGTGTGAGAGGTTCAACCAAGAAGTGATTGTAGAAGGTTGGGATAAGATAGCACAGAGGATCCCAGCTGAGATTTGGATCAGGTATGAGTTTTGTGTTAAATGAGACAGCATAGACGGTAACATATCAGATCAGGCAATCCATTTTTCGATCATTGATCGTATAATCCTTTCTATAAATGCAATGGTAGGTACCTATACATACTCTCATGTACATTTTGATAAAAATAATATCTTGTATAACTTAGGAAATACCATTCAAGAGGTTCAATCAAGCTTTGTATTGTATGACTAAACTAGTACCTATTACAGATTTCCAAACCTTTAATAACATCTAAAAAGAGATGGCCTCGTTCGTTTATTTAAAAAAACTGCTCTAGTGAGAGTGTTGTCTAGTAGAATGTAGTCTCTCTAAACTTAGTCTAAAGTGTCAATATTTACAATTTCAGATTCATGACAGAATGGGTCAAGATCTTAGACAGTCAAATTGGCAAACTACGTTTACGAACGAGTACCCTTAACACCCAATACAGCAAACTAAACGGACAGATCAAAGTCAAAGCAGAACTAAGCGAAAGCCTTTTCCCCGTCGATTTTCAAAAACTCGAAATTGAAAACGGTGAATGCATAAAAATTATAGACAACAAACTCCAACAATTAGGGGAATTAAAGAAAATGACTGGATATGCAAACTTAAATCTGACTATACACAAAAAAGCTATGATGGAACAAAATAATTATTTAGCTACTATCATCAAAGCTATAAAAGATAGAGAAACATCTATTGTAGAAATTGATAAAGAAAGAGATATCATAAAAGTACAAGCAGATAGTCTAGCTCAGAAACTGGAGGAGGTTAGATCAGTTAGATTGGCTTATGAAGTGCCGGATGTAATGGATTATGTCAAAATTAAATCTGAGGTGACGGACTTGAAGCATTCTATCAAATTGTTGGAGAATAGAGTTCATATCCAGAAAATTGCTTTGACATCTGTTAATAAGAAGTTAAATTCAATGTTACGTAAATAACTTTACTTGGGTAACTATTTATATGCAGCTCAAAAGAAAATAGGGGACACCATATGATTTTCCATACAAAAGAGCAAAGTTCTGAGAGGTATTTTTCTGATAAATTCAATCTGATTTTACTTGAATTTGATATTGTTCGAAAGCTGCAATAGTCAACTTACCGATTTTACTGTCGAATTTACGCCATGTATCAGTAAAAATAAAAAACTGTTAAACGCGTATTTTTGTATGAAACTCCAACATCTTTTTATTCTGACTCACGGCGAATAAGATAAATTATACAGTCAATTCGACAATAAAGTTGCAAAGTTGACTTTTACAGCTTTCGAACAATATCAAATTCAAATAAAATCAAATTGAATTTATCAGAAAAATATCTTTCAGAACTTAGCTCTTTTGTATGGAAAATCATATGGTGGCCCCTATTATCTTTTGAGCAGGCTATTTACTTATTAACTGTTCATTAACCTTACATGCATTAGGTTATGGAAGGTTCATCTTTCTTCCTTATCCACCCATAAGGAAGACCTGTGCCCCAGCAGCCTGGACATTGAAATGGCTAATGTTCTACTGTACGTAGGTACTTTAAATTAGTTTTAAATGTTTTATCTCTTTACTATTTTATCTAATTAGTAAATATACTGTTTTGCTGTTTACTTTTCTATGTTTTCATTTATATTACCATTGAGTTTATCATTACCATTAAAAAAAATACAATAAGTACTATGCGTGCCAAATACGAATAGTAGGTATCGACAACTTCACGTCACTGGTCAATTTTGTACTGCTAGCAAAAAATCCAATGATCGTTTGCCATGCTGATCGATGTCAGCAAAAATAAAAATCATATTTTTATGTATTTTGTTTCTTTTTATGTACATCCCATACATTATGAAGTTATCAATTCTACCAAGCAGTAACAAAATTGTCCAGTGCCGTGAAGTTGTCGATACTATTCTTATTTGGCGCGCATAGTACTGATATTATTCTGATATTATTGACTAGGTATACAGCATTTAATATAGATACACGGTTTTAAACAGCGGTCTCAAACAGAAGTTTAACAGTGTAGGTACTAGGTAGACAGTGGTTTTATGTTTTTCGTATGACCTTTAAACTGCCTTGGTAGCAGGTTTAATTTGAAATCGATTTTCTGTTTTAATCTTGGCTGGTTTAGTTTTTAGCCTGGTTTTGAACCGTGTATTAAGTGCTTACAGTTTATATCCAGTCCAGTGCATTACGGCACAGTCCAATTCAATCCAATCTTGTCCAATATTATTCAACTTACCTCAGTAGTTGGTATGCCAGCATACAACTGAATATGCACACGAGTACAGCGCTGACTGACAACGCGAATACACCTCGTAGACACCAGTAAAGCGCGCCATGGACTACGCCACAGTCGGATACGCCTTCGAACACGCAGCGAACACCTGCGAAAAAACATATTTTAAATTATTTCGTAAATTGCTTCACGCTTATGCCAATTTCTTTACAAAGAATATTAATTACTAGTGGCCGCCCGCGACTTCCTCTGCGTGGACAGTTTTTTAGCTATCCCTCGGAAACTGTTGTTTTTTCTGGATGAAAGGTACCCTATGTCCTTTTTGGTACAGTCAGTGGCACGAATCATGAAAATTTTTAGACGGAGTGGGGATAAGTTCGCGCATGTGCTCTTGTGAGCGACCAATAGCGCGCGCCCCTCTCCCGCCGCCCGCGCCCCTCACCGCAACGCATGCCCAAAATACGCTTTCCGCGCAATCCCCACCCGATTTCATGATTCGTGCCACTGACTGTACCCCTGACAACGTGTATGCAAAATTTCATGATGATCGGTTCATTCAGTAGTTAAGATGTGAAAGAGTAACAAACAAACAAACGGACTATCCCATTTATAATATTAGTGAGTAATATTAGTAGGCCAGGATTTCTTGCGTTTCTTCGTAGATTAGCATTCCCTTAGAATAATAGAAACAGAGAGCATAGCCAAAGTAATATTTACAAACTCCGTTAAACTCCTTCCAGACTCGTGGTCCCCCTGCGTTGTTCCCCCTACCACAAGGAATTCGTTTTATACTCATGGTGCCCCCGATTCACTCTTGGCCATAATAATTGATAGGCACCCATTACACGGTAGGTTTTGCTATCAGTTTAACCACAGTCACGGGCTGTGACTGACGGTTAACCTACCGTGTAATGTAGTGACTGATGGTTGCATGATGTGATTTGTTCTTTCCATCAGTCAATCAGTCAAACGTAATTCATGACTGATGGAATTTGACTGACGCTTGCATGACCATGTAATGGCTGCCTTACTGCTGTGGCTTGTTGCAAGAAACTCGACAATTAGTTAATTTTACCGCCTACGAAAATCCACAGGAAAAGATACTTTGTGGCCTGGCCATAGGGTACCTTTTCCCGTGAAACGAAAAAAATCGCTCGTGTGAACGATCCCTAATAGTCGATTTTCCGGCAACAAGCCACAGTAATAATTATTATGGCCAAGCGTGAATCGGGGGACCACGAGTATAAAAGGTATTCCTTGTGGTACCCTTAAGGGCGAACAACGTAGGGGACCACGAGACTAGAGGGAGTTTAACGGAGTTTGTAAATGTTACTTCGGCATGTATTCTGTGCTTCGGCTAGGCTCTCGATCCAAATAGTTGATTTTCCTGCAACACTATTCTAACTAGGGTTAGAATAGTGCTGCATTTTTTTGCATCAAATAAAGTATTTTTAAGTTTATTACGTTTAAAAATATAGAAGCCATCTTCTAAAAAGTCCAATAAAATATAGTACCTCGTTTGGCGGTTTTTAATGGATTTTAAAGAAGTAAAATTTTTCATACTTACTAACATTTTCATAATTTATTCAACAACCATAAACACAAGCGTTTAAACATAATAATTATTATGCAATATACTTATGTGCATATAAGTACATATGTAATTTCTTTTGCTGCTTTTGTTTAACTTTTTTCATGAAGAAATATATTAGTTTTGCCTACTTTACATTTTTTTCAAGAAATATAGCAGGTGAGCCCTCAATACAAGGTTATTTTTAGTTAATACAAAACCTCTCGTGGGGTTGATCAGACCATCAAACTGGACAACGCGAAAAAAAATGGGATGTATTTAATAGCACTTTAAATTTGATGAAGACAGCTATAAAATTGTATATCAGCACTTTAAAATAATAATAGGCCTATAATTTAATATTATCACTACAAAAATAATGGTTTGCACTTTAACTGTGTCCCAACCATTGGTCCTAACTCCGAAACCATTTAGTATCTGTCCAACCATGTCAGACTGACCACTGTTAAAATGAGATGGAAAGATGAAAAGAATTTGTGGCACAATGCATATAGGTACACCATCAGGTCGGTTCTGGCGTTGTTGGTCACAATGGAACCTAACCTCTTCCGGGCTCCTCTCTCGCTGCGCCCGCTCGTCGTCGCACCTAGACGTCTGTTTACCAGTGCTAAACTTATAAAATTAATTTGCAAGGTGCAAAGTATTAATTTTAAAGCTAAGCAATTAAATTGTATAATGCAAAGTATTAATTTTAAAGCTTAGCATATTTATAGTGGAAACCATTATTTTTATAGTTCTTTTAATAAATTTTGAAGCTAAACATTTTAAAGTGTGTTACATTATTTTTAAAGTGCATTTATATATTCCCCAAAAAAAATCAGCTGTTTCATACATTTCGATGGAGTGGGATTGTACTTTTGTATGGAACAGCTGATGTTTTTTTCGTGATTCCGAGGTTGGTCCCATAATAAAAGTTGTTCAGTTTGATGGTCTGATAAACCCCACGAGAGGTTTTGTATTAACTAAAAATAACCTTTTCACTTCTCATGCTCGTAAAGTTCGACATTATGTTGGGTATAGGCTGCATAAAATCGCTTTTCATGCTCTAGAGCATAAAGTAAAATCTTCGTCTAAGTTCAGACTTTAAGACAAAGGTCGTTAGCTAAACAGCCACACAGGCAATTAAACTTAGTTAAATAAAATTGTTATTTTCATGATTTTTATACATAATCCATGTTATAATACTTTTTTAATTTTGATTTTTTTTTTTCATTTTTTGAATATGGGTATCAAATGAAAGGCCTTGATGAGCACATCCCAAAATTACATAATTTGTCTCTAAATTTTAAGAAAAAGTTTTATATTCTCAATATTTACTAATTTTTCAATTTTCAATATTGTTGTTTAATTTCCTCACAATCGAAGTAAAAAGCAGAGTGTATAACTCGTACATAAAACCCATTTTATGCACTTGTTGTACAATCTACTATGTATAGTAGGGTTGGCAACCTTAATTCTAACCCTTACCATCGTCGTCGCTGGCGCCGTGCTGCGTGTCGGGCTGCGTGGAGAAGCAGGTGCAGGTTCGAGTCAGCTTGGTGTACTCGCAGAACTTGAGCGTTTGCAGCCTACGATTAATAAACAACAGAATTAAATACAATGATCCCTTTGTTTGTTCAGTGAGATTTTATTATTACACGGTCACAGTATCTGTGGACCTGGGGCACCACCAACTAACTTTTCGAACTTCGGCGGTTCTGCCGGACACAGATAAATCAAAGTAAGGAATTTCATATTGTAACTATTTGCCGCAGTTATTTGCCGAAGATGTTCGTGTGAGTGACATGACATCATGAATGAATTGGGGTTCGCCATTTTGGCCTGGGGCCGTACCGGCTGACGCATCGATTATCGAAAAGTCTGCCGAGTTTCAACTTAAAACAGAAAAATCAAAGTAAGGAATTTCGTTTTGTACTTTCTGTTGACGTAATTTGGAAAATATCGATGTTCGTGTGATATCATGAATTGGGGTTCGCCATTTTGGCCCAATTGGGGCTTTTTTATCTGCCCAATTTATCTGTTTTAATTTGAAACCCTCCAGACATTTCGATTCGATTCGTTAGCCGGTACGGCCCCTGGTTGGGGCCATAAAGTTAATATTACCTAGCGGAAGTTGGGGCACGATTTATCAGTTTTTATTTGAAGCCCGGAAGATTTGCCGAAGTTCGGAGCGTTTGCGGGGGGTATTACAACCTCTTAAAACTTGTCACCTATAGTTGCATTCATTCTCGCTGTATAGCAAATAAAAGAGACGCACTGATAACCATTCAGAAAACTGGCAAGTTCTAAGAGGTTGTAATACGGGGGCAGGGCCCTATTTAATAAGGTGACAATTTGTTATTTTCATGACAATTTTATATCCGTTGCGTCCACCAATTTGAAAATAGAATAAACTACTCACAGCTACATCGCAACGCAAACCAAATTGTCATGACAATTTTATATCCGTTGCATCCACCAATTTGAAAATAGAACAAACTACTCACAGCCACAGAATATATACTCTAACGCGTCACAGCTACATCGCAACGTAAACCAAATTGTCATGACAATTGACAAATTGTCATGACAAGGTCGCAAGTCCACAGATATTGTGATTGTGAGTATTGCGACCGTGTTATAAGAAACAAAGGAATAATGTGAACTGGGCATTATTTCAAATTGAAATGATTATTATTTAAGTAGGTAAATACTTACTTACCTAAGTTTAATGTAACTTACTTGTTCATATGTATCACCGTAGTTGTGATGGTGACCAGCACACAAGTTAGAGCGCAAACGAGACAACACACGCCGACTACTTTGATCTGAAAGAGACAAAAATCACGGCTGAAATAACAAGAAAAAACTATAAGGCGACGGCTACCCATCGCCATAGAGTAAATTTTAACCATGGAAAGTAAAATATTGAACATTCCGTAAAAATACTTTCTATGGTTAAAATCTACTCTATGGCGATGGATCACGGACATCACGGTATTTACCACGCGTGTAGCCGTCGCCAAAAGTATAAACCATAAAAAAATAAGAATGCAAATAGGTAGTTTTTGGCGTAATTTAATTAAATTCTGTGTGTAAGTAAGGCTTGTATTTTGCACTGTGTTTTTCTGTAATTCTGGCCTTCACACTTTTCTTCTTTACTAGGTACTCCATTAAAACAACATTAAAATGCTACCTAAATTATCTGTTTTTGCAAATGAAAGAAAATATAAATAAAAGGAGCTTTTATTGATTAAAGATTATTTTGCCTTGCCAATTTAAAAAAAAACAAACACAATGGTACCATTAAAGAAATGTATAAAATCTTATAACTTGCACACAAATGCAAACAAAAATACTACAAAATTCATGAAGACATGCATTGAAATTGAGAAACAAAATCATAGAAATAGAACAAATAGTGGAAAATTATTCAGCCATCTTGTCATTTTTTTTTTCACAGCATTGGTATCACTCATCCGTGGCCCTATTTCATAAAAGTGTCAATTTGTCACCTGTCATGACAATTTTATATCCATTGCGTCAGTCGATTTGAAAATAGAATAAACTACTCATAGATAGGTACACCACAATGTAATTGTAAACCAAATTGTCATGACAATTGACAAATTGTCACGGTAATTAATAGGGCCCTGGCTTTTCATTAGTTGGTTGTCAAACGTAATCGTGCAAATAAATGTGTTTCTACCTACTTTCCTTACCATATAGCTGTAGCGATTACGTCGCCTCGCCAGACTCATGATGCAGACTCCAGTTAGTACCAACTGCGGAAGAAATTATTTTCATTCATTCATTTGTTTGTCAGCTTTTAGAGTTAGATAACCCATGGATAAGAGGTCAGGGTTATCAGTTACCTCGTGGATTTAGGTCAGAGCTATCAGGTACCCCATGGATTTAGGATCAGGGTTATCGGATACCCATGGATGTGGGGTCAAGGTTATTGGATACCCAATGGATTTGGGGTCAAGGTTATCAGATACCCCATGGATTAGGCGTCAGAGTTATCAGATAGATACCCCATGGATATGGGGTCAGTGTTATTAGATTAGATACCCCATGGATAGAGTCAGGGTCATCAGATACCCCGTGGATTTTGTGTCAGAGTTATTTCGCTCGTTCTACTTGTATAGCTGCAAGCAAGCCTCCAAGCGCAAAAATATAGTGTCATATTGGTGAATGAGTGTAGGTAGTAGTGTTTTATGCATATCCAACCAATGTGGCGAAGTGTTGTGTAAGTGTAATGTAGTCGTGTTGAATGAGTGTAGTGTCGTATTGTAGTAACATGCATGTCGCAATTTTTGTATGTATGTATGATGTCATATTGTATGAGTGTCGTTGTAGTCATACCATAGCTACTAAGCTGCAAGTAGACTGCCGAGCGCAGCGTATGATGTACCATACTATGACGGCAATGTTGTGTTACGATTACGACTGTTGTATGGTATGTATTAGTGTAGTGGTATCATACGAGTATTGTATTGTTGTAGTGTCGTCATACCATAGCAGCGGGTACAACGGCGGGCACAGTCTCTAAATGCTGTGGCGACGCGGTGTACGCCCGCAGTAGGATGTGCTGCGCTGCGAGCAGACCACCGAGCGCAGCGGCTAGCGCACCGCACCCGATGCACCACCACGCGTACTTGCGACGGCGGCATGTCGTGTTGTGTGTTGTGAAAGTGTAATGTAGTCGTGTTAAATGAGTGTCGTTGTATAATCATACCATAGCAGCGGGCACAGCGGCGGGCACAGTCTCTAAATGCTGTGGTGACGCGGTATACGCTCGCAGTAAGATGTGCTGCGCTGCGAGCAGACCACCGAGCGCAGCGGCCAGCGCACCGCACCCGACGCACCACCACGCGTATTTACGACGGCGGCATGTCGTGTCGTTGTCGCGTTGCATTATTGTATGTATGAATGTCATATTGATGTAGTAGTGTTATGCATGTCTAAAGATGTGTCGTAGTGTTGTATAAGTGTATTATCATCATCACATCAGCCACACAACACCCACTGATGGGTAAAGGCCACCCCTAATGAACTCCATGACGACGATCGGTCCCGCGTTGCCCGCATCCAGCAGCTTCCCACGACCTTCACCAGATCGTCGGTCCACCTTATTGGGGGCCTATCCACAGAGCATCGTCCGGTGCGTTGTTCGGTGTAGTCATGTGTAGTGTAGTCATGTTGAATAAGTGTAGTGTAGTCATGTTGAATGAGTGTCGTCTGTAGTGTATGACAATGTAGTGTCGTATTGTTGTATGAGTGTCGTTAATCATACCATAGCAGCAGGTACAGCAGCGGGCACAGTCTCCAAATGCTGTGGCGACGCGGTATACGCTCGCAGTAGGATATGCTGAGCTGCGAGTAGACCGCCGAGCGCAGCGGCCAGCGCGCCGCACCCGACGCACCACCACGCGTATTTACGACGGCGGCATGTCGTGTCGTTGTTGCAACCGACTGCAGCTGGAAAAGTATCATTATCAACGTCAATGGAATGTCTGAAAAAAATCAAATTGGCTGAATATTTTTTATAGGTAAGACTAAGCTCCCTTATTAATAGAAAAAAGTTTCCGAATTTTCAGTTGCGTGAAAAAAAAGTCTTTTCGTCTTCACAAATGTACTGAATGGAGATTATACCTTGGCCACCACCGGCCTCAACTACAACATTTTAATACCATATTGTTGTGGCTAAGGAATCATTCTCATTCTGCTGTTACAAGGTTACTCCCGTACTTTTTCGAAAACAATGTTATATTTTTATAATTTTTTTTCACGCAATCAAAAATTCTGAAGCTTTGAGGAAGTTTATTCCTTATAAAAAAATATTCAGCCAATTTTTTTTTCAGACATTCCCCATTCTATCTCAATAATTTATTGCAAGTACGCAGTGGTTTAGCTCCTGGCCTAGAAGGGTCGGCCATGGGATGGGTAACCAAAAATTTCGAGCTCCTCCATATGCTTGTTCAGCCGTTGGTCCTGGGTGCATTTACAGTCGTTAACCCACCAATCCGCTTTAGGCCCGCGTGGGTTATGTATGGAAGGGATGTACCCATAAGGAAGGGATGTGCCCCAGCAGTGAGGACATTAAAAATGGCTGATGGTCACCATTGAAATGATGGTCATATAGGTATTTGAGTAAGTACATAGACAAAAAGTCTACATTGGTAACTTATTCTAAATGGTAAACAAGTCACCCTGGTTATATAAATTTAGAAAATGAACTTTTTTGTATTGTTTTACATCTTAGTGGTAGGGTAGGATTTCATAGGACCAACCAACGTTGTCGTCTTCTAAGTGATTAAGGATTTGCCACACTGAATGCGTTCTGCGGTCCGGTCAACCCATACATTGCGTTCACCCTATGTATGGGTTGACAGGACCGCAGAACGCATCCAGAGTGTGGCAAATACTTTAGACGTGATTATTTTTTAAAGGAAAGTTATGTTAGCTATCTTCTGTGCTTTTGAAATCTTAAAAAGTCTAAAAGAAAACAAAAACATCTTTGACAAAAAAGCATAGATTATGCGTGCCAAATAACAATAGTATCGACAACTTCACGTCACTGGTTAATTTTGTACTGCTAGCAAAAAATCCAATGATCGTTTGCCATGCTGATCGATCGATGCCAGGAAAAATAAAAATCATATTTTTATATATTTTGTTTCTTTTTATGCACATCCTATATACATTATGAAGTTATCAATTCTACCAAGCAGTAACAAAATTGACCAGTGCCGTGAAGTTGTCGATACTATTCTTATTTGGCGCGCATAGTACTGGATATTTTTTTAATTACCAAAATATGGCGGCGGTGGAACATAGTGTTGGGCCACATCGGCTGCAATTGTTGACTGAGGTGTCGATACTTGATACTGTACCAGTTGCATAACTTGCATCACTTACTTATTAATTACTTTTACAACCAATTTACATAATAACACATTATAAACTTTTCAGTTGACACTTTAATCACTTTTGATTACCGAAGCGTTTTGTAGGGCGAAGTAACTTTCAAAACGCGCGCCAATTCAACAAAATCGATATTTATGTCTCACGCAAACGATACCCAAAGAACAATGACCTCTACACGCTACAAAAACAAGGCTGCATACGCGATTTGATCACTGGCTTTACGAATATTTCACCCTCTTTTCACTTATTAAAAAAATTATTAACAATTCCATTTTTGAAATAGAAATTAAGTTCTTTTCCGTGGTCACTTTTTAATTTCCGACGTTCATTTGTTTTTGCTTGCAATATTTACACTGTAACGGGCTTCGAATTCAATTAACGGAGTAAATTAAACATCTGAGAACATAATAGTAATATCTAAAACGTAGTAACACTGAAAGAATTGGGTTACATCATTAATTTAAATACATTTACAAGACTAGGTTATGTTATAACAATGGCTGGTTCGCGCAGAAGCAATGGGTACTTTGGTACTTTATTGGGAACAGGTAAAAAGGTCGTAAATTGGACATGTCGAATAGTGACTTATGGATTTTGCCGCGAAAACCTCATGGTGTTGCAATTTAAAAAGTTTGATCGAACAAAAAAAATTCTTAAGCAATGAAGCCTCCATAGTTTAATAGCAGGTAGAATGGTTATTGTTAAATATTCAGTCTAAATACTTACAAAGGACGGATTCCTTACAATTGCGACATTTTGGTGAGGTTCGTGAGAACAGTATTTTTTTCGAAACACCTGCTTGCTAGCTTTACTATTTAAAATTAAATGTTTTTCATTGTAACATCTAAGAATACCTACTCACATCATAAGAAATGGAGTGTACTTAAATCATCTTTTTGTTCCCTTTTTTATTTTCAAACATATCGATCGATATTTCATACCAAAGCCTTAAATGTGTTTTTTCTTCAATCCGTATTTAAACCAAATAAATAAAAATAACTAGACATTTAAAAAAGTAACCTGGGCCCTATTTAATAAAATGTCAATTTGTCCATTATCATGACAATTTGGTTTACATAGTGTAGCTATGAGTAGCTTATTTTATTTTCTAACTAGCGGCCGCCCGCGGTTTCACCCGCGTGGTTCCCGTTCCCGTGGGAATATCGGGATAAAAAGAATTATATTTTTTAATCTAGGCTATCTACTATCTGTGTGCCAAATTTCAACCAAATCCGTTCGGTAGTTTTTGCGTGATTGAGGAACAAACATCCAAACCCACAAACTTTCACATTTATAATATTAGTAGGATTGGTTGACGCATTCTACCTACATACCTACTCACATCATAAGAAATGGAGTGTACTTAAATCATCTTTTTGTTCCCTTTTTTATTTTCAAACATATCGATCGATATTTCATACCAAAGCCTTAAATGTGTTTTTTCTTCAATCCGTATTTAAACCAAATAAATAAAAATAACTAGACATTTAAAAAAGCAACCTGGGCCCTATTTAATAAAATGTCAATTTGTCCATTATCATGACAATTTGGTTTACATAGTGTAGCTATGAGTAGCTTATTTTATTTTCTAACTAGCGGCCGCCCGCGGTTTCACCCGCGTGGTTCCTGTTCCCGTGGGAATATCGGGATAAAAAGAATTATATTTTTTAATCTAGGCTATCTACTATCTGTGTGCCAAATTTCAACCAAATCCGTTCGGTAGTTTTTGCGTGATTGAGGAACAAACATCCAAACCCACAAACTTTCACATTTATAATATTAGTAGGATTGGTTGACGCAATCGATATGAAATTAATACTCATGATAGATGACAAATTGTCAAGTTTATAATTTAGGGCTCAGCAAACCGTCTTTAAACTGAGGTCCTAATATTATTCTTTAAAGGCTTATGTTTAAATGGTTTAATTTAATAACAACCATAGGTTAAACATCTGAGAACATAATAGTTACTCAATAATTTTTACTAAATGCTCACCAAATATTCTTGGTCGGCTTAGGATTTGGTGACCATTTTACTAATTTTGGAGAACAAAACTTTTTTTTTTGTATGCTAAAATATTATTTTCCTTCTTCAAAGTCCGCCTAGCTGGCTAGCTAGGCCCAACTTACCCAAGTTTGACGCCATAAGAACAATTTAAAATTTTATGTGATCCGGCAGTTAGAGGTAAGATAGCCAGTTCCTCAGTATAATGAGGATTCCGGGTGTAGTGGACTTACACTTTCGGCCTTATCTTCACCTAACATCAGGTGAAATGAAGGCCATGCATTTACTCGTTGTGCATAAATAAGCTACTTACCTATTTTAAATCAGTCTTTGAACTGAGGTCCTATTATTCTTCAAAGTCAAACTTACCATTGTTTCTTCTGTTGGTTGCCGCCAAAACGCTAGTCGGGGGTCGAGGCGGCAGCGCGGGCGGGGTGTCCGTTTTGGCGGGGGGCGGGGGGCCGGGGTCGTCCGCGCATGCGTACTGCACTGACGACGGCTTGCATGTGCACGCAACTTGATACTGTAAATAAATTTTAAGTAGGTAGTGATAAATAGTAAAATTAACTCTGTCTTTTTCATGCCTGGATCACTGAACCAATTTGCTGAATTTAATAAAAGATATAAATTGAGCCATTAATTTGAAAATTAATGGCTCAATCGAAAATGAAATACATATCAACAAAAATTGTAGACCAAGATAATGTATCAATGGAAGTGAAATAGGTAGGAGATGAAAGTTTGAATGAAGTCTCGAAGGGAAGGGAACAAAGTCAACGAGGATGATGACGTGGTCAACCGCTAGTCAAAACGTGAATAGTTTTTTTATGTAGTTGACAACCGATTTGGACATGAGTTTGGTGACTCCGATTGCGAAAGGCACGGAATGGCACGTTCAGGACTATTATACATTCTGTGGTATGACCTCGAATCTAGACCAAGGACCTTTAGGCACAATGAGATGTTGAGTTTTAAAGAGCAATATTAATGTGATGAACTAAATCCAAGTCCTATTTAAACTAAGTCATCATCATCTCGTGCCATCTTCAAGTTTGGTGATCAATAGACAATTGTTTTTGCGACTTAGTGTACTAGCATTTTTTAATTGACGATAGCCAAGTCCAGGCCACTGTTTGATGTTAAACTATATGTAGGTAGAAGATAATATAACCTTCAATTGCTATTATGAAAAGGAAATCTTTCAGTAACCTACAGTAAAATGGTGAACTAAATCCTCATTCACGACGGGGCTAATTTATCTAATTTCAAAATCTGTCACAATCGCTTTCATTTCGGATGTGACACATTGCTATATTTCTTTGGTATGTTTTAATTTGTGCAAAAAAGAAGTATCAATGTATCACATCCTGAAAGCGATTGCGATAGAATTTAAAATTAGACAATAGAAAGGCAGTTCTATGTCCTTTTAAACGCTTTGTATGGCACCTATTGCCCATGGAGATCTTACTATAGGAAGATACCATGAACTTCTGATCCCGAAGCATTATATAAATCAGCTGTGTGAAGAAGAGAGTGCTATACGTTGCAGCTTCTCACTTCATTAACTCAAACTTACGGCACAGAAAATAGATATAAGTAAGGTCCAGGTAGGAGGCGGTATTGAACCTCTTAGATAAATGTTTCCGAAAAAAATCCTTACCTGGCAGATTTATTTTGATATTAGACTTTATTGCTTACAAGAATAGAGGTCATAAAATCGGCGTAAGGATCTTGTTATTCTGTCTGATCATTAAAATTCGATTATACGGTTGAGATTTGCTTAGGAATGTCGGTTTTTTCATTGTTCCTTAACTAGATAGGAAATGTCTTATTCATTATTAACTCCAATTTGGTATGAAAGTTGGAGTTTTAAAGACCTTTATTATCACCTGTAACTGAGAAGTCTTTAATCAATGAAGCCTTGTGTTTTCCGCTGATTCTACTCTAAAAAGAAAGATGGTTGATTGTTATCGGCTGTTACTTACCTACCTATTTAGTTAGGTTCTGATTTATCGACAACTAGCGGCCGCCCGCGACTTCGCCTACGTGGAAAGTTTTTCGTTATAACTATACTTTTTTCGGGATAAAACTACCCTATGTCCTTCTCTATCCCCCTGACAACGTGCATGTAAAATTTCATGATAATCGGTTCAGTAGTTAAAACGTGAAGGGGTAACAAACAAACAAACGGACATTCGCATTTATAATACTATAACGGCCGCCCACGACTTCGTCTGCGTGGAAAGTTTTTTTGCTATCCCTAGGGAACAATACTCTTTTTCGGGATGAAAGGTACCCTATGTTATTCTCTGTATTCCTGACAACGTGTATGCAAAATTTCATGATGATCGGTTCAGTAGTTAAGACGTGAAGGCGTACCTAACAAACAAACAAACAAACAAAAGGACTTTCGCATTTATAATATTAGTAAGGATTAGTAACCAGCGGCCGCCCGCGGTTTCACCTGCGAGGTTCCCGTTCCCGTGGGAATATCGGGATAAAAAGTATCTTATGTTTTAATCTAGGCTATCTACTATCTGTGTGCCAAATTCCAACTAAATCCGTTCAGTAGTTTTTGCGTGATTGAGGAACAAACATCTAAACATCCAAACCCACAAACTTTCACATTTATAATATTAGAAGGATATTAGTATAAGGATGACATTCGTATAATTAATTATTTATTCTGTGCTCACTGGGAGGGCTAAGTAGGTATGCACACACACATAGCACCTGCTGTTTTTTTCCTGCTATGCATTTTATAATCTGACCAGCCCTATTTAATAAACATGACAATTTGTTAATGGGGAATGTCCGAAAAAAACTAATTGGCTGAATATTAAAAAAAAATTAAGTCTAAACGGACTAACAGACATAGGTATCTACAGACTTGCGTTAATTCCCCATTGTCAAATTTTTGCGGTGTAGCTAAGAGTACATTAATCTATTTTCAAATTGTTTAAAGCAATGGACATAAAGTTGTCATTGTCATGACAGGCGACAAATTGTCACTTTTATTAAATAGGGCCCTGGACTCGCCGTTTCGATGATTAGGGCTTTTTAAAAATTGTGACTGCCTGATCACAGATTGGTTAGGTACTAAAAGATCGGTATCATATAGAATCTTAACCCAATCGTTCCCTTTTCCTATGTACCCTTGAGGGTACCTATACCTACAGTGGAAAATGAATTTCAACCGCTGTACCCTTGACCGTGAACCCAACCAAACTTTATCTATTCTTGTTAGCTAAGAAGGATTTTACTCTGCCACTCAACACGCTCCAAATGCAGGTTTTTTTAGAAAAATCACGCAGGTAAAAATTATGCCTTGTTGGTATGGTATGGTACACACGAGTGATAACTATACAAATTTGGCACTTAAGTATGTAATGTATGTAGGTTCGGCTTTAAAATCTGCAATCACGCATGGCATGATGCAGCATGATGTGTGCCATTTGTCTGATCCTTGTAAAGCTCTACTCATCTCTACGCTGGACATCTTTACTTTTCATTGTGCTTTTAATGCCTTCAAATAAGAAGCATCAAAAAGCACTCCAACCAAAGATGCAGTATTATCTTGCTAGAGCTAGCTACAAGGTATGTAGAAGCGCGTTCAAAGCACCACTGTATTGCATCATCGGCTATTCCAGATATTATTTAAAAATTCGAAGCAAGCATTCCTTAATTTGAACTCTCGGTTGGTGGTAGGGCTTATTTAAAGTCCGCCTGGCTAGCTACCACCATCTTACCTAAGTCTGACGCCATAACAATTAACAACAATTCAAAAATTTTTGTGTTCCGGCAGTTAGAGATATAAATAAAATAGCCAGTTCATCAGTGGTAAGGATTCCGGGTCTAGTGCGCTTACACTTTCTGCCTTGTCGTCACTTAACATCAGGTGAGATAAAAGCCAAGCACTATTCCGTTGTGGATAAAAAGGCAGCTTTTAGCCACGCTTTAGCTTTTTAATAGATGTAATGTTAGGTCGAGGGAAGCCGCTGGATGCGAGCAGTGCAGGACCGAGCGTCGTCGTGGAGATCCTTGGGGGAGGCCTATACCCAGCAGTGGGTGTCGTGCAGCTGATATGATGATGATGTTATGTTACCTACCTTATGTAGATCAGAAGTGACGGAAGCGCTGGTGTCGCATTCCGGACACGCGTCTGGTGCAGGCGAGCTGCGCGCCGACGTCACGTCTGCCAGTGACATCTTCGTATGTTAGCTACTGTAATAGAAGAAATTTATAGTAAGTTATTGAGAAAAATATTTCGAGATTATTTAATCTGTTTCAGAAGAACAGGGATTCGCTATCTCTACATTTAAAATATAATAAAAAAAATGCTAATTGACCGAGTGAGCGCGAAGCGCGAGCGAAGCGTCTCTGTTTCAGCTTGGTTAAAAATTATTTCATAAATCCGGCGGAAGTCTGTCTGTTCGTTTGTTCTCCTCTACAAGTCGCATTTCTCAACCGATTCTCATGAAATTTTATGCAATAATTAGTATATATATATATATATATTTAGAGTCAGATTCACGATTTTTTCCAAAATGGATATCTCTGCCATTAAAAAAAACATACCAATTTCAGCCGTTTCGAAAAATTATCAAAAAGGTAACAACTTCATTGTTAGCCGTGCAAAACAAATTTTGATTTTATTTTAAGAAGACTCAAAACTTCATCTCATCGGTCAAATTATTTCGAAATTTGAAAATAATGGTTGTGATTTTTTGTGACAAAACGGAACGAAACCTAGGACAGCGTATATTATTTGTTTTTAAACAACATACCTACTGTTAACTCGAGGTCACGGAGCAACTTGTAGTAAATCAATTTCAAGTATTGAAAAATATTTACTTTCCATGAAGGCTTTTTTATTACTTTTGACCGGAAGTTGAAATATTTATCGATATTTTTTACTTGAGAACAGTAATCGTCACATGACACATCACTAACATACCATATCAGTAACTGTTAATTCAAAATTCTTGTCTATTCCATGGCACGTTAATACGCTTCCGAACTAGAAAAACCTTTATTGCTCACAAAATAGAAGTGAAGATTACGTAAAGATTGCAAAAACAATACGGCATCGGCAGATGGCATCCATCAACATCCTGCCAGCTGTCATTTATACCATAGACAGCAGAAAAAATCAAGAAGGTCGTGTAAAGGTACTTGACCTCTTTTTTTAAAAACATGGTCAACCTATTGGATACTAGCGACCCGCCCTCGCTTCGCTTCGATGTAGTATGGTGGTATTTTGACATCATGTATGGATTCCGCGCGCGTTATTTTTTGCGACTACTCCTAAGATATTGATTTAATTTTAAAGTAACTACCTATAAGACTTACGACATCACGTACTTTTATGTAGCCCTATAAAATAGGAACAATTCCATCATACATTATTTTGTTATAGCTCTAAAGGTTTATGCAGCGTTTTCGATGCAAGTTCCCAGACGGCTTAATTTTTGCCGAAATATTTCAACAATTATCGTCATATTCCTAGCAATTTACATAAAACCTTAACTCATTAACTTAAACCTTCCTCAAGAATAACTCTATCAATTGGTGAAAACCGCATGAAAATCCGTTCAGTAGTTTTTGAGTTTATCACGAACAGACAGACATATTATAAGGACAGCCTTTGTTTTATAATAGGGTGAATATGCCAATTACCAGCCCCCCCAAGGATTTTTCAACTTTGAATCTCTGTTGTTGCCACAATTGCTATCTTAAAAATATTGTTGATACAGTTTTAGGTAGGTTGATTCATCTTTATTACGAAAATAGAACTTAGTTTTACGTAGTTTTGTGGGAAAAAAATAGAGAAGCGTTTAAATGTCCGAAGGGCGAAAAACCCTAACTCCAGCCGCCTTTGCCCTAATATCAGCCGCTTTGCTCCCTAATTCCAGCCGGGTACAGGGTGTTCTAAAATAATACAACCATGTTAGTATAAAATAAAAAAATAAAAATTTGGTAACTCTCAATAGTGATAATAAAACACTAAAGGCTATAAATTATGATTCCCATAGCAAGTCATTGAAACTTATACCTCTCCTGTAGATATTAATCAATTAAGAATACACATATATTAAAAATGGCGTATCAAAAAGTTAACTTTGGTTTAATAAACATATAATCAACGAGTATGAAATCGTTTTAATTATTTGAAACTTTTTTAAGCGTTTTCCAAGAAGTGGTTTTTTTTTATATTGAATTTATTTTCTGTTTCTATGAGTGAAGAAAAGTATGATTTTAATTATTATTACTTTTTACATCTAACATTAAAAAATAAAACAAAATAATTAAAATCATATTTGAGAACACCCTGTATATTGCCGTAAAGTTAGATGACCGGCTGGAGTTAGGTTCTCATACATATCCTAATACCAGCCCCTAATTTGCAGAACAAATAACTTAGGAATTAAACATTTTTCACCCGGCTGTAATTAGGTCATAGGGTGCAGGGTTAGTAATTCTAGTGAATAGCACTACAAATTCCAACCTTGAGACGAGCAAATTAAGATGAACTTGATTTCTTAAACGAAAGTTAAATACCCAATACCAGCCCCGGCTGGTAATAGAAAGTTATTGAAAATCATCCAGTCAAACTCCAGCCCCCCTATTTTTTTCGAAATTAGTAAATTTAATTACAAACTAGTAATGTCAAAACGTTATATATCTAATCTATTACTAGTATCAAAGCTTAAAACCTAAAAAAATTGCATCTTGCCTTCGTAAACACACTTCCCAAAGTTCGCATCGATCGAGCTTTTATGCTGTTTTTCAAACATAGTCACCTCTACTCGGTCTCGGTAAACATTATTGCTCGTTGTGTGAGTTGTAGGTGACGTGACCGGCTAATAGTGATTTTCCAACTTAGAGGATTAACTAGCGGTGTGGCTCCATCAAACAGTTTCAGATTTTCACTGTTTTTTAATGAAAGCAAAGCAAAAACTTTTGGGGGCTGGTATTAGGGGGGGGGCTGGAGTTAGGCATATCCACCCTATGTAGTGATTTAAAGTTGAACGTGATTTAAAGAGATATTTTAAAGTGATAGGCGCCAGGTAGGTATACTTAAGAGCTAGGGCTGCCATCTCTAAAACCTGCCGCCCAGGACCGGAAGCGTAAAAACCCCGGACTTTGGAGCCTTGACCCCGGACATTTGATTTTTTTATATAAAGTTTTAGCTTGGTTAAACAATAAATTTTACCCAATAGGGTGAATATGCCTATTACCAGCCCCCCCAAGGATTTTTCAACTTTGAATCTCTGTTGTTGCCACAATTGCTATCTTAAAAATATTGTTGATACAGTTTTAGGTAGGTTGATTCATCTTTATTACGAAAATAGTTCTTAGTTTTACGTAGTTTTGTGGGAAAAAAATAGAGAAGTGTTTAAATGTCCGAAGGGCGAAAAACCCTAACTCCAGCCGCCTTTGCCCTAATATCAGCCGCTTTGCTCCTTAATTCCAGCCGGGTACAGGGTGTTCTAAAATAATTCAACCATGTTAGTATAAAATAAAAAAAACATAATTTGGTAACTCTCAATAGTGATAATAAAACACTAAAGGCTATAAATTATGATTCCCATAGCAAGTCATTGAAACTTACACCGCTCCTGTAGATATTAATCAATTAAGAATACACATATATTAAAAATGGCGTAACAAAAAGTTAACTTTGGTTTAATAAACATATAATCAACGAGTATGAAATCGTTTTAATTATTTGAAACTTTTTTAAGCGTTTTCCAAGAAGTGGAATTCAATTTTTTTTTATATTGAATTTATTTTCCGTTTCTTAAACTTGAAGTGAAGTTAAAAAAGTGAAGAAAAGTATGATTTTAATTATTATTACTTTTTACATCTAACATTAAAAAATAAAACAAAATAATTAAAATCATATTTGAGAACACCCTGTATATTGCCGTAAAGTTAGATGACCGGCTGGAGTTAGGTTCTCATACATATCCTAATACCAGCCCCTAATTTGCAGAACAAATAACTTAGGAATTGAACATTTTTCACCCGGCTGTAATTAGGTCATAGGGTGAAGGGTTAGTAATTCTAGTGAATAGCACTACAAATTCCAACCTTGAGACGAGCAAATTAAGATGAATTTGATTTCTTAAACGAAAGTTAAATACCTAATACCAGCCCCGGCTGATAATAGAAAGTTATTGAAAATCATCCAGTCAAACTCCAGCCCCCCTATTTTTTTCGAAATTAGTAAATTTAATTACAAACTAGTAATTTCAAAACGTTATATATCTAATCTATTACTAGTATCAAAGCTTAAAACCTAAAAAAAATTGCATCTTGCCTTCGTAAACACACTTCCCAAAGTTCGCATCGATCGAGCTTTTATGCTGTTTTTCAAACATAGACACCTCTACTCGGTCTCGGTAAACATTATTGCTCGTTGTGTGAGTTGTAGGTGACGTGACCAACTAATAGTGATTTTCCAACTTAGAGGATAAACTAGCGGTGTGGCTCCATCAAACAGTTTCTGATTTTCATTGTTTTTTAATGAAAGCAAAGCAAAAACTTTTGGGGGCTGGTATTAGGGGGGGGGCTGGAGTTAGGCATATCCACCCTACTTGACTGAAAAAAAATTAATTTTAAGCCTTTTTTTCGCATAAAATAGTGTATTTTACTAGTTATAATGATGCCGGGGTTTCTAACACAATCTTGTGGAGGGCCAGGTTTAGTAGTTTTGCAAGCGTAGTGGGCCAAAATAAATGCTCAAATAGTCAGGAACACCCCGATTTTTGTTGGGTGCGCGGTGCTTGTTTATAGTAAATAAAAATGGGCCGCGCAGCGCGATTTTTTGCGGAGTGTGCGGTGCTTGTTTATAGAAAAAAAATGGGCCGCGCAGCGCAATTTTCGCTGGGTGCGCGGTGCTTGTTTATAGTAAATAAAAATGGGCCACGCAGCGCGATTTTTTGCGGGGTGTGCGGTGCTTGTTTATAGATAAAAAATGGGCTGCGCAGCGCAATTTTTGCTGGGTGCGCGGTGCTTGTTTATAGTAAATAAAAATGGGCCCCACAGCGCGATTTTTTGCGGGGTGCGCGGTGCTTGTTTATAGATAAAAAATGGACTGCGCAGCGCAATTTTTGCTGGGTGCGCGGTGCTTGTTCATAGTAAATAAAAATGGGCCACGTAGCGCGATTTTTTGCGGGGTGTGCGGTGCTTGTTTATAGATAAAAAATGGGCTGCGCAGAGCAATTTTTGCTGGGTGCGCGGTGCTTGTTTATAGTAAATAAAAATCGATTTTTTGCGGGGTGCGCGGTGCGCCACGCGTATTGAAGTGAGGCACCCGGTAACGCGTGCGCTGAATGAATTAGTACTTTTTTGAGCGGAGTTTGATCCAAAACCCGGACTTTAATTATAGTCCGGGTTTTACCCGGACTACAATCAGAACCCCGCCCGGACGCTCCCCGGACGCCCTCCAAACTAGGACAAATCCGGGGAAACCCGGACGGATGGCAGCCCTATTAAGAGCCCTTCTCTATATAAGTACCTACTTACCACAGAGTGGCGCCCTCATTTTAATTAAATTTATATCTCGCTAAGTACATAATGAATCGAAAATTCACATGTAGGTACAGATTGAATGCTAATGTTCTATTGTTTATTTACAAACAATAATTTTAGTAAAATATAGTTCGTTATAGTAGTAGTAGGCACTATTTTTTTTTTCTATTAATATTGTGGCGCCACTTGAGGGATATAGACTTGCTAAGGAAATTAGAAACAACGAGGGTACCACAAACACCCAGACCTGAAAAACAATAATAATAAAGAAAACATTGTTTTCTAAGTAAAAGCTGCCGGGGATTGAACCCGGTACCTTAAAGATGGCGGCACTATAAAAACCGGCATACTTACAAGCGATGATGATCCTATATATTTTAAATACATTACCATATTAATAAGTTATTCAATATTAAAATGTCACAGCCTACAATTCTCAACAACTTCCCACGCTCAAAAATCAAAACAAAACCGCAAAGTTGTCAAGCTGGCGCGTTGCAGTGCGATGACCGGCGAATGCGATCACTCAATAATCAGTTGTTACGCCACGCCACAGTACAGTATACTGTATACTTGATGACGTGACCATACGTCCCGCTTTGGGTGGGACAGTCCCACTTTCAGACTGTCTGTCCCACTGGTTCCAGTACAGCAAAAATGACCCGCTTTAAGCATGAATGCATGTTACTAACGGATGGAGGTAAAGGGTTTTTAGTGGGTAGGTATTCACTGGTTCCAACGGCTGGGTGGTGGGACAAACGTAGTGATATATTTTCTTTGGGCGGGACCACTGGAGGTTTTCGTTGAGGGAGGGAGCCGCAATGTTGAAAGTTGCGGACCTCTCCTGGTGAGCCCCACATACTAACCCCGAAAATAAATTTTTTCTCGGTATAAAAAAAGATGTCCTGCTCTAACGAAAAATATTATAAATGGTCACCTTTATACAGGGTGTCCCAAAACTTTGCCAAACGGAGGGAAAATACATTTAATATTGAAGATAGGAAATTTTACTTAAAGAAGACTTCATTTTGTTTTTAAAAATAATTGGAACTGCATCCATATGTATTTATCCATCGTTTTGCTGTTTTTAATACACTGTGGCTCATGTATTTTGACACCTCTACGAACGAAACGGCTCTTCGTAGCAATGTTTTGTAAAATTGTGTTTTTTGTTCAACTAGAAACGTTGAATGTTTTGACTGACATTATATGGATACAAAGACAAGTAACTTTATATTATGGTACAATTTCATATAGGTACTAAATAATAATCAACAAAGAATAAATTGTTTGTCACAGTATAGTTTCGTCCACGCGGGTGGAGCCGCGGGCAATCTCTAGTATATTATATGAAATTCTACCATTTATTTAAGAAGTTTACTTATATTATTATTATCCACAAGTCCATGTATGTCCGTCACGACACCGCCATCTCACCGGTTCCCAAACTCTCGATCGTGATGGCTACGCGTGATCCGAGCAATTTCACGGTGTACACCGTTTACGACGCCACAACAGTTTGGGAATCGTGATCAATCCTGCTTTTCAAGTTCCTTTCTATAAACGTGCATTAAAATATCGATATTTTTGTCTCATCACTATTTTTTTAAGTTCCCCTCAGAATTAAAAAAAAATAAGACACCAATCCTTACTTAATATTATAAATGCGAAAGTCCGTTTGTTTGTTTGTTACGCCTTCACGTCTTAACTACTGAACCAATCACCATGAAATTTTGCATACACGTTGTCAGGGGCACAGAGAAGGACATAGAGTACCTTTCATCCCGAAAAAATATTGTTCCCGAGGGATAACATAAAAACTTTCCACGCAGACGAAGTCGCGGGCGGCCGCTAGTCCAATATAAACGTTCATTCAAAAAACAAGATCTTTTTTAATCGATATTTTTGTCTCATTACTATTTTATTTAAACTTAGCCCTCAAAATAAATTAAAACACAAATATTGGCACTTGGCACAACATATCAAGAAGATAGTAGAGCCGCTCCTGATCGTAACAAAATCACAGATGACTAAATAATTAGAACTTACTACCACAGAATAAATAATAGTACAAGTTTACTACGTAAACAAATAGATGTTTTTCCGCACACAGACATTTTGTACAGGCAATTTCAGGCCAACCAACCCAACCCAGTATAAATGCAGTCAATCTTGATTCTGTACTTGTGCTATTATGTATTCTGTGATTCTGTTTCCTCATAGCAAATAGAAAAATGCAAGAAGATACGATAGCTCAGAACAGGTAGAAAAACGGTCATAAATATTGAGATGAAAGAAAAGGATATCCTACTGTTATTTTTTCTGCAGTAAAGCAGGTAGATTTGAGCGAATTCTTTATCAAAGAATATCTCTTTGATGTTTATTATATTATTAGGTAGGCCGCGCATCATTGTATTTCTTTGCCATCCACCAAAAAAAAATAGAACATTCCAAAAACTAGTGATGCGTAACACATAAAAATGTATCGATACAATTCCAAATCTGACAAAGTGGCACAAGGTAAAATGTTTTTTTCCCAAACTAAAGAATACTTTCGCTAACCCACGACATAAACGAAAATGGCTATTGTGTTATGAAAAATGAGAAATAATCGCTCTTGTGAGAGAACTTTAGGTCAAACTTTCTCTTGACTAGAATAGTGTATTGCGCTCACGTAATTTCCTTAATATACGTTTATTATAATGTTATGTGCAATTTAGTATCATTTGTTTTTGTTTGTTGTGATTTATGAGGAGATTGTAATATACACCTCTTTTCGTTTAGCCTAATATGCTAGGCAAACTCATTTACAAACCCATTTGTGTTGTATTATAAATAAGACGTACCATTTACCATCGTCATATAGCAACGAGTTGAATAGTAAATCTTATTACTTATTGTTAAGCATTTTATATGATTTCAGTGCAAGGCTTTTGTGTAAAATGTAATTTGTTATTTTACGAATGATTATATTCGACTTTTTGAAAATCGCAATCAGAAAATAATCATTTTCAAAAGTTATTCTAGACTTGGACATTAGCTTACCGTTCATAAACTTCATACTGAACCGGTTTTTCATTATTATTTATTCAGACACCAAAGAACCATTTTGTTACTAACCAATACAAACAGTACCAATAGGTACTGAATTTACTAGGTACCTATAGTTAGTTATTTCAACGGGGTTATTGTAAACTCGCCACGACAGTTATTCGTCATCAGAAAAACGCCAAAAAAACATGTGTGAACTCGCCACAGATTCATTTAAAAATGAATTTTGCTTTTAATTATTTTACTCTATTGTAAACTCGCCAAGGTGCTTTCTTATGGAGTTGCGAATATACTTTTAATGTATGGAACTTTACAAAACGTGACGAATTTACATAGGTGGCGAGTTTACAATACGTAACTCTTTTAACGATAGCAGACGGATCCATTGTGATATTCTAAAGACTTCACATATGAAGATAACCATATCTATACGGACCATCAGAAAGATGATTAACAACAATAAAACAAGTCTTCGGTTCCAATCTGCATCGCCAAACGGCGATGGCCGCCTAATTTTTCTTTTTGGGCAGTTTGTCCATGGACCCATAAACGATTGTCTATTTTTACAATGGCCGCCGACGCCGGAGAATCCTACAGAGTTACAGACGATTACCAATTAGCTACGTGGGATACGGTTTGTTCGTCTGTTTGTTACTCAATAACATTAACGGTTTAAATGGTCATGACTTAACGGTGTGTTGCGAAATTCAAGTGCACTGGCCCGGATATTTAGTGTAGGTTCAATCCCATCTACGACTTTGATTTTTTACGCTATTTATTTGTTTGGAAAGAAATCAATTCCAATTCAGTTACGGTACATCTTTGGTCTTACAGTCAGCTCTTTGTTTGATTATTTCTTGTTCTGTGTTTAAACAAAAGCACCATCCAGATTATAACTCTTCAGCCCCTATAGCATGAGCACCGAAAGACGATATAGGTATTACTAGTGGGTTTGTGAACTGTAGACCTCGCATTTGCGTCAATTATTATAATTTTTGAAACGACTGAACAGAAATATTGTTTTTTTCAAAACTAAAAACTAAAAAATTCTAAGTGCCTATAATTATCAAACCTGCTCATACATTTTCACAAAACCTATAGAGGAGAACAGACGGATAGGCGGAGAGACAGACACACGAAAACATTATTGCGCAAGCTGAAACGGACAATTATAATGCGTGATAAATAGCTAAATATTGTTGAGTTCATATATGTCAACCCAACAATTAATTTTGACTTAACTGTCAAAATTTATTGTCTTTTGACAGTTAAAAGCGATAAATCGCCTATTCGCGTTTTAGTGGTCATTTTTAGGGTTCCGTACCCAAAGGGTGAAAACGGGACCCTATTACTAAGACTCCGCTGTCCGTCTGTCTCTCTGTCTGTCTGTCACCAGGCTGTATCTCATGAACCGTGATAGCTAGACAGTTGACATTTTCACAAATGATATATTTCTGTTGCCGCTATAACAACAAATACTAAAAATATAATAAAATACATATTTAAGGGGGGCTCCTATACAACAAACGTGATTTTTTTGTCGTTTTTTGCTTTATATTAATAAAGACAAAAGGTGGTCAGTTGAAATTTTTACAGATGATCTATTTCTGTAGCCGCTATAATAAAAATTAATAAAAAGCGAATAAATTTAATACTTAAGGGGGCTCCCATACAACAAACTTGATTTTTATGCCGTTTTTTGGTACGGAACACTTCGTGCGCGAGTCCGACTCGCACTTGGCCAGTTTTTCATGTTAGGGGGGCGCAGCATGACGAATTTAACAAAGTGATTTTTGACATTTTTACGAAAGTCGTCGGTAGGCATTGACCTCCATCAGCCTCTACAAAATGTTATAATAATAAATAATAATTTAATTTTGTGACTCAATTATATTAAATCAAATTATACAACAGCAGCCGAGCGAATCAAATAGCTAAGCGTGACCTCCGAAGCATGGAGAAATAGGGTTGAAATAGATTATATTAAATGGTCAATGATAGTAGCAAAATGACCTCAAGTTGTAATTAAAAAAACAATAACTAGAAAACTAGTGATGCAATGAAACTGGAAAAAATATCGGTATTCAAGATACGTTTTTGCAGTATTTAGCTTGAACCCTGTAAATTGATTCATTAAGAAATGAGCTAATTAAATAATGTTATTTATTTGCTAATCCATGTTAATGTAATGTCTGGAAACGACATACATATCCTTACATATAATAAAACAGTACTTATTTATAAATATCGTTCCATTTGATAAAAGCTGAAAAGGTATTTGCACCGATTTTTTTTGTCAGCTAAAAGAATAAAGCTCCGGACAAACTGACGCGAGCGAATCGCGCGATTGGAGCATTTTGACAGATTTTGATCACGTAACTCAAAGTAATAGCCATAGCCATAGTCATTACTCATTGCCATAGCAATTCTCTAGGAATTTCATTGACAATGGCTATGGCTATGGCCTATCGCTTTGAGTTACGTGATCGCAATCGCGAATATCGCGCGGAATTCGCCTCAGTTTGTACGGAGCATGGGTGGTAGAAAACGATTTAAAAATTCTTATCATGTGAGCTTATTTGAATAAATAGGTAATTTTTCATTTTCATTCAATTAGGTATCTACAAATATTACATTGGATTATTCTACTGATTACGTCTATTGGTAAAATTTTTGGAATAAACATAAATTCATAATGGAGAAATGACATTTCTTCCGTTTGATTAAATGTTTTTTCACTTAATAGAATTCCTACTAAAACAACTGTTTGCTTAACTGCTTATTATTTTATTTAACTGACACTTGTGTGAGTGTTTAGTACGTGTCATCTTAAATTGATCTCAACAACAAGCTACATGTGAAAGGATCAATTAGAAGCATTAGCTTCAATTGGCGAAATTATGTCAACAGCTGTGAGACAAACCATCATAGATATTTTGGTATCTTCAGATAAATATTGTCCTGAGTTATATATATTCACAGGTTATCCGTGTATATATTACTGGTCCATATAATGATAATACTAAATATTTAGTTTAGTGAAGCTTAAATTATTTACTTACTCAATACTTAGCTTTGTAAGAATTAGTTTTATTTTTATTTTCTTTCACTAAATTTTCCACAATACTTGTTACTGACCTAAATCTTTAACCTTTAAGCAAGTATCTATAAAAAATATTAGCAACCAAAAAATAAGTAGAATCATTCGATGGGTATAAATTAATTAAAGAACCTAGATAAGGATTATTCGATCAACTTTAGAGTAAAGATAACGTTAGTTAAGCAATTTTAAGCGTTATCTTTCACCCTCGTATTTGCAAAGGTCGTATAGTATGGGGTCATTTTGCACAACAACATTCAAAATACTTTTTTATATCGTTGCAATAGGATCTATTTTCATCTATATGTCGTCCTTATGGTTATTTCGTCTGATGACAATCCAAAAAGGTTCTTATACCGGTGCTATAACGTGTGTTTCGACCAATGGTATGTGGTCGCACAACGGTTCCTTGTGGTCGTTAGAATGCACTATACTGTCATGTCATGTGATACTATTGCGCATTCACCGACTAAACATCTGATACTTTTTTTCTTGTAATAGCTTATGCACGTTTAGTTTTAAAAATGGTTAAAATTTTATGATATTTTCATGTATTGAAACGTTTATGTTTTCCAAACTTCAATCAAAAGCCACATAAGTCTCGTGATTAAAACATTGAATTGAAATATTATTGATTAACATCAACTAAATAAGTGCCTACATAGTGTTTTGTCTGTTTCTTTTTACAGATAAGCTTCAGTGATTGAATAGAGAATCATCTGTGTCTGTGTATGACAGACAATACACTAACATAATGTAACTACTACATTTCACATCGCTTCAAATTCAGACAGAATCACATTGATAAATCACACCTTAATCGTTTAATTTAGTAATTAGGTAGGTATGTGATGTTCTAAGATAATTGAAAAATCAGCAAGAAACAACATATTTTTCGTATAGTAGGCACCTAGGTAAAACCATTGGTAAAATGAAAAAACTACTTATATATCTAAGTGTCAAATTAGTGTCATCTTACATACCGAATGGCAGTAAATAACTATTATTCGCATTTCTAGGAATATGTTATCATATCCCAAGGAATTTCATGTGAAAAACATCCATTGCCTATTCCTAGATAATAAGTCATGATCGTAAAGTAAGTAAGTATCAATAGATTTAGAAGTACCTATATTTAAATAAAAAGAGAAACTACGCTATTCTATCCATAAATAAAAAATAAACAAATCTCAAATCCATTAGCAATGGACACTACATGGAAAACAAAAGACGTTAAATTATCAAGCAAGTTACGCTGCTATTAGATTTAAAACGTTGTTAAAAAACATGTTAATTCTTCTATAATTATCACGTCCATAAAGTATTCTAAATGGCCTGGTAAAATCAAGCTAAAACAAACCTTAAGAATATGAAATTAAATGCCATGGCGCTATCACCGAGGTATTTCAAGTCATTGGCCGTTGAATTGGTTACAGTAAGAAAACGTTCAATTATTTGAAGTGTGGGAGAAATACCGATGGATATAGCAACTGTGCACAAAGAAATTGACCATTATCACAAAACAAAATGGCTTGACCTCATTTAAGCATTTATTTTAACCGACTTAAAAAAAGAGGAGGTTCTCATATTGTCGGATTTTTTTTTCAAAGACACATGTAATTTATGCTCTCTTTATTATCAATGAAGAAGGTATAACACATTTCTTACTCTGCCTTCACCACATTAATTAATTGCATAGCCATAGAACCCTTCGTGCACCTCCCTATAATTAAAACTCCACAAATCTAAGGAAACCAAGGTTTTTTTTTTACCTTTGGGTACCTATCATAATATTTGTTATACAAATATTAATTTTGCATTGTTTTTAATTATAAATTTAGTAGGTACTATCTTTAATAAGTAAATAGGTACAACATTACTATCACAATTCAAATGGTAATGTATTATTGTCTAAACTCAAGTTTCACAGTCAACGACCTAAAAGGAAGTTGAATGTTAGATTGACTTCCCTAATACGGACAGATTTAGATTAGATTGGATCTCGTACCGTTAGGGGACTATTTTGTATTTTAATAACAATAACTTAAAAACTATTGTAGGTATTTCGACTAAATAAAAATCGAACAATATTATTTTATCGATATTCCAAAAATCTCCCAACCCCAACACTATTTCGTAACCAACGCAAACTTTTTTTTTTGACAGAAAAAGGCCACGGATCCTTTCCCAACGGCTAAGCAAGGCAACGAAATGTACAGCCTAAAACCTCCTACTTTCAAAACTAGTTTATACCAATCGCCTTTGTTCTTTACACCACGCACGTAACAATATTTATCAAAAAAAAGTATGATAAAATTCATCAAACTTCTTGAACGTAGAGGTTTTAACTCACCATAAAGTAGAATCCTGTTTTTTGAAATACTATAAACCTTTTTGCACGCACAAACTATTTTGGGAACAAAAAACACTTGTCACCACTTAACACTGGCGCGTTTTTTAATCTGTGTTCGGAATTTGAAATGCTTGGACATTTTTATTTGATGTATGATCGGTTTTTTCAACTATTAGTTAACTTTTATAATACAAAATTAACTAAATAAATTATAAAGGCACGTTCGCGCCTAACCACGACGCATCTCGACTGGATTGAAGTCGAGATATTTTTACCTGCGGAGGCAAAAAGTTCTGTAAAGCTCAACTTTTTGTACAAAACACTTTCATACTTATTCTGTTAAGGCTAAAGTACACATTCGTTTAAAGAACTGAATTCGCATAAGAGTAGTGGTTAGTGTGAAAGTGCGTAATAAAATTATACTTTAATTACGGAGTCTTAAAGTTGAGTTTTCCGTGCGTAAAAAATTGAATTCAAGTTGCGTTGTGCTTTCGTGGATGTGTGCTGGGCAGTTGGTCATAATCAAAGCTTCTCAAACTTTGGTCACTAAATAAAGTATTATGCCATTGTAAAAGTTTATTTGTGGTCGCACCATAGAGCTTTCATCCAAGACTCCGCTGTCCGTCTGTCTGTCTGTCACCAGGCTGTATCTCATGAACCGTGATAGCTAGACAGTTGAAATTTTCACATATGATGTATTTATGTTGCCGCTATAACAACAAATAGAATAAAATAAATATTTAAGGGGGGCTACCATACAACAAACGTGATTTTATTGCCGTTTTTTTCTCGATATTAATAACGACAACAGATAGACAGTTGAAATTTTTACAAATGATTTATTTCTGTTGCCGCTATTATAACAACAAATACTAATAATAATAATAATAAGTTTATTTCAATAAATAAGTAATTTACATCTGTTAACTTAATTAAGCTAGGACTAGGAGTCTAGGGTCCGTATTATAGGACGAGACTCAAGCACTGCTTGCTGCTTCAGTACAGTTAGAAAGGGATGGTGCTATTCATCGCATATAGCGCCATCCCTATCTAACTGTACTCAAGCAGAGATTTGAGTTTGAGTTTGATTCTGTAATACGAGCCTAAGTGCCGATTTCACCGTTAACCGAGTTAAATTGAACTTGGTTATACTTAACCGAGCTCAGAAATTCGTTTTCATCGCGGTCTACGTTGCACCGGTTTCACCGTCTTCATTTTGATAAACGTAGTTCAGCTTTGACAAAGAATGAAGTTGCGTTCAAAGTGTTGCAATTAAAGAAATTGTCCCTTCATAAATGGAAAAAGTACAGATCATGATAATCTTCAATCAAATGGTCAGAATGTAATGTAGTCATAATCGACTACATATATTATTAGCATGTAATGACATTCGGGGGGTGGGGGCGTGGGGCAGGTCCCAGGCCATATAAAACCATAGTCTTGCCACAGAATACATAATAGTACAAGTGTCTTGCGTCGCTTTCAGGAAGCGTCTAGGAGGTCAGGGCAGGAAGTACATTTCACATAATATATGCTCTTCTGAGCTTTCAGGTAATGATGCCACCTACGACCCTGTTCACTATTTATATCAATATGCAATCGATTTATTTTTAGCGATCGGAGGACATGTAATATCCTAGAATAACTTAAGTTTAATTCAGTTTCACAAAAACCATTACTAATATAATAACATGTCATAAATCATCATAATCATCATAAATTCACATAAATCTGGAGGCCAGTTTACAGATTTCTCCTCAGAGAAGATTCACCTAAACTACATTTTCTTTGGAAAAATCTTGGCAAGATCCCTATCTTACCGAGATTTTAACAAAGAAAATGTAGTGTAACTAAACAAATCTATATTCATGGCAAAAATCACCATACAACAAAACAAAGTGATTCTTGCTACCTTACATATTAGTAGGAAACTCAATCTTATCTTCAATTGATTCTAATACGGAAAGAACGGTTGGTTTTGTAAGACGAAATCTAGTTAAAAAATCTTTATCATCGAGAGTGTCGAAATATTCTTCTCTCTCGCGTATCCATCTGGAGCGACGAACAACAAACTCATCCTCATCAAAATTTTCCTCAAAAGCTAGTGCCAAGGCTCTATTCATCTTTTTTTTTATTCGAATACGAAATGAATATCTCTTTCCACTACTTATTTCTTTCTATGAAATAATCAATTTTCCCATGTACACGTACCTACTCCACAATCGTGGCAATGACATCATGACAGACAGATGACGGACAATTCTTGAACGCGCTCAAATACGCTAACGGCCAAAAACGGCCGTTCAGAAACTGAAGCAAGTTCAACTTGACCGACGTTCAGTTAATGCCGGTGAAACGCAAATTTGTCGCGGAACTCAGTTTAAGCCCGTGATCTTGAGGTTAACTCGAATTGAGCGCGTTCAATTTTAGCGGTGAATTCGGCTCTAAGACTAACAAGGTTAACATAAATAAGTGTCTGCTGCCGAGCTAGGCGAAAGCCTGTATTACAAGCGCCAGACCCTCGAACATGATCAGTGTAAGTTCATTTTTTAAGAAATTACTTTAAGTGTAACATTTAGAATGAGTTTATCAAAACAAAAAATTTAAAAAATAAGTTTTGTGTTCCTTTCTCTACCAGCATGTGTGTGTCTGTGTGTGTGTGTGCACGTAGCATAATAATAATTTAAAAATATACTTATTAATGTATTTAAATTACAAAATGTTTATTTAGCTAGCCTTTATTTACTGGCCTCTAGCAGTTTTTCGGTTTCATTCATCATACGACAGGGACTCAGGGTTTTGAGCCATGTAGATGTAACAATTTTAAGCTTAGGAATAGTTAGTGGATATATGTTTAAAACTTTATTAATTTTATTGTATACTATTGGACCGAGAAATTTTGAAAACCTAAAAGCAGTACAAAACCTATCATTGAGTTTACATGTGAATCCCCTACGAGTATTTAGTATTAAAGGGTCAAATTCAATTTGAGTATGCTGTTGAATCATAAGGTTAAGAATATAAAAGCTGACGGACTGTGAGAACGTCACAAAGGTTGTATAATGCAGTTGTTGGAAAGAGAAAAGGTTTAAATGTACAAATTTTAAGTATTGCCCTTTGCGCTATTTCCAATCTCTTTAGCGCTGTTTTTGCAGCTCCACCCCAACTTACTATACAATAGTTAAGCAAAGATTGACACAGTGCATAATAAATTTGTTTTAGGCGGTAGGGTTCCAATATATGCCTTATACTCTTAAAGATATATATTAAACTGCGTACTCTTGAGCTGACTAATTCTATATGTTCTCGAAAGTCTAAATGAGCATCTATGACCAAGGCCGTCTTTAACCTATTTGAGGCCTTGGGCACATTAGGATAATGGGGCCCCTATGACCTTGACTTGAGTTACCATCAAAGTAAGAGAGGATACCTGTATATGAGGCACAGAATGCCAGATTTTTTTAGACAAATGCTTGTCTAGGTATAGCAAAAATCGGCCGCGAAGCGCTATTATTAGTCAGTTTCATTCACTAATCTTGTAATATTACCTGACTTTAGTGAAAAAAACGGCCGCGCAGCGCGATTTTTAGTTAGTTTCATCAAATAATCTAGATATTTCGCCTGCCTTTAGTAAAAAAACGGCCGCTCAGCACGATTTTTAGTCAGTGTCATCCAATAATCTCGTTATTTTACCTGTCTATAGTAAAAAAAATGGCCGCGCAGCGCGACTTTTAGTCAGTTTTATCAAATAATCTCGTAATTATGCCTGTCTAAAGTAAAGTAAACGGCCGCGCAGCGCGATTTTAATAAGAACATAATTATTGTATGATCCACTAAAGTAACTTTTTTAGAATTTAAGGGTTAGTGATTGAAAATCTATGTAGTTTGAAGAGGTATCTACTCTTAGATTTTTTTTTCGTAATATAATAAGCATCCGTTATCATTAAGCGATCTGGCAAGAAACAAGGGGCCCCTATCAATCGCGGGGCCCTGGGCAAGTGCCCAGAGTGCCCAGTGGGTAAGATGGGCCTGTCTATGACAACCCCAAGGTACTTAATACTATCCACTCAATCTAGTATCATACAAGTACATTCAGGGTTCGATAGGGAGCAGTCATGAGCAACAATTTTATGTTCTTCAGCTAAGGATAGTTGTCGTATTGAGAATTGAATATATTTTGTTTTGTCAAGGTTAAGCGTTAATTTGTTATCAGCAAGCCATTTTCTAACAATATTGAAGCCAATTTGTTAATTGTGAAAAACCCTTTCCCATGACACGTCCGAGAAAACAAGAGCGGTGTCGTCTGCATATGAGATAATTTCACCCTGTGGTATTTTTAGATTAGTTAGTCCATTGATATACACTCGACGTCAGAAAAACCGCACCTTTCAAAAAATTTCTTCGAAGTTAATTTAGGCCCTCCGCTGCCTTGAGCGGGACACGCGCGCGGGGCGACATAGATTAGAGCTTACTCATGCACTGCGCAAGCATCCTGTCCGTCAAAAACCAGCAATCTATATTCCCGCGCCGTGTACCCGCGGCGGGATCCCGCTCAAGGCAGCGGACGGCCTTAATCTTATCTAATTTAATGGTAAAAGTTGTTATATGCTTTTTCCCCTTCGGACATAGCCAACAGTCTCTAGAAACCGTTAGAATACTCGTCGATCGGAATCAATAACTGAGATTCAGTTTCTGAGCAACATGACATTGCCTCATTTTTTGCAATATTTGAGCAACTTCATGGGCAATAGTAACCGTCTTGGGTATTTCTTTCTTTAATTGAACTGTTGAAGTGTGTTTCGTCCATCATCTCGATAGCGAATTTACCCGCATTTCCTAAATTGACCCCTTTTATTTCACTTTTATGGCGGCGCAAGCAAATAACGCTTCTTTAAGCGTTTAATTATGGTAACTGTTATGTTAATAAAATCAAACAATTATTAATTGAAAGCTCATTTAATGTACTTTCAATAGTTACACAATAAAACGCTAGCTAGCAATAGCGGGTGGCCAAGTCTAAACTTATTTTCGAAAAGGTGCGATTTTTCTGACGTCGAGTGTAGATAAGGAATAGTGTTGGTCCTAAAATGCTTCCCTGAGGCACGCCGTACTCAATCGGAAAACTGCTGCTGACACACGTGCCTACTTTTTACACATTGGCGACGGATTTTTAAATAATTTTCAATCATTTTTAATTGATTTCCACGTATACCCATGCTTTCCAGCTTACGTAACAAGAGTGGGACAGACAGTGTCGAAGGCTTTTGCTAGGTCCAAGAATATTGCAATACTCTTATACTAAAAACAGAATAAAAGGGGCTCCCATACAACAACCAAACGTGATTTTTTGCCGTTTTTTTGGTATACGGAACCCGTTCGTGCGCGAGTCCAACTCGCACTTGGCCGGTTTTTTAAATGTTATTTGGACCACTTAGATAGTGGGACTAAATTTTACAAAGAAAAAAGTTGTGCTTCGTAGGTACCTACGTAATGCGTGAATTGCGAAATCTTCAAACTTTCTTCAGTTTTTGCAGTTCAATTTAAAAAGGCAAACTTCGCCATGCTCGTGAAAGTTTGAGAACCTCTGGCAAGGAGTCGCGCGCGGAACAGGTTTAAGTTGTGTGGTTCACTTGAAATAATAACAAGCCAGATATGAATTAACTCATTTCGGTGCGCTATCACAGATTCCGACTATAGGGAACATGTTACGTGGTAAATGATTTTTGACAAACAGGATAAATTAATAAATAAAGGACGTGGCTAAGGGCGTCACCAGCCCATGGCCCGGGGGGGGGGGGGGGGGCAAGTCAATATTAAAGAGGATGAAATGATATGAATTGTAGGTACAGTCAACAGCACCCATCGAAATGTATACATTTCGGTGACAGCACCTAGTGAATTTATTCAAGTTTTGAGATGGGGCAGGATTTATCGGAAAAGCAAGTCAATTGCACGGCCTTAGGACTTTGGTTATTTGCAGTTGGCTAGATTTTTTAACCCACCCCTGGTGACGCCTTTGGACGTGGCAGTACCTAGGTACCTACCTATAGTAACCAGGCTAGGCCCACTCCGCGCTTTAGGTACGAAGCTACAAGTAGCCAGCGGGTCCGTCCGGACGGACTAATTTCAGAGGCTGCCGCGTGCCGGCTGGGTCGCACGTTAGCAGTTCGATTTCGATAGTCACTCGATAATAATTTTATTATAACCAAAATGAAGGCATATGACATCGTAATGGGCTGCCTTAATACTAATCAAAAGGATCCGAACCTCACGTGTTTTTCACACTTCCAAAAGTTCCAAACGACATCGAAACGTATTAGTATTTAGTATCCATTTATTCTTAGTAGGTACTTACTTGTCTTATTTGTTAAACAATATTCACCCAACTATTTACTGAAATAATAATTTATAGATTAGGTAGGTACACTTACCTACTTTCGAAATAAAGTTAATTATGAATACAATTTCATTTCGTATGAAAGCAAATTGACTCAAAGTCAGCATGTCTGAGTGGCGTTGACTGTACTTATCCTAGGTTATTTTGAAACATATTTAAGTACCTACACATTATTTCACAACCTCATAACTTGTAATAAATTAACTTCCTGTTATTTAATTATTATATAAAAGAAGAAAGTGAAACCCTGAATTCGTTAGAGGAAATAAGAGCTACGCGATAGAAAGAGAGGCAACTTCTAGGTGAATATAACTGTAGCCAAGGGAGCGGTGTGCAACCTGAATTGCACTTTATTGTGTATGGAATAGAGTCGCTATTTAAATAATTGACTTTGCGGAGTGGATCTTCTGTACTTGTACTATTATGTATTACTATTATGACTACCTACCTATCCACCACCACTGCTGGGGCACAGGCCTTCCATGGGTGGATAAGAATGGGCCATAACCCACCACGTGGGTCCAATTCGGATTGCAGCCGGGACGAAGCACGGAGGAGCCCGAGATAATACATTTTTGGTCATCCATCCCATGACCAACCCGTGCGAAAGTTGCTTCCTCCGCTCCGCAATCACTGGGCCAGACGGCCCAGGCAGGCGTTGTTCCCCACTGCTCAACTACCTGCTCAACTGGACTGGTTATATTCCCCACTGCCCAACTACAAACTGCTCTACTAGAGAAGTTTCATGATGACAAAAAAAACTTTATTATACTTCGTAAAATTTAAATAGGTACTTACCTATAGCCTAAAATATAATAATAATAAAAATAATAAAATATTTATTTAACACACACGATAAACATTTACAGTATACAATATTTTAGGTGCGAGGGTACATTAATAATTAATTCTACGGTGCACTAGTTCGCACTCCAGCGCGGGTATCGGCAGTCAGAGCACTCAGCGACAATGTTTTGTTTACAATATCGATGCGATGTGCACGCACACGCTGCGCAGCGCTGCTGGCGCGTGAACCGGAAAATAAATATATCAGTGAAAAAAAAATGAAATCCGTCAATAAGGCTGGCCCCAGACCTACCGGTTCCGTTTCTTTGCTTTGCTGTGCTACCTTGCTTGAAAGACCGCCGGCCAACCAGGGTAATTTTCAATCTTGTTAAAATTAAGGGATCAGGCATACATAATTAAAAGCACTAAGTCACTGTTTAACAAGGATATATTTGAGTAACTAAAAGCAATACTCGCATTATCAAGGAAACAACATCTTAGACCTTATTAATCACTATAATATTTGATTTACCAAGATTTTACAAGAAAATATAATTAATCTTATCAATCACTATATTTTAACGTAACTTTTATAATCACTAACATTCTAAATTGTGTTACAAATAAAACAACACATTAGACTTTATTATTCATAGTGAATAATAGCATAGCCAATAAACGAATCATAAAACATTAATCATCATGAATAAACCATTAAACTTTACTTTTGTAATCACTTCTATTTTAAATTTATTGTATTACAATGAAATAACAAATAGTCTTTATTATTCATTCTAACGAACATTGCATAAAATGCCAATAAAACAACACATTCAATCAAACAAATGAACAGAGTGTTCTGAACAGAATAACATCTTAGATGTAACACAGGTATTCAATACTTATCTTATTATTCGGCGAGGCACAAAATCAGACTGACCCGTTACACTATTTCGATTTCACTTTTATACATTTATTCTTGGCGGGAATTGAGACTTCTTTCACCGTTACTGTCCATAGTCATTTCACTACTTATTATCTCGATAATAACTGTAAAACATTAATTTCCAAGAAAGCATGCGTAACACAATTTTGAAATGGACAGTAAGAGTTATTGAAATAGAATCACGCTCATAAGTGTGCTTAAAATAATATTTCTATAAATTTAACAAATGAACCTTGCTCTAAAGCCAAATACACTTCCGTCAATTTACATACTTTTAATCAGTGCACTAAAATCTTATAATTTGTTACTTAACATTTTTACACTACTACAGTTCGTCATAATATTTGTGATCATTAATATAAAATGGTAAATAAATAGTTTTAATAAAATTAACAATTAACCATTACACAGTCAAATAATTCAACCGGAAACCAATAAATATGTTGATAAAATTAAATAATCACTTTCGATTTATTTAAATGCTTATAATTTTGCGAAGATATTAATTTCAGTAATGAAAAATATAAATAAACTTATAATTAAGCCTAAAATTGTTTGAAAACATCCGTATGACAAATTTATTATCAATTGTTACCCAGCCGGAACACTCGATATATTATAGTTCGTCCATCCTGACAAATTTGCGACCCCGCAAACCACGTGGTTTCTGTAGGAGATATCTGTAATGAGAAAACATTTTGTATTACATGTTATCAATGATTTAATTTCCATTGTGATGATTTACCTATTTTTTTCATCGTCTGGTCCGACGGCCTATGTTATTTATTTTTAAATAGAAAAATCTCAACAAAATATCGTCCAATATTTACTGAATGTTATTTAAGTTATCAATATAAATACAACGGACAATTCATTAACTTTTAATATTCATGAAATTAATTAATTCGAACTACTACACATAGTTTGCCCATGAAAGTTCATTAAATTTGGTATAATTCATTTAAACCCTTAATTTCTGATAAACTTTATTAAGATGGTCCCCGTTACATGACACCAAGGTGGTCCTTAATACTTGCCAACCAGGCGGCCCTTAGCAAAATAAAGTTCTTTTTTCCATCGTCAGATGAGACGATCTTTAACAAGATAAACCCTTTTTTTATCGTCAGATTAGACGGCATTTAACAAAATAAAACTTTCCGTTTTCATCGTCAGGTTAGACGGCCCTTAACAAATTAACCTTTTTCCATCGTCAGGTTAGACGGCCCTTAGCAAATTAACCTTTTTCCATCGTCAGGTTAGACGGCCCTTAACAAAGTAACCTTTTTGCATCGTCAGGTTAGACGGCCCTTAACAAAATTATAAGGTGTTCGTATTACTGTAACATCCATTATTTTATTATAATTCTATTAATTGCAGTAACATTATCCTTCCAACAAATCTATAAGTTATCTGTGCTATCAAATTGACTCACTAATCTCACTATCACTTGCCTTATGCATTTAATTAGGATTCAAAGCAACTACTAATACACTTATACTCATTGGGTCCCTCAATGAATACTATTATTTATATAAAATCAAAATAACTGGAAACTTTCGACATTCATATCACCCTAAGGCCGCTATTAAATTATCATATTTTTATCATTTATATATGATTTCATATCTGTCAAATTCTACGATCATAGTTAAATGATGCTGTCCTTCATTTTCACTTATTACACTTATGATCCACCTATGATCATATAAACGTCATAAATCAAGATGGATAACGATTTAGCCGTGATTCCCGTTGCTATGAGTGCAATTTTATTAATAGCATTAAAAAAGGAGAAAACTGTTAAGAACAAAACATTAAATAAAAGACGTATTTGGGTTTTATATAGACGTATTTTGTAATCTGGAGCAAGATTATTATACATATAAACACTTATTTTCCTCGTAAAGAGTAAATATTTTTGTTATTTTAATATTCCAGTCAAAATTAATGCACTTGAAAGATGCCATTTATTAAGGTTAGGCGCATAGAGGAAAGAAATAATTAAGACTGGGGCGACGAATATGATCCTACTTGTACGCTCGCTGTCAAATAGGATCCCATAAATATGATCATAGACAATATAAATCATATGTAGTTATTAGATCGTCCTAGTTTCTTCATATAAAAATGACTCATACATATATGATCATATTTAGGGCATGGAATACCGGAATGATTTTCATACCGGTATTGATACCGGTATTGAAATTTCAATTACCGGTATACCGGTATTTCGGTATTTTTTCGGTATTTTTTTAAAAACTGCTAGTTACCTACTTTTTAAATGATTCTAAGAACGATTAGTAAGTCTTGTTTGTGGAGAGCGATTAAAGCAATTTTCTACGCTATACTTTATGGCAGAAACACTCAAACTATTTACCAACTGCCTAGAAACCACAAAATTAGTTCTTAAAGTAATACCTAGGTAATTACGAATACTAAACAAAATACATAATTTGATTCAATTATTATTGAAATCAACAATTATCATCCATAGAGAAGATGGTTGGAGAGAACCACCAGCTTGGGACCCTATAATTCATCAACTAAAATCCCATCCCAAATCATACACTCCAGGATCTAAAGATACAGTTAGTTCGTTTTGTAGATAGGGATCAAAAGGGAGGTCGACATAACTTCTCTGAGTATTCTTCCGCCAGTTCTTTCTCTGAGAGGCCTCCTAATTAACTGGTGGTAGATTCAGTAGCTAGATCGTGTTTTCTGGCGCATTAAAACTCGAGTAAAACATTAGATAATACTTTTTTATTTTGTTCTTGAAATACTGTTTGTTTTTAATGCATTGTCATTCATTGCCATCCAATGTCTATTGGAGCTAACTCATACGGCAACAAATAAGCGATACGTAATAGAGACCAACTTGTTACTGCAAGAAATTGTTTTACGAATGCAATGTGGGTAAACTAACAAAAAATTTAATATTTATGAACTTGTCTGCTGCACTTACTAGTTTCTAAGTTTTATTTTTAAGATTATAGTGTAGTTCTCTTATAAGTGAATGTTCATTCTTTTAGAGAAATAAATGTCTCAAACCTCAAACCTCTACTTTAAAAATGGGAATAAGCCCCTCTTAAAGAACACAGACCCGTCTCACTTCTGAGCCATGTCCTTACGAATCGTCACGCTCGCTCGCAAGTTTGACGACTTCCAATTCCAACCTCCCGAACAAGCCGGGTTTCGAAAAGGCTTTAACACAATAGTCTAGAGTTCCAGATCACAAATCCAACTGCAGCGAGGTGTGAGACAGGGAGACGTTATTTGTCCGAAACTGTTCACAGTTGCGTTGGAGCCTGGAGGACATGTTTAAACTCATAGACTGGAATGGACTTGGTATCAATATTAATAGCCAGTTACTAACTATGTAATCGGCAAAACGAAGGTGTGTTAGGTACTGTACCTAACACACCTTCGTTTTGCCGATGATATAGTTCTTATGTCTGTGACCTTGAAAGACCTGAATACAATGCTCGAAGATCTCAAAGAGTAGGTCTCAGGATGAACATGGATAAGATGAAAATCATGTCGATTGCCCATGTTGTGCCCGCTCCAGTTCATGTTGGGAACACTACACTTGAAGTTGTTGACCATTACGTATACCTAGGACAGGTAGTCCAGTTAGGCAAGTCCAACTTCAAGAAAGAGATTTCTCGTCAGATCCTATTCGGATGGGCAGCATTCTGGATGCTTCGAAAAATCTTCGCGTCTGACTTACGACTTACCTCAGTGTCACGAGACGAAAGTCTATATATAAAGATAATTTAACTATATTAAAAGATAGTTTACGGCAGTGAAAGATACTCGTTAACTATAGGTCTCATAAAGAGTAGGTCTCAAGGTCACCCAGGTCCTAGCATGCATTGGAGAGAGCCATGCTCCGTGTTTCCCTGCGTGATCGAATCAGAAATGAGGAGATCCGTAGGAGAACTAAAGTAACCGACATCGCTCGAAGGATTGCTCAGCTAAAATGGCAGTGGGCGGGACACATAACGAGATGCACCGATGGCCGTTGGGGCGGAAAGAGTGGTGACCGCACACCGGACGACGTTCCCCGACAAGGTGGATCGACGATCTGGTGAAGGTCGCGGGAAACCTCTGGATGCGGGCAGCGCAGAACCGACCGTCTTGGAGATCCTTGAGGGAGGTGGAGATCCTTGAATAAGACCAGCAGTGGTCGTCGTGTGGCTGACATGATGATGATGAAAACATTAAACAAACAACTAAAAGGAATATTATTAAACTAGCGGCAGCCCGCGACTTCGTCTGCGTGGAAAGGTTTTTTTACTATCCCTCGGGAACAATACTTTTTTCGGGATGAAAAGTACCCTATGTCCTTCTCTGTGCCCCTGACAACGTGTATGCAAAATTTCATGATGATCGGGTCAGTAGTTAAGACGTGAAGGCGTAACAAACAAACAAATAAACAAACAAACAAACGGACTTTCGCATTTATAATATTAGTAAGGATACCATCTAGATACTAGCTATATGCATGCAGTGTTTTGCGTAGTTGATTTAGTGGTGATTTTTCCTATATTTCATATTTCCTATAATCGTAATTATTCGTGATTCGTTGAGTTTTCATATCGTAAACTCATCTGCAGTATGAACAACACTGTGAACCATAGAAATTGAACGTTCTGCATAGTCTTTAAACATCCTTGCAAAAATATATATCTTTTTTTCGAAATACCGAAATACCGGTATTTTACTCTCAAATACCGGTATCAAAATACCGAAAAAAACTACCGGTATACCGGTATTTCGGTATACCGGTATACCGGTATCCATGCCGTAATCATATTTCTATGATAGTCTAATAGCACTCTAACACCAATTTAACTTTTCTAGCTGACAGGAAACTAATTTTCAGCTTCTGCAAAGATAAGTTCAGTAGCTTTATTTACATAATATGCCCACTCGTAATTATTATTACCAATTTTATTAAAATACAGAGTTGCAACCTTGCAACATATTTATAAAAAATAATACTATAAAGTCAAATGAAAACAAGCATTGCTGTCTTTTAAATAATTTTGTAATAACCCTTGCTCGTGAGCAAATTTTACCATGTATTTTAAATCTATACGAAGGCAGCTCTATGCTGTCGTGTGCTCGTGTCGCAATCGCAACTATGTTGTGAAATTTCATCAACGAAAGGCAATGCCTTTCGACATATAGTTTCTGTTGTCTAAATCTTGGAGCGGCAACTTCATTCTATTTCCCGTATTAAAACAATGGGTATCACCTTATCAATTGATCCGTATTACTAACAGCCTTAAACTAAACTCCTTTACATATCAACATATTAATTTTTCCTTAAACAATTCTCTCAGATAATCCCGCAACAAAGGGTGTACTATTGTGCATTCTGTGGTACAGCTTGCCGTACAGACGTCTTAAACATATCTTTTGAAGTAAAAATTATATTCTCAATACTAGCTGCTGAGATAAAAATATATTTTTATTGGATATTATTCATATTACAGTACACTATGAAAGCAACTAAGGTAGGCCAACCCTGCCTTGTCGCTTTAGGTAAACTGTAAATGTCACAAAACAGTCATCTTGATAAGATAAATATGTAGATTGGATACAATTGTCGTCGTGAATCATTACATTTTTATAGGTACATTAGAGATTTTGTATTTTCAACAAACTCAAACTATGTCTGCATTCAAATTAATATTAAAAAGTATATTAGGTAATTTAAATAATATATTTTATTTTCTTCGATTGATCATTTATATTGCTTCAATGTAAAACTTAAAAAGGAGCACTGATTTCGTCGTTAGAACAATTTCATTATCAATATCACTGTTACCTTTGGAAAAAATTAAATTGAATCTTATATTGAATATAAATAATTGGGAAATATTCTAATAATTAATAGAAAACTTTGAATTATTTTCTTTTCCCATTATTTTACTGGGTACATGTAATTATAATATACTTATAATATGTACTACGTACGGGTACAGGTAAATTGGCCTAAAAGTTAGGCTCACTTTTTATCTCCTGCTTCAAACAAAGTAACCAATTTTATTTACTACATATTTTCCACTGGGCCAGGAAAAGTACCTCCTTTAAAATAAATGTTAACTATTATTGCATCAATATTAATGATTAAAAATATTGGTAGGATTGACCCAGAGCCTCGGTTTTTTTTTAATCTAAATACCTCAACACCTATCGACACCTGATTCAAGGAGGTCAACAAGACAACAATGTTAAGACAAGAATTTAAATTTCTGACATTTTCTAAGAGCACCCAAGTGAATGATTTTCCCAACCTTATTCCTAATTTTAAGAGAGAATGACTATACCATTTGTTTTTCCAGTTTCTTGATTAAAAATTTTCACAAACAAGTTCTGATTTTCATTCGACATATTATACTTGGAATTTGCTAGAATACATGCATGTCAAAATGTTCTTGATGAAGTAATCAATACATATTCAAAGCTATCAGGATCGAAGTAGGTCCTTTTTGAAAACTTATTTAAAACTCAACATTAATATATAAATTAAGTTAAATATTACTAAAATTTGTTCAAAGCATTGTATCCACTAATTATTATCTTTTAGCTCTAGTTGTTATTTGTTAGTAGGTTTTCTACAAAACAAATAATAAATAAAATTTATTTCTACTTCTTTGATGATCAGTTGTGGCTAAATCTCATAAATTACTTTGTTTGGACCACTCCAAATAAAATATGATAACAAAGGTTATCGAGTTTCCTAGTAGGGATTGGTGCAATTCCAAGTTTACACAATTTATAGTTATTGGCCTATTTACTACCCATTCCGCGTTTTAAAACAAACATACTTTTAAGGTATAGGTACTTATGTAATTGAATATTGATACTAGCCATTGTTAAGCTTTTATATTTCATAATAAAATAAACTTGATAGATTTAAGACATATTTTCGTAATGTTGCATACTGATTGTTCATCGAAACATGTTGGCTAATATAATGTATATCTACCTATATCAACAATGTTAGCCACGTTTCTATCCGAATGAAATTATTCTATTCATTTCTAAAACTTGCTCCGCAATGAAATGAACTCAAACGCCGGGTGTTCCCCAGGCAGTCTGTACGTATACACTACACAACACATTAATAATTATTTATTCCAGTTACACACATAGTAACTAATTGTTTTGTTCAAATATATTGGAAACTTTTTATCTTGAACTATGTAAGAATATAACGCCTACGTCTCTTAGGGGGATTCCTACTAAACAAACTTGCATCCTTTTACAACTTTCCAACTACAGAATTTTACAAACCGCTAATAATAATTTAGGATATATTATCATTATAATTGCTTATAATTCTAATTATCATTATAATTTATAAAAACGGACGCAATTATCAATATCAATATCAGTAGGTATCAACATCCACATTAACACCAATATCAACACCAACATCGACATCGACATCAACATCAACATCAACATCAACATCAACATCATTATCGTTATCATTATCATTATTGAACAGTTTTTGCAAAGCGTCAATGTACTACCATATTAACTAACCGTTCATTGAAATTATTAAACTCAGCAAATAAGATATTAAGTATTTGTATAAAAACCGACATTTGAATATCGAATCTCTTCGGATTATGTTAATACCAAATACTGAAAAACCTTCTTTTTAATATTACAAAGCTAGCCTCTAATGTTTCAAGCGGTAGTTTTAAATTAATTAAAAAAATGAAAAATTTCATCATATTTAAATAAGCTCCAACTAAAATTATTTTTTACTTGTAGCAAACTTAGACTACAGGGAAATATTAAGACTTCAATATTTCTAACATTCAGGGAACACAATGTATTGAAAAACCACTTCATCCTACTCCCAACGTCACCTTACATCCCTAACATCGCATTACATATGCACTGAATTTGATCAATGTATGCCTATTATAATAAATAATCGGAACGGACTTGCCTTGTGTTTTGCTTGCGTGCCAATAATACCCTGCTATCGTCGGAGCTGGAATCTTGCGAAACCTCTCTTGAACTCATGGACGCAATCGCTTCTGTTCTGGCTCACAAGGATTCTCGGCTCGAACTCGTTGGCACCTTGTCTTCGGACTTACTGGTTATCACCACTTCTGAAATTGTTAAAATTAAGGGATCAGGCATACATAATTAAAAGCACTAAGTCACTGTTTAACAAGGATATATTTGAGTAACTAAAAGCAATACTCGCATTATCAAGGAAACAACATCTTAGACCTTATTAATCACTATAATATTTGATTTACCAAGATTTTACAAGAAAATATAATTAATCTTATCAATCACTATATTTTAACGTAACTTTTATAATCACTAACATTCTAAATTGTGTTACAAATAAAACAACACATTAGACTTTATTATTCATAGTGAATAATAGCATAGCCAATAAACGAATCATAAAACATTAATCATCATGAATAAACCATTAAACTTTACTTTTGTAATCACTTCTATTTTAAATTTATTGTATTACAATGAAATAACAAATAGTCTTTATTATTCATTCTAACGAACATTGCATAAAATGCCAATAAAACAACACATTCAATCAAACAAATGAACAGAGTGTTCTGAACAGAATAACATCTTAGATGTAACACAGGTATTCAATACTTATCTTATTATTCGGCGAGGCACAAAATCAGACTGACCCGTTACACTATTTCGATTTCACTTTTATACATTTATTCTTGGCGGGAATTGAGACTTCTTTCACCGTTACTGTCCATAGTCATTTCACTACTTATTATCTCGATAATAACTGTAAAACATTAATTTCCAAGAAAGCATGCGTAACACAATTTTGAAATGGACAGTAAGAGTTATTGAAATAGAATCACGCTCATAAGTGTGCTTAAATATTTCTATAAATTTAACAAATGAACCTTGCTCTAAAGCCAAATACACTTCCGTCAATTTACATACTTTTAATCAGTGCACTAAAATCTTATAATTTGTTACTTAACATTTTTACACTACTACAGTTCGTCATAATATTTGTGATCATTAATATAAAATGGTAAATAAATAGTTTTAATAAAATTAACAATTAACCATTACACAGTCAAATAATTCAACCGGAAACCAATAAATATGTTGATAAAATTAAATAATCACTTTCGATTTATTTAAATGCTTATAATTTTGCGAAGATATTAATTTCAGTAATGAAAAATATAAATAAACTTATAATTAAGCCTAAAATTGTTTGAAAACATCCGTATGACAAATTTATTATCAATTGTTACCCAGCCGGAACACTCGATATATTATAGTTCGTCCATCCTGACAAATTTGCGACCCCGCAAACCACGTGGTTTCTGTAGGAGATATCTGTAATGAGAAAACATTTTGTATTACATGTTATCAATGATTTAATTTCCATTGTGATGATTTACCTATTTTTTTCATCGTCTGGTCCGACGGCCTATGTTATTTATTTTTAAATAGAAAAATCTCAACAAAATATCGTCCAATATTTACTGAATGTTATTTAAGTTATCAATATAAATACAACGGACAATTCATTAACTTTTAATATTCATGAAATTAATTAATTCGAACTACTACACATAGTTTGCCCATGAAAGTTCATTAAATTTGGTATAATTCATTTAAACCCTTAATTTCTGATAAACTTTATTAAGATGGTCCCCGTTACATGACACCAAGGTGGTCCTTAATACTTGCCAACCAGGCGGCCCTTAGCAAAATAAAGTTCTTTTTTCCATCGTCAGATGAGACGATCTTTAACAAGATAAACCCTTTTTTTATCGTCAGATTAGACGGCATTTAACAAAATAAAACTTTCCGTTTTCATCGTCAGGTTAGACGGCCCTTAACAAATTAACCTTTTTCCATCGTCAGGTTAGACGGCCCTTAGCAAATTAACCTTTTTCCATCGTCAGGTTAGACGGCCCTTAACAAAGTAACCTTTTTGCATCGTCAGGTTAGACGGCCCTTAACAAAATTATAAGGTGTTCGTATTACTGTAACATCCATTATTTTATTATAATTCTATTAATTGCAGTAACATTATCCTTCCAACAAATCTATAAGTTATCTGTGCTATCAAATTGACTCACTAATCTCACTATCACTTGCCTTATGCATTTAATTAGGATTCAAAGCAACTACTAATACACTTATACTCATTGGGTCCCTCAATGAATACTATTATTTATATAAAATCAAAATAACTGGAAACTTTCGACATTCATATCACCCTAAGGCCGCTATTACATTATCATATTTTTATCATTTATATATGATTTCATATCTGTCAAATTCTACGATCATAGTTAAATGATGCTGTCCTTCATTTTCACTTATTACACTTATGATCCACCTATGATCATATAAACGTCATAAATCAAGATGGATAACGATTTAGCCGTGATTCCCGTTGCTATGAGTGCAATTTTATTAATAGCATTAAAAAAGGAGAAAACTGTTAAGAACAAAACATTAAATAAAAGACGTATTTGGGTTTTATATAGACGTATTTTGTAATCTGGAGCAAGATTATTATACATATAAACACTTATTTTCCTCGTAAAGAGTAAATATTTTTGTTATTTTAATATTCCAGTCAAAATTAATGCACTTGAAAGATGCCATTTATTAAGGTTAGGCGCATAGAGGAAAGAAAAAATTAAGACTGGGGCGACGAATATGATCCTACTTGTACGCTCGCTGTCAAATAGGATCCCATAAATATGATCATAGACAATATAAATCATATGTAGTTATTAGATCGTCCTAGTTTCTTCATATAAAAATGACTCATACATATATGATCATATTTCTATGATAGTCTAATAGCACTCTAACACCAATTTAACTTTTCTAGCTGACAGGAAACTAATTTTCAGCTTCTGCAAAGATAAGTTCAGTAGCTTTATTTACATAATATGCCCACTCGTAATTATTATTACCAATTTTATTAAAATACAGAGTTGCAACCTTGCAACATATTTATAAAAAATAATACTATAAAGTCAAATGAAAACAAGCATTGCTGTCTTTTAAATAATTTTGTAATAACCCTTGCTCGTGAGCAAATTTTACCATGTATTTTAAATCTATACGAAGGCAGCTCTATGCTGTCGTGTGCTCGTGTCGCAATCGCAACTATGTTGTGAAATTTCATCAACGAAAGGCAATGCCTTTCGACATATAGTTTCTGTTGTCTAAATCTTGGAGCGGCAACTTCATTCTATTTCCCGTATTAAAACAATGGGTATCACCTTATCAATTGATCCGTATTACTAACAGCCTTAAACTAAACTCCTTTACATATCAACATATTAATTTTTCCTTAAACAATTCTCTCAGATAATCCCGCAACAAAGGGTGTACTATTGTGCATTCTGTGGTACAGCTTGCCGTACAGACGTCTTAAACATATCTTTTGAAGTAAAAATTATATTCTCAATACTAGCTGCTGAGATAAAAATATATTTTTATTGGATATTATTCATATTACAGTACACTATGAAAGCAACTAAGGTAGGCCAACCCTGCCTTGTCGCTTTAGGTAAACTGTAAATGTCACAAAACAGTCATCTTGATAAGATAAATATGTAGATTGGATACAATTGTCGTCGTGAATCATTACATTTTTATAGGTACATTAGAGATTTTGTATTTTCAACAAACTCAAACTATGTCTGCATTCAAATTAATATTAAAAAGTATATTAGGTAATTTAAATAATATATTTTATTTTCTTCGATTGATCATTTATATTGCTTCAATGTAAAACTTAAAAAGGAGCACTGATTTCGTCGTTAGAACAATTTCATTATCAATATCACTGTTACCTTTGGAAAAAATTAAATTGAATCTTATATTGAATATAAATAATTGGGAAATATTCCAATAATTAATAGAAAACTTTGAATTATTTTCTTTTCCCATTATTTTACTGGGTACATGTAATTATAATATACCTATAATATGTACTACGTACGGGTACAGGTAAATTGGCCTAAAAGTTAGGCTCACTTTTTATCTCCTGCTTCAAACAAAGTAACCAATTTTATTTACTACATATTTTCCACTGGGCCAGGAAAAGTACCTCCTTTAAAATAAATGTTAACTATTATTGCATCAATATTAATGATTAAAAATATTGGTAGGATTGACCCAGAGCCTCGGTTTTTTTTTAATCTAAATACCTCAACACCTATCGACACCTGATTCAAGGAGGTCAACAAGACAACAATGTTAAGACAAGAATTTAAATTTCTGACATTTTCTAAGAGAACCCAAGTGAATGATTTTCCCAACCTTATTCCTAATTTTAAGAGAGAATGACTATACCATTTGTTTTTCCAGTTTCTTGATTAAAAATTTTCACAAACAAGTTCTGATTTTCATTCGACATATTATACTTGGAATTTGCTAGAATACATGCATGTCAAAATGTTCTTGATGAAGTAATCAATACATATTCAAAGCTATCAGGATCGAAGTAGGTCCTTTTTGAAAACTTATTTAAAACTCAACATTAATATATAAATTAAGTTAAATATTACTAAAATTTGTTCAAAGCATTGTATCCACTAATTATTATCTTTTAGCTCTAGTTGTTATTTGTTAGTAGGTTTTCTACAAAACAAATAATAAATAAAATTTATTTCTACTTCTTTGATGATCAGTTGTGGCTAAATCTCATAAATTACTTTGTTTGGACCACTCCAAATAAAATATGATAACAAAGGTTATCGAGTTTCCTAGTAGGGATTGGTGCAATTCCAAGTTTACACAATTTATAGTTATTGGCCTATTTACTACCCATTCCGCGTTTTAAAACAAACATACTTTTAAGGTATAGGTACTTATGTAATTGAATATTGATACTAGCCATTGTTAAGCTTTTATATTTCATAATAAAATAAACTTGATAGATTTAAGACATATTTTCGTAATGTTGCATACTGATTGTTCATCGAAACATGTTGGCTAATATAATGTATATCTACCTATATCAACAATGTTAGCCACGTTTCTATCCGAATGAAATTATTCTATTCATTTCTAAAACTTGCTCCGCAATGAAATGAACTCAAACGCCGGGTGTTCCCCAGGCAGTCTGTACGTATACACTACACAACACATTAATAATTATTTATTCCAGTTACACACATAGTAACTAATTGTTTTGTTCAAATATATTGGAAACTTTTTATCTTGAACTATGTAAGAATATAACGCCTACGTCTCTTAGGGGGATTCCTACTAAACAAACTTGCATCCTTTTACAACTTTCCAACTACAGAATTTTACAAACCGCTAATAATAATTTAGGATATATTATCATTATAATTGCTTATAATTCTAATTATCATTATAATTTATAAAAACGGACGCAATTATCAATATCAATATCAGTAGGTATCAACATCCACATTAACACCAATATCAACACCAACATCGACATCGACATCAACATCAACATCAACATCAACATCAACATCATTATCGTTATCATTATCATTATTGAACAGTTTTTGCAAAGCGTCAATGTACTACCATATTAACTAACCGTTCATTGAAATTATTAAACTCAGCAAATAAGATATTAAGTATTTGTATAAAAACCGACATTTGAATATCGAATCTCTTCGGATTATGTTAATACCAAATACTGAAAAACCTTCTTTTTAATATTACAAAGCTAGCCTCTAATGTTTCAAGCGGTAGTTTTAAATTAATTAAAAAAATGAAAAATTTCATCATATTTAAATAAGCTCCAACTAAAATTATTTTTTACTTGTAGCAAACTTAGACTACAGGGAAATATTAAGACTTCAATATTTCTAACATTCAGGGAACACAATGTATTGAAAAACCACTTCATCCTACTCCCAACGTCACCTTACATCCCTAACATCGCATTACATATGCACTGAATTTGATCAATGTATGCCTATTATAATAAATAATCGGAACGGACTTGCCTTGTGTTTTGCTTGCGTGCCAATAATACCCTGCTATCGTCGGAGCTGGAATCTTGCGAAACCTCTCTTGAACTCATGGACGCAATCGCTTCTGTTCTGGCTCACAAGGATTCTCGGCTCGAACTCGTTGGCACCTTGTCTTCGGACTTACTGGTTATCACCACTTCTGAAATTGTTAAAATTAAGGGATCAGGCATACATAATTAAAAGCACTAAGTCACTGTTTAACAAGGATATATTTGAGTAACTAAAAGCAATACTCGCATTATCAAGGAAACAACATCTTAGACCTTATTAATCACTATAATATTTGATTTACCAAGATTTTACAAGAAAATATAATTAATCTTATCAATCACTATATTTTAACGTAACTTTTATAATCACTAACATTCTAAATTGTGTTACAAATAAAACAACACATTAGACTTTATTATTCATAGTGAATAATAGCATAGCCAATAAACGAATCATAAAACATTAATCATCATGAATAAACCATTAAACTTTACTTTTGTAATCACTTCTATTTTAAATTTATTGTATTACAATGAAATAACAAATAGTCTTTATTATTCATTCTAACGAACATTGCATAAAATGCCAATAAAACAACACATTCAATCAAACAAATGAACAGAGTGTTCTGAACAGAATAACATCTTAGATGTAACACAGGTATTCAATACTTATCTTATTATTCGGCGAGGCACAAAATCAGACTGACCCGTTACACTATTTCGATTTCACTTTTATACATTTATTCTTGGCGGGAATTGAGACTTCTTTCACCGTTACTGTCCATAGTCATTTCACTACTTATTATCTCGATAATAACTGTAAAACATTAATTTCCAAGAAAGCATGCGTAACACAATTTTGAAATGGACAGTAAGAGTTATTGAAATAGAATCACGCTCATAAGTGTGCTTAAATATTTCTATAAATTTAACAAATGAACCTTGCTCTAAAGCCAAATACACTTCCGTCAATTTACATACTTTTAATCAGTGCACTAAAATCTTATAATTTGTTACTTAACATTTTTACACTACTACAGTTCGTCATAATATTTGTGATCATTAATATAAAATGGTAAATAAATAGTTTTAATAAAATTAACAATTAACCATTACACAGTCAAATAATTCAACCGGAAACCAATAAATATGTTGATAAAATTAAATAATCACTTTCGATTTATTTAAATGCTTATAATTTTGCGAAGATATTAATTTCAGTAATGAAAAATATAAATAAACTTATAATTAAGCCTAAAATTGTTTGAAAACATCCGTATGACAAATTTATTATCAATTGTTACCCAGCCGGAACACTCGATATATTATAATCTATCGCATTTTGGGACTAGACCAAATTGGCAAGATAGCCATTAGCTTGGTTTTATCAAATATTATCGCCTGGATTGCGAAGTAGGAAGCTTTTAGGAGATGTGCCACCCTGAACATGGACTCCGATCGTTAAAAATAACTCGATCGCTTATTTATACAAGATGTTTGGTAAAGCCTTATAAAACTGAATATGGTAGATAGGGACCATAATAAAACTGAACAACTTTTACTCTGAAATCGCGAAAAAAAATGAACTGTTTCATACATTTTGATAATTTCGTTATTATTTTTTGTATAAAACAGCAGTTTTTTTTTAAAACGAAAACTAAAACTTCTCATCGCACCCCAGACGACGATATTTGATAACACCAGGGCTCCGTCACTCCGCGCGCGACTATGAAGCGCTCGGCGTCCTCTGAGAGGACAAATTTCATACATCAGAACGGATAAGACCTACGCGATAGAAAGAGAGGCAACTACTTAGTGAATGTTTTGGAGCGAAGGGAGCGCTGTGCGACCTGAATTGCACTTTATTGTGTAGGGGCTAGTGTCGCTATTTAGTTAAACGATTGTGCGGAGTGCAAATTCTGTACGCTAGTACTATTATCTATTCTGAGATAACACCAAACTAATGGCTATCTTGCCAATGTGGTCTGGTCAAAATATGCGATAGATTGTAAATGAGCCTCTTGGCCGGCGGTTCATGGTAGAACAGCAAAGCAAAGAAACGGAACCGGTAGGTCTGGGGCCAGCCTAAATGGCGGAGCAATAAATAATTTCCATCCCGACTCGTCCACCCATTGGACTTTTCCACCAGGAGGTGGGTGGGTAATTCACAATTACCCCTCTATCTACAGTCAGTGACACGAATCATGAAATTTTTTCGACGGAGTGGGGATAAGTTCGCGCATGTGCTCTTGTGAGCGACCAATAGCGCGCGCCCCTCTCCCGCCGCCCGCGCCCCTCACCGCAACGCATACCCAAAATACGCGTTCCGCGCAATCCCCACCCGATTTCATGATTCGTGCCACTGACTGTACCCACTACGCTAGTGTAAACCCCGTAATTTCACTTGCAACATTTTCATCGTTCATTGACCAGCTGTCTTGGGTACCCAGGGTTCAATCTTCGGTCTAGTGGTGCTATATGGGTAGTACTGACCAGTGGTATCAGAAAGATTCTCTCTTACCGCGCTTAATGATATCAATAAAACAACACATGAAATGATGAAATGATAAATAATGATTTATTTCACTTGCTACTTAATTCTATAACATTGCCATTAGTTCACTTGCAACATTTTCATCATTCATTGTCCAGCTTTCTTGGGCACCCAGGGTTCGATCTTAGGTCTGGTGGTGCTATATGGGTAGTACTGGCCAGTGGTACCAGAAAGATTCTCTCTTACCGCGCTTAATGATATCAATAAAACAACACATGAAATGATAAAATGATAAATAATGATTTATTTCACTTGCTACTTAATTCTATAACATTGCCATTTGTATCACTTGCAACATTTTCATCGTTCATTGACCAGCTTTTTTCGGCACCCAGGGTTCGATCTTAGGTCTGGTGGTGCTATATGGGTAGTACTGGCCAGTGGTACCAGAAAGGTTTTCTGTGGCGTCCATCATCCATTTGTATTTGGGACGGCTTGGGTCCTGGGAAATTAAAAATAAAACAATGGAACTTGTTAACATCTCATTTAAAAAACCGGACAAGTGCGTGTCGGATTCGCCCACCGAGGGTTCCGTACAAAGGGGTATGGGCTGGGCACAAATGTATGGAGCTGTTCCTGGACCCAATAGATATAAATAGGTCAAAAAGTGTTTTATTTCATGTCTAGTGAACTCGTAAGCTTGAGCATAGGATTTTCAAACAAACGAGGTAACTTTAAAGCCTTGGTTCGCCGCCAGGGATTGAACTAGCTGTGATCTGATGATAGCCATCCAGGGAGTGAATGGAGGAGATTCAGATATGCACACCCAACTGATCTGATCAGCATTTTTCTAAGAGATATAAAGTTCAGAGTTTTTAGTTTAAGGATTTCCATAAATTTTTATGCTGATTTTGCATCTTTTTTTTAACATATCCTTATATCTCTTAGAATGTTGATCAGATCGGTTTTTGTGAAGGGATAGGTATAAATTCAATAGAATTTTATCTACCAGTTACGTACCTGGTGAGGTGGTAGATCAGTTTTGTAGTGCATCCAACCGTACCATTCAGGGGGGATCTGGAAATAAATATGTCAACCTTAATTTCAAGATAAGAGAAAATTAGAGCACTTTCAGATACAGGCGTTTTATGGCCAAGCCTAATAATCAATCCACAGGTAGGGGTAGGCCTAATCCAGAAAAATCTGTTTTGTAAATAATATGGTTATTGACTCTAAAAGCTTGTGAAAGTCCAAAAGCATCTTATCACACGTCAGTGTAAGAATTATTGTCACAATCTGTGAACAATTTAGAAAACTGAGTTCCAAATCTTTCGAAGCTGTGCTAGATTGCAAAGAAATTGAGCATAAAACAGGTGGCGTCACATTATTTTGAGTGGAGGCGTCTGCTAAACTACTACCTACCCAGGGCAGGGGAACGAGGACCCCCTTAAATGTGCTGCCCCAATATACGTACGTATAAGTACATTTTTTAATTCTAAAAATCTCAATTCATTACAAAAACCACTGCTAAAACACCAAAACATCGCAAAATCTTTGATAATTTTTTTCTGGTACTTTCCGTTCGAGTTCCCAGTTGGCACTCGGTGAAATAAAACTTCATTATGTACTTTAAAGTAAAAGAAAAACAATTTGCCCAAAATTGCCCCAAGTTCGGATTGTAGGGGTCTTTGAGGAGTTTTTGGCAGTTTTCACAGTTTTTCGGAACTTTAGATGCTTATATCTCAGTGATTTATGCATCGATCGACTTAAAACTTGAACCAGATGGGCGATTCTACAAAAGTTGGGCAACTCGATGTCATCAGTCAATACAGTAAGGCGATATAGTATTTTTTTAAATATTTCGTTATATCACCAAAGATTAAAGCCCCTTTTACCTGTCCACCCAATATTGATGTATTCTTCAAAAGCAGTTTAGTAAAATAACACAAAGAAGGTAAGAAACATCAGTACCATTGTTTTGATGTGGCTGTCTATAATTAGAGTTGCATGAAACAAAAACTAATATTTAACTGTATTGTATCGTAATCTTGTTAACTCTGTTGACGGTCCAAATAAAAAAAATAAAAAAAAAATAAAAAAATACCTTGGTGTGTCACAAGTCCCGAATCACATAATAGAGTAATTGTATTTTAAAATATTACCTATTTATTGTAATTTACTGATTTTTAATACAAACTATGATAAATGTAGTAATGTATTTTACATATTTCACCATATAATCATAATAAAGAAATTTAGAAAAAAAAATCAAACTTTGTGTTCACTTTTATCTGTCAGTCCTCTTATTTTTTGTCATTTATTTAACTCTGTAAGTGATTTGTTAAAATGTAGCATCCTATTAATGAAAAATACCGGAAAAAACATTATTTCGAAATTATAGTCTCAAAATTGTGCCTCGTTCATCAATTCCCTGGCGTCAGTTCCATGTCCAATATTTTGACAGAGGACTGACGTTTTACTATGGAAAGTACTAATAATTCGTCAGTTCCGGTCTGGACTGTTCCGGTCTGGAACAGTATGTTATTAATTACCTATGTCCTCATAGCAAAAAATTACTTATATGTCATCAAAAACCACTTTAACAAAATGAGGTCAAAACTTGCCTAACTTCTGTAGAACTACCCTGATACTACTCTCATTAAATGGAGTCGAATGCCGCTCTCAATTTAAGCTGACCCTAGAGGTCACCTACTTAGGTCACCAGAGGGGTCACGGGGTCAAAAATCTACACTTTTGGGTCCTCTAGACACTGTCTATGCCAATGGAAGTGAGAAAAAGTGAATAGGGAATAAAGTACCCGAATTTGGACTTACGGCACATAGTGCTATGTAACGGTTAATATTAATAAAAAACTAACGACAGTTGCTTAGCAACTGATCAGGGGCCCAAGTCTGCTATTGTAACGTCATAATTGTGTTTGAAAAGTAATGCTTTTTGCTGCTTTTTTACACAGTTCTTGTTTCTTAAGGGTTAGGTGGTTACTGATCAACTTGCTACAGGGCAGGCGCGGTCCGAGGGGGGGGGGGGGGGGTCACAGGGGACATGACCCCCCCCAAAATCGTACATGTCACATAGAAAAAGCATAAAAAAATAACAAAAAGCAATTGTATTATTATTAGTGACCCCCCCCCCCCCACCCCCAAATTTCAGGCTGCGACCGCGCCTGCTACAGGGCCCAGGGACCAGTAGCCACCTAACCTTTTCTTAAACCCATAACAGAAACACATTAAAATACACACAACACGTTAAAATAGAAGACTTGGGCCAGGGGCCCAAGGGATACCCCTATCTATGGGTTGATTATTGGATCTGAGGGTTAGTCGCGACGACATAAGCCGTGCGTCTGTCATATGGGGCCATCCATAAATTACGTCACACGTTATGGGGGCGAGGGGTCGACAAAGTGTGACATTGTGTGACAAGGGGGTGGGAGGGACATCACATTTCAAAATCATTTAAATTGAAATAAAACAAATTTCGGAACTGCTATTTTAATTCAATAATTATTTCTAGATGTAAAATTGTAATTTATGTGACATCACACTAGGGAGGGGTCTCACAAATCTGACCAGCTGTGACAAGAAGGGGGGAGGGGGGTCATAAGTCATGAAATTCGTGTGACGTAATTTATGGATGGCCTCCATCCATACATATGACAGACACGCCTCTGTCGTAAGTATGTATGCTGTAAGAATTAAGTTGGATATATGAAACATTTATTTTTATTATTATCGTTTCAACGCTCGGCAAATGAGATAAAATAGATTTTCTATTGTTGCCCGGCCGCAAGCATTGAAGAATTAAATTAAAATCCAGCCATTACCTGACTAGCATCATAGCTCATGTGGTATTTCTCGGCATATTCCACCCATCTGTTTCTGCCGTAGAAGTACCGAGGGTTCTCGTAATATTTGTTGCCATATTTGTCTTCACCAACTAGGATACCGTCTTTCAGATCATCTTGCCTGAAAATATTATCAAATAACATATAAAAAATAGACATTGAGGAGCTCAATGGAAAAGTGTTTAAGTGCTTGGCTGGGGACCGGATTAAGCGCTTAAAAACCCCTTCGAGCATTTGGGTTTTACAGCATAAAAATAAAATAAAAACAATAATTCGATTCTTTGATAGGGAAATCCTAATCCATATGCAAACCTTAGAATAATAACACTTAGAACGACAGTTCTCTACAAAGCGCACTGTCAAAAGTGAGGTGACTAAAACAGCCAAAATGGCTCCATTTTCAGTTTTTTTTTCTGCATTATTACCTAATCATACCGAATAAGTACAAAACAGTTTCAATCTTCCTACATTTACTGGATTAGTTAATATATTATTGGATTTTAGTTACAATTAGGTAACGTATGAAGGATATAAATCTGAAAACTAAGCCATTTTGGCTTAGTATTAGTTGCCTCACTTTGCATACAAAGACATGGCTTCTATGTGTTATTATTCTATGATGCAAACATAATAATCATAGCATCATGAGAGTACGAGAAATTGTAGATCAAAATTTAAAGGGTTCCAGTCCCTGCGCTTGGGCCAATGATTGCGGAGGTTAAGCAACTTTCACAAGAGTCGGTCATGGGATGGGTGACCATAGAAGTGGTATCTTAGCTCATCCATGCTTCGGAAGGCACGGCAGAGAAGAAAAAATGTCTTTAATAACAATCATTATCTGTCATGATTTCGTCGATTTCTTATTGAAAAGAAAAAAACCTTGTGAGGCATTTGCAATTACTTACTTGGCACCTACTTCAGATAAAATTCAGTTTCACCGTGTTATTCAATAAACTTTCTACAAAGTTAGACCATAAAATCTATTAAAAATAAATTCAAAACCAAAAACATAACCTATAAAATGCAATTATATAATAACGGATTTACCTGTATAGTTTAAACAGGGAACCTCTAATGCCACCATTATGTCGAATAATATTAAAGAAATTCACCACTTTATCCAAAGCTAAAAATTTAGCAAGGGACATTTTTCTTTTCGTAATTTTTCGATTTACGATTACGATCCAACAACCAAAATATTTGATTTTTTTTTTTTTTTTTTCGTTCCGTAGAACAGGCTAAGGTCATAGACCATGCTGCCTCGTCATTAGTTAAATTTTTTCATAAGTAGTTTTTTTAAAGTTTAATTCTTTAGTTATTTTTGGTCAATCCATGAAGAAAATTCAAGTCATATTTCGATAATAGTCAGTCCAAGAATATTTTGTCAACAATGCTAGCAAAATAAACGATAAACGTCAAAATTTTCTATGAAGAAAAGTCATCCAATCCATCCTGGGCCGCGTTCCCTTTTGAGCCAATAGTACTGTTGGCGCTGTGAGCGCTAAAAGCTGTTCCGTTTTGATTATCGCGCTGACAGCACTGTTGACGCAATTTCAATTCGGAACGGCTATTATCGCACGCATCACGCGCCGAGCTTTGTTTTGACGTTTTGTTTGCTAAAATTAGACAAATATCGGATCAGAAGTCTAAAAGGACATGAAAAGTTGTATTTGTTAGTTGAAAATAAACTTAGGTACCTTGTTGCGCTCTTTCATACTGTTCCGTGCTTAAATTTAGAGAAATATCTCTACCCGTAGTTTCGTCTTTAATAAGCACTATCATCTTGTATTATTGCTGTTCTGCTTCGGGTTATAAAATCTAATAAATAATAAACTATAAGATAAACAAAACAATAGATCAATGCAAAACAACTCAAAACGTCAAATATGACAGACCGCTCACAGTGCTAACGCTCGAGAACGATATCACCGTGATCGCAAAATGGCGGCGATAGTGACGTCATCCGTGACGTAAATACTGCTATAGTTGGCGCGCTCACATCAAATCGGAACGAAGTGTGAGCGCGATATCAGTGATATTATCGCTGTGGGCGCAAAAGGGAACGCGGCCAGTGACATGCTGCATGACATGTCCAATGACATGACGCATTTGTCAAAAATCAAAATTTTTGTACAAAACTTACGTAGGTAGTACATTTAATAACCGATAGATATTTACACCAAAAACTTATCTATAATATTACAGTAAAATACCATACATGTTTACATTTAAATTTGCTCTACAGTACTTATAACATATTTATAAAGAGGTAGAAAAGTATCATTATTTACAAGAAGAGCCTGGATGGAGCGCGGTACCGAATCTGGACAACCGTATATTTCGATCAGCTCATCCATCAGCACAAGGCGCTGAATGCCAAAGGATGGGCAATTAAAGAAAATGTGATCCAAGGATTGCTCTGACTGGGAGTTACAATGATCACAAGAGGGACTCTGTACCATTTTTAAACGATGCAGATGATAGTTTAAACGACAGTGACCAAAACGAAGCCTCAGGATAGTTGTATAAAACTTTCGAGAAAGGTAATTATTGCCCTGGCAGAACCAAGGCATGGAACCTATGGGAATGTTGAATGTAGCATACCATAACCCTTTATTTTCTACTTGTACTGCGTGATTCCAGTGTATTTTCCAAACATCTGTTGATCTTTTCTTTAAAAGAGAAACAATATCTGAGGGTGGAACAGAGACATTAAGTCTGGAACTTGAATCTGGAATAGGGACTGAAGAGTCGGTTATTGTTCTTGCTAAAAAGTCAGCCCTTTCATTTCCTAATATGCCGGAGTGTGATGGAACCCACATAAACATAACCTCAAAACCATCTGTGAACAAATCTAGCCAAAGCTGTTTGATTGATGAAATTATATAGTTAGTGTTAGCATGGACTTTGTTATTTTTAAGATTTTGAAGTACACTCATGCTATCACTAACTATCACCCATTTAAGACAACCACCATTTTTATATTTTATATGTTTTAAAGTTGCAAGAATAGCCACAGCCTCAGCTGTGAATATACTTGTATTTGAGTTAATTTTAAAACCACAACCAGAATTCAATTTTTCATCATAAAATGCAAATGAAACAGCTGACTCAGTTTTTGAGCCATCAGTATAAATTAAATTGAAGCCAATAAATTCAGAAAATCTATTGTAAACATCTTCTTTATAATTCAAATTGCGATCAATAATTATGTTAATAGCAGGATATTTACTATGAAAATCACCTTGATAACATGGTAACAACTCTGATTGATATATTTGCAAATCTTTTAGAAAATTATTGAACTGGGTAAAACCCTGAAGAATGTAAGGATATTTGCGACAAGATATGGTAGGGAAGCTTTTCAAGTTTGAGAACAAGTGATTGTTACTTTTACTATATAATTTTAAAACAAACCTTTCTTTTAAATAGTTAAACCTTATACTAATGGGAGGTAGTCTACATTCAACTTGTAATGTATTAATTGGAGTACTTTTAAACGCTCCAGTAACAAGTCTCATGCCCTTATTCTGAATTTTATCTAAAATATCAACCAACTTACTATCACCTGCAAAACAGAGAAACCCATACTCAAAGTGGCTACGAATAAGTGATTTATATAATAGTAGTAATATTTTAGGATCAGCACCCCAAGATGTTCTACATAATGTTTTTAAAATATTGAAGGCTTTGTTAGCTCTTATACTTAATAAATCAACATATTTATTCCATTTTAAGTCATGACAAAATATTACACCTAAGAATTTAGCCTCATTTGAAACGGGAATAGGAGCTTTGTTATAATAAACACCTGGAGAAGAGTTATTTTTTCCAAACACAACCACTTTTGATTTAGTTGCATTAATATCTAGATTTAAATATGAAAAGTATTTATACAGTCCCTCTAAAGACTTATTTATGCTATTGCTAATTTCCGATTCATTTTTTCCAGAAGAATAAACAACCAGATCATCTGCGAATTGGAGATTTTTGACATCAGGACCAAGAATTAAATTTAACCGACGAATATACAAAATTAATATCAATGGAGAAAGTATGCCACCCTGACAAACCCCAACAGAGGCATTCCTTGGACCATATAGTTTAGAATTATATTTCACAAAAACTTCTCTTTCAGTTAAAAATTTATGTATCCAATTAACCAGTTTGGCCGGAATAGTAATTGACAATAATTCAGAACAAAGAATATCAATATTTACACTATTAAAAGCACCAGCAACATCAAAAAATACAGACAACAAAGACTTTCCACTATTTAAACTATTTACAATATCGAGGTGAAATTGGCAAATACTTTCACGAGCAGACGTACCCCTTCTGAATCCATACTGGTTAGCAGGTAAGATATTATTTTGCTCTATATAGAATTCTAGTCTTTGTTTTAAAAGTTGTTCAAAGATTTTTCCAACACAAGAAGTAAGTGCAATAGGACGATAGGAATCAGGGTTTGAACTGGGTTTATCTGGTTTTAAAATAGGCACCAAACAGTCAGACTTCCATGTTTGTGGTATTTCATTATTCAACCATAAATAATTAAAGAGATCTAAGAGAATTTGAAAGCTATTTATACTGAGTTTTTTAAGCATCATATAGGGAATGCCATCTAAGCCAAAAGCGCTATCCTTTCTAGAGAAAACTGCAGACTCTAACTCTTGTAATGAGAAAGGCTTAATCATGAAGCTATCTGAAGGGTCTGTTGAATTTGATGTCGAAAATTCAAATTGATTATTTACATAGTCCGGAGTATATTTTTGCAAAAATTGAGGAATCCAACTATCATCCTTATTACTGTGGGAATATGTTTTATTAAACTTACGCATAAATTTCCAGATAAAAGACAGCGGAGTGCAACGATGAAAGGAACTACACAATTCAACCCAGCTATTAGACCTCTCAGATTTCAAAGTAAGTTTTTTAAGAGCTTGAAGTCTTTTGAATTCAATGTAAGATTCATTTGAAGGATTATTTTTAAAATTAATATATGCTAATTTAGAATTTAAAACTGCTTCTGAACATTTTTTATTCCACCATGGCAAAGGATTTTTTTTAAATGGTTTCCTAATACTATTGGGGTTAAGCGAAGAAGAAGACGGAGTTTTTGAGGGAAGAGACCTTTCAACGGCTGAATGTAATCTTTTGCAAAACTCTTCATATGCTTCCAAGGGTGTATAGTTTTGTTCCTGAAAACTTGATAATAAAGACTCTGCAATTTGAGTATACATTTTCCAATCTACTGATTTGAAATTAGAGTAGATGGGCAAATGTCTACTATCGATACCACAAGTTTGAGTATTATTATTTACATTATTATTTACATTGTTATCAATAAGTACTTTGATAATTACAGGGAGGTGATAGCTGCCAAGTGGATCATTATGTACAGACCAATCGCAACAAAGAGAGAGTGATGGAGAAACAAGAGTTAAATCTAGGGCGTTAGGACGCCACGACAAAGAACCAACTGTAGTCGCCTCGCCATTGTTCAAAAGGACCAAGTCATTATCATCTGCAATTTCTAGGATATCCCTGCCTCTAGAATTAGTGGAGTTACATCCCCAAGATGTATGATGAGCGTTAAAATCACCAGCGAAGATCATTGGCTTAGGTACTGACTTTACTAAGGCGTCAAGTTTATGTTTATCAAACGAAGGAGTACAATTTGTTGGACAGTAAAAACTTACAATCGATATTTCTTTACTATTTACAATTATTTTTACACATATATTTTGTAAACAACTGTCAAAAAATATATCAATCTTTTGATAATTTATGCTGTTATTAATTAAAATAGCAACGCCATTATGTTTATTACCAATGTCGTTGCGTTCTATTTTGTAACCTTTAATATTAAAGACTTTATTAGGTTGTAACCAAGTTTCTGATATAATTGCTATGTGAATGTTATTATCATAAAGAAATTGAGTAAGCAAAAATTTATTACTAATAATGCTTTGGGCGTTCCATTGCATTATATTGAGGTAATCCATTATTTGATAGTACTATTGTTATTTCTGAATGTATTTAACAGGGTTTCTTTAATAGAAACATGATTAATTGGATTATCTTTTTGGTTTAAGATAATTTTAGTTATGGCACTTGTAATGATGTTCATAAATGTATCGGATTTTGTTAAATTTTGTATTTGGGTTTCCAGTGTTTTTGCGTGTAAGTGTGGAAATGACGATTCATTAAATAATGCGGAATAAGTTGTAGCTTTTGATTTTATTTTGCTTTCTTCAATTTTTTCTTTTTTTTTGGGACATGTATTTGAAATGGCAATGTGATTACCACCACAGTTCGTACATTTGGCATTTTTGGGATCTTCTTTACAATTTTTATAATTATGATTCTCTGTACAGATCGAGCAAACCTCTACATTCCTGCAATATTTAGCAATATGGCCAAAGCGTAGGCAGTGTAAACATTGCTTTACGGGGGGTATATATACATTCACTTCATGCCTCCAGTTGTCTAAATATACAAATTGGGGTAATTCGGTGGAAGCGAAAGTGACAGCGACAGTCTGCGTCGGCTGAAACGAAATCGTTCCATTATCGTTTCGTACTCGTCGCATGAAGCGCCGGACCTGTATAATGTTGCGTGTACTACCTATTAGTGAAAATATGCGCTGGTTCGACAGACCAATTGGGACTGAAGTCACTACTCCAGTCACCTCTGTATCAGCTGCAGGAATGGTGGCCTTTAAAGACAATTCGTCCAAAATTTTAACATTATTTAGAAATACGTTGGCATTGTTAGGTACATCAAATGTGATGGCAACTCTAAATTTGTTAACTGGTCGCAGATGTAAAACACCTGTGACGCAGTGTTTCCTGATACCATTGGAAATGGCCAGTCTGTCTTTGTCTGTAAAATATTGTTTTTCATCTGAATGCGAGAGAAATACTACATATTCATTTTTTTTACAGTTTTCCGGGTACTTTCTAGAGTACCCAGGGACTTTATAAATTTGGTACTTCCTGCTAGCATCATCCTCTGAATCCGAGGTTTCAGAGGAGGCACCCGTGGAGTTTCCCGCCGTTCGATCAGGAGGATCCTTTTTTCTCTTCTTTACTCTCCCCATAGTTTACACTAATTACATATGAATTTACACTCCAATATATATACAAATTACACTATTTACAGAAAAAATATACAAAATAAACAATATTTAATGTTATTTGAAAAATTTTTCAAGAGAAGGCGCCTTTCTTGTTCAAGGTTCCCGCGCGAAAAAAACCCAAAATATTTGATTGATTGATGTCAAAGTCAACTGTCAATTTGACATAGGCTGCATTCCGAATCACACTAAAATCGATGACAGCGCACTAAAATGCGTTCCGAGATCATCGATGATGCGTCGAGTGATTTTGTATGGGTTTGACAGAAAACGTGAGCGCTGACATCGATTTTATCGTGATTCGGAATATAGCCATAATTTGTCAATGTGTGCATTCCAACAGACTAACTGCGGAGTCATCGGTCGTTATAGAGTTCATTTTAAATGGGATGAAATTTAATGACCACCAAAAAAAACAATCGTTACCCTAAAAAGCCTCATCCAAAAAAAATATAATATGTACAAATAAATAAAACCTGAACCAAAATCTCTTGGGCTATTTAAGTCATGCCTGCACTACAAAAACTTTTCATAACCCAAAAAGGCCACGCGTGCACCAAATTTTACTAGCAAAGTTTTGTGTCATTACCACCCAAATATATTACCACGTTTGCCATAAAATGTATGCATATAACCAAGTACATTATATTGAAGGCAAATTGGTTGAGTCTCGCGGTATAGAATAAATAAAACTGACTAGAACGGGCTCTACTTTGTCCGCGTCCCAAATGCCGCCATTTATATCACTACTTCCCCCTTCACGTTCACGTCGCTACGCCCCGCTTAATAATATCGCCAAAATATGAGTTTTTCTTTAGTTTGGAATCATTATTTTAATCTAGTTACTAGATACAAAAATAAAAATATTCACTTTTTCTGGGTAAGTACTTACCTGCTCCTGAGGAGCTCTGTGGCGCAGTGGTTTAGCGCCGGGCCCAGCGATTGCGGAGGTTAAGCAACGTTCGTAAGGGTCGGTCATGGGATGGGTGACCAGAAATTTATTATCTCAAGCTCCTCCGTGCTTCGGAAGGAACGTTAAGCCGTTGGTCCCGGCTGCATTTGCAGTCGTTTACACCCACCAATCCGCATTGGGCCCGCGTGGTGGGTTATGGCCCGTCCTCCTTATCCACCCATAAGGAAGACCTGTGTGTGCCCCAGCAGTGGGGACATTAAAAATGGCTGATGGACACACTTACCTACTCCTGAGTTTGTATAAATAGGCTTTAGTAAACATTTAACGGTAGTATCGGTAAACCTTTAGAACTTCATTTATTATTTTTTGGGTAAACAATGATTTATTAGGATAAAATTGTGAAACATATTTGGGTGAAAATTTTAAATAAAATGCGAGTACATATTTGGTGCATGCGTGGCCTTTTTGGGTAGCTCAAGGATTATTCTGAAGATACTTGCCTTTTTTAGGTAAGTGAACTTTACGTTTATTGGTGATAATTTCATATTAAAATGGGGATTAAATTCTGGTAAGTACTTACGATTTTTTGGGCGTTATATTTCATTAAATCTGGTGATTGCTTAAACCTAAGCCATTTTAAATTACCACACGGTTAAATAGTACTATAAGGCGATCGATAGCTCAGCGATTAGTCTGTTGGATGGCATGCATCTTTTGTTCCATTTTCTGTTCATTCTTAAAACGGTAAAGACAACGGCATTTGCACCATTTAGCTAAAACTTCAATAGAAGGCTGAAGTTCTGAATTATTTATTTTGTGCTATTGCCTATTACTATCAACCTTTCTCTTAATTCACTTATTATCGTGCGTAACCGCCTTTATTTCTTTGTAGCACAGTCATAGAATACATAATAGTATTGCCCTCGGCACGGCACCACGAAGGTGATTGTTGCTCGGCACAGATCTTGAGTTAATGCGCAGAAGTAATTTTTAAGTCTCATCGGCTGGGGACGTGGTGTGGGGCATAGAGGAAATAATCACTACGTTTTTTGGGCTACTGGACTTGTACTATTAGTTATTCTGTGCTACTTGCTACTGCAAATTCTCTCACCGCTCACGATTCTTGCCGGCACCTATACAGGCAATTTATTATCTCGTTTTGAGAAAGTAGCAACAAAATAACGAGCAATAAAATTAAATATCACTGTAAATATCACGTTGGATTAGTGGAATGTTAAAAGCACGTTCCCCACAAAACTATTTCTTTTGACATTATTGAAAGAAACCAGAAACAAAAAATATGTAAAAATATTTTATTTACAAAAGTAAAATTAAATTAAATATTATCATAAATCTTTAAACTTATTTTTCTTTGATTTCTTGTTGAGTTTTACAGATTTCTCTTCATTATCATTATCAACATCCATAGAGTTGTCAATATCTGGTAATTTATTTTTCTTATTTTTCTTCTTCATACTAACATCTGAGTTTAAGTCACACGCACTTTCGATATTATCTAGTTTCTTTTTCAATTTCTTATTTTTTCTACCATTGCTATCATCACTTTTGTCACTGGCAACATTTACATCATCAACATTTTTATTATTTTCAGGCAAAGGTGATACACATTCAGCCAGTTCAAAATCTATCTTGTCAACACCATTTTTACTTATACAACATTTTTTCTTCTTTTTCTTCTTCTTTGGTATAGAAATATCTCCATCACTGTTCAAACTGTTATCTTCTACAACTTGTAGGTCATCGGCAGACATTTTTTCTCCAGTTAAATTTTTTGAATGGGAATAACCTTTATACTGTGGTTGACTCAACAACATTTGTTCCTGCTGAGCTATTCTTGCTAATTTTCCCGTAGCCTTCAATCCATGTCGGGCACCCCTGCAAAAAATAGGTATTAAAGATTTTTTTGACGAAAAACTCTAGAACTAAAACTACTTTTTTTTTTTTTTGGTCTGGCAACCCTGGCCGATACACTTGTCAAATAAACCAGTTGATATTTTAATTAAATTAAATTGTTTAAACTTAGCAATTTCTTTAATAAGTAGTGCTTAAATTGTTCTTTACTGTATAAATAGTCGTGAAAAGTGTTATAAGTACAATCGGTGTGGTATAAATTGAAAAACAAGTGATCTCAAATTTGTAACGGCGGGGCGGCATCCAAATGTCACTGGAGAAGATATAAAAAGCGAATAAACTTCGTAGAAGAAACGACAATTTGTGATCTGCTGCATATTAAACCGGGGGAGTACTTTTATTCCTTAATTTTAGTTATTAATAGGTACCCATAGGTATAGGTTATATGGGAAAATATCAAGTCAGAACTTTGTGACTGAATTGAATTTGCTTATACCTACCTAAAACCACAGTGGCGGATTGTTTCCCAATTTAAACTAATACATTGACCATTCCACTTGTACAAAACTCACTAATAGTGAGTAACGTCACAACTCAATACAATCTGGCACAGTTATAACCTCTCTTTACTTGACAATTCGTGGAAGTAATGTAGACGGTGGCTACTATTGTCACAGACATTCGATATACTGTTACACTTCACAAGCATTATATTTGTACATAAACACGTCAGATCTACTTCACTTTTAAACAATAATTTTGGGCAACCATTCTGCTCCTTTTCTTACAATATAACTTAGTTATATAGGTATAATATTGTTCAGGTATTAATTAATTTTCATTCTAGACTATCAGTCACTCAGTTTTAACTTCATTTAAGTATAGTTTAAGTATAGATAGGTACCTACATTTGTTTACTAAATTCATAGGAACTGACTGACTTATACATTAAAAAGAAAGGTTTGACCTTGCTTTTATAGTCAAAGTTGATACCTAGTAATAGATAAACCTTTGCTACAATTGCACATCAAATCTATTATAAATAATAAACATATGTTATAATTTACTGCCCTCACTTTGCTTAACTTAGTTTTATTTTTATTTTTTTTTATTTTTTTTTTTGTAACATAGGAATCACACTGACAACTTGTAATAATATTTGATTATTGATCACTTATTGTATACTTGCAGTGATTGCGGATTGCAAGTTCCATCTAGCTCAATAACAACATGATGACCCGTAAGGCAACTGCAAAGGATGTGGAGATCAAACTCAAAATGGCACTAGAGGATTTGAAGGCAGCCAAAGAGCTAAATGACACCTTATTGCTGGAACGTGAAGACAGTGAACGCGAGATTCTTAAGACCATATCCCGGAACACTGACCTCAAGAATGAGCTTGCTGAAGTTCATACAAAGTATTCTGAGATTGTAGATAAATACAACCAGATGCAATTGTATATAGAAAAATTTAGAGAATGTCACTACACTCATGAACAGGCATTGAGTCGCATTACCGACCTTGAAATTAGTTTGTCTCTTGCTCAAAAGACCATTTTAGAGTTAGAAAAAGAAAATAAAACTTTTGTAGAAGAGAAGCATTCTCAAAGCCTGTTTAGAGAGTTACATCAATGTGATTCTGCAATATATTATGACAATTCAACCTTGGCATGTAATAACTATAATGACAAATCTGTTGTCATTAGAAATAATTGTCAACTTAATAGTGGAAAGAAAATCAAAAAATATATCCGCTTAAATAGATATATTAAGAAAACTCAAAGGTTGATAAAAAGACAAAATTATTATAGCCAATTTTCGTGTGCGTTACCCCAGCAAAAAGTTGTGCTTTAGAGAGATGAGACCTTATCAGATAATTAGTGTGTCATGAGGAGAAATTTGTTTACTAATAGCAAAATTTGTGTGAGTTGTAGTTTTTAAGATATATGAGAAAAACAGATTTTGCTGGGGTCACGTTTTAAACATTACCCTGGCAAAAAAAGTTGTTTCAGCCTGGAACCAAATACATGAATAGATAGCTTTTGTTGCATAGTAAATGTTAGCAAATAGCAAAAATTGTGTGTGTTATGGTTCTCGAGTTATTTAAGTTTTTGCTGGGGTAACGTTTTGGGTTTTCCTAGATCTCGAAAACGGTTCAACGCAGAAGTTTGAAAAAAATACCACTAAGAGACCTTAATTTGTTTAAATTTGTTTAATTGTTAGTTTTTGATTTGGCTGTCGCAAACCAACGTAATTAAATGGTTTCGAAAAACAGAAAAAACGAATTTGCAAGTAAACTAGTATACTTATAATCAAATAAACAGCTGTTAAAAATAGCCGTGGTAGACACTTATTACGTCAAGAATTTTAGGCTTTGTAACTTTACACGATATAAAGATATAAACAAATTTAATAAATTTTAGACCGGTCGTACTTTAGCGATCGAATACACAGTTTCCATAACATTAAGACACATGGCATACATTAAACAAATTTAAGTAATTCATTAACATTACTTCCTGTTAATTTCAGCTTTCAATTACGCCTATCATGAAAGTTTTAACAAAAACAAGATTACGACAGCAATTCTTGAATAAGCCGACCAAATTGTAAAGGTCACTAAAAAGCGACCGCGCCATACATAAGAGTAACCATCTTAAATGAACGGGATGTTATCGATCTTTTGTTAGTACAGTTGCGTACAAAACTTTGCTGGTCAGATTATCTTTAAATATATAATGTACGTTAGTCTCGCGAAAACTCAAAATTGGCTTGGCCGATTTTGGTTTTAAAATGTTTGTCGTATTCCAGGGGAAGGTTTAAATGGTGAGATATATATATGGAAAAGATTCGAGGTAGTTTCCGTAAAAACTGTTCCTAGGTAGGAACAGTTTTTATGGGTAAATGTTTTTACCTGTCAAACATAGTGGTCACTGGATTGACATGAGTAGGTTTGGTATTAAAATAAAACATTTGGTTTGATCAAACAGAAGCAACAAATTACTATAAATGTATATATTGATACTGACAAATAAATCACACTATAAATTGCTTAGCGAGATTATTTCCTACTTAGGTTTAGATTATTATTTACCTTTATTTATGTAATGTTGAGGGCCTTCAAACTTTTAACTTTCGTGAATCATTACATTCTTTAAAAATACTATTAATCGCGTAAGTGTATTATTTGATATTAATAAACACGATATTAATTTATAAAATAGAAAACTAGTAGAATCTTAAGCTATATGAATAACATTTTTCTTCATAACTGTACAAAACATCGGATACTAAGCTGCTAATTTGCGAAGATAACCCGTACGTATGGTGCGGTCGCTTTTTAGTGACCTTTACAATTTGGTCGGCTTATTCAAGAATTGCTGTCGTAATCTTGTTTTTGTTAAAACTTTCATGATAGGCGTAATTGAAAGCTGAAATTAACAGGAAGTAATGTTAATGAATTACTTAAATTTGTTTAATGTATGCCATGTGTCCTTATGTTATGGAAACTGTGTATTCGATCGCTAAAGTACGACAGGTCTAAAATTTATTAAATTTGTTTATATCTTTATATCGTGTAAAGTTACAAAGCCTAAAATTCTTGGCGTAATAAGTGTCTACCACGGCTATTTTTAACAGCTGTTTATTTGATTATAAGTGTACTAGTTTACTTGCAAATTCGTTTTTTCTGTTTTTCGAAACCATTTAATTACGTTGGTTTGCGACAACCAAATCAAAAACTAACAATTAAACAAATTTAAACAAATTAAGGTCTCTTAGTGGTATTTTTTTCAAACTTCTGCGTTGAACCGTTTTCGAGATCTGGGAAAACCCAAAACGTTACCCCAGCAAAAACTTAAATAACTCGAGAACCATAACACACACAATTTTTGCTATTTGCTAACATTTACTATGCAACAAAAGCTATATATTCATGTATTTGGTTCCAGGCTGAAACAACTTTTTTTGCCAGGGTAATGTTTAAAACGTGACCCCAGCAAAATCTGTTTTTCTCATATATCTTAAAAACTACAACTCACACAAATTTTGCTATTAGTAAACAAATTTCTCCTCATGACACACTAATTATCTGATAAGGTCTCATCTCTCTAAAGCACAACTTTTTGCTGGGGTAACGCACACCCAATTTTCAAAGCTGAGGAAAGAGCGTAAGCAATTATTAGGGCAATTAGATGTAATTAATAGGGCATCATGTAATAACAGTAAAGAATGTGAAAAGGTAAATAATCAATTAAGTGAAAAAATTGATAATTTGGAACTTTCACTCAGGGAAATGTACAATAATTTAAGTGATTTTTCTCGCAAACAGCTAAATTACCAAAAGCTAGCTGCAAATGACATGATTGACATGTGTAACTATAATACAGACCGGTTCGAATCCCTTGGCAAAAAACAGAATTGTAGCTGTTTTAACCAAAATACTGTTGTTGTAACACAGCAGTGTGATGCAGTTGTCCAGGATGCCCCAGAGCACTTACCTACCCACTCAGTGTGTGAGCTTAAAGTTTCTGATAATGACCCAACTAACTTAACTACCCACTCAGTATGTGAACCAGAACCAGAGGTCTCATACACTTGTAACGATTTGAAAAACTCAACAAAAAATAATCGATCTTCTGATAAAAACTGTTGTGAAACAATTATGTTCTGCGATGAGATGGGTAAGAATTTAGGCCAATTAATTCAAAAACACACCAAGGAAAACATAATTAATTATTGTATGCCTGGGTCAACTTACGTGCCGGACTACAGCTGGGCCACAAAAAAAAAAGTTGGAAATCTTACTTTTTGACTATGCCATGATGAAGTCGATAATTTGTCGGAATTTGTCGCCAAAAACCAGATTTTGTCGGTCTTCCGTTTACGAGATACGTGTGGCCCAGCCGAAGAGACGTCTCTACAGCTGGGCCACACAGATCTCGAAAACGGAAGGTCGTAGCGAAAATCTGATTACTCGTATGTGTAGCCGGTATTTTGTCGGAATTTGTCGCCAAAAACCAGAGTTTGTCGGTCTTCCGTTTACGAGATACGTGTGGCCCAGCCGAAGAGACGTCTCTACAGCTGGGCCACACAGATCTCGAAAACGGAAGGTCGTAGCGAAAATCTGATTACTCGTATGTGTAGCCGGTATTTTGTCGGAATTTGTCGCCAAAAACCAGAGTTTGTCGGTCTTCCGTTTACGAGATACGTGTGGCCCAGCCGAAGAGACGTCTCTACAGCTGGGCCACACAGATCTCGAAAACGGAAGGTCGTAGCGAAAATCTGATTACTCGTATGTGTAGCCGGTATTTTGTCGGAATTTGTCGCCAAAAACCAGAGTTTGTAGGTCTTCCGTTTAGGAGATACGTGTGGCCCAGCTGTAGAGACGTCTCTTCGGCTGGGCCACACAGATCTCGAAAACGGAAGGTCGTAGCGAAAATCTGATTACTCGTGGGTGTAGCCGGTATTTTGTCGGAGTTTGTCACCAAGAACCAGATTTTGTCGGTCTTGCGTTTAGGAGATACGTGAGGATACGCTGTGGAGACCTTTCTACCTGGATCTTGAGAAAGGAAGGTCGTAGCGAAAATCTGATAACTCGAGTGTGTAGCCGTTAGTTTGTCGGAGTTTGTCACCAAGAATCAGAGTTTGTCGATCTTGCGTTTAGAAGATATTTGAGGATATGCTGTAGAGACCTTTCTACCTGGATCTCGAGAACGAAAGGTCGTAGCGAAAATCTGATAACTCCTATGTGTAGTCGGTAGTTCGAGCGAGTTTGTCGCCAAATACCAGAGCTTGATCGCCTTACGTTTACGAGATAAATGTGATTTGAATGTACCTTCGCGAATGTACATTCGCGTACAACTGTGCGTACAACTGTGTTTGAAATAATTATACTACTTTAATGAATGCATGCATGCATGCTATCTAAGCTGCATGATGTTTTATTTCTTACAATATGCGGCCGCCCTGAATTAGCTTTAACGGTCACCCATCCGACACCTGACCGGACCGAGTGTTGCTTATAAAACGTTACCAGCAACTAGGGACCGACCGAACACACTTTTCACCGAGAATCGAGACCGCGATTAAAAAATAGTCTCGGCCGAGACCGAGACCGAGATTTTTGTTTTTTTTTAAGTTACTATAAAATGGCAAAAAAAAAAGCAAATCGATGTACTATGGGCAACAGCGTCGCTTAATCAGTTTGCAACAAAATTCGCGTGCGCGTGTATCGCCCTTGCACGAACTAAACGTATTATTATATTATTACAAAATTGCTTTCTTGTGGTTTGACATTAGGATATTAAATATATTTTAAGGTGTATTTTACAAAAAATAAATTAACCACATCGGATCTGCAGGAGCCTAAACTTGGTATATTTTGAAAATGTGTTTTGATTTAATTTAAAACAAGACAGTGGCTGAAATGTATTAATTTAATATATTTTAAGAACCGGCTTAGCAATACATGATAGGATTTAGAACAAAAAATTTTTTTCCCCATACAAAAAGATTACCCATAACTCCTCTCCTAAGGGAAGAATTTTTAAGAACTGCGGGTCCAAAATATTGTTTTGACTTCAAGTATACTTGTGCCAAACGGCTATGCTGTAGATGGGTTTGAGGTTTTCCATTGATTTTGAGCTCGTACGCCAACCACACCACTATATTAATATAACATTCACATTCTTAAATGGTAAAACTAAACTAGGTACCTACCTACACAAGTCATCAAAAAAATACCAAAAGACTGAAATCAACAATTTTGATTTGATTTGATTAATCACAGTGAAGGATGCGTCAGCGTATGCCCTGTGGCATGCGTAACAGCGTTAGTTCCAATTACGCATGCCTCAGCGAAGAAGAAAGTGCAAGACAAAAGCGCACGAGTGTAATCTCAGGCCTACGTAAGTAGGTACTAATAGGCCGAGATTCTCGGCCATTTCAGCCGAGCCGAGACCGAGACATAATTTTTGGCCGAGACTGGCCGAGATCTCGGTCGGTCCTTAATAATGAGATGGCAACTCACTAATGGGAAAATAATCTGTGGAGTGGAGGAGTATATTTTGTTCACTTCACATTGTTCTGTGAGAGAGAAAAACATTTTTAAAACAACGGATTTGTGTTGTGTTCATGTATTTGTTTTATTGTTTTTACAAAAAATCAACAGGTAAGCCATAAGAATAATAATTTAATTTGATTTTTGCAATGACAACAAGTTAATTATGCATGTTTCATACAGAAAGGAGCGGTTTCGGTAGATTTTGTTGTTATTGTGATTGTGAATCCTAAGTTCATATACCTACCATAATAAGTAGCACAATGATAATACCTAATTTAAAATTATTACAATGGGTAGATAATATTGAATTGAAGTTTAGTTTGTTTTCAGTTTACAACAGCTTCCCATAATCCTGAATCTGACTCTGACCAAATTTCTGATTCAAATATAACTCGCACTAATTGTCCTAGTGACATATCTCAAATTATCCATCAATATAACTCTTATAAGTAGTATATTACAGTCCGTCGTGATCGTGAACCTCTATTCCCTAAGGCGGAGTCGGACGGAATTGGGACGGAATGCGGATTGACCAGGATAAATAAGAAATAAAAATAGTATGGGACAAATCAGTCTCATATATATTTTGTAATAATTGTGGGGACTAACGTACTTACTAAGGTTGAATGACCTGACCTCGATTTAATTATGTACTTACGTCATAGGTAGTTACAATAATGCAATATTTATAAGTTGATTTATGAGAATAAAAGGAGTATCTAATTGGCATTCACGGCGTTTATTTATCATCCCTAAAGTTAATATATTTAGAGTAGGTAACCCAATAACCACAGTGGTGACCCCGAGTTTTTTTAAATAGTTCACGCTAAATTAAATCGGTGAAGTTTTTGTGATTTTTTAGTTTTAAAGTTTAGTGGTTGCACATTCCAATCGGCCTCCCACCAGCGGGTCTCACCGGTTGGAATTTCAAGAGGCACTATACCCTAAGCTTCAAAGTTTTATTTTCGGAAAGTATACCATCAATCGAAAACAATGCCGTTGATACCAGATGCTCCAGATGCGCAGAGTGGTTACCAATATTTACAACAACAACAACAACAACAGCAAGCCTTTACGGGACAACAGAGTAACCTTCCCCAAACATCAACCTTGTCACCAAGAAATCCCAGCGCTGCTGTGGCAGCTGAAGCAGCATCCATCAGCGTAACTGCAAGAATTCCTGAATTTTGGATCGAACTGCCGAGATTATGGTTTGCGCAATTTGAATCTGTAATGTTACCACAAAAGCAAGGCGACGATAGCAAATTTCATCTAGTAATATCTAAATTAGGCCACGATACCATTCAACAAGTTGGTGATTTGCTGTTAAACCCACCGAAGGAAGATAAATATAACACCATAAAACAAAGATTGTTATCCATTTATGAAGAATCCGCAGAACGGCAGTTTCAGAAGCTGATTGGCGAGATGGAATTAGGTGATCAGAAACCATCTCAGCTACTGCGTAAGATGTCCGCTTTAGCACGGAATGCTAACGTTGCTGAATCCACCCTTCATAATTTATGGTTACAACGCCTACCTGGAAACGTGAGAGCTGTTTTGACGGTGAGCCAGGATCAGAAATTAGATAATTTAGCCGCCATAGCTGACAAAATTATGGAAAACATAAGATTTCAAGAGGTATCCGAAATTGCAACTACAAGCAATTTTCCTATGAACGAGTTGCTGAATAAGATGAATGCGTTGTGTCTCGAGATCGCTGAAATAAAAAGTTGGCGTCACAGTGCACGAGAGCACCATCCACGTGGTCGCGGATACCAGTACAGATACAGGAGTCGCTCTAGATCCAGACAGGGCGCGCCAAGGAGAGGTCCGCCGAATAACCCTAGTCCGAACTGGCTATGTTATTATCACCACCGATTCCGGAATCAAGCGAAAAAATGCGAGCAGCCGTGCGCCTGGAAAACAAAGTCGGAAAACTCTCAATAGTGTTGACGGAGGCGGACGTGAGCGCTATATATCCATCTAGCCGCCTATGCGTTACCGACCGCAAAAGTCGGTATCGTTTTTTAATTGATACAGGGGCGAACATATCTATATTACCAAGAACAAAAAAAGCCATGAAGTCGAGCGATTACAAATTATACGCGGCGAACGGTAGCGAAATCAATACCTACGGCGAAACAACGCTTGAATTGGATCTCGGATTACGTCGGCCGTATAGATGGACATTCGTCATAGCTGACGTCAGACAACCGATACTAGGCGCCGAATTCTTATCAAAACATAACTTGCTAGTGGATATACGGCAGAAAAAATTGGTGGATGGAGTAACAGGACTAATAACACCTGGAAGGATGACTAATTCAGACATACCAACAGTAAAAACCATAAATGCCCAAATGCCTTATGCTGATTTGATAGAAAAATATCCTGACATTACCAAGCCTTTTTGTGCCAAAGAAACACCGAAACACAATGTGGTCCATCAGATCATCACCGAAGGTCATCCCGTATTCTCTAAATGTCGTCCATTATCAGCTGAAAAATATAAATTAGTAAAGAAAGAAATCGAACATATGCTGAGCACGGGAATTTGCCGACCGTCGAAAAGTGCTTGGGCAAGCCCGATTCACGTTACGAAGAAAAAAGACGGTGGAATTAGATTATGTGGCGATTATCGAAAATTAAATTCGATTACGAAACCAGACCGCTACCCCATTCCAAGGTTATTGGACTTTACATATCTTTTGCCAAAAAAGACTGTATTTTCCAGGATTGACCTTAAAAGAGCTTACAATCAACTCCCAGTGGAAGAAATCGAGAAAACAGCTGTAATCACCCCCTTCGGATTGTTCGAGTTTCCCCGGATGCCGTTTGGACTTCGCAACGCAGGCCAAACTTTTATGAGATTCATGAATGACATAATGAAAGGGCTGGATTACGTATTTTGCTTCGTCGACGATATTTTGGTTGCTTCGGAATCGGAAAGTATCCATCGAAAACACATCGAAGAAGTTTTCAAGAGATTAAACGAGCAAGGAATCACCATCAACACAGAAAAATGCATTTTTGGTCAGTCGGAAATAGATTTTTTGGGATACAGAATTACGTCACAAGGAATCTCACCATTACCAGATAGAGTAAAAGTTATCGACGAATATCCATTACCGAAGACGATACGAGACTTAAAACGATTTTTGGGAATGCTCAATTTTTACAGAACAAGCATACCAAACGCAGCATCACATCAAGCACCGTTGAACAAGTACATGTGTGGAGTCAACAAACGGGAAAGCAGCACTATCGAGTGGACAGAAGAAACAAGGGAAGCTTTTTATCAGTGCAAGAATGGTTTGAAGAAAGCTATTGTACTGAGCCCACCCTCTTCCGAAGCACCGCTATCAATAATGACAGATGCATCCCAAACGTATGTCGGAGCCGTCCTGCAACAAAACATAAACAACGAGTGGAAGCCTATCGCATTTTTCTCCAAAGCTCTATCGCAAACTCAGCAAGGATACAGCACATACGATCGAGAGTTGCTGGCGATATATATGGCGATTTGTCATTTTCAAAACTACTGCGAAGGACACGAGATAATAGTTTACACAGATCATAAACCATTATCTTTCGCATTCAAACCGCGCCAAACAGTTTCAAAAGAAAAAATATCACCGAGACGCTTACGGCAATTAGATTACATCGCTCAATTTACATCTGACATACGACACCTATCCGGATCTCAAAATGCAGTAGCCGACGCACTATCACGAATCTCAGAGATAAGTTTCCCAAGTAAAATAGATTGGACCGACATCGCTAAACAACAAATGGCTGACCCAGAATTATCAAAACTATTGCAAAATGACAAATTAAAATGGAAAAAAATAATTATGCCTACCAGTGAAGAATTATATTGCGAAATGTCAACAAAAGACGTGCGACCGTATGTACCGAGCATATTTAGAAAAGAAATATTCGGTATGTTGCATGACGTCACGCACCCTGGTATCAAAACATCTAGAAAGTTGGTGCAAAAACATTACTTCTGGCCAAATATGAATCGAGATGCTACTACATGGGCCAGACAGTGTGTATCCTGCCAAAGATCAAAGGTACTACGTCACAACAGCACTCCTTTTATGAAGTTTCCCGACTCGGAACGATTTGATCACACACACATCGATGTCCTGGGACCCCTCGAAATATCCCAAAACAACAGATACGTCATCACTTTCATCGACCGATTTACACGGTGGCCCGAGGCGGTACCAGTACCAGAAGTCACAGCCGAAATTGTTGCAAAAACCTTTTATAACACGTGGATCTCAAGATTTGGATGTCCTGTCAGGATAACGACAGATCAAGGACGTCAATTTGAGTCAAACTTATTTACAGCTTTAGCAAAACTAATGGGAATTACGAAGATCAGAACGACAAGTTATCATCCACAGTCAAATGGTATGGTGGAGCGATGGCACAGGACTATGAAAACAGCGATTATGGCACGCGGTAAATCCAGAGACTGGTCACAGGAATTACCTACCGTGATGTTGGGATTACGTACCACTATTCGTCAAGATAGCAATGTCAGCGCAGCTCAAATGGTATACGGCTGCAACGTGAGAACACCTGGAATATTTTTCGAAAATGGCAAGAAAAAGGATATAACGCCTGAATCCTTTGTTGAGCAGTTACAGCGTTCATTCCAGAACATCAAACCGATCCCGAATAATGAAAAAACGAAACAAAATACTTTTGTATACAAGGAGATGAAAACATGTGACTATGTGTTCGTCAGAACGGATGCCGTAAAAAAACCATTAGTTGCACCATACAAAGGGCCGTACAAAGTTTTAGAAAAACATGAAAAGTATTTCAAGATACAATTGCCCAATAGAATTTCTGTCGTGTCAATTGACCGATTAAAACCAGCGTTCATAGTACGCGAAGTCGATGAACCTGAAAATGCACCGTCCGCAGAAAAACAATATTGCACAAATAAACAGACAACGGACGACGGACAAACGACACCAAAACACGTCACAAAATCTGGGCGAATCATTCGACCTGTGGTGCGATTTTGCAATTAGTTAATAGCTTATTATTTTATTCCAATAAGCGACACCAGACTGTAAAGTCATTTCTTCAAATTATTTCGTGCGGGACAAGCAGTAATAACAATGGGAGGATACACATCCAAAGACGAGATCGTTGTCTCTCAAGCTCAAGCAGCTGCAGGCGCGGGGAAAGCGCAGACCAGCAGTGAGATCACGCGCACGGAGATGATGATGGGGGCCGTATGCATGATTTTCATCATCATTGCGGGATTCTTCATCCTTAAGAAATGCCTGAAACGAGGACGTAAGGCGATGGCCAAGGAGCTGGGACGGATTGCAGAAGCGGCAGTCACCAACATCCCGATGACGTCAGTAGTGACGACTGGGCTGCCCACAAGACCGATGCCAGCCCAGGGACAGACCAATCCCGCATTTATGACGTAGTGATGAGTGATCAGTGTGTTATTTATGCAACTACCAAGTGATGTGTTTAGTTATATTATATTAAATTTTTATTACTGTTTACATTTTATACTCGTACATTTTCTTTACATTGTAACACAACATAATATTTTATAAACATGAATAACCCCATCATTGAACTAAACATTTGTATGCCATATATAAAGTTCCTAATGTGGTTACTAGATGGCGCTGTACAGTTCTGAATCGCGGTATCGAGTATGTTACGCAGTTCTATAAGAGCTCTGCTAATATTTTGTTTTGTATCGAATCCAGTAGGGAGCTACTAAAGCGGTGGTTTACTTCTGGGTGCAGTACAAAGTTCAGGATCCATTAACCTGTTCGGTGTCTCACCTTAATCCGCCCTTCCGTAGTAGTCACTCAGCCTAATCGGTCAAAATCCATTGTTTCCGTACTTATCTGTACCCAATAAACCTCTACTCATTCTCTTACCTTTCGTCTTTCTTCACTCCCCGTACGCCGCCCCGTTACATCTGGCGCCTCAACGAGTGGCCACCTGGAGGTCACCATCACACCACCTGGAGGACCTGGACGCGTACCTGTTGAATCTGGAAACTTACCTGGGGATTCTGCGACATCTGACGCTCTTCCAAGTCACCACCTGGAGGAGCTGGACGAGCAACTGCAAGACCTGCAAATCAATTTCCGGGCTTAACGGGTTCACTGACTTCTCCACACACTCCTGGCAAAGTGGCGGGACGTTCCAGCGTGAATTCCACCCCAAAATTCGTTGTAACGAAGTTTGGGCGGCAAACAACAGTGAAGAAAGGTACGAGTACTTCCGCAAGAATGACGAACTTTTCTACCGAGCAATTCAAAGAGCTCCTGACTACAATTGGCGCGGGTAGGCGCAGCTCTTTGGCGTTCTGTCAAGCTTCGTATGATGGCAGAAAAGACGTAGAGGCTCTCGAAGCATTTTTGACGGTTGTTTGGGCTGTCATAATATTCCGAAGCTATATCGAAAGTGATCCCACTGAAGTTATCACCGATCATCAAGCATTGCGTTGGTTTATGTCAATGAATTCACCTAGCGGTAGATTGGCGCGCTGGGCGCTGCAACTCCAGGCATTCAACCTTACCATAAAGTATGTACCTGGGAGAACGGATGGGGAACGAACGAATGGGCCGAACGTTATTTTAACACAGCATGGTCCAACATCTTACATCGTAGGTAACCCAGAACTACCCAATGACCCAATAGGGACGTATCATGCTTCCGCACTTGTCCCTTTTATCACCAAAGAGTCTAATCTACCCTGGCCAATCCAACCTATAAAGAAAAGGGGAAGACCGAAGAAAACTCCCAGCCAGGACTGGGCCCAAGCCGTGCCAGCGCAACCCACTAAGCGAAGGGGAAGACCCAAGAAGACTTAACTGACCATCTTCCTCGTCGGGACGACATCGGAACCTGAAGGGGGGGACTGTAACACAACATAATATTTTATAAACATGAATAACCCCATCATTGAACTAAACATTTGTATGCCATATATAAAGTTCCTAATGTGGTTACTAGATGGCGCTGTACAGTTCTGAATCGCGGTATCGAGTATGTTACGCAGTTCTATAAGAGCTCTGCTAATATTTTGTTTTGTATCGAATCCAGTAGGGAGCTACTAAAGCGGTGGTTTACTTCTGGGTGCAGTACAAAGTTCAGGATCCATTAACCTGTTCGGTGTCTCACCTTAATCCGCCCTTCCGTAGTAGTCACTCAGCCTAATCGGTCAAAATCCATTGTTTCCGTACTTATCTGTACCCAATAAACCTCTACTCATTCTCTTACCTTCGTCTTTCTTCACTCCCCGTACGCCGCCCCGTTACAACATTAATTTATTTTATACAATTTTTTTTAATGGGTATTTCGTTTTAGCTATTTTTGACATTTTATTGTATTGTAAAAATTTTAGCGTAAGTAAATTCTTAATCATGTCTTATTTTTGTGTCTACGTTAGTTTGTTTGCATTTTATTTTATTTTTTTTAAAGGGGGAGAGTACTGTGGGGACTAACGTACTTACTAAGGTTGAATGACCTGACCTCGATTTAATTATGTACTTACTTCATAGGTAGTTACAATAATGCAATATTTATAAGTTGATTTATGAGAATAAAAGGAGTATCTAATTGGCATTCACGGCGTTTATTTATCATCCCTAAAGTTAATATATTTAGAGTAGGTAACCCAATAACCACATAATCATGAATTACCAATAATCTCTAATTAAAAAGTAAAAAAAAAATTCATCCCCCTTTTCACCCCTTCGGGAGTAGAATTTTCAAAAACGCTGAGATACGTGTACATTAATATTCAATCGTTAGCCTAAACACAAAATTTGAAGATCCTAGCTTCGAAACTGAGGGACTTTCATACAAACTTTGGACCCCCGTTTCACCCCCTTGGAGGGTGAGTTTTGAAAAATACTTTCTTAGTGCACCCCTAGACCTCATAAGGAACCTACGTGCCAAATTTGGTGTCTCTAGACCAAGCGGTTTGGGCTGTGCGTTGATATGTCAGTCACCAATCAGTATCTTCTTTTATATATTAAGATAAATAAATTGCACATCAATCATACCATACTTTACGTTGTTTTCACTTGTTTTATTTTATTGACCATTTTCCTAAAGGTACATCGATAAATAACCAAATAAAACCTCATGAAACTCACTTAGCATGTCGTACTCATTAAATTACTACTTACATTTTTAGGACAGATGTACGCGACTGTACGATACACCACGTATATAGAGTAGGAGACCAGATACCAAACGTTGTCGATACAATAAACGTTGAATACATCAATTACTATTCGAAAAATTAATTGAAATCTTTCATATTTCCTCACTAAATTCTTTTAATCATATAAATTTTGGATTTAATATTAACTATGTACATAAAATAATACAAATCAACTATACTGCTTACGCATTTTGGATTAGGCTCTAAGACTATAATCATAAAAAAACAAAACCCTTATTTCTCTGGAAAGGGGAGTCGACCAAGTCTGTAACTTAAGGACAAACTCGGGAAAACTACCGGCTACACATACGAGTTATCAGATTTTCGCTACGACCTTTCGTTCTCGAGATCCAGGTAGAAAGGTCTCTACAGCATATCCTCACATATCTTCTAAACGCAAGATCGACAAACTCTGATTCTTGGTGACAAACTCCGACAAACTAACGGCTACACACTCGAGTTATCAGATTTTCGCTACGACCTTCCTTTCTCAAGATCCAGGTAGAAAGGTCTCCACAGCGTATCCTCACGTATCTCCTAAACGCAAGACCGACAAAATCTGGTTCTTGGTGACAAACTCCGACAAAATACCGGCTACACCCACGAGTAATCAGATTTTCGCTACGACCTTCCGTTTTCGAGATCTGTGTGGCCCAGCCGAAGAGACGTCTCTACAGCTGGGCCACACGTATCTCCTAAACGGAAGACCGACAAACTCTGGTTTTTGGCGACAAATTCCGACAAAATACCGGCTACACATACGAGTAATCAGATTTTCGCTACGACCTTCCGTTTTCGAGATCTGTGTGGCCCAGCTGTAGAGACGTCTCTTCGGCTGGGCCACACGTATCTCGTAAACGGAAGACCGACAAACTCTGGTTTTTGGCGACAAATTCCGACAAAATACCGGCTACACATACGAGTAATCAGATTTTCGCTACGACCTTCCGTTTTCGAGATCTGTGTGGCCCAGCTGTAGAGACGTCTCTTCGGCTGGGCCACACGTATCTCGTTAACGGAAGACCGACAAACTCTGGTTTTTGGCGACAAATTCCGACAAAATACCGGCTACACATACGAGTAATCAGATTTTCGCTACGACCTTCCGTTTTCGAGATCTGTGTGGCCCAGCTGTAGAGACGTCTCTTCGGCTGGGCCACACGTATCTCGTAAACGGAAGACCGACAAAATCTGGTTTTTGGCGACAAATTCCGACAAATTATCGACTTCATCATGGCATAGTCAAAAAGTAAGATTTCCAACTTTTTTTTTGTGGCCCAGCTGTAGTCCGGCACGTGGTCAACTTTGGATGACTTGATGAGAATTATTGTTAAAAAAACATTTAATAAAAACACTAATTTGATAATTTTGATAGGAAATAGGGGTAATGTGAACAAACACCAACTGATAGCTTATTGTAATTCCTTAATGTCTTTAAAAGTAAAAAAAGTGATTTTGTTCACATTCCCTTATTGCAAAAGTGTGTCACAAATGAAAAATAACTTTAGGTATCAGTTGAACGTAACATTGAATACGGTAGCATTTCATAATAGTGAACAGCTACACATAATCGACATCAATAAATTATTTAATAGTTTTTACTTGACAAAAGATAAGTTCTATCTGCCTAGTTCTTTTAGGAGACAAATAGCATTATCGCTATCTTTTTATTTTAAACATTTAGCCAATAATCTGGCTAGTAAGTGTCCTACATCTTGGCATGGACCACTTCGAAAACCGCAATTCTGACTACATGGAAAATTTCTCCCCAATTAGTCCTAACTAGTCCTACTTTTTCGGAATTAGTCCCAAAAAGGACTGAAAGATATAAGCGATTTAAATGGTCCATGCCAAAGCAAACCTTCATTTTGGCAGGGACAGGCTATATCTAGTGAACCACAACACCTAGCCAGGATCTGATTATTCAAAAAAAAAGTCCCTTTTTTATGGATCTCGCAACGCCTAGAAACAAAACGAAATGAAGCGCCGTTCAAAAAATATAAAGGAATGATTTGGTCCATGCCAAAATCAACCTACATCTTGGCGAGGACTTTTGAACCAGGTCACCCAGAGAAAATCTGCTTATTGGAAACGATTCGTGTAAATTAGTCCCAATTAGTCCCAAAGCCACAAAATTAGTCCCCCTTTGGTTTAGGAGATAATCGCAAATAAAATTTGGTTTTTATAGTACAGGAGCTGACTTCCTATTCAGTGACGATGTTTTGTAACTTGTTTTTTTTTGCGTACTTGTGTTAGAATAACGAAGTGTAATTAGTAACACAAAAGTATAACGTAAAGTAATACGTAACATTTATGCATTTTCGAAACTCAAATCTAAAATTTAAGTCATAAAATAAAAATGTTTTCTTAAAGATATTTTGATCCTGGGTCTCCTGGACTATATCAAAATAATGTACAGTCGCGGACAAAATAATTTCAAAAGAAGTATAAAATGGTATTGCATTTTAAAATTAAATTGCTTTCTTTCGAAATTATTCATATTTGGAGTGGAGTGATGTTCTTCCTGCAATGGGTTCACTTGAAACTTTGTACCTATACAGGGTTATTTGTGATTCATTTAAAACCTCTCGTGGGGTTGATCAGACCATCAAACTGAACAACTTTCATTATTAGGTCCAACCTCAAAATAACGAAAAAAATCAGCTGTTTCATACATTACGATGGAGTAGTTACGCATTGTACTTTTGCCCAGTTTGATGGTCTGATAAAGTTCGTTTAAAAGGCTGCAGCTTTCACAAAGAGCCGCAAGATCGGATGCTTAATGTTTTACAATCTGAACACTGCGCATTACGGAACGGAATAGTTTTATGTAGGTACTTAATTAATTTTTACTGTACGCTTTTATACGTGACTGTACTTATACAAAAAAACGGAATTTCTCCTAAACCAAAGGGGGACTAATTTTGTGGCTTTGGGACTAATTGGGACTAATTTACACGAATCGTTTCCAATAAGCAGATTTTCTCTGGGTGACCTGGTTCAAAAGTCCTCGCCAAGATGTAGGTTGATTTTGGCATGGACCAAATCATTCCATTATATTTTTTGAACGGTGCTTCATTTCGTTTTGATTCTAGGCGTTGCGAGATCCATAAAAAAGGGACTTTTTTTTTGAATAATCAGATCCTGGCTACGTGTTGTGGTTCACTAGATATAGCCTGTCCCTGCCAAAATGAAGGTTTGCTTTGGCATGGACCATTTAAATCGCTTATATCTTTCAGTCCTTTTTGGGACTAATTCCGAAAAAGTAGGACTAATTAGGACTAATTGGGGAGAAATTTTCCATGTAGTCAGAATTGCGGTTTTCAAAGTGGTCCATGCCAAGATGTAGGACACGGCTAGTAAAACAACTGCTTTTATTGAGCAGTCAACTATTGACATTAGTCATTCAACTTTGGAATCTGTTCCAAATAAAAATAATTATAACATTTTACTTAGTTCAAGTAATAATAATGTTTCACATTTAAATTACCATCTAGGACAATAGAGGCGTCCTCTAGCCCTGACTTAACAATAGAAAAGCCAAAGTGTTTAAGAATTGTACACCAAAATATGCAAGGCTTTTCTGGCAAAGATTTAGAAATAAGCTTATTCTTAAACTCTGAAGATATTGATGTGTTATGTGTTACTGAGCATTGGTTGAAAAAGCACGAATTACTTTTAAGTTTAGATAATTATAAAGTTGTTAGCTCGCTTAGTAGGAAATCTACTATAAGAGGGGGTTCACTTATTATTCTACACAATAGTTTACAATGTAAAGAGCGTAGAGATGTAGTATCCCTCTCAATTGAACGAACCGTTGAGTTATCGTGCGTGGAACTTGATCAAATAATTATAGTATGCGTATATAGACCCCCCAAAGCGAATTACTCTGAGTTTGAGTCCACTATGGAGGAAGTTTTAAAAATAACTTGTAGGAAGAATAAAAAAGTCGCAATTTGCGGAGATTTTAATGTCGACATCTTAGACCCTAAAATAGCCAAACTGTCGAGTAGGTTCATAAACCTATTTAAATCATTTAATTTGCTACATATTTTTAATGAACCAACGCGTATCACACCCACATCGGCAACCTGCTTAGATAATATTTTCTGTAACTGTAATGTCATTGAAAAATCAATTTTAAATTGTATTAAATCCGACCATAGTGGACAATTAGCCTCCATTGAGCACCATCATGTTCCGCCTAAACGGGAAATAATGTGTAGGCCAGTAAAAAAACACTGTATTGAAAAATTCAGAACCAATGTCACAAGTAAAATTGAAACATTACCAGAACCAAATTTTGAAGCCAATAACCTATATAATCATTTATTTAGCATAGTTCAAACTGAATTTAGTAAAACTTTTAAACAAAAAGTCATCAAATGTAATGATAGTACGAAATTTAGTGACTGGGCCACACCCGGCATATATAAGAGCAGAAGGAAATTATACGAACTTTATGCAGAGAAAGCTACTTCTAGTGATCCTAACTTCATTGAATTTGTCAAGAAGTATTCACAAACATTCAGAGAAGTCTGTATCTTAGCAAAGTCCAAGTACTTTGCAAATAAAATTAAATTAGCAGACAATAAAATTAAGGCTACTTGGAATATTATTAACAAAGAAACGGGCAAATCAAAATCCAATATAAATTCCTTCTGTTTAAAAACTGGTGATCAAACTTTTGAATCTGACAATGAGGTCGCTAAAGTTTTTGAAGATTTCTTTGCTAGAATACCTGTAGAAACTACCAGTACTCTTAGTGCTTGTCCCAACATCGCTGTCTCCCTTCTGGAGTCAAGTGTTGATAAGTGCAATGAAAGTTTTTCCTTTAAATATATAAATAGTGCAGATATCATTAAAGCTTTTAAAACAATTAATGTTAAAAAAACAGAAGATCTTTGGGGCATGTCAACAAGCATAATTAAATCAATAATTGATATACTAGCCCCTTATTTGGCTTTTATTTTTAACAAATGTATTGACGAAGGGGTCTTTCCTGATCTAATGAAAAATAGTAAATTGATTCCTCTTTTTAAATCTGGGGATAAAAGTGACCCAGCTAACTTTAGGCCAATATCTATACTACCAGCACTTAGTAAAATATTTGAAAAAATTATATATTCCCAATTATTAGATTACTTCACATACAATAATATACTTCATAAAAATCAGTTTGGTTTTTCCAAGGGTAAAAGTACTACTGATGCTGGAATTGCACTTCTCAAACATATTCTGGATGCTTGGGAAGAAAAGCAAGATGTAATTGGCATTTTCTGTGACCTTTCTAAGGCATTCGATTGCGTTGATCATCAAACACTATTAAAGAAGCTAGAACATTATGGTGTCTCTGATAAATCAGTTAGTCTTATGAAATCGTATTTGTACAATAGAACTCAGAAAGTATTGATTAATAGAACTGAATCTACTGGAGCCCCCATCAATATGGGTGTGCCACAGGGATCAATATTGGGCCCATTGCTGTTTCTAATTTATATAAATGACCTTCCCAACTACGCGAATAATTTATGTGAAACAGTACTATTTGCGGATGATACTTCTTTAGTTTTTAAAGTAAACAGAGGTAATAACTGTTCGGACGAAGTAAATAGTGCCCTCTCTAAAGTTTCATACTGGTTTAATAGTAATAATTTAGCACTTAACCCCAAAAAAACTAAATGTGTTAAATTCTCATTACCTAATGTTGAGCAGACAAAATTAAATATTAATTTGAAAGACGATGAAGTCGAGTTTATCGAGAGCACAAAATTTCTAGGTATCACACTAGATTCTCGACTGCAATGGGATCCACATATTGAAGCCTTGTCAAGTAGACTTAGTTCAGCGGCATTCGCTGTTAAGAAAATAAGGCTTTTAACTGATATTGAAACGGCAAGGTTAGTATACTTTAGTTATTTTCATAGCGTAATGTCGTATGGACTGCTATTGTGGGGCTCAGCTGCCAGTATTGAAAATATTTTTGTACTCCAAAAAAGAGCTGTTCGCGCCATATACAATCTACGGCGGAGAGATACCTTGAGAGAAATGTTCAAAGAAATAAATATTTTAACTTTGGCAGGCCAATATATTTATGATAATTTAGTTTATGTAAGGAAACACTATGATTCATTTGCTAAGAACAGCAATATTCACCAGTTCAATACAAGAAATAAAGATAAACTTGCCGTTCCAAGATTTAGGCTTGCAAAAACTAGAGGTTCATTTATGGGGAAAGGCATAGCCTTTATTAATAAAGTTCCACAACAAGTGATTGATCTTCCTTTGCATGAATTTAAAAACCATGTTAAAAAAACGCTCATGGGTAAAGGTTATTATAAAGTAGATGATTATCTTAAAGATCTAAATGCGTGGAAATGATGTAACACATAACTTGCTAATAAGTCTTTGTTGAAGTAATATAATAAGTCTATGTTGTTGCCAATAATCCTGTCACCCTGTTGTAATTTTCTGGTAACGATATATTCAAGTTTGTAAATATCGTTACTTATAGCTGTTACAGCTGATAAGTTTCTTGCGCCCGTTCTTCTTGTCAGCTAAAAAAGTCTGGAACGGGTGGTAGGAAAATATAGACGATTCAAAAGTACTTAATAATTAAGTTTATTTGAATAAAGCTTATTTGACTTTGACTTTGACAGGGTAGTTTTCAAAGGGTAGTATTTAATTGGGTAACAATAAATTTCCATTTTGGGTATCAAAAATACTGAATATAGCGTACTGAAATACTAAGTGGGTGACGGACTGAGGGCGACTATAAGGATTGAAAAAATGTGTGACTTTAAAATACAAATTGCGTAACTAGTTATTCAGAACAGGCGACCAAATTACTATTTGGGCGACAACCTTAGGGCACACAAAACATTGGCATTATATTTATTTCAAAAAGGTGACTATTACCATAATCGAGATAAAATGATTTAATAGCGTGGTGCCACGATCGCACTTAGCCGATTTTTTTATATTTTATACAATCTGTACCATGTTGGACAGCTCAAAATCAGTTATATAGTTACCTACTTGGTTAGTTGCCCTCTCAGTATTTTTGTCACTCATTTAGAATTTTCACTGCTAACTTAATTTATTTATCTCCCGCATGTAGTCGCCCATTTTACGCATTCTTGTAATCCACTGTCTGTCGCCCGTTTAGTTATTTTGTTGCCCAAAAAATTAACCTCTGCCAATTATTTCCAGTCACCCAATTAATTAATTCCAGTTTTCAAATCAGTCCATTAATGGATGTGAAAGTTACAATATCTTTAATTCTTTATAGCTAATAACCCCTAATGCTGCAATCATACATCGCGCGAGTGGCTCGCTTATGTATCTTGCAACAGCGTCGCATAACCAGTTAGCAACAAAATTCGTGTGCGCGCGTATCGCCCCTGCACGAACTAAACGTACTTATGTAGTGACGGTGCGGCGTGCAAGCGATTATAACCTTAGGAGTGGTTAAGCGACGCTGTTGCCCATGGTACAGTAAAGTAGGGTAGGTAAAGTAGGTAGGAGCGGCAATTCGGATGCGAGTCAAAAAGCGGCCCTTAAGAAATTATTAATTATTTTAGTTTCTTCATCTGTAAGTAGACATCTACTGCTTTTTATAATTTTTCATAAAATCGTTTATGTCATAACAAGAGATCGTCAAGGACGAAGATGCGTGACATTCCTGAGATAAAGAGCTAGGTAGATCATTAATATATAGGAGAAACAACAGTGGACCTAAAATACTGCCCTGAGGAACGCCAAATTTATTGACAATGAAAGTAGATCTAACTTATTCCAAGCTTTCAGACAATTGACTTTAAGGTAAATATGCATCCCATTATCAGATATCTCTAATTTAACTTACTTATGTGCAGTTCTGCCTTCACACGCCGCAAACAGCTCTTCATCTGTTAGTTTTAAAGGATCTTTTTCATCAATCAATTCTTCCTCGGAATCTGTGCCGATATTTTCCATCCTAACTCCACCGTCATCTAAAACTGCTTTCTTCACAAAATAGTCCGAGTACTCTTTATTATCCTTATTCTTTCTGTGTTTTCTTTTGATTTTCCAAGTACTATTTGTGATTTCAAATTCGTTTGCATCTATTGTCTTGATTTTTTTAGTTTTACCATTTTTCTCCTCAACCTGGAATTAAAAGGGAATATTATTTGATATATGACTTTAATTTTTAATTATTGCACCAAGGTATAATGCTGTCTAGCTAGTACATTTATCTCAGTGAATATTTACTTCTTAAAATGTTTAATTTTTGTCCCTATAAATATAATAATAGTATCTTAGCAGTTTCCTAAATATTTATAAAGAATCCAGAATTTAATTATTTGAAGAGTTACTGGCTTTGTTTATGTTACAAATAATAATATATTTTTTTTTTAATAAATATAAAATTAAAGCTTCGATAAAGAATACCCTAGAACAGAGGTGCCCAAATGGTCGATCGCGATCGACCGGTCGATCGTGATCAAATTAATATTTATCTTGATAATTAAAAAATATCAAGATAAATATACTTCTTGATAATTATCGCGATACTTATCATGATAATTATCCGATAATTATCAAACAGATATTAGCCTCGCAATCCTTGTTTGATTGATATTAAATATTATTATTTACGTTTGAAGCATGTAGTTTAGTAAATAAACTGTACCATTTTACAATAAAGGTATTTTTTCATTTTTGGTAATAATTTCGTGACTTAAAATTTTCAGACCAAAATAATTACAGTTAAATTTGAGTGGCATGTGCATATTATCCTCATCAACCTCGACTACATTAACTGGATGAGGATAGTCTACCTATATCTGAAGAATGAAGAAACATTTGTGATTAAACTTATCAAAGATAATTATCAACCCATATTTATCTTGATAATTATCATGATAATTATCAAAGATAATTATCACTTCAAACCCTGAGTTTTACTTATGCATTTTTGTTCAAAAACTGTAAAAATGTCGATCTCTTATTCATAAATTGCTGTTAGGTCGATCTCCTTAAGAAAAAGTATGGGCACCCCTGCCCTAGAATCTGATCTCCAGTCAGAGTCTCAATAATGACACCTCGAAATAACATCCCACTACCAAACTGAGTTGTTATTTTGTACAAAGTATTCTCTTCTTTATTTCTTACTACTTAAAGTTGAATTTTGAAAGAATAATAATTTATACCCAGATAAATATATTCATGTGGGGATTCGAATATCATAATTTTTGAATCACTTTTTGTTTTATCAGTCGGTGCTATAATCGTGTGCTGTTTTTTTAGTTTGTTATCTACGATATTTTTAATTGAAGAGTTAAAGCCTGTTTTTACAAAGATAAATCAGGAAAATGTAATTATTAAGGTAATAATGTAATTATTATACAATCATTTTTATGTAACTTTCTAATTATAATAAAAACAGACATACCTCAACATTTTTAGCTGCTTTATCGTACAACTGCGACCACCAGTGTTCTGTGAAATCAGCTGCAGCATCGTGTCCGATACCAGCGACGCTCCGCTTCAGTTTGGGCTTTAAAGCCTGTGAGATACCATCTTCATTCTTTCCCAAGCCTTTGCCTGTAAAAAAATCAAGGGCCTCGATCAGGAGTGGGGATATAGATTAAGAATGGGCTATTTAAAATAAATTACAACATTTACATGGGCCAGGGAACACTTAGCGTGCCCTCAGATTACAGACCAAACTGTCGGCAGATAGTTGGTTTTGTATGAAGAATCGGCCGATACCAAATCGTTGTAGTGTGCGCGCACTTGCATACTTCTTCATACTGATTCCAACATTTCCAACTCTCGACCGACAGTTTGGTCTGTCTGTAGTTAGCTGTTGTTTTAGGAATTCTTAGGATTTTTTTATGAATTCCAGACCATTTTTTTGCTTTTTTTTCTATTCCAATATTTGTGGAATAGTAGTTAACATTTTAATCAAAAGTAAGAAAATCTTCATGATACATTATAGAAACAATGTCATGAAGTATACAAGTCATATTCCTACCGTCAGACCAGCCATATTTCTCAAGTTGCTTTCTTGCGAAATCCATTAAATCTAGGCTAGGCAATAGGTATTTGTTTCTTGACAACAATAGTTATTCCGTAGTAAATACTGAAAATAAAAGGTGTGAAAAATAAAAATAACCTTTTTGAACAAAATCACATGGATTGAAATGTCAGCTGTCAACGTCAACATGCTGTCAATTTGACAGCATAGTGGTGTGCTCGGTTGATACTCAACCTGTGATTTTTAGTACTCGATTCGTTTGTATCAAATGAAAAGATAAAAAACCTAAATCATGTTCAATGGGTGTAGACGCATGCCCTTGCTTGACTCGTGCGTTATGCATTGCATAGGTACTTCTTTTATTTCCATTCCCATGGGAATCTGATGGGAATTCGTATCGGAGCATGGTCCATATGGTCCGTGTCACAACAATCAGTATAGAATATTCTAGGATCTTGATGTCTATAGTGAAGCATATATGCGTCACAGCTAGGGTTGCCAACCCTACTATATAATATAGTATCCTACTATATTGAGGACTCGCCTACTATATTTTTTGAAAAAGTATATAGTACTTAGGCAAAACTACTATATTTTCCATGTGAAAAAATTAAACAAAAGAAACAAAAAATATTACTTATATGTGTTACAGTCAAAACTCATATCCGGTCAAAACCACTTTTGACTGCTAAAATCAGGCAAAAGAGGTTTTGACTAACGACGTTGGTCAAAACCACTTTTAACTGATTTTTGCAGTCAAAATTGGTTTTAACTAATGACGTTGGTCAAAACCACTTTTAACTGCAAAAATAATGGGTAATATTGATTTTGACCAAATTATGTCGGTTAAAAGTAGTTTTGACCACGAATGTTAGACAAAACTGCTATTGAGGGGGACTGGGAGCCTATTTAATTAAACAAGTGAAAGTTTTATAAATGATGAGAAATAAGTAATTATAAATTATAATTACTTATATCTCTCATCATTTATAAAACTTCGCACATTTCAGTGTATGATCACCGCTCTATTCCACCCAGCTTCACACCAGTGAAACAGTGAAACGCAACGTAAGCCATGTTAACGTTTAGATAGCATTTAAAAAATAATAAAAATAAAAACTACCTGGTAATTATTTTTATTTTTAAAAGTAATTTCTAAGTTAGCATGGCATAGGTTGCGTTTCCACTGATGTAGAGCTGGGCGGAAAAGAGCGGTGATCATACACTGAAATGTGTGAAAAGCCCGCTTCTTTCCACCTAGCTCCACTGCGCAGTTGCTGTTCATTTAGCCCTACCTAGACTAGACAGGTGTAGGTATCTAAAGTAAAAGCCCATGGACGTAAATAGCTTTATCCTCCAAAAACTATCAAAATGACATAGTTTCAATATTATATTTAAAATAAAAAATAAAATAAATACTTTGAGATCGATATTCTGCGTATTTGCAGTTCACAGGTCTCCGTAAATTTTGTATGGACAAAACACTTAAACGTTACACCTTATAAATAGTTTTATGAATTTTTTTTTTCTGGTAATTTTCACTAACCTCCATAACTTTTATGAGTTTTGACCGATAGTCTGCCTTGAAATCAGGCAAAACCACTTTTGACTGAGAATGTTGGTCAAAACCACTTTTGACTAAAAACGTTGGTCAAAACCACTTTTGACTGCGAAAATCAGTCAAAACTGTTTTTAACTAAGAGCATCGGTCAAAACCACTTTTGACTGTTTTTTTCAGTCAAAAGTGGTTTTGACCGGATATGAGTTTTGACTGTAACATATGCACATAAGTAATTGCATAATATTTTTTGTGATTAAACACTTGTCTTTATGGTTGTTGAATAAATTATGAAAATGTTAGTACTTACTTAAGTATCTATGAAAAATGCAACTCCCTTAAAATCCTCCATACAAAACGGCAACCTACTATATTTTTTTGGACTTTTTCGTCAAATACTATATTTTTACACTAAAAATCTTGAAACTACTATATTTGATCCAAAAAAAGTTGGCAACCCTAGTCACAGCATGCCTTATGAAATGCGTCAAAACATGCGTTAACCTAGTTACGTCCGCTGACTCTACTATCGCCCCGAGTCGGCAAAACATCTTCTAGAAATCCAGACGCTGAGTCAGCGGCCGGAACCGATAAGCCCAGGTAGTTGGGTGCATGAGATGAAATTGTATTAGAATAAGAACTAGTCTTTAGCTGTCTTTTGTGACGAATAAACGTCCTAAAATATTAAAAATTGTATTTTTAAAAGATCCTCCGGCTCGCCCACGCTTTGACTGGCGCAGCCGGTAGGATTTCCGCGTCGCGAAAATACTCAACTTTAGTATCGCGCCGAACGTTTTCACGCGTTTTCCACGGAAATCCAACGAACCAAACAAATAAGTCGAGAACTTTATGTGGGTGCTCTACACGACGAGACCTCCGAAGGATCTTCAGCTAAGACTCAACGAGTGATATGGGCAGTCTGTGAGTAGACCTAAAATCGCTTTTCCAGTCTTTTCCCAATCATTTTCACCTATAATAGTTATAAGTTTCTAGGAAGTGGTTAAAGTTATTTCCGACAATCGAAGTACTTTTAATTGTTTCTATTAGAGTAGATTTAAGTAAAGTTTAACTAAAGATTTTTACAAAAACAAACGTTATTTTTTTAAGAAAATTAAGAATCACCTAAAATAGTTTACGTAAAACATTATTTTTTTTACATCAAAAATAATTTTAGATTATATTTTAAATAATTAATACATTACTTGTTTTCTCTATTTTATTGCAAAATGCATAGATATAGTATATATTAAAAGCAAAATGGAAGGAATAGTGCAAATTCCCCGGGAAATGTCTAACATAATTCCTATATTTGACGGAGATGAAAAGTTATTAAATTTATTTATAAGAAAGTGCGAATATGTTATACAGTGTTGCCGTTTAGAAAATAACGAAATTCAGGATTTGTACGTTTTTCATGTAATCACATCTCGATTAACAGGGAAAGCGGCTAATCTTATTAGTGAACGACAAGATTTAGATACATGGCCCGCGTTAAAGATAGCGTTGGAACAACATTTCGGTGATCCACGTTCGGAAGAGTGTATAGCTATAGAATTGGAAACTATGAAAATTAACAGTGGCGAATCATATCTCGATTTTTGTAATAGAATTCAGTACGTAAAAAGCACTTTGATTGCCAAAGTGAATTTAATAAATGATCCGAGTTTACGCCGAAGTAAGACAACTATTTATGATAATATGTCAATGAATGTGTTTTTATTTAATTTACCTGAGGATCTCCTTCGCATCGTGCGACTAAAAGGATGCGATTCTCTTGAAAAGGCGCTTAGCATAGTACTTGAAGAAGTTAATTTCTTATACCAGTATAATTCCAAAAATAAAATGCTGAAATCACAAAATATTATACATTCAAAACCACAACTTATGAACCATAATCCATTTGTAGATAAATTTGGAATGAAACCATATTTTACTCCAGCTCACGTTCAACCACAACAGCAATTTAAGTTTGGAATTACACCAAATAGTAATCCTAATAATAATTTTAATCAGCAGCAAAATCAACCAAAATTTAAATTTGGTATTCCACCAAGTAAACAGATGAGATTACCTGCTTCACAACCGCAACAATTTAATTATAAATCGCAGTTGCCACAACAGTCATTTGGCTATAAACCCCAGTTCAACCAGTTTGGGTATCGTCCCCAGCTAAATCAGAATCAGCCTCAATTCGGCTATAAACCAAATTTTAACCAAGGTCAACAGTTCGGATACCGACCAAACTTCAACCAAGGTCAACAGTTCGGTTACCGACCAAACTTCAACCAAGGTCAACAATTCGGTTACCAACCTCCACAAAGATTACCACCTCAACAATCCACTGACGTTAGCATGCGTACAGCTCCACCTGCAAAACCTCAAGGTTTTCGTATGAATGAACTTTATAATCTAAACGAATCTCAAGATATAGAACCTAATTACATGAATGATGAGTACGATGATAATATGTGTAACAATGAGTATGATGAGTACTTGGAAAACGTCGAATTGAACGAATGCGTCGTTGATCCAAATAGTCATGATGCCCCTGTCCAAAGTGTTGAAAATTTTCATATAGGTGCCTCAGACCAAAACCCGAGATAATAAATCTAAATTGTAATACATTAAAGTTACCTTACATCAATATTCCCGAGATAAATGCGAAACTAATGATAGACACCGGAAGTTCGCGATCTTTTATTAGTCCTAGAAAAGTGAACGAATATTATAATAACTATAAACAATACGAACCTTTTGAAGTCATCAGCACACACGCCTCCAGCAAGCACGATGAAGTTATAGTTATACCATTATTCCCAACATTTAATAACCCTGAAACACACAAATTTTACATTTATGAAGTAGACAGTCATTATGATGGACTTATAGGAAGTGACCTACTGAAACAATTAGATGCTAAAATAGATATGAAAAGTCAAATACTTTTTACAAATTCGTCGTCTATACCTATTATATACAATTACCCTACTACAATTAAATTAGCTCCGCGTTGCGAACAGAGAGTTAGATTGCCAACTAACGTAGAAAATGGTGAAGCTATAATGGATTATAAATTATTTTGTGATGGTGTGCGAATGCCAGCCGCCTTAGTAACTTGTAAAAATGGTTTTGCTACAACCATTATCCAAAACACCTTAGAAACAGAAATGACATTAACAGTTACCAGTCCATTTATTGTAACTAAATATAACAGTGAAAAGTGTGAACTTAATAAATTGGACTATAACAGTGACTTAGACGTTGACAAAATACTGACTGAAAATCTTGAAAAGCTACGTTTGGACCACATGAATTCAGAAGAAAAGGAACTTATTTCTAAACTTTGTCTAGAGTACAAAGACATTTTTCATTCCAATGAACTACCTTTAACTTTTACCAACGAGGTTAAACATCATATTCGAACACGTAACGAAGACCCTATCTACATACGTCCATATAGACAGCCACAAGCTATTAACGATGAAATAAACCAACAAGTAAATAAAATGCTAGAAAATAATATAGTTATCAATTCTCACTCACCCTGGAGTGCTCCTGTACATTTGGTTCCGAAGAAAGCAGATGCTAGTAATGAAAAGAAATATCGTTTAGTAGTTGACTATAGACGTCTTAACGAAATTACAATAGACGACAAGTACCCTCTCCCAAACATAACAGACTTATTTGACAAACTAGGACGCAGTTGTTACTTCTCTACTCTCGACTTGGCTAGCGGTTACCACCAAATAGAGGTAGCAGAAGAAGACAGACAAAAGACAGCATTCACCACAAACTCAGGACATTACGAATTCACCCGTATGCCGTTCGGGCTGAAGACAGCGCCGGCGACATTTCAAAGAACGATAGATAACGTGTTACGTGGCTTGCAAGGAATCCATTGTCTTGTGTATCTGGACGATATAATTGTATATTCTTCCAGTTTACAAGAGCATTTGACAAAATTAAGAACCGTATTTGACCGATTGAGACAAACCAATTTAAAAATCCAACTAGACAAGTCAGAATTTCTTAGGAAAGAGGTCATATACCTCGGACATACGATTACTAATGACGGTTTGAAACCCAACAATGATAAGATCAAAGCTGTTTTAGATTATCCTTTGCCTCGTACAACTACAGAAATAAAAAGCTTCTTAGGACTCATTGGCTATTACCGCCGTTTCATAAAAGATTTTGCAAAAATTACCCAACCAATGACAGCACGATTAAAGAAAAAAGGTGTAAAACCCATTAATGATGAAAAATATATAGCTGCATTTCAGAAATGCAAAGAATTACTTGTGAACTCACCCTTACTTCAATACCCTGATCCTAGCAGACCGTATATACTGACTACAGATGCTTCCGAGTTTGCTCTTGGTGCAGTCCTGTCCCAAGGCACGATCGGCAGCGACAAACCAGTTGCGTATGCGAGCCGCACGCTAAACGATGCCGAGACGCGTTACAGTGTCACTGAGAAGGAATTACTTGCCATAGTTTGGGCGGTAAAACACTTCCGTCCATACCTCTACGGTAACAAATTTACAATAGTTACCGATCACAAACCCCTCGCTTGGCTAAATACTCTGAAAGAAACAAACAGTAGACTCACCCGTTGGCGCTTACGACTATCTGAATATAATTTCGACATTGTTCACAAAAGTGGCAAACAAAATAGCAATGCCGATGCTCTTTCGCGTATAAAAACTAATGCTTTAGGTAATGAAGATAATATATCTACAAAAGTTAACGTTGATAAAGATGAAGACAGAAATAAATATATAGAAGAGCTTACTAAAGAAATAGTGAATTTAGGTAAAGAACAAAATCAACAAAAGGAAGCCATGTCCATTTCGGATTCCGATTCGGAAAAAACAGTAGTAATTTCAGATTCAGATTCAGAAAGAACGTTGTCCGGTAATGTTAAATCTCCTTATTCTATACCATGTCCTTCAAGTTCAACTTTGACAGCTTCAAGTAAATCAAATAGTAATACAGTTCATTCATGAAAGGATACTGAGTCTCAAGGTATACCTATTCTGAATGAGGCCATAGACACCAAACCCAACCAGATTTTAGTATATACTTGGCTCATTGACAAATTAGCAGTAAAATACATATCCAGAGAAAGACAAAAGGTGTTAGAAGTACATTTGCCCGTAAATAGACCAGATCTTGTAAAACAGTTTCTTAAAGAATACATTCGAAATAACACAAAATATTTTATCTACTTTGAGGATGACAGACATAAGCGACAGTTTACTGAAATGGTAATATTCTTATTTAAAAAGGAACAAGTCCAATTTTTTGAATGCACAAAAAGAGTAGTATTTGTAGACAACGAATCAGAACAGAGAGATATAGTAGAAAAATATCACCTTGGCAAAACCTGCCACCGTGGTATAAAGGAAACCCTGACTCACATTAGACGTACTTACTTTTGGCATAATATGGAACAGACCATATCCAGTTTCATAAATTCTTGTGAAGCCTGTAGAAGGATGAAGTATGACCGAAAACCGCTAAAGCCTAAACTTCAACTGACACAAACGCAGACTAAACCACTACAAGAAATCTTTATTGACATTTTCTCTATAGAATCACGCTATTATTTGACAATAATTGACGCATTTAGCAAGTTAGGACAAGCATTTGAACTTCCGAACCGATCAACTCCAGAAGTAACTAGGGCCCTTATCAAGTATTTCTCTTTCTATGGTGTTCCTCTTAAAATCAGCTCAGACCCAGGCTCAGAGTTTAACAATGCTCTCTTAAAAGAACTTCTTTCCCTATACAAAGTAGAACTTCACATTGGCACACCCAATAACCCCAATTCCATGGGACTCATTGAAAGGTTCCACTCAACAATAACCGAAATTTACAGACTTGCAAAGTACGAACAAAAATACACTGACGCTGCTTCCATAATGACTTACGCCGTTATGGCATACAACCATTCTATCCATTCTACCACTAACTTAACCCCATTTGAAGTTTTATTTGGACATACCGACTCTAGACATGCGTTCGATATAGACTTTGAAAAGGAGTACATGCAGCAATTGGTTAGGGAACATAAGAAAAGAACAAAATTTTTGTATAAACACATAACAAATCAGACGATCAAACGAAAACAGAATATTATAGAGAAAAGAGGTGGCGAAACAGAATTTGATATAAACCCTGGTGATACTATTTTTGCTAAAGACACTAATAAAAGAAGCAGTAAAGACAAAGCTCGTTACCATAAAGCTAAGGTTACAAACGAAGCAACTAGAAACATAGTACCCATACAAATTAGAAATCGCGATACAAAAGTTCCAATAAAGAATGTCAAACGACCTCCACAGGTGCGTCCGCGTCCTCCTGGTGGCGTCTATGACGATCCATCTCCAGGCACTTCAACTGCAGGAGTTGAATAGAAACCCTGGAATCCTGCTACTAAGAAATGGCGTTGCTGTACTTAGTAAAGACAAATGGATAATCGCAAAGGTGTTGGACTTCACGCCTATTAAAGAAGACCTGAAATTCAACATCGATCGGCTCTCCGAATTAGATAAGTTAATTAGAGATAAGTTTGAAACAAATTTTACGTATAATTTTGTAGATATAAGAAAGCAAGTAGATTATATAAAATTAGCTACAGTCAACAAGTTAGAACAGATTGCGCCATCTATTAGAGTTAGACGTGGTCTAGTAGATCCACTTGGATCACTTATTAAATTCATTACCGGTAATCTTGACCATGATGATGCCATAAAATATAATAAATTGATAAAAGAAGTAAAAGACAAACAGAGTTCAAGTAACGAAAAATTGACGTTGATCACTGAAACTGTACAAGTTCTAACTAACTCTACATTAAAATTAAATAACAATTTAAATAAACTAAATAAAGAAATTATAAAAGTTGCCAAGAATATAAGTAGAGGTTTGAAAAGAGAACATTTTGAAGTTCAGATTTTAAATACATATAATTTACTTTTTCACAATTTTCAAGTAATCTATACTAAATTGAACGAAATTGAGACTAGTTTTGCGTTAAGTAGATTAGGTATTTTGCATCAATCTATAATAGAATCTAACAAGCTTTTAAGTGTTTTAAAAGATATTAGTAAGATAGAAAAGTTAGTATATACACCTAGTTTAGGAAATTTAGTTAAGATAGAGCAGAGCATTACTATAAAAGCTTATTTTATGGGAAGTCAAATCACCTACCTGTTGGAAATACCTTTAATTGAGAAAGATACTTATATCTATTATAAACTGATTCCCTTACCTGTGTTATCCCGTAAATCCACCGTCGTCATTATACCCAAAAATCCTTACCTATTGGTGAAAGGGTCGAAGATCAGACTGCTGTATCAGCCCTGCCAGGAGATCGACGAGCTCAACTTCCTTTGCCCCAACGATGTAACGCACCAGTTCGTCCAGGACCCCTGCATCATCGACCTGATTACGTACGTTGAAAACGTGAACTCATGCACACAGATTCCAGTAGTTATAGAGAAAGTTAAAGTTCAGCCACTACAAACCAACAGATGGATACTCTACAGTAGAGATGAAGAGTTACTTACCAGCAGCTGTGACGGAGAAGCATCTCGTCAAAAGATTCAAGGAACCTTTATACTCACCCTGGATGACCCGGCCTGTGAAGTAAAGATCTCAGACATAATCCTGAAAATGCATCAGATCAATACAGAAAATATTACATATACTAAATTACCAATAATGAACTTACCTACAATATACTTACCTGATGAAGCAGCATCTTCGCAGCCTCTGGACCTGGAAGGTGTTGATCTTGAAGACCTGAAACTCCTATCGTTCGCCATTAAGAAGAGAATCAGTGAAAGAAGTGAATGTGAAAATATGGTCATTAAAGTGAAGTCTGTGAGCGTTTTGACTCTGATAGTTTATATTCTGATTTTTGTACTGCTCTGTTTCCTAGTTCATAAGTATCGTTTGAAATTGTTTAAATCATGTCTTCGAAGTTCTCTTAAAGAAGATAACTTCGAACTTAAGGAGGGAAGAGTTACGTCCGCTGACTCTACTATCGCCCCGAGTCGGCAAAACATCTTCTAGAAATCCAGACGCTGAGTCAGCGGCCGGAACCGATAAGCCCAGGTAGTTGGGTGCATGAGATGAAATTGTATTAGAATAAGAACTAGTCTTTAGCTGTCTTTTGTGACGAATAAACGTCCTAAAATATTAAAAATTGTATTTTTAAAAGATCCTCCGGCTCGCCCACGCTTTGACTACCTTGTCACTCGACACAAAATCTACGTATCTCGATAATCGCCCGACAGCATTTCCATAGTGAAGACGCGTGTCACTCTGTGTGCTCCTCGACATTAGCGACTATGACAGTAGTTCGCGACCACAACTTCGGTATATGGACGAGCAAAATGTCGACGGACATTGTCGCCGGACAGTCGCACGTAAATGTCCCGCGACTGCTCGCGAGCGACATGTCGAGCGACTTTGTCCCCCCCAGTGAAAACGTGGCTAAGTTCATTCAGTTAATTCTTTCGATAAGAATACCGAAAGTGTTCAGGACTTCGGGTGGTTCATAAATCAACAATATCTGGGTGAACCGAGCTTCGTTCGGTTATTATTTATTGTAATATAATAATAATAATAGTTTTATTTCAGATCTGCATCATCATGGTATCATCCTTAAGGTGTCTTCTTTCAAACAAAAAAAGAATCATCTAAATCGGTTCATAAACAAAAAAGTTACGGTTGAAAATCCGTCTGAATTCATATAAAATGGTAACGAAAACGACAGTATTTTCAAGATTACTTGAAAACTACTGAACCGATTTCAAAATTTCAAAAAATGGGACCAACTTGGAAACAAACTTCATGTTATAACGTTTGAATCATTTCAATCGGTTTAGCCGTCTTCGAGTAATCGGTGTACATACATATAAATAAAAAATATATATACGCGACGAATAGATAACCTCCGCCTTTTCAAATTTTGAAGTCGGTTAAAAACTGTGTTTAAAATTTGTATCGGTAATTTTTTTGTTTTGCACTATTGCTTCACAAGTCTCAATAAAATAAAAACTCGAAAGCAACATTAACTACATTTTTTAAACTTGTCTAGAAACAATAAAAAAATATAAACTTGAACAAACATATTAAAAAAAGTAAGTCACCGAGCGGGATTCGAACTCAGAACACTCATTTCTTGTGGTCCGCGTCCTTAACCGCTGAACCAAATGGACATGGCCGGCCGCAGACGAAATTAGCGACCATATTCTGCGTCGAAAGAAAAACGCATGAAAACGCGAAAGCGCGCATTTTCCTAAACGTAAGACCAATCTAGATCGATTGTTTACCCCCGAAAACCCCCATATATCGAATTTCAACGAAATCGTTAGAGCCGTTTCCGAGATCACAGAAATATATATATATACAAGAATTGCTCGTTTAAAGATATAAGATTTTTACATTATAAGTACAATACAATACCTATGAAAAAGTCTCACCAGTTACTGCAAAGTAAACCTACAGTAGAGCCAATTTAATAGATAGGGTATTTATTACAATGCCGAAGTTGAAAAGACCTAATTTTACAAGACCTACGGATGAAAGACAGAAAATTAAAAGGCCGAATGGTTGTTTGGCCGTACGTTTAAAATCACGAAAGGACATTCCTGAAAGGATTTTACTTAAAGGTGCGGGCACATTTGTCTCACGCCACGCGTTAACACGCCGTCAGATGACATCGGTTTTCATAGTAAATGTATGCACTAGGTTCATACTTATCTGATAACACGTCCATACAAATATGGCGTGTTAAGACGTGGTGTCAGACAAATGTGCCCGCACCTTGAAAGTCTAAATGCCGAAGCTTAAAATCGGGTGGTATTTCTAGAATGTGACATTTTAAACTCATCTGGCATTTTGTCGACTAAACGATGTCGAATGTGATTTATATTTGACTAGCTTTCGCCCGCGACTTTGTCTGCGCGGATAGTATTTTGTCTATCCCTCGGGAAAAGTTCTTTTTTTCGGGATGAAGGTACCCTATGTCCTTCTCTGTACCCCTGACGTGTGTATAAAATTTCATGATGATCAGTTCAGTAGTTAAGACGTGAAGGCGTAACAAACAAACAAACGGACTTTCGCATTTATAATATTAGTAAGGATTTGAATGATATTAAATTGACTCTAGTGCACATACTATCATCTATCATCACATCGATTAATTATTATTTGTAAAAGTTACTAACATGCGAAGAATGTTTTGAAATGAAACTGCAATAATTTACGCAACATACACAAATGTATTTTAAGTCAATAATTCATAAGATATAAAAATACAGAATTTTTCACCTATTATTACTCTTCGATCTCTCTCTCTCTCTCTCTCTTCAAAATAAAATATGAGTAGGTATTGTGTTAATCTAAGTTAATTATGTTTGTGATCAATAAGTTCTATTTATATCTATTTCCACATTAAATAACCTATAATTTTTATCTACAATTTCTTTACAAGATTTTATTAGGTATATGTACTTTAATCTTATCACAATAATTTTCAACAAATATTATTTTTTTGGTAACACATCGTCCAAATCATCGATTGAGGACTCATTATTGCTGAAAAAAAAAACAAATAATATAAAATGTCAATACGTCATAAAAATAAAAATACAGAGAAATATTTTTTCGTCCCTTAGTAATTCGAGCATACACTTTTATATATATTTTTAAATAAACTAATTTCTAGAAGTACTTATTTTCAAATATCTTCTGTGCCACATAAAATTTTGTACTAAAACTGAATAGTTTTTTTTAAGCGAACTTGTATTTTCCTGTTTTCATTTGATTATTGACATAAACTCTTCAGAATTCGTCTTTTTGGATATTCTGAAATATTTCGAAGGTTAAAGATAAAGTTATAATTTATAATATAGTAATCACTACGTTTAGAAAGTGAAAACCTCTTATATTCACGAAACAAACTCCATTACAATAAAGAATTCTGATATTTATATAGTTCAGTTAAGAAACATTAGAATTTTCAAATTCCGTATGAATTATGGTGAATAAACTTCTTCTGCTCTAATAAATTAGTTAATATTCCAAATTTGGTGTCAGTGCGTTACCACTTGCAATAAAACCTAATATATATTTAGTAAGGTTTATCTTTTATATAAACTGGAGCTCGGTGGCGCAGTGGTTTAGCGCCTGGCCCAGCGATTGCGGAAGTTAAGCAACGTTCGCAAGGGTCGGTCATGGGATGGGTGACCAAAAGTTTATTATCTCGAGCTCCTCCGTGCTTCGGAAGGCACGTTAAGCCGTTGGTCCCGGCTGCATTTGCAGTCGTTAACACCCACCAATCCGCATTGGGCCCGCGTGGTGGGTTATGGCCCATCCTCCTTACCACCCATAAGGAAGGCCTGTGCCCCAGCAGTGGGGACATCAAAAAATGGCTGATGGAGACAAGGTTTATCGCAATTTGTAATATTAGTCTTATTAATCTTAAATATGCTAAAATACCCTTGAAATCCCTCTTTCAATCTAACCCGTAACCTCAGGTTTATAATCGTATTTAGGATCTCGCTTAGACCTTTCCATATACGGCAATCCATGGCCTCCTCTAGAAGAATAACTCTCCAACTGCGGACGATTCAAAAGCTCTGGCTTAAACTTCTTTAAGTAATAAATCCAGCACTTCACTTCGATTACTTCATCAGTACCTCTGTAAATAAGTAAAATCTAAATAAGTTTCAGTTTTACTTGACTAATTTGTACAATGGGGAATGTCCGAAAAGAATCGAATTAGCTGAATATTTTTAAAGTTTCAGAATTTCAGAGTTTCAGAGTTGCGTGAAAAAATTTAAAAAAATCTCTTCGACTTCACAAATGTACGAAAGTAGCAGCGGAATGGAGATTATAGCTTTGCCGCTAACTACCACAACCACAACATAAGTAATTAACAGACAAGATGAGTCTAAAGAAGGTAATACTCACTGTTTTGTAACATTGATAACATCCAATTCTCTCACGTAATAAGAGGGATGATCTTCTAAAATATCTAAATTCTTCAGCATATCGTCACAAACTTCATATATCTCACCTAAAAAAATAATAGCATCAGAAAAAACCTAGTATTCATATCACTGCTACTGCTACACTACATTATGATAATTTCACTACAGTCAGTGGCACGAATCATGAAAATTTTTCGACGGAGTGGGGATAAGTTCGCGCATGTGCTCTTGTGAGCGACCAATAGCGCGCACCCCTCTCCCGCCGCCCGCGCCCCTCACCGCAACGCATACCCAAAATACGCGCTCCGCGCAATCCCCACCCGATTTCATGATTCGTGCCACTGACTGTAGGTACCATGGGCAACAGCAACGCTTAACCACTGCTAAGGTCAAAATCGCTTGCACGCAGCGCCGTCACACCCATACGTTTAGTTCGTGTAGGGGCGATACGCGCGCACACGAATTTTGTTGCAAACTGGTTAAGCGTCGCTGTTGCCCATAGTACATCACTAGACTTTTCTAGTACTTTTTATTATTTTATGATGTCCATGACATGAGCATAGACTGCCATGAGTTTCTTTATTATGGCTTACATTCAAACACCATTTTTATAGCATGCATTGGTATTGTTGCTTATAAATATAATTAAAAAAAGTTATTTTTACTAATAATAATGAAGTTAATGCTATGGTTAATGTTAACTGTAATTTGACAGACGGATGTGATACATTGCTACTTTTCTTTGGTAATTTTTTATTTGTGCCAACAAAGTAGCAATGTATCACATACATCTGTCAAATTACAGTTAACATTACTATCCCCGTCAATTGGTAATGCGCTGGAACCTTGTCAAATTAACATACACATCAACGTCATCCGCAACTAAAAATGACATAAAACTGAAAACAGTAAAATTGTACCTAATAGGTAATATATTATATTACCTAGCGGTCGCCCGCGACTTCGTCTGCGTGGAGTTTTTTCGCTATCCCTCAGGAATAATTCGTTTTTTCTGGATGAAAAGTACCTACCCTATGTCCTTTTCTGTACCCCTGACAACGTGTATGCAAAATATCATGACAATGTTCAGTAGTTAGGACGTGAAGGCGTAACAAACAAACAAACAAACGGACTTTTGCATTTATAATATTAGTAAGGATTATTGAATTCTTATTTTCAATAAGAAAGGGTCTAGGTAGGTAGGTATATGAAAAAAATACAATCGTTTTTCGTTTTTGAGGTTAAAATCATGGCCGCCAGGCGCATTACCAATTGACGCGGATACTAACTTCATTGTTTTTAGCCGGTAGACCGACCCGCAAGTCAGGTTATACAAAACTGAAAAAAAAAAATTTGAACCTTAAAATCTTCGCATTTAAGTTTAAAATTGATTGCCCTGTTGTGCTAGCATGTTGTTAACTGTACATTAAATAGAAAAGAACTGGGCCCTATTTAATAAACGTGACAATTTGTCACCTGTTATGACAATTTTATTTCATATCCATTGCGGCAACAATTCTGAAAATAGAACAAACTACTCATAGCAAATGATACCGGCACATAACTTGGCAAGGCAAAGATGACACACAGTCTGTAATCGGGGCTGTAAAACTGTAAAGCTGTAATCAGTTTTTTCATCCGCGAAATTTAAAAATGCCTGTCTCTACTTTAGTGCCGGCCGCACGCCTGTAAAATGCCTGTCAAATGCGGCAAAAGTCTTTGATCAGTCCTATCATCAGTCTACTTTTCGCCTCGCTTGGCCGCCCCTAATATCTGGCCGCTCTAGGCTCGGGCCTACTTGGCCTTAGGGTAAATCCGCCACTGATGACACAAAAGATACGCAGCAGTTACAAACACTAGGCCATAGAAAAATCAAATAAGTAGGCCAACTGGAGCTGTGAGCGAGCGATAATAGCCTAAACACTGGCTGACTGGTAGGGCTGTCGCTTATAGTTTATTCAATCGTCAAAATGCATATGTAAGGCAATCTTTATGTAAAACAATTTTCCCCTGTAGGGTAAGCATCAGGGATCTATAATATTTTTTTTTTATTATTTTTTGTACATAGACCAGGAGCTGACTACAATGTTTTCTTTACCTACGTCATATTATATGATCGTTTGCACTTTAACAAGTTCGGCTAGGTCCTTTGTTAATAAGCGATCACATAGCTTATAAAACATGTCTTGTGAAGATTTTTGTGATATAGACTCTGATTCCCGTACTCTCAACCGTTTTTTGCAACCTAACAACTCGGTTTTCAGTTTTCTTTTGCGGGGAGTATCTGCAGAAAGCGAAACGGGTGTTTGAACTATGTTGTCTGATGTAGTCATCGTAACTGTTTGGCATGAAGAACTGGAAATCGTCAAATCAATTTCTGTTTGGGTTGAATCATCTGATGTTTTTACATCGGTTTGCATCTGTTTATTTTCTTTTGTTTGGGTAGGCAAATTTAGACAGGGAAAACATTTTTTTTAATACTTTGCGAACAGATTTCTTGCAGACGTCTTGCGCATTGAAATGTATTTCACATACATAATGATGGAGTGGATTTCTTATCAAATCTTCACGTGCTATCAATTGCAACCATTTTAATTGCCTGAAAAGAACAAACAATTCGAATTAGAAGAGCTGTTATGGCGGCGGCGGTTAAACAAGAGGCACTTACACATAGAAACACAACATTACGAGTTTTTTTATAATGATTATTTTGTGTTAAAAATACTGGCTCCCAGTCTACATTTACTCCCGGTACCTACACATACACATAGGAGCAAATAATTACGATTTAACTTAGAATGTTAAAAAGAAACTGTCTCCCGGTCTTCCGGTTTACCTACTCCCGGCATGCTAAAGTTTGTTTCTAATATGCTCCCGGTTTATTAATAACATACACATACACATAGGAATACAAGTAACGATTTTATTTATAAATCTTATTATTGATAAAAAAAGGTCTAGCTCCCGGTCTACAGGGTTATTTGTAATTCACTTAAAACCTCTTGTGGGGTTGATCACCATCAAATTGAGCATATTTTTTTTATACGTAGGTACTCATGACGAAATAATAATAATTAACCCGGCTCTCCTATGTAGGTACCTACGTTTTACCGATTTGTTTATTTATATGTAGGTACCTAATTATGTAAATATAAAATGCAATATCAATCGGAAAATTTTGACAGATTTGCGTAGGTTGATAACCAACCGTGTGAGGTACACATGTTAACTGATGAAACATAGTTAGGTAAGTACCTACCTACCTACTCAAGTTTATTGCTTATATACCTACCTAAAATTTAGTTTGATTTATACAAATTTCTACTTAAGTAATTGGTCCCTTCTTTTCGCGGTGGGGCATACCTACTTAGTGATCTATTAAATCAAACCACAAATTGGTATCTGGTCAATGAAATTCGGAGCAGAACTAGGTATTTCCTAAACACTTTCAGTTATGTAATGCTAACACATTATTTAATTATGTACGTTCCTACGTATCATATAGTAGGGTAGTAGATTAGATAGGTACTCACCGTTCTTGTTCGCTAGGTAATGCGAAGAAAGACAATTCCGGATCAGACAAACTGCTATTTAGACATCCATAAACACTGCAATATTTTCTAGAGGTCATCTTCACGAATTTGTATTTAAAGGAGGTAAGTAGGTAGTGTACATGTACGGCGGAGCGTGCGTGAGCGGCTGAGCGCGGGCGGTATTTAGTACGGCGCAGCCACGACTGTCGCACCGCTATCACCTTTAAGTTGTGTCAGTGTGTGCGTGCGACGACGCATACGTACGGCCGCGCTCACATACAAACCGCGTTCGGGCGTATAATGAGTAAGACGACTTACTTATTTGATTTTACTATGACTAGGCTCTCCGGCTGCGTTAAGCGGACACGTGCGCGGTGCGACATACATTAGAGCTTACTCATACACTGCAAGCATATGTCCGTCAAAAAACCAGTAATCTATATTCCCGCGTCCTGTATAGGTGCCGGCATATAACTTGGTAAGACAAACATGACACAAAACATGCGCCGGTAGTAGTAGTGTTTGTAACTACTGCCAGTGTCTCTTTCAGACAAAATTCTCCGGAGGGGCAATTAAGAGGTTCGGGGGAGCTCGTCCGTCGATCACTACACTAGTTTGCCCATCTACTTACACACAACTCATTTTTCTCCGGGGGGGCACGAAGGCTGCTCCGGGGGGGCACTGCCTCCCCGGAATAGTACCTGAAAGAAACACTGGCTACTCTCGTTTTTATCTTGCCAAGTTACGTGCCGGGCGGTATCCGCGGCGGAATCCCGCTTAACGCAGCGGACAGCCTAAACTCGGCGCATCCTTTGTCTCATTTGGCCAAGTTATGTGCTGATATCTGTACACCGTAATGTAACCCAAATTGTCATGACAATTTGTCACCTGTCATGGCAATTGACAAATTGTCACATTATCAAACAGGGCCCTGGATCTCACCTTTAACATTAAACCCATCCCCGGGGCTATAAAGTAAGAAAGGAATGTTGTATTTAGTCGCTATAATCAGTGGGTACTTCGTCTTAGTGACTCCGTTGTCTATAAACTTGCTGAACCCGTGTTCTCTGTTCGTTAACCAATGGTGGTTCGGCTCGTTGCGCTTTAGAGTACCATAGACAAACACTTTATGACTCATCTGGAAGTTTATTTAATGTTTATAAACATTTATGACTACAACTGTACATTTTTATTGAATTACAATCCTCTATTTTTCAACATTTATGTTACAGTACGAGACACATCTTGAAATTTTGTCGACGGAGTAGGGATAATCTCGTGCATGTCTTGTAAGCGACTAATAGCGCGCGCCCCTCTCCCGCCGCCCGCGCCCCTCACCGCTACGCATGCCCAAAATACGCATTCCGCGCAATCCCCACCCGATTTCAAGATATGTGCCTCGTACTGTACCTATACCTACATTTAAATTATCTACTAGTACATGGTATGGTGATAGTACATAATATTTGACATCAGCAATTTTTAATGTCCCCACTCTTGGGGCACATGCCTTCCTTATGGGTGGAAAAAGAATGGGTCCACCATGCAGGTCCAATGAGGATTGGTGGGTGTCAACGAGTGCAAATTTTAATGCAATGGGACCAACGGCTTAATGTGCCTTCCAATGCATGGAGGAACTCGAGACAATAAATTTTTGGTCACCCATCCCATGACCGAAATTGACATACAATATTTAATGCAGTTTAATCCTACTAGCCCTGGAAAATGAGACACAATAGATTTTCTATAGTTGTGTGGCCCGATTGGGCGAGTGTATTTCATGACTTCGACGACAAAACTGCGCATAACACGATCGCGACAGCTTGTTACTGCCGCTACCGTGGTTGCGACAGAAGACTACTGCGCATATCGTCATAGCGACTGAACTCCACTGCGGCGCACCCTACTCCGATATAACGCTACTTCGACAACTAAAAAAAGCGATGGGACAGTCCGGCAGTGCAACAAACGGTAGGTAGTGTTTATTATTCTTATATTCTCTACCTCCGCAGTACCAATTTTTTTTTTATTGGAGGGGGGGAAAACACATTTTATCCCTTTGGATTGAAAAAACATTGAGAAAAAACCTATCTATAGACAGTGCATGTATAGGTTTGATGAAAAATAATTTTTCAGTTTCAGTTTCATGTATGGGAAGCTCCCCTTTATCTTTAAATTTTTTATTTTTGTGTAAAAATCAACGAACTAATATTCTTAGTTCGTTGGTAGGTATAAATAAACCGCTGTACGATTTTTACACAAAAATAAAAAAAGTAAAAGATAAAGGGGGGCTTCCCAATCTTCCCATACATGAAACTGAAACTGAAAAAATATTTTTCATCAAACCTATACATGCACTGTCTATAGATAGGTTTTTTTCTCAATGTTTTTTCAATCCAAAGGGATAAAATGTGTTCTCCCCCCTCCAATTAAAAAAAAAATTGGTACTGCGGAGGTAGAGAATATCAGAATAATAAACACTACCTACCGTTTGTTGCACTGCCGGACTGTCCCATCGCTTTTTTGAGTTGTCGAAGTAGCGTTATATCAGAGTAGGGTGCGCCGCAGTGGAGTTCAGTCGCTATGACGATATGCGCAGTAGTCTTTGTCGCAACCACGGTAGCGGCAGTAACAAGCTGTCGCGATCGTGTTATGCGCAGTTTTGTCGTCGAAGTCATGAAATACACTCCGATTGGGCCGCTCGGGCATTGACTGATATTATAGGTACCTCAAAGAATTTCATACATACCCTTGGACTATTGTAACACACACACAATATTTATGGATGATATAAAATAAACACAAATAAGTGAACTTAGGTGGCACTGACAAGTTCTTTATAACAAAATAATGCCGCGGCTACATCGTACAGTACAGCTGATGTGGCCGGGTAGATCGTTGCAACGGGATGTATCGGGCGCAGACAATGTGCTGTCGGCGCATCAAAGGGATTTGTCGCGACAATTATCGCTTGGGGCAGGGCTGCCAGATGGGGTATTTTACTCGTAATTGTGAAGTATTATTTATGTATATGAAACGAACAAAACCAGCATATTTCTCCAAATATTCCATTTCTTCAAAATCTCCGCAAGAACCTAATTTTTACCCACAATTGCGAGAAAAAATTCGTGCCTCCCACCGCAGGTAAGACCGTGCCTAATCGATTTCTAATCAGAAGTTTATATAAATTTAACGATGATTATTGTAATCTTGACATAGTTTTATTTCAGTAACACTTTAAACGATTAATATGTGCAAACTTCAATATACCTACAAAACGACTAGAATAATGTGTAGCAACTACTGAATGGAAATTATTTAGTTTAGACTAATAGGTAATTGATGTCCTTGCTACTGTTTTATTATTCGTTGAGTATTATATTATAATAACACATAAAACTTGTCCGAATAATCATCCTTATCGGTACTATAATTAGTATATTATAGCTACCTAGTAAGATAGATATAAGTGCTTTTGTTTGGATGACTGTTGCCAAAAAAGAATAAAGAATAAAAAATCCCCATCTGGCAGCCCTGCCGCAACATCGCGTTGCCCGTACGATGTATGCGCCCCAACACGACACGAAAATGGACTATAACTACGAAATCACGACGAATGGAGTATGAACTTATGATAAGATAAAATTAATTAAATAATATTTATTAACCTATCAACTTTGACGTTTTCTACAAACAGAAAAAACAAGACAGTCAATTTAAAAAAGTTAATAAAATATAAATTACTTACATTTCTATAAAATTTTATGATGCAATTCAAATTGTTTTTAATGTTCAGAAAGCTTGGAAACTTTATCATTAATCAAGTAGCCGATTTTATTTTGTATTTTCAAAAGATTTTCAAAATTCTGCGCCGAATGCTAATTGCTAAATGAAAAATACTTGACATTGACAATATTGACATAGGCTATATTCCGAATCTCGATAAAATCGATGTCAGCGCTCACGTTATCTGTCAAACCCATACAAAATCACCGAATCGGAACGCATTTTAGTGCGCTGTCATCGATTTTAGTGTGATTCGGAATGCAGCCATATGAATAATTTGACATTTCATTGAGCAGGTGTTCCAACAGATTAACCGTTGAGTCACCGATTGGCATAGAGTACATTAAATGTACTTTATGCCATGGTTAAAAATGTTAACCATGGTTTATACAATCCATTTCATCGACAAAGAATACATAAAGCTTTGTCCATCCAGACCTGTATCATTTTGGCGTATCACCGTATTTTTACCATAATACACATACCAAAGAAAAGTGGCAATGTATGTCAAATGCAACCGGTCGCTAAATAGTTTCTTTTTAGATAATCAGGGTGCGGAACAAAGGAACAAACGATTGTTGACGTTCGCCTGTCCAGCGTACTTGTATAATGTATAATGGACGTCAGTGGAAAATACCAATAAGCTTCTTGGAAAATACCAAGAAGCTTATACCTCCCTCCAATGGAGATTGCACGGCCATATGTCATAGTGAAGATTGAAAAAAGCTCCTTTAATGACGTGACAGTTTATTGCAACCTCTTTCTTTAGTGTTACAATACGTGTTCGTTGTTCGTCGTTCGTTCGTTCGTGAGAAACGAAAACGGATTGTAAAACGAAAAGAAAGAGATAGCAATACGCCGTGACGTCACTAAAGAGTCTTTTTCAATCTTCAGTATGATACTTAGGCTCGTATTACAGAATCAAACTCAAACTCAAATCTCTGCTTGAGTACAGTTAGATAGGATGGCGCTATATGCGATGAATAGCACCATTCCTTTCTAACTGTACTCAAGCAGCAAGCACTGCTTGAGTCTCGTTCTATAATACGGCGGGCTGATTATCTAATTAAAAACCACCTAGCGACTGCCTTTCTATTGTCTAATTTCAAAATATATCGCAATCGCTTTCAGGATGTAATACATTGATGCTTCTCTTTGGCACAAATAAAAACTTACCAAAGAAATGCAGCAATGTCTAGCATTCATCTGTCAAATGAAAGCGATTGCGATAGATTTTTAAATAAGACAATTAGCCCCCAGGGGGCTGGTTGCAGTTCACAGATGATCATGATCCATTGCTACTTCTTTTTGGGTTAAAAAAAAAACATACCAAAGAAAAGTGGCAATGTATGTCAAATGCAACCGGTCGCTAAATAGTTTCTATTTAGATAATCAGGGTGCGGACCTAGGTGTGCAATCTCCATTGGAAAATATCAACTTGCTTGGCGGAATTTAAAATGATATGTTGGCAACACTGGGAAGGAAAGAAAAAAAAACGCCAGTTGAATTTTTTTCACGCAAACGGTGATACGTTGTCGTTTGTGCAAAAATAATAAAAAATCTATTTAAAATAAATTTGTGTTATCCAGATTCTGTAATCGTGAACTGAAATTGTTTATAAGTGACAATTTTGTGTTATTATTAGCGTGAAACGTGAATTTTCTGTGAAATAATTCAAGATGAGGTTGGCAGGAGTCATTTTCAGTAATGTTACTAAAATGTTGGACTTTTATTCTCAATTCAATCCTTCGCCGCTCTCCATAAAGCAGTTTATAGATTTCGGTAAGTTGAATATCAACTAAGTTTTAATTTTTTTATATGCAACTAGGTTATTATTTTCTTGTAGTGTTTTGTTATGTGAAGGTCAAAAGTACCTACAAGACAAGGTGTATTACCTTGACCTGATTTTTTACCACATTTTGGTATTCTTCTTAAGTAATGGACCGAATTTTGTAAAGCGCTATTATTGTTAAAACAACACTGATATTTTTGATAAAAAAAATAAAAATATCTATGCAATTACTTCCAGATTTTTTCACACAAGTAATTGTAATCAATAAAAAACTAATTCTGGCCTGAAATTTAAAAACATGAAAGAAATGGTGACAAAATAAATAATCAGGTAACTATTTTCTAAACCAAAATTATCAAATTGCAGATCAGCATCAGCATGTTATGGTCCGTCTAGTAAAAATAATGTGTGAATGTTGCAGCCAACTAGTTTAATCAGCCACTCAATTTATCCCTCGGGGACAGTAACATTTTTCTGGATGAAAAGTACTCTATGTCCTTTTCTGTACCCCTCAAAATTTGTATGCAAATTTCATGATAATCGGTTCAGTATTTAAGATGTGAAAGCGATACAAACAAATTTACTTTCGCATCTATAATATTAGTAAGAATGATATGATAATAGTAAATGACAATTTGCTTTAACACAAGTTTATATTTTAAACTAGCGGCCGCCCGTGACTTCGTCTGCGTGGACAGTTTTTTTCCTATCCCTAGGGAACTATACATTTTTTCTGGATGAAAGGTACCCTATGTCCTTTCCGGCACCCCTGACAACGTGTATGTAAAATTTAATGATGATCGGTTCAGTAGTTACGACTTGAAGGAACAAACAAACGGACTTTTGTATTTATAATATAGTAAGGATAACATAATAATGTTAATAAAAGACATAATTGACAACTTAAATAAAAACAATTGTTTATTCTATGCTTGCCAACTGCCTTGAATAAACAGTATCACATTAATTATTATTCAACTTTGTAAATAATATGGGCTATTGTTACTGTAACGTGATGCACATAGTTAGAATGTTACAGTGAAACTATTAAACTGCATTCTATGTAACATACCTACCAGCATATTTTGCCCCCTTGAAAATTTATATTACAGCTTGACCATAGAGCGATACAACTATGTCAAAATCATGATGAATAACTAAGCAAAGACTGATTAGGTATATTTTGTACTGAAAAATTTTAGTTCCTTTTTATTTAATTTCTAATTTTTCTGGCCAAGCTGTCACTGTCAAAAGAGAATGGATTTTGACAGTTGAGTGTCAATGTATAGCTTTAATTATCACACCAGTAGCGAAGGGTTCATACTAGCTGATTCCCATTGGCTTACCTTATAGAAATCCCTCCCCACCGATTCACTATGCAGATCAAAACATTTTTGTAGAACGCCTTACCTTCGCCATATTTTCACCCCTCACCACTTTCACACAATATACACAGATAATTATAGTATTTCAGTGGTCATGCTATGAGTACTGAGCTGAGTAGAATTAGTTAATACATTCCTGACAGCTCACAACAATAAATTGGTCCTAATATACTCGAAAAGCACCCAGCAAGTTCACTTTTAAGAGACTGGTTCGAGAACATTATCTTGGTTCTCTACGCTAGCTCCCTTGGAAGCTGACCTCCTCTATTACCTACTCACTTAAATAAATATTTGTATTTCAAATGTATGTATGTATATATATTTCGAGAACATTATCTTGGTTCTCTACGCTAGCTCCCTTGGAAGCTGACCTCCTCTATTACCTACTCACTTAAATAAATATTTGTATTTCAAATGTATGTATGTATATATATATATCACAATATATTTAATCTATGTTATGTTATAGTATCTATGTATAATTTGGATATTATTACTTTTATAACCGCTTTATTGCCTGCATATTTTTCACTGTCACATCCCTGGTTGACTGGGAGAGAATGCCTTTTTAGCATTAAGTCCGCCATTTGCTGTATTTTTTTTAGATATAAGCAATAAAGATTAAATAAATAAAAAAAAATACTCCATTCGTTGTAATGAGTTACTTACTTACTTTATGTAACCAAAGTAATTTAAAAAAATAAAAAATCATGTTTGATTCATGACATTTCACAAAAGTCCTAACTCCCCGTTTGCCTACAACACAGATTGTTTTACTGATACCAGTGACCTCATTGTCTGTCAGTAGAATAACAATTATATTAAACACTTGTTAGTGCCTAGATGCATATTGTCATGTACACCCTGTTGTTGTTTGTACAGGACTATAGACTTTATTGTGTTGAACAAAGTGATGTTTTTGGCAGCTCTGCAAGAATCAAATGTACATCTACACATAATCATTCCTTTGTATTGTAACCGAGTCCATTTTAGGCATGGATAGAGAGAGAGATATTATTTATTTACACCAAAAACTACACAAAAGGTACATAACAAAGATTACATAAGGGTACACATCATATTAAAATAAAAAATACAATACATTTACAAAATAAAGCCTTGGGCGTTAGTACAATTATATATTCTGTGCCTTGGGTGAAAAAGGTCCCTGCCTCAGCATAATGTTGCCATGATGACATGGATAGTCATTTAAGGGGCCATACAACGTCAAATACACATTTTTGAGCAACGATTTCACACAGTAGGTAGGTACCCTATTACCATAAGAATAGATGTATTACTCCATAATAGTATAATGTAAACTGTGGTATTACTTGATTTATGGGTCCCGAAAAATAATGTATATTAGATTATAGTACCTACTCAGTTATTGTGATTGGCAAAAACACGATAGGTAACATTTTTCTTGACAAATAAATAGTAAACAAGTGTAAAGTGACCTTAAATTTTGTAGTTTTTCAATGCTGTGCCAACCAATAATAAACCTTTAATTGAAACTTTAATAAAATCAATCTTTTTAGCTAGCTCTAGTTTTGTGATTGACTTTTCCATTAAAAATAGTTTGTTATTAATGAAAAACGATAATTTTGTAAAAAAATTAGATAATTTTTTGTATAAAAATTTCTTCCAGCATTGTATGCCCCCTTAAACAAATCCTTATGAAGAACTAGCATCTGCTGCCCGCGATTTGATTTCCCGTGAGAATTTCGGGAACAATTAGCATAAAGTTGTTCTACAAGATCCTAATTAAAGTTTTTTTATCTAAGAGAATTACAATTCACAGATGCTGATTGTTATCATGGAGGTACCTATCCCAGATCCCTCCTTATACAAGAAAATCCAAGAAAAATATGAACAATATTTTCGACCAAGTAGCTGACAATATTAGACGAGCAAGCTGACGTTTCAATAAAGTAGATAATAATGAGATTCTAAAAATCAGTAAGGGTTACTATCCCGAAATATTTGGATACAAGCCAAGATCTTTACATTTATATGCAAAGTGCCAATTTGCCAATCTAAACCCAGTTAATCTTATCTGGCTATTTTCTCTAATAATCGCAAAATAGACCTTGAAAAGTTTCGCTTCTCGCGTAGTGTGGCCAACTGTTTTATATTTTACGGGACGTCCGTTTTTCAGCTATCATTTTGGCCGTCAATTTTACTTATAATTTTTACTTTTTTGACGCGCTCTGTCCTGTATTTTTTCTTAAATCATACCATAGCTTTTAACTTTTAGATTTTTGCATTCACAATGCTATTTTTATACCATAGCCATAGCCTTGGAAGCTATGACGTAAATCTGGTTAAAAACAAAGACATGATTTTGCTCTGTTATCAAATTATTGAGTTCTTTTGCTCCTGGGTGTAATACCATGTCTCAAGAAGAGAAACTTGCTTGCCTCAAATGTTTGTTTTTACCCAAAATGTCAAACTCCGCCATTGTGTGACGTCACACTTCCACCCTTTATTGTGCAATGCTACAGCGATCCTGCTATGCCTGTGGCAATGATCCCGGTTTGAAATGCTGGTAGGTAGGGGAAAATGTTTGTTGATTAATTCAAGCATATTTTTTCGCGCGAATTGGGAATGTTAAAGGGTTTGAAACTCTTAATATGGGAGGCTTGCATAGTGGTAACCATTTTTTTTTATTTTCGACGGGAATTTCGAAAATATAGCGGTGCACGATGAAACTCGTGTATAGGGGAGCTATAGACGAACAAAAATTGTCTTATGATATAAAGTCCTAAAGCGTAACGTTTTCGATTCGAGATAATTCGGAGAATAAGTTTGGATTTTTATCTATACAGGATCTTACATGGGTTATCTCGAAAACGTTGCGCTTTAGGACCTTATATCATATGACATTTTTATTCATCTTTATGTCCCCTATCGATATACACAGGTTTCATCATGCGCCGCTATATTTCCGAAATCCCCGTCAAAATCTTAAATTATGGTTACCATTTTGCCAGAAAGTTCAAGAGATTATTGTTTATGTATTCTACCCGTTATTTAGTCTCCGTATGACAAGCTCTGTATAGGATTTAATGGTGATGTGATGATTGATGATAGTGATGAAATAGATTTAATACGTGATGTGGTTTGTCCGGAAGTCTTTATTTATTCAATTTAATATTTGTCTATACTCTGAAATAACCTATAGTTGCCAAGTTTACAATAATATCTGAAATAAGCTGGACTTTGGCTCCCGCAATAATGAAATGAAAATTTCCCGTTGCGTCACACCTTGGCAGTGCAACGTCTATTCATCTCACAAAGTACCTACTGGTGGAAATAGTTAAAATACTTCGTGAATTACTTTTATTTCTAGAAACAATGAGTAGAATCCACAAAGATCTGTACTGTACCTACATTAAACGGGAGACAAAAGGCTTTATTTATAGGTACCAAAATTGTTATTGCCGTGACTTATCAGCGCTGGATTTCGTTTCCCGTGTGATAAATATGCAAACGTGTAATCAGAGCCCAGTATTTTTTTTATCCTCAACGGGATGTTGCTTGGCTTTCACCTCACCTGATGTTAAGTGACGATGAGGCCGAAGGTGAAAGCGCACTACACCCGGAATCCTCACCACTGAGGAACTGGCTATCAAACCTCTAACTGCCGGAACATAACAATTTTAAATTGTTGCTATGGCGTCAGACTTATAGGTAAGATGGTGGTAGCTACCCAGGCGGACTTGAAATTGAAATAAGCCCTTACGTACATACATACATACGCTCACGCCTGTTTCTCATGGGGGTAGGCAGAGACTATGGATCGCCACCTGCTACGATCCTTGCACACTTCTTTCGCTTCATTCACATCCATCAATCTTTTCATACATGCCCTGCGGTTTTTGTCACTGCGTACACCAGCCTTTTTTATAATAACCTCTATTTGGCCTGCGTATGTTTTTCTGGGACGCCCTTGTGCAATCGTTCCTTCCACATTCGCTCAATATCTCTTTCGTGATTCGCCTTTCAGGATGAAATAAGCCCTTACATTACAGAATTTTGAATTTTAGATTTAAAATGTACGTACCGCGTCTTTCCCTTGACTCTTATAATTTATTTACGCTTGCCTCAGCCCTCGGCATATCAAACAATACCATCTAGTGATATTACGCAATGTTCAATTTTTGCGATTGCTATTGATAGCAAATTATTGATAATTTGATAACCTTGCGGTAAGTACTTGCTCAAAAATATACTTTGCGTCTGTTCGGAAAGAGAACCGTCGTGGGCTTTGTGCTTGATTACCGTTTTTGTCATGTTGACGGCACTGTTATACGTGATTATAGTGCTACTATCTTGACTTGATAGATACAAAGATACAGCTTGACCATAAAGAGTTGACAAAAATTGAGGGCGCCACTTTCTATGTTAACACGTCAAAATCACGAATAAATTGGCAACACTTACTAAATTTTGTACTGAAAAATTTTAGTTCCATTTTATTTAATTTCAACTCTTTATGGTCAAACTGTAATACAGTGCCGTCAAAATTACAAAACGGTAATCAAGCACAAAGCCCACGACCGACGGTTCTCTTTCCGAACAGACTAAGGATAAGCTAGTGGGTAGAATACGTAACACATCTAGCCATCCAGCGGAATTGATTGATGGCCCTGAGCGCTGGCACGTTCACACTCTAGGTAGCCTAGAGTCTAGGTCAATGTCAATTACGCTATTCCCTACCTACCTATAAATAGAACAGTGCATCTACTATAGGTGCATCGACTAAATTGCACCGCTCCCCCAGTTCCCTACATACTCGTTATAGCATCTTCCTAGATTGAATCTAATCTTCTTCCGCGCACGAGTATTGAAGTATATTCCATTCAAAGTCAAAGTCAAAATGGCTTTATTCAAATAAACTTAATAATTAAGCACTTTTAAATCGTCTTTATTTTCCTACAACCAGGGTTTGAAATTATCAAGATAAATATGCTTCTTGATAATTATCGCGATAATTATCATGATAATTATCCGATAATTATCCGATAATTATCAAACAGATATAAGCCTTGCAATCCTTGTTTGATTGATATTAAATATCATTATTTACGTTTGAAGCATGTAGTTCAGTAAATAAACTATACCATTTTATAATAAAGGAAATTTTTAATTTTTGTTTATAATTTCGTGACTTAATAGTTTCAAACCAAAATAATTACAATTAAATTTGAGTGGCATGTGCATATTATCCTCATTAACCTCGACTACATTAACTGGATGAGGATAGTCTACCTATATCTGAAGAATGAAGAAACATTTGTGATTAAACTTATCAAAGATAATTATCAACCCATATTTATCTTGATAATTATCATTTCAAACTCTGCCTACAACCCATTCCAGACTTTTTAACTGACAAGAAGAACGGGCGCAAGAAACTATAATTATATCATTACAGTTTCTATAATTATATCATTACCAAATAACATGCACATACAACATGCTTATAATAAGCCAATAATTGGCAACAAAGTACTTATACTAGCAAGTTATGCGTAACATCATTTCCAGGCATTTTGATCTTTTAATTAATCGTCTACTTTATAATAACCTTTACCCATTCGTTTTAAATCCATATTTTGTATTGAAAGAATTGAAAGGATTGTTATTTTTTACATTTTAGTCTTTCCTTTATGCAGTCTGTGTATTGCAGTTGTGCCCTTTAATTTTATAAGAAGTATCATTGTTATTGAATTTTCCAGGATATACTTGATATACCTACCCAATGTAGCAATTTCAAAATGGATAAAATTTTTAAAAGTCAAAAATAAAATAAAATATCGTCGCAAACTTGTGGTAATCCTATAAAGATAAAATCATAATATTACCGATTCCGACGAAAAATTATTTGTGTTGCCAATAGGAAATGTCAAAATAAGCCACAAGTATTAAAATTGTTGATTAGATAAATCATTTTATCTAAAGTGCGTTTTTTATCAATTTGCGACGCACTAGGTGGTATAGATTGGGACTTCACTGTTGTTTGCATAACCATATTACCATAGATAACAATATGTTTGATGTTCTAACTCGATAACCAACGAATCCTAAAGTCTTAATCAATAAACAATTAAACACATTATGATAAAAGTATTGTTAAAAATAAATTATAGCGGTAGACGACCACAAACTATGTTTATAATTATCGAACTTGCATGTCAAGACTATCAAGTTATCACTCACGCGGAAGTAGTTTCTTCCGCAAAAGGCCGCCATTTTACTTGTTTTCCCGTTGTTTTTGATCCCAATGTCATATCATGTAAAGACATCCTGAGTATCGTCTTTCGATTTATGTCCATGCAGATAATGTATTTTTTTAATGCACAACGGGATAGTGCTTGGCCTTCACCCCACCTGATGTTAAGTGACGATAAGGCCGAAGGTGGAAGCGCACTACACCCGGAATCCTCATCACTGAGGAACTGGCTATCTTACCTCTAACTGCCGGAACACAACAATTTTCTAATTGTTGTTATGGCGTCAGACTTAGGTAAAATGGTGGTAGCTAGCCAGGCGGACTTGAAATACCACCAACCGTAGATGACCTCTGTAACCTCATACACAGCTTTTGAACTCGGAGTCTTCTGATCCTGAGTCTTATAGACTGTGAAGGTGTGACGTCACATATTGTCGGAAGTTTCACATTTTGGGTAAAAACAAACAACTGAAGAAACCAAGTTTCTCTTCTTGAGACATGGAATTACATCCAGGAGCAAAACAATACGACATAATACTTATTCCTAACACCAAATAACTCAATAATTTGATAACAAAGCAAAAGTGCCAAAGTTCTTGTGTTTGTTTTTACCCAAATTTAGTCCAGATAAGTAATTATATAAATATGATTGTCATCATTATAAGACCCAGATCTCTCCCGCAGGAAAATGTAATCTCGCTTGACAGATTGGTTTCTGTTGAACTGTTCTCGACGGAAATCGCTGCTACCCATTTTCTGGTCCACGAAGGTGATAGATGTTACTATAACTATCAACATCTAACTCTTGAGTCACTTTTTTGGCACTCCTTATTTGTACAGGTTTGGTGCTATGCTACTCTATCGAACAACATCGGCTTCAATACATACGTATTATTTTGCATATTAAATAGGTCAAACAAAGTGTTTGTAATGTAATTATATCCGTTATCCACGATCCAACATGGGTAAAATACTGATATCTGTCTGTTGTGTTGTGGTCTTGTGGCACTGGTATAATTATTTTTACTGTCGCTTTATTAGAATATTAAATACGTAAGAATATGTATATCAACGTTGCGTAAATCATGATTATACAAATATAGAAACAACATGTTTTGTATGTAAATTACTTATCTGTTTACAATTTTCGAGAGTTTTGTTTGCGATCATTGGTTATAGAAAAATTGAAGCAAAGATAACATATCTATGTTTATTTAGAAGTGAAAGTTAAGTATGTCATCTCATTACACCAGCCTCACAAATCCTGGGCAAAGACCTCCCCAAAAATCTCCATGATGATCAGACCCACGTTGTCCGCATCCAGCGGCTTCTCGCCACGAATAATATATTAATACATTTCTTTGAACATTATGTTATGCTAGCTCGAAATCGATTTTATTCGGTTTTTGCAACCGTCGCAAATACGATGTTTTATCGCGCTTTTTAACCACTCAAATTGAGTAGCACTTTATAATCAAATCAGCAAACTAAAAAATCAAAATGTATCTCAAAGAAAAACCTTGGCCATAACTTCGCGTAGAATTTTATGGGAGTCTGCGAGAAAACAGAAGTTAAGGATCTTCTCTCTAAAAATTATATCCAATTAAGTATGTATTTAGATCGATTTCACACTGCAAATAAACCGGTTCTGGACTTGTTTTGAAATGAAGATTAGTGATTAGTCACATGACTTGGCAGGTTTTTTTAGTCTCTGATTGCTAATGATGTAAGTTCTCGGCACTTGCACGTATGCATATAAAAACTGATTTCTATTTTTAACCAACCATATTCATAATTTGACTATATTTTTGTAACAATCGAGTGCGCAGGTAATATATTTTTCCCATGTATGGTTTTGTCGAGTAAAAGTGTATTTAAGTTTAAGTTTCAATTTGTGTTACTTGTATTTATTTTGCTTAGTTTTCTTGTATTTGTGTCATGTTCGTCGATCCTGATGTCATTGCTGTGCTCAGCAGAATACCAGGGCAGGTAGTAGGCCTAGCAAGAGTGAGCAATGACGTGATTCGTGAAAGGTGTGGTCTGAAAGATGATATAGTGACAAGAATTGAGAAAGGAATGCTCCGGTAGTTTGGTCACTTAGAGAGGATGAATGAAAAGCGAATCAAAAGAGATATATTGTGCGAATGTGGAAGGAACGATTGCGCAAGGGTGTCCCAGAAAATAGAGGTTATTATAAAAAAGGCTGGTGTACGCAATGACAAAAACCGCAGGGCATGTATGAAAAGATTGATGGATGTGAATGAAGCGAAAGAATTGTGCAAGGATCGTAGCAGCTTGGTAATCCATAGTCTCTGCCTACACCCCTGGGAAACAGGGCGTGAGTGTATGTATGTATGTAGGCCTATCTTGCTGCTTATACTGAGCTTAGCAGAGTTTTCGTATCACAACGTTGCACATGATTTGTCTCTTTTATGTAAGTACTGTCATGTTGTGTATTCGTTGTGTATGTCTAAAATATGTTTTCTTTTCTTTATTTAGTTATAAGTTGTCCTTATTCCCTTTGCCACTTGAGTGTCCATACTTTTTCTTAAGGAGATCGACCTAGCAAAAATTTATGACAAAGAGATCGACATTTTGATTGTTCCACGGGTTCCACCCACCAAATATTATTCAAGAAAAAAAATTGCATAAGTAAAACTACATTGGGTGCAAAGTGTCAAATCTGTTATCCTTGGCGATCGACCTTGAAACCTCTCTCGATCAACCGGTCGATCGCGATCGGCCGTTTGGCACCTCTGGTCTATATGATGGAGATGACTAAAAAGTAAAAGTAAAAAGTAAAAGCTAAAATCCTGGGAAACCACGCTATGATTATATCAACGCCATCTGTCTGGTCTATAGTTTCGAGGCCAATGCTGTTTAACCTTAACATCAGGAGAGGTGAGGTGAAGGAAGACCAAGCACTATATCCCGTTGTAGATAAATAAATGCAGCTACAGTACGAGGCAAATATCTTGAAATTGGGTGGGGATTCCGCGGAACGCGTATTTTGCGTAGCGGTGAGGGGCGCGCGCTATTGGTCCCTCACAAGAGCACATGTGCTAACTTATCCCCACTCCGTAGAAAAAATTTCAAGATATATGCCTCGTACTGTACACAATAGTTTGAGCAGATTTTTCAACTACACTGGCCTGCAAAACTAAGTACTACAGAGGTCTATTTTCATACAAACGAGGTAACTTTGAAGCATTGGTTCTCCGCCCAGGATTAAACGTGGTGTTATCTGATGATGGCCATCCAGGGAGTGAATGGAGAAGATTCAGATCCCCATACACACCCAATAGATCTGATCGGCATTCTAAGAGCTGTAAGGATAAGAGTTATCAGTTACAGCATTTCCATACATTTTAATGCTATTTTCGTGGTTTTTTTAAACATATCCAAACAGCTCTTAGAATGCTGATCAGATCTATTGGGTGTGTATGGGGATCTGAATCTTCTCCATTCACTCCCTGGATGGCTATCATCAGATCACACCACGTTTAATCCTGGGCGGAGAACCAATGCTTCAAAGTTACCTCGTTTGTAGGAAAATAGACCTCTGTAGTACTTAGTTTTGCAGGCCAGTGTAATTAGAAATGTTGTATCCTGAAGGTTACCAATTTGATTTTAGACAATACTTAAATCAAAACATTGGTAGTGGAGTTGGTGTGATGCGAAATCGAAGTTTCCAAAGTCCATAAAAACAAATCTAACAGCCACTTGAGATAACACGTAATGACACTATCAGAGGATCTTGTTTACTTATCACTATTAAACATTAATGCCAAAAGTGTTCAACGAATCAAGGTTGCATTTCGAGGTCACATAATTTGAATAAACCTGACAATATGAACAAATAAGTTCAGTTAGCATTTAATATGTTTTGTATTATTTATACCTATTTACGGTAGGAATAAATCCGGATTAATCCTAATGATTGGTAACCCTAGTATGGGACCTTAGCCTAAACAAAAAGATGTAACTGTTAATTTATTATTGCTGTTTATTAAGAAAAAAAATACCTACTTCTTCATTTAAAAAAAAAATTGGTGGATATCGCGAATAACTGTATTTAGACGAAGTTATTTTATTTTATAAAAATTTTTCACGCAACCAAAAATTCTAAGTATTTCCTATTTAATGAAAGAGCTACCTACCTAAAAAACCATTTCAGCCAATTTGAATTTTTCAGACATTTCCCTTTCTTTATAAAAAAGTAAATGTCATTGAACTAATATTATTCGAAGTGATACCTACTGAAAGATAAATTAGCAATAAACCGATTGTGTTGTTTACCAGAGTAACTACGCGTGTGGTGTTTCCGACAAACAAGCTGAAGATTAAACTCTCTTTGTTGATAATAAAATCGTATGACATTCTACTATCAGCTCAGCTGTCACTAAAATAGAGATACCAGTTTTTTACTAAAATAGAGATACCAATTTTCAGAGGTGTATGTCTAAATCTGCAACAGCAATTAGGGAACGTACCCATACCATACTACGTGACCCATTTTTTACAATAGGGAACATACATCAATTTTATTTTTGTATCAAAAGTATAATGCGTGAGAAAATTAACTGTAATATTAAAACTTTTCTCTTGCGTTTTTTTCTCGTGATATAGTCACTTAAAGTTAGCACGCAGCAGCAGCCGCTGAAAACAGTCAACATTTGTGACGTCACTTATGCCACGTTTCAGGCGCATCATTATGGAGTTAGCCAAGAATTTTCAAATATCTCCCTAAATATTGCGTTTAAGTACATAAAAATATTATTTCTTATTCGATTTTCTATCGTTATGTGCATTTTATCCGAAAATGAAAAAAAAATATCGGTATTTTCTCCTGTGTGATAAAACTAAATTAATACATATTTATTTTTATTTTTATGTTGCATCATGTTTTTATATGTGTCCGCGCAGCCTTTCAAGCTCAAATTTATCAAAATCGGTGACTTATGCATGTTCTCTATTTTTGCGAAAAAGCGGCAGATTTCCATAGAGGATACTGACTACGTGACGAAACCTAAGCCCCTCCCCCGCCCCTGTGACCAAGCGTGGTATTTTAAAAACCTCACGTCACGTAGTATAAGTATGGGTACGTTCCCTTATTTATATAGTACGCTAAATATTTGTTAAAAGTTGCTAAAAGTAACACAAAATATGTTTTTAAGAATAAATAAGTATAAAATTAAGACATTTCCAGTTTCAATGAATGAGCTCTTTAAACACATTTCTGAGGTGGTGGTGTGACACTGTGACCTTGACCTAAACATGTGTGAGATGTGTGTTATTGCAAAGCGCTGAATACAGACAGACTTTTTGCATTAAAACATTATGAATTATCTTCATCTTCAAACACATTTCTGAGATGACTACACAGTTCAATTAGTTATTTTTTAATCTTATATGTATAAGGTGGTATAGGTTGGAAAACGAAAAAAAAATCATACTCTACTCCCATACAAAATGTATTATTGGTCAGTCAGTTGTCTCACTATGGAAAGGAGAAAAAAATAGATTTTCTTTCTAAGCTCCTTGGAGAAAGTTATTCAATTTAAGCAACATAGCACCTGTTTAAGTATCATCACATCATTTGGTTACCACCTTATTATTTTTGGCTTTTAGAAACTACAGTGAAACTGTATTTTATTCTGAGCTAGCAATTACTGCTTCTTATATTAAAATATTTGTTTTTTTTTTCAGGTAAGTTAAGAAGTCTTTACAAAGTAAATCAGTATTTCTGATTCAGTGGTAAGTAAAGTAACCGGTTTTACCGAAAACTGAAAAAACGGGATTTCGACATTTTGGAAATCATAAATAAACCCCGCGGGCTGATTATCTAATTAAAAACCACCTAGCAACTGGTTGCAGTTCACAGATGATCGTGATCCATTGCTACTTCTTTTTGGGTTAAAAAAACAAACCAAAGAAAAGTGGCAATGTATCTAAATAGTTTAGGTATAGGTCGCTAAATAGTTTCTTTTTAGATAATCAGGGTGCGGGTTTTTGTTCACATACCCGGTTTTTCGGGTTTTTTTTATTTTCTCTCGTGTTACGAAAAAAGTTTCAGCAGCTCATATTGTTTGGATGCTAATAGGACAGTAATTGAAACTAAACCAAAAACTTAGTTTATAATAAAATAATAATTTAACAATATTATGGCTTAACAGATTTATTCGTGTTCTAACATTTTGGTTTTATATTTTAAAATAAATACGTTTCCATCAGTCATCGTCATTACTAACTTATTTTACATTGAAGGCAAAAACACGTTTTTGTCGAAATCGGGACTATCCCCGCAGAATTAAGACGGGTGGCCACACTGGTCGCGGCGGGCGGCTGCTAGTCAACCATTTTAAAAGCATTTTTTACCCACGACGGACGGAACGGAACCACAGAATACGAACGGAGGCGGTATATGCGTTTGGGGTTAGAGGTTGTGCGTTTGTTTGTTTGTGTGTTTGTCTGTTACCATTTTCCTCGGAAACTACTAAGCCGATTTCGATGCGGTTTTTTGCATTCAAAAGGTTTTATTTCAGAGCAGGTTCTTAGACATGTTTCATAGTGGTAGACCACCAGGGGGCTCTGCAGCAACCAGATAAGTCAAGTTTGTCTATTACCATTTTCCTTGAAAACTACTGGGCCGATTTCAATGCGGTTTTTTGCAATCAAAAGGTTTCATTTCTGAGCAGGTTCTTAGATATGTTACATGGTGGTAGACCACCAGGGGGCGCTGCAGCAACCAGATAAGTCGCACTTGAGAAGTTCTCTAAATTTCTCTTCAACTGATTTCGATGCGGTTTTCTGTAATGGGTTTGTAGGTTATCGGCGATGGTTCTCAGATAGATGTTATGGTGTTTAACCGCTAGGGGGCGCTGCAGTTATCAATTTCTCATTTATTTCCAAAGCGGTTTGACCAATTTAGATGCGGTTTTCTGTAATAGTTTTGTAGTTTGTCGGCGATGGTTCTTGGTGTTATGGTGTTCAGCCGCTAGGGGGCGCTGTAGTAATCATTTTCCGAATGGTTTGACCAATTTAGATGCGGTTTTTAGAGTAGATAACGTATGAATTCTTAAAAAAAGTTTAAAATAAAATTGCAAAATTAAAAAATTTGAAAAAACCCACGACGGTAAAAATTTCAACTCCTTATTTAAAAAGACTAAAATAAGTTTTACAAAAATCCCTCGACTAAAAGTGATGTAGGTACTATACATACTTTATCTACCTATTCATAAATTACAAACGCAAGAAAAATCCGTCAGGGGGTGCCATTGCCATTTCTCTAAAGTAACTATAACTGAAAAATATTTGTTCATTTGGGGGCAGGTAATGGCAGCCCCAACGGATTTTTCTTGCGTTTGTAATTGTATCAAACAAGTAGGTAACCTATTGTGTTAGTTTCACGTTTTTTTGCGTCTTTTCACAATGCCCAGATCATTGAAATGTATGTATAGAATCGACCTCGCGCCCCCGATTTTTGCTCCACGCGTTGAGGTCAATTGACCTCAACTCATTTAGTCACTCGCCAACGCTCACCGCGAACGCACGGTGTAATTGTGCCGATAAAAATGCCGACCTGTGTGTTGAAGACGTGCAAAAATCGTGTCACTACGAAGCAAAAAAATTGTGTAGTGACTTATCATCGGTAAGTAAACAAAACATCAACATAAACCATCCAAAACAAATTTTTATACATTATTTCTACTGAGCCGACATTTTGTATGAAAATCATAGATTATGAAAAGTGAACTATACAGATTGTATACGTAGGTACTAAACTAGGATAGGTGAACTAATAGCACAGTTTTACAATATAAGTATATTATTATATTCCGTTAAGAACTGCCTATGATGTAGGACAACACCGCCGCGCGCCGCCACAGTGTAGGTACTTAACTTACGCTGTCAGGCGAAAAATATGTCCAGGGGCTTGTCAAAAAAGAAAAATTAATTAAAAGTGATTATTAATCTTAAATCCCTACTGTATTTTGTTGTCGAGGCACATCCGTGCACAGAACAACTGTGCTCCATTGCCGCAATTACTCATCCCGCTCGAGTGGCAAGGCAAATAGTGAGTTCGAATGTGTACCTACATTACCCCTAGCACGAATATCTATCTTGAAAAAAAAAACGCGCGTAAAAGTGCTCAATAGAGTAATTGTCTATGAGAAAGGAGAGTGGGAAAATTTGTATAGGAAGTGGTCCATGAACCAATAGCGACACTGTTGTTGTATTTATGTAGGGATACCTCAACTACACCCTTATGCAAAGCGGCATCAAAATCTGACTCGGTAGTTTAGAGAAAAAATAAATCAACACAATATGTTTTTGTTACATTTTTTGTTTTGACTATTTTAGACTGAATTATACCTACATCAGTTTTGGCATCGTCGATAGTATAGTGGTTAATGTGTTTTCTCTTAACATATATTTTATATTTTTAATATATTTATGGGTCCAGCTGAAAACCAGCGATGTGGAATAGACTCCACAACACAAGCTGAGCCTGGTCAGACCTTTCGGTCGTCTAATTCTAATTTTTAAGATCTGTATTGTATTGAAATCGCCAAATAAATGCTTACTTTACTAATGCCGTTGACTACCATTTGGATAGGCGCTGTGCCGGCCGGTACGATCCCCAGTACGTTTCAAGTGTTTTTGAATTATAGAATTAATTGATACGATTATTCAACGCTTTAATTTTGAAGGCGCATTTTTAGACGCTAGCTAGTGCATTATCTTCCCTTTTTAATTTCAATTTTATAAGATTTAATTGAAATTATAGATTTTTATTTCAATTCGTTTATTTCTTTAATGCTATGACAGAGTAATTATTATAAGCAGCAGATAAAGCAGAGTATATGTAAAATCGTATTTGCAATTCTTTTTATAATAATATCGTATATGCGATTATTATGATATCAACTAGAACTAGCACTTTGTGAGCTTTTCGCGGTTTCCGGACAAGGATCTGGGTTAGTAAATATTTTCCATGTTGCAATAGAAATATTTTTCCTAATAAAAAAATCTATTCGACGACATCAAATACGGGTACTAAATGCCCATCCTCCTTTTTCAAGTAAGTATTTACATGTACCAATCACCTAATTAAATTGCGTTCTTATTAAATTTTATGCAATTTTATTAAACAATTAGGTATATCCTAATCATTATTATTATTATTACAATGGATACATGGAAAAATATTTTTCCATGTTTCCTTCCATATAGTACCTTATATTTTCCTAATAAAAATCTATTCGACGACACCAAATAATTGTTTGAGTGCGGATACTCAATGCCCATCCTCCTTTTTTTATTTTTCGAGTAAGTATTAACATGTACCTATTACCTAATTAAATTGCGTTCTTACTATAATTTTATGCAATATTATTAAACAAGTAGGTATATCCTAATCATTATGAAGAATGTGTCGCATCTGTGTGCATGCTACTTTTTCTTTGACAACTCACGCTCGCACTGTCCATGCGTAGCCGCCATCTTTGCAATCGCTGCGGCAATTTGTGCCATAGATCTGTCCATTCTAGTTTACATACAGTTCAATGGCCCAGATGTAGGCCTACGTTTATCGTTCACGGTCGCGGTTCAATGTTTTGCATTCCAACGATAGCGCAAACAGCTGCAATTTTGCGAGGTTCACGAATTAGGAATTTGGAAACAACTCAACTTCGATAGGGTGTTTATAATTTCGTTCTTGATCTTAATATACCCGCCAATTGCTAATGCGCAGGAACCTTGTCACATTCAAAACAACTATCAAACCAACACGATAGTAAATAAAGACCAACAGTTTACATAATACCCGTATTTGTTTTGTATCGCGAGGTCTTTACAAGGTCTCGATTCGATAGTGTTATCACAGTTCTGGAGTGATCGGTGTTCCAGTTCAGGATGTTTACAAAGCTGTTTTATCACATATTATTTGTAATCAAAGTCAGTTATTTGGTGTTGGCTGTTACAAGTTGTCAATGTCAAAGAAGTACGCCATCGATTCGCGCGCCCTAATGGGTCCTTCACATGCATCACAGGTCTGGCCTGCAGAATCCTACGAAAAGGCCTTCCGGCCAAATCTCCGCGTATGTAGGGGGAGGCGCGGCCTCTTCTGTCCTCCCTCACTCACTCTCACTCCCAAAACACGTAGAGATTTGGTCGGAAGGCCGCGGGACGCCACGCCTCACTGTTATCCTGCAGGCCGAGTCTGTGCATGTGGAGGACCCACAAGTGCTAGACCTTGTAACGAGAAGAAACGACAAGAAACTGATCAAAGACGTTATAAGGAACGCAATCAAAGATTACTAAATAGACGCAATAGCACAGAATATAGCTCCTTCTCCTCGCGTCGTGTTCCTCATTACTGAGGGTCGTGATTCCGTTTCGTGATGGGAAGTTATTTTTTCTTTGATGATCCCCCTCCATCGATGTCTGTCCTTAGCTTCATGGAGTCATGTATCATGTAGCTTGGTGTTCAGCGTTGAGTGGATTTAGTCAAACCACCTAGATCTCTCGTCGAATCCAACTCGGGTGGGCAGCATTCGGGAAGCTTCGATAAATCTTCTCGCTGACTTGCCTCAGTGTCTCAAGACGAAAGTCTATGAACAGTGTGTGTTGCCAGTGATGACTTACGGCAGTGAAACGTGGTCGCTAACTATGGGTCTCATAAAGGTCACCCAGCGTGCAATGGAGAGAGCCATGCTCGGCGTTTCCCTGCGTGATCGAATCAGAAACGAGGAGATCCGCAGAACTAAAGTAACCGACATCGCTCAAAGGATAGCTCAGCTGAAGTGGCAGTGGGCTGGACACATAGCGAGAAGAACCGATGGCCGTTGGGACGGGGCGGTTCTGGAATGGCGACCGCGCACCGGACGACGCTCCGTGGGTAGGGTAGGCTCCCGAAAAGGTGGACCGACGGGAGGGTGAAGGTTGCAGGAAGCCACTGGATGCGGCCAGCGCAGGACCGATCGTCGTGGAGATCCTTAGGGGAGGTCTATACCCAGCAGTGGGTGTCGTGCGGCTGATATGATGATGATGATGACCTAGTTGGGCTTCGACCTCTCGGCCCTTTGCCATCGACCTTGCCGAAGAATATATAGCAATAGTAGCAATAAAGCTCATCATCATCGTACCAGACCAGTCCATTTAAAATAGCATAGAATGTAATTTCATCAATTTCAGGACTTTGGACAGGGGACTCTGGGAAGGAAGATGTTGCCATAATCTCATGCCACGTTGCTCATGCTTTGCAGGAGTGGAAGATCAGTGTTAGATTGTTTTAATAGGAAAATTTCCTAACACGACGTAATATGATGAGCTAGGAAGGTTGACGTCAACCGTTAAATAAGTACCTGTCTACGTGATTTGTTACCAAGTAATTTATGATATTAGTTCAGGTACTTAACGTTTTTTTGTAATCAGTGTAAGACAAATGTTGCCATGCCATTAGAAAAATGTATTCTTTTGAATGAATAGTTGGAGTAATCGAGTTGTATGAGCTACCTAGCCTAGAAGTAATGAACAGTAATTTTCTGACGAAAACAGTTCAACGACTCCAATCCATCTGCTAAGTGTAGAGATTATTGCAACATATTTCCTCTTCTATGAGAATAATATCATTTTCATGTTTAATGTTTTTGGTGGGAGAAGACGAGTCCATATGGCTTGCTCTGTCCAAAAGTTATCAGTCCTCATGTAGAGCCAAGCTTCTAACTCTACGCGCCCTTACTCTATAAGCCTTAACTTCAAAAACTCTACCTACACTATGGTGTAAGTTGAATAAGGTGAAAATATGTGGCTTTACCATTTCGCTGCATTCATATGGACGTAAAGTGAAAAATTTATTCACTGTTACTTTTCTGATAAACAATAGTTCTTGTAGAGGAGTTTAGTATCTTTAACCGCCTCTATGGTCTAGTCTAGTGGTTCACCCAACCGTGTAAGACGCAGGGGTCCCTAATTTGTACTCGGTTTGGTTGGTGGTAGGGCTTATTTCAAGTCCGCCTAGCCAGCTACCACCATCTTACCTAAGTCTGACGCCATACCAACAATTTCCAACTTGTGTTCCGGCAGTTAGAGGTAAGATAGCCAGTTCCTCAGTGGCGAGGTTTCCGGGTGTAGTGCGCTTCCACCGTCACTTAACATCAGGTGAGGTTAGCCAAGTACACTATCCCGCTGTGTATTAAACAAGTTACTTGCTAAAAATGATATCATTCTTTCACGCGCGCACCTTGGCCTGCCACGCCTGTACGCGCGTGATCGTCAACTGCATGCTTGTGCTACGATTAGAATTTATTGCTTTTCAACAAAAATATATGAGTCTTTATGAAGCATGATGTTAGAATATTGGACTTGATGAAATGATGACTGAATGAAGAAATGAGCCATTTTTCAAGACTTCCTTATGGATGGAACAAGGAGGATGGGCAAATGCGAATTGATGGGCGTAAACTGTAAAATGCAGCTTAGACCAAATTAATACCTACCTATAGTATTGGTATAAATAAAGCCTTTTATAATACAAATATTATTTTGTCCTTTACATTTCAAGTTTATTATCTTGATAATTTTATCTTTTTGTGTCAATGACTGCATTGTCGATAATGGCAGCTTATTGAAAAGTGGTTTGATGTTTGCGAAGTGACAGATAAGCAATAAAAGGATTTGTTTTTAAGCAAAGCGTGCACTCACACCATTAGGGTTGCCAACTCTTCCAGTGAATTTTTCGGGATTTAATGGAAAAAGATCGGGACCGCTAAACAAAATCGGGACTTCTAAAAAAAAACATTTATCATCATAGTTATAATCAAAAGGTAAAAAGTAGGTATATGTATTGTTTTTTTTCAATAGGTTCCTACTGGAAAAAGTGAACTACTTACTAAATTGGTAAGTATATATAAAATAAAAAACGTTTAATTTTTGTTCTTAAAATAATATTTATTTTGGGATTTATCGCATTTCAAAAGATTTTCATTTTTAATTACGTAATCGTTAAATTCAGCACATGTTTCACTAAAGTTAACGCTTATTTGCAATAAATTATTAAAAAGCGCAGTAAAATTGAAAACAACAATAGCAAAACTGGCGGGGTTATAAAATGAAAAATGTAGTTGTCAAAAATCGTGACAATTAGCATCCCGTCAGTACCTACTGTGGTCGGGACCCGGGACATAGGGGCATATAATCGGGACATCCCGATTAAATCGGGACAGTTGACAAGTCAAACAGGGCTTTATAACGTTATCAATTAACAGTAAAAATAACGTTACGTAACGTTATTTTCAATATGATACTTTGATAACGTTATTTTTTTTAACGATACCTAATAACATAACCTTAATATAACGTTAAATTAATGTCGATAACGTTAAAAATAACGTTATTTTTAACGGTAATTTTATAAATATTGCGTATTGTAGGTAGGTACCTCTACTACCTAGTACCTACCGCAGAGATTGATCACGTCACAGCGCGTCAACGTCAATTACACATTGCTTGTAAATATTTTTCTACAGTAACATAATAACGTTATCAAGGAACGAAAAAATAACGTTAAATTCTGTTATACCGTTATTAATTTTACCGTTATTAATTTCCATTTTTAACGTTACTAATTTTTAACGGTATTTGAAGCCCTGGCACAAAATAAACTTTATTCAATTAAATAATCTTAAAAAATTGCACAGTAGGTATTTGAATCTTATTTTTTTCCGAACCCATTCAAGACTTAACTCAAGATAATAAGGAAACTCAAGAATTAACAAATTAATAGATGTGCAAATCCACAGTTGTTGAATATACAAAATAAATATTTAAAACTGTTTTGACATTTTGTGTTACATTAAAAATTACCCAATGCAAATTGGTGTTAACAAACGTACCTACTGTAAATTGAATTTAAAAATCACCTATCTGTTTGTTTGTTTATTTAATCAATGCTATTTCTATTTAAACGTTGACTGTTTATTTACATAAAACTGTACGTCATTCAATAATCACAAACGTGCTAAAACGCGTCTACTTTTCTGTACTTACTTGAATTTTATTTGTGACTTGTAAATTTACATAGATCACAGACCACGCCTTCTTCTGAAGTATAAAAATAACTATAAATAAAGACTAGCTGCCGCCCGCGACTTCGTCTGCGTGGAAAGTTTTTTTGCTATCCCTCGGGAACAATATTGTTTTTCGGGATGAAAAGTACCCTATGTCCTTCTCTGTACTCCTGAGAACGTGTATGCAAAATTTCAAGATGATCGGTTCCGTAGTTAAGACGTGAAGGCGTAACAAACAAACAAACGGACTTTCGCATTTATAATATTACTAGCTTCCGCCCGCGACTTCGTCTACGTGGACAGTTTTTTTGCTATCCCTCGGGAACTGTAAGTTTTTTCTGGATGAAAGGCACCCTATGTCCTTTTCTACACCCCTGACAACGTGTATGCAAAATTTCATGATGATCGGAAAAGGAGTTACGACGACGTGAAGACGTAACAAACAAACAAACGGACTTTCGCATTTATAATATTAGTAAGGATAGTATATATAGTAAGGATGGTATTGAGGTTTGAGACATTTATTTCTCTAAAAGAATTCCACATCAAATCATCACTGCTGGTCATTGATATAATCTCCACGCTTTCGCAGTAGACCAAGTTTTAGAAGACGCTTCTGCAAGATTTAATGCAAGTCCCACAACTGTTTAATCAAGTCCATTGGATACAGCGTCGTAGCTAGGGGCTGGCAAGGGGGCTGGCCAGGGGCGCAATCCTCAGGTGGCGCACTTTTCTGACCCATAGCTAGAAAATAAGTCTACGGGGAGCAAAATTCAAATCTTGCCAGGGACCCTCATTATCCTAGAAATATGTCTTCGGCACAAAATTCAAATCATGCTGGGGATGATCATGACCCTTAGCCATACTAGAATCAATATGCTTTAGCTCTGACGCTCTGATTGGATAATGTGGCATGTGGCATCCATCCATCACTCATAAGTAAATGTTGTGTGTGACGATTTAATGTTTGTTTATCATGTCATACGTCATCTTGTTATCGCAAATATTCTAATGGTTGGTCATAGATTCGCCTCATGCTTGTTAGATCTTCCATTATCATCATAATTGAAGGTGACACTACCTGTTGTTGAATTTTAAGTGTCGAAATGAAACTCTTTTACGGATTGCATTGCAACGCTTATTAATGGTGGCCAGATAATAAGGACACCAGTCGAATTTCACACAAACGAGTTAATTTTGAAGCCCTGGTTCTCCGCCAATCATCATCATCAGCCTATCATCGTCCACTGCTGAACATAGGCCTCTCCGAGTGCACGCCACTGAGCACGATCCGCGGCTATACTCATCCAATTTATGCCAGCCACCCTGCTAAAATCATCGCTCCACCTTGTCTGAGGGCGTCCCACGTACGTTTGCCCATACGCGGTCTCCACTCAAGAACTCGTCTGCCCCAGTGGCCATCGGTTCTACGGCTAATATGGCCGGCCCACTGCCGCTTCAGCTTGCTAATCCTGAGGGCTATCTCGATGACTTTAGTTCTCTGTCGGATCACCTCGTTCCGGACCCGATCTTTCAGAGAAACTCCGAGCATAGCCCTTTCCATAGCTCACTGCGCGACTTTAAATTTTATTTGTGAACCAGCCCTAGCACTCACATATAGTGAGTGTCCACGTTTCAGCTCCGTATGTCATGACAGGCAGGACGCACTGGTTGAAGACTTTCGTCTTTAGACTCTGTGGAATATAGGCGACTCAAAAATTCGACGAAGTTTCCCATATGCTGCCCAGGATTGACCTAAATGTAATCTGTGTATGGCCATCCAGGGAGTGAATGGAGGAGATTCAGATCGCTATACAGACTCAATTGATCTGATCAACATTCTAAGAGATATGGATATGTTTAAAGCAACGTGAAATTAGCATAAAAATGTATGGAAAACCTGAAACTGAAAACTCTGATCCTTATATCTCTTAGAATGCTGATCAGATCAGTTGGGTGTGTATAACGATCTGAATCTCCTCCATTCAATAACAATGTAATAACACCTATATGGGTGTAAATATAATTATGGTCACCTTGAGCCGGTCGTTGCGTTAAGTTATTTACGTGTGATGTTCATGACTCCCTGTGACGTTATTACATAAAATAGCTGCGGAAGTGCAGGCCCGCCGCTAGCTGTTTGAGCGCCCGCGTGCAAGACCGATTATGCCGCCCCTACTACAAGTGGCTGATTTCTTGAAAGATGCCTTTATCTTTGTACCTATAGGCAAGAAAAATAAATTATTTATTTCTATTTAGAGGTCATTCTCGGCATAGCCGTACAAAGGGAGCCAAAAAGCAGCATTAGGCTCGCGAGCCGCGGTTGGCCGCTTCTTCACAAGTGGGTACAAGGATAGAGACATCTTTCAAGCTTCCTGAATTACGTAATGGATCTGGCGTTGTAGCTAGGTTAGGGGCTGGCAAGGAGGGCGTCTGCCAGAGGCCCAGAGCAACTCTCAATTTGCTGACCCATAGCTAGAAAATAGTCTATAAGTATTGGGACGCAAGATTCAAATCTTGCCAGGGTCGCTCATTATCCTAGAAATAAGCATTTTGGGGCGAAAAATTCGACCCTAGCTTCGACGCTTAGATCGGTCGATTAGACGTCGTGCCGCCCGCGTGCGGTGCACGCCTTGCACGCCCGCTTGCGGCGGGCCTGCGGTAGTGTAGCTAGCTATCATTTATTTGCGACGTGTTGATGTAGCTATATATTTGCGACGTGTTGAGCTTTATATTGAACGTGGATACGAAACAATGGACGCTTAGCTTTAGATGCTCCTCCCTTAGCCACCAATAACAAGTAACGTCTGTGTGCGCCCCACCTCAGCCATGGCGTCATAAAAATCATCATATCAGCCGCACGACACCCACTGCTGGGTATAGGCCTCCCCCAAGGATCTCCACGACGATCGGTCCTGCGCTGCCCGCATCCAGCGGCGCACCGCAACCTTTACCCTCACGTCGGTCCACCTTTTCGGGGGCCTACCCACGGAGCGTCGTCCGGTGCGCGGTCGCCATTCAAGAACCTTTCCGCCCCAACGGCCATCAGTTCTCCTCGCTATGTGTCAAGCCCACTGCTACTTCAGCTGCCGCTTCATAAAAATAGCTAATGTGAAATAATACGTTAATGATGGTATGAAGGATCTTCATGGGGCGTTTAGTCGCAGTACGTATACCTATGTACCTTTCGCAAAATGCATCCCTCGCAAAAAATTTACCTTCTTGCAAAATTCACTGCATTTTCTTGCGTAAGCTGCTACTGTTCTACATATACATGGAAAAGTTTTTTTTTTTTACATTAATTGTCGACTAATCCAAGCTTACTCAAAAAATCACGTTTGTTGTGTGGAAGCCCCACTCGGCTCCCACTCCACACACACGGGGTTCTTGGCGACCGCGCACCGAACGACGCTCCGTGGGTAGGCCCTCGACAAGGTGGACCGACGACGTGAGGGTGAAGGGCGCGGTGCGCCGCTGTATGCGGGCAGCGCAGGACCGATCGTCGTGAAGATCCTTGGGGGAGGCCTATACCCAGCAGTGGGTGTCGTGTCGTGCGGCTGATATGATGATGATGATAATTATTGTTTTGTATGGCTGCCAGATCGTCAGAAGTTATTATTTATTATCAACAACATCAATCATAATGAACGAAGCAATCAGAATGATAATTAATGCAATCATTATTATTATTGCCCACACGTAATTTAATTGGTGTAATTAAATAACGTCGATGTGAGATATGAGACAACTACGTTTCATAAAACTACGGTAGTTAATATGTTGGTAAAGGAATTGTGTAATCAAAATAATTACGAAAAAATTTAGTGTAATAAAAACACAACAAATATAGCCCATCTTCCTTATCCATAATGGGCCCTCCACATGCACAGGCCTGGCCTGCAGGATCGTACGGAGAGGCGCGGCCTTCGGGCCAGTGCATATAGAAGGCCCATAAGGAAGGCTTTGGTACGTTATTTGTTTTTTGCGCTTTTCTACAGTTTGGTCATTTAGTAATCTGTGGTTTGGTCCCGTCCCGAAATTGACTGGTGAACTAATAATTTGGGAAAAGATTACTGCAGCGGCTAAACACCATAACGCCTATCACCTATAACCATCGCCGATAACCTATAAACCCATTACAGAATACCGCATCGAAATTACTAGTAGTTTTTGAGAACTTTTTAAGTTGCTGCAGCGCCCCTGGTAGTCTCAGTGGCGAAGGGTTCATACAAGCCGATTCCCATCGGCTTACCTTTTCAAAATCCCACACCACCGATCCACAATGCAGTTCATATTATTATCATACATGTTATTACTTAATAATTTTCACCATTTCGGTAATGCCTACGGTTAATAATTATGGGTTTCTAAGTGTAAAAACGCTCGGCGAAAAACACTCGCTCACCGCGCCGAGCGCAAGGAGCACGCAAGGAAGGAGTATCAAATTCGTTGTCACACAAAACTTCAAGGCAAGCCAACATCCTTTAGCTTTCCTTTTCGTACTGTGTCTTGGCGCGGTTGCCACGGGTAACGGTTGATTGTTATTACTCTGTCTCTTTCTCACCAATGCACACAGTCGCATGCCTTTCGGTTGAAAATAGTGAGAGGTAATCCGCAGCAGGCCGGCTTATAAGTTTTCTGTCTTTCTATTTGAAGCGATTTTAAAGTTTCTTTTCTCTTTCTGTTGGAGAGATGAATGAGTATTTATGATGAAAAATAAACAAAATAAGAATAATACAAGAAAATATATCGCAAATCAGATATTTTTTATTTAGAAGTAGGTATAATTATGTTCGATTTGTTTCGGAATCGGAAGCAGATGTTGGATGTCGTCGAAAGGAAGGAATTTAGTTTTATTAGTAGTATGTGTGCGCCATTATCATTGTTTACGTGCGTGTTTGGTAAAGTGATTATGTATTTTTTTGTATTATCTTATCTTTTTACTTTTTAAGTACCTAATTTTGTGGTTCCCGGCTTACCTTCGCAATAAATTGACCCCTCGCCACTGTAGTCTACCACCATGAAATATATCTATGAACCTGTTCTGAAACAAAACTTTTTGAATGTAAAAAAACTGCATCGCAATCGGCCCAGTAGTTTACGAGGAAAATGGTAACATACAAACAACCTCTAACCACCTATAGGTCAGTAGGGTAATTTAAATCGGATTTAATTCCTACAAAAGGTTTTATTGTTGTTGCCAAATATGTCTGTCCTAGGTTTTCCCCCCCAGCGAAGTTGTGCTTAAGTGGCGGGGGGGTAAAAATGTACCCCAAAAGGGGTATTTTTGCGGTGTTTTTGTTATATCTCGTTTTTCATCAAGATTGTGTAAAAAGATTTTAAAGTTGTTTAAATTCCAAACAATTTGAGGGTATAACGGTTTTGATACGAACGATAGTGTTGGAGACACAAAGCATACCATATTTAATACCACTATCATTTTTCGTTTGCAAAATAACTTTGTTTTTCATAGTGTTTGTATGAATTACAAAGTTATATTTGCGGTTATGGAAAATGTGCTATATCTCTAAAACTGCGAACTATATCTCGTTGAAAACGATTTCGTTGAAAACGATTATTATGATTTACAGCATATATATTTTTTAGATTTTCACTCTCTTATTTCAATAGCATAGGTATATATTTTTTTGATTTTCAATCTCTTATTAGACGTGGGGGACACACGGGGAAATTTCGGTAGAAATCGTGTAACTTAAAAAAATGGTCTAATTTCGAAAAGCTGTGTCTCCAAATCTATCGCTCGTATCAAAACCGTTCTACCCTCAAATTGTTTCATATTTAACCAACTTTAGAACCTTCTTTCACAATTTGATGAACAACCAGTCCTTCCAGGTCAAATCCCCTTTTGTCCGTTCCGTTCCGTTTGTGCTCCGTTCCGTTCCGTCCGCCATGGGTAAAAATACCGGTTATTCTGATTCTGAGAAAGCTATGTCCGAGAATGAGAGATGAAACGGATATCCGGTAACTATCCGGTATCCGGCCTATCCGGCGGCGGCCTTAATACTATCCGGCCGAATACCGGATAACTACGATTAGGCAGAATGGGCATCCGGCCGAAAAAAAAAACTGGAAAAGAAAATAGATTTTTAAGAAATTATTTGTTTTATTTAGTTGTGTCTGTGCGATGCACCAAACGGCTAAGTTCTGCCGGATATCCGGATACCGGATATTCGGCAAACCATTTGGCCGGAGCCAAATGGTTTGCCGAATATCCGGTATCCGGCCAAACTGCTATCCGTTTCATCTGTACCGAGAATTCTCTATTCCCTAGCTTAGGTTAAATTCTCGGATTTACGTTTCCTTGAATTCACCTGCGGGCACAGAATACATAATTGCTGCGGGTGGATTCTTTAGGGTAACAGATCGGAATATCGTTAAAATTTGTTCCGAACGGATCTTTTATAGTATCCACAGAGCAAATGCAATTGATATCCCAGCCAATAACTATGTAGATTTTGAACCAGCACAAACCAGTTAAACGTAAAACTGTAAATACGTCATTAGAAATCAGGTGTAAGGTGCATGTGGTGCAACTATTGATTTCACACATCGGCCTCGAAAGAATCCTCTTGTGTAATTAACTCAGGTACTTTGTATGTTTAGTATACAATACAAGTACTTTAACCCTACGTAAACGTTTAAAAGGTGATGTTTAAACTACACATAGCGAGAAGAACCGATGGCCGTTGGGGCAGAAAGGTTCTGGAATGGCGACCGCGCACCGGACGACGCTCCGTGGGTAGGCCCCCGACAAGGTGGACCGACGTGAGGGTGAAGGTCGCGGAAAGCCAGTGGATGCAGGCAGCGCAGGACCGATCGTCGTGGAGATCCTTAGGGGAGGCCTATACCCAGCAGTGGGTGTCGTGCGGCTGATATGATGATGATGATGTTTAAATTACACCGTCCAACACAAATCGCGCAAAGAAAGCACTTTACACGGAGTAAAAAAAAACACTTTAACCGAGCGAAAGCGAAGCTTCTCCGTTTCAGCATGGGCAAAATCCTTTCGTAGGTAAGTATGTCCGGCTGTCCGTTTGTTCTCATCTACAGGTCGCATTTCTGAACTGATTCTCGTGAAAGGACATCAGGCACATCAGACCCAAAAGTGTATAAGAATAATTCTGTTACCTTTAAGCAATATGTATTATAAGAATCATAAATCAGTGGCAACTTTACTTTTAAACTCCTTCATTTCGCTTAAATTAATTTCTGAAAAATCGAAAGTATTTCGATTAAAAAGGATATCTTTGTCATTGATACTCTGTGGTTTCGGAACATACGCGTGTCATCAATGTCATCTTGAATGACTGACATTGACAGTCAATTGACAGAACACGAAGAAAACGCGAAAGCCGATTGGTCGGCCTGTGGCGGTCTGTCACTTTTCTGTCAATCAACTGTCTCTGTCAGTCATCTATCAAACAGCGTTTTGTTACGACATATGCACATTTCTTCCGTTTTGGCTCTAAAGCAAAAAAAGTATGATCCTGTGCTGATTGATAGATTTTGTTGAATGTTTTAAAAAAATTGTCGCTGGAGATTCGACTTTATGCTTTTAGTGCATTTCGGTATTTCGGTAGAACACCGACTAACCACTAGCGCAGTTATCGAAACGTTTTGGTCGTCGTATAACTAGTGTTGCTGCAATAGTGTCGAGGTTACCAAAAAATAAGTTTCAAACACAGATAACTCTCAAAATATAAAGCTTTGTTTAAATCTGAATATTTTCTATGACTTACTATTTACAAGTCTTAATTTTGGAAAAAACAGAAATGCTATACATTCTTGGGTTTTTTGTCGAAGGTATTTGCCTGATGTCATTTGTGAGCAGGTTCTATAATTTATAGAATTTTTTCGATTCAGTTTTCAGAAATTTTTCAAAATGGCGGAGATAAATGGGGAAAATCATATTTCAGCCATTTCGAAAAATTATCAAAAATGTCACACACGCGAGGTCTAACAGCTCTACAGAGCCACTAGTTTTTTTTTTAATCACCATTATTCCGTATTGGGCTCACATGGTAATGCATGGCCCATCCTCCTTGTCCATCCATAAAGAAGGCCTAAGCTCCAGCAGTGGGGACATTAATCATGCATGGCTAATGTGCAACAGTCCTTGTAGTTGGTCTGGTGATCTGGTCCTGTAAAATAAATGATTCCTTCGGTGGAAGATAGGACCTAATGGTCCGTTCCCACCTGTTCTATTCTATGATCTATTTGCTAGAATCTATGAAATAGATCAATGTTAACTGGCTTTCTATGAGATAGAATAGTCTCTAGAAATAGAAGCTCAATATTAGACTACCTTCAACTTTGATTCTATTCTATATAGAATAGACCAGCAATAGATCCGTGTGAACGGCAGTCGCAGCGGGTACGCAGTCTATTGCACACTTGCCTCTTCAGAATGTCAAGCATATAAAGAGAGCGATAGTGATATTATAATGTTTTTAGAATATTACAGAAAGTATGAGTGCCTGTGGAATAATAAATCGACTGAATATAAGGATAAAATTACGCGTGATCGGGCCTTCGAATTGTTGAAGGAAGATAAGTCAATCCCGGGATTCCCGGGATTAACGGTTGAAGACATAAAATCAAAAAACCTTTTTTATGCCGTTGGAGTATGTTTTCAACCTCTTCTCGTAATATTACACACAGAGCGCGAATAATGCGCTTGAGCAACTCTTGAATTTGGCGCCATATTTAGCCGCTCTGCATCCAACTCAGCCCGAACAGAATCAATCTATCTGATAGAATCGTGTGAACGCTCGACTTATTCCTTTCTATATAGAAAGAGTAGTTCTATGAAATAGATCATAGAATAGAAGAGGTGGGAACGCGCCTTAACAGGCAAGTCCAGTAAAGTGCAATAAAAAAATTCAATAAACGATATTCAAACATGAGTCACATAACTGACATAACACAACAGACCACAGTCTACACGTCGATTATTTATGTCTCCGCCCTGTTGCCAATTCGGTATCAATGACACGGGCGAACTTTGGTCGGCGCGGGCGCTACGTGATTTTAGGACTGGACTCTTCAAGGGCAATCTTGTTTATGGTTGAGTTTTAGCGGGAAAGCTGACTTTTGACACAAAATAGTTAGTCTGTGTGACTTTTGAGAATAAATTTAAGCATCTGTGTTCTAGATGGGAACTGCTCTAGCAGGGCTGCCATACTTCGGGACATATCCTGGTTTGAAGCGTTGTGTCCCGGTATCCCGGTCAGCAAGTAGCATGCAAAAACGCTACCTTCGACCAAAGGAACTCCTTAGTTGCTTTGGTCGAAGTTGGCCTAAGATCGTCTGTTCAAAATATACCTATTATGTTTGTGTGTGGGTGCCGTGCACGGAAAATGCTCCTCTACATTTTGTGACACGAGTCACACACACGAACGAACTTTGCCCGGCACGGGCGCTATGCAATTTTGGGATTGGTCTTAAAACACAATAAATAGTTATTATTGCGTGTTGCGCGTACAACAACAGTTTTGGCTTCTATAAACGGGGTGTGATCTGATGTTGGCAATTCTAAGAATGAATGGCGGAGGCCCATAATGCTAAAGAAACCTAACGGATTAGATGAGTCGCTCAGGGTTGAATAAAAAAAATAACAAAAACAAACTAAAATTACAATCAAAAGTATGGAAAATGTAACACTTAAAACTCCATACGGTCTCCAGTGTAAACGACTCTTCTGATCCGCTAGGGTTTCTTCAGCGATCTGAGCCTCCTCCATTCACTCTTCAGCCAATGGCCATCATCAGATCACACCCCGTTTAATCCTGGGCGGAGAACCAAAGCTTCAAAGTTACCTTGTATGTATGAAAATAGTATGAAAATAGGCCTATGATTCCATACTTTTGCTCGCGAGAGTAGATAGACCCTTTTTATTTTTTCTTAAATATCTTCAATGTACGTACAGACATCAGCCGGTTACAATTTTATTAATGTATACCTAGATAACATAAACGATCTACGTAACATCACCAGCTAATAGGGACTTCCGGTTTCCTCGTTGAGTTGTCTATAAATACACGTGTCGCGACGACCTTGGCCGCTGCTAGGTTTCGCTCGGAAATGAAGATGCAAGACTTCTGATAAAATAAGGGGTTTCTGTATAAAATTACTTTTGTGTTTAGGGGGCGTCCATAAATTACGTGAGGCATTTAGGGGGGGAGGGGGTCGAGCCTAATCTCACACAATCTCAAGTGGGGGAGAGGGGGTCTCGGCAAAAATCACGTAATTTTTTTTCTGCAGGAACAGTATCGCGAAAAAACTAGGTTAAATAACGTTAAACATTTTTTATACCAAAATATGGCTAAATCCTAAACAATAATATTAAATGCAAAGCAAGCAAGCGCAGATTAAGGTAATCACACTAAAAATACACGTTTTGAAAAATCTCACATGAGATTTATAGGGGGGGGGGGAGAGGGTCGAGCCAAATCTCACGACATCTCACCAAGGGGGGAGTGGGGGTCGAAAATTCGCCAAAATCACCTCACGTAATTAATGGACGCCCCCTTATCGACAGTGGACCAGTCTTCATATCACCTACATGCCCCTGCAGCCCCCCTAGCATGAATACCGAAACGCGATGTGATAAGTATAGCCATGGGGTCTCATTACTAACATCAGAAATGGAATTTTAACATTAGTTTATATTTATCTCACTAGATGGCGGTACCTGCTTCGATTTGTCATTGATGTTTTTGTAACATTAAAATACAGAGAAAAAATAACAAGAAACGTTAAAATTGTTTCTTAATAAAAATCACCAAATGCAAAATTGTAGTATAACATTAAAATAAAGGGTTTTTTTAACAAATTTCAATAAATTGTTAGTGACACCTATCGGCAATAATTTGAGCTGATAAGATGCGTGCGTTTTCGTCTTAAAAGCAGTTTTGGACGAGTTATTGATGATTTATGCTACTCGTCCATAGATGGCGCTGTTAAGGTCTTAACATGTCTCAATACGAGCGGGTCGATCTGTGAAAGAGTGAAATCGAACGTAACTCTATACGCTTTGGATTCAAATCAGTGCGCGTTCTAACGCGACGGTTGCGTAGAGGTCGAGCGCCGAATCTTCGATGTTTACATGTTTTTATCTCAGATCAAATAAAAAAGTAAGATGGAGCGTTGCGAACAATAAAGTGAGGCCGGTTTATGATGGTACATGTGTGCGTACAAGGGGGCGGGCGGGGGCCGGGCGGCAGGGTTTTATTATGGAAAGCCAAGGCATAGTTTCGTTACACGTGTGTCGTGCGTGAACAGCCAAGGCATAGTTTTCACGCTTTGTTCGGAAGACTCCGTCTTCCTTTTTTTATTTGGTCTGAGGTTTTTATTAGGTACTTTTCTTCGCTTTCAAATTAGTTAAAACAACTGTTCAATTAAGATTGAAGGAATTAACTTCGCAGATTTTTATGCGTGGTTTTATTATAAACGAATGTTCTATTGCAAATAAACCCAAAAACGAGGTCCAAGGGATATTTTTTGAAATCAAAGGTGGTTATATTTTAACACGTTTTTATTAGGTTGCTTTCGCGTTTGTTTGTGTGTTTCTCCACAAAGTTTGCGAACGATTTTATCCTAGCTTCCCGATGAGCTAAAGACTTGAAACTTTGAACATAGGTCAGAACTGGAAGGCAATGCAATATTATGGTGTCATTGAGCTGATCTGATGATGAAGCCGAAAGGCCATGCCAATATTGAAACCGTGTAACCCCATCAAATTTGGGCTCGTTTAAATCGTCTTGACGAGTTCTTTGTTGGGAAATAGTTTCCAGGGTCTGATGATGGAGCCGGAGGAAGGACAAAGGAACTATTTAATAAAACCACGCTACCCCATCGAGATTGGGCTCGTTTGAATCGTCTTGACGAGTACTTTGTTGGGAAATAGTGTCTGAGGATCTGATGATGGAGCCGGAGGAAGGCCATAGAAACTCTATGATGAAACCATACAACCCCATCGTGTTTGGGCTTGTTAGCATCGTCTTGACGAGTACTCTAATGGGAGATGAAGTCCAGGGTCTGATAATGAAACTGAAAGTCCATGCCATAGGAACTCAATATTGAAACCATGCAACCCCATCGAGTTTGGGCTCGTTTGAATCGTATTGACGAGTACTTTGTTACGAAATAGTTTCCAGGGTCTGATGATGGAGCCGGAAGAAGGCCACTGGGACTCTGTAATAAAACCATGCAACCCCATCGAGTTTGGGCTCGTTTGAATCGTCTTGACGAGTGCTCCGATAGGAGATGGTATATTTTTAGTCTTAGCTCGTTAACTAAAAAGCAGAAAATAAAAATTTACTGAAAAAAAAACTTTTTTAAAAACACGTTTTTAAAACGGACTAAATTATTACAAAAAAATCGGACTAAAAACATTAAAACGGACTAGTAAAAACAGACTAAAAAGTAAAAAATATTAAGATGAATAAATAATGAAAAATATTAGAAAAAATCGGCTCACCCGTAGCAACTTAGACGGAATTCGAACCCGCACCCTTAGGATTCCGGCCCAATGCACTACCAATTATGCTACCAAGCCACTAATGGATTTGGCGAAATTTCATGCTAAAGACAATATGGATGATACATTTTACAAAATGCGCCCCACGTTTTTAGATTTTAAATTTCTGGTTATAAATATTTACAGAAAAAAATATTTTTTACTTTTTAGTCTGTTTTTACTAGTCCGTTTTAATGTTTTTAGCCCGATTTTTTTTTTGTAATAATTTAGTCCGTTTTAAAAACGTGTTTTTAAAAAAGTTTTTTTTTCAGTAAATTTTTATAAATGTTTTCAATTAATTCCATTGTGTATTATTTCAAGTGCATTATATTTTTTTCTATGATAGCTTCACGCGCGTAGTCTTTCAATATTTTGAATTTAATATTGGGATTTGACGTTTGTTAACGTCTTAAAAGCGACGACGTAATTTGTGTTTTATGTCTGCCACTTCAAGATCGGCAATAAACCTGCGGGACTCCGACACCGCTGTTAGTTTTGTTTCAAGCTTTGTGTTGACTTGGCTATCACACTTCACAACCAGTGGCCTACTGACTTGAACATCGTTCGAACGACAGACCTTATTGTGAAAAAGGAAAAACGATTAGAAAACAGAATGCCTGATCAGCACTAATTATCATTCAATAAGTAATATATATTTGCTTCTTGTTAAATATTGCGAAGAATAATGTACTTCATCGGCTTATATTAGACTGGGTGATGTCCTCCTCGACGTGTCCGTCGACGGCGACACACTGGCTATTTCCTATCATGAGCCCGCATGTGACTTGCGAAGCCAAACTTAGTCTTGAAGCAACGGTCGCAGCTCTCGCAGTATAGTTGCCCAGTTGCGTTGTAAGTGTAGTTATAAGTTGGCTTCGGTCGGGTCTTTTTAAGTTGTCGTTTTGCATCCAGATGTTCGAGACGCAGTTCTTCGAAATTTTTCACACCTTCATTGACGCTTCTACGCCACTCAGACCGTTTTAAAGCGAGATGTTCCCAATCATTTGGCGAGATGTTGCACGCTGATAAGTTCCTTTTGAGAACATCTTTGTAACGGAGATATTGTCCGCCAGCATTACGTTTGCCTAATTGTAGCTCGGCATAGAAAGTTGATTTTGGAAGTCTGGTGTCGTCCATGCGCACAAGGTGTCCACACCAACGAAGCTGTCCTGTCATAAGTAGCGCCTCGATACCTTTCATACTGGTTCTGCGCAAAATTTCAGTATTCGAAATACGATCCTGCCACTTAATACGCAGAATTGAACGCAAGTTCTTCATATGGAAAGCATCCAAGCGCTTAATATCGGTTTTATACATAACCCATGTTTCAGAGGCGTATAAAAGTATAGGCAAGATAACTGCACAGTATACACCTAGCTTGGTCTTTAATTTCAGATCATGGGATTTCCAAACTCTTTGATTTAATCTTCCAAAAGCAGCCGCAGCCCTCGCTATTCTGGTAGAAATCTCAGTATCTAGTCTATTGTTATTCTGCAACATACAACCCAGATAACGAAAGGTCTTTACCTCTTCTAGGTTTTTACTACCAAGATTTACGGCGGCGTCACACGCAGATGAGGCCCTGACAGGCTGTTTTAAGATCTGGGTTTTTGACACATTAATTACCAGCCCAAATCTACAGCAAGAGGAATTGAGATGATCCAGAAAGAGCTGCAAGCCGTTCATGGTGTCCGCCATAATACAAACGTCATCAGCATAAAGAATATCCAGTACCGTAATTTGGTGAACGCTTCGTTTTGCTCGAAAGCGAGAAAGGTCAAACACGCCCCTGTCCGTTCTTACATTTAGTGTAATGCCATCATGACAGTGTTGGAGAGCATCATTCATAACGGCAGAAAAATATATAGCAAAGAGTGTGGGAGCCATAACACATCCTTGTTTTACTCCACTCGTCACTGGAAATGCACTGGTAAACGAGTTGTCATGTTGGACCCTTGCAGTCATGCCAACGTGAAATTGCTTAATTAGCTCTACAAACTTGGCAGGGCACCCAACTTTTTCCAGAATGATCCAAAGTGCATCCCTAGGCACCCGATCGAAGGCTTTTTCCAGGTCGATGAAGCACATGAAGAGATCACGGTTTTGTTCTATACTCTTTTCTTGGAGATGTTTTACTACAAAGATCGCGTCCACAGTACCTCTGTTTGGCCGAAAGCCACATTGTGTTTCCGGTAAAACTTGTTCTGCAAGCCCACTGAGCCGTTTATTAATAATGTGAGCGAGGATTTTACCAGCTGTACTTAGTAGTGATATACCCCTATAGGAACTACAGTCGGAGCGATCGCCCTTGCCTTTATAAAGTTTGCATAGAGTGGCATCTTTCCAGGCCTGAGGTATAACTTTTGTCTCCCACACATGAAGAATAAGGTCAAATAACCTGCCCTTAATGTTTGGGCCGCCATATTTAAAAATTTCAGCAGGAAGATTGTCTGATCCAGGTGCTTTTCCATTCTTTAAAGCCAGTATGGCACGGCAAAATTCGTCATAACTGGGAGGCCGCTCCAACTCGCATGCTACGGGATGGCTACTGAGTGAATTACTAATATACGTGAGATCAGCTTCTTGACTGGGCGGATTCAAAACATCAGTAAAGTGTTCAGCCCATCTTTCCAGAACTTCCTTTGGGTCCGTCAGACGCTGCATATGATCTCGCGTATATAGGGGAGCTATGACCCTACGTGATGGACCAAAAACGGAACGAAGACTTTCGTAAAAAGCACCAATTTGGTGGGTATCAGCAAGCATTTGCAGTTCATTTGATTTCAGGCACCACCAACGATCTTTGAGTTCACGTGTTTTAAATTTCAGTTCCTGACTTATCCGCCTACGAGCACCCACATCAGTTTCATTTCTCAGAGCCTTTCTCGCCTCCTCGAAGAGTCGTCGCAAAGTTTCATCGGAGTCGTCGAACCAGTCTTTATTTGTCTTTGTTGGTTTACCGATAACACTTTTGGCCGCATCTTGCAGGGAATCTGCGTATATACGCCATTTATCGTCAACTGAGGCATTTTCTGAGCCTGGGTTAGCTGAATAGGACCCCAATTTGGCGTTGAACTCAGCTCTGATGTCTTCACTATTGATCAGTTTATTGACGGCCAGTTTAGGTGGAACTATATGATTAGCTCTACGTTTTGGTTTTAGCAGAAGTTTCATTTTAGATCTGATCAGACGATGGTCAGTCCAACCCTCAGCACCACGCATGGCTCGCGTTATCATAACGTCTTTAAGATCTCTCCTACGGACAATAATGTAATCAAGCAGATGCCAGTGCTTGGAGCGAGGGTGCATCCAAGAAGTTTTGTACTTATCAGGAAGTCTAAAAAAGGTGTTAGTAATGCTTAAGTTGAATTCTGCACATAACGTAAGAAGCGCGTGACCATTATCATTACATTTTCCGACTCCATGCCGACCCAGAACATCATTCCAAGCTTCGCAGTCAGTTCCGACGCGTGCATTAAAATCTCCCAACAGGATTAGTTTGTCGCACGATGGAACAGTTAGTAGGACTGCTCGAAGTTCATCATAAAACTTTAGTCTGTCTTCATCGGAGGATGTGAGTGTAGGGGCATATATGTTTACAAGATGTAGATATTTATCAACGCCAATATGAATGCGAAGTGTTATTATGCGGTCATTAATACCTTTAGGGATCTCTATTAGAGATTTTGCAATCGAGTTTTTTATTGCGAAGCCTACACCACTAGAAGATATTTCGGTTGCAGGTTTTCCGGCCCAGTAATACGTATAACCGCCTAGCTCCTCTCTAATTTCTCCAGATTCAGCCAGGTGAGTTTCGCTTATTCCAGCAATATCAATATTATAACGGGACAGTTCACGCGCAATCACTGCGGTTTTCCTCTCTGGACACAAGTTGTTGCCGCTGTCCAACAAAGTTCTCACATTCCATGTCGCAATTATCAAAGGTTGTATTCTACATATTTTTCGTTTCTTTCGACCGCAAGTGTTGGTGCCCAGGAGGCCGCGGTTAGCCACTGGGTTAAGGTGAGATGGACTATTTTTAGGCCACCTTTTCTAGGCCCCTCCCCTGATTGGGGAAAGCAGAGCGATCCTAAATAGGGCTGCTTTGTCACTGGACGTGCTGCCGAACCTGTCATCCCATCTCAGCCGATTTCAGGAGCGACCACTCTCGTCCAGCCGCCTACGTGCAGAGAATCAGCTAGCAGCAAGACTCACCAAGGCCTCGCTACTCCCACCAATACTCCATCGCCGCAGGACTTTGATCCTGTATCCAGTAGACGTGCCAGATATGTCATCAGCGCGTGAATATATTTTAGTGGATGAGCAGTTGCGCAGTTGCAAATCCACTCTCTCGTTCCACGTCCTCGATGGCCAATGGATCGGAGACCGATACGATTCGCCAAGGTTGCAGAATGCAGCGACTGACCGCACATCATTATGAAGATCCTGATATGCGCCCTTGAAAGTACGTCGCAGGTACCTTGCTGCATCGCCACAGAAGCCGAGAACAGTGCCTATCGACGGTGTTCGCCTTCCATACCGATGAAGTCTTCGTGTAATAAGCAGGGGATCGCCTGTCATAGCCACGTCCGCAAGATAGCGTGCATGGCCCCCTTCACCAGGTTTAGCCCGCAGGTCGACGCGGTTTACCGGGGTGTGGCCGCTGCGTACACGACAGCTACTTGGAGCCACTGGTGAAGAGATTTAGGAGTGCCTGTAGACCAGGCAGCAACTACCACTTACACAGATGTAAGCCGACCGACAGTCCTGTAAAGGTACTACTACTAGACACCCCCTACACCCCACGACCGATTCTACTGATGTCAGCTAAAGTCTGTTCTTTATTGGAATGATTACAAAAAAATATTATGAACATTTTTTTTCTTAATTACCTATTTTTAAGTAGGTACCTATATCATTATAATAAAATAATACGTAAATTATTATTTAATACTTCCCTCGATCCGTTACCGCATGTAGGTGTAGGTACCTACGTAAATATATAATTAAAAAAAAAATATTAAAAAAAAAGACTGTCCTGCCGTCCTGCTCAAAACGAACTAAAAAGTTAAACAACAACTCTCATCAGAGTTTCATTTTGAATAAAGTAACCCAGTACCTGGATCATCATAACGAGATAAGACACTTTTTCGAGATATTATATCGAGAGACTGCACGCATTTACACCACACAATTTATCGCACGTTCGACCGCGTTTACTGTCATAGTAAAATTAAAGGAAGTAAGTCTCTAATAAGTATATTTTTCAACGTAGTATTGGAGTTATCCACATTGTAGTTTTTGACTTTGTTTTATTTGTTGTTTTAGTAACCATTAACCATTGTTTGTAAAGAGGTTAATAATAAATATTTTATATTTGCTGTCGTGTCAAATCAAATTGTACCTAGGTTTCCATGTATGGGGAGCACCCCTTTAATCTTTTTTTTCTATAAAAATCGTAAAGCGATTTACAGAATACATCTACTTACCAAGTTTCAACTATGTAATCCTGTTTTGTAACACGTTGTAGCTCCAAACAGCTTGTTTGGACTCCTTGAGCGACTGCTGACTGCCTATGTTCCATGACACTGTTGTCTGACTATTATTTTCATAAATTTTGCATAATAATTCAGCAGTTTACGAATTTTCAGCCTTGAGAAAGCTCTTGTACCGACCTCGAAATTCATGTCGAATAGTCATTCATGTATTTTCATAAACTAAGATACTAAAAACGATTTACTATGGTTTTTGTTTTAAATCGGAATAGGTATTTCTTTAAATTATTTTTTAAAATTAGATGCTATACATTAGTAATTTAACCTCTTAATATTCAGCTTTTTGTTGCAAAATCGTGTCAATTCTTTCGTCCTTAACTGACATTTCTTTTTCTTTTTTGTAGTGGTGCGCTATTTTGGAGTAGAGATGACGCTGAGAACGTTTTTTTTTAGAAAATTACATTAGAAGGTATTCCCTATAAAGTTAGGATGTATTCGCAGCAAAATTGATACCTATGGGTTAAATAGTATAATGAGATTTTGCCCATACATGCGAAATTGTATTATGTAGATCGGCATAAAAAAACAAAAAAACGACAAAAATTCACAGATTTCACAGTACCCGCAAGAATCGGAGCATTGAAAATGAACACAAAAATTTACGAAAAACAACAAAATCAAATCAAATTCAAAGTACTATTATATTTTTAGTTAAGTACTATTTATTTTTACGATTGCGATACAAAAAGCGCCCGCTGACTGCCTCGACACAACCGAAAGATTATTAACCGATTTTCAAAATGCCAACGAATGCACTTCTTGTCTGCTTCTGCATCTTTTAACACTATTACCATGACGATCGGTCAATAATCATAAAAGCTACATAACTTTTTATGTTCGGAAACAGCCGTTTTTTCTACAATTCCAAATCTGGTCACAATTATTAACTGATTTTCAGAATTATTTCGCCATTTGGTAGGCTAAACTAATACCCTAGGACCCTTTTTTTTATATTTTCATAAGTCGGTTTTTTTCCCGAAATATTTACAATTTAGTAAACAAACACCCCGCAAAAAACCCGGAATTTTTGGAAGTTTGCAAAATTACAAAAAGTTTGCAAAATTAGAAAAAAATACAATAAATAATAATCCAAAGAATATAATAGGACTTTGCATTTGTTTTGATTTTGGTTTTTCGTATATTGCTGTGTTCATTTTCAATGCTCTGATTCTTGCGGGGACTGTAAAATCTGTGAATTCCTCAAAATTTATCATTTTTTTTAACCGACTTTCAAAATTCTAACTCAAATGCACATCTAGCCTGCATCAGCATCTTTTAACACCATTACCATGACGGTCGGTCAATAATCATAGCAGCTACATCACTTTTAATATACGGAAATACTCGTTTTTCTACAATTCCAAATCTAGAGGGACCACCTACGGGTCACAATTATTAATCAATTTTCAAATTTTTTTCACCATTTTGTAGCTAAACTAATACCCTAGGACCCTTTTTTCATTTTTTCTTAAGTCGGTTTTTTTTCCGAAATATTTATAATTTAGTAAACAAAGACCCCCCAAAAACCCTGATTTTTTCCACATTTTTCAACATTCCAAAAAAAGTTAGTATCTGATTTTAAAAATTCAAACGCTGCCACGTGTCTCGATAAATTTCTCAACTTTGAGTACTATCCCCATCTCGATTCTCTCAAAATCCTCGGAGCTCTGGCCAAAAACACGTCTCAGGCGATTTGCATCTGATAACCATTTTCAATGGTAAAACTAAGTTAGGAGGTGTTGATACTTCATCGTTTATTTGTATCCTATGCACTACTCAAAGTGGTATTTAAATCGTTTGCCTGAGTGTCCGACCGAAACTGGAATTTCGGCCGAAACCGAAACTTATTTTCACACATTAAGTTGACGTATTTTTTACACATTCATGGTTGGTTGGTGGAAGGGTTTGTTTCAAGCACGCTAGGAGTGCACAGATAATTAGAAACACTAGTCGATTTTCATACAAACGAGATAATTTTGAAGCATTAATTCTCCGTCAGGAATTGATCGAGCTCTGATCGTGATCTGATGATGGCTATCCAGGGAGTTTCGGCCAATATTTGGCCGCAACAGAAATTGTGGCCGAAACTAGATTTTCCTGCCGAAACTGGCCGAAACCGAAACTTCGGTCGGTAACTATATTTGTTAAACAATATTTTGCCAAAAACAGTTTTGCTAACTGAAAAATTTGCAATAAGTTGTTTTGACAAACGTTTTTTTGCCAAATGAAGTGTAAAATAATTTGTGGTGTGATATTTTGGGAAACGTTTTTTGCCCATATATTAGTAATCCAAAAATATGACCCCTGCAAACCAGGTTTTCCTATCATGGACCTTTAAGACAAAGAGAGTTGATATTATATTAACTAGCTTCTGCCCGCGACTTCGTCCGCGTGGAAATTAGAGAAAATCCTCAGGGAACCTGAACCAACCAGGATTCGTCCAGCCATTTTTACGCGATTAGGCGGGTCCCCATCAAGCGCGCTGCGTCGCGAGGCAAGACCTTTGCCGCGAGTGGCGGGCTTCGTATGAGGCTTCCCGTTCCGTTCCCTTTCCATTCCCGTTCTCGTCCCGTTCCCGTTCCGGTCCCTTTCCATTTTCGTACCATTTCCGTTCTGTTCCCGTCTAGTTCCCGTCCCACTCCCGTCTAGTTCCCGTCCCTTTCTCGTCCCGTTCCCATTCCGTTCCCTTTCGGTTCCCGTTCCGTTTCCTTTCCTTTCCCGTCTAGTTCCTGTCCCATTCTCGTCCCGTTTCCGTTTTGTTCCCGTTCCGTTCCCTTTCCGTTCCCTTTCTGTTCCCGTCTATTTCCCGTCCCTTTCCCGTCCCGTTCGCGTCCCGTTCGCGTTCCGTTCCCATTCCGTTCCCACCCCCGTTCCTATCCCCGCTCTCGTTCCCGTTCCCGTACCCGTCCTTGTTCCCGTTCCCGTCTCCTGGATGTGCATGTCCAGGTCCAGGTTTATGATGTCACATGTCCACCGCGTTGGACTTCAAAATAAATCTCATTTTCGCAATCACCATCCCATAAAACCTCAAGAACGACCTCCATATCGATTTTTATGTTTACTCACCCCATTTACCCCCTAAGGGGTTGATTTTCAAAATCACAAAATATATGTTAGCCTTTTTTATTTTTAGACGTGCTCCTTCGAAGTTTAAAGTTGTACGTAATGTCTATTTTATATTATTTTTCCATACAAAATTTGAACCCGATTATCACCCCTTTAGGGGTTAAATCATGTCCACCGTGTTGGACTTAAAAATAAATGTATTTTTTGCAATCGTCATCCCAGAAAACCCCAATAACGACATCTATATAATTTTTTTATGTTTACTTACCCATTTACCCCCTTAGGGGTTGATTATCAAAATAACAAAATATATATTTGCATATTCATTTTTAGACGTGCTCCTACCTACGAAGTTTAAAGTTGTAATGTCTATTTTATATTATTTTTCCATACTAAATTTTAACCCCATTTTCACCCCTTTAGGGGTTAAATCTTGTCCACCGTGTTGGACTTCAAAATAAATGTCATTTTTGCAATCGTCATCCTACAAAACCTCGATAACGACATCCATATCTATTTTTAGGTTTTTTTTACCCCTTTTCACTACTAACAAAAACAATATACGTTGCGTTTTTCGTGTATTCCCGTTGTCCCCATTGACCGTGTCCCCATTAATGGGGACAGCGGGAATTCAATAAAATAATTAAATTTATTCCCGTTGTCCCCATTGCGTTGAAATTAAAGGAAGAGTGCCTCAATAGTGAGTTAATCGTGAGATTATTATATGGGTTTAGGTAAGGTTGTGGGTTTGATCCCCGCACAAGACAAATATTTGTATGCATGCATATTTATGGTATAATCTTAATATATAAAATCGTAAACTGAATGACTGACTGACTGATCTATCAACGCACAGCCCAAACCGCTGGACCTAGAGACTTGAAATTTTGCACACAGATACTTTATACAGTGTAGGCATCCACTAAGGAAGGATTTTTGAAAATTCCATCCCTAAGGGGAAGAAATAAGGGATGAAAGTTTGTATGAAAGTCCCTCAGTTTTGAAGCTAGAATCTTCAAATTTTGTGTTTAGGCTGACGATTGAAAATTAATAAGTACGGGTCTCAGCGTTTTTCAAAATTCTACCCCCGAAGGGGTCAAAAGGGGGATGAAGTTGTGTATTAAAGAAAATCCTTCATTTTCGAAGTAAAAATCGCTAAATTTATAATTTAGGCTTATGGATAGAAATCTAAAGCAACGTATATTGTTTTTGTTAGGATTTCAACTCCAAAGGGGATGAAATGGGGGTGAAAAGGGTTAAAAAAACCTAAAAATAGATATGGATGTCGTTATCGGGGTTTTGTGGGATGAAGATTGCAAAAATGACATTTATCTTGAAGTCCAACCACGGTGGACATGATTTAACCCCTAAAGGGGTGAAAATGGGGTTCAAATTTTGTATGGAAAAATAATATAAAATAGACATTACAACTTTAAACTTTGTAGGAGCACATCTAAAAATAAATAGGCAAATAAATATTTTGTTATTTTTTGAAAATCAACCCCTTAGGGGGTAAATGGGGTGAGTAAACATAAAAATCGATATACATGTCGTTATTGGGGTTTTCTGGGATGACGATTGCAAAAATGACATTTATTTTGAAGTACAACACGGTGGACATGATTTAACCCCTAAAGGGGTGAAAATGGGGTCCAAATTTTGTATGGAAAAATTATACAAAATAGACATTACAACTTTAAACTTCATAGGAGCACATCTTAAAATAAATAGGCAAATATATATTTTGTTATTTTGAAAATCAACCTCTTAGGGGGTAAATGGGGTGAGTAAACATAAAAATCGATATAGATGTCGTTCTTGAGGTTTTATGGGATGGTGATTGCGAAAACGAGATTTATTTTGAAGTCCAACGCGGTGGACATGACACATATGGACCTGGACCTGGACATGCACATCCAGGGAACGGGAACAGGAACCGGAACGGGCACGGGAACGGGAACGGGAACGGAACGGACCGGACCGGACCGGACCGGAACGGAACGGAACGGAACGGAGCTGAACGGAACGGAACGGGAACTACAACGGGAACGAGACGGTAACGGGAACTAGAACGGGACGGGTACGGGAACGGGAACGGAAGGGGTACGGGACGAGTATGGGACGGGATCGAACGGGAACGGAATGAAACGGGAATGAAACAGGAATGGAACGGGAACGAAATAGGAACGAAACCGGAATAAAACGGGAACGGAACGGGAATAGAACAGGATGAGAACGGGAACGGGAACAAGAACCGGACGGGAACGGAACGGGAACGTAAGGCGTACGGGACGGTTAGGGTACGTTTACGGGACGGGAATGCAGCGGGATCGGAACGGAAATGGGAACGGGAACGAAACGTGAATGGAACGGGAACGGAACGGGAATATAACGGGACGGGAACGAGAACAGGATGGGAACGGGACATGAACGGGATGGGAACGGGAACGGAAACGGAAGGGGTACGGGACGGTTACGGGACGGGAACGCAAACGGGACGGGAACGGGGAACGGGAGCGGGAGCGGGAGCGGGAGCAGGAGCGGGAACGGGAACTGGAAGCCTTGTGCGAGGCCCGCCACACGCGGCAAATGTCTTGCCTTGCGAGGCAGCGCGCTTGATGGGGACTCGCCTAATCGCGTAAAAATGGCTGGCCGGACCCTGGTTGAAGGTTCCTTAAAAGGATTTCGTCTAATATCCACGCGGACGAAGTCGCGGGCAGAAGCTAGTAATAATATATTTGTTATTATGTATAGTATGTAGCTAGGTATGCATTTCAAAAAAGTATAATGTGTGTGGGTGTAGAATCATAGAAACCTAGAAGTAGTTCTCTTCTTTTAGTTAAGTAGTCAATGTGTAATTCCACATTCAACCGGCGATTTTTCTACCGGTGAATATATTTTCCACTTACAACTGGATTGGATTACTTTGTGTTCCACATTCTTCCGGCACATAAAATTCATTAAATTACTTCCAGTTTCGACTGGCAGTTCATACTTTTTTCAACCAGCTATAAAAAATAGATACATAAATACAATAAAATAAGGTAATCTTATGAATTATAGGTATTTAAAAAATATTTACAAATCATATAATAAGAAATGTTTAAAAAATACCTATTCTCCGTACATCAGCAAAGTACCAGGATCACATAAATATAGAGAAGGTTAACTTAGGCAGTGTGATCATGATCAGGAAGGCCTCTTTCTTTTTTCTTTTATTCTTATTACATCACCGAAGTACCGGGATCGCATAAATGTAGAGAAAGTTAACTTCCATAATTTTCAATCATTTTTTTCAGTCAGTTCACCAATGTTTTAGGTACGGAGAAAAAAAATTACATGGTGAAAATAATTATAAAAGTTAACCTTCTCCATATTTATGTAAGCCTGGTAAAAATATATTACCTATGATGTATTTAATTAAGTAATAGATGCCTCTATGTACTTACTTTACATAAATATAGTGTGTATACTTTACTAACCATTTGTTTATTTGAGTATTGGTTAATTAGCCTCGTTTAAAATAGAAATTATGGGGACAACGATACGTGAAATTTTAACTTCCCGTTGTCCCCATTATGGGGACAAAATCATGGGGACAACGGGAATACAGGTAGATTCCATCCATAATCCTAAATTATAAATTTAGCTAGTTTAACTTCGAAAATGAAGAATTTTCTTCTATACACAACTTCATCCTCCTTTTCACCCATTTGGGGGTAGAATTTTGAAAAACGCTGAGACACGTATTTATAAATTTTCAATCGTCAGCCTAAATACAAAATTTTGAGATCCTAGCTTCAAAACTGAGGGATATTTTACAAACTTTCATCCCCTAGGGATGGAATTTTCAAAAATCCTTAATTAGTGGATACCTACACTGTATAAGTATCTGTGTGCAAAATTTCAAGTCGTGCGTTGATTTGTCAGTCATTTTGGGCTTTTGTTGCCCCATTTACTACCTAAAGGGTTGATTTTCGGAAAACCACGAAACACGTGTTTACTTATTTGTCTTTAGAAGTACTCCTACGAAGTTTCAAGTCGAAATGTCTATTTAATATTTTTTTCCTTATAAACTTTGAACCCCCATTTCACACCTTTAGGGGGGGGAATTTCCAAAAATCCTTTCTTAGTGGATGCCTACACTGTATAAAGTATCTTTGTACAAAATTTCAAGACCCAGCGGTTTGGGCTGTGCGTTGATATGTCAGTCACCTCTTCACTTTTAATCTTACTAATATTATAAATGCGAAAGTCCGTTTGTTTGTTTGTTTGTTACGCCTTCACGTCTTAACTACTGAACCGATCATCATGAAATTTTGCATACACGTTCTCAAGGGTATAGAGAAGGACATAGGGTAAGTACTTTCCATCCCGAAAAACAATATTGTTCCTGAGGGATAGCAAAAAACTTTCCACGCAGACGAAGTCGCGGGCGCCCGCTAGTAAATAAATAAACAAGAAAACGACCACATAAAAAACGTTTTAAAAACCAACATTGCTATTTGAACTGTGGCAGTATCGTCTATCTGTCTCTGTCTGTCACATCATTACTTTCACATGTTGACCTTGAGAACGCCTTTATGCCAAAGTTTGTGTCTGTCTGTAGTACAGTACAACTGTTACCCCCTGGTCACGAAAACGGCGGCGGCGGCGGCGGCGCCGCGTTTAAGAATCTTAAAATCGAGCGGGCTTGGCCGCTCGATTTTAAGATTCTACTGCCTTAAGCTTTGGACAGACTAAAGTGAATTCGCTCGCGTCGCTGCAATTTTGACCACTATTGCTTTGAGTTAGGTGGTCAACAAAACGGGTTACCTACGGCATATCAAATACCAAATAATCGAAAATCAAAATATCGAACACTACATCGAACGCTCAAAACATCGAACGGTTAAAACATCGAACGGTCAAAACATCGAACGTTCAAAATATCGAATTTACAAATAATCGAACGATCAAAATATCGAATGGTTAAAATATCGAACGCTCAATACAAAAAGAATGTAAAAAAACTAGGCTCAATACATCGAATGATTAATTAATCGAAATATATTATTCTCCAAATTTGTTAACTTTTCAGTACAAAAATACTAAATTCACACAATCATAAACTGATAAAACAAGGCTGCTGCTATGAAGTTATAAATAAACTGCTTCGTATACAAAATAAAAACATACAAAACAAAAATAATTCTTATTACCTATTAGGTTAAAAATCTTGGTGTCTTCGATTTCTCGTTAAAAACGTGCTGACACTAAAATAAATTATGAAAATAAAGTATTTCTTCTTTTCAAAGTCATGGACTTATCAAACCACCCTCGTATAGTCTGACGTGCCGTCGACTGTACTTACCCTACCTAGATACCTACCTAATTATTACTACAAAATAGTAATGATTAGTACCTACCTATTAAATAAATACCATTCACAACAGTAGATACCTACCTATCTACTTAGATAGATTAAATATTATGAATTTGAAATCATTGATTAATATTATTAGGTTAAAAATCTTGGTGTCTTCGATTTCTCGTTAAAAACGTGCGGAGGTTCATAAAGCCAATTTAAAGTTAATAATAAGTAGGTAGCACAAGACAATTGTGTTGTGTGTCGTAAGCATTTTTGAATTTGAATTAAAACTCGAGCGATAACAAAACAAACGGAGCGCGGGCGACGTGACGGAGGCCAGTGTTTTCTAACGATAGAACGCCATCTATTGGTGCGTAGAATATTTTAGTTTATTGCTATACATGCGCCATCTATTGGTGAGAAGTGTGCGCTCGGTACCCCATGCCGTGACGTGCTGCGGTGACAGCGCCGCCATCTAGCGTTCTACGAGAAAAACATTTTTAGTAGCCCACTTAGTCGCCTTACGACGGTCCATTTCTTTTGTATGGGATGAGGTATCTGTACTAGTATAGTATTATATTATCTGTGATTGTTATCAAGGAGCCGCAGGTATATCAAAATTTATTGCTATCCATTATCTAGTATTTACTGCAAGGGGTCTCTATCTATTTATTACTTTCAATTTCAGTTCTTTTCATGTGAAAAGAGACTTTGTAAGTTGAGAGCTACGGTATGTTTCTATGTCTCAATTCGATTTGAGTAGATTAGTCTGCTGTGAAGGGGATAGTTTAACAGAAAAGTCAGAGATCAGTAATATTTATTGTCAGAATGAACATACAAGAATAGATTTCCCTCAGTTCTGCTATTCGCTGCAGGGTCCCCCCCGTCATGGAATAGTTGTAGTCCATTTAAGGCCGACGTTGTTAAATTATGGTTTTTGTGCACACCATTCCAGGTGAAGAGTGGCGTACGTATCCAGCCACGAGACAACCACTGCTCTGTCGTCCATTCAAACCCAGTTAAGCGGAAAAAGTTGAAATAAACCGGACTTTGGTTTCTCACCCACGGCTCCGAGGCATAATTAATAGAAAGCAGCCATCGAAGCGTTTCTCTACTAAACAGACTCGCTGCGAGATATTCTAATAGGTACCAGTTAACTCTCAAATCTTTTTAACCCTTAAACTAACCGAAGTATAAGAATCCAGCTATCCGTACTTCGAGTACCAACCTACGAGCTAGATTTATGTTAGATTAATTACCACATTTCTGATATTCGAGGGCAGGCAATTCTTACCCACATAACGCTCTGCGAGTAGTTTTAAGTTTAACCTTTTAAAATAACCCCTTGGGAAAAAGATTAGATTCATAGCTTCGTTTTTCTTCGTGTCCAATCACCGAGTAAATTGGCAGATCTGCGATTACAACGTTTGATGTTTAGTATTGTATAGAATCAACCGTATTTCAATAAAACTGTAGTTTGCTGTAGACTGTACGTTAAGTGTTTATTTATTTCCCCTTGAGTTGTCATTAAGGTGAGTCATTCGCATGAGTTTATTTATTACTTACTGTTTCTTAAGCCAAAAGGCAATAAGAGAGAGAAAAAGACATAACAGTGGGGGGGCGTAGCGAGGTACGGGCAGGAAGGGACAGCTGACTCAGACTTAGATAAGATGGTGGTAGCTAGCCAGGCGGACTTGAAATAAGCCCTACCACCAACCAAACCGAGTACAAATTGTACCCCCCCTGGGAATCGAACCCGGGACCTCTGCGTCTTACACGGGTGGGCGAACCACTAGACCACAGAGGCGGTTAAGTTATGTGTGCTTGAACCGCGATTTGTTTGATCCGAGCAGCACTTCTGTTTGTTTTTTATTCTGTGGTTTGCTTAATAAGAGTTAATCGCCTAACATACATCATCATCATCATCATCATATCAGCCACACGACACCCACTGCTGGGTATAGGCCTCCCCTAAGGATCTCCACAACGATCGGTCCTGCGCTGCCTGCATCTACTGGCTTTCCGCGACCTCCACCAGATCGTCGGTCCACCTTGTCGGGGGCCTACCCACGGAGCGTCGTCCGGTGCGCGGTCGCCATTCCAGAACCTTTCTGCCCCAACGGCCATCGGTTCTTCTCGTACAAATAACATACAATACAATAAAATTAGATGCTATCAACAACTGCTCCTCAATTTTCTAACTCATGGATCCGAGAAATAGACCTTGTTTCCAATTTTCCAGGACGATAAGGTTTTTAATGGAAATCTGGGATAGGGTGTTAGTGAAATGAGGCGACCAAATGATTAATAGGTTTTGAATTTTTCAACACCTACCAGTAAGTGACGAATGAGGAGCTCGATGGCGCAGTGGTTTAGCGCCTGTCTCAGCGATTGCGGAGGTTAAGCAACTTTCGCAGGGGTCTGTCATGGGATGGGTGACCAAAAAAATATTTTCTCGAGCTCCTCCGTGCTTCGGAAGGCATGTTAAGCCGTCGGTTCCGGCTGCATTTGCAGTCGTTAACTGTTTATCACCCACCAATCTGCATTGGGCCTGTCATGGGATGGGTGACCAAAAAAATATTTTCTCGAGCTCCTCCGTGCTTCGGAAGGCACGTTAAGCCGTTGTTCCCGGCTGCATTTGCAGTCGTTAACTGTTTATCACCCACCAATCTGCATTGGGCCTGCGTGGTGGGTTATGGCCCATCCTTCTTAGAGGCGCGGCCTCTTCAGTCCTGCCGCAGGACTGAAGAGGCCGCGCCTCCCCCTAACCTACACACGCTAAGATTTGGCCGAACCGCCGCGGCAGGCTGCGCCTCTCCGTACGATCCTGCAGGCCGGGCCTGTGAATGTGGAGGGCCCATTATACCATTCATTACAAGCCTCGGCATGTATCTTTATCGCTGCCATTTTGTGCGCCGAAGTAATTATTGGGACCTCATTGGCGGAAGAAGTGGTGCGGTGGCTACTGCAAACATGCGCAGTAATATCCTCCAATTTCTCTCACTGCTAAACTTACACGTGCTGCGGCTTATATTTGAGGGTTAAGAACTGGGTGGACCGATGATCCGGTGAAGGTCGCGGTGCGCCGCTGGATGCGGGCAGCGCAGGACCGACCATCGTCGTGGAGATCCTTGGGGGAGGACTGTCGTGCGGCTGACATATTGTCAAAAATGTAATTATTTTCCATTCTTATTGTATTGGTTGGGTATAAAAGTAATGTTTTTTTTTTGTTTGTTTTAGGTCTCAATGCGTGCGAGAGGAAGTCCTTCCTATTTTTAAGGAAAGAGTTACCAGTGAGGTAAGTTTTCCTTTCCATAAGAATCCACCAAAAACAGTTTTTTTTAACCATTGCACATTACACTGCCTTCGGTTTACCACTGCGCTTCTAGCTTTAGCTTTTTGCACTCTTGTTTTTGTTATAGGTAGGTTGCTTTCTCGTTTGTTTTTTAAATTCTTCAGAATTTATACACAGGTTGGTCAAAAGTTCTGTTACTGAGTTTCTTTATCGATTACTGGCCATTAAAACAAATGAAAAGAAAAAATAAAAATGACATATTATTGACATAATGATTATTGACAGTTTTATAAGCTATAATTCCATACCACACGTATATCATATTTTGTTTATTTCACCATGGAATGGGGGTTGAAGGAGAATCGTGTCGCTGTAATTGCTCTGCACAAATGTGGGCAGCCACCGAATATGATTTTCAAGTTGCTACAAAAGTTGAAAATCAACAAGCAATTTATTTATCGCACTATCCATAGGTACAGTAATACCTTGACCGTCGATGACCGAAAAAGATCAGGAAGACCACGCACCGTTCGGACACCAGCTGTGATCAAGGCAGTGAAGGCGAGAATCACGAGAAATCCCGTCCGGAAGCAAAAGTTATTGGCAATACAGATGACTGTGAAGAGAAGTTCCCTTAAAAAAATTATCAATGATGACCTTGGGCTTCACGCTTACCGTAGACGAAAGGGCCATCTGCTAAACGCACGATTGAAGGCTATGAGGTTAGCACGAAGTCGCGCTCTACTAAAGCAGTACGCACAAAACGGCCATCGAAAAATCTTGTTTACTGATGAAAAAATCTTCACAGTCGAAGAAAATTTTAACCGTCAAAATGATAGAGTATACGCTAAGAATAGTAAAGAAGCCAGCATGATTGCTCCGAGGGTCCAACGAGGTCACCACCCCTCATCAGTGATGATTTGGCTGGGGGTGTCCTATTCAGGGCTAAGTAAGGTTCATTTCTGTGAAAAAGGTGTGAAAACTGGCGCTAGAGTCTATCAAGATACCGTTCTGGAACCTGTTGTCAAACCCTTAAGCCACACTTTATTTCAAAACCAGCCATGGGTCTTCCAGCAGGACTCTGCCCCTGCGCACAAAGCAAAATCTACACAAGCATGGTTTCGGGCTAACAACATTGATTTTATCGCGCAGGAAGAATGGCCATCCTCCAGCCCAGACTTAAATCCTCTGGATTATGCCATATGGCAACTTATTGAGGAGAAAGCATGTGCTAAGCCCCACATGAATCTCGACTCTCTTAAGTGCGCTATTCTCAAGGCAGTCGCGGAATTGGATATGGTGGTAGTTCGTGCTGCCATCGATGACTGGCCTCGTCGTCTAAAGGCGTGTATTCATGCCAGAGGCGGTCATTTCGAATAATTTTAATACATGATAATCTTAAATATTTGTGCTTTCATTTGGTATATAATTCATTGTAGCATTATTTGTAAATTTAGTATTATTCATGTTTTCCATAGTTACAGAACTTAGTAACCAACTAGGTAATAAAACTAGCGGCCACCCGCGGTTTCACTCGCGTGGTTCCCGTTCCCGTAGGAATATCGGGATAAAAAGTATCCTATGTTTTAATCCAGGCTATCTACTATCTGTGTGCCAAATTTCAACCAAATCCGTTCAGTAGTTTTTGCGTGATTGAGGAACAAACATCCAAACATCTAAACATCCAAACATCCAAACCCACAAACTTTCACATTTATAATATTAGTAGGATAGATTCATTTTTAGGGTTCCGTACCCAAAGGGTAAAAACGGGACCCTATTACTAAAACTCCGCTGTCCGTCTGTCTGTCTGTCCGTCTGTCTGTCTGTCACCAGGCTGTATCTCATGAACCGTAATAGCTAGACAGTTGAAATTTTCACAGATGATGTATTTCTATTGCCGCTATAACAACAAACACTGAAAACAGAATAAAATAAATATTTAAGGGGGGCTCCCATACAACAAATGTGATTTTTTGCCGTTTTTGGTACGGAACCCTTCGTGCGCGAGTCCAACTCGCACTTGGCCGGTTTTTTAATTTAACACTTCAACGCCCGGAAAATATGACATATTGTATTGTTGTCCGGGCATTGAAGAATTAAAAAAAAAACGATATCATTATATCTTTAACAATAGATGTCTGTTTGTATGTCAGATCGTTCTCGAACGCAATCATTCATTCTACTGCGTGCGTCATTAACAACAGGTAAATAGGACAACAGATTATGAACACTTGACTTGTATTTTAATTATTCTTTATTGCTAATGGCAGCAGCATATACTATACTATGTTTTTACTAAGCAATGATATAACTTTTTTTAATAAACTCGAGAGCAGAAAAATCGCACCACGGGCCTATTTTCATACAAACGAGTTAACTTTGAAGCTCTGGTTCTCCGCCCAGGATTAAACGTGCTCTGATCTGATGATGGCAAATTAAAGAATAAATGGTGGAGGCCCATAATGCTAAGGAAACCTAACGGATTCATTCAGTCGTTTAGCTCAGGGTTAAAGTTAAAAAAATACAAGCTAAAATTACATCAAAAGTATGTAAAATGTAACACTAAAAACCTGATCAGGGGCCGTATTATGACCTCTTAATTCCTGGCAGTTTTCTGACTGGTTATCAATCTATCTCTTTTATTTGCTATACAGCGAGAAAGAGATGTAACAATAGCAATTCATAAACCTGGCAAGTATTAAGAGGTTGTAATACCCCCCCTGCCCCCCCAGGGGCCGTATTACAAGCTCTTAAATCCTGCCAGGTTTATAAATGGCTTAGGTTTCAGCAATCACCAGATATAATGAAATATAACGCCCAAAAAATCGTGAGTACTTATCAGAATTCAATCCCCATTTTAATATGAAATTATTACCAATAAATGTAAAGTTCGCTTACTAAAAAAGGCAAGTATCTTCAGAATAATCGCTGAGCTACCCATAAAGGCCACGCATGCACCAAATATGTACTCGCATTTTATTTAAAAATTTCATCCAAATATGTTACACAATTTTATCCTAATGAATCATTGTTTACCCAAAAAATATAAATGAAGTTCTAAAGGTTTACCGATACACCGTAAAATGTTTACTAAAGGCTATTTATACAAACTCAGGAGTAGGTAAGCCTACTTACCCGGAAAAAGTGAATATTTTATTTTTGTATCTACTGTCCATCAGCCATTTTTAATGTCCCCACTGCAGGGGCACAGGCCTTCCTTATGGGTGGTAAGGAGGATGGGCCATAACCCACCACGCGGGCCCAATGCGGATTGGTGGGTGTTAACGACTGCAAATGCAGCCGGGACCAACGGCTTAACGTGTCTTTCGAAGCACGGAGGAGGTCGAGATAATAAATTTTTGGTCACCCATCCCATGACCGACTCTAGCGAACGTTGCTTAACGTCCGCAATCGCTGGGCCAGGCGCTAAACCACTGCGCCACCGAGCTCCTCCTTGTATCTGTTACCGGCAATGTGTATAATCCGGCATGGTATACAATGCCTGAAACGATCAGGCAATGTATAAATGATATTCATTTTATACATTGCCTAGGCATTGTATACAATGCCTACTGGTCCACCGGCAATGTGTAAAATAAGTTTATTTCTGTTGTCTGTTATAAAAAAATAACCTCGAAATTTATGGCTTACGCTCCGCTGCGCTACGCGCTCGCCTTAAATTTCTAACCTAACCCTACATGAGTAAAGCAGGTTCGATTCCAAACTCAATGAGCCCCCCTCGAGCCCCCCTCGAGCTCCCTTCGAGCCCCCCACGAGCCCCCTCGAGCTCTCATCGAGCCCCCCTCGAGCCCCCTCGACCCCCCCCCCCCTCTCGAGCCCCCTCGAGCCCCCCTCGAGCTTTCCCCGTGCCCCCCTCGATCAAAATCTTTTCATTTTACACATTGCTGGTGGACCAGCAGGCATTGTCTACAATGCCTAAGCATTGTATAGAATGCCTAGGTAATGTGAGAAATAGACAATAATATTCATTCTATTTCATACATTGCCTAAAAGGGCCAGGCATTGTATACAATGCCTGCATTTCATACATTGCCGGTGACATATCTACTAACTACTAGACTAAAATAATTATTTCAAACTAAAGAAAAACTTATATTTTAGCGATATTAAAGCAACCCTGGCAACAGGCCCGGACGACAGCGGGGCTGGGGAAGTAGTTATATAAATGGCGGCATTTGGGACGCGGACAAAGTAGAGTCCGTTCTAGTCAGTTTTATTTATTCTTTTGCCGCCGCGAGACTCAACCAATTTGCCTTCAATATAATATACTTGGTTATATGCATACATTTTATGGCAAACGTAGTAATATATTTGGGTAGTAATGACACAAAACTTTGCTAGTTAAAATTTGGTGCACGCGTGGCCTTTTTGGGTTATAAAAAGTTTTTGTAGTGCAGGCATGACTTAAATAGCCCGAAAGATTTTGGTACAGGTTTTATTTATTTGTACATTTTATATTTTTTTTGGATGAGGCTGTTTGAGGTAACGATTGTTTTTTTTGTGGTCATTAAATTTCATCGCTTTATAAATTGCTGTAGTGACATCTCTTTCTCGTCGTATAGCAAATAAAAGAGATAGCCAGTCAGAAAACTGCCTGGAAATAAGAGGTCATAATACGGCCCCTGAGCCCGTTTCTGAGCGGAGAACCAGAGCTTCAAAGTTACCTCGTTTGTATGAAAATAGGTCTGTGGTGCGATTTTTCTGCTCTCGAGTGTATATATTTGTTACTAAGATTAACTTTCGGGAAGGTTGATTTTCGGATGGGTTGCCAAAGGGGTTTGAAAATGTTTGTATGGAGCGTGGCATAGTCCTCGACCATCATTTTGTGTTTTTTTTTAAATCGTGTTGCATAATGAAACTTGTATATTTCGATTGCGGACATTATAGACGAGCAAAAAATCTTAAATAACGTAATTAGGTCTAAAAGTCGCGTTTTCATAAAAAAACTAAAGTAAACCAACACGTCACGACATATATTTGGACAAAGAGTTTGCAATCATTGCAACATAATTACGATTATTTTAAATCTATAGGTTTCAAAAACCTCTCATAATCGATTCAGCTGGCTTATTAATGGCTATGTTTTTATTAGTGACCGACCGAAGTTTCGGTTTCGGTTTCGGCCAGTTTCGGTAAGAAAAACCAGTTTCGGTCATACTGAACCGAAATCGACTAGTTTTTCTAATTATCCGTCCACCGGCCACCCCTAGCGTGCTTGAAACAAACTCTACCACTAGCCAACAGGGCTTGAAATACCGTTAAAAAAATATAACGATAAATAAAAAATAACGTTAAAAATACCGTTAGAACATTTTATCGGTAAATTTACCGGTAAAATTAACGTTAAAAATACCGTTAAAACATTTTATCGGTAAATTTACCGGTAAAAATAACGTTAAAAGTACTTTACCGGTAAAATTAGCGTTTAACTTTACCGGTACATTATACCGGTAAAATTATCGTTAAAAAAATAACGTTATTAATTAGAATAACGTTAATTTTAAAGTTTAACGGTAAAAAAAGTAAGAAATAACGTTAAAATTAACGTTATTTACTGAAATAACGTTAATTTCAATGTAACGTTATGTAATTTAACGTTATTTATTGACATAACGTTAATTTTAAAATTAACGCTAAAAAAAGTAAAAATTAACGTTATACTTAAAAATAACGTTATCATTCCCTGCTAGCCAACCATGAATGTGTAAAAAATACGTCAACTTAATGTGTGAAAATAAGTTTCGGTTTCGGCCGAAACCGGAACCAGGGCCGAAAGTTCGGTTTCGGTTTCGGCCGGAATTCCAGTTTCGGTCGGAGACTAGTTTTTATACTATATATAGCTCAATTATTTAATATGTTTAAGCGTATCGCGAGTGCATATGAGCGAAAGTGTTAAGTTTACTGCATTAAATTTCAATGCGCTCACCGTTGAAATTCGTAATATTTTTGTCCAAATATCTCTAAAAAGTGATGGGAAACTTTAGACCTAAGTACCTATATGTAAACTTTTTTGCTGGTCTATATGTATGTCCGCATTCGAAAAATTCAAGTTTCAGAGTGCGACGCGCGCGATTTAAAAAAACGGCCAAGTGCGAGTCGGGCTCGCGCACGAAGGGTTACCGTACCAAAAAACGACAAAACATCACGATTGTTGTATGGGAGCCCTCCTTAAATATTTATTTTATTCTGTTTTTAGTATTTGTTGTTATAGCAGCCATAGAAATACATCATCTGTGAACATTTCAACTGTTTACCTGCATTCGTTATTAATATCGAGCAAAAAACGGCAAAATAATCACGTTTGTTGTATGGGAGCCCCCTTAAATATTTATTTTATTCTGTTTTTAGTATTTGTTGTTATATCGGCAAAAGAAATATATCATCTGTAAAAAATTTCAACTGTCTAGCTATCACGGTTCATGAGATACAGCCTGGTGACAGACAGACAGACAGACAGACGGACAGCGGAGTCTTAGTAATAGGGTCCCGTTTTTACCTTTTGGGTACGGAACCCTAAAAAGGCGAACTATCCCACGCTCCATACAAAAATTTTCAAACTCATTTTTTTATTCGATAAAAAATACTTCAATACGCAAAAAAACACTGTTTATCATCCCATTTATCTATTCTTATTATGTAGCCACCTAATAAAATTGATTCCTTCTTTATTTTCACGACACGGACAACATTTTTTTTTTATCAACAATTATTACGCAATTTACATTCATCAAATTGCACAGTATTCATATTATTCAACACATTTCACATTACTACAATTAAAAGTGACGCGACTTGTTAAAAGTAGAAAGCTTCAATTGTAATGTAACTAGGTAATTATTGTTTTCAACTGAAGGTGACCTTTGTAGCGTCAGTTTATATGCAAGCGACCTTATTGTTTTTATTTTGCGTTGTAAAGTATGTTTTGTTAAATAACAATAACAGTAGAGTAAAACAACATAATGATATGAGTTATGTTTGAAAAACTGTTACTGATAGATAACTGAAATAATGACGTGGAGATTAATCCAAAGACACAACGAATATCTATTTTTTTTAACGTGAACTCTTTTGTTATGTACAGTCAATGGCACATCAGACTATACTTGTTAACTTTAAAACCTTCTTTATGCCAAACCGTTTTCGTAGTTCAGTTTAACTACCCGTGCTGTCTTGCATACTTTAAGTAAAGTAAAGGCCCTAAAACATATCCTTGTGGGATACCAAATCGAATAAAACGTGCTTGAGGCTTGCTTTAAGTTTGGTCTGAGGCTTTAAGTAAATAAATATATCATCATAAGTCATCAACAGTCATTGTTTATCATGACTAATATTTTTACAACTTGAAATCAAATGCAGAACCACTGAAGTTCTACGGTAGGATTAATAAACTCTAAAGCCTCTTTAAAGACTACATAAATCTTTTAAGCCTATCTCTTTATCCTTTCAATGTTATGATAACCCAGTTCGTGTCCCCAAGAAGGCAAATTGTCTAGACAAACTACAAGTAGCTAGTACTGCAAGAAAAATCAAAAAATATTTCGTTTTATGTGAATAAAGGAAAAATAAACAAATAAATAATTTGACAGTTCAAGCTCATGGGCCCTATTTTTGAATCGCTCGGCTGGCGTCGAGCGCTCTTTTCTACTATTTTTGAGCGATTCAAAAATAGGGTCCCAGAAAGTTCAGGGACCATCAGTGATACTGATACTATTATTTCTTTGACGAAACTAAATTTTTATTTATCCATTATACAATGTGTTACAAAAACCCCAAAAGTCGAATATGGTAGATAGGGACCATCAAACTGAACTAATTTTACTATGGGATCAACACTGAAAAGTTGATATTTTCGTTATTAACAATTTTTATGAAACAGCTGAAATCTTTTTCGCGATTTCAGAGTTGGTCCCATTGTAAAAGTTGTTCAGTTTGATGGTCCCGATACCATATTCGGCATTAGGGGTTATTTTGTAGCACGTTGTATTATATCATTACCAACTGGTTAAAAATACCCACACAATAAAACCAGACTCTTGTTTTACACTTGTACTATTATGTATTCTGTGGTTTTACTTGACACCATCAGCGTTTAAAAAAAATTAAAAGTAGTTGTGTTCCGGTAGTTAAAGGTATAATTCCTCAGTGATAAGGTTTTCGGGTGTAGTGCGCTTCCACCTTCGGCCTTATAGTCACTTAACATTAGTTGAGGTGAAGGCTATCCCATTAAGCATAAAAAAATAACGTTCATGGAAATAAAATCTAAATCAAAGTTCAAAAGTAATTTCTTACCCACAGGAAAGCATTTGTCTTACCAAAGTTTGTCTCTTTCTTTCAGACTGGCGAACATAATGAAAGAGATAGCGTTACTCCCAGAGAACCTGCTGCAAATGCCCTCAGTGGGCATGGTGAACCAGTGGTACGAGAGGTCGTTCGAGGAGATCATTCAGTTCGAGAAGATGGACCCGGAGCCGCCTGTTTTGACACAGTATGTAAAGTTGTTGATTTTTAGAGATTTTAGCATTCACACTGCTATTTGTACATAATAATACTTACTAAAAATAAACAAGAAATATTCGAAGCGTCACCAGATCATTATTTCAGGGGGGATTCGAACCCTCGACTTTTGGAAGTCTGCTCCAATGCTCTTCGAACTGAGCTACCGAGTCACTAGTGGCATCATCGAAATTCTTCTAGTATATCCTACTCTTTTGTTGCAAGCCAGCGTTATTTCATCAAAATTATACATATAACTGTTTCGCTTCATCGATTGTCAATCATCTGGAAAGATGTTTGAATTGGATTTTGATGTAATTCCTCACATTGATGAAATAACGCTGGCTTGCAGCGAAAGAGTGGGATATACTAGAAGAGATTAAGACGATGCTACTAGGAATATCTGTGTGTCACAATTTGACCCCAATGTTAGGCTGTTGCTCATTATCCCGCGTCATGTTTATCAACACGTGTTGCGCGCCAATTGTTGCCTATTGAATACAAGGCATTAGAAACTTCTAACTGTTCAGGTTTTGCGAACGCCTCGTCCACATCCGAAACCGGCACGCCGACGTGGTTCAAACTATGGCGCAAGGAGTCCTCGAGCTGAAGGAGTCGCATGAGGTAGACGTCGGCACCGAGCACTCGATACAGTACTTCTTGGACCGGTTCTACATGAGCCGGATATCTATTAGGATGCTGATCAACCAGCACAGTGAGTATGGGTACAAGTTTTATTTTCCAGAATAGCATTTTTTGGCGGCCTTGAGCTAAAGGAGTCGCACGAGGTAGACGTCGGCACCGAGCACTCGATACAGTACTTCTTGGACCGGTTCTACATGAGCCGGATATCTATTAGGATGCTGATCAACCAGCACAGTGAGTATGGGTACAAGTTTTATTTTCCAGAATAGCATTTTTTGGCGGCCTTGAGCTAAAGGAGTCGCACGAGGTAGACGTCGGCACCGAGCACTCGATACAGTACTTCTTGGACCGGTTCTACATGAGCCGGATATCTATTAGGATGCTGATCAACCAGCACAGTGAGTATGGGTACAAGTTTTATTTTCCAGAATAGCATTTTTTGGCGGCCTTGAGCTAAAGGAGTCGCACGAGGTAGACGTCGGCACCGAGCACTCGATACAGTACTTCTTGGACCGGTTCTACATGAGCCGGCTAATCAACCAGCACAGTGAGTCGTGAAAAGTATTTTTTTTTGGTGAAGACTCAAAATTGATTGTCAATCGATATACAGCGTGTTAATGAAATATCCCAAAATGGGAAAACCCGATCAAATGAACAACTTTTACTGTGGGATTAACTCTGAAATCGCGAAAAAAAGGCTGTATCATACAAAAAGTTGCTCAATTTGAAGCATTGTTTACACGAGGCTATCACTGGCTTGAAAAATAGACGGGTGCTCTATTCCAGCGTTGCTGGCTTGGCTTGAAAAACTGTTTAGACAAGGCCAATACCAAGCCATCGCTGTGACTGGCAGCCAGCGAAAGAAACGGTTTTCCCAAATAGTCTATCGACATCAGCTAGCACTGCTGGGGCACAGGCCTTCCTTATAGGTGGATAAGGAGGATGGGCCATAACCCACCACGCGGGCCCAGTGCAGATTGGTGGGTGTTTACGACTGCAAATGCAGCCGGGACCAACGGCTTAACGTGCTTTCCGAAGCATGGTGGAGCTCAATTTAATAAATTTTTGGTCTGTCATGGAATAGGTATCCCATGACCGACCCTTGCTAAAGTTGCTTAACCTCCGCAATCGCAGGACCAGGTGCTAAACCACTGTGCCACCGAGCCATAACCACAGAACATATAATAGTACTAATGTACCGAAGCCCATCCGCGCGAGGACAATCAAATAATAAGCTACTCTCGCTGCACGGCAATAAAGTAGAGTTTCAAATTGCACAGCGCTGCGTGCATAATTATAAGCACTTCTCTCTCTGTCGCGAAGCTCTGACTCAACCGACACACGACACCCCTCGTGCGCTAGCTCGACTGAGTCAGCCGCGAGTAGTCTGCTAATATAAAAGTTTCAGCGCGGAGTGAGACCCCTTGCCATAACCGTCTTCTATTCTTTACAGCGCTCCTTTTCGGCGAAGAGCAAGTCAACGCTCGACAAGCATCAGTCAACGGAATCGGCAATGGCGGCCGTCACATCGGCTCCATAGACCCTGCGTGTGACGTAGTAGCTGTAGTCAGAGACGCGTATGAGAACGCAAGGTTTCTATGCGATCGGTACTACTTGGCGTCACCGGAGTTGGAACTGCTGCAAATGGGACGTAAGTACTGCATCGCGGTGTCAAAATTTTCTCTCAAATGTATATAAGGTCCTTCTTAAATAGTGCACATAATTTTAAGGGGTCAATGTACTCATGCATACAAACAACTTTTACTATTATGGTACCAACATTGAAATCGCGAAAAAAAAATCAGCTGTTCCATACATTTTGATCTATTCTATTTAAAATTTTCTATGGAACAGCTGATTATTTTTTCGCGATTTCAATGTTGGTACCGTAGTAAAAGTTGTTTGTATGCATGAGTACATTGACCCCTTAAAATTATGTGCACTATTTTAGAAGGACCTTACATAGACTGTATCTAAGTTGTCTAGGCTGTGCAGCCATAACGGCTCCATAGACCCTGCGTGTAACGTAGTAGCTGTAGTCAGAGATGCCTATGAGATGAGAACGCAAGGTTTCTATGTGATCGGTACTACTTGACGTCTCCGGAGTTGGAGCTACTGCAGATGGGACATGAGTACTGAATCGCGCTGTCAAAATTTTCTCTCAAATGTATATAGACTTTATCTAAGTTGTCTAGCGGTACTACCTGGCGTCACCGGAGTTGGAACTGTTGCAGATGGGATGTGAGTACTGCATCGCGCTATCAAAGATTTCTCTCAGGTGTATATAGACTATCCAATCCAGTTGCAGTCCGTCCAGTCATATTAGGAACTGGTATCCAGAAAGAAAATGCGAATCCAGGGAGTTAAATGTGAGGTGCGTAAACGCCTAGCATCGCGCTATCAATGTTTTGCAGTGTCTAATAGATATTTAATTCTGATAGTATTCTAGCTTTATAGCTTTAGCGGTGTGTTGAGGATCACTTTTTACTGTTAATTAATGTAGCTTTAATGTCTCCCACTCATCTTAAATTAGTTTAAACAATCGTTCTCAACCCTCTGCCAACCGATTCCACATCATATTACTACAGTTACAAAGTCTATTTTTTTTTCTTGCAGTGCCAAGCGACCGACCCATGCCGATAGTTTATGTCCCGTCTCATCTATACCACATGCTGTTTGAGCTCTTCAAGAACGCCATGAGAGCAGTCATGGAACACCATGAAAGCGCACCACCGCCTATACAAGTTAATTTGATCAATGGGAAAGAGGATATATCTGTGAAGGTATGTTGATATTTATTATAAAACCAATTATTCAGCTTCTTTCTCTTTACACACTATCTCTCTCTCTCTCTCTCTCTCTCACACACACACACACATAGACACACACACCGTATATACACCCTTAATTTTTAAGTATATCTAAAAATGAAATGGGGTTTTCAGACCATGAAAATGAACAACTTTTACTATGGGGCCAACCACAGAATCTCTCTCTTCGAGCAAAAAAAAAAATCAGCTGTTCAATGTCAATATCTCATCATCATCATATCAGCCACACGACACCCACTGCTGGGTATAGGCCTCCCCTAAGGATCTCCACGACGATCGGTCCTGCGCTGCCTGCATCCACTGGCTTCCCGCGACCTCCACCCTCCCGTCGGTCCACCTTGTCGGGGGCCTACCCACGGAGCCGAGTCCGGTGCGCGGTCGCCATTCCAGAACCTTTCTGCCCCAACGGCCATCGGTTCTTCTCGCTATGTGTCCCGCCCATTGCCACTTCAGCTGAGCAATCCTTCGAGCGATGTCGGTTACTTTAGTTCTCCTGCGGATCTCCTCGTTTCTGATTTGATCACGTAGGGAAACGCCGAGCATGGCTCTCTCCATTGCACGCTGAGTGACCTTGAGCCTCCTTATGAGACCCATAGTTAGCGGCCACGTTTCACTGCCGTAAGTCATCACTGGCAACACACACTGTTCATAGACTTTCGTCTTGAGACACTGAGGTAAGTCGGACGCGAAGATTTTTCGAAGCTTCCCGAATGCTGCCCACCCGAGTTGGATTCGACGAGAGATCTCTTTCTCGAAGTTGGACCTACCTAACTGGACTGCCTGTCCTAGGTATACGTAATGGTCAACAACTTCAAGTGTAGTGTTCCCAACATGAACTGGAGAGGGTACAACATGGGCATTTGACATAATTTTCGTCTTTTCCATGTTCATCCTAAGACCCACTCTTTGGGAAGCACTACGGAGATCTTCGAGCATTGTGTTCAGGTCTTCCATGGTCTCAGCCATAAGGACTATATCATCGGCAAAACGAAGGTGTGTTAGGTACTGGCCATTAATGTTGATGCCGAGTCCTTTCCAGTCCAAGAGCTTAAAGATGTCCTCCAACGCAGCTGTGAACAGTTTCGGAGAAATAACGTCTCCCTGTCTCACACCACGCTGCAGTTGGATAGGATTTGTGTTCTGGTTCTGTACTCGGATCGTCATGGTGGCATTTTGGTATAAGTACCTCAACACCTCGATATACCTATAGTCCACTTGGCACCTTTGGAGAGACTGCAGCACCGCCCAGGTTTCAATCGAATCAAAGGCTTTCTCATAGTCCACAAACGCCAAGCAAAGTGGCTCATTATACTCCTCAGTCTTCTGTATAACCTGCCGCAGCGTATGGATGTGGTCTATGGTGTTAAAGCCTTTTCGGAACCCGGCTTGTTCGGGAGGTTGGAAGTCGTCGAACTTGCGAGCGAGACGATTCGTAAGGACTGTCGAGAACAACTTATAGACATGACTCAGAAGCGAGATGGGTCTATAGTTCTTTAAGAGGGACTTGTCACCCTTTTTAAAGAACAAGATCACCTCACTTATGTTCCATGTCTTTGGCGTTCTGCCCTGGACGATGACGGAATTAAAGAGCTTCTGGAGGACTTTGAGTATCGGCTTACCGCCCTCTCTCAGAAGTTCTGTAGTGATTCCATCGTCACCCGCCGCCTTGTTGTTTTTCAGCTGTTTGAGAGCCATACTAATCTCGTACAGGCTGACGTCCGGGATATCTTCGGTATAGTGTCGGGTAAGCTTGGCTCTGGGGTCTTTAGCCTTGCTTTCAAATGTCAATATCTACTTGACCAAAATTTATGGAACAGCTGATTATTTTTTGCTCTGATTATGTTTGTCCCATAGACAAAGTTGTTCAACTGAACAACTTGACGGTTTATGCCACACCAGAAAATTTGGGCAGTGTTAAAAAAATTACCCTGTATAAACACTCTCTCTATCATCACATTTACATTTTATCTCTAACAGAGCCAGGCACAAATCCTCTCTTTCTGTTACACACAGACCCAATCGCTCATACTCTTTCTTAAAGACATATAGTGGGGGACGGATAATTAGAAACACCAGTTGATTTTACAAACGAGGTAACTTTGAAGCCTTGGTTCTCCGCCAAGGATTGACCTAGCTGTGATCTGATGATGGCCATCCAGGGAGTGAATGGAGGAGATTTAGATCGCTATACACACCCAATTGATCTGATCAGTATTCTAAGAGATATAAGGATAAAATTCAATTCAAAATTCAAAAATAATTTATTCAGTCTAGGCTGTTATACGCACTTGTGAATGTCATAGAACCTACGCCATCGGTTCGCAAACCCTAAGCGGGAGACCTTGTAACGTTGTGATATGACTTTTATTTTATTTATTTGGTTAATCAATTAAACTGACTGATCTTTTATCAGATGATAGATTTTTCCCATATATTTATTGGCACTGTTTGGGCATTATGTTTAAAAAACCGCGAAATTAGTGTAAAAATGTATGGAAATCCTGAAAGTGAGAATTCTGACTTTTCTATCTTTTAGAATGCTGATCAGATCAGTTGGGTGAGTACAACGATCTAAATTTCCTCCATTCACTCCCTGGATAGCTATCATCAGATCATAGCACGGTACATCCCTTGCAGAAAACCAGGGCTTCAAAGTTACCTCGTATGTATGAAAAAAACACCTGTATCCCTAGACAAAGTTGATGAGTATTGTTCACGCCAACAGAGCGTGCCGGCTTTCTCATTCCCGATCCATCCCGCTCACTCACTCATTCGCAGGAGCCGCGCGCCATTGTCTCTCAGTCGAATCTAAGTACAGTTAAGTTTTCGCAACACGTGCGTGATATTTTGGATAGCTGGCTAGAACCAGCAAAATTCCTCTTAATTTGATAGATTACCGGCCGGTACCTCACAGTTCTCAAGTCTCTTCAACAATAAGTTTAGTGGTAAAAGTGAATCTGGTGTGTGATAGTGACATTGCGTAATAGAACCTGCACAGAGCTTGGTTTGAGGAAACCAAGGACTTCTACCAGCTCAAGCCCACCCACGATTAGTATCGTGGCTTCATCATCGCCGCCTGCTCATCATCTCCCAGCTTTCATCAGCACTTAAGTCCCCTTTCATCTTCTCCTCATCATCCCAACCTTCATCCTCAGCCCACGTCGAATGTGCCTGCATCCAGCAGACACAAGTATATTTGGTTGAAAGTTTACTTGTCTACATAATTTCCCTTAATTCCAGATGTCAGACAGAGGCGGCGGCATACCGCGCAGTGTGACGGACCTCCTGTTCAAGTACATGTACAGCACGGCGCCTCAGCCTTCTAAATCTGACTCGCATACCGTGCCGCTAGCAGGTCAGTACTCAGACTACTCAGTACACAGTAGTTATTCAAATCGAAATTATTGACATGGCTCGTTTAGGTGCAGAATGTCAAAAGCGCAAAACGTCAAAAGTGCATAATGTCCAAAGAGCAAAACGTCAAAAGAGCAGAATGTCAAAAGAGAAAAATGTCCAAAGTGCATAATGTCCAAGAAGCAAAACGTCAAAAGATCAGAACATCAAAACGTTCTAATTATGAGATTTACCAAACCTTTATGATTTAAAACTTATTTTGGTGAATTGGAATACATTAATAAATAAATAAAAAATGAAAATAAAATGTTTTTTTCAATAATTGTACTGCAAAAGTGCCGAAATGTCAGGAAAATCAAAAATCAAACCAAATACTAACTAATTACCAAAGTACTTTCAATAAAACCGCGTTAGTATCCGTTAAAAAGTGTTTTATTTCGTGTCTAGTGAGCGCGTATGCTTCAGATTAATTTTATTTTCGTTATTCATTTATTGGTGGTTTGGTGAATCTCTTAATTGGAATGTTTTGACATTTTGCGCTTTTGACGTTTTGCTCCTTGGACATGATGCGCTTTGGACGATTTGCTCTTTTGACGTTTTGCGATGGCTTGACATTTTGCGCTTTTGACGTTCTGCGCCTAAACGACATGGCTTAAGGACAAAAATTTTAAAAAGTGGGTGACATGTTTTAAAATCATTAATTTAATAAATTTAATGTTTATATTTTTGTTATTATTTTTTGTATAAAACAGCTGATTAATTTTTCTCGATTTCAGAGTTGGTCCTATAATAAAAGTTGTTCAGTTTGATGGTCCCTATTTACCATATTCGGCATTAGGGCATTTTTGTAACACGTTGTATATTCACTTTAAAAATAAATCATTTAATCAAAATAAAATAAATATTTAACAAACGTGATTTTTTTACGGAACCCTTCGTGCGCGAGTCCGACTCGCACTTGGCCGGTTTTTTTTATACTTAGTATTATTGTGCCATCAATGCCTAATATCATTACATTTTATCCGTCTCGCACTTGACTGACTTTTTTACACTTTGTATTATTATGCCATCAATGCCTAACATCATTACATTTTTACCCAGGTTATGGTTACGGGCTACCCATATCCCGGTTGTACGCGCGATACTTCCATGGGGATTTGGTGCTCATGTCCTGCGAGGGATTCGGGACTGAGGCTATTATATACTTGAAGGTAATGTTAATTATAATAAATCTCCATCAGCCATTTTAATGTCCCCACTGCTGGGGCACAGGTCTTCCTTATGAGTGGATAAGGAGGACGGGCCATAACCCACCACGCGGGCCCAATGCGGATTGGTGGGTGTTAACGACTGCAAATGCACCCGGGACCAACGGCTTAACATGCCTTCCGAAGCACGGAGGAGCTCGAGATAATAAATTTTTGGTCACCCATCCCATGACCGACCCTTGCGACCGTTGCTTAACTTTCGCAATCGCTGGGCCAGGCGCTAAACCACTGCGCCACCGAGCTCCTCAATAATTATTATTATTAATTATAATAAATATAAATAGGTAAATATTATACAACATCACAAACATTGCTCTGATTCCAAAGTAAGTAGCTAGGAGCTACAGTACTTTAAGATAAATAATGAACATAAAAGTCATTTACAATTTCAACTTCACTGCAATGAAATAAATATCAACATCATTTCTAAGAAAAGCAAAAACACGAAGTTAGCCGATACCCGTTCCTTATCTTGAAGTACAATAAGAGACAATGGTGGAACTTCAAACACCCAGAACTGAACCAATACAGAAAAGTTCATTTTCCAAATTCACCCAGCCGAGGATCGAACCCGGACCTTAGAGATAGCTACAACTTGAAAACTTGCCAGCGATAACCTGAAATGAGCAGAAAACACTTTATAAAATGTTTTTTTTTTACCTTTTTTAAGTCTGTTTATGAAGACGGTTAAAAACGATCATAAGGATGTTTTTTGTTTTCCACAGGCGCTCTCAAACGAAGCCAACGAGCTCCTCCCAATATTCAACCGAACTTCAACAAAATTCTACAAACCTGTCTCGCAACTAGGAGATTGGTCCGGTTCGCTAAACACAGCTAGCAATTCGTGCAAAAATAGAGACAAAGCGTCGCCTTTAAGCGCGTGTGTTTCTAACATCAACACTCTATAGTTAGAAAACCAAGGGGCAGAATCAGATGCTCCTGAAAAATAGTTAGGCTGTATGGTAGTTGCGCGTTTGCCTTAAAAAAGTGAGACGTCAAAATGACGTTTAGGAATTTTCACCCCCAAAATAGATAAAAACCGGAATTGCTTTCCACACTCTTATTGCAAAAGTATTTTTTGCTTTAAAATCTACGTTCATATTAGTAATTCGTGCAAAAATAGAGATAAAGCATTGCCTCTATCGGCGTGTGTTTCTAACAGTAACACTCTTATAGTTGGAAAATCAAGGGGCAGAATCAGATGCTCCTGAAAAATAGTTAGGCTGTATGGTAAATGCGCGTTTGCTTTAAAAAAGTAAGACGTCAAAATGACGTTTAGGAATTTTCACCCCCAAAATAGATAAAAACCGGAATTGCTTTCCACACTCTTACTGCAAAAGTATTTTTGCTTTAAAATCTACGTTCATATTAGTAATTCGTGCAAAAATAGAGATAAAGCATTGCCTCTATCGGCGTGTGTTTCTAACAGTAACAGTCTATAGTTGGAAAACCAAGGGGCAGAATTAGATGCTCCTGAAAAATAGTTAGGCTGTATGGTAAATGCGCGTTTGCCTTAATAAAGTGAGACGTCAAAATGACGTTTAGGAATTTTCGCCGCCAAAATAGATAAAAACCATAATTAGAATAAGTTTCCACACTCTTATTACAACAATATTTTTGCTTTAAAATCTACGTTTCATGTTTTTCTTAAAAACACTTTTTTTCCAATAGATTTTTGGTAATAAGTGTAGGTACATCCTTTATAGATAGTCGCATTAGTAAAGTAAACCTTGTAAAAACTGAAAGAATACATCGCCTTTAACTAAAGTAAAAATCCTCCCGAAAAATAAATAAATCCCGACAAATAAAAAAAAATAGATACATTAATTGAATTGGCAAATAGTTAAGCTGTATGGTTGTTGCGCGTTTGCCTTAAAGAAGTATAATGTCAAAGTGACAACCTATAATTTTCACGTCACAAGTGACTTTTAGGAGTTTTCACCGAGAGAAAATGACAAATAAGATTCGTTTTCACATTCATATACTAAAATCTAAAATCGAATTGAATAATAGATATTATTTTTTTGCTTTAACTTTCGTATTTTCGTAAGAAAACACTTTTTTTCAATATATTTTTTCGTAGTAAGGCAGCCTCTATAGATAGTCACATTTTTTTTAAGTAATCCTTGCAAAAACGGGGAAAAGCATCGTCATTATTGTCGTCTCTTTCTAACAGCCGCTGTTGTAGAACCAGGGAACTGACGCTCTCGACAAATATTTGAATTGCTGTAGACAAATAGACTGTATGATGGTTGAGTGTTTGCCTTAAAAATGAAATGTCAAAGTGACGTTTGGAATTTTCTTTTTCTGGCAAAATTAGATGACATCGTCCCTTATATTAAATTTTCGCCGTCAAAAGGCAAAATTAGATGAAATTTAAATCTTAATAAAAATGAAGTAGGTAGGTAGGCAAAATAAAAATTTGAATTGCTTTCCATCCCATAGTCTTACTTAACAAAAAAAAATTAGGCCGAATAAAGTATTTTAGATTTTTTGTTTTAAAATCATATTATTATCACATTTCAAAATTTCTATAGATATCCCGTTTTAAAGAGTTCATAAGGTAATGAAATATTGACCTTATGCATTATACATTTAAAGTTGAGAACAGCAATTAAGTATTACACGAATTTTAATAGGAAGTCATTTCTATTTATTAAACCAAATGAAATAGCAGCTCTAACTAAAGAAATGTCTTTAGAAAACTATATTGGTCTCTTTCTCTCATACGTGAGGCGTATAATAATGACAGAGACGCCTATATTTAAATACACACATATTTTACTATTATGTAAGTAACTTTTTTATTTTATTTTTTTATTAATGTGATATTTAGAGGTAAGGATAATGGAACAAGCCAAAAAAGGACTGAATAGGAATGAATTATATATTATATAGTTTCAAAATGATAAAATATATAAATATGAGGAATCAAGAACTAATGCAAATTAAGGACAGACATACAAGATAATTATTTAAAAATTCAAAATGCACTTGAGAGCAAATAAATAGATTTAAAGAAAAGTCCTCGTTCAATTTAAATTGATACATTTCAAAGAGCTTTAAAAATGCTACCATTTTTGCAATTTGCAATTTTAATTCATTACCTCAATTTGATACTGTGTTGAAAAAGTTAAAAAGAAACTTAAATAATACGATTTTTTTTTTCAATAATAGTTTGTCTTTATTAAAGATCGGATTGTATGCAACATAAACAAACCAAAATATGCATGCAAATATGCAATAAAAATAGCTAAAAATGGTAACATAAAATAATATAAAAGACGTTTTTCAAGGTTGTTTTATTTTAAAGGGAAAAAAAGCATAATGCAATATGCATTTGCATAAAATCCGGTCTCAACTCATTATTAAATAACAAATCTGTTACACACCTTATAAAAAATATCTTTAATCATTTTGAAACTGTAAAATATACAGGGTGAAGATATTAAAATTTTATTACTCTACTAATATTTAATAGAAAATATCATGATACTTTAGTAGTTAGCGCATTAGCAATGTAAAAGTGGACAGTGTGGGTGTATGTATGTTTGTCATGTATATTATCTTTAGGCGTCCTACAAAATGTATGTATACAGGGTGTTAATTTAATCTCATACCTAGGGAAGTTTTGAAATTAAAGATTAGTTTTTTGTTCTGTTATATTAACACACTGTATTTAAGACAAAAAACAAGCTAGCTTTATACATATAGTTTTTTGTTTTGATTAAAATTAAAAAAATAAAATTATTTTGATATTTTTTTGAGCTACCGGGCTTTATTTTTTTTAAAACAATTATAAATAATCATATTTGTACTTTTCCTTAAAATTTTCTTATTATCAAAATATTTAATACATAAGTGGAATTATTTGTATGTACATATTTTTTCTTATCAATATAACATTTTTTTTTTATTTTTTTTTACTAGCAACACTTGGTATTGGCATACAATAGTAGTCAAGTGTTGCCATAAAAAACGGCTCCCCCATTATTTTTTACTCCTTTTTCTATCAGACTGTAACCTAAATCTAGTAATAACACAGAATACATAATAGTACAAGTACAGAAGATCCACTCCGCAAAGTCATTTAAATAAATAACGACTCTATTCCATACCCAATATAGTGCAATTCAGGTTACACGCCGCTCTCTTGCCTACAGTTATATTCACCTAGAAGTTGCCTCTCTTTCTATCGCGTAGCTCTTATCTCTTCTAACGACTTCAGGGTTTCTTCTTTTAAATAATAATTAAATAACTGGTAGTTAATTTATTACAAGTTATGTGTTTGTGAAATAATGTGTAGTTAAATACGTTTAAAAAAACATAGGCTAGGTACAGTCAACGCCACATCAGACTATACATGCTGGCTTTAAACCAATTGGCTTTATTACGAAATGAAATTGTAATTATAATTAATTTTATTTCGAAAGTAGGTAGGTAAGTAAGTACCTACCTAATCTATAAATTATTATTTCAATAGTTAAGATTGTTAAGCAAATAAGACAAGTAAATACCTAAGAATAAACGGATACTAGTTACTAACTAGGAACCTAGTAGTAGTCAAGCACTTCTTACGTTTTGATGTCGTTTGGAACTTTTGGAAGAGTGAAAAACATGAGGTTCGGATCCTTTTTATTCGTATCAAGGCATACTATCGAAATCGAACTGCTAATGTGCGACCCAGCCGGCACGCGGTAGCCCTCTGAAATTAGTCCGTCCGGACGGACCCGCTACCTACTTGTAGCTTTGTACCTAAAGCGCGGAGTGCGCCTAGCCTGGTAATAATATATTTTTGTGACCCTTGATCTAAAAGTATGTTATTTCTTCTAAAAATAAATAAAAAAGGGTATATTTCACTTAAGTATAATAAATTGTGTTCAAAATAAACTTGACAAATGTATTGTAAAAAAAAATGAGATTTTTGTGTGTCTTGAAAAAAAAATTGGTTTAGTATTACTAAGGACAATGAGTTTTAACTTATCTTAAATTTTTTTGTTAAATAGATGTGATTGGCTTATTCATAATAATATTTATGTATTCGATTTTGTACAACATTTAATATAGTACGTCTTTTTCTTTCTTTTAAGGGGCGGTAATAGGAAAACATGGTTTGCGCGGGCCATTTTTTTATATAGAAAACGTAAACTTGTAGCCACCAAAAAAATCATACGACAAGCTAAAAAGTTTCTCTAGTTGCTACAAACATAAAATTGTGTATAAACCTAACAGATGATTGTAGAAAAAAATCAGAATATCACCAAAAGCGCTTGGCGCGGGTTATATTTTTGGCGTAAATAATAACGGAAACGTATTGAATTCTACATCAAAATACACCTTAACGTACTGTGCAGTTGCTCCAATAACTTTTTTTCAAGAAAAATAATTGTGCTAAAAATAATGATGAAAAAACAACAAAAATAATCGAAAAGGTGCAGAAGTGAGGTTATTTTCCATACTCTTTACACGTAAAGAAAAAGAGAGAGACAAATGATTTCGCGTAAGGGAGCCTTAAGCTAGAAAAAGGATAGCAGTCACTTTGACAATTAGAAAATGCACACAATTTTCAACTTTATTAAACTAATAATAAAGCATACTTTAAAAATCACATTCTTACATGATTTTAGGTTATTCATATGCTATCCTTGTTCATACCTTATAGAAAGAGTGAGATGCATACTTAAACTGCCCTTACTATCAAAATAAAAAATAAGTTATGTCTTGAGTAACCAAAAATATTGTTTAGCAATAATATTCCTTACTGCTTATGTCTTAAAGCATTATATTCCGTAGCAAAGTTATTGTTTAGACAGGTATTAACTTATTCTTAATTTTATTAGAAAGGCAGTAATGAATATTGGCAAAATCGAAATAATATGGTCAGTACAAACTATGTGTATCATGAATAAAAGTCGTGCCTGCGATGAGAAATTGTATACTACACTAGCCTGCAAAACTGAGTACTACAGAGGTCTATTTTCATACAAACGAGGTAACTTTGAAGCTTTGGTTCTCCGCCCAGGATTAAACGTGGTGTGATCTGATGATGGCCATCCAGGGAGTGAATGGAGAAGATTCAGATCCCCATACACACCCAATAGATCTGATCAGCATTCTAAGAGCTGTTTGGATATGTTTAAAAAAACCACGAAAATAGCATTAAAATGTATGGAAATGCTGTAACTGATAACTCTTAGAATGCTGATCAGATCAATTGGGTGTGTATGGGGATCTGAATCTTCTCCATTCACTCCCTGGATGGCCATCATCAGATTACACCACGTTTAATCCTGGGCGGAGAACCAAAGCTTCAAAGTTACCTCGTTTGTATGAAAATAGACCTCTGTAGTACTTAGTTTTGCAGGCCAGTGTATAACCTGTTTATCCTTATTTGTATACTTGTCCTATTTATACAAGGTGTTTCGTAAAAGCCAAGCCTTATAAAGCCGAATATGGTAGATAGGGACCATCAAACTGAACAACTTTTACTATGGGACCAACTCTGAAATCGCGAAAAAAAACCAGCTGTTTCATACATTTTGATATTTTCGTTATTAATTTTTGTATGAAACAGCTGATTTTTTTTCGCGATTTCAGAGTTGGTCCCATAGTAAAAGTTTAGTTTGATGATCCCTATCTACCACATTCGGCTTATAATGCTTTTATTAAACACCTTGTATACAGGGTGTTAAAAGCACCCTAGCGATAATTTGAAGGGATGATTCTACCCTTAGAAATAAGCAACTTTCTCTATGGAACCACTTGTCGCAAATGCATAGCTGTTGAGATTTTGATTTTCCTTTGAGAAGCAATGTACGCGTAACAACTCGATAACATCGCGGGTACACAGTTGTACATTGCGGGTTTATAAAATTTTGTTATTTTAATAATTTTTCTCTAAAGGTTCTATGCATCTAACGCCCGATTGCACTAAACTTAAGGATCGCCTAAGTCTTTTCTTAACTACAACACGACCAAATTAAAGCGGTGTCATAAACTTAGCCGTCATGTAGCTGTCATTCGCCTAGTTATCTTGGTCGAGTTGTAGATAAGAAAAGACTTAGGCGATTCTTAAGTTTAGTGCTTTTGCACCTTAGACAGACTGTGATAGAAAAAAAACACGATATTTTTCATGATTTTGCGACGGAAAATTCCACTTTAGATTTTGCCCTGAAAGTTTTCGCTAGGTGCTACTAACACCCTGTATATTTAGTAAACAGCTTTTGACATCTGTCATACGTCTTTTAAACTGAAATCGTTATTTAAAAATATGATGTCTTAATTAATCAAAAATTCACCAATAATTAGTAATTTATTTCGTAATCTGTGTGGTAAACCATTTGTTGTATTTTATAATTGATTTTTTCATGAGTGATATCGTTTACTAAATATGACAAGTAAGGATAAACAGAGTTATAATAAAATGTGTTACAATAATGAGTTATTTTTAGCGTAATTATGTTTATCAATAAACATCAGCATACTTCATGCGAGTGATATGTGTGGCATTGTTAGATCTGTGAAAATGAGAGGGTACAGTCGAGTTCAACCGCCTCTGTGGTCTAGTGGGTCGCCCATCCGTGTAAAACACAGATTCGATTCCCAGGAGGGGTACAATTTGTACTCTGTTTGGGCTTATTTCAAGTCCGCCTGGCTAACTACCACCATCTTACTCACGTCTGACGCCATAACAATGTAAAAATTTTTGTGTTCCGGCAGTTAGAGGTAAGATAGCCAGTTTCTCAGTGATGAGGATTCCGCGTGTAGTGCGCTTCCACCTTCGGCCTTATCGTCACTTAACATCAGGTGCGGTGAAGGCCGAGCTCTATCCCGTTGAGCATAAAAAAAGAGTTCATAAATATGTAAGCACTTTATAATATGATTTTGACTTTTATTACAAAGGCATAAGGTTGATAAAAATCGAACCTACGTACAGTATGCGCAAAATAAGATGGCGGCTCGGAAGTTAACTGCAAGTGATATTTCGCGCAGGGTGTATGTCGAGTTCCAAAGTTCCGAGTGCTTTCGCACGCGCCCCGTCCCCGCGCACGCCTGTATTCGTCTACTGCGCAGCGTTCCGCGCGAAGTTCAGAGCCGCCAAGTTACGTTGCGCAAACTGTACAAATAATAGAACTTGACTGTACCTAGGTAGATAGATACTTATTATCATAATACCGATAGCTTCACATAAATAGCTCCCTTTTCAGGAAACACTTGTAATATGAATAACACAGTTAATGAAGGCTTAAAAAACAATTAAAATGCTAATATGACCACAGTCCTACAAATTTCAAAAAATACCTAGTTTTTAAAATTTCAGCTTTTTAATTTGAGATTTTAGCATTCTAATATTTTTATATAATAATAATATAAGTACTAGAAAAATTCGACTCGTCACCAGGTTTGTCTGAAAGACGAGTCGAATCTTTTCTAGTATTAAAATATAACTGTTTACGATCAACAGTCACTGGAAAAGAACCTCTCTTGCATAGTTATTTGGTTCATTCTCGCCTACAACCTAAATAGGTTTTCAAATTAATGACAACGCAGATGCAACACTATTACGTCACACGAGTTTTATGATTTTTGACACCCCCCCTCCCCCCATCCTTGTTACAGCTGGCCACATTTGTGAGACCCCCTCTCCCTAGTGTGACGTCACTTATTCTACAATTTTACATCTAGAAATAATTATTGAATTCAAACAACAGTTCCGAAATTAGTTTTATTTCAATTAAAATGATTTTGAAATGTGACGCCACGAAATTTAGGACCCCTCCCACCCCCTTGTCACACAATGTCGCACTTCGTCGACCCCCTCCCACCCCCTTAACGTCTGACGTAATTTATGGATGGTCCCTAAGCAATAAGAGTTGTTATTCATTTGTTTTTGGGGAGAAAATACTCAGGTAGTATTTTTCTGCTAACCTCATACTGATTCATTGAAGGTTCGTCTTATTAGCATTTTAATCGTTTCTTATTATACCTAATTACCGATATTTACTTGCATTTTGATTTCTTTGTATCCAGTGGTCGAATTGGACTTATACTATACACCCCCTTAACGATCAAAACTGCTTGTCAATAATTTACATTGCATCGGCTTGTCAATCACATTTTTCTAAGAGCGATGCTTGACAAGCACCGCAGAATAGATAAATTACTGTGGTCAATCAAAAGTAGGCCACGCCCCCAAAATGTAAATGCAATGTAAATGATTGACAGAAATGCTTGATCGTTTAGGGGTACATTACACACGAACCGCCCCTGGACCGCCCAACTCAAAGCTTTAGCCAGAGCGATAGCTAGACTATATCCATCCTTGTCATATCATAACACGATGACAAGGACGGACAGTGCACTGACGTCATCAACCAAAGCCAGAGCAAAAGTCCGTCCTTGTCATCGTGTTATGATATGACAAGGATGGATATAGTCTAGCTATCGCTCTGGCTAAAGCTTTGCGTTGGGCGGTAGGGCTACCGGACGGAACGCATTTCCTTTCAAAACTTTGACTTATGGGGGTTGGGGGGAATATTACAATCTCTTAAATCTTTCCAGGATTATGAATTGGTATAGTTACATCTCTTTCTCGCTGTATAGCATATAAAAGAGACTCATTGATAGCCATTCAGAAAATTGGCAAGTTTTAAAATTTAAGAGATTGTAATACGGAGGCAGTCTGGAAAAAAATCGTTGTCTACTATTAGTGTTGGAAAGGAAGGTAGTGGACCCCCACAGTAAATCCTCAGTAGACGAAACTTTACAGTATGATAAAGTATCATAAATGAAACATATTTTTTAAATTATCCAAATCGTTTTCGTTTTTGGATATTTGTACATAGGTTTTGGTTCATACTATATTACATCCCTGCAAAGTTTCATCGACTGAGGATTTAATGTTGGGGTCTCCATACAACAAGATCGCTTCATTTCCTACACTATATCGGGTCATTTTGAACTTATCATCCAAATTTTAAGGATGTGTCCAGTCCATGACACTATACAACATTCTGTAAGAATAATGTGTCATTTGGAGAATGGCAAACTGGGAACCATTTTCCAAATTCATAAATACTGAGCGTGCCCAATTCGGACCTTATGAGATTTAAAGGTCATAATTTGGTGGTTACTTTGCAATTTAAAGTGTTCGTAAAGAAGGAGGCAACATTTAGAAAAACAACGTCATCTGCAACTAAAAATGACAAAAACAGTAAAATTCTAATAGGTAATATACCTACTTAATATATTAATTATTGAATTCTTATTTTCAATAAGAAAGGGTCTAGGTATATGAAAAAAATACAATTGTTTTTCGTTTTTGAGGTTAAAATCATGGCCGCCAGGCGCATTACCAATTGACGCGAATTAGTATCTACCTATCGTTATCATACTATGTTTCAGGTCAATGATAGATAGGTAGTAGGTAATTGTCTATTACGGTCTAATGACTAAATATTTGTAGATTTCTTGACCAGCCTCACCTAAAGCTTTTAAATAAAAATCATTCTGTGTAGGTTATGTAATGTATCCAAAGTAATTGCCTACTAGGTGCTGTTTTGAGGTTAGGTTTTAAAATCAACTTTTTATCCCCAGCTTTAAAGTGTTACATAATTTATTAGGCTTTAATAGAGGATTAAAGTCATGCTATTTACTTCTCGGCACGCTAAGCCTTTATGTGGTTCTGAAAATATATGGGCACCTGCCATTCTCCTTTCGCCACTAAATTTTGGTCATCTCATACTAAATTGATCACGTGATCTCTTTGATTTGTATGGAAAGCCGCTTTTTATTTTACATATTTGACCATGTGTTCCATAGAGAAAGTTGTTCAGTTTCATGGGCTGAACACATCCCTAAAGTTTGGAGAGTGGTTACAAATGCACCTTGTATAGAGATTGATGGAATGGACTGGCGCCAGACTGATCATGTAATCTTCATCTATTTTACCGGAACGATATACGGAGAACTTTTTACGAACTGGAACGGATTTCCGGTGTGTTCCGGTCCATTTCGACCACTGTTTGTATCTGTACTGTAAGTTCTATTCCAAATCGTTATTTTAGTGATTAATGCCTAGATATGTCAGAAGAGGAAGAATATTTTTTTTATAAATAAATTATTTCGATAACATTTTCTTGTATTTTATTGCATTTACCCTTAAAGCATTAAACCAAGTATTATACTTGGCTTTAAGCATTTACCTTATTTGATAGATTGATAGGGAAATTGGATCAAATTGTACACGCAGGCCCAATGCGGATTGGTGGGTGGTAACTATTGCAAATGTATAGTTAGCAACGAAAGTCGCTTAAGCGCTAAACACTGTAGTACTTTGTCATAGCAACTTTTTTGACAGATGTATTTGCCTGTAACATAATAACATTACATTACAATATTAAATAGCATTGTGAATGCCAAAAGATCAAATAATAAAAACTACATTAGTCAAAAAAGTTGCTACGGCAATGTACCATGGGCAACAGCGACGCTTAACCACTGCTAAGGTCAAAATCGCTTGCACGCTGCGCCGTCACAACCATACGTTTAGTTCGTGTAGGAGCGATACGCGCGCACACGAATTTTGTTGCAAACTGGTTAAGCGACGCTGTTGTCCATAGTACTAAAGCAGGGATGCCCATAATTTTTCTTAAGGAGATCGATCTAGCAAAAATTTACGATTAAGAGATCGATATTTTGACCCTTTAGCCCACCAAATATTTATCAAGAAAAGAAATTGCATAAATAAAACTACATTGAGTGCTTAAACTACCAAATGTGTTATCCTTGGCGAACGACCTTAAAACCTCTCGCAATGGACCGGTCGATCGCGTACGACTGTTTGAGCACTTCTGTACTAAAGTGTTAAACTACTTTAGTTGCTGACTGTACCTAGGTCTAGTAGGCTCGACATTAGTATTGTTGTATGTATGGCATAGACCATACAATAAATACTAGTTGTATGGTCTGTGAGGCTGGCTAGACCCCTTCAGGTTCAAAATGTAAACTTTCCATAATCATGGACGAATAAGTTCGTCCAAGGCATAAACAGCTATACTGTACACCAGTCTCAAAAGGTACATCTGCTAATTTTGGCAGCTATAGTAAGGGTTTAGTATTTCGAATGAGATATTAGTTTAACAGCGAAAATGGCACCCACCACCAAATAACAAATATTGAGTGTCAAAAGATATGTACTATGGCCAACAGCGTCGCTTAACCAATTAGCAACAAAATTCGCGTGCGCGCGTATCGCCCCTGCACGAACTAAACGTATGTATAATTGTGACGGCGCACAGTGGACTGAAAATCGTGTCTGAAAGACATAGGGACATCAATTTATAAATGTCGTTTTTTTTGTTGTATTCGGCTTTTGTTTACAATCACTATGCTCAATTATGCTGAAAAAGTTATCACAGTGTATTAACGGCTGACTTATAATTATTTTGCAAAATATTTGTATGGAGCTCGCATGAAAAATCCTATTATCTTTGAAACTGCAAGTCAAACCGTAATATCCTAATAGGAGGTTTTAGAACTATTTATTTGTAATTTTTCAACATACCACATATAACGGTTATAGCTGCAGGATTTTTATAAAAAAATTGTTAATACTACATATTTTTTAAATTCGTTAATATCATATATATCATCAAGTCAAAATAGTAAATACCAATAAGCTTTTATTATCTTCCTGGTCTGAATAAGTGATAACAATTAACCAACAGTAAGCCTCCATTCGCGCCTAGCCTTAGGTGTAGCATGCTACAACAAAAATCAACCTTATTATTTATTCTGGGGAGTGAATTAATTATTTGGATTAGGAGTTTCGGTAAATAACTTTCTATTGTTGAGCACTATTGTCACTCTTCTAATGAGAGAGCATAAGACTCTCATTACATAGGTATAGGTACATAGAAAGAGGTCTAATAAGAATTTAAGAATCTAAAAACTATATGAAGTTCTTATAAAATGTTTTCTATCGAAATATCAAAGTTCTGTTAAAATAAAATACTTCATCTTTAGAAATATATTTTTATTTTATTTCACATGATTCTTAAATAAAATCAAAATACAATCAAACAATAAAAAGTAAATAAAAAAATAAAACAGTACATACGCCAATATTAAAACAAAAATCATAAAATACATTAATTAACATTCAACATCGCTCTCGTCGGATTCTATTTCGGAATCAGGATCTAAATTAGACACATCCAAAAACTCGAACGGTCCTGACGACTTGATCAGTTCTAAGGTATCAACGAAAAAATCCTGACTTTTCTTAACGTCCAACTTCGGTCTTTGAGCAGAGATCAAGGGATCAGACGAAAGAATAAGCATATTGAGGATATCCTCATTGGAAGCTTGTCTGGTCCTTTTCCGCGAGTGATGTTCCCGGAACCTCCTAAAATCTTTGTTGCGGGCCTCTGAGGCTTCTTCTGAGAGGCTTCCAATCGGCAAAATATTGTTACTGGCGATTATGTCTGCACCATGTATCAGCAACTTATGAACGGTCGAAGACATGTGGTACCAGTCATATAACTCCACGTACCTTTTTGCTGTTTTAAATGCATATTCTTTAAATTTGATAACATCTATATGCTCCCCAGATGTTATTGCTTGTAGAATCACAGCGAATCGTCTAACGAGCTCTTCATCCAACCCAGTAATGGCTGCAGTTTTATCGGGGGATGCGAAGAATCTCCTTGCTGTATTCCCGTCATTCGTGGTCCCTGAGCCTTGTTTAACAATATCAATTAAAAGATTGAGCTCGTCTTTAAATTTATCTTGAATAACTTTCTTTCTAGTTTCTAACAATTCCTTGTGCTCATCTCCTCGTGCAGCCCACTTCTTGAAGTTAAGTATGTAGGCGATATGTAAGAGACATTCCATCGTATTTATACGGGCATGTAAAGATGACAATCCAAATTCATATGCAATACTGGAAACAGTCTTTGATGTTACAGCTAGGGCATGGAATACCGGAATGATTTTCATACCGGTATTGATACCGGTATTGAAATTTCAAATACCGGTATACCGAAATTTCGGTATTTTTTCGGTATTTTTTTTAAATACTGCTAGTTACTGTTTAAATGATTCCAAGAACGATTATTAAGTCTAATTTGCGGAAAGTGATTAAAGCTATATGTCAGAAACACTCAAACTATTTACCAACTCCCTAGAAACAACAAAAGGTATTAAGCATTAATAAGTATTAATCCTAGGTATTAAGAACTACAGACCCATCTCACTTCTGAGCCATGTCTATAAGTTGTTTTTAAGAGTCCTTACGAATCGTCTCGCTCGCAGGTTCGACGAATTCCAACTTCCCGAAGAAGCTTGTGCTATACAGAAGACCGGGGAGTATATTCTGCCACTTTGCGTGGCGTTCGTGGACCATAGTCCACATTACAAAAACATTAACGTCATAATCGTGTTCCAATCAAAGGCTTTCTCATAAGAAAACCGTTGATTGGATATAGAAACCTGGGCGGTGTTGCAGTCGGTCCTAAGGTGCCAAGTGGACTACAGGTATATGGAGGTGTTGAGGTACTTATACGAAAATGCCACCATGTCTATCCGAGTACAGACTGAGCACAAATCCTATTTAACTGCAGTGAGGTACGCCACTAAGCACGATCCGCGGCTAAACACATCCAGTTTATGCCAGCCACCTTTCGAAGATCGTCGCTCCACCTTGTCTGAGGGCGTCCCACACTACGTTTGCCGATACGTGGTCTCCACTCAAGAACTCGTCTGCCCCAGCGGCCATCGATTCTACGACTAATATGGCCGGTCCATCCGGTGGGCTATGTCAATGACTAGTTCTCTGTCGGATCACCTCGTTCCGGACCCGATCCCTCAGAGAAACTCCGAGCATAGCCGCTTCCATAGCTTGCTGCGCGACTTTAAATTTGTGAACCAGCCCCACAGTGAGTGTCCACGTTTCGGATGCGTATATCATGACAGGCAGGAGGCACTGGTTGAAGACTTTCGTCTTTAGACTCTGTGGAATAGGCGACTCAAAGACTTGACGAAGTTTCCCATATGCTGCCCAGCCCAGCTGTATCCTTCTGTTGGCCTCTCTCTCGAAGTTGTTTCTACCCAATTGCAATGTTTGCCCGAGGTAGACATACTCGTATTTCGTAACAACTTCGAGATGACCACCTTGTACTGCAATGGACAGGTGTGAGACAGGGAGATGTTATTTCTCCGAAACTGTTCACAGCTGCGTTAGAGGACATCTTTAAACTCAGACTGGAAAGGACTCGGCATCAACATTAATGACCAGCACCTTCGTTTTCCGATGATAGAATTCTTATGGCTGAGACCTTGGAAGACCTGAACACAATGCTTGAAGATCTCCGTAGTGCTTCCCAAACAGTGGGTCTCGGGATGATCAGGTTGTACCCGCTCCACTCCTGTTCATGTTGGGAACACTAGCCTTGAATTTATTGACTATTACGTATACTTAGGACAGGCAGTCCAGTTAGGTAAGTCCAACGGTCCAACTTCGAGAAAGAGATCTCAGATGGCAGCATTCGGGAAGCTTCGAAAAATCTTCGCATCCGATTTCCCTCAGTGTCTCAAGACGAAAGTCTATGACCAGTATGCGTTACCAGCGATGACTTACGGCAGTGAAACGTGGTCGCTAACTATGGACCTCATAAGGATGCTCAAGGTCACCCAGCGTGCAATAGAGAGAGCCATGCTTGGCGTTTCCCTGCGTGATCGAATCAGAAATGAGGAGATCAATAGGTGAACTTAAGTAACCGACATCGCTTGAAGGATTGCTCAGCTGAAGTGGCAGGGGGCGGGACACACACACACACACATACACGGGGGCGAGAAGAACCGATGGTCGTTGGGGTGGAAAGGTTCTGGAATACCGACCATGCTCAAGACGACGTTCCGTGGGTAGGCCCCATTAAGGTGGACCGAAGACCTGGTGAGGTGAAGGTCGCGGGAAGCCGCTGGATACGTGCAGCGTAGGTACGATCATCGTGGAGATCCTTGGAGGAGGTCTATGCCCAGCAGGGAGTGTCATGCGGCTGATATGATCCCCCTTTTTAGCAAAGTACCTAAAATGCACGATGCCTATGATACTAGCTAGCGTGTAGTGTTTTGCGTAGGTGTTTTTTTTAATCGTGATTATTCGTGATTCGTGTCAAACAAAAACGCATCTGCAGTATGAACAACACTATAAGCCATAGAAATTGAGCGTTTTGCATAGTCTTTAAGCACTGCGTTACTTATGGCTGTTACAGCTGATAAGTTTCTTGCGCCCGTTCTTCTTGTCAGCTAAAAAAGTCTGGAACGGGTGGTAGGAAAATATAGACGATTCAAAAGTACTTAATAATTAAGTTTATTTGAATAAAGCTTATTTGACTTATTTGACTTTTGACTTTTGACTGTTGCAAAAATAGATAACTTTTTCAAAATACCGAAATACCGGTATTTTGTCCTCAAATACCGGTATCAAAATACCGAAAAAATTTACCGGTATACCGGTATTTCGGTATACCGGTATACCGGTATCCATGCCCTAGTTACAGCATCCAAACGGTTCATTTCTGTAGGCGTGGCTAAACACAGGTAACAGGATGCGTTAGACCTAGCTTCAGAGAGGATAGTGCAGATTTTTCCGTCGATCATCGTCATCTTCAGTTGATGATGCACCTTATTACTGTTGTACTCAGTGGGAATGAGAGCTTTGATTTCGTCATCCATTTGCCTCTTGTGACTTATTACTAATTCTTCGTTCTCCTTCTCAAATGTGAACTGCACCGGACTACAATATAAAACTGAACATGGCTTTGGATTTGTCCATAAACTGTCGTCTCCAGCAGTCAGCTGCAATGGCACCAAGGACGTCATAAATATACTGGAATCTTCTTGCTGCCCCTCCATTTTCTGTTTATATCGGCTTTGGTTGGAAGCACCATCGAATCCCCACTTAGAAATTAACTTCAAATCTTTATTTTGCACCTGTTCAGGAAGACTTTCAAGGATCCTCTTCACTGTGACATCAAGTAATGCTTGAAGTGTAATTCTTGCTGAAGAATCTGTTATAGTCACTGATTGCTTCGGAGGATAACATTGAAGTTTGGCTTTTTGCACTTTATAGTAAGACGGGTATATATCTCTTGCACCTTCTCGAATAGTTGTTTCGCGTAGGGTGATGTATTGCCACTTTGTCAGTTTTAATGAAAGAAGTAACCCGAGTGCTTTTTCTGCTGTAAATATTATTGTTTTAACTGGTTTAGTAAGCATTTCCTTAATTTTTGTAGCTGCTTCTGGATTTTTCAACATGTGTTCGATAACAGATGCGATATCCTCACGACCTTCTTCTTTTAAAAGTAATGCAGCTGAATACGCCAATTGATTTGAATCTTCGCCCTTATAATCGTCAGATCTTTTCTTCTTTTGTTTGCTTCCTAAATCTTCGAAGGCTTTTCTAGGTCTTTTTGTCATTGTGCCAGTAGATGATGTCGACGGACCTGGACAGATTAAATGTGCACTGGGTCCTTGGTCTTCTTCATTTGATTGTGACATGCCAAAACTGATTGGTACGCAACTTGGCCAATCAATATTAGCCTGAAGCCAATTTTCATACTGCTTTCTGAATACATCGAGGATACGGTGAGATTTTTGCCACCTCTGTGAAGCAGCTCGCGTAAATCTTCTACGTGTAAAATCATAGTTTATTTGTGTTATTGCATGCTACTAGTAACTGAAAGTAGCTAATATCGCTTAGGCATACTAGAGAGGTAATAAATAACTAATTGGTTTCTAGTATTTTGATTTGAAGCATTAAAAAAATATTAACTAAATAAAAAAATAATACGTTATATTTGTCAATTTTTTTAAAAAATCCTGCAGCTGCAACCGTTGTATGTGGTATGTTAAAAAATCACAAATAAATAGTTCTAAGACCTCCTATAAGGATATTACGGTTTGACTTGCAGTTGCAAAGATAATCGGATTTTTCATGCGAGCTCCATACAAATATTTTGCAAAATAATTATAAGTCAGCCGTTTATACACTGTAATAACTTTTTCAGCATAATTGAGCATAGTGATTGTAAACAAAAGCCGAATACAACAAAAAAAACGACATTTATAAATTCATGTCCCTAAGACTTACTATATTAAGTTTATGTTTTAACCTTAGCACCGGTTAAGCGACGCTGTTGCCCATGGTACATAGCACTCTGAGCACTGTATTTTAATCTGTTGCAATAATATGTGCCCACCAAGAAGCTTATTCCCACAATGGAGATTGCACTCCTAGTAACATAGTGAAGATTGAAAAAGACTCTTTAGTGACGTCGCGGCGTATTGCTATCTCTTTCTTTTCGTTTTACAATACGTTTTCGTTTCTCACGAACGAACGAACAACGAACACGTATTGTAACACTAAAGAAAGAGGTAGCAATAAGTCGCACGTCACTAAAGGAGCTTTTTTCAATCTTCACTATGACATTATGGCCGTGCAATCTCCATTGGAGGGAGGTATAAGCTTCTTGGTGCCCACCATGGTGATGGTGACTAATGACTTAGCGATTGGTCTGCTGGAATCTCCCTACTGTAACGTCAAATGATGCTGTCAAAGCAGGGTTGGTAGATTGGGGGTTTTTTTTCGCAATTTTGAGGAAAAATAATGGTCTTGGCGAAATTTTGGGGAAATGAAATCTTTGGGGAAATGTTTGGGGAGATAAATAATATACAAGGATTATTTTGGTTGGAGTATTAATTTTACTCCGATAATGTTGTATCTGGCCATGTTAAGCGAAGATGGAATTTCGGAAGTTCTGAACGATTTAGATGATTCAGTTTAGAACTTCCGAATACTTCTTTATTTCCTAATAAACTTAGTTTAATATCTTTCAAATCGTTTTATTTCCTGTTTATCAAAAATGGGGAAACGATTTGCCAAACGTATCATTTTGGGGAAAAAAAATCTTGAATATGGGGACATTTCAAAATCTGGATCTACTAACCCTGTGTCAAAGTCAATGTCAAATAGCTGTCACTCATTGGCTGCATTCCGAATCACACTAAAATCGATGACAGCGCACTAAAATGCGTTCCGAGTCGGTGATTTTGTATGGGTTTGACAGATAACGTGAGCGCTGACATCGATTTTATCGTGATTCGGAATATAGCCATTACTGGAATGCCAGGTTGCCAGGTGGAATTTGAGGTTATTTACGCGAAAAATACAAAACTTATTCGTAAATAGTGTACAAAATACAGTGAAATGAAGATCTACACTAATGAAAATAACACTTCGACGCTAAAGTTGCTCATTGCGGCTAACTTGGCTGGGAAAAAAGTCGATTTGCAAATTGCATCTTTTACAGGTAATTTTATCTTTTATCTCTCTGCATAACAAAACTAGATCAATATTTCTATTAACATCACCTAAACTATTCAGTTTTTATAACTTTGTCATAGCTTTTAACCAAAATAAACCGTAAAATCATAAAATTTGCATGCAGTAACTTTCTGATTAGAATTGCATCAGAATCAATTTTTGTTGAGTATTTTTGCTTACGTAGTGATTTGCATACTATTTAGTGATAAGTGTGTGTAACATTTCATATGCCTACCAAATAAGTGAATGTCTTTACTAACCCATTTAGCAAGTTGTACACACAGTAAGTACTGTGGTGCTTCTATGCGCCCCTAAGTATAATAAAAACGCAATGCTTTAACTTCAAACTATTATTTTATTTAAGAGAACTTGTGGTTAAAACAATTTTATATTTTTATTGATCTCGGCCCTTAGCCGGTTCGTAACAGACTCTCTAGCTGTCACCTCGCAAGCCTCTATTTTTAATTTACTTTTCGTTTCAATGATTTGAAATTACCAACCTTAGAGTAAGACGGGCTTCTACAGAAAGAGAAGCCATACGAAGCGTTTTCCCTCTGCCGAAGTACAAGCCCAAATGGGCATACGCGTTAGTAAAACCAGTTGCGCCCGGATTTCTTTCTAGACCGAGTCCAGTCGCGCATGTGAACGCTGCTCTGTTTAAAATGTCGAATTGATGAGTTTTTTGCTGTTAAAAGAGATCTTGAACATCAAGTATACAAAAAGACGGTTTTACATTTCACATAAAAGTATTTTTTTATCGTATTATTGCTATTTGTTTACATTTAAACATTAAATTCGTATATTTTATTCTTGATTAGTTGTCAAATTTGTTCAGTGACATCGGGTCTGCTAGTCCATGGCTCGTCCGTACAAATTTCAGATCTGTCGCTAGATAAATCCGAGTTCTCGCCGATGGACAACTTAGTGATGTTACCGTTAAATAATGTTTGTCGATAAAGTGTTGGTCAATCTGGCCCTGATTCTGCGCCAAATTCATTTGCGAGATTTTTGCATGATTTGCTCTGCACTGATGTGATCGCGACAGATATCGCGAAATAAATGTCGAAGTAGTAGTCGCTCTGTATAACTTAAAATCGCTTATTATTCACTCTTATGGTTGAATTAAACACACTTTTTAGAGTGGCGATGGTAAAAAAGCAATTATTCAATGATGTAACTGTGATCAACGTTAAGACGGGGAGCGATCACCGATTGCTGTAAATTCAAATTGTTGGGTGTGCAGATGGCAGTACTGTCATGGAGCGATGTTCAGTGTCAGCAGCCTGAGCCCAACTTCCCTGGGTACACATTAGTCCCAACCCAATCACCTGAACTCTCGAGCTTTTTGTATAAAGCTCGAGCGTATAAAAATGACCTCTTTGTTGTTATTCACCCCATTGTAAAATGATTGAGTTTGTAATCTTTATTCCTTTTTCCGTATCGATATTGCTGCATCGACCTTTGAGCCCAGCCCTTTATGTCAATAACCTGTCATATTTTGATGTGTGACTCATCCGTACACAAATTTTTGCTGTTTTGTTTTATTTTTTATGTGTGAGTGTCGTCATTACAGTGTAGTTTTTGTATGTGGGTATGCGGAACTGCACTTGTGTGCATTTTCCCCCCCCGCAAAAAATGCCAGAATAATTTGAATAGAGTAATATCGCTAAGGCTACTCCCTTCGTGACAAACGAAGCCTTTTGTTGCTCGAAGTTACCAACCGTTCTAAAAAGGCTTACATACATACAGAGTAAACATTTACTACCAGCCAATATAGCCTATAAACATATAATCCTTACAGTACCTATATTGTTTATTTCACTACCTACTTTAACTCATAATTAGTAATTTAGTAGATATTGAGTTTCGGATTGTCTATTACTTTTATTTAGAGATTGAATTCTATTTGTTTTCATTTATAATTTAAGTACATGTTTTACTTCCATAATTCCAAATAAAGTCACCTCTTGAGGCGATCTGGTGTAATCCAGATTGTAACTACACAAACATATTCAAACCAGGAAAAAACATATCCAAAAATAGTTTATAACTAATAAGTACTAGTTTAAATATTTTTCAGAATTTTATCCTACTAATATTATAAATGTGAAAGTTTGTGAGTTTGGATGTTTGTTCCTCAATCACGCAAAAACTACTGAATGGATTTGGTTGGAATTTGGGACACAGATAGTAGATAGCCTAGATTAAAACATAGAATACTTTTATGCTGATATTCCCACGGAAACAGGAAGCACGCAGGTGAAACCACAGATGGCCGCTAGTATTTTTCATTATTTTATTAAACATAGTTATTTCATTGTAATGTTTTTTTATTGGTGCCTTAATATTACTGCATGTTAAGATGGTATTGCAGATAAATTATGACTTAATGAATTTCCAAGTTGAGATGTTATTAAATTGATTGAAATGATGCTGTAAATATACAAAACCTTTGTTAGGCCGATTTTATATTTCATACTTCAAGAAAGATATTCGATTACTAGATACAGGCTCTTATCAGTTGTCTCAACTACTTGTCTGTCAATTAATAATAATAATAAATGTTATTTTTTCACATTTTTTTCTATTCAGTATAATAGGTCTTTACCTATGAAATTGCCGTATTGCAGTACAGACTTTTTCAAACAAAAAAAAGTTTTGATTGGCTATGAATTCTAAATTCAAATTAATTTTGTTTTAAAAATATGACATTCTATTTACAAAATCAGTCTTTTGTTTATTGATTAGCGTTGTACTTTCATTACATTTCAACATTTTTCCTCATAATGGATACTTCGAAATTTCGTGTAATTATGGAATATGAGTTCCGTCGTGGCACCAACGCGGCACAAACGACACGTAACATCAACGACGTTTACGGAGAGAACTGTACAAACGAACGTACAACCCGTTATTAGTTTGCTCGGTTCCGTTCTGGGAATTTTGACTTGAAAAATGAACCTCGTGGTCGTCCGGAAACTTTGGTCAACAATGATGAATTAAAGGCGATTGTGATAGCAGATGAATCGCAATCTACAGCTGAGCTGGCAGCAGCTTTTGATGTTAGCATCAAAACAATATTGGTCCATTTGCGACAGATTGGCAAGATAAAAAAGCTTGATAGATGGTTGCCCCACTGCTACTTCACGACAACGCGCGACCCCATACTGCACAACAGACCGTCTCTAAGCTGCATGAGTTGGGTTTGGAAGCTCTCCCTCATCCGCCATACTCACCAGATCTTGCGCCTACCGACTATTACTTTTTCCAAAATTTGGACAACTTTTTAGCGGGAAAAAAATTCAATTCCCGAGAGGCAGTACAAAACGCCTTTGAAGAGTTTGTTGTCTCCCGTCCAGCTGATTTTTTCAAGAAGGGCATCCATAAACTGCCACAGCGTTGGCAAAGATGCATTGATTGCAGGGGTGATTACTTTAAATAAAAGAAATAAATAAGTTCGAAAAAAAAATACTTTAACTTTTTTCAAACAAAACGGCAATTTCATAGGTAAAGACCTAATATTTAACTCTCGTGGGCTACATAAATCGCCTTCGCGGTAGACCGCAGTCGATCTCTCGGCCATTCCTGGTTTATAGCATGTACTAACAGCTTCTCGGACTAAATTGTTATTAAGTTGTTTGGTATTAAAGGTTATTTTTTTCATAACTTTCTATTCAGTTTATTTAACTCTCGAGGGCTACCTATGTGGCCTTCGTGGTGGACCGCTGTCGATCGCTTGGCCATCCCTGGTTTATAGCATGTATGTACTAACAGCTTCTCAGACTAACATGGTGCCGGTACAGAGACGGTTTGTTGCAGACGATGTATTCGCAGGCCCGCGCTCGCTGCCGCTGCTCGAGGTAGACGACCAGCTCAGCTTCTTCTCAAGCAATGCTGCCGCTCAGTATCTGTTCCCAGTGCTGGACTTGTCGGAGAATGGACAGTGGTAAGCAGTATTTTTTTTATACAAACAAGAACTTTCATGAAGTTAAAGATGCTTTGGTTACTTTTTATTATTTCGAATTATGATCATAACGGCCCACCAGAAATAAAAAAAATAGATTTTTTTTCTTGAACGTAAAAAAGGTATCTTAAAAGTGACTCCTTTTTTCGTTAGTAGAAATGCCCACTTAATTCGTTGTAATTTAGCTGTTATTTTTTTTTCATTAAATTGGAGAAATAACTTCTAGAATTCATTTTTCTCCCAAACTATATTCATAAATACTTTTAGCCAACAGATGCAAGAATGGGAAGCCACCCGCCTCCATCCAGCTACATCAACTGTCATGTCGACTAAAACGCCTACGTCCGAGTTAAAACAAGCATTACAAGCTAGCTTACAAGTCGTGGATAAACTTCTGGCTACACACAAGTATATCTTGGGAGTAAGTTTTTTATTTTTTTTATGCATATCAGGATACTGGTCTGGCCTTCACCTCACCGGATGTTAAGTGACAATAAGGCTGAAGGAAGCGCTCTACACCCGGAATCCTCAACACTGAGGAACTGGCTATCTTACCTCTTACTGCCGGAACACAACAATTTTTAAATTGTTGTTATGGCGTCAGACTTAGGTATGATGGTGGTAGCTAGCCAGGCGGACTTGAAATAAGCCCTACCACCAACCAAATCGAGTACAAATTGTACCCCCCCTGGGAATCGAACCCGGGACCCCTGTGTCTTACACGGGTGGGCGAACCACCAAACCACAGAGGCGGTTTGAAAATGTGCACTGTAAACAAGTATGTAATGGAAAAAACGCCTAACAATTGGACTAGTCTATAAGGCTTAAGTGTCGAGTCATAAGATCAGAAATTAAAGAGTAATTTGAGAGAAGTCTTTTAACTATAGACATAAGTAAAAAAAATGCTGTCATGCATGGCGACTAAAACACTTGCAGCCGAGTTAAAAGTGTTAAAACAGGCTAGCTTACAAGTTGTCGATCAACTTATGGCCACATATAAATATACAACGTATTACAAAATAACCCCTATTGCCGAATATGGTAGATAGAGACTATAAAAATTAACAACTTTTACAATGGGACCAACTCTGAAATCCCGAAATAATATCAGCTATTTCATACAAAAATTGGTGAAGAAAAGCTGATTTTTTTTCGCGATTTCAGGTTGGTGCCATTAGGGGTCAGGGACATTAGGGGTTATTTTGTAACACGTATAATAGTACCATATAGTACTAAACGTGGTTCGCGCGAGGACAAACAAATGATAACTACTCTCGCTGCATGGCAATAAAGTACAATCACAGAATACATATAAGTACTACCGTACAGAAAGGAAACTCCGCCCCGCCCCACAATCAATTACCTCACCCCACCCCGCGAGTTCGTGTGCCGAATCGTGTACTCGTTCAATAGCCCTAGACTTCACGCATACAGTTGCACGTGTGCAAAATCGTCACTGTGTAGCGTCTGTGTAATAGGTAGTTGAAACGCGGCGCATGTATGGAGTGCTAGGGGTGTGGTACAATTTCAAATTGCACAGCTATTACACTGGCCTGCAAAACTAAGTACTACAGAGGTCTATTTTCATACAAACGAGGTAACTTTGAAGCATTGGTTCTCCGCCCAGGATTACACGTGGTGTGATCTGATGATAGCCATCCAAGGAGTGAATGGAAAAGATTCAGATCCCCATACACACCCAATTGATCTGAGGCCGTATTACAAGCTCTTAAATCCTGCCAGGTTTATAAATTGCTGTAGTGACATCTCTTTCTTGTCGTATAGCAAATAAAAGAGATAGATTGATAGACAGTCAGAAAACTGTCTGGAAATAAGAGGTCATAATACGGCCCCTGATCAGCATTCTAAGAGCTGTTTGGATATGTTTAAAAAAACCACAAAAATAGCATTAAAATGTATGGAAATGCTGTAACTGATAACTCTAATCCTTACAGCTCTTAGAATGCTGATCAGATCAATTGGGTGTGTATGGAGATCTGAATCTTCTCTATTCACTCCCTGGATGGCTATGATCAGATCACATCCCGCTTAATCCTGGGCGGAGAACCAAAGCTTCAAAGTTACCTCGTTTGTATGAAAATAGACCTCTGTAGTACTTAGTTTTGCAGGCCAGTGTATTATAAGCAACTCCGAAGCCCCTCTCTTTCTGTCGCGTAGCTCTGTCTCAACCGACACAACTCATGAATCGTTAGGGTTGCCATTCGCTACTTACATATTCTTTGTTCACAGGAGAAGCTATCAGCAGCCGATATTTCAATATGGAGTACAATATACCCTTTATACTATAACCCTGAGTTGAAACAGTACGTGGCTGAATTCAAGAACATCGCGCGATGGTTTGAAGAGTTGGCTGCTGCTAAAGCAGTACAGGTGAGGAAGTTTCACTATAACAAAATTATGTATCTTTTTTCAACGGGATAGCTGGGTTGGCATGATTAAATCATGATTTAAATCGAGTAATTTTTTGAATAAAAATCATTGATTAAATCAAATTGCTCTTTTTCTTTCTTATTTGTATAAAAAACTAACATTCTTGATTTTAAATAATTGATAGACACACAAATGTATCTTAAAATTAACTTTGTGTTACTGCAAAAAATTTTTTTTCTTTAAAAAAAACTGCCAAATAATTCGTCCTTATATCTTCCACCAGATATTTTTAACTATTTTATTGATCTTTACTTGTGTTTCTTCCAAATTAAAGTGTCAAATAAATAAAACAGAAGTGTGGTGTGGTTTAGGCCTATACCCAGCAGTGGGTTGATGTGGGCTGAATATGATGATGATGATGTGTTGTGGTTTCACGCACTATTTTAAGTAGATTTTAAAGGCTCAAGCAAAAAAACAAAAAAAAAACTTTTTTGTATTGGATTTTTTTGTTTTTTGCAATAAATCAGTGATTATTGTTTTTTTGCAAAAAAACATGATTTTTTCCAACCCTGCGGGATAGTGCTTAACCTTCACCTCAGCCCAACGATAAAATTGACAGTAATATCAATAATTTTTAATGCGAAAATTGCTTTTCTCTTTTCGTCATATTGAATACAACAGCATCCTTATGTTTTTTTGAACAGGAAGCATTAAAGCAATGGAACGGCAACCCAAACGGACCTTTTCCTCCGACTTCAGCGTTGGGCACTCCACAAGTTGCCACACTGGTGTCACCTCTCAAGTAAGTTTGAATGAATGGATAACTTATTTGCTTGCATTAATTTTTAGTACAAGATTTGGTGTTCTTAAATAATAGAGTCCGTCAAAATCTACTTATAATTAAGCATGCAAAAATTTTACATTACATTTACACTACATATAATTTCATTATCTACCTGGTCTACATGTCAAAACCAAAGAACTATACCCATAATATCGACTATTTTTTATTTAAATATTCTTAACTGAGTAAAAGCAGTTTTCGATGAGATATTCATGCAGCTTTCTTTTGAAAATTGGTCCATCTAGCTGTTTGGAACAATACAGGGTGTTAGTAGCATCTAGGGTTGCCAGATGCCCCGTATTTTACGGGTTCCCTGGTTTTTTAGGCTAACAAAATACAGAAACCCGCAATTGCAGGAAAATCTTGCTGATTCACAAATTGTCCACCAGTCCGCGAGATGTAGACCTGTCATTTTAATGTTTTTTTATGTGTTTGCTATCAATTTTTGGATGTTGGAAGCGATTTTTCGTAAATATCAATTTTTTTCCCACACATTTTGGTTTTCTTCAATCTTTAATTCGTTTACTGACTGATTTCCATGATGATTATTTATTAGTATCAACAAATTTTAGATATAATTTAAAATAAATGGGAAAATCGGAGATAAATGTCCGTACAAAGGTCTTCAGCAGCAGTCAGTAGCGCCACCAAGTGGGATAAATTTTGTGACATCCCGCCATTGATACAATCCGTAGGTAATAATTAAAATTTAACGGTGTTATTACAAAAGATTGTTCAACACCTGTTAACTAAACACTGTTTAAATGTGATGCCGTCTCTGTCAAACAATATTGTCAAAAAAGTGACAGCATCACATTTAAACATGTGTTTAGTTAAACAGTGCTTAAAAAACTTTTGTAATAACACGGTTTATGTTTAATTTCATGGACTACCTTTTGTGTAAGATGCTGTGTCACTTAAGAAAAAATAATCCTTATGATTATGAGTAACCCTTTCGATTGGTTTTGTAAGACTAAATAAAAAACGGTTTTGGTGGATTCGATTCCTGCATTCCTGGTTAAGGCAGGCGATTTAAAAAAATCTTTGAATGCAGTTCCAATTATTTTTAAAAACAAAATGAAGTCTTCTTTCAGTTAAATTTCCTATCTATACATATCTAGTGGCTCCGTGAGCTGTAGACCTCGCGATAAAATAAAATAAAATGTCGCCATGAAGTTTTCAAAGCAAACAGTAGGTACGTGAGTATTGCAGCTAGATGGTGCTTCTAATTTTGATCATTTTTCAAAATGGGTGAATATTTTACTACAGTTATATATAATTGTCGAACCTACTCACAAAATTTCACCAGAATCGGTTGAGAAATGCGACCAGGCAGCGGGGTTATTCACGATTGTCGGAAATCTTCGATTCGAATCAGTCTCCGTTCCGATAGATTCGAAAACTGCTATTCACAAAAACATTCGATTAGCATCCGACTAGCATTCAACTCACTTTCCGACGGCAAAGCGCACCACAGACTAGTTGACGTTTTGTAATTGTGAAATGCATTTACAAAACTTGATAGCCTTTGGTAAAAAAGATAAAAAATGAGGTCGATAACATAACATTGATATTTTTAAAGTTTTACGTAATAAATTACTAAAATTAACATTGATATTTCACAAGATTTATCCTATTTATCTAAAAAAAACAAACAGTCATCATCAATCTGCGATATTTAATATATTATAATATATTTCATTTTACATGGTAACATCCTTTGTAAACGTAACGTAAACAAACGTAGAGGTTATGTTGTTGTGTTTACTTCATGTTTACTTAAATTGAAATTTCAAAGTATTATATAAATTTCTTCCACCCGATTTCTTGGCTTGGTTAAGATTTTGTTTGAATTGGAAAACAATGATCTATGATCATATAATCAATGATTTAATCAAATTAGTACCTAATTAGTCTCACTTTCATACATTTCATTTTCATAGAAACTATAAGTGTAAAGTACAAAAATAAAAATATTATTTACTTACGATGTTTGGGGTTACGAATGTTGTTAAATTTCAAGTTTTTTTAACCTTTATGTTTTTTTACATTAATTCTTACCATCTTACATTGTAAGGATCTCTTTCCGATAGAAATATGCTCTCGGATAGTAAATCGAATTCAATCGACGAAGTAATGTCAAAATTATTCGATCCAATAATCGTGAATCGCGTGTATCAGGAGACTTTCCGATTCGATTCGGAAAGTTGCTTTCCGACAATCGTGAATAACCCCGCAGTTTCACTTCACCAAAATTGTACTTTCCGTAAGCAAATGCACAAGCTACCTACTTAAGAAAATACCAAAATCGCTATAAGTGTGCCTATAATATTTAAAGAGTTCCCTTGATTACTCCAGGATCCCATCATGAGATCCTGACCTTATAACAATGGGACCAACTTGCAAGTATGTACTTTCAAACAAAAAAAGAATTTTTCAAATCGATCCAGCCGTCTTCGAGTAATCGAGTAACATACACTGGCCTGCAAAACTAAGTACTACAGAGGTCTATTTTCATACAAACGAGGTAACTTTGAAGCATTGGTTCTCCGCCCAGGATTACACGTGGTGTGATCTGATGATAGCCATCCAAGGAGTGAATGGAAAAGATTCAGATCCCCATACACACCCAATTGATCTGATCAGCATTCTAAGAGCTGTTTGGAAATGTTTAAAAAAACCACAAAAATAGCATTAAAATGTATGGAAATGCTGTAACTGATAACTCTAATCCTTACAGGCCTTACAGCTCTTAGAATGCTGATTAGATCAATTGGGTGTATATGGAGATCTGAATCTTCTCCATTCACTCCCTGGATGGCGATCATCAGATCACATCCCGCTTAATCCTGGGCGGAGAACCAAAGCTTCAAAGTTACCTCGTTTGTATAAAAATAGACCTCTGTAGTACTTAGTTTTGCAGGCGAGTGTACATAAAGAAAAGATTTTGACGAACTAAGAACCTTCTCCTTATTTGAAGTCGGTTAAAAAGGCACCAACGTGTGAACGCAAACCCAATTATGAATATAGGTAGGTAGATATTTTCTTCATTCCTTTTATTTTATATTTTGGCACAGAACTTGTGTGACGATGTTTTTTTCTCAATAAATGTATATCTTTTTTGATAAAAAGGTCAGGTCAGGTCTTTTTTATTACTTAATTAGGTACCTACTACGAAAACGAAATAATATTTTGATAATATTAGGTACCTACTTACCTCATATCATCTTTGGGAAAACTAAAAAAACCACTGACCTTTATACAGGGTCACTGGAAATATGACGTATTCTTGCTATGGGGTTATAGATGAGGTCAAAAAAAGCTTTTTAAAAAAAAAGAAAAACCGCCTTCAAAAAACTGAAAACAAAAACAGCTTAAAAATTAAATACCTCTAAAAAGCAAGAAATAATATTCGAATCATTCGTTACACAAATCAATATTAATAAAACACGTCTATTGAAGTCGGGTGGGGCTGGAGGACAACTTCATTTTTTTCTTAAAGCCCCACCCGACTTCATTAGACGTGTTTTATTAATATTGATTTGTGTAACGAATGATTCGAATATTATTTCTTGCTTTTTAGAGGTATTTAATTTTTAAGCTGTTTTTGTTTTCAGTTTTTTGAAGGCGGTTTTTCTTTTTTTTTAAAAAGCTTTTTTATTTTCAACTTTTTAGTGGTAGGTATGTAAGCGCAGCGTGTAAATATTTTTTTACTTTATATTACAATATTTTCAAATGCCCAGAACTCAATTATAATATTTTCAATGGTAAAATGCCCAGAACTCAATTTCCAAATTTACGCTGTTTGTTTTTGAGGAGTTCCGTTGTGTCATCGTAGTCCAAGTCTAGTCCAGAACGTTGCATCGCAAACCATGATTTGGTTTGTTTTGGATTGCCATAAACTTACCAAAACCTAAATCACTTTACTTATACTATTTGATTTTGAAGAGTTCCTTTATGTATCTTCGAAGTTCGAAGTCCAATAACAATGAAATTAAATTGTGACCACTCTTGAAGTATACCCTTTCAAATAAAAAAATAATCATCTAAATCGGTTCATAAACAAAGAAGTTATGTCCGAAATTCCATAAAAACTCGTGCGATGGCGAGCTAAATAATTGATATTTTTCAGGATTATGAAAAAACTACTGGCCAGATCTCTGTAAAAAATGTATGGGACCACACACGAACTATGTTCTTTGAGTTAAAAAAAGAATTGTACAAATCGGGTAACAACTGACGAAGCTATGTTAAAACATACATAAAAAAAAAAAAAAAAAATACCGTCGACTTGAGAACCTCCTCCTTTTTTTGAAGTCGGTTAAAAACAAATATTTTTTGTTATATAACTTTTTCTCAAAAACTTAATAGTTTTTGAGTAAATTGAAATTAAGTATTTTTTCACCAAAAGTACGTTTTCAATCACCAAAATTTAAAATAAAAGATAACTACTCATTCGATTTCGGTTTTTTTATTATTTTGGGATAGAAAACACTCCAAGTGTTGATAATGAATAAAAAAAATTACAAAAAGTACAGGAGTTTATATAGTAGATTATACACCAAGGGGATAAAGCACTGTTTTATGTCACGGGCGCTACATTGAATCCTGAACGTAACGAAGGACTCTAAATTTAACTCCCGAGCGCAGCGAGGGTGTTATAAGTTAATTCCCGAGCAAAGCGAGGGAATTAAGATTGAGTCCTGAGTGCAGTGAGGGATTCAAGCGCCCAAGAAAAAAACAGTTTTATCCCGGTGGTGTATACTCTACTTTTCTCACTTTATGCGAGACAATAAAAAACCAGGCTGAGTAGATAGTGTTTATTACAGCATATTAAAAGTGCAAATTGATATTGGAGACATTAGTCCAATTATGGAAAGATAATATAGATACACCACAGGCTGCTTGACTTCTTTGTAGCTGATAAATATTCAAAATAGACCAGAAGCACTGATTCAGACACAGACTTTGCGTCTTTTGCAGTTTTCCATGTGTCAAAATCTTTATAGGCTTTCAGGTATTTTTCCTTTGACTTTTCTGGGAGTAGATTATTGACAATGCCTATGGCATCTAATTTAATAGCTTCTGGAGACAAAATACTTTCATCACTTGAAATTTTTTATTTTTTCTTTGAAATATTTATAGAATCTTCTAAAGCTAGTAGTACTACTAGCTACGGCTATAGCAACTTCTTTCAGCTGGCGTGGCCTACTCGATTTGACAAACAAATGTCTCATGCGAATCTAGTGGGCCACGGCCTCGGTCTTCGAAAATCGAGTTGGCCGCGCCCGCTGAGGACACATTCTGTTTAGTGAAATTAGACTTTATGTACATAGCAATAAGAATTATGAAAGTGAAAATCACATTATTGACCAGCGGGTTATAATATAACATTATAACCCGGCTAAAGCCAAGAGATATAATGTCTTGCTTTCGGTAAGGTTTACATGACATATAATTCGGCATTGTCGAGCATGTGGTGTGAAAAAAAATTTAATCCTTAAATGCATTTATTTTATTTATTTTTTCAGATTTTTTACAAACGGCAGCAAATATCTTTAAAAAATTCCTAGTAACTAAGCGTGCATAATATTTTAAAAACATCACCATCTATTCAGCTTTCAGTTGAGGTATAAAACTTAATAATAACTTAAATAAAAAATGAGAAATTAAGACTTAAGTAAATGGCAGTCCCATTGATTTCATGTAGCAAAAATTTCCTACTTCGAGCGCTTCGGAGATGGCCCTATTGGCCCTATTATCCTACTTATATAATAAATGTGGAAGTTTGTTGGTTTGGATGATTGTTAATCAATCACGCAAAACGGCTGAACGGATTTGGATGAAATATGGCACACACATAGTTTAAAATCCGGATTAAAACATAGGAGGATACTATTATCTTGGTTAAAGGTTTCCTAGGGATTTAATCGAATGTAAATGCGGATGAAGTCGCGGGCAGAAGGTAGTTTGCCATAAATGGTCGTGTTTACTAAAAACACTTTCGTTCGAGCGAGTTTCGGGACTGGATTATTTTCCGCCGATGAGTCAAAATTTTTACAGACGGCATCAAAAATAACCGTGCATATCAGCCATTTTTAATGCCCCGCTGCTAGGGAACAGGCCTTCCTTTTGGCTTGTGGATGGATAAAGCGGACGGGCCATAACCCACCACGTGGGCCCAATGCGGATTGGTCGGTGTTAACTTAATGTACCTTACATTGAGCCGTTGGTCCTGGCTACATTTACAGTCGTTAACACTGACCAATCCACATTGGGCCCACGTGGTGGGTTATGGCCCGTCCGCTCTATCCATCCACAAGCCAAAAGGAAGGCCTGTTCCCTAGCAGCGGGGCATTAAAAATGGCTGATATGCACGGTTATTTTTGATGCCGTCTGTAAAAATTTTGACTCATCGGCGGAAAATAATCCAGTCCCGAAACTCGCTCGAACGAAAGTGTTTTTAGTAAACACGACCATTTATGGCAAACTACCTTCTGCCCGCGACTTCATCCGCATTTACATTCGATTAAATCCCTAGGAAACCTTTAACCAAAGATAATAGTATCCTCCTATGTTTTAATCCGGATTTTAAACTATCTGTGTGCCATATTTCATCCAAATCCGTTCGGCCGTTTTGCGTGATTGATTAACAATCATCCAAACAAGCAAACTTCCACATTTATGATATAAGTAGGATAGTAGGGCCATCTCCGAAGCGCTCGAAGTAGGAAATTTTTGCTACATGAAATGGGACTGCCATTTACTTAAGTCTTAATTTCTCATTTTTTATTTAAGTTATTATTAAGTTTTATACCTCAACTGAAAGCTGAATAGATGGTGATGTTTTTAAAATATTATGCACGCTTAGTTACTAGGAATTTTTAAAGATATTTGCTGCCGTTTGTAAAAAATCTGAAAAAATAAATAAAATAAATGCATTTAAGGATTATTTTTTTTATAAACTCCTGTACTTTTTGTAATTTTTTTTATTCATTATCAACACTTGGAGTGTTTTCTATCCCAAAATAATAAAAAAACCGGAATCAAATCTTCTTGGCCCGTTCGAAGCGAGATATTATCTGTGGTTCTAGTAAGTTTTATTACACGACTGCCCAAAGCAAAAAGAGTGTATATGTGTTCAGGGTTCATGTATGTTTGTGGGTATGTGAGTTTCTTTATTCCACCATAACTTCTAAATGCCTTAACTGATTTGGATAAATGGGTATCGTTAGAATCCTTAAAGCATCCCGAGTGACACTGGCTATATTTTTTGTAAAAAAATCAATATGGCGACTGCAAGACCCCATTTTCAAATGTGAAAAAAAAAATTTTTCTTCTATTATTACAATATGGGCATCAAATGAAAGGCCTTGATGAGCACATTCCAAAACTATATAATTTGTCACTAAAATGTGTGAAATAAAAATAAATAAATTAAAAAAAGTATTAAAAAACACGACTGCCCTGCCAAAAACGAACTAAAAAGTTAAACATCAAGTGTCATTGCAGTCGGAGGACCTCTTTGATCAAAAATTGTTCCATAATAAAGTCCCCCGACTGCAATGACACTTGTTGTTTAACTTTTTAGTTCGTTTTTGGCAGGGCAGTCGTGTTTTTAATACTTTTTTTATTTTTTTTTTGTATTCTTTTGGTAGTACCAAAAACCGAGTTTCATCGAAATCGGCCCATAAACAAATAAGTTGGCCACCATCTTGGATGCTTTTTTTTGGTATGGAAACACCGCGGCAACACTGAGTTGGCAAAACCCTGCCCTTATACATGTGGTGGCGGGTCTTCCAAATAAAAGCAGGTTTAGAGACAATGGGGCGTTTATTAATATTAATTAAAAGTCTTACAAAACGATCGTGTGTGTGCTGCTAAGCGTTGGACGGGAAGAGGAGGCGGAAACGTCAAAAAGGCACAGACAATATTGTTATGTTTTTGCAACAGATTAGATACTACTACATCTCCCCCTTTTTTTTCAAAAAAAAAAAATCATTAACAATAAAAAAAAACTTATGTTATACACAATTACTAACTAATTATTTTAAGTTTAACTTGTTACATTATATTTTTTTTTTTTTTTCATTTTAATCCAGAATTACTATTTTTGTAAACTAAATATATGTTACTTTAAATTACATTTCTTAAAATTTTGTTATACAGAATTACTTTTTACTAAATTTAAACTAAACATTTTACATTAAGTGTACTTATAAACAATGATGGCTTGCTAAATAGATTATGTTAAACAAATAGAGACTTTCATTTTTATACAATGTCAAATGAAAACAAGAAAGACTCGAAGATACACCCTCAATCAGAATCAGAGCACGATATGGTATGATGAGCAGAAAAAATGCACGTGAAGAGCAGTCATATTATTATTGTGGTCGTATATGGTATGAAGTTCTTGTATAAACGACACCATTGTGACAATCTTTGATATCATAAGATCTAAAACCATTATAATTTACTATGGTACCTTTCCTCCATTCTTTACTACTAGGAAACTTTTTATACCATATACCCTGCCCTAAATGAAAACTTTTCCTATCACAAGCCCTTAAATTATAATTTTTTATGTTTCTATTTTTAGATTTCTCAAATTCTTTAGTCACACCATGATTCAGTTTACTTTTCAAATATTCAGTGGTAACTGGAAGAGTCCCCTTTAAGTTTCTATTCATCAACAATTGAGCAGGTGAGAAATTTGTTCCCGACACTGGACAACTTCTATATTTCAATAGTGAGATCCTATAATCAGTCCTATCGTGAAAAGATTTTTGAAGAATATTACGACTAATTTGTACACCCCTTTCAGCCATGCCATTAGACTGTGGGTACTTTGGACTTGAAAAAGTAAACTTGAAACCCCATTCATTAGCAAAGTTTCTACATTTTAACGAGTCAAAAGGAACATGATCTGAAACAATTTCTGATGGAACCCCAAAATTACAAAATATTTCAATAAGACTATTAATTATAGAACTAGCAGACTTATCACTTATTTTCTTAATATCAAGCCATTTAGAAAAATAATCAAAAATAACAAGGTAACTTTTAGAATTAAAATCCATTATGTCTATTGCTAGCTTTGAAAATGGCAAAGATGGAATATCATGACTCAACAAAGGTTCTTTTTTATTATTATTACTGTAAGTTTGACAAACAAAACATTTTCTAACAAATTCTTCTAAATGAAAATCCATTTTAGGCCAATAATACAAATTTCTAGCTAATTGCTTCATTTTAGTCATACCCAAATGACCTTCATGTAATTTCTTTATAATATTTAATCTTAAAGAAGTAGGTATTACTAGTCTGTGATTAAGGAACAATAAATTTTCATCGCTAACAATTTCAGACCTAAATTGAAAATAATACTTTAAATTGTCTGGCAAATTCTTTTTGTCAGGCCATCCATCCTTACAATATTCCAGCAATTTACACAATTCTATGTCTTTAGAAGTTTCTGAAATAAGTTCGTTCTTTTGTTGTAAATTACACTGCAGATAAGATGCTAACCCTACACAGTGAATAACCTCATACATATAGGAGTCATCTGTGTTGTGTTCTTCTAAGTAAGAACGTGACAATAAATCAGCTATAAACATTAACTTACCCTTCAAATACTTATAATCAATGTTATATCTTAGTAACTTTAATTTCAAACGTTGTAACCTCGGAGAAGGAATTTCATGTAAACTCTTTTTTAATAAACTTTCAAGTGGTTTATGATCATTTAAAATTGTAATTTTTCTACCATAAATAAAGTAATGAAATTTCTTGGTGGCCCATACCACACTTAACAATTCTTTTTCAATTTGTGAAAAATTTTTCTCCGCAGGAGTTAAACTTCGAGAAGCAAAACTTACAGGTTTACCACTTTGTAACAAACAACACCCAAGGCCATCTTTAGAAGCATCACATTGTATAGTGACATGCAACTTAGGGTCAAAATTTTGTAATATAGGTGCACTACTGACTTTTTTCTTAATGTTATTAAAGTCACTCTCATGGACAGGAGTCCACATAAACTCACAATTTTTCTTAAGTAGCTTTTGTAGGTTACTTGAAATGACAGCTAAATCGGGCAAAAATTTTCTAAGATAATTAACCATACCTAGGAATATCTGTAATTCTTTTTTATTACATGGACTTTTAATATTTAAAATAGCTTTTATTCTATCTGGGTCAACTTGTATTCCCTTATCAGAAAAAATATGTCCAAAATATTTCACTTCGCTAAGTTTATACTGAAATTTATTTTTATTAAAACGAATACCACATTTTTCAGCTCTTTCAAAAACCTTTTTAAGAATGTCATCATGTTCAGCCTCACTACTGGCTGCAATAAGTAAATCATCACAGTACACAACCACACCAGGAATGTCACCGAATGTTTCCTCGCTATACTTTTGAAAAATTTCAGGTGCAATTGATAAACCAAAAGGTAACCTTTTGAACTTGTAACATCCATATGGACTATTAAAAGTACAAAGGTCACTGGACGAATTAGAAAGTTTAATATTATAAAAACCATCGGAAAGGTCAACGACCGAAAAAATTGACTTATTAGAAAGCTTCGATACAATTTCATCGTATGTAGGTATCAAATGATACTCTCTCGTTAATACTTTATTAAGATCCTTAGGATCTAAGCAAATACGTAGTGACTTATCTTTCTTTTCCACTATTACAAGATTACTCACAAAACTAATTGGATGCTCAACCTTTTCAATAATATGGCTGCTCTCCAGGCTCTGCAATTTATCCGCAAGACGCTTCATCAGTGTCTGGGGCACGCGCCTGGGAGGCCTGACCACCGGCTGTGTTCCCGATTGAGTGTGCAACTCCAATTCCTTCTTGAATTCGCCAACACCCTGAAACAGTTTTTCATACTTTTTAACAATTTTATCTTTATTAAGGTGGTCAATGCTAACATTATTCAATAATTTAAGTTTTATTAATGTGTCGAGTCCAAGTAAAGGTCTTACATTTTCTTTAGTTATTACAAATTCAGATTCAATATGAACTCCATTGTTATTATTTAATATTAATAATTTTCTTGTCCCCAATGGTATTATGTGATTGCCACCAAATGCCTCTAAAACAATGTTTGTCTCAGAAAAGTAAGGACTATCATCATTGACAATTTTCTTTAAGTCATTTAATGACAAGACATTCGCTTGAGCCCCTGTGTCACATTTGAAATCTACTCTTTTATTATTAATCTGTAGCGAGACGACCCACTCTTTAATTTTATTGCTGTTAATATTAGTATTATTAATGGAGTGACACAATTTTATCAGTCATAAATCATGAACATAATTCGACTCACAAACAGAACTATTATTATTATAAATGGAAGCATTATTGTCAATGGAATGAATTTGTTTTCTAATCTTACAACCAATCTTAAAGTGATTTAATTTTCCACAATTTGAGCAAGTTTTTCCAAAAGCTGGACAATTTCTTGGTCCATGCTCGGTGTTACATTTCTTACATTTATACATATTACTATTAAAACTTTTATTATTATGCAAATTATTACTTTTAAAACTGTTTTTATTATCTGCCCTATTGTTATTTGAATTATACTTAGCTCTATTCGATGATGGTGTACGTGACGGCTGGAATTGCCCGCTCGACCTTGCTCGGAGACTCTCAACTGGAACTGTCTGCTTTGCCATGATTCTGGAGTGCTCTTTGGATAGTTCTGAAGACCTGCAGATGTCCACCGCTGCCTCAAGTGTTAGGTCCTTGACTGCCAAAAGTCTCTGCTGCACCTTCTTGTCTTGAATTCCAATAACAATTCTGTCTCTGATCATGCGCTCTTCTTGTTCTTTGTAGTCGCAGTTTTTAGCCAATTTTTTCAGTTCCGTGTAGAAGCAATCAAAAGTTTCACCATGTGCTTGATTTCTTAAGTTGAAGTTGTAGCTGTTTATTAATATATTCTGCTTCGGGGTGAAATGGGCATCGAAAATTGACAAAATATCTTCGAGCTTCTCGGTTTCTTCTTTCTTTAGTACATTAAAGTATAATTCTTGGGCTTGCTCACCGATACAGTTGAGCAAAATGGCCGCTTTTCTGGCGTCAGCTAGCCGATCGTAACCCGCCGCTGTTAGAAAAATTTTAAATGCCTGCTTGAAGACTTTCCACTGAGAATGCAAATTCTCAATCTCATCCAGTTTCATAGGAGAGGGACGCCGGTACTCGATAGTGACCGCCGCCATAGCGTCTTCAATGGACATCAGGGGACGCTCTTCTTGATTTCTAGTGTCTATATATTTTCACTTATTTGTGGTTCTTTAAACGGCTGCGCCATGTGGTGGCGGGTCTTCCAAATAAAAGCAGGTTTAGAGACAATGGGGCGTTTATTAATATTAATTAAAAGTCTTACAAAACGATCGTGTGTGTGCTGCTAAGCGTTGGACGGGAAGAGGAGGCGGAAACGTCAAAAAGGCACAGACAATATTGTTATGTTTTTGCAACAGATTAGATACTACTACAATACACATTATAATTCTCGAAAGAAATGAAATATTACTTTTTTTGTTTAACTTGTCAGAATAAACTATGATTCTTTCGCTTTCAATGAGGGATTTTCCAGGCAACGTTCCTTTAAAATCACCTAGATGGCGCTGTCCAATTTCCATGGCATAAGTATGAAAGTCTGACCAAAGAGTACCGACCATCGAAAAAAATAAAAAAATATATAATGTTGACAAGTGATTATTTCCTCTATGATTTTGACAGTTTGGTTTATTTATGTTTCGCGGCAAATTTAATTTTTGTTGTGATCAACTTTTCAATAAAAATTAATAAATATTCAATAACAATAACTGTCGATAGGTATTACTTATTTTAAAAATACCTTAAAATGAGGAAATGTCATTGTGTTGTGCCTGGGTGCAAAAATTAGGGGCATCATGCAATGCCGAAAGATAACAATCGGATATGTATCTGGATAAAAGCTACGAAGTTATATTTATTATATATACTTATTGATATATTATATATTATTAAATAGTAATAATATTAGCAACTAATGTCAAAAGCCCATCTTCTTCTTCGTCGTTACGCTCTTGGCAGAGCGGTCGTGGTCACTTTGAGGCGTCCACATCGGTGGTAGAGGCGGACATAGCTTTCCGCACGATCTCCCGCCATCTCTCCCGGTTGGCAGACTGTCTGGCGCAGTCAGATACAGGGCGTCCCACAGCGGATTTCACTTGGTCAGTCCAGCGCATCGGTGACCTGCCACGTGATCTGGTTCCCTCTACTTTGCCCTGTACGACCAGCCGCTCTATGGAGTCGTTACCCCGCCTAGAGACATGGCCAAAGTACTGCAGTATGCGCGACTGTACTACGGCCGATAAACGCTGCGTGATGCCAAGCTCCTGGAGTATGGACACGTTGGTGCGGAATTCCGTCCATGATATCCCCAGCATCCTCCTCCAGCACCACATTTCTAGAGCATCTATCTTCCCCTTTTCCAGCTCGCGCACTGTCCACGTCTCTGCCGCGTAAAGAAAAATGGGGAATACTAGTGTTCGTACGAGCCTGACTTTGGTGGCTTTGGTAATGTTACGATTCCTCCATACTTTCCTTAACTTCTCCATCGCAGTTCTGGTTATGGCCATACGTCGTTTTACTTCATCTACACAGCCGCCGTTGTTTGAGATTAAAGCTCCAAGGTATACGTAGGTCTGAACCACGTCGCAGTTCGCAATCTGTGTCACTTCGGGCGAGTTGTCGTTGACGCGATCCACGATCATGATCTTGGTCTTAGATCGGTTTATCTTTAACCCAAACGTAAGGCTCACGCGCTCCATTTTGAGAAGTAATAAAAGCCCATACTTTTTGAATAAAACTGCGAAAACTTGCAGTTTTTCAACTGCAAAAAAACTCACTCTCCTAAGGGGTCCAAATAACATACCAAAAATGCAGCAATACATCGCATTTTGCGTTTCTAGGAAAAAAAATGTAAGATTTTACTGGGCTATAAGTAGCTCGCTAACCCATTATTATATACGTGTTAATTTAGAAACACGTATCAATATTGATGAAATTACATGTAACGTTCGTGTTTGTGAAATTAGCATTCCCTTCAATTGCTCATAGACGGTTAAATTAGATATTAATGACTACTTTTTAGATATGTGGAGGAGGAATTTAAAGAGACATGCAGTCCCATCAATTTTTCCATGGTCTGAAGTACCATCACCAAAAAAAATGCATATAGCCCTGAACAGGAAATAATCCAACCATCATCGGTTGGCCCGCGGTCCCCGAGCTAATACCATTCAGCCTTAAGGAAGATTTTCCCTTTGGCCTTCTTATCAGTCAGTGGCCACCTACCCTCACTCCATACTACCATACGATATATTCCCTACAACGTTTTTCAGTACATTTGCGAGAAAACAAGAAAGAAAGAACTAAGAAACAAATTTAATAAGATTTTGTAGTGTTTCATGCTAATGGGGAGGAAAAGCGCAATTTTATCCCGATAGGTGGCGTCTTGTCGTTGGTACCGAGCCGCCTCAAAGAAACTGTCAAAACATATGGGAATCTCTTGGAGTATTGCACTTTTTAATTTTATACTGAGAAAATGCCGCATTGTTATGCATGTAACTTGTAAAATATTGGAGTTCATCGATTTCCCAGTAACAAAAAAAATATTGGGAAAAAAAATATCAAAAAAAATATGCTTTTTCCTCGATTTTCTCCTTTGCTGAGCCTGAGAAACATTATAAATCAAAAGGAATGTTTCATGAATTTGATGAAGCTTCGCCAAAATAAAACAACATTTGAATTATAACAGCTTTGTTCTTTAATATTTCAACCTCAGCAGTTTCTAACATATTTATAACTTGGATGAATTTGATAGGTATATCAAATATGGAATAAGCCCAATATTGGGGCCAAACAGAGAATTAATAGAATTTTATATGCCAGAGTCATTCAAGAAACTTAGAATAATAAATTAAATATGATAAAACGGTTCGTGTAATTTTGGATGGTACAGAAATTCCAGTACAGAAACTTGAAATTACTATTGCACAGAAGGCATCATCAGGCAACTATAAACAGGGAAATTTACACTCAGTTGCTTTGTTAAAATTTAAATCATATGCTTCTAATCTGAAATAAAAAGATTACTTGTAAATCTTACACGAAATTTAAAGAAATGTAATGCTTGTTAGCAATTTTTTGTAAGTTGCTATAAACTTTCTTGCCTGTTGTTTTGGCTTTTCTTTTCCGTAATTCTTCTTTTATCTGAGCTAAAGTTAGCATAGAATACATTGTTTGTCCGCAAAACCGAAAAAAATACAATCTAAGAAAGTAAAATCACGTAATACACAGTCAAGACAATATAAGCTCAAACTGACAATTGTTCCAAAGACTATAGCGCCATCTGTAATTCACTGTGCCTTCGCCTCCCCATTTGAACGAGAACAGCTTTTTTTCCGGTTCGTTTAGCATTGCGCTTCTCCAACTCTGCTTTTAGCGCTGCTAGAGTCCAACAACCGTAGTCTGTACTCATGGCCGACGCGATGGTTATAACAATAATAAAATACCAAAATCTTTAAAAGATTTCAACGATAACAAGCTGTCAAATCATAGAAGTCTTTGGTCAAAATCATAATGTTTTTTACGATGGTACAGATGGTAGTTATTCTCTTTGATCAGACCTTTATACTAGTACCATGGAAATTGGACAGCGCCATCTAGTAGATTTTTAAGGAACGTTGCCTGGAAAATCCCTCATTTTACTTTTAAATTCTGGTTTAAAATGGCGGGTCTCTCTTCCATGATTTAAAAAGTTTTTGCAAAAATAGTAATAATAAAAGAAAAGAAAACATAATTTACCAAAACATTTATCTATACATATAATAAAGCTGTAGAAAAGTTGTGTCTGTACAAAGAAAATATTTTGAAAAAAAGTGGTTGGGGTGTTTGATAACAACCTATAAAACCCATTTCTATCATTTTTGGAATTTTTGTCTGTTTGTCTGTTTATCTGTTTGTCCGTTTATCTGTATGTTTGTGCGCTAATAACTTAAAAAGCGCTAACTCAATCGTAATGATGTTTACATAGAAATATACTATGTATTTTGCGAAGTAACTTAATCTTTATCACATCGCAATCGGTTCACTCAATCAAAAGACATACGACTTTTAAGTTTTTAAGAAGAGTTTACGATGAATTTGTTGTAACAATATCTTTGGGAAATTATACTGTTAGAACGACGACTACCTGGACCTGGGGGGTGATTTTGTAATTTTGTTGCAATCAACTCTGACAGAAATCGCAGTTACATTGCTGCTTTAGTAAGAACCAATGTGACAACTATCTTAACTAAAACAGCAATACAACTGCGCTTTCAATCGATTTCAATCGAGAATTGTTAGCAACAGCTTTACGTAATCAAGGTACTGGTGTTCCCACATCTGGCACGGTAAAATGGTCAATGGCTTAAAAGTAAACAATAAAGTGTCGAGTTTTGGGTCTGTCTTTTGTTATTTCTCAGAAAAAAAAATGCACGTGGATGCAGTAAAATCTAAGCCCGCTTTCTAAGTATTATATTATTTTATACTACTAGCTTCCGCCCGCGACTTCGTTCGCGTGGACATTCGAGAAAATCCTTGATAAAAAGTCTAATATCCTGCCTTGCTAGGTAGCCCGCTTGGTGTGAACGTGCCTTGCGCGCAGCAGGCCTCTGGCTGGTAAGCGCGTACTATATCGACCGAGTGCGATGTCGGGCCGCATCCTCACGCGCAAGTGGCAAACGCCCTGCCTGCAAGCGAGGTACGTCCACACCAAGCGTACTGCCTAGCGAGGCAGGACGTTAGAACATAGAATAATTCGTATCCTGGTTAAAGGTTCCCTTAGGATTTTCTCGAATGTCCACGCGGACGAAATCGCGGGCGGAAGCTAGTTTTATAATATAACAGAGGTTTATGTAACATCAAAAGTAACGGAGTACCTATCCGTTAATCACAAATTCTCGCCAAAAATGGGAAACAAAAACGATGTTTTTAGTGGAAGCACTGAACCTAATTATGGTATGATTCATTTTATTTCTTTTTTTGCGTTTTTAACGTTATTTGTAATACAAAAACAATAAATTATCGCGTAAAAAGTAATTCTCTTTGATGTGATAAGTTTTTTTTTACCTCGAAACGCACTCTTCACTACGCATTTTGACCATTTTGAAGAGCAGTTCCCTTTTGGCCTCCCAATGAGGACTGGCTTGACAAAAGCTTCACATAATTATGTCGGCTGACATATCCGAAGTATCTTCAACTTGGCGCGGTAAGTGCTTCTCTTGTATATTTATCTCGATGGTTTTGGTATACATGACCTTGAATTTTTGCCGTAGACCAGGTAAAGATTATCCGGTAACTGGATAATTTATTTATTTAAATGTGTATGTGTAAGTGTGTACGATGTCGTGTGTGTTTGTATTGTGTGTGTATTATAGCCTATGACTGAAAAACAGCGTTATGGCTATCTTATGAAAAACAGCGTTATGGTTATATATCATCGCCGTAACATATGCTGAGCCGGGGACTTTTTCTCCACTGTAGCACTGCTCACAAATTCTAAAGTACCTACGTAGCTACTTAGTGTTTAATTTCTATTTTTGTTTTCATGTGTGTTATTGTATGCATTGTTATAGTGTGTGAAATAAATTATTTTCATTCATTCATTCATTCAATTTCCATAGAAAAATAATAAAGTGGCTGGCATGGCGTCCAAGGTGTGAAATTATTCCGTCAACCCTTCAAATGTTATATGCACACCTTTTTAACCCTTCAAAAGTTATATGCGAACCTTTTTATTTTTGACAATGGGATTATCCAGACGAAAGATAATCTTTTCAAGGACATGGGACACTGGAAAGGTTAATTTTCTATGGCATCTTTCTTCCCTTCGGAAAGAAGTTCGCTTCGCTTAGGATTATCCAGTTAGAAGATAATCTTTACATGGCCTCCGGCAATAACGTCACCATACATGAACAAGCAAGCGCTCTCATCTCAAGCACCTTGCTGAGTCGGATGGCGCCTCATTGAATCTTATTTTCCGCTTTTGTTATGCATGACCTTGAATTTAGTTAATCTTTTACTTTCGGGCTGAAAAGGTTATCATTCAGTCTCACCTATAAGGTTATAATAACAGTATTTATCTTTAGGATATATAAACTAAATTTTGGATCACATTATAATTGCATGCGGGGTGGTCAACATGACGAGTCTTAAAATTGCTCTGTTATTATTAATATCGTTTAATTTTACGCACACTACTGCAGAAGAAACATCCACAGAAAAAAACCTAAATGTAACTGAACCACACAAGCAACTGAAATGGGAACCTTTCAATATAGCTCAAGAAATTGACGACATTGTACAAGAAAGAATAGAACTCGAACGAAAACTGATTGACGACGTGGCTGTTCGAGGTGACGCTGTGAAAGAATATCGAATCGGCTTGCGACAAATGAATCTATTTATGAGGCAACATCACGCAGAAATGAGAGTACGAGTTGGTCATCATTTATATCCTCTGATACTTGTGTTAGATACAGATCATGATAAAAAGTTATCAGGAGTTGGAAGTGAGTACATTTTGTATTTGCAAAACGGAACTGTAATGACTATGAAGCCAACTCCTATCGAATATGAAACAAATAAAAATATAGCTCATATAGCATTGGCAATATTTAGCATCATTTCACCATTCTTTAAAAATCCAACATCGAGAAAATGGCAGCCCGCTTTGAAAGAATATTATTACATTATTCAGTCTAACATTGAAGCCCTAGAAGCGAGTGGATTAAACAACACTTTTCCTCCTCTATGCAAAGAGAATGTATCGATCGAAGATCAAAAATTGATGATGTCAATGGCTAGTGAATATATTGAAAGTTGTTTTCAGAAGGAAAGTGTAAATGTTGATGATTACAAAAATTTTACTCTACATTATCGGCCTTACATGCAAAAAGCATTAAAATGCGCCGCTCAGATGCAAGTTAAGTCAGGACTCGCCGGAGTAGAACGATGGAAAGAACTACTTGGTCCAAAACTTTGGCGTGATCTTTATGTTGTTATTCCGGTGATATGGCCCGTAGCAAGAGTAAATCCACGCCAACTGATATTTGAAAAACTGATGGATCCTGACAGAAAAATCACCCATATCATAAAAGCTGAAGGTATAACAACTATTGCTGAAGCACGTGAACTATTAGGACGGGTCGTCGCCGATAGATCACTGGCTCATTTTGTATTTGGTTCCAGTAAGGAAATAAATGATACTGACTCTAATATGTCGCTATCAACACGACGAGATATTGTTGCAAGCTACGGAAACATGACTTTGGAATTGGAAGACTGGCCTGTTTACAGATATTTTGCTGAAGTTACTGCAAACGAGTTACGTTATGATGAAAGTGGTCCACCTTCGTAGATTAGTATTTTGCCGCACACCACAGCTAAAACTTTTTCAAATTAATGGTGTGCAACATCAAATACGAAATTGTATTGTAGGCATAAAAATGAGGGAATAAATAAATAAGTTGTTAAAATTGTTTTATTTTGTATATGTTACCGGCAATATGTATTCTCCGGCATTGTATACAATGCCTAGGCATTGTATACAATGCCTAGGCATTGTATACAATGCCTGAAACGATCAGGCAATGTATGAAATGATATTAATTTTATACATTGCCTAGGCATTGTATACAATGCCTGCTGGTCCACCGGCAATGTGTAAAATAAGTTTATTTCTGTTGTCTGTTATAAAAAAATAACCTCGAAATTTAACCTTAAATTTCTAACCTAACCCGGGACCTACAGGAGTAAAGCAGGTTCGGTTCCAAACTCAATGAGCCGCCCTCGAACCCCCCGCGAGCCCCCCGCGAGCCCCCCGCGAGCCCCCCGCGAGCCCCCCTCGAGCCACCTCGAGCCCCCCCCGAGCCCCCATTGTATACAATGCCTGCGTTTCATACATTGCCGGTGACATATATAAGCCATGGCGTTGTTGAAAAAAATAGACGTAATTTCGAAAAGCACGAGTGCAGTGCAGTCAGTGTGTTGGCAACGGAAATAATATACGGCATTCTGCGCAACCCCGTGGTCGTGCAAGGCATGAGGCACGATAGTCCTTTCGCAGTCCCACTGCACATGGTCAACGCTTCCGACAGCCGCGCCGGCCCGCGCCTGCCATTACCCGCCCCCGGACCGCCTCTCTCGCTTTGCTTCTGGCTTTGGTTTATGACGTCAGTGCACTGTCCGTCCTTGTCATCGTGTTATGATATGACAAGGATGGATAGAGCATAGCTATCGCTCTGGCTAAAGCTTTGAGTTAGGCGGTAGGGCCCCTGGTGCCCGATTGCGATTGCGACATCCACGCCACAATATATAGAGAGTACAGTAGTTTAGCTTAGTACTTGTGCGCTCGAGCAACGCACACATAGACACCTCTCACCGACACGGACTCATTGCCACGCTTAAAACACTTCACGCGCGAGTATCACGTGACGCAGTTGAAGCTCGTCCGACCCCCGCGTCGGTCATTTGTACGCTTTGCGAGACTCAGTAAAAATAGAAGGCAAAAATAAAACGTACTATATTTGTTCAGTAAGCAATTGCTTAAACTTGACTTTAAATACAGAATACACATTTTTTACGATACCAGTGGACCCAGAAAGGTAAGCAAACAGTGAATTTTGTAATAGCTGTTATGACTATATAATACGCAGTTAAATAAAAAAGGCAGTTTTCATTTATTATTGTTTCTAAATCAACAGCTCAATACAATATTTTTTTTACCTTATTTATATGTGAATTTGACGTACTTACACTGAATACTGATTTCTATTCGAAAATCCTAAGTAGAATACCTAACTAAATAAGAAACAATAGGTAGGTACCTTATATTATTTAAATGTGTACATTTACTAATTTTGGTCTTTGAACACAATTTGAAGTGCAGTCGTGACTAAAAACAACAACGGGTTACCTACGCCATATCGAATACCAAATGATCGAAGATCTAAATATCGAACGTTCAAAATATCGAATTTACAAATAATCGAACGATCAAAATATCGAATGGTTAAAATATCGAACGCTTAATACATCGAATGATTAATTTATCGAAAATTAATATTTTGCATAGTTTCTTACATCATGAACAACCAGTAGATATTTCAATGAAATTTCATAAAACTTAATTCCCGAACGAATCTTTTGCGTCAAATAATTTTTGTTCTACCCACTAACATGTTGTAAATCATGATGTAAAAAACTATGCAAAATATTTATTTTCGATAAATTAATCATTCGATGTATTGAGCGTTCGATATTTTAACCATTCGTTATTTTGATCCAGATTCAGATTCATCTCTTAACAAAAAAATATACCAAACTCTAAATAAAAAAGTCTGAATTGGGTTACCTACGCCGTATCGAATACTAAATGATCGAAAATCAAAATATCGAACACTATACATCTTACGGTCAAAACATCGAACGTTCAAAATATCGAATTTACAAATAAACGAACGATGTGAATAAAATTTATTCACATCGTTCGTTTATTTGTAAATTCGATATTTTGAATAAAATTTATCACATCGTTCGTTTATTTGTAAATTCGATATTTTGAACGTTCGATGTTTTGACCCTAAGATGTATAGTGTTCGATATTTTGATTTTCGATCATTTAGTATTCATTATGGCGTAGGTAACCCAATTTAGACTTTTTTATTTAGAGTTTGGTATATTTTTTTGTTAAGAGAGCTTAGGGTATCAAAGTATTTTTTAATTTTTAATAGTAAAGAAAGTATTTAATAATCCCCTTAATAAATGTTTTTCTTTTTTTTATTATTCATTGTATTTTTTGTCCTTTCGATTCAACCCATTAATCAACATAATAATCTTGTGTAGGTACTTAGGTATATGCAGATAAGTTAGATAATATGACAAGGTACTAGTAAGTACCTACCTAATAAAATATGAAGTATACAGGTAGGTACTTACATAAACCTATTTTTTAATACTTTAATCAGAAATAGAAATATTCAGCTAGGTAGATATAAAACAGAAGCAATTACTAAGAACTTTATCAATTTTATAACTCCGTGTCAACTTTTTACAACCCAAAAAAATTGCAAATATTTAAATACCAAAAATATTACTCAATATGATTAAAATTTCAAAGATAAATTACACTTTTAAAAACACCTAAACAAAGAAATAACCATACCTGTGCATCACAAGTTTTTACGACATTCTGTAATATATAGGTATTGTCTGTGGTTTTACGTAAGTCGGAGTTGACAACCCTAGCGCGACGCCCGACTTTAGGTATGGATTTCTAGGTCACGCGGGAGCTAAACTTCTGTACTCTCTCTATTTTGTGTCCACGCCTCCGGCTTCTTCGAGTGGCCTGAGCTTGACGCCGCGCCGTCATCCGCCGCGTCTCTGCAAATAAATAAATAAAAAAAGCATGCGCGTTGCCTTTACGCGCCAATGCATCGTCGCCTACCGCAAAGCAGTGCTGTCGTCCATTTTGCGAGACGTTCTTCAGCTCCTGGATACGACACTTCACGACAATGGAAAGCAGATTGGTACATGGAACGAGTCGAGACGATCCCGCACAACGTTTGCAATTTTTACTAGACAGCATCTACTAGTGGCTCCGTGAGCTGTAGACCTCGCGATAAAACGTGGCTTAAATTATACAAAAATAATCGAACCGATCAACCCACCAAACATGAAAATATGATAACAATCGACAGGGTACTTATGAGGATTATTTTTTCTTGAGTAATACAGCATCTTAGACCGAAAGAAAGACCTTGAAATTTAACATTTAAATTAAATTTTTTACGTATTTGTATCGAATCGTATGTGATTTAAAAAAAAACTTGAATGCAGTTCCATTTCTTTGCAAAAACAAAATGAAGTTTTTTTTCAGTAAAATTTCCTACCTCCAATACCTATTTAAGGTACCTACTTTATCTGCGTGTGGCAAAGTTTAGGGACACCCTGTATATATTAGTACTAGCTTCCGCCCGCGACTTCGTCCGCGTGGATATTAGAGAAAATCCTTAGGGAACCTTCAACCAGGATCCGACCAACCGTTTTATACGCGATTAGGCGGGTCCCCACCAAGCGCGCTGCCTCGCGAGGCAAAACATTTGCGACGTGTGACAGGCCTCGCACGAGGCTGCGCGCTTGGTGGGGACCCGCGTAATCGCGTATAAAACGGTTGGTCGGATCCTGGTTGAAGGTTCCCTAAGGATTTTCTCTAATATCCACGCGGACGAAGTCGCGGGCGGAAGCTAGTTTATTACAATAATCAGAATTAGGTCCAGAGATATTAAGAGTATCACGTTCCCGTTTCTTTACTCTTTCCCGTTTCCGTCCCCGCCCCCGTTCCCGTTCCTGTTCCCGTGTCCGTCCCCGTCCCCTTGGGCTGAATCATGTCCACCGTGTTGGACTTCAAAACAAATGTCATTTTCGCATTCCTCATCCCATAAAACCTCAAGAACGACATCCACATCGGCTTTCATGTTTACTTACCCCATTTACCCCCTAACGGATGATTTTCAAAATAAGAAAATATGTGTTTGCCTATTTATTTTTAGACATGCTCCTACGAATTTTTAAGCTGTAAACTATGTAATGTCTATTTTATATTATTTTTCCATATATAATTTGTACCCCATTTTCACCCCTTTAGCGGTTAAATTGGACTTCAAAATTAATGTCATTTTCGCAATCACCATCCCATAAAACCTCAAGAACGACATCCATATCGATTTCTACGTTTACTTAGCCCATTTACCCCCTAAGGGGTTGATTTTCAAAACCACAAAATATATGTTTGCCTATTTATTTTAAGACATGCTCCTACGAAGTTTTAAGTTGTAATGTCTATTTTATATTGTTTTCAATACCAAATTTAAATCCAATTTTCACCCCTTTAGGGGTTAAATCATGTCGACCGTGTTGGACTTCAAAATAAATGTCATTTTCGCAATCTTCATCCCAGAAAACCCCAATAACGACATCCATATCGATTTTTAGGTTTATTTACCCCATTGCACCCCCATTTCATCAGCATGGGGGTTGAAATTATACCAATACAATATGCGTTGCGTTAGATTTCCATCCATAAGCCTAAATTACAAATCTAGCGATTTCTACTTCAAAAATGAAGGATTATCTTCTAAACACAACTTCATCCCCCTTTTCACCCCTTTGGGGGTAGAATTTTGAAAAACGCTGAGACACGTATTTATTTATTTTCAATCATCAGCCTAAACACAAAATTTGAAGATCCTAGCTTCAAAACTGAGGGACTTTCATACAAACTTTCATCCCTTATTTCATCCCCTTAGGGATGGAATTTTCAAAAATCCTTCCTTAGTGGATGCCTACACTGTATAAAGTATCTGTGTGCAAAATTTCAAGTCTCTAGGTTCAGCGGTTTGGGCTGTGCGTTGATATCTCACTCAGTCAGGACTTTGAATTTTATATATATAGATTGAAGATTATGCGTCTTGATAAGGGTAACAAAACATTTTTGAGACAATTTTTAGAACATTTTTCAAAGCAGCTGAAATATGTTTTTTTATATAATATCTCCACCATTTTGAAAAATTTCGAAAAACTGGTTTGACAAATAAAAATCCTTACTAATATTATAAATGCAAAAGTCCGTTTGTTTGTTTGTTACGCCTTCACGTCTTAACTACTGAACCGATCATCATGAAATTTTTCATACACGTTGTCAAGGGTACAGAGAAGGACATAGGGTACCTTTCATCCCGAAAAAAAGTATTGTTCCCGAGGGATAACAAAAAACCTTTCCACGCAGATGAAGTCGCGGGCGGCCGCTAGTTCTATATAATTATGGAACCTGATCACAAAAATTCACGGGAATCGGTTGAGAAATGCAACCCGTAGAGGAGAACAGACAGCTGGAAAGCCGGATTTAAATATGTTCTTTTACATATTTCCGCCAATTTGAAAAAAGTCAAAAAATTGTCTCGACAAAAAAATTCTATATAATTATCAAATCTGTTTACAAAATTTTATGGAAATCGGTTGAGAAATGCGACCTGTAGAGGAGAACAGACAGCACCGGAAAGCGGGACTGAAATATGTTTTTTTTACAATTCTCTGCAATTTTGAAAAAAAAAAACTGTCTCGACACTCGAACCTGGGGGCTAATTGTCTAATTTTAAAAATCTATCGCAATCGCTTTCGTTTGACAGATAGATGTGACACATTGCTGCATTTCTGTGGTAAGTTTTCATTTGTGACAAAAAGAAGCTTCAATGTATTACATCCTGAAAGCGATTGCGATAGATTTTTAAATTAGACAATAGAAAGGCAGGTCACAAATTTTCATAATTCATTTATTTGCTAAATATGGTACATACAAGTTGTTATAATAATACTTTCAGCATATTCTGTCGAATGTTTCGACGTGCAAATACTTAAATTTAAATAATAAAATTTTATCAGATAATGTCAATTAAATTATATTTAAAACACTAAATTAAGAACAAAATTAAATTATTGGAATGTCAGCAATAGAAAATGTCAAAAGTTATAATGGGGAGGCGAAGGCAAAGTGAATTACAGATGGCGCTCAGTCTTTGGAACAATTGTCAGTTTCAGCTTATATTGTCTTGACTGTGTATTACGTGATTTTACTTTCTTAGATTGTATTTTTTCGGTTTTGCGGACAAACAATGTATTCTATGCTAACTTTAGCTCATATAAAAGAAGAATTACGGAAAAGAAAAGCCAAAACAACAGGCAAGAAATTTTATAGCAACTTACAAAAAATTGCTAACAAGCATTACATTTCTTTAAATTTCGTGTAAGATTTACAAGTAATCTTTTTATTTCAGATTAGGAGCATATGATTTAAATTTTAACAAAGCAACTGAGTGTGAATTTCCGTGTTTATAGTTGCCTGATGATGCCTTCTGTGCAATAGTAATTTCAGGTTTCTGTACTGGAATTTCTGTACCATCTAAAATTACACGAACCGTTTTATCATATTTATTTTATTATTCTAAGTTTCTTGAATGACTCTGGCATATAAAATTCTATTAATTCTCTGTTTGGCCCCAATATTGGGCTTATTCCATATTTGATATACCTATCAAATTCATCCAAGTTATAAATATGTTAGAAACTGCTGAGGTTGAAATATTAAAGAACAAAGCTGTTATAATGGGGAGGCGAAGGCAAAGTGAATTACAGATGGCGCTCAGTCTTTGGAACAATTGTCAGTTTCAGCTTATATTGTCTTGACTGTGTATTACGTGATTTTACTTTCTTAGATTGTATTTTTTTCGGTTTTGCGGACAAAAAATGTATTCTATGCTAACTTTAGCTCAGATAAAAGAAGAATTACGGAAAAGAAAAGCCAAAACAACAGGCAAGAAAGTTTATAGCAACTTACAAAAAATTGCTAACAAGCATTACATTTCTTTAAATTTCGTGTAAGATTTACAAGTAATCTTTTTATTTCAGATTAGAAGCATATGATTTAAATTTTAACAAAGCAACTGAGTGTGAATTTCCGTGTTTATAGTTGCCTGATGATGCCTTCTGTGCAATAGTAATTTCAGGTTTCTGTACTGGAATTTCTGTACCATCCAAAATTACACGAACCGTTTTATCATATTTATTTTATTATTCTAAGTTTCTTGAATGACTCTGGCATATAAAATTCTATTAATTCTCTGTTTGGCCCCAATATTGGGCTTATTCCATATTTGATATACCTATCAAATTCATCCAAGTTATAAATATGTTAGAAACTGCTGAGGTTGAAATATTAAAGAACAAAGCTGTTATAATTCAAATGTTGTTTTATTTTGGCGAAGCTTCATCAAATTCATGAAACATTCCTTTCGATTTATAATGTTTCTCAGGCTCAGCAAAGGAGAAAATCGAGGAAAAAGCATATGTTTTTTGATATTTTTTTGCCCACAATTTTTTTTGTTACTGGTAAATCGATGAACTCCAATATTTTACAAGTTACATGCATAACAATGCGGCATTTTCTCAGTATAAAATTAAAAAGTGCAATACTCCAAGAGATTCCCATATGTTTTGACACTTTCTTTGAGGCGGCCGTGTACCAAAGACCGACGCCACCTATCGGGATAAAATTGCGCTTTTCCTCCCCATTAGTATGCAATGTCAATAATTTTATCGTTTAGGAAGTCATTAATACAGTAATATGTCTTTTCTATTAATAGGTATATTAAACAATTTGCTTTTAAATTTAGTTGTAGAGTTCTCTAACATTATTTGGTAATTTATTGTAAATCCGTATTGCCATTCAAAATGAGTTTTGAAACGCAACTGCAACATTATAATCGTATTTGACCTGACGTGTCGACGATCGATCGTATCGAACTGCTTTATTCCTGTAGGTCCCGGGTTAGGTTAGAAATTTAAGGCGAGCGCGAAGCGCAGCGTAGCGTGAGCCTTAAATTTCGAGGTTATTTTTTTATAACAGACAACAGAAATATTTTCTTTTATTATAATAACTGACGCGGTACGTTTGCTGTTTACAAGGCAATTCTGGCTCTTGTAAACAGCAGACGTGTTAGTCGGACACGTCTGCTATTTACCACGCAGCTGAAACTTCCCGAGTGGATAACGCGTCGGGTATTTACGAATATGCCCGCGGAAGCGGCCGGCGAAGCGCCAGAAACGAAGTTTTTGTAAAATAAACTTTCAATGTAGGTCTTTTACTTCAATTTCCTAAAGCTATTTCACTCACTGTATTCCGCACTTTAACGGTGTAGCATCCGTTAATCTGCAGATTAACTAGTTAAAGTGCGGAAGAGATCTATTTTAAGAAAAATTCCACACTTTAACTGACTCGACCAGTTAATCTGCAGATTCACTAGTTAATCTGCAGATTAACGGATTCCGTACTCTAACGGTAACATATACAGTGGTGGACATATAATTAGAAACACTTCATATGAATTATGAAAGTTTGAAGTCCACATACAATATTAGTAAAAAAAATATAGATTCAATATTTAATAATCATGTAACATTATAGCCACTCAATTTATTAGAACACTCATAAAATACATAAAAAAAATAAAATTAGCTAAACTTCAATCACAATAAAAGTTTAAAACATACATGTATAGCTTATTTTCTGTTGCTGGCCGCTTAGCTATTTCATGGCTATTTCCACAGTTTTAATAACTACTACCAGTTGTCCGACTCATGTACTTGCGCGGGGCAACGATGGGGGGTACGCGGGGAAGTGAGCGGCAGAGTCGGCGAGCGCAATCGTTTAAGCAGCGTAACGTAATTTTATTACTTTGTAATGGTTTACAGGATTTGTTATGTTTTTAATTGTATATCTACGTCAAGGTGTGATAAAGATTTAAAATTCCCCCGATTTCCACGGCACACAATATATAATACGCTACGGCCACTGCATTTTTCAATAAAATTCAGAAAGTGTCATACAGTTCTAATGAATATTTCGCATTTTTCGTTTCGTATTTTACATGTACAGGCAGTAGGTACCTACCTATCTACGTTAGGTTATACAAAGCTGTCAAATATCTAAGTCATCCTCTGTAAGACCTCAGAATACATGTTGACTTTGTGACCGTCTTTATGGCCTACGTAATAAAAGCTGTTTTCGCAGTTTAACTGTATAACTTGAGGTCCCTAGGAACTTATAATTACGCATGTACGTACGGTCGGCATCAAAGGTAGCGTAGGTACCTAACCTATTAAAAATTTGTCATTGCAACTTTTTGACAGAATATCTCATCTTAATATATAAAATCGTAAACTGAATGACTGACTGACTGACTGATCTATCAACGCACAGCCCAAACCGCTGGACCTAGAGACTTGAAATTTTGCACACAGATACTTTATACAGTGTAGGCATCCACTAAGGAAGGATTTTTGAAAATTCCATCCCTGAGGGGATGAAATAAGGGATGAAAGTTTGTATGAAAGTCCCTCAGTTTTGAAGCTAGAATCTTCAAATTTTGTGTTTAGGCTGACGATTAAAAATTAATAAATACGGGTCTCAGCGTTTTTCAAAATTCTACCCCCGAAGGGGTCAAAAGGGGGATGAAGTTGTGTATTAAAGAAAATCCTTCATTTTCGAAGTAAAAATCGCTAAATTTATAATTTACGCTTATGGATAGAAATCTAAAGCAACGTTTATTGTTTTTGTTAGGATTTCAACTCCAAAGGGGATGAAATGGGGGTGAAAAGGGTTAAAAAAACCTAAAAATAGATATGGATGTCGTTATCGGGGTTTTGTGGGATGATGATTGCAAAAATGACATTTATTTTGAAGTCCAACCACGGTGGACATGATTTAACCCCTAAAGGGGTGAAAATGGGGTCCAAATTTTGTATGGAAAAATAATATAAAATAGACATTACAACTTTAAACTTCGTAGGAGCACATCTAAAAATAAATAGGCAAATATATATTTTGTTATTTTGAAAATCAACCCCTTAGGGGGTAAATGGGGTGAGTAAACATAAAAATCGATATTGATGTCGTTATTGGGGTTTTCTGGGATGACGATTGCAAAAATGACATTTATTTTGAAGTCCAACACGGTGGACATGATTTAACCCCTAAAGGGGTAAAAATGGGGTTCAAATTTTGTATGGAAAAAGAATACAAAATCGAAATTACAACTTTAAACTTCGTAGGAGCACATCTAAAAATAAATAGGCAAATATATATTTTGTTATTTTGAAAATCAACCCCTTAGGGGGTAAATGGGGTGAGTAAACATAAAAATCGATATTGATGTCGTTATTGGGGTTTTCTGGGATGACGATTGCAAAAATGACATTTATTTTGAAGTCCAACACGGTGGACATGATTTAACCCCTAAAGGGGTAAAAATGGGGTTCAAATTTTGTATGGAAAAAGAATACAAAATCGAAATTACAACTTTAAAATTCGTAGGAGCACGTCTAAATATATTTTTTGGGATTTTGAAAATCAACCCCTTAGAGGGTAAGTGGGGTGAGTAACATAAAAATCGATATGGATGTCGTTTTTGAGGTTTTATGGGATGGTGATTGCGAAAATTAGATTTATTTTGAAGTCCAACGCGGTGGACATGACACATATGGACCTGGACCTGGACATGCACATCCAGGGAACGGGAACGGGAACGGGCACGGGCACGGGAACGTGAACGGAACGGAACGGAATGGAACGGAACGGACCGGAACGGAACGGAACGGAACAAGCGGAGCGGAACGGAACGGAACGGGAACGAGACGGTAACGGGAATTAGAACGGGACGGGTACGGGAACGGAAACGGAACGAAACGGGAATGAAACAGGAACGTAACGGGAACGGAACGGGAACGAAACAGAAACGAAACTGGAATGAAACGGGAACGGAACGGGAATAGAACAGGATGGGAACGGGAACAAGAACCGAACGGGAACGGAACGGGAACAAGAACGGGAACGTAAGGCGTACGGGACGGTTAGGGGACGTTTACGGGACGGGAACGCAGCGGGAACGGAACGGGAATTGGAACGGGAAAGAAACGTGAACGGAACGGGAACGGAACGGAAACGGAACGGGAATATAACGGGACGGCAACGGGAACGAGAACAGGATGGGAACGGGAACGGAAACGGAAGGGGTACGGGACGGTTACGGGACGGGAACGCAAACGGGACGGGAACGGAACGGGAACGAGGAACGGGAACGAGAGCGGGAGCGGGAACGGAAACGGGAACTGGAAGCCTTGTGCGAGGCCCGCCACACGCGGCAAATGTCTTGCATCGCGAGGCAGCGCGCTTGATGGGGACTCGCCTAATCGCGTAAAAATGGCTGGCCGGATCCTGGTTGAAGGTTCCTTAAAAGGATTTCGTCTAATATCCACGCGGACGAAGTCGCGGGCAGAAGCTAGTAGTTAGACAAACATTAACCAAAAAAGTTACCTAGGTACTATGACAAAGTAGTATAAAGTGTTAAGTGACTTTCATTGCTGTCTGTACGTGTAGGTACTTACGTAGGTACCTACGTGCAGTCGTGCATGCAGTGCAGGTTCTCATGTATGTACTTAGGTAACTACGCAACGCAATTGGGTACTTTTAGACACCTACTTAGGCACATACCAAGCCTTTTCAGGAAGAACATCGAAGCCGCCATTTTGCATATTTTAAAGGATAAGGTATTTTTTTAATATTTTTCAAAATATCGCAAGTGACGTTGCATAGTTTATTATCACAAGTGCCTTGTAAGATGCTTGCTATATCGAGCCTTTTTAGGAAAAGCATTGTAAGTAGGTACCAAAATTTAATAGTTTTTTTGTGACAACCCTGACCCTTGACGGAGTTTCTGTGCGTATACCTACGCAGTGGCGGCATGCGTTTATCAAGGTTCCCTATGTATTTGCATAAAATTTTAAGGCACAATATGTCATAGCATAATATGATTTCGCCGAATGATGTTTACGCATAATATTACTTAGTCATAACAGCTTTTGCATATTTTTTTTTGGCATAACTTATTTAAGCATAATCGTGTTTAAGCATAATATTCTTTAGCATAAATTTTAACACGCATAATGTTATTAACGCATATTTTTATAAACAAAAAAAACTTCGAAACTTGCACATTTAAAAGCTATTGCTAAAAATTTACACTTAAAATAAATATAAATATTGTTTGCCACATGCATGGCAAGGGGTATGTATTTACAATGCCGAAGTTGAAAGTACAGAATTTTACAAAACCCATGGACGAAACACCGAAAATCAAATGGTCGAACGGCTCGCTTCGCTCGCTCGGCTCGTGCGTTGTAGGTTGCTTGCAATGAAACTTAACCTCCTCCTCGCTCGCTACGCTCGCTCGTCGTCGCACCTAATAGACCTAAATAGACTTTCGGGATTTTGAACTATCAGCATTTTAACATTCGGGATTTCGAACTATCGGTCATTTAATAATTGATCTTTTAAGTTACGGTCTATCGGATATCGATGTTTAGGAGTTTCGATATTTTGAAAATAGGTGTTTTATATGTCGATATTTCGGTCGTTGTGTTATGAATTGTCGGCATTTTAATACATACCCCTTTTGCTAGAAAATAAATGAGTACGTAAAAATATTTATCCTTATTGTTTTTGATTTTTATGTCTAAATAATTTTAGGCGAATAGACAATATGCCTAATAACATTATGCGAAAACAAATTAGTCTAAATGATTATTATGCTTATATAAATAGTGTGCCAAAAAACAATTATGCAAAAGTATTATTATGACAATAAAATGTATGCCAAACCCGTTATGATAAATCAAATTAGGTATAAAACCATTATGCGAAAACAAGGGATCCCGTTTATCAACAAAGGAGTCGTTTTACTGGTAGGTACTTTCTTACTGTGCTATTTCTATCGTTTTGGAGGCAATTGAACGTTCAAATGGGCAAAAATAAAAGTTAAGACGCGTCAACTAGGCAAATAATTGTTAATTTGCACATCGACTAAAAATGGACGTACAGGGGCCGTATTATGACCTCTTATTTCCTGGCAGTTTTCTGACTGGCTATCAATCTATCTCTTTCAATTGCTATACAGCGAGAAAGAGATGTAACTATAGCAATTCATAAACCTGGCAAGTTTTAAGAGGTTGTAATACCCCCCCAGGAGAATAACTGGGGGCCTACTCAAATGGCAAACGTTATAAGCGTTTCTATATTCTACATGTTTCTTCGACTCGGCGAAAGCGATATTATTTTGGTACCCAACCCGTCTCTGCATTCAATCTTCAAACGCTTGTATCACAGAGTAACTAGAGAGAGAGTAACTCAAAGAGTCCACTAGCGCCTTTGGAAATCGATGCGGAACTACTGACATGAAATTTTAATAGCTGAAAATGTAATTTTTTGTTTCTTATTATATATTTATTTTACTTTTTTGTAATATCTTTATTTATAACAAAATAGAAAATATTAATGAAAAAGAACAAATCAAAACAAAAAAATACAAAACAACTATGATTTGGCTCGGTATTCGTACAACGGTATAAATGTTGTAGCACGGTAAATATCTATTAATATTGTAACTAGGGTTGCCACCTTTTTTGAACTAATAAAGTATATTGATTGCTAAAGCTAGTAAAAAGTACGTTGTATGTTGTATGGAAATAAAGTAATATTTATTTTTACCTTTAAAACATACTTTTTATTACTTTTGGCAATATTTAAGCAAATCTTGTGAAATAAAGTATTTTCACGTACCTACTTTATTTTCCTCATAAAGTAGAGAGTACAATAACCCCGAAATAAAGTACAGGTGGCAACCTTAAATTGAGACCTTTTTGTCGCACGATACACCCGGCTACAGTATTTTAATTTCAGCTAAGTACCTACTTTCGTATCTTTCTAGTTTTGTAATTGCGTATAACCTGCGTAATATTTTAGAATCCATAATATTATAGCGAAAATGAAATAGGTAGGTAGGTACCTAGGTTAACAAAACTAACAGTAAAAACAAAAAACTGAAAAAGCTAAATACCTATATATTAAAGAGAGAAACAAATTATTTTCAAATCCTTCGAGCCGTACTTAGTAGGCAATACCTATAGTAAAAAAAAATATTTTAATAAAAGTATACTAAATCTTATTTTTTGGACTCCGGGTATTTAAACATGACATCTCTGCCTGTCTAGCATGACCGATTTATATCGCGTGATGTAGCGTTTTATCACAAGTTTGACATTTGAGTGTCGATAAAATGCTATATCACGCGATATAAATCGGTCATGCTAGGCAGGCTGGAGTAATAAAATAATAAATATAATACAAACAGCACAATCTGCAATTTACCATAGTAAGTAAGTACTTGTATTTCAATCAATAATTAGTTCGTAGGTATATTACGTTCGTCACTGCGGCGCATTCGCGACTGTTCGTGTACCGAGTATTGTTGAAATTGGAATACTGATAGATACACAGTCAGTGGCACGAATCATGAAATTGAGTGGGGATTGCGGGGAACGCGTATTCTGGGTATGCGTTGCGGTGAGAGGGGCGCAGGTGGCGGGAGAGGGGCACGCACTATTGGTCGCTCACAAGAGCACATGCGCAAACTTATCCCCACTCCGTCGATAAATATTCATGATTCGTGCCACTGACTGTACCATTACCTTGGTAGTAATGTCATGTAAATAAACAGAGGTGGTGGTAATCCGCTACGCTACTGGACTGGGTCATTAATTCGGGTGTCGAATTTTATCATTATTATTGTAATTCGCACCATGACCAAACTCAAAAACGATTTTCATTTTCATATTTTTAATATAATAATTAATTTAATATAGTTTTTTGGCAAACTTGAAGACTTTGTTGTGAAAGTTGATGCTTAAGATTCAGAGATGACGCTACTTTTGTTTCGACCGTTTACGTTGTTCCAAGTGTGCCCCTCTTGTATTATACTGTATGATCTGTGTTTAACGTTACGCTAGCTCCGACAGAAAGAAATGGTACTCAAATGGCTATTTTGACATGTAGATTTGCCGACGATAGCCAGCAATCGTACTAAATCGAAGCGAACGCCCATACCCTGTAGAAAGAAACAAATATTCGTACGACACGTGTCTTATTTTCAATTTTGAAAAGGGTTTTTGTGTTTCCTGTGATTCCTGCCAATAAAACTAATGGAGAAGATAAATCATAATAGTGATCTGTGTAAGAAGCACTGAAGCAGGCCACTTAAGGCGTGGGGCCTCGGAATTAAAATCCCTAATCATCAGTAAGTACTTAGAATTAATTGATAAATTATGCAGTAGGTATTTTGAAGAGTATTCTTCTTTACAAAAGCCTGAAGGCATTGGCGTATCTAAAGATTATTTCCAGTGGGGCAGGGCCTCTAGTTCTGGGGCAAAGCCTAGGGTCACAGAATATATAATAGTACTAACGTCTAGGGTGCTTGACTAGAGCCGTGTTGGAGTTTTGAAAGGCAATAGAAAAGTATTATAGCTGGTATTTTTCTGGGGTGGGTATCAGGCTGGTCTCCCTTCCTGCCAATGCCTGAAGGTTGTCATTTCGTAAGTATAAATTAGTTCCAGTTACTCGTAGGTACAATACCTAATTATGTAAAATCTTTTTTCATTAGTTTCCCTTTCTTTAGTCGGTAATCACAATAAAATATGATTCCCTTATAATTAACATTTATCTTTCATGTAGCATGGAAATGAAGTATTAGTTGAGCTATGTAATGATTTCAAATTTTCAATTAAGTACTTTTTATTGTTTCAGGTTGTGATAATTTCTTCTTGAATTTTCGTTCAAAATAAAATTTGCACTACCTATATTATAAGAAGATAAAGAAGAAGTGTAAAGTGAAATTATAGTGATGATTTCTGAAACTGTGGCAAGCTAATGGGCTGTGTAATAAGTGAGCGAAGCTTTGTACTAATGTATTTTATCACAAATACAACACAGAGAAAGCATTGATAATTTGATACAATGACAAACAAAATAGTGTATAAAACATAAGAAAAATATGTCATAAGTCAAAGACTTCTATGTTGTACCTATACCTATTACACATGTATAAAAAAGGAACAACAATTAAAAAATAATAAATTAAAAGTAAAAGCTATAAAAAGCATGTATCAAAAAAGAGGTCAGCTCGGCAGCTGGCCGAGTGATGGTAAGTGTTAAACTTGATATTATACATAACATATAGTTAACTTCACCACCATAGACTATAGCCTGACATGCTATAATTCAGTGCGGGTTGGCTTGGTGAGTTGAGTAGTGGTCCCCCGACACATATTTGGAAGTTAAATGCAGACAAACAGACATAAGGCTTCAATAACACATAATCTTTATGTTTAAGTTGCATCGGGGCTATGGTTTCCAGATCTAATAATGAGATTTCCTGACTTTTTCCCTGACTTTTCAGGAAATTTCTTGTAAATCTACATCTACATTCTTAATTTAGTTGACATTTAATAATCTTTTCACACCAAGTGATTTACAAATTATGTGTTTTCATTAAGTTTTTACTGCTACAGTTATCAGTACATCCCTGACAACTACAGTTTTTATCCCTGTTTTCCTGATAGATGACTTAAATTCCTGACATGTCAGGAATGTTACTTGGTAATTAATATTCGCTAATTCTAATTCACTAATAATAATCACATAGTCATAAATTTACCTCTTTAATGAGTGAAAAAATAAAAATAGAATAAAAATAGTAGGTAATTGTTTTAATATAATGTTAACTTAAATAAATAAATACCTACTTTTTTTACAGATGACACTTAGAAGAAGGCCTGTTTGTAAGATATACTAGTTACAATAAGCCAAGCAAGACTGATTCAACTACTGATACAAGATGGTATCTAACAAAATCATGGGCCTCAGTACTTTGTCTGCGTGAAAAGCTTTTTTTGCTATCCCTTGGGAACTTTGTTAAGGATGAAAGGACCCTATGTCCTTCTCTGTACCCCTGACAACATGTACCTATGTAAAATTTCATGATGATTGTAACAATTGTTTGTTACACCTCTAAACAAACAAACGGACTTTCTCATTTATAATATTATTAGTAAGGATGTGGTTGCTTTGTTATTATTATTTTTTTACTTTTAAGTTCAAAAAGTAAATGTTTTCTTTGATTTAAATTTAAATTTGTTTTAATCTAACACCTTATAACTACCCTATTATTTTGATAATGCAAAACAACAACATATTGTTGAATTTTTTTTTTGTTTTGTAGATGTGACAGATAGTACACAAAATGAAAGGTTAGAGGTAGGTAGTCAATATTTTATTTTATAATTATATCTAAACCAATACAATTAGGTATATGATTTTAAAGCACAAAGTACAGTACAGCCAGAACTTTTCCATCATGCTCCTTTTTATTTTATTATTACAGTACCTAAAGTTTCATAATCTTGTTTGTCGCTTGGAGCAAAATATTCATTAGGTACTATAATTTTGTTCAATAGCTTCAGCGTTTGTTCCTGTGCACCATCGGGCACGTTCGGTGTCCAAGGGTTAGTTTTTCCAACATCTTTTCTAGCCAATTTAAAAGGTACTTGTGTATTATATTCTGCAATGTCAATATACCTATTGAATTGTATGTATCTGAAATTCAATAAGATTGGGTTAATAACAATTTAGGTAAATAAAAGACTTATTAAAAACCATAGCGGTATTTTGATCTAATAAGTAGTCAGTATATAATGTTACGGCTAATACCCGAAGTACCCGAATAGCTGGCTAAAACTATGTGCAGCCTATGTGTAGTTTGGGGTATGAAGAAAGTTATTTGTATTATCTGTTAAAAAAAATCATCATCATCATATCAGCCGCACGACACCCACTGCTGGGTATAGATAGGCCTATCGGCTACACCTAGTTTTAGCCGCACTTCGGGTATTAGCTGTAACATTATAATTATATACTTATTATTTACCAGCATTCTTGATCACTTTTTTGTTTGTTTCATCCTTTGGTCAGAAAAGAGAGTCATGTTTTCTTGCCAATTATATTCCGTAAGTATTGTAGGTATCTTGAACTGAAATAAATGTAAGTTATGATTGATAAGTCCATACGATAAGTCTTAAGTGTGGTATTTTGATGTAAGTAATATAAAGTTCTTACTTACTTACTAAGTAAATATATCTTATTTATTATTATAGGTATCCATGGCATATGATTGCTGATTATTATAAAGAAAATTAGGTAGGTACTATACTATTCTAATTAATTAGTTTAGTAATAAACACATTAAAATTTTTACACAACACAGAGGAAATAATCACCACGTAGTAAGCAAACAATTGACATTAGGTGCATTCCAACAGAATAATCGCTGAGTCATTGATCCATCGAGATAAATATACAAGAGAAGCAAACCTCACTTCCACGCGCCACAAAAAGCGTGTAACTTTTTAACAGTGTAGGACGGAGCTTTGAAACCACTAAACATTTTTAAGTAAACATATATCTGACTCACTCACACACGTCCCAAAAACAATACCGTCGCCAAGATTAGACAAATACCACAACAAAATTAGACAAAGACCGCGATATCAACATGCATTTTTTTTTTAGAAAATTGTGTTGCCTCCTATGTGAAATTTTACCCCAAAATAATCAATGAAAACAAGAAAAATTTGGCTATAGAATGAAAGTATTTTATAACAAAAGCTATATGACGGCCAACTTTTTGTTTGTGGTCCGATTTCGATGAAACTCGGTTCTTAGTACTATTTTGACATGAAAACAGTAAAGCTATGTTGAAAATATAAAAATTTCAAGATGGCGGCCAACTTTTTTTGTTTGAGGGCCGATTAAGGTAAAATTCGGTATTTGTTACTATCTTAACACGAAAATGTTGAAATATTAAAAAATCCAAGATAGCGGCTAACTTTCATGTTTGGGGGCCGATTTCAATGAAACTCGGTTTTTGGGTACTATTTTGACACGAAAATAACAACGCAATGTTGAAAATATTAAAATATCCAAGATGACGGCTAACTTTTATGTTTGAGGGCCGATTTCAGATTTAGAGGGGTAAATTGGGGGGGAGGGGAAAAACTACCATCCAGTGGCGCTCCCACTCCGCGGAAGTACAAAGTTATACAGATATATGCATTTGAAATTTCAACTAACAACTTCAATCGTGATTATCTCGGAAACTATGAACTTCCACTGGGGAGGAGTTAGACAGGGGAGGTCACTTTCAACCCCCCTTCCTCCCCCCCAGACCACAACCCTAAATTCCATGGCCCATATTCTAAAGTTTACCCTGTCTTCTTTTTAATCAGTAAAATAATATATTAGTTTTGAACGAATTAATGATTATGAGGGATAGGGGGGGTAAGGTGGGGGATAAGCTACCCTCCAGTGGCACTCCCTCTCCGTGGAAGTGTGTGTACTGTGGTAAGCTTTAATGAAATTTCAAATGCGTATATCCAATAACTATGCATTTCCGCAGAGTGAGAGTGCCACTGGAGGGTATCTTTTTCCCCCCTTACCCGCTATCCCCACATATCCTTAAATTCATGTAAAGCTATTTCTAAAATGTTAACTGATCAAAATAAGAAGGTTAACTTTGGAATATGAGCCATGGAATTTGGGGTTGTGGTTTGGGGGGTAGGAAGGGGGGATGAAAGAAACCTCCTCTGTCCAACTCCTTCCCAGTGGAAGTTCATAGTTTCCGAGATATTTACGATTGAAGTTGTTAGTTGATATTCCAAATGCATATATCTCTATAACTATGTACTTTCGCAGAGTGGGAACGCCACTGGAGGGTAGTTTCCCCCCCCCACTTTACCCTCTACCCCCCATAATCATTAATTCATGCAAAACTAATATATTTTTACAGATCAAAAGAAGACAGAGTAAACTTTAGAATATGGGCCATGGAATTTCGGGTTGTGGTTTGGGGGGAAGGGGGGATGAAAGTGACCTCCCCTGTCCAACTCCTCCCCAGCGGAAGTTTATAGTTTCCGAGATAATCACGACTGAACTTGTTAGTTGAAATTTCAAATGCATAATATAAATCTCTATAACTATGTACTTCCGCGGAGTGGGAGCGCCACTGAAGCATATTCTCCCTCCCACTTTTCCCCCCTACCCCCCATAATCATTAATTCATGCAAAACTAATATATTTTTTTACTGATCAAAATAAGACAGGGTAAACTTTAGAATTTGACCCATGAAATTTGGGGTTGTCGTATGAAATAGGCCCCTGACACAGAATAATGATACTACCAGTATTCTAACTTAGTACTAACGGCCGAAATGCGAGCCACACCTATGCGCCTCGAGTTCGGGCTGCTCTCGGGCTGGTACAGTCGCGAATGCGCCGCAGTGACGAACGAACGGTGGTTTCGTATTTTGTGATCACGATGGCGAATTGCAACTATGGAGTATATTGTGCTGTTTAAAATAAACCATAAGAGTTTAAATAAACCAAACGGTAAAAAGAATGATAATGTGTTACATTATTAACGTCAGACGAGTATCTATAGCATCTGCGTCATCATAATTAAATCTAGTTCAAAGTCAATGATGCACAATGATTTACAATTATAGTTTGTTTGTTTGTTACGTCTTCCTTCACGTCTTAACTACTGAGCCGATCATCATGAAATTTTGCATACACGTTGTCAAGGGTACAGAAAAGAATATAAGGTACTTTTCATCCCGAAAAAAGAGTTGTTCCCGAGGGATAGCAAAAACACTAACCACGCAGACGAAGTCGCGGGCGGCCGCTAGTCCTTACTAATATAATAAATGCCAAAGTCCGCTTGTTTGTTTGTTACGCCTTCACGTCTTAACTACTGAACCGATCATCATGAAATTTTGCATTACATGTTGTCAGGGGTCCAGAGAAGGACATAGGGTACATCATTTCATCCCGAAAAAAAGTACTTTTCCCGAGGTAAAGCAAAAAAACTTTCCACGCAGACGAAGTCGCGGGCAGCCGCTAGTGTTTTATACAATTCATGAATTAAAAACTAAAAATAAATTAACAATAAGAAAAACGTTTCTAGAAAATTTCAGATTTCATATACCTACAATATCAAAAAAGGTTAGGACTTTCTTTGGGGGAAAATAAAATTATAAAACAATTTTTAAGCGTAAGTCACCGGTGATCTACGCGGCGGCTTAAGTGTTAATAATTACAGATCTCTTTTTGTATTTGCTTATTACCAAAATATCAAACCATATTATAAATTGTATATGACAAAATATAATTTAAAAGCAAAATGATAACCTTTTGAATTATTAGGCAACCTAACACGCTATCATCTTTATTTCTAAAATATAACATACAATCACGAAATTAGAGACAAATTCAAGTAGGTGAAGATAGGTACTGTTAACTTTATTTCATCTACCTACTTGAGTTTGTTTCTAGTTTTGTACATAGATGCAGGCAGCCCTATCGTATGTTGACGTACCGCGCGGCTCAAGTTACGTATTTCGAGGACAGGCTCGAGTTAGAATACTGGTAGTATCATTATTCTGTGCCCCTGATTAAATACTGATGGATCACCCAGTGCTCTGTGGCACAAAGAATTTGTGTCTGTGGGACACAATACCAAGCAACGCGCGGCAAAAAGGTTCCTTTGCTTTCAATTTGACTTAAATTCTAGTTTAAAATGCCGGGTATTTTTTTCTATGATTTAGAAAGTTATTGTAAAAATAGCACAAATGTGATTATAAACGAAAACATAATTTACCAAAACATTTCTTTTATGATATAACAGAAGTGTATGTAACATCAGAGGTAGCGGAGTACACCTATCCATTAATCACTAATTCTCCCCAAAAATGGGAAAACTAAAACGATGTTTTTAGCGGTAGCACTGAACCTAAATTATGGTATGATTTATTTTATTTCTTTTTTTGCGTTTTTAACGTTAATAGTAATACAAAAATAATAAATTATCGCGTAAAAAGTAATTCTCTTTGATGTGATAAGTTTTTTTGACCTCGAAGCGCACTCTTTCACTACGCATTTTGAAGAGCTGTTTCTCTGTAGGCCTCCCACTGAGGACTGGCTTGACATAATCTTTACATATGTCAGCTGACATATCCGAAGTGTCCTCAACTTGGCGCGGTAAGTGCTTCTCTTGTATATTTATCTCAATGCATTGATCACCATAAAGTACATTTTAACCATGGAAAGAAATGGCAGTATAATATGATCGTCATCTCGTATGTGCAGTACATTAATGCGTGCTGAAAAAATCAGGGGCTGAAAATAACTAGGACGAATTTTATTTTTTCCATGCTAGTCGATTCTGAAAAATGATCGATGACTCAGCGAATAGTCTGTTAGAATGCACCCAAAGTAATGAGACGAGACTATCGGTGTTTTAGTTCTATGTATTCTGTGTTTGTAGAATGGAACAAGCGTTTGTGATGTTAATGTACTTTTGAGTACCAAATTAGTGTCGATATCGTTTAAGCGTAGGATTTTGTATAGAGAAACGCTTAGAAATATTTTTATGCAATATGATTTGACTTGATTTTGGATTACTTATGGTTTTAAATTAACAATAATGCAATGTTATGTGTGTAAAACAGTCACAGGCATCCGATGGACGACTATTTGTTTAATTTAAGGTAAGATTATAGTTGTATTTGATCAAATAGAAACATTGTACATTTGAGTACGAATCAACAAATTCGTGACGCTTGATCACGTGACCTATGTCAATCCCATACATTGTCTTTCTATTCTACTAGCGTTAATTGTAGTAAGTGGCCATTTGAGTAGGCCCCCTGATCATTTAAAATGTCCCGTAAGAAAGTTTTTAATGCTATTGACCATTATAAAAGACACGGAACTATTGAAAATGTTCTTAAAAAGGCTCGATGGAGGAAAACTTCGCCTTGAGAAGATATGCTAATATTACGTATTGCTATAAACAAGACCCATTTGAAGGCTCTAACCAGATTAAAAACTAGTGGCTCCGTGAGCTGTAGACCTCGCGTTAAAAAGTAGCTCAAATTGTATGTTGTTAAAAATAATCTAAAAGATGTCGCCACCCCTTTTTCCCACACTGCACGTAGTAGGTACGTGCTGTTTGGTATTATTTGGTAGGTATATTCTCAGCTAGATGGCGCTTCTAAATTTAATCATTTTTCAAAATGGTGATTTTTGGTAAATTTAGAAAAACTGGCTAAAATAAAAAATTCTATATATATCGAACCTGCTCACAAAATTTAACGAGAATCTGTTGAGAAATGCGACCTGTAGAGGAAAATGGACAGCTGGAAAGTCGGGCTGAAATATGTTTTTTTTACATTTCTCCGTCATTATGAAAAATTTCAAAAAACTGGCGTGACAAAAAAATTATATGTAATTTTCGAATCTGCTCACAAATTTTGACGAGAATCGGTTGAAAAAATACGACCTGTAGAAGAGAACATCCAGCGCCAGAAAGCCGGACTGAAATACATTTTTCTTACATATCTCCGCCATTACGAAAAATTTAGAAAAACTGTCTCAACTTAAAAAATCTATATGAATTTCGAACCTGCCAACAAAATTTCACGAAATTCGGTTGAGAAATGCGACCTGTAGAGGAGAAAAGACAGAGCCGGAAAGCTGGACTGCAATATGTTTTTTACATATCTCCGCCATTTTGAAAAATAAAAAAAATCTGGCTCGACAAAAAAATTCTATACAATTTTCAAACCTGCTCACAATTTTTCACGAGAATCGGTTGAAAAATGCGACCTGTAGAAGAGAACATACAGACATACGAAAGAATTTTTGCCCAAGCTGAAGCAGAGACGCTTCGCTCGCACTTCGTGCTCGCTCGGTCAATGAAGATTTTTGCCTGATGACCCTAGAAACGTCTCGTCAAGACTGGTACGCCGTAGATTAGTGGAAGCAATATTGTTTGCGAGGGTTTCTCGAAAGGTACCGCTTATTACAAAGCAACATCGAGAGAAGCGATTATTATTCGCTAAAAAGTACGGTGCGAGATTGGAAAAATGTCTGATACTTAGATGAAACTAAAATAAAATTGGTAAATTCAGACTGCAAGCGCTACATTAGATGTCCAATAAACCATGCTTTTAATTTATAAATACACTAGAAGCATGGTCAAACACGGGGGTGGCAATATCAAGGTATGGGGATGTTTTTCGGGATGTGGAGTTGGACCCGTTCGAAAGATTGAAGGTGTACAATGGATCAACTGCAGTACAAAAACATTTTAGAAGAGACAATAATTCCCTACTCTGGCAACAATTTTTTTGGATCTTTTAGCATGATAATAACCCTAAACACACCGCTAACAGTACATATTTTCTTAGGGAACAGCGTATTTCCGTCTTAGACTGGCCTGCAAATGGCCCTGATTTAAATCCCATAGAAAATCTGTGGCATGTCGTACTATCCCCGTCAATTGGTAATGCGCTGGAACCTTGTCAAATTAACATACACATCAACGTCATCTGCAACTTAAAATGACAAAAAATAGTAAAATTCTAATAGGTAATATAATATATTAATTATTTAATTCTTATTTTCAATAAGAAAGGGTCTAGATATACGAAAAAATTACAATTGTTTTTCGTTTTTGAGGTTAAAATCATGGCCGCCAGGCGCATTACCAATTGACGCGGATAGTAAACAAGAAAGTCTCAAACAAACGTAACTCCAGTCACAACGAACTCTACGAAGCTTTTGTCAAAGCATGGAACTCAATCCCACTAGAAAAATGCATGAAATTGGTTGAATCAATGCCACGTCGTAGTAGAGCTGATATTTCGAATATTCGAATAAAGGATACGCAACAAAATATTAATTATAAGTTTTAGTAACCTATACACACACAGTATCTATTACCTAAACTATATAATGCTAAATAATTAAACCTATAAAATTATTTGTCTTTTATTTTTTGTATTGTTTCTAATTAGTTGTCCATTATTGTTGGGACTTTAAAACTCATTTAGTTGTTTGTATGAAATTTAATATTGAATCGGTACTTGTTTAGTTGATATTTTGTTGTTTTTTCTAATAAACGATAAGTTATTGAACATATTTTATGCTATTTGTTGTTTTATTTCCGAATAAAAAGTATTAGAGTCAAATATTTTGTATCATGTTAAGTTCAGTTGGTAGTGTTTCTAATTATATGTCCACCACTGTATATTTCAGTATTGTTACCAAATTATGTAACAATACTGAAACAGGTGATAAGTGTTGCTGAAACTGAACAACTTTCTCCAAGGAACAGGCCGAAAAAATATTTTTTTGTTTTGCCCTGCGATTGCGGAGGTTAAGCAACTTTCGCCTGTCGGTCATGGGATGGGTGATCAAAAATTTATTATATCGAGCTCCTCCGTGCTTCGCAAGGCACGTTAAGCCGTTGGTTCCGGCTGCATTTGCAGTCGTTTACACCCACCAATCCGCATTGGGCCCGCGTGGTGGGTTATGGCCATCCTCCTTATCCACTCATAAGGAAGGCCTGTGCCCCAGCAGTGGGGACATTAAAAATGACTGATTTCGAATATTTCTAGCTCACCTGAAGAAGTATCCGGCCCTACTATTGAAGAAATCGAAGGTGCCAAAGAAAATTGGTTGAATGGTATAAACAAACTACAGCTTCCATTGAAAGAAGAGAAAATTGTGTAAGTGGAACTATTTTATTATTATTTTTCATATTTAGCTTTGTTGGTATACTGAGGAGTCTAGCATTGTTATCCCGTAGATCAGGGGTTCAATTCCCGAGTACTGCTTCAAATAGCAAATACTCTATTCGTTTGAACGTTAACGAAACGAAGTTTAAAAATAAATAAAATTGTGTCGTCGTTATCACCCGTCAATCCACATTGGGCCTGCGTGATGGGACATGGCCTATTTTTGTCCATTCACGAGGAAGGCCTGTGCCCCAGTAAATGAAATATAAAATTACGTGTCGTTAACTCCCACCATTCTACATTGGGTCCGCATAATGGGACATGGCTTATTTTTGTCCATTCAGGAGGAAGGTCTGTGCCCTGGCAAATGAAATATAATTTTACGTGTTGTCGTTAACACCTACCAATCCATATTGGGCCCGCGTGATGGGTCATGGCCCATCTTTATCAATTCGTGAAGAAGGCCTGTGCCCTGGCAAATCTATATATATAAAATTCAAAGTCCTGACTGAGTGAGATATCAACGCACAGCCCAAACCGCTGAACCTAGAGACTTGAAATTTTGCACACAGATACTTTATACAGTGTAGGCATCCACTAAGGAAGGATTTTTGAAAATTCCATCCCTAAGGGGATGAAATAAGGGATGAAAGTTTGTATGAAAGTCCCTCAGTTTTGAAGCTAGGATCTTCAAATTTTGTGTTTAGGCTGATGATTGAAAATAAATAAATACGTGTCTCAGCGTTTTTCAAAATTCTACCCCCAAAGGGGTGAAAAGGGGGATGAAGTTGTGTTTAGAAGATAATCCTTCATTTTTGAAGTAGAAATCGCTAGATTTGTAATTTAGGCTTATGGATGGAAATCTAACGCAACGCATATTGTATTGGTATAATTTCAACCCCATGGTGATGAAATGGGGGTGCAATGGGGTAAATAAACCTAAAAATCGATATGGATGTCGTTATTGGGGTTTTCTGGGATGAAGATTGCGAAAATGACATTTATTTTGAAGTCCAACACGGTCGACATGATTTAACCCCTAAAGGGGTGAAAATTGGATTTAAATTTGGTATTGAAAACAATATAAAATAGACATTACAACTTAAAACTTCGTAGGAGCATGTCTTAAAATAAATAGGCAAACATATATTTTGTGGTTTTGAAAATCAACCCCTTAGGGGGTAAATGGGGTGAGTAAACATAAAAATCGATATATATGTCGTTATTGGGGTTTTCTGGAATGACGATTGCAAAAATGACATTTATTTTGAAGTCCAACACGGTGGACATGATTTAACCTCTAAAGGGGTAAAAATGGGGTTCAAATTTTGTATGGAAAAAGAATACAAAATCGAAATCACAACTTTAAAATTCGTAGTCGAGCACGTCTAAATATATATTTTGGGATTTTGAAAATCAACCCCTTAGAGGGTAAGTGGGGTGATTAACATAAAAATCGATATGGATGTCGTTCTTGGGGTTTTATGGGATGGTGATTGCGAAAATGAGATTTAATCTGAAGTCCAACGCGGTGGACATGACACATATGGACCTGGACCTGGACATGCACATCCAGGGAACGGGAACGGGAACCGGAACGGAACGGAACGGAACGGAACGGAACGGAACGGAACGGAATGGAACGGAACGAAACGGAACGGAATGGAACGGGAACGGGAACGAGAACGAGAACGGGAACGAGACGGTAACGGGAACTAAAACGGAACGGGTACGGGAAGGGGAACGGAAGGGGTACGGGACGAGTACGGGACGGGATCGGACGGGAACGGAACGGGAACGGAACGAAACCGGAATGAAACAGGAACGTAACGGGAACGGAACGGGAACGAAACAGGAACGAAACAGGAACGAAACTGGAATGAAACGGGAACGGAACGGGAATAGAAAAGGATGGAAACGGGAACGGGAACAAGAACCGGACGGGAACGGAACGGGAACAAGAACGGGAACGTAAGGCGTACGGGACAGTTAGGGGACGTTTACGGGACGGGAACGCAGCGGGAACGGAACGGGAATGGGAACGAGAACGAAACGTGAACGGAACGGGAACGAAACGGGAACGGAACGGGAATATAACGGGACGGGAACGGGAACGAACACAGGATGGGAACGGGATGGGAACGGGAACGGAAACGGAAGGGGTACGGGACGGTTACGGGACGTTTACGGGACGGGAACGCAAACGGGACGGGAACGGAACGGGAACGGGGAACAGGAGCGGGAGCGGGAACGGAAACTGGAAGCGTTGTGCGAGGCCCGCCACACGCGGCAAATGTCTTGCCTCGCGAGGCAGCGCGCTTGATGGGGACTCGCCTAATCGCGTAAAAATGGATGGCCGGATCCTGGTTGAACTTTGCACACAGATACCTTATACAGTGTAGGCATCCACTAAGGAAGGATTTTTAAAAATTATATCCCTAAGGGGATGAAATAAGGGATGAAAATTTGTATGAAAGTCCCTCAGTTTTGAAGCTAGGATCTTACAATTTTATATTTAGGCTAATGATTGAAAATTAATAAACACGTGTCTCAGAGTTTTTCAAAATTCTACCCCCGAACGGGTGAAAATGGGGTTCAAATTTTGTATGGAAAATTAATATAAAACAGACATTACAACTTTAAACTTCGTAGGAGCACGTCTAAAAATAAATTGAGAAACATATATTTTGTGATTTCGAAAAACAACCCTTAGTGGCTAAATGGGGTGAGTAAACATAAAAATCGATATGGATGTCGTTCTTGAGGTTTTATGAGATGGCGATTGCGAAAATGATATTTATTTTGAAGTCCAACGCGGTGGACATGATTTAACCCCTGAAAGGTTAAAAATGGGGTTAAAATTTTGGAAAATTTTGTGGTAAAAGAATATAAAATAGACATTACAACTTTAAAATTCGTAGGAGTACGTCTAAAAATAAAAAGGCAAACACATATTTTGTTGTTTGGAAAATCATCCCTTAGGGATAGGAAATGGGATAAGTAAACATGAAAATCGATGTGGATGTCGTTTTTGAGGTTTTGTGGGATAGTGATTGCGATAATGACATTTATTTTGAAGTCCAACACGGTGGACATGATTCAGCCCCAGGGGACGGGAACGGGAATGGGAACGGGAACGCGAACAGGAACGGGAACGCGAGCGCGAACGGGAACAGGAAAGTGTAAAGAAACGGGAACGGGATACCTACTTATATCTCTGGACCTAATTCTGATTATTGTAATAAACTAGCTTCCGCCCGCGACTTCGTCCGCGTGGATATTAGAGAAAATCCTTAGGGAACCTTCAACCAGGATCCGACCAGCCGTTTTACGCGATTAGGCGGGTCCCCACCAAGCGCGCTGCCTCGTGAGGTAAAACGGCTGGTCGGATCCTGGTAGAGGTTCCCTAAGGATTTTCTCTAATATCCACGCGGACGAAGTCGCGGGCGGAAGCTAGTGAAATATAAAATTACGTGTCGTCCTTAACACTTACCAATCCACATTGGGCCCGCGTGATAGGATGCTGCCCATCTTTATTCATTCATCCGGCAAATAAAAAATAAAATTACGTGTTGCCGTTAGCACCCACCAATCCACACTGGGCCCGCGTGGCGTGTTATGGCCCATCTTCATGCATTTAAAATATGTTGTTTTTTTCAGGTTACCAGTTAAGGGTCGTAAGAACGTCCTAATAACATCAGCTCTACCGTACGTGAATAATGTCCCACATTTGGGCAACATCATCGGGTGTGTGCTGTCTGCAGATATATTCGCCAGGTGAGTTAAACTCGGTTATGCGGAAACAATCCGCATTGGGCCTGCGTGGTGGGTTATGGCCCGTCTTCCTTATCCACCCATAAGGAAGGAATGCCCCGGGAGTGGGGACATTAAAAATGCCTGATGGACCTATGCGGAAACATTTCTCTTTCTTTTTCTTTACGTGAAAAGAGTATGGAAAATAACTTCACTTCTGCACTTTATCGATGTTTTTCGTTGTTTTTTCATCTTTATCTTTAGCACAATGAGGATCAGTAACGATTTTTTTAGTGGCCAAATAGAAAGCTAAAGCCACCACATGATTAACTGTGAAAAAAAATTTACGATATCTCTTAAACCTGAGAAGTTATAAGAGCTAAACCACTGGTTTTTTGGGGGTCCTTATGACGTCATCGCGACGTACGCGAACCTTATGCCGTACGTGATAAAGCACATATTGCATTGAGCTTGGCATTTCCTTGAAACCCTTAATAATTCAACCATTTATAAACGGATTTCAAAAAATCTTTCACAAAGTTTCAGATGTTAATATGATTTTATATTATATCAATGAAACTATAGGATTCAAACCTGTTACTGATCCTCATTATCTTTATTGAAAAAAAGTTATTGGAGCAACTGCACAGTACGTTAAAGTGAATTTTGATGTAGAATTCAATACGTTTTCGCTATTATTTACGCCAAAGGTATGATATGAACGTACGCAAGCGCTTTTTATGAGATTCTGATTTTTTTTATTTGTACCAGGGATTGAAATATCGTTAAAAGAAAATAACGATAAAAAAATGATCTTTAAAAATACCGTTAAAACATTTTATCGGTAAATTTACCGGTAAAAATAACGTTAAAAATATTTTACCGGTAAAATTAGCGTTAAATATAGCGTTAAACTGTAACGGTAAAATTATCGCTAAAAAATAACGTTATTAATTGGAATAACGTTAATTTTAAAGTTTAACGGTAAAAAAAAGTAAGAAATAACGTTATCTAAATTACCGTTATTTATTGACATAACGTTAATTTTAAAATTAACGCTAAAAAAAGTAAAATATATCGTTACATTAAAAAATAACGTTATCATTCCCTGATTTGTACATATAATTTAATTATGTTGTCATAGGTACTGCAGATTATGTGATTACAACACCCTGTACATATGTGGTACGGACGAATACGGCACTGCGACGGAAACTAAAGTAAGTTAGAATGTATCTTTAATTGTTTTTTATTTATTTATTTTATATACAACATAGTGGCAGTGGGCCGGCCATATTAGCCGTAGAATCGATGGCCGCTGGGGCAGACGAGTTCTTGAGTGGAGACCCCGAATGGGCAAACGTAGTGTAGGACGCCCTCAGACAAGGTGGAGCGACGATCTTCGCAAGGTGGCTGGCATAAACTGGATGAGTATAGCCACGGATCGTGCTCAGTGGCGTGCACTCGGAGAGGCCTATGTTCAGCAGTGGACGTTGATAGGCTGATGATGATGATACAACATAGATTATAGTTATTACAAAAATATACAAAATGAAACTATAACTTAGATCATAATGTAAAAAGGAAACTCGCCATTTTAGGCTCAATTTGTAGGTATACTTTTTATTTTTTTATCTGTGATTCTATGTATCTGTCAACTAAATGACAGCCTATCAATGCCAAAATCGAAGTCAAATTGACATTTCGTTTACTTTATTTCGGAAATGCAGTCATAGCGACATTTCTGCCCTTTAAAGATTTAATGTGCATAACATTTTTCTGTGGAAAGTACCGGTTCTCCTTTAGTGATTGAATGAAACATGCTGAAATATAGGGTGATTAGCAACTTGCGTGGTGTATAACAGCAGCGACATTTTCCATAGAAAAAATAAAATAAAATAACCTTATTAGGTTTATACCTAATAAGGTTATTTTAATGCCGCACAGTTCCGGTTAAGAATAGGTATTCTACGATACCCACGGGATGAGATGGGACAGTTCCCATCTCATCCCGTGGGTATCGTAGAAGGCGATAGAGGGAAGTTTTAGGGACCCGGTGCAGACCATCGCACAAAGGGTCACTCGAATGGCATCGAGGAAACTGTCAACAACAGCATTCCCGAGGAGGGTTGGTGTCAGGCAGGCGGCCGACCGTAAAACTTTGCTAAAACCTAATGCAGTATTTATTACATGCTGCGCCGACCCCAATAGTGGTCGTTCAACGAGCGCAAAATTTTATTATGTGTAGACATAGCACTACAAATAAATTGGGATAAGGACAGGAGGATGATGATGACCTTGATGGAGACTCTTCGATCACTACATTTTGCATGTCTATTGTTTGATGTCATAAAGACAGAAACACCTTTTTACCTCTTTAATAAGCTAAATTTTTCGCAGCACCCGTGTAGAGATATTACCCGGTTGTTGTTCCCTGGACACAGCACAGCTGCATTTCGTGGCAGCTTCAAATATCTTGCCACGAAATGCTGGAATGATATACCACCTCCAATTCAAAATGCCAAAACAATTAAATCTTTTAAGACTAACCTTAAAAACTATCTTTTAAACTTACAAAAAAACGACATTTGATTATGCTGTGTCTCTGCGTGTTTTTGCGTACTCATACATCATTATTGCTTTCCTTGTAAGTCCATTTAAGATACGATGAGCATTTTTGTACGACTTTACATTTTTCACATGTCCATTATGCACAACCTATCTACCGAATGTTAAATTATTATATTTTGGTGAGCACGGAAGATCAGTGTTAGGGCACACTCTTGGGTGCCTTAACTTATGCTGAGTGTGAGCCTTTTTTGTGTTCCATTTAGACTAAGCCAAAAATAATTAAGAAGATGTAATTTGGTCACAAAATAAATTATTTCTTTCTTTCTATTTCTTTCTTTCTTATAAGGTTTATAGAACAAAAAAAAAATATGAACAGACCCAAGCGGTTCATTTTGATTTTTTTAACACGTTTTTATTAGGTTGCTTTCTCGTTTGTGTGTTTGTTTGTGGGTTTGTTTCTCCACAAAGTTTGCGAACGATTTTATACTAGCTTCCCGATGAGCTAGAGACTTGAAACTTTGAACATAGGTCAGAGCTAGAAGGCAATGCAATATTATGGTGTCATTGAGCTGATCTGATGATGGAACCGGAAGAAGGCCACAGGAACTCTATGATGAAACCATACAACCCTATCGTGTTTGGACTCGTTAGAATCGTCTTGACGAGTACTCTAATGGGAGACGAGGCCCAGGGTCTGATGATGAAGCTGAAAGGCTAAGCCATCGGAACTCAACATTCAAACCGTGCAACCCCATCAAATTTGGGCTCGTTTGAATCATCTTGACGAGTTCTTTGTAGGGAAATAGTTTTCAGGGTCTGATGATGGAGCCGGAAGAAGTACACAGGAACTCTTTAGTAAAACCACGCTACCCCATCGAGATTAGGCTCGTTTGAATCATCTTGGCGAGTACTTTGTTGGGAAATAGTGTCCGAGGATCTGATAATGGAGCCGGAGGAAGGCCATAGGAACTCTATAATAAAACCATGCAACTCCATCGAGTTTGGGCTCGTTTAAATCGTCTTGACGAGTTCTTTGTTGTGAAATAGTTTCCAGGGTCTGATGATGGAGCCGGAAGAAGAACAGGAACTCTTTAATAAAACCACGCTACCCCATCGAGATTGGGTTCGTTTGAATCGTCTTGACGAGTACTTTGTTGGGAAATAGTGTCTGAGGATCTGATGATGGAGCCGGAGGAAGGCCATAGGAACTCTATAATAAAACCATGCAACTCCATCGAGTTTGGGCTCGTTCGAATCATCTTGGCGAGTGCTCCGGTAGGAGATGGTATATTTTTTTAGTGTTAGCTCGTTAACTAAAAAGCAGAAAATAATAATTTACTGAAAAAAAAAACTTTTTTAAAAACACGTTTTTAAAACGGACTAAATTGTTACAAATAAATAAATATTTACAGAAGAATTTATTTTTTACTTTTTAGACCGTTTTAATGTTTTTAGCCCGATATTTTTTTGTAATAATTTAGTCCGTTTTAAAAACGTGTTTTTAAAAAAGTTTTTTTTTCAGTAAATTGTTATTTTTTTCTATCAAAAATGTCGCTGTTGTTATCCACCACCCAAGTTGCTTATCACCCCAGTTTACGGTATACATCGTGAAATTTTAATCATTTGGTTCCCCTCATGATTACAAGCAACTTTTACTATGGGGTCAACTCTGATACGAAAAAAAAACAACTGTTACTTACAAAAGCGCAATATCTTGATTGCGCGCTGATTTTTTTCGCGATATCAAAGTTGGCCCCATAGTAAAAGTTTCTTGTAATCATGAGTGGAACCACCCCACTGCGTGAACCAAATGATTAAAATGTCCGCGTGTTTTTTTTTACTATAGGCTATAGAAGAAGGCATCACCCCCAAGGAGATCTGCGACAAATACTTCGAGATCCACAACGCCGTGTACCGCTGGTTCAATATAGGGTTCGACTATTTTGGTCGGACCAGCACTGACCAACAGACTGAGTGAGTTTATTATTTAATTAGGTACACTGAAATAGAGATGTTACGAATATTCGCATTCGCATATGCGAATGGTTAGCATCGTTTTAAACATTCGCATCGACATTCGCATTCGCATCAATCAATGCGAATTTTACGCGAATGCGAATGTGTGCATAACTTCATTAATTCAACAAATAACATAAAATATAATATTAGTTACACCTATTTTATTACCTACCTAAAAAATAATAATAATAAGTCGTCCTCTCTACATAATTGCTGTGCCCTTTTTCAGGGTCTACAATGTACTTTGTTATTCTATGTATACCTACCATCTTGATAACATTGTGGAATGCAATAAATTGAAATTGAAATTGAACCAATAGCAAGCGTTTATTTCACGCGGGTAATTTGTGAATAGTGATTGCTTATTGATGTGATCACTCTGTTGCTTGGTTTGTTGATTATTTTGTTGTAGTTGCCAGTCTTCTGTAATTCCTCTTTTTAGTAAACAAATAATCAATTGTGTTTTAAAGGATTTTGTGAAAATAAGACAGTTTTTCCTTATGACACAGAGAAACAAAAGTGATCTATACCTAGCGGATTTTTATATTTTACTTTATTGAACTTCGACTATTACAATAATATTAAATACACATGTGCATTAAAAAGCATGCAGTTTTTTTACAAATTTAATTCACTGATGGATGTCGTCATGAATTATAAGTAGGTATGTATATTATTATTTCGTGTATATGTTTTTCTGTTTTAGTAATAAAAATGATTTATTTATTAATTCATATGGTTTTTGTAATACTTGATATCTTAACATTCGCATTCGCACATTCGCAACCTAAATATTCGCATTCGCGAATGTGTAAAATTTGACATTCGTAACATCTCTACTGAAAGGACTTAAAATCCTTTTGTATAACATAAATTATGTCTTCACTTCTCATGCTCGCAAAGTTCGTCTTTAAAATAGGTTTTCATGCTCTAGTGCATAAACTTTGTTAAATAAACTTGTTATTTCATTCTGTTTCTACAATATTACCTATATACGTGATCCATGTTACAATACTATTTTTTTGCAATATTGCTGTTTAATTTCCTGACAATCGAAGTGAAAAGCAGAGTTACATGATTATCTACCTTCGCCGCGAGATTACAAAAGCCTGTTGTTTTCGGCCAGGTACATGGACGAAACGCTCTGGCTTTTGGAGTATTTTGGAGTTTTAAAGAAAACAAAATTCACATTAAAAAATGGTGTCATGACATGAAACCGTTCAAGCTATTTCAAAAACATTACTTTAATAATCTGTTGATTTCGGCAAGGCACTTGACCGAAACACTCTGGCTTTAGTAGTAAAAAAAATTACTACAAAAGCTTGTTAATTTCGTCCAAGTACCTGGCCGAATTCAACTGGCTTTTGTAGTCTCACTTTTTCAAAAAAATTACTCCAATAACCAGCCCCCCTAGCCAAAGTAACATTTGCAAATTTTCGCTATCGCTTCGCTTCGAAACATGTATGGATTTGACGTTTTAAAATTCGATTGATAACGAAACGTTATGTCAATCCTATACATGTTTCGAAAGCGAAGCGATAACGAAGATTAGCGAATGTTACTTTGGCTAGGCCCTCTGTTTATTTAGGCCAGGTACTTGGCCGAAACGCTTTGGCTTTTGGAGTCACAAAAATTAACTACAAAAGCCTGTTGATTTCGTCAAAGTATCTGGCCGAGTTCAACAGGCTTTTGCAGTCTCACTTAAAAAAAATACTCCCATAACCTGTTGATTTCGGCCAGGTACTCGGCCGAAACGTTCTGGCTTTTGGAGTAAAAAATTTAACTCCAAAAGCCAGAGCGTTTCGTCCATGTCCCTGGCCGAAATCAACAGGCTTTTATCTCGCACCTTCGCCAGCGGTTCGGGTGGATTTACGTTTCGAGTACAATGGTGAATTTTATGCACTTGTTTTACAATTACTATTATTTCCAGAATAGCACAGAAGATGTTCCTCAAGCTAATGGACAACGGGTTCGTGTGTCCACAGACCGTGGACCAACTGCTCTGCGAGAAATGCGATAGGTTTTTAGCCGACAGGTATGTAAACGTATGCAGGATTTTATTTGCATTTCATTTAATTTACTTATTTTCTCTCCTTATTAACACTTTATAATCTAGAAAACTTCTTTTTCATCCCTTCTATTCGAAAAAGGATGCATTGTTCCTATATAAGTGGGACCAAAATAGCTCTTTTCTGGTAAGAACTTTTTAGTGGGAGGAAAAGAGATTTGAATTTAGAACATGTATCTTTCAAAGAATTCGAACGCCGCCGCCGGCTGGTATGTATTGACTGGCTGTATAGACGGCTCGGAGACTAAAAAAAAACATAAGCGCGCGAATTAAGTCTGTGTTCTTGTAATTAGTACATACTTACGTACTTTTTGAAAATTGCGCTAGTGTATCAAACGTAACTATAAATTTGTAATAATTTTTACTTTTCACGTGTCTTTTTTAAATTACATACATAAACACAGTCTCCTATTTATTTTCTCATAGAAAGGGGATGAAAAGTAGAGTATATGACTCGGGCGCAAAATATTTTTGGCGAGGGCGACATACTTTGAATCCCTCGCTACGTTCAGGATTCTATTGAAGAACCCCTCGCTACGCTCGGGATTCTACTCTAGAATCCCTCACTTCGCTCTGGATTCAAAAAAGTGCCCTCGCCGTAAAAATATTATTTTGCTCCCTTGTAATACAATCTACTATTATACTACACCTGCTCGGAAAGTACCTTGATACTTTATCAAATTTACGGTAGAAAGTACGTCATTGCATATCGAACAAATATGCGGGGAGAAAACGCATCTGAGCGGGAGAGAAAAGTGTATGAAAATCCATTTCTTACGTGGTTTTTCTTTTTTAATTTTGGGTAAGACTATGCGCCGGCAACCTAAATATCATAAGCCAAAAAGTTTTTACAGTGAGTTTTTATCTCCAAGTTCGCAAAATGACACTGGCCACTAGCTGTGTGTCGGATGGTGTCGGGCTGGCAGTGCGACCCTGCGGCGACAGGATAAACAATTTGAAAAAAAGAACATGTGAAAATTGCAGACGCCATTGGCGCCATTTTCAATTTGTGTGTTGTTTGAGGATTCAGTTTTCGTAGAAAGTAAAATAAAACTATCAAAATGATAAGTAGTGATAGTGATGATGAAGATTTTTTAACTCCGCCGCAGTTGAAGGGAACAGCAAAAATACTGATTGATAACCTTTTACCACAGAAATCAATTAAAAAATAAACAACAACAACTATCTAACTGCAACAATTTCAATATAAAAATTAGTAAAGATTTAGTTTTTTATTTTCCTCGTAGGTACACCTCCTACACTACACTACAGTATAAAGCACTATGTATCACTCGAGAGAAAGTGCGATTCCCGATCTCGGGTGTTTTAAAGCCCTCGCCTACGGCTCGGGCTTCAAACGACACCCTCGACGGTAATCGGTCTCTTTCTCCTCTCGGTGCACAATGTACTATTCTTTCTATACATTCTTGTATACAAGGTGTATTTGTAACAACTCTCCAAATGTTAAGGATGTGTTCTGTCCATTAAACTGAACAACTTTCTCCATGAAACATGTGTCGAAATACGCCAAAACATTTTGGTCATCCCATATTAAACTGATCACGTGACCTCTTTGATTTGTATGAAAAGTCAATTTCTTTTTTACATATTTGACCCTATGTTTAGTAGAGAAAGTTGTTTAGTTTCATAGGCTGAACATATCCTTAATATTTGGAGTGGTTACAAATACACCTTGTATATCTGTGGGCCTTAGCGCCCAAGTAGCGTCGACTTCGCCGTCGGCTTCATTTGACAGATGGTTGTAATACATTGCTACTTTTCTTTGGTAAGTCTTTGTTTGTACCAAAAAAAAGTAGCAATGTATCACATCCATCTGTCAAATGAAGCCGACGGCGAAGTCGACGACACTTGGGCGGTAGGGCCCCTGTTCTCCTCCCCATATTTGCACCCACTCCCCACTGTCCTCTTCTCTCACTCTATTACTCAATGTTACTGGGAAGAAATTGCTATTTAGCAATAAGCGCCTTTTTGTGTGCTTTCTCTGTTTGTTGTTTTTTTTTCTTTGTAATATATTATCTTAGTCTCCGGTTATACAAAAACTATATCAAAATGTATGAAACAGCAGATATTTTTCGCGATTCCAGAGTTGGTCCAATAGTAAAATTTGTTCAGTTTGATGGTCCCTATCTACCATATTCAGCTTTAGGTTTTTTTGTAACACGTTGTATAAATTTTCTGTCATTGTATTTTTTTTTTCTTAAGTTAAATTCATTATGGTCTTCGCTATGTAATTCTCATTGTTGGAAACTGTTTTGGCTAATGATCTAGTCATAGTTATTATACCTACCTGTATTATAAGAGCTGTATGTTTCTTTAATAAGCAAAATAAAAAAAATAATACAACGTTTTATTTTGGGCCAACTTATTATTATTTATTTAGAAATGAAACACTTTTTATTGGATTACACCGCGTATATTGGTTAATTCAGATGTTATTTTAGAATTATTTAGTTTTGATTTGTTGGTTTTTGGGTTTCCCGACGTTTCGACACTTTTCCAGGGGCCAATATATTATATAAATATTATATTATATATTTATGGGTAGTATTTAATAGGGTAACAATAAATATTCATTTTGGGTATCAAAATACTGAATACAGCGTATTGAAATACTAAGTGGGCGACGGAATGAGGGCGACTACAGATATTAAAAAATGAGTGACTTTTAAATACAAATTGAGTAAATAGTTATTCAAAACGGGCGACCAAATTACTATTTAGGCGACAACCTTAGGGCACACAAAACATTTAAAATTTGGCATAGGTATATATTATTTATAAACAAGGTGACTATTATCCTAATCGAGATGACAAAAAACAAACAAACAGACAAGAAAGCAACCTAATAAAAAAAAACGTGTTAAAATACCATGTTGGGTAGCTTAAATCAGTTATATAGTTACCTACTTGGTATAATAGTTGCCCACTCAGTATTTTAGTCACCCATTTAGATTATTTGTCACCCACATGTAGTCACCCGTTTTAAGTAAAATACTTAATACTCTGTTTGTCGCCCGTTTAGTTATTTTGTCGCCCAAAAATAAATTGCTGCCCGGTTTAGTATTTAAGTATCCCATTAACAATCGCCTTTAATTATTTCCAGTCACCCAATTAATTAATTCCCTTTATTTATTCCCCTATTAAAGATTCGTCGAAGGCACTTGCCCCCACCCCGGTTGCCTATACGACAACGCTCGCGGCGACCAGTGCGACAAGTGCGGGAAACTGATCAACGCCATAGAGCTGGTAGACCCGCGGTGTAAGGTGTGCGGCCATAGACCGACCGTGAAACCGAGCGAGCAGCTGTTCATACAGCTCAATCAGGTAAGATGCTTGTAATTTACATCTTACTTACATTTTTACAGTCCAAAACTTACTAAAATTGTCATTTTTACAGTCCAAAACTTGCTAAAATTGACATTATTGCCGTCCAAAACCTGCTAAAATTGTCGTTTTTGCCGTCCAAAATTTGCTAAAATTTACGTTTTTACAGTCCAAAACTTGCTAAAATTTAAATTTTTACAGTCCTAAACTTGCTAAAATTGACATTTTTAAAGTCCAAAACTTGCTAAAATTGTAATTTTTACGTTCTTAAACTTGCCAAAATAAATTGTCATTTTTACAGTACAAAACTTGCGAAAATTTACGTTTTTATAGTCCAAATCTTGGTAAAATTGAAATTTTTACAGTTCAAAACTTGCATTGGGTACAAAGTTAATAAGTTCAAAATCAGTTGAATAAGATATCATTGGACTTGCATTTGACTTAACCAAAGTGTCCATAGGGTGAATGACGTGAGTCAAAATGTCGAAATGGCTAATTTTAGGCTCCATTTTTAAGTTTTTTTCTCCGAAGGACATCAAAATAAGGGATTTTTTCTTCCTAACAGCTGGAGCTGTGAATCCGCACCTGGATATCGTCATCGGCTCCCATTCAATAAACGTGATTTTATGCCCTTTTTTGGTACAGAACCGTTCGTGCACGAGTCCGACTCGCACTTGGCCGGTTTTTGTGTTTTGTTTTTCCAAAAGAGCATCAAAATAAGGGGTTTTTTCATCCTAACAGCCGGAACCGTCAATCCGCACCTGGATATCGTCCAAATCGTCCTTTTTTGAGTGGTTTTTTCTTCCTAGCATCTCGAACCGTCAATCCGCACCTGGATATCGTCAACATCTGCATCCTGGTCCCCCGCCGCGCGCGGTTGCGGGAACCGCGGGCTCTTTCTAGAGACTTAGATGACTTAATGTTCATACACACTAATAAAAAATCATTGCGTTGTTTTATTTTTTAGTCTTTTTTACCCGACAACAAGTAATATTATGTGTGAGTCTAAAAAATCTTGACTAAGATATCATTTGATTTGACTTGACAACCAAATTGCCCCTTAAATGACAAAATGGCGGATTTTGGGCGCTATTTTTGGGGATTTTTAAATTAAAGTACTTATACGGGTATTTTTTCTCCAACATGGCATCAAAATAAGGGATTTTTCTCTCTCTCTAACAGCTGGAACCGTCAATCCGCACCTGGATATCGTCATCGTCTGCGTGCTGGTCGCCCGCCGCGCGCGGCGACTCGTGCGTGGTTGCGGGAACCGCTGCGCCCGAGGGCTCTCACTAGAGACTTGAGATGCCTTAAATGTTCATATGACTATGCTTGTATTAATGTGTGGGTCTATAAAAAACTAAGACTTGACTTAGATATCATTGGATTTGACTTGACCAAAGTGTCCATAGGATTTTGGGCGCCATTATTGCGATTTGTTCCCATAAAGGCCATCAAAATTAAGGATTTTCTTTATCTAACAGCTGGAACCGTTAATCCTGGATATCGTCGAAATCGACATTTTTTGAGTGTCTTTCTGTAACCACTGGAACCGTCAATCCGCACCTGGATATCGTCCAGATCGTCATTTTTTGAGTGGTTTTTTTCTTCCTAACAGCTGGAACCGTCAATCCGCACCTGGATATCGTCATCGTCTGCATCCTGGTCGACCGCCGCGCACGGCGACCGTCGCGCGTGCTTGCGCGAACCGCTGCGCCCGAGGGCTCTTACTAGAGACTTAGATGACTTAATGTTCATACACACTAATAAAAAATCATTGTGTTGTTTTATTTTTTAGTCTTTTTTACCCGACAACAACTAATATTATGTGTGAGTCTAAAAAATCTTGACTAAGATATCATTTGATTTGACTTGACAACCAAAGTGTCCCTAAAATGACAAAATGGCGGATTTCGGGCGCTATTTTTGGGGATTTTTAAGTTAAAGTACTTTTACGGGGTTTTTTCTCCAAAATGGCATCAAAATAAGGGATTTTTCTCTCTCTAACAGCTGGAACCGTCAATCCGCACCTGGATATCGTCATCGTCTGCGCGCTGGTCGCTCGCCGCGCGCGGCGTGTGTCGCGCGTGGTTGCGGGAACCGCTGCCGCCCGAGGGCTCTTAATAGAGACTTGAGATGGCCTAAATGTTCATACACACTATTAAAATAAGCATTCATTCGTTGTATTGTTTTACTTTTTGGTCTTTTTTACGTCTTTATGATTTTATTGTATTTATGTGTGGGTCTATTTAAAGCACTATTGGCTAAGATATCATCGGCTTAGACATGATTAAAGTGTCCATAGCGTGACGTCAGCAATAAAGTCAAAACGGCGGGTTTAGGCTCCTTTTTTGAGATATTTGGCGCCATTTTTTAGATTTTTTTCCAAAAGAGCATGAAAATAAGGGATTTTTCCTTCCTAACAGCTGGAACCGTCAATCCGCACGTGGATATCATCATCGTCTGCATCCTGGTCGCCGGCCGCGCGCGGCGTGTGTCGCGCGTGGTTGCGCGAACCTCTGCGCCCGAGGGCTTTAACCAGAGATCTGAGGTGGGGCGTACCAGTGCCCATAGACAAGTACCGACACAAGGTGAGACGATTTTTTTCATGCTTTGTCCTTTTCTGTTGCCCAGTTTAATTTAAGTTATGTAATTACTAACAACACTGTTTCGTAAATTATATATGTTTAGTTTTAATGTAAATATATGGGCCATCGTTGCCTGAGCATAAATAAATAATAAAAAATAAAATAAATACACGAAAAAAAGTATTCTATTATAAAATTCGATCTGTAGTAGAGTGCTCAAAGTGATATTTTTTTTATTATTTTTCCTGTAACATACGTCGTATGACGTAACTTTTGAGGGGTTTTGTGATGCAAAATTCAAAAAATGATTGTTAATCGGATACTTAAATACTAAACCCGGCAGCGGTTTATTTTGTTGGCGACAAACAACGTTAACGGGCGACAAACTGTGTATAATAAAAAACCGGCCAAGTGCGAGTCGGACTCGCGCACGAAGGGTTCCGTACCTAAAACAGCAAAAAATCACGTCTGTTGTATGGGAGCTCCCTTAAACATTTTTTTTCTGTTTTAGTATTTATTGTTATAGCAGCAATAGAAATACATCATTTGTGAAAATTTCAACTGTATACCTGCAGTCATTATTAATAGCGAACATAAAACGCCAAAAAAATCACGTTTGTTGTATGGGAGCCCCCCTTAAATATTTATTTTATTCTGTTTTTAGTATTTGTTGTTATAGCGGCAACAGAAATACATCAACTGTGAAAATTTCACCTGTCTAGCTATCACGGTTCATGAGATACAGCCTGGTGACAGACAGACAGACAGACGGACAGCGGAGTCTTAGTAATAGGGTCCCGTTTTTACCCTTTGGGTACGGAACCCTAAAAATACGTAAAAAGAGCAACTATATGTGGAAGATAAATAATTTAAGTTAACAGCGAAAATTTTAAATAAGTGACAAAAATACTGAGTTGGCAACTATTATACCAAGTACATATTTAACTACACAACTGATATAAGCTGCCCAACATGGTATTTTTGTCATCTTGATTAGGTTAATAGTCGCCATTTTTAAATAAAAATATGCCAATTTTTTTTATGTTTGGTGTGCTCTAAGGTTGTTTAAAAATTTGGTCGCCCGTTCTGGATAAATAGTTACTCAATTTGTATTTTAAAGTCATCGATTTTCAATATTTGTAGTTACAAAAATAACAGCCATGTCGTAACAATTTGCTTCCATCGTTCCGCCTGTTTCTTGGAACAAGTGCTTTGCTTCTTTACTCTAACCTTAGGACTACTAACATAATAAAAAGAGACAAAGCTTGTTATTTTTATCTATTATGATCATAAACTGTTATTTTTTCTGTTAAGCAAGACTAAAATTTATTACAATTAAGTAAAATCTAAAATTATAAAATTTGTTTTCCATTGCGGCAGTTACGGCACACATGCGTCATCTAGTTTTTACTGGGTAAACCATCATGTCACCTAATGAAGTTGCTTGCAGCATTACTTTCATTCAGTATTTCGATAGATGGCAGTAGTCATCATAAATTTACTAAACAAATTTAAATAATAAAGATAAAGAAAGATTGTTGTTAAAAACACAGGTGCAAGCGATTTTCGACCATATTGACGTTTGAAATTTGGTTGGTTTTTCGCATATTCTCGTTCACTAACTTTGCTGGTTCATTAAAAACAGTTATTTTTATAAATTTCTGATAATGTTTTTTTAACTAATGATCACTAGTCAAATGTTTCCCTACCTTCCCTTTTTTTCTCCTATATCATTTTATTCTTCCGACCATTGCCTGTGCCCCAGCAGTGGAGACATAAATGGTGATGATGATAATGATGAAATACCAGGTGATTCAAGTCTACTGAAGGAAAATTCTAAATTGCGAAAAATTAACCCCAATATGGGAACCTGATCTTTTCCTTAACTCCCTGGCAGCACTAGATGTCCCATTTCCTACCCGCATATCCTACTTTGCCTAAGAATGCACCCATTCCACGTAAATAATAAAGTGCTTTAACATCCTAGTTAGGCGATGGCTACACGCGTGGTAAAATATACTGTGATCCATCAGTATTTAATCAGGGGCGTATTTCATAAAAAATAGTAAATTTACTACAATAATTTACCATTGTTGTCATTGGGGTAGGATTATGTTTCTTATAAATTATAAAACATAATTATACCCCAATAAACTACTACTATGGTAAATTACTGAACTTTTTCATTCTTTTATGAAAAATACCCCTGATTAAATACTGATGGATCACAGTATTTACCATGCGTGTAGCCGTCACCTTAGAATCTCAATAAAATAAAATTATTTTTATTTGATTCGCCCCGTTTACCTATCTTTTAACATAACATTGGCAAAACAGTCCATTGCGACAAAAACAAAAAGGCCATAAACAAACACAGGAACAGATAACACGACTAATTTACAGAGTCGAATGTATTTTTGATATGGTCGGTTTATATAACAGGTAAAAATAACAAGCTTTGTCTCTTTTCTTTCCATATGTTAGAGTAAGAAAGCGCTTGTTCCCACGTAACAGGCGGAACAATGGCAACAGGTTGTTACTTTGATAACAGCTCGGTACAGGGAACAGTGAAGACGGCGAGAACAGTCTGTTTCGCCTGTTCCTTTGAACAACAGTTATTTCATAGCGCTCGTAACAGGGCGAAACAGTTACATTCAATTGTCTGTTATTTTTATCTGTTACAATAAATACGCCTCACGACTAGCGCCCAGTCTGTCGCCTACTTAGTATTTCAGTACGCTATATTCAGTGATTTTGATACCCAAATTAGGAATTTATTGTCAGGTACCCAATTAAAAATACTATGCAATCCTACTAATATTATAAATGTGAAAGTTAGTGGGTTTGGATGTTTAGTTCCTTAATCACGCAAAAACTACTGAACTGATTTGGTTGGACTTTGGCACACAGATAGTACCTATAGATAGCCTAGATTAAAACATAGGATACTTTTTATCCCGATATTCCCTCGGGAACGGGGACCACGCGGGTGAAACCGCGGGTGGTCGCTAGTATTTAATATGTATTTTGTTAACAGGTATTCTATGTTTGGTTCGACGCTCCGATCGGGTACTTGAGCATAACACAAAACGCCACCAACCAGTACGAGAAATGGTGGAAGCCGGACAAGGAGTATGATGTGAGTATACTGTGGTTAAAATGGTAGTAATAACAGGGGGGTCTCACTCCGCGCTTAAACTTTTATACTAGCCTACTTCTCGCGGCTGACTCAGTCTTCTTCTTGTTCTATTTTTATTTTGGCAATCTACTTTCCTCTTGGAAGAATTTTTTGCCAGTGTCTCAAGTGTTTAATAGTTCAGTGGTAGGTATTGTTACAGTTTAAGTTTACATTAGAATGCGGGTGCATTGCATTCTAATGCTGCTTGGAGCATTTGGCAACAAGTATATCAAGACAGTTTACTCGGAAAGTTCTGCCGAGGTAGCCACCACTACAATAAAAGTCTCAGCTTCACACAACCAAGATCGCGCCTGTTTCAATTATCCCACATATTGTTCAGTTGCGTAGACACTTGTACCACAAAACTGCACCAATTTTAAGACACAATATCCACTATGAATCAATTTTCAAATAATTAAAAATAGACACCAAACCGTACTAGACAAAATGGCGCCAAAAACTACCTGACTCAGTCGAGCCAGCGCGCGAGGGGTGGCGTGTGTTGGTTGAGACAGAGCTACGCGACTGAAAGAGAGGCGCTTCGGAGGTGCTTATAACAATAGGCACGCAGCGCTGTGCAATTTGAAATTGTACTTTATTGTCGTGCGGCGAGAGTAACGTATTATTTGATTGCCCTCGCGCGGATGGGCTTCTGTACGTTACTACTATTATAATATATTCTGTGCTATCGCTTCGTTTTGATTGAGATATGTATGGATTTGAAGTTTTAAAATTCGATGGATAACGAAACCTTATGTCAATCCTATTACATTTCGAAAGCGAAGCGATAACGATGATTTCCATTTGTTACTTTAGCTAGGGGTCATGTCATTCCGCGAGTAGGTCCTTTATCTACTAAGCCAAAAGATAGTATAGTTTTAGGCAAGCTATCTTTTTGTTTTTAGCTATTATTTATATTATAATTTATAACCAACCGACAAACCACTCTGTCCACCTAGTTGGACGTCATGTTTTTTGGCGTTCCACCGAAGATTAAGGCCCGTATGATGTATGATATGCCCTTGAGATGTTCTTCTTATAGGAACAGTATCTCAGGTATGATCTCAAGATAGCTCTCAACGTTAAGAGCGGTTTATAAATACGGGCTTAGGTTTCAGTTTCGGCCAGTTTCGCTCAAAAATCTATATCCGGTCAAAAATCGACCAAGCCGTCACAGATCGATTTTTGACAAAGTTTACTTACAAAAATAGATCTTAAACACTTTTTAACCGACTTCAAAAAGAGGAGGAGGTTCTCAAGTCGACGGTTTTTTTATTTATGTTTTATATGTTCATATTTTTACTAATAAATTTATAATACATACTTACTATAATATGTTTATCACATTGGCGCTTAAGAAATAAACTCATGTCTAAATAAGTTTCGGTTTTGGTATTGAGTGAAATTGCCATTTTATTTGTCATTTGATATTTCAAAGACATTCCACTTTTGTATGCAGTAACCACGAGTTTCTAGTACAAATCGGAACTTGTTTGCCAAGTACTCAACTAGTTCTATCTTGTCTATAGGTGAAACTGTACCAGTTCATGGCCAAAGACAACGTTCCGTTCCACACAATAATGTTCCCGGCCACTTTGATTGGGATCAACGAGGGACATCTGCTGGTTCACTACCTCTTCGCGACTGGTAAGTTTTATTACGTATTATCATGCGGTCTCATCAGGAACAACAGATGTGGCTTAGTTAGCAGGTACCGCCATCTAGTGGTATATTTAAACTAATGTTAGAATTAGTTTACATTTACCTCACTAGATGGCGGTACCTGATTCGATTTGTTTTTGTAATATTCAAATACAGATAAAAAAAGTCATGAAACTTTTAAATTGTTTCTTAAAAAAATCTGCAAATGCAAAATTGTAGTGAAGCAGTAAAATGAAGATTTTTTTTAACAAATTTCAATAAAAATTTAGTGACACCTATCGGCAATAATTTGTACTAATAAGATTGTTGTGCTTTTTGCGTTGAAAATTTCGTAAAGTTTGTTGCTATCTGTGCTAGGCATGCTGCGACGATAGCGGCGCCATCTAGCATGCTACAAGAAAAACATTTTAAACCGCCCCGATAGTCGCCTTACTATTATGCGTCGAGTATGGGATGAGGTATCTGTACTATAGTATTATGTTATCTATGGTATTATACAGGGTGTATGTATTGTATTATACATGTCACAAAACTATGGAGCCAATACTGAAATCGCGAGAAAAATACCGCTGTTTCATAAATTTTGATATTTTCGTTATTTTGATTTCAGCGTGGTCCCATAGTAAAAGTTGTTCAGTTTGATGGTCCCTATCCTCTACCATTTATACGGCTTTATGGACCGTCGGCCAAGGAGCTCATTTTCAATCTATCACATATTGGTACCAGACCACATTGATAAGATAGCCATTAGTTTAGTGTTATCAAATATTGTCGTCTGGGTTGCGAAGTAGGAAGCTTCTGGAAGATAAGCCACCCTGAACATATGGCCTCCCATACAATGATTCCAATCGCAAAAAATAATCGATCGAATGTTGATATAAATTTTGAACAGGGTCGTAGGTGGCATCATTACAAACATGTTAGACATCGGCTTGGTTAGTTTTTAGGAAGCATGCGCGCGGCCAGGGTAGAAACATAGAGACTTTTTTCCAAAAAATAATCGACTACATATTGGCATATAATTATATTCAGGGGGTGGGGCAGGTCCCAGGCGTATACAAAACCACAGTCTTGCATCGCTTTCAGGAAGCGTCTAGAAGGTCAGGGCAGGTAAGTACATTTCACATCTATGCTCTTGTGATCTTTGTTCCTTATTTGATCGATATAAAAACACAAAAAAATGTTCAGGTAATGATGCCACCCCCGACCCTGTTCACCATTTATATAAATATGCGATCGATATTTTTTTAGCGATGGGTGACCATGTTCAGGGTGGCATATCTCCCAGAAGCTTCCTACTTCGCAACCCAAATGATGATATTTGATAACACCAAGCTATCCTGCGAATTTGGTCTGGTGCTAATATGCGATAGATCGAAAATGACCCTGGTTGGCCGACGGTCTATTAGGTAAGTTTAGTATATTTATTTATTTATTATTATTATTACTAAAATGATATTATTTATTTTCAATTTGTTCCTGAAATGATGGGAAGTGTTTTTATTTAATTTTAGTAAATTCCAAATGTATTTGTTCTAGAGTACTTAAACTATGAGGAAGGCAAGTTTTCGAAGTCCAGAGGGGTTGGCGTTTTCGGGACTGATGCTCAGGTTTGTACTTATTTATTTATGTTTTTTTAAACATATTTTTTTTGGTGCATATTAATTAAATAATATAGCTTGTCTCAAAAGGTCTAAATTATTTATTTAATATTGGTTTTATGATTTTATATCGTCTCGGCGCATAATGTCCTTTTCTCAAAATGTCCTTTCTCATAATGTCCTTTCTCAAAAAGTCCTTTTCTCAAAATGTCCCTTTCTCAAAATGCCCTCTTCTCGAAATGTCCTTTTCTCAAAATGTCCTTTTTATATGCAATATTTATTATTTGTTAATAATGATAAAAAAACTAAGTTTTGACTACAAATAAAGAGACTGGTTCATGATTATTAATACTTTTTTTATTTCTGATTCTTTCCATCATATTTCCACAATTTTATAACTACATTACTCATTACTTTATAGCATTCTTAGACTTAATAAATATTTACATGCATTGCATGTCTGTGTTTTTGATGATAATTTGGATAAGTGACTAACTAAAAAAGATTTAATATGTATTTGTTAAAAAAAATGCATATTAAAAGGACATTTTGAGAAAAGGACATTTTGAGAAAGGGACATTTTGAGAAAGGACTTTCTAAGAAAGGACATTTCGAGAAAAGGACATTTTGAGAATAGGACATTATGCGTCGAGACGTTTTATATATTGGTTTTTAGAATTTTTATGATTACTAAAACAACTAGTTTTTATTCAGATTTTGTACCTATTTTGAATACCTATGCACACATGTATATGTTACAGTCAAAACTCATATCCGGTCAAAACCACTTTTGACTGCTAAAATCAGGCAAAAGAGGTTTTGACTAAGGACGTTGGTCAAAACCACTTTTAACTGATTTTTGCAGTCAAAATTGGTTTTTGGTCAAAACCACTTTTAATTGCAAAAATAATGGGTAATATTGATTTTGACCAAATTATGTCGGTTAAAAGTGGTTTTGACCACGAATGTTAGACAAAACTGCTATTGAGGGGGACTGGGAGCCTATTTAATAATTAAACAAGTGAAAGTTTTATAAATTATAATTACTTATATCTCTCATCATTTATAAAACTTCGCACATTTCAGTGTATGATCACCGCTCTATTCCGCCCAGCTTCACACCAGTGAAACAGTGAAACGCAACCTAAGCCATGTTAACGTATAAATAGCATTTAAAAAATAATAAAAATAAAAACTAAACTTTTAGATTTTTGCATTCACAATGCTATTTTTATATTAAGGTGAATAAATAATGAAAAATATCAGAAAATATCGGCTCACCCGTACCAACTTAGACGGGATTTATGCTTTACCAATTATGCTACCAAGCCACTAATGGATTTGGCGAAATTTTCTAATACTTTTTACGTTTCCGCTGAAGATCAGCGCCATCTCACCAATATGAAGAGAACTACTTCGACATTCGACTGTAGCACCCATTGCAGGTGCCAGACAATCAATTTAGGTGAAACAGTACAATTTTAAACTTTTAGATTTTTGCATTCACAATGCTATTTTTATATTAATATGAATAAATAATGAAAAATATTAGAATATTAGAATTATTTTTCATTATTTATTCATCTTAATAAAAACTACCTGGTTATTATTTTTATTCTTATTTTTAAAAGTAATTTATAAGTTAGCATGGCATAGGTTGCGTTTCCACTAATGTAGAGCTGGGCGGAAAAGAGCAGTGATCATATACTGAAATGTGTGAAAAGCCCGCTTCTTTCCGCCTAGCTCCACTGCGCAGTTGCTGTTCATTTAGCCCTACCCAGACTAGACAGGTGTAGGTATCTAAAGTAAAAGCCCATGGACGCAAATAGCTCTATCCTCCAAAAACTATCGAAATGACATAGTTTCAATATTATATTTAAAATAAAAAATAAAATAAATATTTTGAGATCGAATTTCTGCGTATTTGCAGTTCACAGGTCTCCGTACAATGTCGAATGAATTTTGTATGGACAGAACACTTAAACGTTACACCTTATAAATAGTTTTTTATGAAACTTTTTTGATGATTTTTCTGGTAATTTTCACTTTGTTGGTCAAAACCACTTTTGACTAAAAACGTTGATCAAAACCACTTTTGACTGCGACTGTAACATATACATTTGTGACTCAACAAATGTGAAACTTTTTATTGTATTTTATTATTATTAATTTTGATTTTCGCTCGAAATGTTTGTTTTAATATTCCTAATTTTAGATACTTAATTTATTTTTTCTGGCCCAGGACACAGGAATACCTTCAGACGTGTGGAGATTCTACCTGGCCTCCATCAGGCCCGAGACTTCCGACTCCAGCTTCAGTTGGGCGGAACTTGGCACCAGGTATGTGACAAATAAGTAATCATAGGTAACAATGAAAAGATAAGAAAAAACTTTTATTGGCCTTAAAAAAACAAGATAAACAGATGAAAGGAAAAGAAATACTAAGTATAGTTATCCTTACTATCCTTACTAATATTATAAATGCGAAAGTCCGTTTGTTTGTTTGTTACGCCTTCACGTCTTAACTATTGAACCGATCATCATGAAATTTTGTATACACGTTGTCAGGAGTACAGAGAAGGACATCCCTATGTCCTTCTTTCCTCCTTACCCTCCTCCTTCTGACCTTTCATCCCGAAAAAAAGTATTGTTCCCGAGGGATAGCAAAAACCTTTCCACGCAGACGAAGTCGCGGGTAGCCGCTAGTCCTTACTAATATTATAAATGCGAAAGTCCGTTTGTTTGTTTGTTTTTTACGCCTTCACGTCTTAACCACCGACTGTACTGTACCGATCATCATGAAATTTGGCATACACGTTGCCAAGGATACAGAGAAGGACATGGGTACCTTTCATCCCGAAAAAATGTTTCGATCCCGAGATCGCAAAAAAACTTTCCACGCAGACGAAGTCGCGGGCGGCCGCTAGTTTTAAGATAATTTGTAAATCATTATGTTGTGTTTTTTTTATCCTACTGTTATAATATAATAATATTTTTAAATAAATAACATAATTAAGATGAATAAATAATGAAAAATATTAGAAAAAATCGACTCACCCTAATCTAATATTTCTCATTATTTATTTATCTTAATATAAAAATAGCATTGTGAATGCAAAAATCTAAAAGTTTAAAATAACATAATATTAATAACCTAACGGAACCAAACTCTTAATTGTTTTATCTGTATATTTTTTCCATCCAGAAACAACTCAGAGCTACTCAACAACCTAGGCAACTTCTGTCACCGCTCGTTGAGTTTCTGCGCGAACAGTTTTAAAGCGCGAGTGCCCGACGTGAGGCCGAGTGAAGACGATTATGAGCTAATAGCTTTAGTCAACAGGGAAGTAGCGGGTGAGTAAAAAAAACATAAAAAAACTAAATTAAAAAAAAAACTAAAAAGTCTTAAGTGATTAAACTCTCACCAGTCGTTAAGTTTCTGCGCGAACAGCTTTAAGGCGCGAGTGCCCGATGTGAGGCAGAGTGAGGACAACTACGAGTTGATAGCTTTAGTCAACAGGGAAGTAACGAGTGAGTAAAAAACACAAAAGAATAAAAAATAAAACAAAGTATTTTAGTAATCAAAATGTCACCGGTTGTTTAGTTTTTGCGCGAACGGCTTTCAAACACGGGTGCCCGACGACAATTATAGTGCGTTCGCGCTAAGAATGCAGTGAGTCATACTTGTGCGCCGGCCTAGCCAAGCCCGTAACCAATCAAATCGTTCAAAATTATAAAGTCAAGTTCACAGTGCCCAGTTGAACGCATACTTTCGAACGCAACGGTGGTGTCCTGTGATTTGTGCACAGAGTACTGTTTTTATTTATTATTTGATTATAACAAAATATTATTGAAAAAATAATAGTTATAAACAAAAAAAATGCATTTGAATAGGTTTGATCTCGGTATTACGTCGTGGAAGTGTCATGTATGATGTTGTATCCGTTACGCTACTGGGTCTTTACTTCACAAGTGTCGAATTTATCATTATATTGATTCGCATCATGACCATAATAAAAAGATTTTAGTTTTCAAAAATTTAAAGAATTTGGTTTTAAATTACTTCATATTTTTAATTCACCTGTCTACCGATTTTTTTATTTATTTATTTTGGAATATTTTACAAGAAGTTTTTTCGCAAATGTTATTACCATCTGGACTGCGTGCGATGTGAAATTTTTTTTAGGTAAAAAGCCCCCTAATGGTAGGAATTACGCAACTTTCGCAATGATAAACTTCCAGGTTGACAGTGCTAAGATTACGGCCCCTGGCTTTGTATTATGAACACCACTGTGAATACACCTTTACCCTGCAGTTGCACTGATGACTCACTGCATTCTTAACCCGAACGCACTACAGTTTTTTCTACGTACCCAAAGATCTAAGAAATACCTTAAAATTCGCGTACCCCTTATTGCAGGAATGATAAATCAAAGACAAACTTGCTCTTGCAAGGCGCAGACTGATAAAACCGGAAGCTCTTTTTTGTGCAGATGTATTACCTTCTAACGGGTGTAACAAGACACTCAACGAAGCCGAAGTCCACGCATTCCGCCCATCATCAGGATCATTTTTATTTTTTAGACTATACCTGGGAAACCAATAGCTACGAAGTTATTGAAGGTCATAGTCAAAAAATTTTTTTCAAATCTTTTGTGAAATTTATTCTATTTTATATTTCATAATTTTTGTCTACAGAAACATAATCAAAATTTTATGTATTTCGTAACAAACAAAACGTCATCACTCAATGTATCTCATGAGCACGCACATAAACGCTACCTTTCAACTCGGCCGCACGCGCGTGTAGCATACACTCGCAGGCGCGGTCTGCTGTACGCGTTTTTAACATCAAAAATTAAAATCGTTTCGCAGCAATAATTTTGAACAGAAATGGTCCTGATGATGGGCAGAATACGTAGACCTCGGCTTCGTTGAGTGTCTTGTTACACCCGGTATACTCAAATTCCACAACAAGTCACAGAACTGCCCTTAAAACTTTATACTATTACACCGTTGACGATTATTTGAAGGATAAACGCATGGGCATAACTTTTAGATTTCAAACAAATTTTCTCGTTTTCTTGAACAGGTTACGTTCAAAACATGGAGAAAGGTCGTCTCCGCGATGCTCTGAAGCACGTTTTATCGATATCTCGCATCGGCAATCAGCTCATGCAATCTGAACAGCCGTGGGTGCTGCTCAAGGGGTCTGACGATGACAAGTGAGTGTGATACACACATACACACACACACTCTCTGTCACAGGCACACACACATACACTCTCTTTCACATACTCTCTAAAACACATGTCGATATCTCGCATCGGCAATCAGCTCTGAATGCAATCTGAACAGCCGTGGGTGCTGCTCAAGGGGTTTGACGATGACAAGTGAGTGTGATACACACATACACACACACACTCTCTGTCACAGACACACACACATACACTCTCTTTCACATACTCTCTAAAACACATGTCGATATCTCGCATCGGCAATCAGCTCTGAATGCAATCTGAACAGCCGTGGGTGCTGCTCAAGGGGTTTGACGATGACAAGTGAGTGTGATACACACATACACACACACACTCTCTGTCACAGACACACACACATACACTCTCTTTCACATACTCTCTAAAACACATGTCGATATCTCGCATCGGCAATCAGCTCTGAATGCAATCTGAACAGCCGTGGGTGCTGCTCAAGGGGTCTGACGATGACAAGTGAGTGTGATACACACATACACACACACACTCTCTGTCACAGACACACACACATACACTCTCTTTCACATACTCTCTAAAACACATGTCGATATCTCGCATCGGCAATCAGCTCTGAATGCAATCTGAACAGCCGTGGGTGCTGCTCAAGGGGTCTGACGATGACAAGTGAGTGTGATACACACATACACACACACACTCTCTGTCACAGACACACACACATACACTCTCTTTCACATACTCTCTAAAACACATGTCGATATCTCGCATCGGCAATCAGCTCTGAATGCAATCTGAACAGCCGTGGGTGCTGCTCAAGGGGTCTGACGATGACAAGTGAGTGTGATACACACATACACACACACACTCTCTGTCACAGACACACACACATACACTCTCTTTCACATACTCTCTAAAACACATGACGATATCTCGCATCGGCAATCAGCTCTGAATGCAATCTGAACAGCCGTGGGTGCTGCTCAAGGGGTCCGACGATGACAAGTGAGTGTGATACACACATACACACACACACTCTCTGTCACAGACACACACACATACACTCTCTTTCACATACTCTCTAAAACACATGACGATATCTCGCATCGGCAATCAGCTCTGAATGCAATCTGAACAGCCGTGGGTGCTGCTCAAGGGGTCCGACGATGACAAGTGAGTGTGATACACACATACACACACACTCTCTGTCACAGACACACACACATACACTCTCTTTCACATACTCTCTAAAACACATGTCGATATCTCGCATCGGCAATCAGCTCTGAATGCAATCTGAACAGCCGTGGGTGCTGCTCAAGGGGTCTTACGATGACAAGTGAGTGTGATACACATATACACACACACACTATCTGTCACAGACACACACACATACACTCTCTTTCACATACTCTCTAAAACACATGTCGATATCTCGCATCGGCAATCAGCTCTGAATGCAATCTGAACGGCCGTGGGTGCTGCTCAAGGGGCTTAGAGCATTCAACCAAGTAAGGAGACGCCACTAGCACTAATTTGTTTACGAAAAAGTCTGCCACTTTCCGCGGGGGACGAGGTAATGCACACACAAATAGTGTTAAACACTAATGCATTTTCGGACACGTCACTACGCACGCACACGACAAAATTATCAAACACTAGCTTAAACCTTACGCACACAAATACATACACACATAAAAACCAACCTGTCAGTACACGAGATGACGTCATTTTCATGTAAACGGGGATAGTGCTTGACATTATCGATATTTTACTCTCGATACCTTCGGCTCATATTTTTAATTTGCTAAAAGCAATAGGTAATAATTGTGCGAGTACGTTTAGGTTTCCACGAAACATGTTTTGCACAAGCTTGGATCGAGGCATCTCGTATCATTGCATCTTTTGGAAATCTGAAATATAAAGATTTAGGCCACTTTCGTCACATTCCGCTTTCGTCAAAATAAATTATAGGCTGTATTTTTTTCTGAATAAACGAAATTCCTCTTTCGACAGAAAAAACGTTGAATATTTTTTCAATATTTTATAGCCGGAATAACATACCTAGGTAATGATAAAGTCGATATCGATATTTGTTTCTGTGCTGTCACAACAATACTTTTGCTGCAGTGTGGCCACCGTTTCTAAATTAAAACGGCATATTTTGGAAATAATTAGTGACATCCGTAAATATTTTATGATAATATTCTGTAACTTTACGGAGGTAAAAAAAGTAAAGTGTAGTAGAACGTGAAGTTCTACTACACTTGAAAAGTTGGAAGAAAAAAAAATCTTGGAAGTGAAAGACAGAAATATAATCAATTTATTTATGATAGGTAATCCTCAAGTAGGCAATCCGAAATGGATGTCGTTATTGAGGTTTTCTGGGTTGACGAGTGCGAAATTAACATTTATTTTGAAGTCCAACACGGTGGACATGATTTAACCCCAAAAGGGGTGAAAATGGGGTTCAAATTTTTGTTAAGAGGTCGGGGACGGGCAGGGGTATGGGAAAGGATGAGGGAGAGGGAGAGGGGAGGGAGAGGGAGAGAGAGAGGAGGGGGAGAGGGAGATAGAGAGGGAGAGCGAGAGGGAGAGCGAGAGGGATAAAAATTGAAGATCTGGATTACCTGATGCAGAACCAAGTTTAATTTATTTGCACAAACATGTTTACAAAAATCGAAGATCATCTGATGTGGAAATCAAAAATCGAAGATCATCAGCTGATGTTGAAATCTAAGAGATCAGGTTAAAGTTGTTTATTTAGCATAATATAATAACATAAGCTGGGAGTACCTCCACACCACGTGGTGAAGGCAGTAACAGTTTGGGCCTAATTTTTGATATCGACTTGCCCAAAATACGGGTCAGACGCTTAAAGCACACCAGCGGGTGTCGAGCTAAAGACTGGTTGTTTTTCGCATGGACAACTTTATGTGGCTTTTATTAAATTAAATAAAAATTATGTATTATCTTTTAACATTATAACACTGCTACAAGTATTTTATGTAACTAAATTAGTTCATATTTACATGCATACGCCGGAGTCATAAAGTCCACGCGTACGAAGTCGCGGGCATCAGCTAGTCTATAATAAATTCATCAAGCATCTACACTAATGATAATATTAACAGGTAAAGAATGTGATGTTTTAAGTGTCATACATTCAACTTTAAAAATTAGGCTAAAAGAGATCTTGTATAATTTAGTGGCAACACTGTTTAATTGACAATATTTTTGAATTATTTTCATTTTTAGTGCATTATTTGATAATAATTGGTCGAAATAATACTAACAAATGGAAAATAACGTTATCCTTTTACACACTATATGTTTCCAATCTTTTTTTTAATGAAAAAACACTGCCATTCGGCATTTTTAGCTCCCGCCGTTTCGCGTGTACGATGATCAGCTGAATGGCGTGGAACTAGGGTCAACTAGTTTTATATAACGAGTATGATCGGCGCTCATATACCTTTGACAGAGGGGTACGCCTGACAGTGGCGTCTCCTTAATTGGTTAAATGCTCTAAGTCAAGGGGTCTGACGACGACAAGTTAGTGTGAAACATACACACACACACACACACATACACATACATACGCTCTATTTCACATACTCTCTAAAACACATGTTGTTGATATCTCGCATCGGCAATCAGCTCATGCAATCTGAACAGCCGTGGGTGTTGCTCAAAGGGTTTGAAAAGGACAAGTGAGTGCAATACACGCGCACACACACACACAGATACACATACAGTCACACACACTCTCTCTCACTCACACACACACACACATACACTCTATTTCACATACTCTCTAAAACACGTGTTGTCGATATCTCGCATCGGGAATCAGCTCATGCAATCTGAACAGCCGTGGGTGCTGCTTAAGGGGTCTGACGATGAAAAGTGAGTGTAATACACACACACATATATACATACAAACACATACACACGCTTACTCTGACACACACAACACAAAAACGGCCTATTCCCGTTTTCCCCCACTTTTGTCCTCCACTGGGAGATATCAGAAAAAAAGTATGGAAAAAAAGCTTTCTCCCAATAGTATTCCCGAAAAGTTGTTAAAAGTCAAAGTCAAAATATCTTTATTCCAATAAACTTAGCAATTAAGCGCTTTGGAATCGTCTACATTTTCCTACCCAGTCTTTCCAGACTTTTTTAACTGACAAGAAGTTCAGTTTGATGGTCCAAAGAAACGGTTTTCCCATTTTGGTTTATTTATTATCACCCTGTGCTGTATAGACTAGAGTCTCAAATTAATTGTTGACTCAATAAGACTGCTATGAATTCCATAACGCACGAAACGTTAGGCGAACAGAGCACTGATTTTAATAATACATTTATAACAGTTTCTAAGAGTTATTGAAGCTCAGGATAAAATAAAGCGTGTAGCATTCCGTTTCCTATGTCACGTACGCCAAAATATGTATTCCTGGCAAACACAGCTATTGCTTTACCAAGATGGCCGCTATACGGTGTCAAAGTTCGAGGCTCGAGCGTTCCTATTAAACAACCCAATACAACCAACACTATTTTTCCACAGACAACGCGGTTCATCCGCCATCGGTCTGTGTTGCCAGCTAGTAGCGTTACTGTGCACGCTACTAGCGCCGTACATCCCCGACGCGGCGAGGAGACTGAGGCAACAACTCAATATCGACGCGAAAGCGCTGAGGATCAATCCGGAGTGAGTTATAGATTTTATGGATTTTATAGATTTTTACTCAGACAACTTGGTGCATCAGCTATAAGTCTGTGTTGCCAGCTAGTAGTGTATTGTGCTCGCTAATAACGTCATACATCCCCGACGCGGCGAGGAGACTGAGGCAACAACTGAATATCGACGCGAAAGCGCTGAGGATCAATCCGGAGTGAGTTATAGATTTTATGGATTTTATAGATTTTTACTCAGACAATGTGGTGCATCAATTATAAGTCTGTGTTGCCAGCTAGTAGCGTTATTGTGCTCGCTACTTGCGCTATACATATCCGACGCGGCGAGGAGACTGAGGCAACAGCTGAATGTCGACGCGAAGGCGCTGAGGATCAATCCGGAGTGAGTTATAGATTTTATGGATTTTATAGATTTTTACTCAGACAACGTGGTGCATCAGCTATAAGTCCGTGTTGCCAGCTAGTAGCGTTATTATTGTGCTCGCTACTAGCACCATACATCCCCGATGCGGCGAAGAGGCTGAATGTTATTACTGCCCCGTGTAAAAGTCTCTTGGAGAAAAGACTTACTTTGCTCCCACTTATAGGCGAATCAATCAGCGTTTTTCGGATAGATGGGATGAAAATGATTTTAATAAAACTTTATGTGGAGGATGGTGGTCAAATGCCTACCCAACCCAGTTACCATAGTGATGTACAAAACTCGAGTGGCCGAGTTCTACTTTTGAAGACTCGAGTCGGATTGGCAGGACTCGGTGATCGAGCCTAGCCGAGAAACGAGCTCTCTGAGCCACGCCTCGAGGCTTCGAAAGAGTTCAAGCCTTCAAAAGAGCTCGAACCTATCAAAAGAGCTCGAGCCTTCAAAAAAGCTCGAGTCTTAAAATGTACGCGAGCCTCATAAACAGCTTAGAGTTTATGTTTATGACTTTAATATCTCCGTAAATAATAATAATTATTTACAATATTATTATTTACGGAGATATTAAAGCCAAGTCTATAGAGCTCACAGAGCCCTGAAATCTGACTCTAGTCTCCAAAATTAGGACCCATAAAATGAATGTCTAATGTTATAAAGAGCACCGTAGATGCTTAATCTATTGTGCTTTAGCTCTACTTATCCTCATTCATCAGCAGCCCATCACAACTAGTGCGCCGAAAAAGACTCGAGCCGTGAAAAAGCCTCGAGATCGACCGAGCTCTCAAAAAGGCTCGAGCCGTGAAAATGACTCGAAATCGGCCGACCTCTGAAAAAGGCTCGAGCTCTGAAAAAGACTCCCTAGTCGTCGAGCTTCGTACTAACAAGGCGAGCCCTGTAAAACGACTCCGAGCTATAGACAAAAGGACTTGGAGAGCTCGAGTCTTGTATATCACTAAGTTACCATACCAATAAAAAAACTCCAATGGTTTCTGTTCGTAGTTGACAGACATTAACATAATTTGTGATATAATTTTGATAAATAAATTATTATTGGAAAAATCTATATTTTTTATTTACTGGCATATTTTCATGTTTGTCTTAGAAACCCCGCCTTCATACAGTACCTACCCCCGGCCACACCATAAACAAACCAGAGTATTTTAATAAATACTTTATAATTAGGATAATAGATCTTTTTTATTTAATGGCAAATTTTTTGGTTTGCCTTAGAAACCTGCCTTTATCCAGTACCTATACCTACCACCCGGCCACACCATAAACAAATCAGAGTATTTTAAAAATACATTATAATTTTAAAAATCCTTACTAATATTATAAATGCGAAAGTCCGTTTGTTTGTTTGTTTGTTTGTTACGCCTTCACGTCCTAACTACTGAACCGATCGTTATGAAATTTTGCATACACGTTGTCAGGGGTACAGAAAAGGACATAGGGTACTTTTCATCCCGAAAAAAAGTATAGTTCCCGAGGGATAGAAAAAATCTTTTCCACGCAGACGAAGTCGCGGGCGGAAGCTAGTACATTATAATTGGGATAATCGATCTTTTTTATTTACTGGCATATTTTCATGTTTGTCTTAGAAACCCCGCCTTCATCCAGTACCTACCCCCCGGCCACACCATAAACAAACCAGAGCCTTTATTCGCTAAACTGGAGCCAGAATCGTTAGAGAAGCTCAGAGCCAAGTACGCGGGAACTCAGAACGAGAGGGCAAATATGGTGAGTGAAGATAAGATAATGCTTTATTTCAACACCACACTGCCCTATAAATCCAAAAAACTGTATCTTTGAAACACCCGTTTTGAGAAAACGGCGTTTAAAAGTTTTTTCATATTTTTGACGATTTAAGTTATAATTTTTAAATAAAGGGTGTAGTGTTAGGTATCAATCGAAAGATATTTTTATGGTCGATATAGCCATGTAAGTTTTATGTCAATAAAATAATTATACTTGCAATAATACTCATAAACGTGTTTTGGCGTAACAAAGCCGTAAGAAATTTTACCTTTTTGTAACTAAAACACTGTATCTCCAGTACATTTTCCTAACTTATCTAAAAGATAAAGTATTTAAGGCACTTATATTGTGTAAATTATTAAAATAAAACTTGGAATACTAGTCAGTGTTATTAAACTCGACGTTCGTATGGTCTATTAGCGCTAAGATAACAATTTTTGCGGGTGCTATTATTTTCCTTTTTAATTAATACACTGTTTAATTTTAACGCCATAGTAGCAATGGTGGAATGGTTATAATGTTGTTTATGATTCAATAAAATTAAATCACTGGTTGCAATTTTTTTAATGCGACCACTTGCATGCATTTTTGCGCAATCGTGACGTGACCCTGGCACGACCACTTATCGTAGAGCTACTCATACATGCTAAATGCTACTACACGAGAGGTCCGACATAATTAGCTAACCAGAACACGGTAACTATTTGTCTCGCGGAATCAGTAAAGCCAAAACACTGTAATTTGAATTAGGGTGTTTTGGCATGACAAGCTATAAATAAAATTTAATCACAGTGTTTTGTATATACTTATATCTCCTTATATATTATATAAAACAGAAAAAAAGATTTGGCCCTATAAACCCAAAACACTGTAACTCAAGTTACAGTGTTTTGGATTTGCAAGGCAGCACAGTAAAATTATGACAAAGAAATAAAAAAAAATATGTTTGACCTCAAGTATACGTGTACCAAACGGCTATGCTATACATCGATTTGCGGTTTTCCCTTGATTTTGAGCTTAAAGGCCGACCACTATTACGCGTTAGGACTTTAACTTATATCATAGACATTTTCTATTCATTAATAGATCCCCTATCAAAAATAAATATAAATAAATAAAATAAATATAAAATAATAAAAATAAATATAAAATAAAAATAAATAAAATAAAAATCGATGTACACCGGTTTATATTATATTTCCGAAATCCCCGTCAAAATAAAAATTATGGCTACCATTATGCCAATATGTTCTTAGCCCTTTAAAAATATTATCGTTATTCTTTAGAATGGTGACTCTCAAAGTGTGGCGGCGTTAGAAGCGGCCATTGCTGAGCAGGTAATACACTCGACGTCAGAAAAACCGCATCTCTTTGACACTAAGTTTAGACTTGGCCATCTGCTATTGCTAGCTAACGTTTTATTGCGTAAATGTTGATATCTATTGAAAGTACATTTAATGAGCTTTCTTTTGATAATTGTTTGATTTAGTTAACATGACAGTTACCATAATTAAACGATTAAAGCGTTATTGCTAGCGCCGCCATAAAAGGGAAATAAAAGGGGTCAATTCAGGAAATGCGGGTAAATTCGCTATCGAGATGATGGAGAAAACACACTTCAACAGTTCAATTAAAAAAAGGAATACCCAAGATGGATACTATTGCCCGTGAAGTTACTCAAATATTGCAAAAAAATTAGGCAATGTACCTATAATCAGGCTAGGCGCACTCCGCGCTTTAGGTACAAAGCTACAAGTAGGTAGCGGGTCCGTCCGGACGGACTAATTTCAGAGGGCTACCGCGTGCCGGCTGGGTCGCACATTAGCAGTTCGATTTCGATAGTATGCCTTAATACGAATAAAAAGGATCCGAACCTCACGTTTTTCACTCTTCCAAAAGTTCCAAACGACATCAAAACGTAAGAAGTGCTTGTCTACTAAGTACCTAGTTAGTAACTAGTATCCGTTTATTCTTATTGCTAAACAATCTTCGCCCAACTATTTATTGAAATAATAATTTATTGATTAGGTAGGTACTTACTTACCTACCTACTTTCGAAATAAAATTAATTATAATTACAATTTCATTTCGTAATAAAGCCAATTGCTTTAAAGCCAGCATGTATAGTCTGATGTGGCGTTGACTGTACCTAGCCTATGTTTTTTTAAACGTATTTAACTACACATTATTTCACAAACACATAACTTGTAATAAATTAACTACCAGTTATTTAATTATTATTTAAAAGAAGAAACCCTGAAGTCGTTAGAAGAGATAAGAGCTACGCGATAGAAAGAGAGACAACTTCTAGGTGAATATAACTGTAGGCAAGAAAGCGGCGTGCAACCTGAATTGCACTTTATTGGTATGGAATAGAATCGTTATTTATTTAAATGACTTTGCGGAGTGGATCTTCTGTACTTGTACTATTATGTATTCTGTGCTATAATGTGCTCGGAAACTCAATCTCAGTAATTGATTCCGTTCGACGAGTATTCCAACGGTTTCTAAAGACTGTTGGCTATGTCCGAAGGGGAAGAAGTATATAATAACACTTATCATTAAATTATATGGGATTAAATTAACTTTGAAGAAAAGGTGCGGTTTTTCTGACGCCGTATACGTAAACGTTTATGTTACTATAGTTTAACTAAATACTAGAGGGTCATTTTGGACCCCTTTTCAAATTTTGTCAGCTCATTCTATAACAGCAGTACAATCAATTTGTGAAGTAACAAAACATTTTTTTTTCGTTCATGCCCATTTGGTCCACATCGCATTTGGTCCATTTCGTCCATTTCGCGGAACATCCATTTCGCATTTGGTCCACTTCGCGGAACGTCCGTTTTTTTCTTGTTCTTAGTACGTCACCAAAGTACCAGGATCACATAAATATGGAGAAAGTAACTTATATATTTTAACAATTAGGTAAACGTGTTTTGTGCTCACAAAGGAGGAAATTTCAGAAAGTGGACTAAATTGCGAAATGGACGTTCCGCGAAATGGACTAAATACGAAATGGACTAAATGCGAAATGGACCAAATACGAAATGGACGTTCCGCGAAATGGACCAAATGCGAAGTGGACGTTTTTCCGGCAAGTGGACTAAATGTGACAAACAAACAAATAAACAAACAAACAAACTGACTTTCGAAAAGTCCGTTTGTTTGTTTGTTTGTTACGCCTTCACGTCTTAACTACTGAACCGATCATCATGAAATTTTGCATAGGCGTTGTTAGGGGTACAGAAAAGGACATAGGGTACCTTTCATCCAGAAAAAGCGTACAGTTCCCGAGGGATAGCAATCAAACTGTCCACGTAGACGAAGTCGCGGGCGGCCTCTAGTATATAGTATTATAAATGCGAAAGTCCGTTTGTTTGTTTGTTACGCCTTCACGTCTTAACTACTGAACCGATCATCATACAATTTTGCATACACGTCGTCAGAGGTACAGAGACGGACTTAGGTTACCTTTTATCCCGAAAAAAAGTATTGTTCCCGAGGGATAGCAAATAACCTTTCCACGCAGACGAAGTCGCGGACGGCCGCTAGTAAATAATAATAGCAATAAATTCGGACTACGCACAATAATAAACCATTAGTTACTTATGTCTCAAATTCCAATTATTTTGTAAACTTTTATTTTTTACACTCAGGGTGACAAAGTCCGGAAAATAAAAGCGTCCACAAAAGACAAGACAGTGTGGCAACCGGAAGTAGACAAACTGCTAGATCTCAAGAAACAACTCACCGCCGCTCAAACATACGCTAAAAACAACGCGCAAACAAACGTGACAAGTAGCGTCGCTGATTTGGAGAAAGCTGTTGCTGAACAGGTAAAAAATTCTTTTTTTCTTTTTTAATCATTTACTCTCGTGTTTTATTATTTAATGTGGTATTGAGTTGGATTTTTTAATATCAATTATTAGAGGGCGTTACTCATTCTTTATTCATGTTCAATCCTACTTCCTACTAATCCTACTAATATTATAAATGTGAAAGTTTGTAGGTTTGGATGTTTAGATGTTTGTTCCTCAATCACGCAAAAACTAAAAATTACAAACATTATGTTGTGTGATGAAATTGGAAAAGATTTAGGCTACTTATTCAATAATCAATTGGGAGAAAAAGTTTTAAATTATTGTATACCGGGTGCGACCCTACATGACATTATGAGAAAAGTAATAACTCTAAACTTAAATGAAAATACTAATTTAATTATATTAGTTGGTCAAAGAGGTAATGTAAACAAGAAGGATCTCATTTCATACTACAATAAGTTATGCAGTTTAAATATAAATAAATTTGTATTGTTTACACTACCTTACAGTGCTAGCTTGCCACAGGAAGAAAATAATATCAGATATAATTTGAATTTAACATTAAGCAATATGACTTATTATAATAGTCAGAGATGTCACATAATAGACATAAATAAATTAATATTTAATTTTAAATTGACAAAAGATAAATATTATCTTACAAATTATTTTAAAAGACAAGTAGCTTTAGCGCTATCATTTTATTTTAAACATTTAGCCAAGAACTTGGCTATCACTTCTGCTTCTATTGAGCAGAATAGTTTTGACATTTTAAATGTGACCTTGGAATCCGTTCCAAGTAATAATAATACAATTTTTAATCCTGCTCCTATTGAGCAAAAAATTGTTGACATTAAAAATAACACTTTGGCATTTGTCCCAAGTAATTCTTTTATTACTAATTTAAATTACATAATAAGACAATAGAGGAAGTCTCTAGCCGTGTAATGACTAAGGAAAAGCCTAAATATTTAACTATAGTTCATCAAAACATTCAGGGCTTTTCTGGCAAAGAATTAGAATTAGAACTTTTTTTAACTGAAAAAAATGCTAATATTTTATGTGTCACTGAGCACTGGCTTAAGGAATATGAATTAATTACAGGATTTCAATGTTATAAAATTGCTAGTTCATTCAGTAGGAAATCCACCACTAGAGGGGGATCTTTGATAATTTTGCAAAACAATATGAATTTTAAGGAACGAAAAGATGTGATATCCCTCTCTATTGAACAACACGTTGAACTGTCATGTGTGGAATTAGATCAGTTGATAATGATTTGTGTGTATCGCCCACCAACTGGTAACTACCCTCAATTTGAGTCCGCTATGGAGGACGCTCTAAAATTAGTCATCAAAAAGAATAAAAAAATTGTGGTGTGCGGTGATTTTAACGTAGACATCTTAAAGCCGTCCTCAATTGCAAGTAGGTTTCTGAATTTGTTTAAGTCCTTCAATTTAGCAAACACCTTTTGTGAACCTACAAGAATCACTGCTACATCTAAAACTTGCCTAGACAATATTTTTAGCAACTGTAATGTACTTGATAAAGAAATAATAAATTGTATTCGTTCTGACCATAGCGGACAAATAGCTTCCCTTGAGCACCATCATGTTCCTCATCAGTGTAATATAATTTGCAGACCTCTAACTAAAAATAAATTGGAAAATTTTCATAATAATGTCACTGCCAAAACTCTTTGCTTACCTAGTAATGATAATCCCAATACTCATTATGATGATTTATTTAATTTAATTAAAGTAGAATTTGATAAAACATTTAAGCAAAGATCTATTAAATCCAAAGACTTTAAAAAGAAATTTAGTGATTGGGCAACACCAGGCATATATGTTAGCAGAAATAAGTTGTTTGAATTATATGGTCAGAAAACAATTTCAAATGATCCCGAATTTCATGAATATGTAAGAAACTATTCAAAAATGTTTAATAAAGTATGTACTTTAGCAAAAGCAAAATGTATATCTACAATAATTCATCAGTCAGATAATAAAATAAGAGCCACTTGGAATATTATAAATAAAGAGACTGGGAAAACTAAAAATAATGACCGTGAATACTCAATAGTATCAGACAATAAAATTATTGAGTCAGATGAAGGAGTGGCAACAATTTTTCAAGATTTCTTTTCTAAAATACCTATTGCAACTACCAGTAATTTAAATTCATCTCCAAAAATTGCTGTCTCCCTCTTGGAATCATGTGTTGATAAGTGCAATAATGTATTTAAATTTAGACATATCAATAGTGATACCATTCTTAAAACATTTAATTCAATAAATATAAAAAAGACTGAAGATCTCTGGGGCATTTCAACTCACATAATTAAGTCTATAATAACTACCATTGCTCCCCATCTTGCTTTTATTTTCAATAAGTGTGTTGATGAAGGGATATTTCCAGACTTAATGAAATATAGTAAAATCATCCCTCTTTTTAAATCTGGGGACAAAAGCGATCCCGCTAACTTTAGACCCATTTCCATTTTGCCAGCACTAAGCAAAATTTTTGAAAAGATCATTTATGATCAATTATTAGCACATTTTCTTATCAACAAACTACTTCACGAGAAACAATTTGGTTTTACTCGTGGTAGATGCACAACTGATGCTGGAATTGCACTTCTCAAACACGTCTTTGAAGCATGGGAGAGTAAACAGGATGCAATTGGTATATTTTGTGATCTCTCTAAAGCATTTGATTGTGTCAGTCACAGTACTTTATTAGATAAATTGGAACATTATGGTGTATCAAAAAATGCAGTAAGCCTTATGCAATCGTATCTGTCGGCGAGAACCCAAAAAGTTGTTGTAAATAAAACAGAATCCTATGAAGCACCTATTACCATGGGCGTGCCGCAGGGTTCGATATTGGGTCCATTGCTTTTTCTTATTTATATTAATGACCTTCCTTACTATACTAAAAACTTATGTGAAATAGTACTGTTTGCTGATGATACTTCTTTAATTTTTAAAGTTGATAGAGGATGTAACTGCAGTGACGATGTAAACAGCACTCTTTCCAAGGTGATGCATTGGTTTACTATTAATAATCTGAAGCTTAACTCTAGTAAAACTAAATGTGTCAAATTTTCACTTCCTAATGTGAGGCAGGTTCATATGACTATACATGTAAATGGCGAAGCAGTCGAATTTGTTGACTCAACAAAATTTTTAGGTATTACTATAGACTCGCGGTTGCAATGGGACCCTCATATCGATATCCTGTCAAGCAGACTTAGCTCTGCTGCCTTTGCAGTTAAGAAAATAAGGCTTCTGACCGACATTGAAACAGCAAGATTGGTTTACTTCAGTTATTTTCATAGTATTATGACCTACGGTTTGTTGTTGTGGGGCTCAGCTGCTAATATTAATAACATATTCATCTTACAAAAAAGGGCAGTGCGCGCTATATACAACTTACGGTCTAGAGATACTCTTCGTGACCTATTTAAAGAAATTAAAATATTAACGGTAGCTTCCCAATACATCTATGAAAATATAATGTATGTAAAGAAAAATTTAGATAGCTTTGTAAAAAATAGTAATGTTCATAAACTCAATACAAGAAACAAGAACAAACTTGCTGTTCCAAGGCGCAGACTGCATAAAACCGGAAGCTCTTTTTTGTGTAGATGTATTACCTTTTATAATAAGATACCCGAACAAGTCACAGAACTGCCCTTGGAAAAATTTAAAAATACTGTTAAATCCAATTTAATGAGTAAAGGTTATTACACTGTTGACGATTATTTGAAGGATAAAAAGGCATGGGCATAGCTTTTGTATTGTTAATTATTACTCTAATACCTCAGTATTGATTAGAAAAAGTCCGGGGTTCTTTCATAGGTCTAGATAAAAGTCCTTTAATTAAACTCGAATCGTGATTTTCTTTTCTAAGTATAAAATTGTGAGAAGTATCCTACCTACTTAAAAACGTACTTCTGGCTTCCTGACTCGACGACTTAATATGGGTAGCTTTAGTATGTCATGCTCACTTCAAACATTTCTGCGGTGGTGTCGTGTGAGGCGGGTCGTTACGTTCCCTCAAATATGGTTGAGCGAAGCGATGGCTGGTTCATGCGTCATGCTCGTGAACGGGTGCTGCCAGTGGGAATGGGTCTGCTTCTGTCTGCTTGTATTAAGGGCGTCGTATAACTCGTATATAAAAGATCTGTTTTATATTGTCTGTATGTATGGCACTTCTTACTCAAAAAATATAATTCTTAATAGCTTACCTTGTTTTGATTTATTTAATTGCAATATTGTTACTTTCTATAGTCAGTAGTTTAGTGAAAGACCTATGAAAAGCTTTTGGATATAAATTTTCAATTCGATGCCTTAACATAGGTAGTCTTAGTATGTCATGCTATCTTTAATCATTTCTGCGGTGGTGTCGTATGAGGCGGGTCGTTACGTTCCCTCAAATATGGTTGAGCGAAGAGATGGCTGGTTCATGCGTCATGTTCGGGAACTGGTGCTGCCAGTGGGAATGGGTCTGCTTCTGACTACCTATCTTAATGCATATTGAATTGTATGTTTTTCTTTTATTTTTATTTATTGTAACAGCCTAGACTGAATAACAAGTTCAAACTTTGAATTTAGCTTAAAATCTGTAAATTGATTAAGAAATTTGAAACTCATTAAGAAATGAGCTAATTCAATAATGGTATTTATTTGTTAATCTTTGTTAATATAAAGTCTGGAAACGATATACATATTTGTAAATATCGTTCCATCTGATTGATAAAGCTGACAAGTTTTTTGCGCCCATTTTTCTTGTCAGTTAAAAGACGTCATAATGGGTGTTAGGGTAAAAGAATTGACGATTTAAAAATGCTTCGTACTGACATCCCGTTTCGGATTATTAGATCTTCTCCTTCTACGTATTCTGCATCTGCCGAGCATCTTTTCATAGAAATATCCATTCGTCACTTCAAACTTCTTCTTGGTGTTTTTTACTCTCCTAATCTATCTATTGACTACTTCGACTCCTTTGACAATTTGCTTGAAGAGTTAAGGCCTGTTTACGAACACATAATAATAATGGGTGATTTTAATACGTGCCTTCTGAAATCAAATGCACGCTCCTCTAAACTCCAAACTATCCTTTCATCTTATAATCTTCAGACGCTTCCACTTTCAGCTACACATCATTTCCCTAATTGCACACCCTCACTTCTAGATCTTATGATAGTATCTTCCCCTGATAAAGTGGTTTCTCACGGTCAAATTACAGCTAGCTTTTCTTATCATGATCTTGTTTTTCTCTCATATCAACTTCGCCCTCCTAAACGTAAGCCCCTCTTTATCTTGCGCCGCAATTTCAAGGGTATTGACTTGGAGGCCTTGCGACAAGATGCCAATGACATCGACTGGTCACCTGTGTTTTCCGCTACTGAAATGGACGATACTGTCACTATATTTAACACACTACTCCTCAACTTGTATGATAGACACGCTCCCCTCAGACGAGTTAAGATTAAACGATCCCCCGCTCCTTGGATTACCACTGAAATTAAAGAGCTCATGTGCCAGAGGGATAAAGCCAAACGGAGATATAAAAAATGTCCATCCGATAGCAATTTGGCTCGATACAAATCTCTCCGAAATCGCTGCAGTCGTTTGTGCAGGGACACTAAGAGACGCTTCTTTCACGACTCCCTTTCCAATTGCAATCCGGCAGACGCCTGGAGATTCCTACGCTCTGTCGGCGTGGGTAAACCTACCTCTTCTGTCCCTATTGGCACTAATCTCAACGCTTTAAATAGGCATCTTTCTCTTCCTCCAGTTAGCATAGACCCCAGTGTGAAGGATGCATCATTAGAACAACTTTCCTCTCTCTCCAGACCTAACTGCTCTCCTTTCAACCTTGTTCCGGTCTCCGAGACTGATGTTAGAAGAGCCATAATGGCCATCTCATCAGAATCTGCTGGAGAGGATAATTTGTGCTCGAGAATGTTCATCCCTATTCTACCCATTATCCTCCCAATAGTCACTTTTATTATTAACTTTTCTCTCACTTCAAACTGTTTTCCCAAGATCTGGAAATCGGCCCATATAATTCCTTTACCCAAAATTCCCAACCCTTCCTTACCTTGCCATTTCCGACCCATCTCTATCTTACCATTCCTATCTAAAGTTCTCGAGCACATCGTTTATAAGCAACTCTCTTCTTTTCTCCTGTCCAATGGTCTTTTAAACCGCTATCAATCTGGTTTTCGCCCTGGCCACAGCACAGTTACTGCCTTATTAAATGTCACTGACGATATTCGCTGGGCCATGGAGAACAGAGAACTGACTGTTTTGACTCTGCTTGACTTCAGCAGTGCTTTCAACTCTGTCGATTTTGACCTACTTCTTGCCACTCTTCGCTCGATTAATGTCTCTTCTTCAACTATCTCATGGTTTGATTCTTATCTTCGAGGGCGCACGCAGTGTGTTCGCCTTGAGGATACTTTATCTGACGGGTGTGAACTCACTGCTGGTGTTCCTCAGGGAGGTGTTCTCTCACCACTCCTTTTCTCCATCTTCATCAACTCTATCTCCAGAGTCATCTCTTCCAACTTTCATCTCTACGCAGATGACTTGCAGCTTTACCGGCATTTTAAACTCGAAGAAGCGGACCTAGCCATAGCTCTCATAAACGAAGATCTAAATCGCATCACTACCTGGGCAAAGCATTACGGACTTTTAGTGAACCCTAACAAATCGCAGGCTTTAATAGTCGGTAGTCGGCACATGCGTAACTTAGCCCGTCCCTCTCAGTTGCCACCTGTGGTGCTGGATGGGATTACCATCCCATATAGTGACAACGTCAAAAATTTAGGTATCACCTTTGACTCCTATCTTTCCTGGACGACCCATGTCGCTGATGTCAGTCGCAAGGTCTACTACTCGCTTCACTCCCTTAAATGTCTCCAAAGTTTTTTACCTTTGCCCACCAAAATCTCTCTTGCTCAATCTCTTATTCTACCACTTCTTGACTATGCTGATGCCTGCTACTTAGACGCTACTGAGCTACTATTAAACAAACTTGAGCGCCTTCAAAATGCTGCTATACGCTTCATTTTTGGTCTACGTAAGTACGACCACGTTTCCAATTTCCGGAAGGAACTCAAGTGGCTCCCTATACGTCTGCGCAGGAATGTTAGAATTCTCTGTCTCCTCTTTAACGTCCTTTACAACCCTGCTTATCCCTCTTATCTCCGTGAACGTTTCTCCTTTGTTCATCCACCCAATACCTCGTGCAGATCCCACCTAAAATCCCTTCTTAAGTTTCCCTCACATCATTCCGACTTTGCTTCCTATTCCTTTTCCGTACATGCCGTCCGTCTCTGGAACTCGCTGCCAGCCGAGATACGAGATAGTGAAACGCTTTCTCTTTTCAAAAAACGTGTAAAGGAGCATTACCTAACTACTTGCTCTTAACATTGTACGATTATCTATATTTACATCTGTCCTCACTATATTATTATTGTGTATAGGTAGTATATTTATATGTAGGTATTTATTATTATTTTATTTATTTGTGTAAGTATGTGTATTTATACATATTTATATCATATATTTTGAGATACACACTGTCTGCCCTTCTCAATGTTCTTTCCTGTCCCGGGCCTGCTGGAAGAAATTTCAATGTGAAATAAGTTGTGCCCTTGTACAATTCTTCTGTCCATTTCTTTTCTGTTTGTAATTGTGTGTGTACAGAATTAATAAATAAATAAAATGCTTATTATGTGAGCTTATTTAAATAAAATATATTTCACTTTCACTTTCACTTTCACTACTAAACGGATTTGGTTGAAATTTGGCGCACAGATAGTAGATAGCCTAGATTAAAACATAGGATACTTTTTATCCCGATATTCCCACGGGAACGGAAACCACGCGGGTGAAACCGCGGGCGGCCGCTAGTATTTATGTGGGAAACGGAACGTAAGGAGTGTGCGAGTGAGACGTATGAATGTGGAAGAGAGACGGATGACAGGAGGGACGCCATCTTAGATTGCTTTTACTCGCAACGACGCACGACGCTGTAACCATTAAATTAAAATAAAAGAGTTTATTGAACGAAATTGCTGTTTTTGCTGCTCCCCCGCTACATATTTTTGGGGGCTCGTCCGGGATAAAAAGGGCGTAAGTAAGCACGACCGACGACGAAAACCACCCGAGGCGGCGTGTTGCACTGCACGTGGTAAGCTTCCTAGGACGAAATGACGATGACGAACGAAAACGACGGGAAGAAGACGGCACCAGAGGCGTCAGCGGCTTCATTCAGCTTGATGGATGGGCTGCACTCGATCGCAAAATTCAGCGCCGATGACAAAACCTACTCGTCAAGTAAGTGGGCACAGGACATCGAAGACAACGCGGAGATATTCCAGTGGACGCCTCAGCAAACACTTATTATTGCGAGAAGAACGCTATCTGGGACGGCAGCACTATGGCTAAGGTCAGAAAAAACATTTAAATCGTACGAAGAGCTCAAAACCGCACTCGTTAGAGAATTCCCAGATGTTGTAAATGTGAAAGAAATGCACGAGGCGATGGCGGCGCGCAAGAAGAGGCCCGATGAATCATATCTACAGTACATGCTCACTATGAAGGAGCTGGGTAAGCGAGCAAAATTCCCAGACTACGTCGCGATCCAGTACATTGTCGACGGCATCGTAGACTACGAGATGAATATCTAGTGAGTTGTATACCATGTTTGTTAGCTACGAAGAAAGAAGGAAAACAAGAAGGATTCTTAAACCCAATTGAAAAGGTAAATGTTCCTTTTGACACACTGCATTTGGATCATATCGGACCACTTACTGAGACGAAGAAACAGTACAACTACATTCTTACAGTTATCGATGCATTCACCAAGTTTGTATGGTTATTTCCGACTAAGTCGACCACAACTCAGGAGACGTTAAGCAAGTTGCGGATACACCAGCAGATTTTTGGAAATCCTCGCAGAGTGATTACGGATAGAGGAACGGCTTTCACGAGCAGAGAGTTTGAGAATTACTGTGAAGAAGAGAGTATCTGTCATGTGAAGATTACTACTGGTGTACCACGCGGCAATGGACAAGTAGAGAGGGTACACAGGACTATCTTGCCAATTTTGACAAAATTGTGCATTGATAATCCTGTGGTATGGTATAAGCACGTAAGTAGTGTTCAAAGGGCGTTGAACAGTACGTTCCAAAGGAGTGTGAACACTACACCATTTGAGTTACTAATGGGTGTGAAAATGAGGAATAAGGAAGACGTGGAAATTCTAAGTTTATTGCAAGAAGAAAATCAGTTACAGTACGATGAAAATAGGGAAAAGTTAAGAATTCAAGCTAAAGAACAAATATTAAAAATTCAAGAAGAAAACAAGAAAACTTATAATAGGAAGAGAAAGGAAAGTTCAAAATATAGAGAAGGTGATCTAGTGGCTATAAAGAGAACCCAGTTTGGCCCAGGACTTAAACTGAAGCCCAAGTACCTTGGCCCATATAAGGTAGTAAAATGCAAGAGAAATGACCGCTATGACGTGGAAAAGGTAGACTCCTCAACAGAAGGTCCCAGTAAGACGTCTAGCTCTGCAGACCAAATGAAGAAGTGGCCTGAGTATGACAGCGAAGGGCTGGAAGATTGAGCTTTTGTTTATTCACAGGTAATTTTTGGGAATTAATTCTGTTTTTTTTCTTATGTTTCAGGATTCGTGTTATACTTTCCGTTGTCTAGCATACCACTTGACACAATTTTCTGAGGCATACTTTATCGATTTGTAATGTTGTGTTATCGATGCAAATTGGAGGTCATAATAATATTTACTTGTGTAATATTTTTGTGTTTAAATATAACAGTAGTACATTTGAAATAGTGTAGAGTTTTGTAACGAGTAGTGATTTTGGTAAAATTATTATTTAATATTTTGGCTACCTATGTAACGGTGGATGTGAGACTTCTTAAGTACTTATCATTGTATAATTTGTATGAGAGTAGTATATCTGGGGACAGATATGGATCAGGACGGCCGAATGTGGGAAACGGAACGTAAGGAGTGTGCGAGTGAGACGTATGAATGTGGAAGAGAGACGGATGACAGGAGGGACGCCATCTTAGATTGCTTTTACTCGCAACGACGCACGACGCTGTAACCATTAAATTAAAATAAAAGAGTTTATTGAACGAAATTGCTGTTTTTGCTGCTCCCCCGCTACATTTATATAAATTAGTTTATTATAATTAGGTGCAGTCAGCGTCAAATTTATATGAGTGTCTAGCCAGAGTAGTCAAAATTAACTAAAAACAAAAATTCAATTTGATCCTATCGGTAAATTTTCTAAAAGCACAATTTTCTTTTTTAGGGCGATAAAGTCCGGAAAGTAAAAGCGTCCACTAAAGACAAGACAGTGTGGCAACCGGAAGTAGACAAACTGCTAGATCTCAAGAAACAACTCACCGCCGCTCAAACAAACGCTAAAAACAACGCGCAAACAAACGCGACAAGTAGCGTCGCTGATTTGGAGAAAGCTGTTGCTGAACAGGTAAAAAATACTCATTTTTCTTTTTTTTTACATTAGTCATTTATTCTCTCGTGTTTTATTATTTAATGTGGTATTGAGTTGATATCAATTATTAGAGGGCGTTACATTCATTATATAAATAAATTTATATAAATTAGTTTATTATAATTAGGTATAGTCAGCGTCAAATTTATATGCGCGTCTAGCTAGAGTAGTCAAAATGATCTAAAAAAATACCGTCGACTTGAGAACCTCCTCCTTTTTTTGAAGTCGGTTAAAAACAAGAAATCATTTTGAGATACGCAGTTAGAATCATCACATTGTTGTAAGCACACAAGGTGTTCAAAATATCTTATACTCATTGTTCCATATTTATATAAGCAGAAATTTTCTTTTTTAGGGCGAAAAAGTCCGGAAAATAAAAGCGTCCACTAAAGACAAGACAGTGTGGCAACCGGAAGTAGACAAACTGCTAGATCTCAAGAAACAACTCACCGCCGCTCAAACATACGCTAAAACGAACGCGCCAACAAACGCTCAAAACGCGTCAACAAGCGTTGAAGATTTGGAGAAAGCTGTTGCTGATCAGGTGAGAAAAATACAATACAAAACCAAATAAAGTCGAAATTGGCTAAGCACAATGGAGAATGTCACTGGGTCTGTTAAATCCATAGAAATACAATGTCAAAGAATAACAATGTCAATAAACAGGTGATCCGAAAACGAATGCATACATTTTATATGAGATACGTAGAAGATGAGTTAGATTCATAAAATATGACTATATATGGCAAAGGAAATTAATAAACTGTGTTCCATACTGTTTTCTTCGTCGATAAACGAATAAATGTAGCGAAATTTGGTTTTAGAGAAATGTGTGGCAATATCTTATTTTCCTGTGAAAAGTGTGATTACTTGGATTATTTCTTTTTGTCACATCACAATTACTTAGAGCACAAGACACCATGGCTCCACGATACCTTTATTTTAAATTCTAATTAAGTGTAGCAAATATTTTAAACAAACTGTGATTGCTCATTTGCAAGGCGGGACGCTAGGGGCTCTTACTGTAAAAAATGTTGGCACATGTCACTTGATCCTTTGCCTCTTTTTTACATAGACCATGTCCGTATGATATTAACTTCTCTTTTCCACGCTTTGTTGGTCTTCTGAGCGCAGCGAAAATTTTTTATGTCTATGGTTAAATCACTTGAAACTTTATGACCATGTAGCTAAATATCTAACAATCAATCTAGTTTTAGTTACATTTAAATCAAGCGAGTAGTTTCGAAGTTATAAATAAGGTTTTGAAGGAAATGCCAAGCGCACATAAATATGTGCTTTATTACGCAAGACGTAAGGTTCACCTGTATGGCCAATGACGTCATTCTACAACACAAAATGACAGTGTCCTAGGCTATATAACTTTTCTGTTTCAAGAGATATCGCGAATATTTCTTCACAGTTGTGCATGTGGTCCTATAAGATATTAGATAAGTCACTAAACAAAAATCTATATTATTCTTCATTAATACTTTGGTATATCATAGATCCGAAAAAAAAAACAGCTGTTCCATAGAAAATTTAAAATCAAATAGATCAAAATGTATGGGATAGCTGATTTTTTTTTCGCGATTTCAATGTTGGTACTATATTAAAAGTTGTTTGTATGCATGAGTACATTGACCCCTTAAAACGTGCACTATTTAAGAAAGACCTTATATATCCTTTTTTTACCAGGGTGACAAGGTGAGAAAATTAAAAGGTTCCACCAAAGACAAGGCAGTGTGGCAACCGGAAGTGAAAATATTGTTGGACTTGAAGAAACAGCTGGCTGATCTCCAAGTTAAAAACTGAACCTTATTACATATACCTTAAGATTGAATCTGATATTTATTTTATTTATGTATAGAGAGTTAAGTTTTCGTTCGTATACATTCGTAAATTAGATATTTATGGGATGTATTTAATAGCACTTTAAATTTGATGAAAACAGCTACAAAATTGTATATCAGCACTTTAAAATAATAATAGACCCATAATTTAATATTATCACTACAAAAATAATGGTTGCACTTTAACTGTGTCGCAACCATTGGTCCCAACTCAGACTGACCACCATCTGACCACTGTTAAAATGAGATGGAAAGATGATAACAACTTGTGGCCTAATGCATAATTATACGCCATCAGGTCGGTTCTGGCGTTGTTGGTCACCATGGAACCTAACCTCCTCCTGGGCTCCTCTCTCGCTGCGCCCGCTCGTCGTCGCACCTAGACGTCTGTTTACCAGTGCTAAAGTTATAAAATTAATTTGTAAGGTGCAAACTATTAATTTTAAAGCTAATCAATTAAATTGTATAGTGCAAAGTATTAATTTTAAAGCTTAGCATATTTATAGTGGAAACCATTATTTTTATAGTTCATTCAATAAATTTTGAAGCTAATCATTTTAAAGTGTGTTACATTATTTTTAAAGTGCATTTATATATTCCCCGATATTTATTCTATTTTTAATGCATTTGTTTAAAAGTCGTCAGTAACTGACATGAAATGATCGAAAAGTGGTTTTAATTTAAGTATTGTAGAATGGCGGGATGAATAGAAAATTTATACCGCTAGGTGGCGCTGCTGTAGATGGAGACCTTTTGTATGTGTGTGTATGGGTTATGTTACCTTATTTTTCAATTATGTTTAAAAATTGTTGATACCTAATAAAATTATTATTATTATGGATGTTGGACAGTAAACGAAAAAAGAAATTTAAAAAGTAAACTTTATATTTACGAAAATTCGCTTCCAACATTTAAAATTGATAGCAAACAACAAAATAACAGGTCTACATCTACACTAGCGCCAAATTGGCAGTAGTGCGCCGACTGGTGGACGATTTGTGAATCAGCAAATTTATCCTGCCATTGTTGATGTAACAATCTTGTCTGAATTGTGTTTCAACAGTGTTTGAATGGTGTTTCAATGGTATAGCTCTTTTTGCCCGTCGCCCCGCGCCGCCTCCGCACCGTTTAGTCGCAGAACATCAAAAGAGCAAAATGATAGATAAGCCATCGCAAAACGTCAAAAGATGAATGTCAATGGGCGCATTCTGCCAGACAAATCTTTGAGTCATCGATCGCCATAGAGTAATTTTTAACCATGGAAAGTAATTTGTATAGAATGTTCAATTTTGTTTATTGGGCACATTAACAGATACATCCAAAAGATACAGTGAGTAATTTATTGTAAACTACCTGAGTACTCTTCGAAGTAAAAAAAATCACATTGACACATACATTTTTATCAACGCCATCTATCGAGCCTAACGTTTTAACGATTTGCGCTTTTGACGTTTTGCTCCTTGGACATTGTGCGATTTGTGCGCCTTGGACGTTTCCTTAGAGAAGGGAAGTAAGGGGAGCAGGCATAAACTGCAATAACAAAGCATTCGTGACGTCAGACGCGTGCCGTGTCCGCCGTTTATTGTTCTTGTCACATGTTACAATTTCAACTCTATGCTGTCAACATAAGGTGTATGTACACTAAGCTAAGCCGCCATGTTTTGTTCCATTACAATGGAGAACAATGAAGTAGGTATGCACGCTTTTTTTGTAGGTATGCCTGCTCCCCTTACTTCCCTTCTCTAAGGATGTTTCACTCTTTTGACATTTAATGTCTCGTCATTTTGCGCTTTTGACGTTCTAAGATTAAACGGTGCGAAGGCGGCGCGGGGCAAAGGGGCAAAAGAGCAACACCATTGAAACACCATTCAAATACTGTTGAAACACCATTGAGGTACGATTGTTAGGTCATTAGCAGAAAGTAAATAGGTACGTGTTCAAATACTATGACAAGTATTATTGGGAAGGCTGGTAGTCATAAATGTATTTAATTATGAATGGAAATAATTAGAAAATCAACATTCGAATATTTTTCATCGATGAATGCCACACTTACCACAGTAATCGATTTTACAGTACATTCAATTTGTATTCAACCTACAACAAAAAAATCACCTATGCTTTTTCTAAAAATCAAACTATTGATTAATAATAAAGTACTTACATAAATTGCGATTATATTGACAATAGACAATGATCCGCTGCAACATAACTCGAGAATGTATGAAAAAGAGAAAAAAATACAGATTAAAATACGTCTTTTTTGTACCGCAAGTGCTCTGAAGTTAGTCACATCACTTGTACATTGTTAATTTAATCGCATTATACGTACAGACAGCTCGCGCAACATAACTTGAACCAAACCATAGACAATGAGGCTTGCGCAGTAGCAATTTTCATTACAAAAATTGTAGTGCGCAGGTCACGTGGTACTTAAAATTGGGTCAAGTTATATTGCGCTAGCTGTACTGTATTTGACAGCTGTTTTTAATATTTCACGTGTTTATGTAGATAAGTTGGTTCAGTTTTTTTTTTATTTAAAACAGGTTTAACTCTGTTACCAAGTGAGATATTTTTTATATGCAATAAATTACATATACAGAGAAAATCTATTTGTTTTATTTAATATCTTACATTACAATACCTGAATCAACTGATGCAGAGTTTGTGGGTGTCATGCCTGTCAGCAGAGCATAACTTAAGCATTCAGATGATAATAATAATAATGGCTATCATCAGATCACTGTTTGATCAATCCTTGGCGGAGAACCAAGGCCTCAAAGTTACCGTGTATGTAAATCTATGTACGAATAGGTAAATAAATGGGCGCATTCAGCCAGACAAATCTTTGTTTCCATCGCCATCAGAACCATGCCTGCCTAGCATGACCGATTTATATCGCGTGATTGATATAGCGTTTTATCACGTTTAACTGTCAAAAAGATAAAGGAGTTTGACAGTTGAGTGTCGATAAAATGCTATATCACGCGATATAAATCAGTCGTGCTAGGCAGGATAGAATGGAAAGTAATTTGTAAATAATGTTCAATATTTTACTTTCCATGGTTAAAAGTACTCTAAGGCAATCGATGACTCAAAGATTTGTCTGGCAGAATGCGCCCAATAGTGTTAAATACTGGTTCTATTTAGTTATTCTGTGGTTAAGTCTGCACAAAACGTACGCGTACTATACTCAGTGGTCTGCATCTGCACCAAAGATGTGTGAGGAAGCTCTGCTTATAGGTATAATAGGTCACTTTCTTGTCTATTTTTATTATTATTTTGACTTACCGATTTTGGTAAGCTTAAAATTAGATTACATAAAGTAGCTTAAATTGATAAAAATATTTATGGAGGTAAATTGTCAAAAACATTAGGTATATAATCTGGGGGCTTACCATCAGCAAATAAGAAACCGTTCAGTTCAAAAGCAGGCCTTAACAGGACTGCTTTCATACTAACCGTTGAGGTCACAGCACGAAAAAGTAAGATAGTTCTATATAAGTCCTGCTATAAGAGCTCATAGTAATGCCTCGATTACATACGCCAATTACGCTTCCTAGCTAGGAACCATTTCCTTGTTGCCACAATAAAATATTGTAGAATAAGATCGATTTTAAAATCGAATCTACACTATAACGGAAAAGTAAACATTGTTTAAGATTAGAGATGAGAAACGAAAATAAAAAATCATAAAAAATGTTGACCTTTCCGTCATTTGTGCAAATTCACTGTTAAAATTTAACTTATTTATACGACTGGCAACTCTAAATTGGTTCCTTAAATCGGCGTATGTAATCGAGGCTTAAAGGCCCGGCCTAGTACGAGTTGGTTTTTTGTTCTGACTTCACTTTGCGAATAGTAAACTATCGTTTTCTCTCTTTCACTCGTTCACTCACTCGCATGATTTCGTCTCTTTCACTCGATACTGTTCGCAAAGTGAGGTGAGAAACACAACTCGTAATGTGTGGGTCTCCAGCTTCCTCATAGGCTATAGAGAAATTCTAAGCTTGCCATATTTTAAAGCATAATAGCAGCAATCAAACTTCCAGACAAAATAATAGCAGCCACCATAAGTTCGTTACCATGAGTTGTTTTATGTGTGTGAGCTGGCGACACGTGTCTGCAGCTTACACATCCCGTTAAGGCAAACCAGTGAGGCCCTCTGTACTCCTGTTCCTATTTCCTATCACTATTGCAAATGTCAAGTTCAAAAAGTATTTTATTTTGTCAATTGAAGGTCCAAACAAATTATCGGACGCGGCTTATGGACGCGGCTTACTGCCGCGGCTGATAAGTGTGCACACTCTAATAACATCCTGCGTTCCAGATAGCTATCGGACGTCCGATGACGTCATATTAGTCTATGGTTACGTCCGCGACCTACTACATCCAATAGTTTGCACACCTCACATCAGCCGCGGCAGTAAGCCGCGTCCGATAATTTGTTCGGACCTTGATACGTCTGTCAATTGGGTGCATTCCAAACACAATAAAATGAACTTTCATGGTTAAAATCATAGGCTCGTATTACAGAATCAAACTCAAACTCAAATCTCTGCTTGAGTACAGTTAGATAGGGATGGCGCTATATGCGATGAATAGCACCATCCCTTTCTAACTGTACTCAAGCAGACTGTAGAGGCGGATTCCCCGAAATTATTTTTCCCTATTATTTTAATTTCCATTCGTTTTTTTCCCCAAACTTTCTTTTGACCAATTGAACAATTTCCTAAAGCATTTTTCCCCATTATCATGAATTTCTAGTCGTTTTCGATACCAAAAGGCATTTTTACCCATCGAAAATATTCCCCAATCTTATGAATTGCCAGCCGCATTTTTTCAAAATGGGCACTTACTAGGTCAATATTATATGCGCTATATCGCGAACTTTGTCGTATCGTGTCTTATTTTCTATGACAGGGATGGCGAACCAATGTTTTGGGTACGTCGCCGCTCACAAAATTCATTACGCGACGATTTGATGGCACGTCTTGACGTCTATGACCTCATTAAACATTTAGAAAAATGGCACGTTGACACATACTTAAAGGTATTAAAAACAATGTGAGTTGAGAAGAGATGAAGTCCACGATATATTCAGTACTAGCGGCCGCCCGCGACTTCGTCTGCGTGGAAAGTTTTTTTGCTATCCCTCGGGAACAATACTGCTTTTCGGGTGGAAACCTTATGTCCTTTTCTGTACCCCTGGGAACATTTATGCAAAATTTCATGATGATTGGTCCAGTAGTTAGTTAAGACGTGAAGACGTAACAAACAAACAAACAGTCGTGGACCGAACCATTTTGTATCAACGTGCCATTTTTCTAAATGTTAATGAGGTCATAGACGTGCCATCAAATCGTCGCGTAACGAATTTTGTGATCGGTGACGCACACAAAACATTGGTTCGCCATCCGGGATGGCGATGGCCCATCCCTGTCATAGAATAAGACACGATACGACGAAGTTCTCGATGTAGCGCATATAATATTGACCTCGTAAGTGCCCATTTTGAAAAAATGCGGCTGGCAATTCATAAGATTGGGGAATATTTTCGATGGGTAAAAATGCCTTTTGGTATCGAAAACGACTAGAAATTCATGATTATGTGGAAAAATGCTTTAGGAAATTGTTCAATTGGTCAAAAAAAAGTTTGGGAAATAAAGCGAATGGAAATTAAAATAATAGGGAAAAATAATTTCGGCGAATCCGCCTCTACAGTCCTCAAGCAGCAAGCAGTGCTTGAGTCTCGTCCTATAATACGGACCTTAGAGTAACTTATATATAGGGTTAAAATGTACACTGTGGTGACCGGTGACCTAGCGATTGATCTGCTGGAAATCTGGAATGCACCCAATGTCAAATGTCAATCAAACAAAGTGTCATGGCGATTGTTGTGTATCGTTTGTTAGTTCCTCTTTTTCTTATAGTGCATTCCGAGTCACGCCAACAGCGATTTCATCGCGCTGATTTGCGTACCGAATCACCGTGAGCGCGAAAACGACAGCCCGTGTGACGTCATTGATTGCGTCATAACATCCGCCATCTTGCGATTACGCCGCCCATGCTCCGAGGCATAATCACTGTGAGCGTTCTGTCAAAAGTGACACTTGTTTGTTTTGTTTACCTCAGGTGCATTTAAATTAAAGTTCAAAATTAATTGAAAATTCTTTCCGCATACCATGGAAGTAATAGTCGAAGATATATGATCATATATAAAGCAAAAAGGTCCAAATTCCGAATTTTTAAATTTATATTGAGGTTATGTAGGTCAAGACATCGGTGAGCGCGATCACAAGCGTTCCGAATCATTGATAGTTCCAACTGTCATAAGCGCGATTATCTGATTCGGTACGCTTTTTATCGTGATCAACGCTGAAAGTGATTTTAGCCTGAATCGGAATGCACCATTAGTTTTTGATAAATAACTTCAAAAAATAACAATGGAAGAAGCTATAAAACTGAACCCAGATCTTTTCTGCCGAGCTTGTTTGAACGAGACGGTAAACATGGTGCCTATAACTAAGGTGCTGGATGAAAATCGAACGGTCGCCGATGTTCTTTCATTTGTCTCAAACACTACCATAAAATGTGATGAAAAGCTTCCGAAACACATATGCGTGGACTGTGAGACTATAGTGATAAAAGCAGACGAATTTCGGCAGAAGTGTGTCGAGTCCCAAAAACTATTGTGCAAGATTTTCGGAAGTTTTGTTGATGAACCGTCAATCACTATTCGTAAGATTAAAAAGGAAGAAAAGAAGTCTAAAAGTCATAAAAAACAGGCGAAAAATATTGCAGGTAGAATAAAACAAGAAAATATGAAGATGACCCAAAACGTTGTAGAAGTAAAATTCGAAGAAATCGTGAAAAATGAATTGGATGCCACATCTTGTGGCTCAGATGAAATCGTTGCACGATTTGAGTTGAAAAGAGCAATTAAAGCTGAAGTTTCGGACTTTTCTGATGATAATGATATGGATATAGACTTTATAGACAATACTGAAGCGACTACTTTAGAAAATGACATCGGGTTTTTGTATGCATACGAGGTTACTAAAAAAGAAGGGATCAAAGACGAGCAGAAACCTTTAGAATCTATCAACCCAAAAAGGTACATGATACCGATAAAATGCGAGTGTTGTAATAGAATATTTAAAACTGAGAAAACTTTTATGAAACATAAAAAGAATCATTTAGCAAGTCGACTTGAAACGGAGGTAGAAATCTTTCAATGTTCGTTATGTATGCGACAATTTAAGAAGAAAAGTTCATTGATAGCTCATTTAAAGCATCACGAGATGAGAGATAGTATAAAATTTGTCTGTGAAACATGTAAACGTGAATTTAAGCACCAAGGACACTTAGATAAACACATCACTTTTATGCATAGACAAAAAGAGGGTTTGCCGTGTGAATATTGTTTCTGCATCTACCCCAATCAAGAAACGTTAGACGTTCACAAGGAAAAACATAAAAAAGAGAAACGACACAGCTGTCATATTTGTAATAAATCGTTCAATATGCTGTCGACGTTAACGGATCATTTGCGGACACATACTGGCGAGAAACCGTACTTGTGTTCGATATGCGGCAAAGGTTTTAGTCAGAAAACTAATTTGGCTCAACATATGAGACGGCATTTGGGACTTAAGCCTTATAAATGTAAAGAATGTGAAAGAGGGTAAGTTGACTTTGCTATTCAATATTTTTTTCTCTTCCTGTCGTGTAGCTTTGCCTCGACCGACACATGACATCCCTTGTTGCTCAACTGAGTCAGCCACAAGCAGTAGGCTAATATAAATTAGCCACTTTCTGGAATCCGAACAAATGTATCTGATGTTGTCTAATATTCATCCTTACTAATATTATAAATGCGAAAGTTAGTTTGTTACGACTTTACGTCTTAATTCAACCTATCATCATGAAATTTTTCATACATATTGTCAGGGGTACAGAAAAGGACACAGGGTCCTTTTATCTAGAAATAATGTTCCCGAAGGAAAGAAAAATAACTGTCTACACAGAAATCATGAGCAGCCACTAGTATATTTATAAAAAGTTTGCAATACCAAACACTTGTACAATTAACGGCACGTAACTGTTTAACTTACCGTGCTGTCTTGCGTACCATGCAGGTTTGTATCAAAAGGCGAGCTTGAAGCACACGTGCGCAAGCACACTGGCGCGCACCCGTTTGTGTGTAGCGAGTGTGGGGGCGGATTCACTACCTCCAGCTCACTCGTGAAGCACCGACGAACACATACGGGGGAGAGACCTTATGCATGCGATTTGTGCCCTATGAAGTTTACTGCTTCCGGTAAGTTGAAATAGATTTTTCATGCCTGCTTTACATAGGGTCAGTAACATAACATGGCAGTACAGTAACCCAGACGTGCTGACTTGCTACTGGGCTCATGTGGACACTAGTTTCAATCCAGTGCTAACTTCTCGCTCATAAGTCAGTCCAGCTGACTAGCCCCCATTCATTTTTTTTCAGGCACAGTTCGACTTACAGTCGATCCTGTCTACATGTATCAACTTTTATGTTTTCCTAATGTATGAGGGTGGTTTGATAAGACCATGACTTTGTAAAGAAGAAACATCTTTTTTCGGCATATTTTGTTTTATTTATCTACATAATCTTTTTGTAGCTCTGCGTATTCAATCTAACGAAATTCCTACCTCCTTAACCAATTATTTTTTCTTCCATCGCCTCAAAACTGTGGTAACTGAAATGAGGGCCCAAAGAAGGAAGGCAAATATTAAAATAATTCTTTTTCCAATTCCAGGCACCCTCAAAAACCACAGACGCACTCACACCGGAGAGAAACCTTACCAATGCTCGTACTGTGAGAAAGCATTCGTTCAGAGACAAGATTTGGTCTCCCACATCAGGTGTCACACCGGAGAGAGGCCATTTGTTTGTAACGTCTGTGGTCAGTCGTTCAGAAAGTCTTCGGGTCTCAAGACTCATGTGAGAATGCATAAGGAACAAAATATGGACTTATCGAGTAGTGTTATGTTGAATGGAGTAACTGGGACATTTGGTACAACTTGACCAGAGTAGAAAAATTGGGGCGCCACTTTCTATGCAAACAAAAACGTCAAAATAAATTTATTTGAGATTTTTGCATTCACAATGCTTTTTTTTATACAATAATAAATAATATAAAAAAATCGAAAAAACTCAGTAGCTCAGTTGGTGAAGAGTATTGGAAAGGACTTCCATAGGTCACTGGTTTGATTCCTGCCTGAGAATATGATCTGGTGCGAGTCGAATATTGTCTAGTATATTATGTAGTATGGTTTAACTTGGCAACACTGAACTGAATATTTTGTATTGAAAAATATTAGTTTTTAATTTCTACTTTCTGGCCATGCTGTAGCTAAATTTATTTTGGTCTATTCACGTTTATAACTGACGTCATAACATCCTACTGCATTTTATTTATGTTAATTTCGAATAAATTTGTAGTCAGCACGTCATCGTCAGGTTAAACAAAACTGTAAAAAAACAATCAATGATGACTGATCTCTATATGCGAATGGACTGTAGTTTTATATTTAGTAGCTTTGCTAGTGTAAAAAATAAATGGGTGTCTGCATTTGACAGAACTAATCGATTGTAATGTTTTAGCTATAAAGATTATGTAATAAAATATTACCTTTTCAAAAAGCTTTTATTAGTTTATTTTCCAACCACGTGCCAGCTTTCGTTAGACAGTCTACATCACAGAAACAATGCTTCAGCTAGTCTATGTAATGCCGAAATTAGATGGTTCATCAAAAGTGCTTCATTTTCGATGGATAGTGATCAGTGAACGACTTTTTGTATAGGCGCAACAGCGATGAAAAATGAAACTTTATGAACTGCGATGAAGCATCGAAAATGAACGAAAAATGAACCATCTAATTTGGGTATTTAATCGGGTAACAATAAATTCCCATTTTGGGTATCAAAAATACTGAATATAGCGTACTGAAATACTAAGTGGGCGACGGACTGAGGGCGACTACGACTATAAGAATTGAAAATGGGTGACTTTAAAATACAAACTGAGTAACTTGTTATCAGAACAGGCGACCAAATTACTATTTGGGCGACAACCTTAGGGCACACAAAACATTTTTTTTTTCATATATTTTATTTAAAAAAGGCGACTATTAAACTAATGAAGATGACAAAAATACTATGTTGGGCAACGAACCAAGGGCTCACAAAAAAACAAAACATTGTATTATCCTAAATCAGTTATATAGTTACCCAATTAGCTTAATAGTCACCCACTCAGTAATTGTGTCACTCATTTAGATTTTCACTGCCAATTTAAATTATTTGTTTCCCACATATAGTTGCCCATTTTTATTTCTTTTTGTCACCCACAGTTAGTCGCCCGTTTAGTTATTCTGTAACCAACAAAATAAACCGCTGCCAGGTTTAGTATTTAAGTATCCCATTACAGTCGCCTTTAATTATTTCCTGTCACCCATTTAATTAATTCCCTTTATGTAAATACATTACAGTCCTAATATGGCTTTATTTAAAGCTAAATACTTTCATCAAAGTCCAAGAGACAAACAAAAACATCAAAATCCTTTCAATAAATCATTGACACTCTTTGAATGCTAGGTATTTAATTTAGTATCTTGTGTAGCGGTATCCCTCCCTATTGTGATGTTACAAAAGGTAAAAAGTGATTATCTTAAAAACTACCTGCAATATTCATTAATTTACAAACACTGTATCATTCATTATGGTATTTTATCCATCTCTTCTATATGACTTCTTACATGTTTGGCTAAAGCACCGCTTCTAGTAAAACCTTTGATACAATAACTACATTTGTATGGTTTCTCTCCTGTATGAATTCTTAGATGATTAGCAAAAACACTCCTTCGAGTAAAACTTTTCGTACAATAACTACAATTGTATGGTTGCTCTTCTGTATGACTTCTTACATGTCTAGCTAAATTACTGCTTACATTAAAACATTTCGTACAATAACTACATTTGTATGGTTTCTCTTCTGTATGAGTTCTTACATGTCTAGCTAAAGTACTGCTTACATTAAAACATTTCGTACAATAACTACATTTGTATGGTTTCTCTCCTGTGTGAAGTCTTAGATGGTTAGCTAAAACACTCGTTCGAGTAAAACATTTCGTACAATGACTACACTTGTATGGTTTCTCTCCTGTATGACTTCTTACATGGGTAGCTAAATTACTGCTTACATTAAAACATTTCGTACAATAACTACATTTGTATGGTTTCTCTCCTGTATGAATTCTTAGATGTGTAGCTAAAGCACTGCTTACATTAAAACATTTCGTACAATAACTACATTTGTATGGTTTCTCTCCTGTATGAATTCTTACATGGTTAGCTAAAACATTGCTTTGATTAAAATTAATATTGGATGTGGTTGTTTCATTGTTCGGTATTATTGTTTTAATAGGAGTTTTAACACGATTTAATATTATATAAGGAGTTTTAAATGTATTACTGCGTTTTCTAAAGTCAGGTATTTTCCTACTATCTTCGTTCTGTGTCTCATTTTCCTCACCCTTATCGGTTATTTTTAAGGGTGCTTGACTTTTATGAATTTCCTTTTCAGTTTCAATATCCGGTTTACGTTTCTTAGGTAAGTGCAGCACCTGTGAATAGATAGGAAATACAGATTAGCAACCAAAAAGTCGTTTTTTAAATGATAGATTAACAATAGCTATTTAAGAAAGTTACAAAAAGCCCGGTACAGATGATGTGCAGCGCCGCATGCAGTGCACCACTAGTATAATGTGGCCGGCCTACGCGCACGCTGCTTCGCTTGCGCTTCAACTGCGCACGTCTGTCCCGGCAGTCTACGCGCGCACGCCATGGAGCCGCTCCAGCACTGTACGAGTAGGTGCTTGTTCGCGGCGCGCACAACCAACGCGAATGACACTGCGCGCACTCAAAGTGTTCCTCGCAAAAACCGACAATACCTACCTACCATCAGGCCCGCTAGGCGTGCACCCCCTTATTCCTCGGAGATAACCATGGCCAGATAACTGGTTATCTGTGAAGATTTTTTTTCTTCCCATATAACCGGTTATCTCTTAGGAATATATTTTCCTCGCAGATAACTGTCAAAATAATTAGTTATCTGTGAGGAAAATTTATTCCTAAGAGATAACTGGTTATCTCCGAAGAATATATTTTCCTCGCAGATAACTGTCAAAATAATTAGTTATCTGCGAGGAAAATATATTCCTAAGAGATAACCGGTTATAAAATAAATAAAATAAAATAATTTTATTTCAGATTGTACATCCATATATGATTAGTAACAATATAAAACCTTCTGAAATAACCGGTTATATGGGAAGAAAAAAATTATTCACAGATAACCAGTTATCTGGCCATGGTTATCTCCGAGGAATAAGGGCGTGCACCGCACGCGGGCGGCACGTCTGGGGCGGCATAAGCGTCGAAGAAGGGTCATGACATGAGCGCTCCTGGCAAGATTTGAATTTTGCGCCCCAAGGCTTATTTCTAGGATCATGAGCGTGAATTTTGGGCCCCAAAACAAATTTCTAGGATAATGAGCTCCCCTGGTAAGATTTGAATTTTGCGTCCCAAGACTTATAGACTTTGTATTAGGGCCACCTTCTGTATTTCCGAGAAGGAGACCAGCTATCCTAGGGTGGTGTAGGGTTCCTGGTACATAAAGCCCTCTGTGACAACGTTGTAGAGGTGTCGAGTGTGTCAAATAGGGTTGCGTACCTCGTGATCAAGCTTACCGAGAGGTATAGCCTCAAGGTTGTGCAGGTCTACGCACCGACCTCAACACACTCGGACGATGAAGTGGAAGATATGTTTGGAGACATATCCAAGGCCTTACACTTCACTACCAAGGCACACTTCAACGTTGTTATGGGGGACTTCAACGCTAAAGTGGGAGTACAGAATAGCAACGAATCGGTAGTAGGATCCCATGGTTTTGGGTGCAGAAACCACAGGGGGCAAATGCTTGTCAACTTTCTCGAGAAAGAGGGGCTTTTTGTGATGAATTCTTTCTTCAAGAAACAGCTCCAAAGAAAGTGGACATGGCGAAGCCCCGATGGTAGGACTAAAAATGAGATCGACTTCATCATGGCAGATAAAAAGAATATTATTCAGAGACGTCTCAGTGATCAACAGGTTTAATACTGGCAGCGATCACCGACTCGTCCAAGGCTCTCTGAATATCGAGGTTAAGCTTGAACGCGCTCGCTTGATGAAGTCCAGGCTCCGTCCTAGCCTGCTCCAAACCATCATAGGGTCTGAAACGTTCCAGTCGAACCTGGAGAACCGATTCGCTGCCGTGGAAACTACAAATGCTGTTGACGTCAACCGGGCCCTCGAAGATGTGGTCGGAATACTCAGGGAAGAGGGCACGAAATTTTGCGAAAATCAGCGCAAGGGCAGGAAGAAGAAGTTTTCGGAAGAAACCCTTAGGCTCATGAAGAAGCGACGAGAAGACCCACCTGTCACTTCGTCCGAACAAAAGGCTCTCAACAAGAAGATTGGTAAACTGGTGCGTTACGATCTCCGATGCTCCAATACACGCTCGATTGAACGAGCAATTGAGCGGAATCGGGGATCGAAAGTGTTTGTCCAGTCTCTTGGGAGAAGTCACTTGACGAAGTTGACTACGGCCAGTGGAGTCGTCGTAGCTTCGAAGCCGGAGAAGGTTCCGGTTCTTTCGGAAATTGAAAACTTCTATAGCCAGCTGTACGCTTCGCATGCATCTCGACCTGATCCCGAAAATGAGGATACCCGAGCCACATTGACCCGCCACTTTACCGAAGACTTGCCAGAAATCAGCCTGTGTGAAATTGAGATGGCTCTTAGGCAGCTTAAAAACGGAAAAGCCCCTGGTGAGGACGGCGTTACATCTGAACTCCTCAAAGCAGGCGGAAAACCTGTATTAAAGGAGCTCCGAAACATCTTTAACGCCGTTCTCTTTGACGGGAGAACTCCGGAGGCGTGGAGTCGGAGTGTCGTCGTCTTGTTCTTCAAAAAAGGAGACAAGACCTTACTGAAGAACTATCGACCCATCTCGCTCCTAAGCCACGTCTACAAGCTGTTTTCAAGAGTCATCACAAACCGCCTTGCGCCGACTCGACGAATTTCAACCCCCGGAGCAGGCTGGGTTTTGAGGAGGATATGGCACCATAGACCACATCTTCACAGTGCGGCAGATTATACAGAAGTCCGAAGAGTATAACGAACCTTTGTGCTTAGCATTTGTGGACTATGAGAAGGCATTTGATACTGTCGAAACCTGGGCTGTTTTAGAATCCCTGCAACGATGCCAAGTCGATTGGCGATACATTCAAGTGCTGAGATGTCTCTACAATGCCGCAACCATGGCCGTCCAACTGCAGAACCAGCAGACTAAGCATATCCCCTTGCATCGAGGTGTGAGACAAGGGGATGTGATATCAAACGCATTGGAGGATATGTTTAAAACGCTGGACTGGAAAGGACGCGGTATTAACATCAACGGCGAATACTTATCACACTTGCGATTTGCGGATGACATCGTCATTGTGGCTGAAACGTTGCAGGATCTACAATGCATGCTGAACAGCCTAGCTGATTCCTCTCTACGCATCGGTCTTCGAATGAACTTGGACAAAACCAAGATTATGTTCAACGAACAAGTAATTCCAGGACCGATTGCAGTACAAGGTAGTCCTCTCGAAGTTGTTACGAAATATGTCTACCTCGGGCAAACATTGCAATTGGGTAGAAACAACTTCGAGGGAGAGGCCAACAGAAGGATACAGCTGGGCTGGGCAGCATATGGGAAACTTCGTCGAGTCTTTGAGTCGCCTATTCCACAGAATCTAAAGACGAAAGTCTTCAACCAGTGCGTCCTGCCTGTCATGACGTACGGAGCCGAAACGTGGACACTCACTGTAGGGCTGGTTCACAAATTTAAAGTCGCGCAGCGAGCTATGGAAAAGGCTATGCTCGGAGTTTCTCTGAGAGATAGGGTCCGGAACGAGGTGATCCGACAGAGAACTAACGTCATCGACATAGCTCACCGGATTAGCAAGCTGAAGTGGCAGTGGGCCGGCCATATTAGCCGTAGAACCGATGGCCGCTGGGGCAGACGAGTTCTTGAGTGGAGACCCCGAATGGGCAAACGTAGTGTAGGACGCCCTCAGACAAGGTGGAGCGACGATCTTCGCAAGGTGGCTGGCATAAACTGGATGAGTATAGCCGCGGATCGTGCTCAGTGGCGTGCACTCGGAGAGGCCTATGTTCAGCAGTAGACGATGATAGGCTGATGATGATGATGATGACTTATAGACTATTTTCTAGCTATGGGTCAGCAAAGTGAGGGTTGGGTCCCTGGCAGCCGCCCCCCAAGCTACAACGCCAGATCGCATTATGAAATATGAAAGTGAGCTAAGGGGTATTATGACAATGACTATTGTCATAATACCCCTTAGCTCACTTAATTTTGACTTTACTCGCTTAGTTTTTGTAAAATTCTACACAAGTGGATGGTTTCTTGAAAGATGCCTATATCCTTGTACCCACTTGTGAAGAAGCGGCAAACCGCGGCTCGCGAGTCGCATGCAGCTCTCTGGCTTCCTCTGTGCGAGCTCTGCCGAGAATGACCAATGCACTACATAATTTCTTTTTCTTGCCTATTCGGCTATACCGCTTCACATCGTCACAGTACATATATAAGTTTTTTCAAACAGTAGAGGAGCTAACGTCACTTAGGCCCTTTTGTCATTGCACTCCGTCGGATCGCTAGGGTTGGCATTTTCCGGCCGTCTCGTGCTACGCGCGAACGCTATGGAAACAACTGCGACGCGATGTCACAACCCTGACCAAAGTACTGCGAACTTTGCTTAGAGCTCTTAGAATGACGTCAGCCGTCAAATTCGAACGTTTCCATGGAGCTCTCCTACTGTTTGAAAAAACTTATATATGTACTGTGACATCGTGTTCTGGCAGCGGGGATAGGTATCTAGACTGGGTTTTAAGAGTTTAAGCCGAACTCCACTCGGATTTCATTCTAGACCAGGGGCCGTACCGACTAACTTACATGGTTATCGTAATCGCTTTCATTTGACAGATGGATGTGATGGTAAGATATTTTTGTGCCAAAAAGAAGTATCAAGTGGATGTGTGACATCCATCTGTCAAATGAAAGCGATTATGATAGCCATGTAAGTTGGCTAACTTAGGTAGGGCCCCTGATTTTTAATCTCGCTTGGACAAAATCATTGCACCATCCATTGGATGTAATGATTTTGGCCAAACGTAATTTTCGGACGCTCAAACAGCTAGCGACGGGTCTGCCTACCATTTATAAGTAGTGTGAGTGGAGTGGACGAGTGGCTGCAGAACCATGGAATAACCACCAGACCCCAGTACCAATGAACAACAGGGACCGGAAAACCCCTTTTTTTGGTTAAGCCAATTGTTAGGAAAACCCTATTAAAAAGCTTACCAAATGATAGGGTTTCCCTTTCGATAGAGTTAGTCGACGTCATGCTTACCGTATTGATAGGGTTTTTGAAAACAAGTCTATGAAATACCCAATCAAAAACCGTTTTAACGGTAAGCGGTTCATGAAATACCCTATCAAAACCCCTTTAATGATAAGCGTTTCCGGTCCTTCGGCCCAGGTGGGACTAGGTATAAATTGCTTGAACTCGTTTTAAAACCCATTTATAAAGCCTGCATAGGGTTTCCCTGATAGGGTTTCCGTATTCGGTAGGTACTTTCCTGGGTTACCCTTTCGATAGGGTTACCGTATTGATAGGGTTTTTGAAAACAAGTCTTTTTTTTATTTATTTATATAAGTCTATGATATATACCTATATAATACCCAATCAAAAACCCTTTAACGGTAAGCGGTTCCAGTCCTTGGTGAACAACGGGAGAAGACATCGACCCGAGCGACTGAGGGGATGGCAATGAACAACAACGAGACCGCTTTATCGAATGGAGCAGACGAGCTCTACACGGGACCGACCACTTCGACACCGATGAGCCAATCAAAGTCTTGTACTGCTATTTGGTAAAAATCTAGTTAATAATAGGGAGACTTACCTCAGCATGTTTTTCCTGATGGTTTTCAAAATTTGTGTCCACAAATTCAAAAGGCGAGTTTTGATAATTTAGCGACTTCGAATGCTCCAGCATTTGTTGTAATTGTTCCTCTTTAGATATAATTATCTCTCGTGCGTCTGGCTTCAAAACTACAATTAAAATACATCAAAAATGTGTACATTTATCGGAAATGAAAAGAACTTTTACCAACTTTTAGGCGGAACCTACATTTGGCACACGTGGGCCACGTACGTCAATCTGGGCATGGCATATCAGAACCATAAAGTTAATATACCTGACGGAATAGAGCAAGAAGCTTATACCCACAATGGAGATTGCACGTCTAGTAACATAGTGAAGATTGAAAAAAGACGCTTTAGTGACGTCACGGCGTATTGCTATCTCTTTCTTTTCGTTTTACAATACGTTTTCGTTTCTCACGAACGAACGACGAACAACGAACACGTATTGTAACACTAAAGAAAGAGGTTGCAATAAGGCTGGCCCCAGACCTACCGGTTCCGTTTCTTTGCTTTGCTGTGCTACCTTGCTTGAAAGACCGCCGGCCAACCAGGGTAATTTTCAATCTATCGCATTTTGGGACTAGACCAAATTGGCAAGATAGCCATTAGCTTGGTTTTATCAAATGTCATCGCCTGGATTGCGAAGTAGGAAGCTTTTAGGAGATATGCCACCCTGAACATGGACTCCGATCGTTAAAAATAACTCGATCGCTTATTTATACAAGATGTTTGGTAAAGCCTTATAAAACTGAATATGGTAGATAGGAGATAATAAAACTGAACAACTTTTACTATGGGACCAAATCTGAAATCGCGAAAAAAAATGAACTGTTTCATACATTTTGATAATTTCGTTATTAATTTTTGTATAAAACAGCAGTTTTTTTTTAAAACGAAAACTAAAACTTCTCATCGCACCCCAGACGACGATATTTGATAACACCAAACTAATGGCTATCTTGCCAATGTGGTCAGGTCAAAATATGCGATAGATTGAAAATGAGCCTCTTGGCCGGCGGTCCATGGTAGAACAGCAAAGCAAAGAAACGGAACCGGTAGGTCTGGGGCCAGCCTAAGCCGTCACGTCACTCAAGGACATTTTTTCTATCATCACTATGACACTGGCCGTGCAATCTCCATTGGAGGGAGGTATAAGCTTCTTGGAATAGAGGCACAAACATGAGCTGTCAAACGAATCCGAAATTCTCAGCGTGCAGATAAGTCTCAGAAAAAGGAAACCTATGGAAGTGACACAAACTGCAATGGCACATGGTTATTGCATACAAAAGTATAGCGTCTATTATACAATAAACTTATTATGGTAAGTGGCTCCCCTATTGTTTTCTACTGTTTTTGGTGAGACTGTATATAACATAGTTCTTATAAGTATTTTCTACTCACTTTTAGACCGTTTAATTTCAGATACATTGCTTCGGTTCCTTTTCCACTGTTTACTTATGTTCTGTAAAGGCAGGATGTCTTCGGAATCCGATGATGAATTCTGGTTAGTAACTTCTAATTCTAAAGTAATGCCATCTAAATCATCTGAAACTATAATAATAATAGAATAAACTATGTCGGGATTTACACCATGTACCTGTTTATTTTTGAGACTCCGATATTTCGGCGCAGTTGCATGCGCCATGATCACGGAAGAACTGTTGATTGTTGTGTGCGGGTAGATGTTATTGGCAGACGAATCGGTCTACCCTCCGTCTAGTTCTTTTATTACTACGTTCTATATCAATTACTATATCGGAGTCTCAAAAATAAACAGGTACATGGTGTAAATCCCGACATAGTTTATTCTATTAACGTCAATAACCATGGAAATTTAAAACAATATATAATAATAATGTTAATATTATAATATTGAACTAAAAACTTCTTGGCGTCAACTAGCGCCGGCGCCGCCAAAACATTTAAGTATAGTATGTTTATTACTAAGTGTAATAAACATACTTAAATGCCAGCCCCCCTGGCAAGACCATCAAAACACAATATTTAAAAAAATCCAAAGTCTTTTGACATTTAAACATGATATAAATATATATCCTATTATCGCGTCTCAGTGGTCTATATTAAAAAATAGAGGAAAAGTAGAAGGGGTTTGTCACATGAGACCAGTTGCTAATTAAAAATGGGAATAATACCAAATGCAAATAACAAACTGTGTCAAACCGTTGGCAGTGATTGATCTTTCATGGCATTAATTATTCTGGCAAAATGTATAGTTACTAAAGTAATGAATAAATGATACCTTCATTCTGATCCACCACGTCCATTTCATTTATTTTCATTGGAGTTTCCACGTTGACCTCTTCCTCGGTTGCAGATATGACACTAACCATCGGAGACTTGTCCAAGGTCCATTGGAGTTCAGTTTGTTTTTTACAAAACAATACCAGGGAATTTACTGACAGCTAAAAGGAAAATGTATGATTGATGATAAACTTGGGGGTCTGATACCTTAATAAGTAGGTACCAACCAGTGGCAAGGAATGAAATTATGGCAAAAGGTAAGCCGTTATACAGAAATGTTATGATTCTGTATTGTGGATCAGTGGGGTGGAATTTCTAAAAGGTAAGTCAATGGGTATCGGCTTGTATGAACCATTCGCCACTGGTACCTACTCTGACATATAAACTGAGACAGTTTGCAAATGCCTCGGTTTGTATCACCAATATATATCAGTGAAGCCGCACAAAGTTGTAGATCACGGTGCAGTGTGTTAATTGACATCATAAAGATCATTGTTATGTCAGTGCTATGAATGTCCCACTAACTTTTGCACTTTTTCTATAAATGGAGTAGATATTTGTTTGGTTACACAACGGACACAATATGTTTTAAAGTAGGTATGCAGACTTACCTCCAAACCAGAATTTATCATCTGTTCTAGTAGCTGATCAGATTTTTTTGATTTCTCTATAAACTTCTGAAACTTTTTCAACAAACTGAAGCAAGTGTAACAGACACATGTTGGCTTCGTATCGCCAGTTTCAAGCTGGAAAAAGAAGACAAACCAAAAAGGCTAAATATTAGCAGTGAACGGAATGAAGTGGCCATTTGGGTCCAGGGGCCATACCGGCTAACAAATTGATTATCGAAAAGTCTGCTGGGTTTCAACTTAAAACAGAAAAATCAAAGTAAGGAATTTCGTCTTGAACTTTCTGTTGACGTAATTTGGATGATTACGATGTTCGTGTGACATCATGAATTGGGGTTCGTCATTTTGGCCCAATTGGGGCTCGATTTATCTGTTTTAATTTGAAACCCAGCAGACTTTTCGATAATCAATTCGTTAGCCGGTACGGCCCCTGGGCCTGATTTTCCCACTAGTAAAATATATATCCATAATAAGGCCAGGGCTTAGGGCATAAAGAGTGAGGGGGCACTGTGCTTGGCTATTTTTAACACGTTTTTATTAGGTTGCTTTCGCGTTTGTTTGTTTGTTTGTTTTTGTTAAATAAAATTTGATCAATCGAGTGTGTATGCTAAAATACTAAGGTACTCTTACCCAACTGACAAGGTAAGGGGGTTCATAGCTTGCCTAGGGCTGTTAGTACTCTAAATCAGGCACTGTCTGGGGCCAAGGAACAAGGAATGAAGATGATGATAATACTAACATGTTCTACATTTGAAGTTTTGCAGTATTTAGATTTTAGAACAGTCTACTTTACCTACATTATGATTTAGAGAACCATTATAAAAATATATGTGATATCATTATTGTTAGCTTACCTACCAATGTTTCAGTGAATTTCTCGTAAATATCCTGAAGCTGGCAACCATATATTGAATACAAGGGGATATCGTACGCCAAGCATACTCTGCACGCCATTAGGTGGGTCATTTTCAGGTTTTTCAGCAGATTATTTGGTTGGAGATGGAGAGTCAGGTTTTAGACTTCGTAGGTATGGATAAGATAATCATAAATTTTCAGTAGGTACCTAGGTAAATAAGTAGGTACCTAGGTAAGTACTTCGAAAAAAATGTTTCAATAATATTAAAAAAGGCATTTTTAGTACATTTCAGTGTTTTTTAGTAACTTAGGCTTGTTGAAAAAATATCGATACATCGATATATCGAGATTTTTTGTTCGATATATCGATATTTTTAACCGATATATTTTGATTCGATATATCGATACAAAATAACCAATATCGAAAATAGTATCAAAATCGATATATTTATTAGCATCACATCATTCAAAAGTCGCTAGAATGGTAGGGCGGCACTCTTGGTGGCGCTACTGCTGCTGGAGACCTTTGTACGGGCATTTAACTCCAATTTTTCCATTTATTTTAAATTATATCTTAAAATTGTGAATACTAATAATAATAACTATGGAAGTTGGATAGTAAATAAATTAATGATTGAAGAAAACTAAAATAATTCATTATGTTGAAAGAAAAATTGATATTCACGAAAAGTGAAAAAAAAACTATTGAGATTTCTGAGCTAGGGTGAACTAAATACATTATTATTTTAAAACTGCAAATGTTGGCTGAACATTTTACCGATATATCGATATTTTTTTCGCGATATATCGAGGCCGATATTGATATTTTTATAAATATCGATGTATCGATATATCGATATTTTTTTTCACTTTCGACATCCCTATAGTAACTTAGCTTGGGCACCTATAGTAGGGCGGGCCACTTTAATAGGCCACATTTGACACTTCATCAAAATTTCTCAACGTAAAGGCTCAATTACACTATACAATTTTAAGCAAGCGATTTTAAGACTGTCTTGAAAACGACTAAGAATGCGCGCATTTACACCACACAATTTCTAGCACGCTCGGCCGTGCTTACTGCCACAGTATAAGAGAAGGCAGTAAGTCTCTAATGTCTTTTTCAATCAACGTACTATTGGAGTTATTTACATTGTAGTTTTTGTATTTGTTTTATTTTCTGTTTTAGTTCTTTAAGCACCTACCTAATACCAAATTCCTTTTCTTTAATCATTGTTTGTTAAGAGGTTAATTATAAATATTTTCAATTTGCAGTCGTCGTGTCAAATAAAATTTTAGGTACCTATCTCCTTACTTATATTAGGTCTTTACCTATGAAATTGCCGTTTTGTTTGAAAAAAGTTAAAGTATTTTTTTTTTCGAACTTATTTCTTTCTTTTATTCAAAGTAATCACCCCTGCAATCAATGCATCTTTGCCAACGCTGTGGCAGTTTATGGATGCCCTTCTTGAAAAAATCAGCTGGACGGGAGACAACAAACTCTTCAAAGGCGTTTTGTACTGCCTCTCGGGAATTGAATTTTTTTCCCGCTAAAAAGTTGTCCAAATTTTGGAAAAAGTAATAGTCGGTAGGCGCAAGATCTGGTGATTATGGCGGATGAGGGAGAGCTTCCAAACCCAACTCATGCAGCTTAGAGACGGTCTGTTGTGCAGTATGGGGTCGCGCGTTGTCGTGAAGTAGCAGTGGGGCACCCATCTATCAAGCTTTTTTATCTTGCCAATCTGTCGCAAATGGACCAATATTGTTTTGATGCTAACATCAAAAGCTGCTGCCAGCTCAGCTGTAGATTGCAATTCATCTGCTTCCACAATCGCCTTTAATTCATCATTGTTGACCAAAGTTTCCGGACGACCACGAGGTTCATTTTTCAAGTCAAAATTCCCAGAACGGAACCGAGCAAACCAATAACGGGTTGTACGTTCGTTTGTACAGTTCTCTCCGTAAACGTCGTTGATGTTACGTGTCGTTTGTGCCGCGTTGGTGCCACGACGGAACTCATATTCCATAATTACACGAAATTTCGAAGTATCCATTATGAGGAAAAATGTTGAAATGTAATGAAAATACAACGCTAATCAATAAACAAAAGACTGATTTTGTAAATAGAATGTCATATTTTTAAAACAAAATTAATTTGAATTTAGAATTCATAGCCAATCAAAACTTTTTTTGTTTGAAAAAGTCTGTACTGCAATACGGCAATTTCATAGGTAAAGACCTATTATATTAATCAATCATTTTTTTTAACTATTATCTACCTATTAGAAACCTACATAACATAACATTAATATCTGACTAGGTTGAAAATTCGAAAGGCTCACGAATAGAAATATTTTACCTAGTAGGTATGAAGTAGTAGTAGGTATATTTACCTAGTATCATTTTATTTAAGTAGATAAAAACCTCTAATGTGTAGGTACTTACTTAATGCAAATTGCAAGAATCGTATCAAACAAAACAAGACTGTCGCTCTTGTGAATAACTCGACGGACACACACGCCGCACCGCACCGCACCGCACACCAACGCGAACGCGACGGCTCGCGCGCGGGCCGCGGCAGCAGCACCCGCCCACCCCTCGGCGTGACCCGCCCGCCTCTCGGCGTGACCCACCCCGCACCACGCCCGCCCACGGCGTCCGGCTCAGAAGGTGCACATCGTCGTTGTTGTCGGTCGCGCACGTATCGACCTACCTAGATATCGCGTTATTATACGTTACACTATTTCCCATCATCAGATCAGCCCAATGATACCATAATATTGCATTGCCTTCCATTTCTGACCTATGTTCAAAGTTTCAAGTCTCTAGCTCATCCGAAAGCTAGTTTAAATTGTTCGCAAACTTTGTGGAGCAACAAACAAACAAACACACAAGCAAACGAGAAAGCAACCTAATAAAAGCGTGTTAAAAACAACCTACCTACCTATAAGTTTCAAGTCTCTAGCTCATCGGGAAGCTAGGTAGGTAGGTTGTTTTTAACACGCTTAGGTAAGCCTAGTATAATATACTCTTTTCTAAAATTACGGACAAACAAATAAACGAACCTACTTATAAATATTAATAGTATAAATAAATAAATAAATAAACAAGAAAACGTCCATATGAAACATCATACATACATACATACACTCACGCCTGTTTCCCATGGGGGTAGGCAGAGACTATGGATCGCCACCTGCTACGATCCTTGCACACTTCTTTCGCTTCATTCATATCCATCAATCTTTTCATACATGCCCTGCGGTTTTTGTCACTGCGTACACCAGCCTTTTTTATAATAACCTCTATTTGGTCCGCGTAGGTTTTTCTGGGACGCCCTTTTCCATATGAAAACGTGTTAAAAAACCAACATTCCTTTTTGAACTTATCTTGTACTGTGGCAGTATCGTCTATCTGTCGCGAGTCAGACAGAGTCTGTCTCTGTCTGTCACATTACCTCTACACGTTGACCTTGAGATCGCCTTTATGCCTTAGGTATAAAGTTGGTTTTTGTAGTACAACTGTTACGTCTGACGTGCCGTCGTAGGTACAGTTAGACTGTCTTGAAATCGTGCGTGCATTTAGACGACACAATTTTAAGAATCTTATTACCGAGCGGGCTAGGCCGCACGATTTTAAGATTCTTACTGTCTTAGTCCGTTTACACCATGCTTAGTCTTGAAATCGCGTGCTTAAAATTGTGTAATGTAATTGAGCCTTAACCCAGGGTTGCCAGATGCCTAACTAGTCAAGGTGCCACTTGCGATGAAAAGATAGCCCAAAGTAGCCCAATTTGAAAAAAAAACAAAAAAAAACGTTTAAACGTGTCATGCTACTGTTTTATTACACTGGAATTACGATTATTTATATTATTATTTACCCCGTTTTCACTTTTTGTTTGATTGTTTGTTCACTTAGGCTGGCCCCAGACCTACCGGTTCCGTTTCTTTGCTTTGCTGTGCTACCTTGCTTGAAAGACCGCCGGCCAACCATGGTAATTTTTAATCTATCGCATTTTGGGACTAGACCAAATTGGCAAGATAGCCATTAGCTTGGTTTTATCAAATATCATCGCCTGGATTGCGAAGTAGGAAGCTTTTAGGCGATATGCCACCTTGAACATGGACTCCGATCGTTAAAAATAACTCGATCGCTTATTTATACAAGATGTTTGGTAAAGCCCTATAAAACTGAATATGGTAGATAGGGACCATAATAAAACTGAACAACTTTTACTATGGGACCAAATCTGAACTCGCGAAAAAAATGAACTGTTTCATACATTTTGATAATTTTGTTATTAATAATTTTTGTATAAAACAGCAGTTTTTTTTTAAAACGAAAACGAAAACTTCTCATCGCACCCCAGACGACGATATTTGATAACACCAAACTAATGGCTATCTTGCCAATGTGGTCAGGTCAAAATATGCGATAGATTGAAAATGAGCCTCTTGGCCGGCGGTCCATGGTAGAACAGCAAAGCAAAGAAATGGAACCGGTAGGTCTGGGGCCAGCCTTACTCACCCACCCCGTGCGCATAGAAAACTAGACTAGAGAACACATAGAGAAAACTATGTAAATTGATATCAATAAGTCGAAAAACGTGTCGCCCAACAGGCGATAAGTCGCCATTCCAGAATTATTAGTAGCCACGACCGCGACGGTCCCAAAGATAGCCCAATTGGCGATATGTCGCCCAATCTGTAGACCCTGACGTAACCTTGTAACGGCGGGCATCAAATATAATATATTTTTTCGATGTTAGAACAGCACAAATTTACGGTAAAGTGACCGAAAAAATTTTGTTTTAGTAAAACTTAACGTCGTTACAATGTTATGTCAGTGAAAAGTTTTTCTTTTTAAACACTAGGGATGTTACCCAAAAATCGAAAAATCGAAAGTTGAATGCAATGATTACTTGTGAAAGCTTGTGAAGGAATATTTTCACCATAAATTAATAATATAAGGTCCTTCATAATAGTGCACATAATTTTAAGGGGTCAATTTACTCATGCATACAAGATGTAGGTAGGAGAAAATATCTCACTGGGGTTGAATCTAGAGAATAGGAAGGATTCGCATCTTCATTCGATGAGTTTTGATGTCACGAGTGCCGCCGAGAGGGTCGACAGGGTCATAAAGAAAAGTTAGAACTTTTAGCAAATTAATCTTTTGTTTCGATCATTATGGATGATCGACGATGTAATCAAATCACTCTCATGGGCTTGTGATTCTTCGGAATACAATGGGAAAAAATATTTTTTTTCCTCAAACAATTTGATATTTCTTTGCGTTAAAATTAGTAATTATTGTTGTATGTTGTTGTTGCTAGTTAGATAGAGTAGGGAGGGGAGAGGGAAGGGAAGGGTCTGACTGAATTAGTGATGGGCCGAGACAAGGCCGACTCGAATACTAATTCGAATACCTTCTTGGTACTCGCATACTCGAGTACCGAAAATACAGTATTCGGATACAGAATGGGGAGGAATAGCGCAATTTCATCCCGATAGGTGGCGTCTGGTCTTTGGTACCCGGCCGCCTCAAAGAAAGTGTCAAAACATATGGGAATCTCTTGGAGTATTGCACTTTTTAATTTTATACTGAGAAAATGCCGCATTGTTATGCATGTAACTTGTAAAATATTGGAGTTCATCGATTTCCCAGTAACAAAAAAAATATTGGGCAAAAAAATATAAAAAAAAGATGCTTTTCCCTCGATTTTCTCCTTTGCTGAGCCTGAGAAACATTATAAATCAAAAGGAATGTTTCATGAATTTTGATGAAGCTTCGCCAAAATAAAACAACATTTGAATTATAACAGCTTTGTTCTTTAATATTTCAACCTCAGCAGTTTCTAACATATTTATAACTTGGATGAATTTGATAGGTATATCAAATATGGAATAAGCCCAATATTGGATTAGCGTATAGTTGGCAGACTCACCATGGAATTAGAAGGTTTTGACTAGGTCAAAAAATTGTTAATAAATAGTGATAAATAGTGAACTATAGCATATAAATAGTGATACTATGATTCAAAAGATATTTGAGTATCTTGGTGAGGCTGCAAACTTGACGTCAAGTTGGCAGACACCTTAAGAAATACAGTTCGTATCATTATGATTTATATGCCAAAATATTGTTAGAAAATAGTGAATCGTATACGCAAAATTTCAATAACATTGCTTCAATACAAGCCGAGATATTACGGTCTCTAAGTGGGCTGCTAACTTGACGTTTCAGGCGATAGCGATTCCAGAGAAACGGGTACAAGTTTTAAACAAATAAATATATCAAAAAATTGTTAGTGAAATTGTGATTCCTACAATATAAATAAAACAAAAATTCTTCATTGCTATTTTCTAAAAATCGAATGTTAACTTTTACATAATACTCTGAATAGGCTGTCGATCAATATTGAACTTTGCTCCACAGTAATAAGGTTCAAACTTTATTGCAATCGTGAGGTGAGTACTATCAAGCAAAAAAGTGAGATTTATATTTTTAGCTATGTCCTCCAATTATTATTACACTTGTTTTATTAATTAAGTGTTGGTATCAAACAATAACGATATTCATTATTAACCATCATAGCAATAGCGCCATCTCTCGGAAAAGATTGTCAATTTCTCAGTTATAATTTAACGTTAGGTACCTATTTATTTATGAGTTAGAATAAAGATATTATTATTATTATTTGGTGAGATTTATAGTAAAATGAGTATCAGTTGGTATGTGAGTAGGTACAGCTTGACCATAAAGAGTTGACAAAAATTGAGGGCGCCACTTTCTATGTAAACACGTCAAAATCACGAATAAATTGGCAACACTTACTAAAGGACATGTCCTAATTTGGGCCACGTCTATGTACACCACCCTCAAAGATGGAGAAAAATACAAATAATTTTATAGAATGCATGGTTAAATGGTTATTAATCAAAACAGATTAATATTTTTTACTTGAAATAAGACGTCAAATATGGCAACTCTCCGTTAAAAAGCCGCAGTGGGCGCATTCTGCCAGACAAATCTTTGAGTCATCGATTGCCATTTTTAACCATGGAAAGTATAGCGGTAGGTGCTTAGGGTGTTTCTACACGGTGCAAGTAGCCCGCGCAAGTCGAGCACTTGCGCAGGTTATATGCTCCGTGGAAACACGTAAAGCGGGTCCAGCTCCATAGCATTGTACACCCGCGCAAGTAACCCGTGCCTCAACGTGCGCAAGATACATGGACCGTGTAGCACAAGATGGTTAGAGCATTACTATCGCTTTGAAATAGGCGGTCTAGCTGCCTGTATTAATCAATATTTTACTTTCCACGGTTAAAATGTACTCTCTATGGCGATCGATGACTCAAAGATTTGTCTGGCAGAATGCGCCCATTGTCACTGTCATTGAGTTCTACCTACTCTGTGCTGTGGGTTGTTGTTAACACAGACGTATAAGAAGTTGTTAACACCTTCCGCCATGATGCTTTTTTATGCGTTTTTGCATTTTGTTTAATGTTCCTTCCAGAAAACAAAGCAATTTTAAAGAAATTGAATAATTAGAAACTGTTTATCGTGTCTTTATCTATTTTTTGGTATACTGTACAAAGACGTGGCCCAGACCTCATACATTTTTGGACATCACCTTTGTACTGAAAAAATTTAGTTCCATTTTATTTAATTTCAACTCTTTATGGTCAAACTGTAGGAAGTAATACAAGTAGAAAATATTAATAGTTTCTCCTGAATTAATAATATTGAATTAAGAGTAGGGTATTGACCATAGCCTACTAAAGAGTAGTCTTTATACAGTCGATCATCGCCTTTATTGTTGGCGCAAAAGCCACCGTTCGTAAAAATCATAAACTTAATATCCACTGGAATAGACGAACAGAGTTCACTTGGCTGCAAAACCAAAAGTGAGATGAGCCAGTGTTTGTAAATATGTAAACGTGTGCGTGAATTTAGAGATGCACTGAAGTGAAGTATCAGGATCGTGGAGAGATAAATTAAAGAGGTTGTTTCGTTGATCGTCGTGTATTCAGAGAGAGCCCAAAAAGTGCATTACAATTTAATATATAATAACTTAGAACTACGTCACTCTCGCGAGGTCGCGTATGTCATCGACCTACATACATACGCCGATGCACATACCTAAATACAAATTAAAACATTAAATTATAACTTATCTACTTACTATACTACATAACCCCCTTAGAAATTAAAAAAAAAATTAAAACACATTTTTTTTTGTTACAAACATAAATAGAAACTTCTTAATCTGACAGAACACAAACAAAATATGAATTTCAAAACAACTAAGTACAGAAGTCCATTTTAGGTTGTCGATAACCATAATGTATTATTGCTCTAATAAATAAAACACAAACAAGATTTTGAACAATTTTATTTAAATAATTTCTTAAGGTCTCCTTTGAGGCTCCCTGCTTATTTATTTATGACATTTATCCAGTTTAATTTAATCACTGGATTTACAGAAAACCTGGAAATAATTGTTATATTAGTACCTACTAAAGTTGGTATAATTTACCATTTGAAAACTGTCGGTAACAAGCAGCTTTAAATAAAACTATCTGTGTTCACAAAGACAAACTAAGTTATATTGGAAATCATCGACATGAGTATCGATATCGATAATTTTTGATCAATATCTACGCCTTATTTTCTCAAGTTCACGGACATAATATCTTTTTATCTAACACATAATGTTTAGAAATCAGCCTTTATTTAGGAAATAGGCGTTTAATAGCATCATATTAGTATATAACTTAGTGTGTTTGGGAATATATTCAACTAAAATATGAATTATGAAAATGGTAATAGTACAATCATATTTACCTGTGAAATGAGTGTTTATTTGGGTTATTGTCGTAAGTAACATTACAATCCAGTACTGAACACGACACCATTATTGATTTATATAGCTTTGAGAGCCAAACCGACCCGATCGCGATCAAAATTACAAAATAATCTTGTTGACGCTTTTCACCAAGGTGATAAACGATGATAAATGAAGTCAAACCAGGTTCAGCTGTCAGTTTTTTGTTACTCTTTCTCGCACATCGCATAAGCCGTAAGAATCGGTTTCTCACTCGCACCTTTGTCCGTCTACTTGAGCATAGCGAAAATTTTTTTAAGTCTATGGTAAAAATAGACAGTTGACGCAACGACTAAAAGTGTAAGGGTTGGCACGCTATGATTTGCCTTTTTGAATTTCAAAAATAATTAAGTAAAATAATACCTAATACATAAATAGGCACCTAACGTTAAATTATAACTGAGAAATTGACAATCTTTTCCGAGAGATGGCGCTATTGCTATGATTGTTAATAATGAATATCGCTATTGTTTGATACCAACATTTAATTAATAAAACAAGTGTAATAATAATTCGAGGATATGGGTAAAAATATAAATCTCACTTTTTTGCTTGATAGTACTCACCTCATGATTGCAATAAAGTTTGAACCTTATTACTGTGGAGCAAAGTTCAATATTGATCGACAGCCTATTCAGAGTATTATGTAAAAGTTAACATTCGATTTTTAGAAAATAGCAATGAAGAATTCTTGTTTTATTTATATCGTAGGAATCACAATTTCACTAACAATTTTTTGATATATTTATTTGTTTAAAACTTGTACCCGTTTCTCTGGAATCGCTATTGCCTGAAACGTCAAGTTAGCAGCCCACTTAGAGACCGTAATATCTCGGCTTGTATTGAAGCAATGTTATTGAAATTTTGCGTATACGATTCACTATTTTCTAACAATATTTTGGCATATAAATCATAATGATACGAACTGTATTTCTTAAGGTGTCTGCCAACTTGACGTCAAGTTTGCAGCCTCACCAAGATACTCAAATATCTTTTGAATCATAGTATCACTATTTATATGCTATAGTTCACTATTTATCACTATTTATTAACAATTTTTTGACCCAGTCAAAACCTTCTAATTCCATGGTGAGTCTGCCAACTATACGCTAATCAATATTGGGGCCAAACAGAGAATTAATAGAATTTAATATGCCAGAGTCATTCAAGAAACTTAGAATAATAAAATAAATATGATAAAACGGTTCGTGTAATTTTGGATGGTACAGAAATTCCAGTACAGAAACCTGAAATTACTATTGCACAGAAGGCATCATGAGGCAACTATAAACACGAAAATTCACACTCAGTTGCTTTGTTAAAATTTAAATCATATGCTTCTAATCTGAAATAAAAAGATTACTAGTAAATCTTACACGAAATTTAAAGAAATGTAATGCTTGTTAGCAATTTTTTGTAAGTTGCTATAAACTTTCTTGCCTGTTGTTTTGGCTTTTCTTTTCCGTAATTCTTCTTTTATCTGAGCTAAAGTTAGCATAGAATACATTGTTTGTCCGTAAAACCGAAAAAATATAATCTAAGAAAGTAAAATCACGTAATACACAGTCAAGACAATATAAGCTCAAACTGACAATGGGTCCAAAGACTGAAGCGCCATCTGTAATTCACTTTGCCTTCGCCTCCCCATTGGATCCTAGTTGGGGAATTTAAGGGTTGCCTCCCTAGCCAACCAAGGCTATACAGGGTCATTTTTGGACCCCTTTTCAAACTTTGTCAGGTCATTCTATAACAGCAGTACAATCAATTTATGAAGTATAACAAAAATATTTTTTTTACATTTTTACTCCAAACTTTTCCCTACACAAATTGAAATTGTTGTCACCGTTTGCGCGTTGCACGGTCGACCCGCGGGCTGATTATCTAATTAAAAACCACCTAGCGACTGGTTGGAGTTCACAGACGATCGTGATCCATTGCTAATTCTTTTTAGGTTAAAAAAAAACATACCAAAGAAAAGTGGCAGTGTATGTCAAATGCAACCGGTCGCTAAATAGTTTCTTTTTAGATAATCAGGGTGCCGCGCGAGCCCCCCTCCCGCCACTCGCCTTCTCCCTCTCGCGTCCCGTTCGTGACGGTGAGCGTGCGCGAGTGGTTGAAAACTGTGAATTTAAAAAGAAATAATTTATAATTATCTCACCTAATTTTTTTTTATTACTTCCTTGAACTATTATTTGATTTTGTAAAGGGGTCGCAAAATTATTAGCGTATAGTTGGCAGACTCACCATGGAATTAGAAGGTTTTGACTAGGTCAAAAAATTGTTAATAAATAGTGATAAATAGTGAACTATAGCATATAAATAGTGATACTATGATTCAAAAGATATTTGAGTATCTTGGTGAGGCTGCAAACTTGACGTCAAGTTGGCAGACACCTTAAGAAATACAGTTCGTATCATTATGATTTATATGCCAAAAAATTGTTAGAAAATAGTGAATCGTATACGCAAAATTTCAATAACATTGCTTCAATACAAGCCGAGATATTACGGTCTCTAAGTGGGCTGCCAACTTGACGTTTCAGGCAATAGCGATTCCAGAGAAACGGGTACAAGTTTTAAACAAATAAATATATCAAAAAATTGTTAGTGAAATTGTGATTTCTACGATATAAATAAAACAAGAATTCTTCATTGCTATTTTCTAAAAATCGAATGTTAACTTTTACATAATGCTCTGAATAGGATGTCCATCAATATTGAACTTTGCTCCACAGGAATAAGGTTCCAACTTTATTGCAATCATGAGGTGAGTACTATCAAGCAAAAAAGTGAGATTTATATTTTTAGCCATGTCCTCCAAGTATTATTACACTTGTTTTATTAATTAAATGTTGGTATCAAACAATAACGATATTCATTAATAACAACCATAGCAATAGCGCCATCTCTCGGAAAAGATTGTCAATTTCTCAGTTATAATTTAACGTTAGGTACCTATTTATGTATGAGTTAGAATAAAGATATTATTATTATTATCTGGTGAGATTTATAGTAAAATGAGTATCAGTTGGTATGTGAGTAGGTAGGAAGTAATATAAGTAGAAAATATTAATAGTTTCTCCTGAATTAATAATATTGGATTAAGAGTAGGGTATTAACCACAGCCTATTAAAGAGTAGTCTTTATACAGTCGATCATCGCCTTTATTGTTGGCGCAAAAGCCACCGTTCGTAAAAATAGACAGTTGACGCAACGACTAAAAGTGGTTGGCACGCTATGATTTGCCTTTTTGAATTTCAAAAATAAATAAGTAAAATAATACCTAATACATATATAGGCACCAAACTTTAAATTATAACTGAGAAATTGACAATCTTTTCCGAGAGATGGCGCTATTGTAATGAATATTATTGTTATTAATGAATATCGTTATTGTTTGGATACCAACATTTAATTAATAAAGCAAGTGTAATAATAATTCGAGGATATGGCTAAAAATATAAATCTCACTTTTTTGCTTGATAGTACTCACCTCATGATTGCAATAAAGTTGGAACCTTATTCCTGTGGAGCAAAGTTCAATATTGATCGACATCCTATTCAGAGTATTATGTAAAAGTTAACATTAGATTTTTAGAAAATAGCAATGAAGAATTCTTGTTTTATTTATATCGTAGGAATCACAATTTCACTAACAATTTTTTGATATATTTATTTGTTTAAAACTTGTACCCGTTTCTCTGGAATCGCTATTGCCTGAAACGTCAAGTTGGCAGCCCACTTAGAGACCGTAATATCTCGGCTTGTATTGAAGCAATGTTATTGAAATTTTGCGTATACGATTCACTATTTTCTAACAATTTTTTGGCATATAAATCATAATGATACGAACTGTATTTCTTAAGGTGTCTGCCAACTTGACGTCAAGTTTGCAGCCTCACCAAGATACTCAAATATCTTTTGAATCATAGTATCACTATTTATATGCTATAGTTCACTATTTATCACTATTTATTAACAATTTTTTGACCTAGTCAAAACCTTCTAATTCCATGGTGAGTCTGCCAACTATACGCTAATGCAAAATTACCCTGTATAGGTAAGGCAAATGAAACTTTGGTCATACAGCCAAGTCTTCAGTCATATTTCTTCTTTAGTTTGCATTTATGCGGGTGTATTACTACCGGCACGTAATTTGGCAAGACAAAGATGAGACAAAAGATGCGCAGCAGCTACAAACATTAAACTCGGTGCATCTTCTGTCTCATCTTTGTTTTGCCAAGTTATATGCCAGCAGTCCAGCACCTATTTCACATAAGTAGCCCCTAGATGATCAAGCATGGCTTGTCAATAATTTACATTGCATTACAACCACCACTACCATTTGAGTTCGTACTAAAAATCCAAGATGGGGGCCAACTTTTTTGTTTTTAGGCCGATTTCAATGAAACTAGGTTTTTGGTACTATTTTGTCAAGAAAATAACAAAACAATTTTTAAAATATTAAAAATCCAAGATGGCGGCCAACTTTTTTGTTAATGGGCCGATTTTAAAGAAACTCGGTTATGTTACTACTTTGACAAAAAATTAACAATGAAATGTTGAAAATATTAATAAATTCAATATGGCAGCCGACTCTTTTATTTGTAGGCCGATTTCTCAATTTTTCGATTTCGATGATGATGATATGTATTGTTACTATTTAAAGTAGTTAGTACCAAAACCAGAGTTTTATCAAAATCGGACCACGAACAAAAAAATAGGCCGACATCTTAATTTTTTTAATATTTTCAATATTGCCTCGTTATTTTCTTGTCAAAATAGGACCAAAAACCGAGTTTTATCGAAATTGGCCCAAAAACAGAAAAGTTGACCGCCATCTTGGATTTTTCAATATTTTCAATACCTATTGCGTTGTTATTTTCTTGTCAAAATAGTACAAAAAACCGAGTTTCATAGAAATAGGCCCACAAATAAAAGGGTTGGCTGCCATATTGGATTTTTCATTATTTTCAACATTTCGATGTTATTTTTTTGTCAAAATCGTAATAAAACCGAGTTTCATCGAAATCGGCCCACAAACAATAAACTTGACCGCCATCTTTTATAGTACAGAGTTCTAGTGGCCTTTTCCCGGCTTCATCATCAAACCATTTCATATCATATCAGAGTACTCATCAAAACCTATTTTAATAGTGAAAACACATTGTTTAATCTATGTACATACAATAATGTTATTGTCAAGTACTGGTGACAACCATAATCAGTGAAATCACGTACTAATTGGGGCATAGTGTGATCGCTACATCCAATTTAGCTTCCTAGATTGGATCCCCAGTAAGGAAGCTAAATCGGCGTATGTAATCGAGGCTTTAATCGGCGTATGTAATCGAGGCTTTAATCGGCGTATGTAATCGAGGCTTTAATCGGCGTATGTAATCGAGGCTTTAACCGACAATGACATTATAACTTTTTAATTTACGTTCCGTTCCCCCGTATCTCAATACCGGTTTTTAAAATCGACGAGTTATGGCTTTCCGGTTTTTATTTTCTCTGCGTGTAATGAAAAATTTTATAAGATAACTGTGTTATTCAGAGTGCGTTAGTTAAACCAGGGCCAAAGTTAACATGGCGTTAGACTGCGGACTAACGCCATTTTAGCGCAAATCGTATTCAGAGTGACAGTTTAAAGTTTAGTCCCACCGTTTAAGGATTAAAAGATGCATTGTTTACAAGCATTAAACCAGGTTTTGTTAGAACAGTTTTGCACCCGTTTTGTGAGACATCTCTGAATAACACAGTAAGAGTTTTAGGGCAACACTCATTTCTATTGTTTCATGATTTCGTATCGTTTTGCTTTCGTGCATGAATTTAAGATTCATTTCGAATGATTCAAAAATGCGTCCCCTGGACTCGAATACTAATTCGATTTTTTTTAACCAACACCAAAATACTCGAATACCAAAAATAGCGCTGATTCTTGGTGACAAATTCCGACAAACTAACGGCTACACACTCGAGTTATCAGATTTTCGCTCCCACCTTCCTTTCTCAAGATCCAGGTAGAAAAGTCTCCACAGCGTATCCCACATATCTCCTAAACGCAAGACCGACAAACTCTGGTTTTTGGCGACAAAATCCGACAAATTACCGGCTACACATACGAGTAATCAGATTTTCGCTACGACCTTCCGTTTTCGAGATCTGTGTGGCCCAGCTGTAGTCCGGCACGTCCATAGGTCTTGTAAAATTCGGTCTTTTTAACTTCGGTATTGTAATGCATACCCGCTCTAAGCCGTGGAGTATGAAGCAAGGACAGGCTAGGCGCACTCCGCGCTTTAGGTACAAAGCTACAAGTAGGTAGCGGGTCCGTCCGGACGGACTAATTTCAGAGGGCTACCGCGTGCCGGCTGGGTCGCACATTAGCAGTTCGATTTCGATAGTATGCCTTAATACGAATAAAAAGGATCCGAACCTCACGTTTTTCACTCTTCCAAAAGTTCCAAACGACATCAAAACGTAAGAAGTGCTTGTCTACTAGGTACCTAGTTAGTAACTAGTATCCGTTTATTCTTAGGTATTTACTTGTCTTATTTGCTAAACAATCTTCGCCCAACTATTGATTGAAATAATAATTTATAGATTAGGTAGGTACTTACTTACCTACCTACTTTCGAAATAAAATTAATTATAATTACAATTTCATTTCGTGATAAAGCCAATTGCTTTAAAGCCAGCATGTATAGTCTGATGTGGCGTTGACTGTACCTAGCCTATGTTTTTTTAAACGTATTTTAACTACACATAATTTCACAAACACATAAACTACCAGTTATTTAATTATTATTTAAAAGAAGAAACCCTGAAGTCGTTAGAAGTGATAAGAGGTACGCGATAGAAAGAGAGGCAACTTCTAGGTGAATATAACTGTAGGCAAGAGAGCGGCGTGCAACCTGAATTGCACTTTATTGGGTATGGAATAGAGTCGTTATTTATTTAAATGACTTTGCGGAGTGGATCTTCTGTACTTGTACTATTATGTATTCTGTGGCAAGGACTGGAACCGCTTACCGTTAGGCGACGTCTACACACACAGTAAATACTGAAATCCATCAGTATTTAATCAGGGGCATATTTCACAAAGATTAGTAAATTAACTACAATAATTTACCATTGTTGTTATTAGGGTAGAATTACGTTTTAGAATTAATAAGAAACCTAATTCTACCCCAATTACAACAATGGTGAATTATTGTAGTTAATTTACTAATCTTTTGTGAAATACGCCCCTGATTAAATACTGATGGATTTCAGTATTTACTGTGTGTAGGCGTCGCCATAAATCAATTGTATTTAAAATGTTATTGCAATTTATTAAGAGTTCGTGTGATGTATTACTAACCCTAGTTTTTATAGTGATCATTGTTACTAACACTAATATGCTGCCTGAAATAAAGAATTTAATAATAATAATAAAGGGGTTTTGATTGGGTATTTCATAGACTTGTTTTCAAAAACCCTATCAATACGGTAAGCATATCGTCGTCTAACCATATCGAAAGGGACACGCACGACACCAGTGGTGTGGCAAAGTGGTGACGACTGGGACATTGGTTCATACATGTTCAATGGGTTCATAGTTCCTTATGGCGACTTTTTATATGCCACATGCCACACTAACGCCGCTCTCCCGCAAAAAACCGTGTAAATAGGTACACACTTTATTAAAAATCCAAGCTTATATAGTCGCCTCGCAAAATACAAACTTAGTGACAGATAATTGTTTGCAGTTTTGGTGGTGAAAAAAGCTAGAAACGGCATCGTTTTGTTTTTGGTCGAGAAAATCCACAATAGGCTATTTTACACCATGTATAATAAAGTATAAAAATGCATATTTAAGATAGATTTCATAAATAGTAAACGAGAAACGTCGATATTTATTCATAAAAATGCAATATAAATTTTATAATTCAATTTTAAAAATCGTATTTTTTAATCTATTCTTCAAATGTTCAAAACGCCTTTCGCCATTTTGGATTACGGTGTGACGTCACTCCAATTAAACATGACAGCTCTTTTCGCATTCGTATTGTTTACTAACAGAATGACGTCACGAGCATAAACAAAATGGTGGCTAGTGATTTCGCGCGAAAATTCAAAATCAAAAATATTAAAATCGTGTTTTAGGGCATTTAATGGTTTTATAAAATTAAAATAAAAATTTCGCTGGTTTATTACGACCTCAAGATTAATTTAAAGCAGTTTTCAAAAAATGGTGTAATACCCTATTAATTATTTGTCATTAAGTTTGTGTGTTTTTGTAAATAACTATTGTTATTTTGGAATGGGACCATAAGCACAGCACAGAATATATAATAACCATAAGCTTGGATTTTTAACAAATGAGGGCTTTTCAAAATGGCAAAAACCTTAGAGTAAGACGGGCTTCTACAGAAAGAGAAGCCATACGAAGCGTTTCCCCTCTGCCGAAGTACAAGCCCAAATGGGCATACGCGTTAGTAAAACCAGTTGCGCCCGGATTTCTTTCTAGACCGAGTCCAGTCGCGCATGTGAACGCTGCTCTGTTTAAAATGTCGATTTGATGAGGTTTTTGCTGTTAACAGAGGTCTCGAACATCAAGTATACAAAAAGATGGTGTTACATTTCACATGAAAGTAAATTTGTATCATATTATTGCTATTTGTTTACATTAAAACATTAAATTCGTATATTTTATTCTTGATTAGTTGTCAGATTTGTTCAGTGACATCGGGTCTGCTAGTCCATGGCTCGTCCGTACAAATTTCAGATCTGTCGCTAGATAAATCCGAGTTCTCGCCGATGGGCAACTTAGTGATGTTACCGTTAAATAATGTTTGTCGATAAAGTGTTGGTCAATCTGGCCCTGATTCTGCGCCAAATTCATTTGCGAAATTTTTGCATGATTTGCTCTGCACTGATGTGATCGCGACAGATATCGCGAAATAAATGTCGAAATAGTAGATTATACAACAAGTGAATAAAAAGAGAATTTAGTTCGAGGGACTAACGGCCGTCTCTCGAGCAAGATAATTAGGCGCATGATAGCTGTATGACAGCTAAGTTCATGACACCGTTTTAATTTGGTCGAGTTGTAGTTAGGAAAGACTTATGCGATTCTTATCCAAGCTGAATACTGACCGTAAGTAGTACTGTTAAATAAACTATATTCAAATTAAAGCAAATAACACTGCTAAGAGCTGAATAGTAGCCGAAGATTCAGCATCGCTCTGTATAACTTAAAATCGCTTATTATTCACTCTTATGGTTGAATTAAACGCACTTTTTAGAGTGGCGATGGTAAAAAAGCAATTATTCAATGATGTAACTGTGATCAACGTTAAGACGGGGAGCGATCACCGATTGTTGTAAATTCAAATTGTTGGGTGTGCAGATGGCAGTACTGTCATGGAGCGATGTTCAGTGTCAGCAGCCTGAGCCCAACTTCCCTGGGTACACATTAGTCCCAACCCAATCACCTACACTCTCGAGCTTTTTGTATAAAGCTCGAGCGTATAAAAATGACCTCTTTGTTGTTATTCACCCCATCGTAAAATGATTGAGTTTGTAATCTTTATTCCTTTTTCCGTATCGATATTGCTGCATCGACAGTTGAGCCCAGCCCTTTATGTCAAAAACCTGTCATATTTTGATGTGTGACTCATCCGTACACAAATTTTTGCTGTTTTGTTTTATTTTTTATGTGTGAGTGTCGTCATTACAGTGTAGTTTTTGTATGTGGGTATGCGGAACTGCACTTGTGTGCATTTCCCCCCCCCGCAAAAAATGCCAGAATAATTTGAATAGAGTAATATCGCTAAGGCTTCTCCCTTCGTGACAAACGAAGCCTTTTGTTGCTCGAAGGCAAAAACTGTTAGTCCAATCAACGGGGCTTATGCAACCCGAATAATTCTCCCGTCCATGAAATTTGGCATGTGATGAAGTTAGGTAATACAGATTACAGATGAACAATAATCCAATAAATTTTGTTACGAGAAGTTAGGTATTTTTACCTAAACATGAAAATCGCTTATATCTCTCTGTGAATATTTCCTCGGGCTAAAATACTTTCTGTATACGTACTTATGTATTAGTTAGAATAAGGATATAAAGAAATCCAATATTTTTTCGATTTCAGAGATACCCCAAATTTAAATTTCAATATTTTTCAATATATCTTCTGTTGAAAAAATTATTTGCTTATTATTATTTTTTTATATGTTTTTATACCTTTAATATATAGCTTTGTTCAGTAAGCCAATAAATTTTCTTCTTTAATCATATTTTACATAAACTTATAAAAATGGACCGACTATTTTTTCACATTACCTTTACCTCTCTTTAGACCAAAAAATAAAAAAATATTATTAAAGAATAAAATTTATTGGCTTACTGAACAAAGCTATATATTAAAGGTATAAAAACATATTAAAAAATAATAATCAGCAAATAAATTTTTCAACAGAAGGTATATTAAAAAATATTAAAATTTAAATTTGGGGTATCTCTGAAATCGAAAAAATATTGGATTTCTTTACATACTTATTCTAATTAATACATAAGTACGTATACAGAAAGTATTTTAGCCCGAGGAAATATTCACAGAGAGATATAAGCGATTTCCATGGTTAGGTAAAAATACCTAACTTCTCATAACAAAATTTATTGGATTATTGTTCATTTGTAATCTGTATTACCTAATTTCATCACATGCCAAATTTCATAGACGGGAGAATTATTCGGAAGTCGCCATACAACAAATATCCTCATTGATTGGACTATGTAGGCTCGATAGATGGCGTTGATAAAAATGTATGTGTCAATGTGTTTTTTTTACTAAGCTTCGGAGAGTACTCATGTAGGCAGGCAGCCAGCGAGCGCTTACTTGCCTCTTTGGTGCAGGTCGTTTATTTTTAAAAGCCAATTTTGACACTTCTCTTTACATCAACGTCATCTAGTGAGACAAATAGTTACTATTTTTATTTTTTTAATGTGACTTTGAAAAGCCCTTGTGTCTTAAACGGCATTTTTGTGGGAGTGGCGCTAGTGTTGCTTATAAAGTCGCCTCTACATTTACAATTAATTTAATAAGGATATCATCCACGTTTCATACATTTTTGGTACAAATATGAAAGTGCCGGCCAAAAGACAAAAGTGCTTTATTCTGATAGATTTTTTTTATTATGGCACCGAAGCTGTAGCACCGCTTCACATTTGCGTCAAAATGTATGAAAAGACAGACTTTTTGAACTCAATTAAAATGAAGTGCAGCGGTGCTACAGCTTCGGTGCCATAATAAGAAATGCTTAGGCGGACAAAATCTATCAGAATAAACCACTTTTGCTTTTGGCCGGCACTTTCACATTTGGACCAAAATGGATATGTATTTGTAAAATTTCCACGTGGGGACAAGTGGGAATTCCAAAACCTGGATATCAAACAGGCTGAAATAATAGACGTCGGAACAGAAAATAAATTCTTTATTAATAATTTCAATAATATCCAATTTAATCAGATTAACATAAACGTTTGTCCCAAAAAATAAAACATAAAAAAAAATATACACTGAACAGTAAGGAGGATTATTATCTGTACTGAGATCGTAATATACATCACATTTATAATATGTCACTATTTAAACGTACTGCTTTTATGTCCTTGGGCCACGTCTTTTGGCCGTTAAAAACAAATTGTAGTATTGCCACACGCCCTTACACCAAAAGTTGCCAAGCGTGAAAATTCCTCAACATTTTTGCACCTGGCAACTGAACAATTAAAAAAGAGGGTGTAAGCTGCCTCCATATAAAAATGGTCTAAAACATTTTTTTACTATACAATAACTACTTATCTATTTATTTACAATAATACACTGTGCTTGAGGTAATTTTTTTAATATCTTTTGTACTGATTTTTTTCTGTCTACAATAATATATAAATGTCTAATAATATCATATCGTGTCGAATTTATATTTCCGTATTTATCTACTATTTTTACGTACAATTGTTACGTATATTGCTATTCCTTATATATGTAATAACTATATTTTATCATAATTATTATTATAACAATTTTCGTTTATTGGCACGTCACTGACTTGAAATATGCAGTTGTATGAACTCGTTTTTAGTATCTATATAATCTACCTTTGTTCACTGTCACGCATAACGCTCCGTCATGCAGATTTTAGTAATGCGCGTAGATGCGTTGGGTCTGTTACACCATTCGTGATTTCTGTACATACTTGGCACTTCATGTACAACTTTAAAATCTGCAAGCATGCATGATGACAGTTTAAGATCCTCTTTAAATACCCAAAATATACCTAATTTGCGTTAAGAATAACTATATCAATAGATATATAAATCAAACGCAATATATAATACTGCAACTTTTCTCGGTGAGAAAAAAATGCTTAAATTAATACAAGTACCAAAAAATCAGTAACGAACTGAAAATTCAATTTATTGATTAAATAATTTACACAAGGTTAATATTATTGGGTTCAAAAATAATAAAGTTTATAAATAGAGAGAAATAAAATAATAATATAAAAAAATACTGAACATTTCCATCTTAATTACTTATCTTGATAAATAATGTTGTGACTCGTATAAAAACATAATATACTTAAAAACTGCTTCATACAACCGACATAAACTACGACTAGTTATATATATATAGCTTTCCGCTATATTTGACACATGTCAAAAGCCTTTAGGCGCAATTGGTCCAATTCGCGATTGGTCCAATGTTAAAAATAATGTCCAATTCGCAGTTGGTCCAATTTGCAATTGGTCCAATTTGCAATTGGTCCAATTCGCAGTTGGTCCAATTCGCAGTTGGTCCAATTCGCGGTTGGTCCAATTCGCAGTTGGTCCAATTCGCAGTTAGTCCAATTCGCAGTTGGTCCAATTATAGTGTATTAAGTTTTTGTATACTTATGTTTAAATACATATTTACTAACTTATATATTCATATATTTTTGCAACTTATGAGTGCATTAATCGGTTGCGATACCTAATTAGTCACGATTACAATTTAATGTGTTATTTTGTTTAATTTTGGAAATACACTTTATTTGGACCAATCGCGAATTGGACCAACCGCGAATTGGACCAACTGCGAATTGGACCAACTGCGATTTGGACCAATTGCGAATTGGACCAACCGCAAATAAAGTGAATTGGACCAATCGCGAATTGGACCAATTGCGCCTAAAGGGTCAAAAGTACTTCAATCCCAAATATGGGTATTAAATCTAAAATAAGCAATTGGTAGCTAAGTACTAAATTGTTATGGAGAAAATATCAATACTAACTTTTACTTTTAAGCCTAAAAATAATGAAAATAAGTCAAATATATTGGCAGTATTTTTGTTTTTAAAACTATATTTTAGCTGCCATATTGAATACCTACTATATAAATAAAACTTTGCGTTACAAATAAATTTAAGCACGTTAGAAATGGTTAAGAACTAAAAAAATAAGCTATGCAAAATAATGAATCAAAAAATATATTTTAATATTATACTTTTTATCACGGGATGGTAACAAAATATACCATTAATTATAGTACCATGTACTTTGTTATACGAAAAAAATCTATAAATAAATTGTCATATTTATGTTAAAATGAAGTAACAATAATAATTAAAATAATATCATACGCATTTTATGCTTACTTAATATTGCAAAAAATATGGCCTGCGACGAAATAATCGCCATATTTAACAATGGGTAACTATTTTGACTATGGCACTAATATCTAGTTCTTAAGAACGATAGCATACGTTAAAATTTCAACATTAAAACATGTTCATAATATGGATTAACACATTCCTATAGGAATACAATTATGTTCAGAATTATTGCATTCGAATGTTCATAATATTATTATGGTTTTCTTAACACATTCCTATAGGAAAGACAATTATGTTCAGAGTTATTGCATTTGACGTTGGCAGTTCGAATTTTATCATATTAATAAAATATTGACATTAAAAACAGCTGTTATAAACATTTTTAACCAAATATTAACATTTAAAATGTATGTTTAGATGATAATGTGTTAAACATAGAAAAGACAATTATGTTCAGAATTATTGCATTTGACGTTGGCAATTCAAATTTTGTCATATTAAAACAATATTGACATTAACAGCTGTTATCAACATTTTTAACCAAATATTAACAGTTAAAATGTTAAGCTAAGCCTATATCTCAGACACACAGTGCCATAACAAAATTAATAACGTATTATTGTCACAAATACCTTATTTGGCGCTTGCCTTCTCCAAAAAGTCCATTTTCAACCTTAACTCGATCAAAAACAGTTGCTTTTGCAATGAAAATATCTCTTCCTTCTGTCTCAGTTCCATGTTAAGGATTTTCATTTTCGCTTCGTGCTCCCATATAGCATGTTGCCTTTTCGCGGAGAAATATAGTCTTTCTTCTTCAGTGGCCGTACCACAGTCGTGTTTAATACCATCATCCATTTTGTCGTCCATTTTTTCGTGACCGTTTCTTTCGTTCAAGTGGCTTAAATTTAAGGGTGTGTTGGACAATTCGTTTAGTTTTTGCAGTAAGTTTTGTTGTATTCTCGCTTGTTCGATCGCTTGTAAAGGGTTCGGTAGGATTGGGATGTGGGGTATCGCGAGGGGGTTAGGGAGGGGTTTAAGGGGGGGTGTAGGGGATGGTTGGGGTATTATTTGGACTTGGGGCTCTAGTACGTTGGGCATCGTGTCGTCGCTATCGTTCGTGCTTGACAGTCGGCCGTTGGACATCTAAGAAGGAATTTAGATATTGTTAGATCGTATTCTTTTTTGTGTGGAAGATATTATTAATATTGTTGTTTGTGTATCCATTATAATGGACTTCCACCAGGGGCCGTACTAGCTAACGCTCCGAACTTCGGCAAGTCTGCCGGGCTTCAAATTATAACAGATATTTCGAGCCAAATTAGACCAAAATGACGAACCTGTATTCATGATGCCACACGAACATCAATATCTTCCAAATAACTTCGATTCGGCAAATAGTACAATTCCTTACTTCGATTTATCTGTTTTAAGTTGAAGCCTGGCAGACACCTGTCGAAGTTAGAAAAGTTAGCCGGTAGGGCTACAGGCCTTCAGAAAATCTATGAAGTTCCATTAAGTTTCTAAATAACTATGTGGTCCTACCTATAGGTAACATATAAATATAAGCATCTGAATCCTCAATACTATTTTATGGCAACGATGGCTTCTTAAAGCTGAACATGTCATAATCAGAGGTCTTAATCTGCTGGTCATTCTAGGTCCACATTTAAATAACGTGATTGGGGCCCTCTTAATAAACTGACAACATTTCAAAATTGTTGTCATGTGTTTTTATTTAGTTATTTAGAAATTACTGATGAAAACAAGAGACATATATTTTTTTATTTTCCTATTTTTTTTATTTTTTGTCATCGTAATATTAATTTGAAAACTTATTCATTCTAAAAGAGCGTAAGTGCAGTTTAAAGGATTTTTGGCGGACTTTCCTTTGGCCATATGGATAAAAAAAATACAATTTGACGAGTTTGACGTCAACTTGTCAACCTAACCTATGGACGCTAATGACGTTTGTTTGTCTATGTTTTGCTCGAGGTTGTTTTCTTTTATTGTCGCTATTTTTACCTTATTTACCCAAAAAATGAAAACATGTCAATTGTATTATGACATTTATGACAGTGGAGGGAGGGCTACTATGTATTGACTTTGTTTAATACCTCAAAATAACACGGAATTAAAAAGAGGGCCCAAAACATGTCACTTAGGCGGGCCCGGGATGACCGGAAGATTTCGATGTATGTTCTTAATAAACTCACATTGACCGGCAGACAGTCATCGTCGTTGACGCTATGCGCGCCCTCTACACTGGTGGTCGCTTCTCCTTCCTCTTCTATAACAACATACATGTGATCTAGATCATATTATGATTATATCATAGGGTAAGTCTTCACTTATCCTACAGAAATCGGACAGACAGACCTGTCTACTTTATTTTCTCTTTTACCCAAGGTTGCTTGGAAGAGATTGCTATGTAGCAATAAGCTCACCTATTGTATGTTTCTGCTTTTATTATTTGTCTACACTAGATAGACAGTCGAAGCAACGAATGCGTCGAAAATAATATCACCCAACAGTTGGTTGACCAAAACACGCACACATTGTAAGATTTGTAAGTAGTGTTACCCGGCCATAGTTTTTATTACAATACTCTTTGGACGTGATGATGCCAAAAATGCACACCAACCTAAAAAAGTTGGCCTGTTTTGTTTATTACGTCAAAAGCGCAACACTCTATCTAGACATATAAATAATCTTAAGTTTTTGTTTCTGTTTGTATCTTTTTTTTTCGTGTGCAAATAAAGTCTTTATTATAAGTTATTGCTAGGTATATTATGTGTTTACCTTTGACGTCTAAAGGGTGTATGCTCTGCCACAGCATGCCGTCCAATATGCCCGCCTCTGTCGGGGGTGGCTGGAATTACAACAGAAAATATTTCTGAACCGATACTCCAGCCAACTTGATTTATATCTAGTTCATATGAACATATGCATCATATGAACAACATTAAAACATGTTCATAATATGGCTTTCTTAACACATTCTTATAGGAAAGACGACCTATGTTCAGACTTATTGCATTTGACGTTGGCAACGAATTTTGAAAAAGGAATGATATTTGTAAACAAAACATACTTTTCTCTCTTAACTGTTCCATAAATACGTTGAGTTCACCATTAGAATATTATCATCTATCAGTAAAACTCGATCATCTACCAATAACATGCCTATATTTATAAAACGTTAAACTTTTTGGTTTTTTTACACACATTCTTTCCGCATCATATGATTTTGTTTCATAGAGTTGTCCGTAGAGGTTGTTACTTGGCAGTAATTAGTTTGCACTTCTTTCTTCTTGTAGTTCTGGTACCACATCTTGACCTTGTTTGAGGTGAGTTCGAGTTGAGTTTGAGTTGAGCTCGGGTCGTGTGTTATCGTCTGAACGCAGCCTTAGTTACTAACCTGTGTATCGTACGCGCGCATCTTTCACTTCTTGTAGTTCTCTCTTGTACCACATCTTGACCTTGTTTGAGGTGAGTTCGGGCTGAGTTGAGTTCGGGTTGAGCTCGGGTCGTATGTTATCGTCTAAATGCAGCCTCACAGTTACTAACCTGAATATCGTGCGCGCGCATCTTGCACTTCTTGTAGTTCTCGTACCACATCTTGACCTTGTTTGAGTTGAGTTCGGGTTGAGTTCGGGTCGTGTGTTATCGTCTGCCCGGAGCCCCATAGTTACTAACCTGAGTATCGTGCGCACGCATCTTGCACTTCTTCTTGTAGTTCTCGTACCACATCTTGAAATTGTTTGAGTTGAGTTCGGGTCGTGTGTTATCGTCTGCCCGGAGCCCCATAGTTACTAACCTGAGTATCGTGCGCACGCATCTTGCACTTCTTCTTGTAGTTCTCGTACCACATCTTGACCTGCGCGGGCGTGCGCGGCCGTTCGCCGCCGCACCGTTTGTTCACCTCCTCGCAGATGGTAGACCACACCAGCTAGACAATATTAGATAACACCTATAGTCATAGTCATATATAATACGTCAGAAATGGGCCCTGGGCCTGATTCCACGAAAAGTTTTATCAAAATTGTGTATTAGAAATACAATATTAAATCAAATTCACCGCGGCGCGGCGCCACTTTCGGTCAGGAAAGAGCCTCAGCAAACTCAGACGGGGCGAAAGTTAAAAAGTAATTTTAACGGCTATGTACTTTCCGAAATGGATTAAGAGCTAGCCCCGGAAAAAGGTATACAATTTACAGAGCGACGAAACCTATCTCGTTATTATATCTGGCGACGCCCTTGGACCCATTCGTTTTCGATATTCTACCAGTAGAAATGACGTGAGAGAGAGAAACATCAAAATTAAATGACTGACAATCAATGACATTATAACTCTTTAATTTACGTTCCGTTCCCCCTCCCCCGTAACTCGTTACCGGTTTTTAAAATCAACGAGTTATGGCTTTTCTTTTTTCTGCGTGAAATGTGAAAATGTCATAAGATCGAGTTTTAGGGCAACACTCATTTCTATTGTTTCAAAAATACGTAAAATTGGGAGCAATAGAAATTAATTTCGTATACGTTTTTCTTTCGTGCATGAATTTAAGATTCACTTCGAATGATTCAAAAATGCCTCCCCTGGGCATCTGACAGATTTTCAGTGTTGGGGTCGGAGTGGTTGGGCAACAAGGGGGCTGAAAAACTGATTGAAGGTGTACAATTTACAGACCTCTGGATTTGGTGTGGTATAATAGCAAGCCAATCATGTATCTAAATTGAATATAATATTGCCAGGCATTTTGGCTGGTGGGCGGCAGACGGCATCAAAGGTGCGTGAAAAAGTGGTAAAGTTTGATGCCGCCTGGCACTTTCCCACCAGCCAAAATGCCTGGCAATGTTATAAGATGCCCAACCACTCCCACCCCTACCACTGAAAAGCTATCAGGCGCCCGGATATATTAATAATGATAGTATGGCACCCTAATAAGAGGGGTTTCGTCGCTCTGTAAATTGTATACCTTTTTCCGGGGCTAGCTCTTAATCCAAAACACGAATACAGATTTGCCAGCGGGTCATTACTTCCTTAATATATTATGGTATTATTATCTCCAATTATATCCATTCCACAGTAATCAAACTTTAGTTCGACGTTAACTTTATCTCAACAACCGATAGATTACAAACATATCAAGTTTAACATTAATTAGGATTAGCGAGATAAAAAAAAACAAGTTTACGGCTGATTGTGGGCCTTGGTTAAATAGCAATCGCAGTTTTATCACATCAAAATAACTTAATTCAAATTACCTATTTGAATAATAAAATTATAAGTGCGTCCGCTGCGTTGATATAGATTGCTGGTTTTCTGACGGACAAATGCTTGCAGTGCATGAGTAAGCTCTAATCTATGTCGCCCCGCGAGAAACGGGGTGCACCGGGAAATGGTATAAATCAAATGGGACTTATGTCCAATGGGAAATGGGTCAACTGGGAATGTTATTTAAACCTGGGAAATGTTGCATAATGAGGATGGGGTCTGTGGGAACATGGCCCGATGGAAAATTGTAGGATGGGGTTTCTAGGAAATGTTACCTGTTTGCTCCGGTTGGTGGCGTTGTTGGAGTTTGGAGCGGCCTTGTCGGATCAGCTCGAGCATGGTGCGCTTCTCCAGCTCGGTGTGTAATGGGAAAGGTGTCATGTGGGAAATTGGCCCAATGGGAAATTGTAGGATGTGGTCTCTGGGAAATGTTACCTGTTTGCTCCGGTTGGTGGCGTTGTTGGAGCGGCCCTGGCGCAGCACGTCGCGGTGTGGCGCGCGATCAGCTCGAACAAGGCGTGCTTGTCCAGCTTGGTGAAGAATAGAAATAATGTCTAATAGGAAACGGTTTGTCGGGAACGGCGTGTGATGGGAACGGTGTCAAGTGGTAAATTGGTCCAATGGGAATTTGGCCCAATGAGAAATTGCCCGAATGGGAAATTGGCTCAATGGGAAATCGACCCAATGGGAAATTGGCCTAATGGGAAATTGGCTTAATGAGAAATTGACTCAATAGAAAATTGTCCGAATGGGAAATTGGCTCAATGGGAAATCGACCCAATGGGAAATTGGCCTAATGAGAAATTGGCCCCATGGGAAATTGTGCATAATGAGGTTGTTTACCTGTTTGCTCCGGTTGGTGGCGTTGTTGGAGCGGCCCTGGCGCAGCACGTCGCGGTGGCGCGCGATCAGCTCGAGCACGGTGCGCTTCTCCAACTCGGTGAAGTTCTTGGAGCGCTCCTTGTGCCCGCGCCGAGCCCGGATCGCCGTCGAACTCCTTGTAGACATATCCACCTTGAAGGGGAACATGTTAAACTTTAAGTTTTTGCATTCATAATCATTTTTAAGGTTTCGTAAAATCGGAACCCTTATACCTAGGATCATTTTCAGTTGTCTGTCTGTCATCAAGACCTTTATCTCGGGAACTCGTGGAGGTATCGAGTTAAAATTAAAACGATTTTTCTACCAAATAATATACCTACGCTACCTAATAGAGAAGGTAATTACAAGAAAAAAAACTTTTTTAAACAAAAAACAGACTTCAAAAAACCTTCCTCTAAAAAGCAAGAAATAATATTCAAATCATTAGATACGCATTATCATTGTTATAATAACAACACGTCTATTGAGGTCGGGTAGGGCTGTAAGGGCTTTAAGAATAAAAAAAGGAAGTTGTACTCCAACCCCACCCGACTTCAATAGACGTGTTGTTATTATAACAATGATAATGCGTATCTAATAATTGAATATTATTTCTTGCTTTTTAGAGGCTGGTTTTTTGAAGTCGGTTTTTATGTTTTTTACAACAATTTTTTTGGCAAGTAATATCGACAGGGAAAAGTCTGAAAATTATATTATATTATAGTATGAAGCGCTCGGCGTCTACTTCATACGTCGGAAAAGACAAGACCTACGCGATAGAAAGAGAGGCAAGTACTAGGTGAATGTTTTGGAGCGAAGGGAGCGCTGTGCGACCTGAATTGCACTTTATTGTGTCGAAGCAAGAGTCGCAATTTATTTAAACGATTTTGCGGAGTGCAACTTCTGTATGCAAGTACATAATATAATAATCTATTCTGTGGTACAACTGCCCAGTAGAACGAGTGGGTATCAAGAAGCTTATACTCCCAATGGAGATTGCACGGCCATATGTCATAGTGAAGATTGAAAAAAGGTCCTTTATGACGTGACGGCGTATTGCTATCTCTTTCTTTTCGTTTTACAATACGTTTTCGTTTCTCACGAACGAACGAAAGAACGACGAACAACGAACACGTATTGTAACACTAAAGAAAGAGGTAGCAATAAGCCGTCACGTCACTTAAGGACCTTTTTTCAATCTTCACTATGACATATGGCCGTGCAATCTCCATTGGAGAGAGGTATAAGCTTCTTGGTGGGTATAAATCATTGACCTGTTTTTTTTTCTATTTAACTGGACTGGCTGACTGTATGATTTGACAGCAAAATTTTTGTGCCTATTTGATTTTGACGTACAATGAAAATGGTTGCCCCCCTCTGGTCTCTCTAGACTCCAGACTTTTGTACCATGTCCCTCACGCTACGTCCTACAGCGCCAAAATGGCGGAAATCAAATAGGCACAAGAACAATTTGATAACAGCCAGTCCTGTGTAATAATATAGAGGTCAATGGTATAAAATCTAAACCTAGCTGAGGCTCAATTTTTGAATCGCTCGTCTGGCGTCGAGCGCTCGTTTCTACTGATTTTTACCGACTTCAAAAGGAGGGAGGTACTCAATTCGACCCGTTTTTTTTTTGTTTTTTGTATGTACACCGATTACTCGAAGACGGCTGAACCGATTGAAATAATTCAAACGTTATTAGGTCAGGTTTGCTTCCAAGTTGGTCCCATTTTTTTAAATATTGAAATCGGTTCAGTACTTTTCAGGAAAACCTGAAAATACTGTCGTTTTCGTTAGTATTTTGTGAACTTATACGGATGATCGACCATAATTCTTCTTTGTTTATGTACCGATTTAGATGATTCTTTTTTTGTTTGAAAGAGGATACTTTAGAGATGATACCATTTTGATTTCATTGTTATTGGACCTTGGATTTCAAAGATACACAAGGGAACTCCTCAAAATCAAACAGGAACTGTATATAGTGATTACACAAAAAAGAATAAAATAAAAAATTGTTTAAAAACAAAAAACCGACTTCAAAAAACCTGAAAATAAAAACAAAAACAGCTTCAAAATTAAATACCTCTAAAAAGCAATAAATAATTTTCAAATCACTAGATACCTACGCATCAGTGGCGAAGGGTCCATACAAGCCGATTCCCATCGGCTTACCTTTGGAAATCCCACCTCACTGATCCACTATGCAGATCATAACATTTTTATTCATCATTTTTGTAGAGCGGCTTACCTTTGCCATAATTTCACCCCTCGCCACTGCTACGCATATCACTGTAATAAAACACGTCGAATGAAGTCGGGTGGGGCTATTAGAATAAAAAAAAAGAAGTTGTCCTCCAGCCCCACCCGACTTCATTCGACGTGTTTTATTACAGTGATATGCGTAGGTATCTAGTGATTTGAAAATTATTTCTTGCTTTTAGAGGTATTTAATTTTGAAGCTGTTTTTGTTTTTATTTTCAGGTTTTTTGAAGTCGGTTTTTTGTTTTTAAAAAATTTTTCGTTCGACAGCTCATACATTCGAGTTCGATTTGTCGAACGTAAATCAGTAGAAACGAGCGCTCGACGCCAGACGAGCGATTCAAAAATAGGGCCCCAGATAGCTCTCCGAAGATTTGTAAAATATTAATATCGTGCTCGGAGCTCGTTGGCGCAGTGGTTTAGCGCCGCAAGAGTCGGTCATGGGATGGGTGACCAAAAATGTATTATCTCGAACTCCTCAAGTGCTTCGGAAGGCACGTTAAGCCGATTATCTCGAACTCCTCAAGTGCTTCGGAAGGCACGTTAAGCCGTTGATCTCGGGTGTATTTGCAGTCGTTAACCCCACCAATCCGCATTTGGTTCGCGTGGTGGGTTATGGCCCGTCCTCCTTATCCACCCATAGGGAAGGCCTGTGCCGCAGCAGTGGGGACATTAAGATGGCAGATGGTCAACATCGTTCAGTTTGATGCGTGGCAATGTAGGCTTACTCTGTGTGTCTGTCTATTTATCACATTTTCCACTGAACCAATTTTGATGAATTTTAAGACATAAATCGGACCTTGGAGAAGGATAAAGTATCTACTTGAAGCCGCGAGCTAAAAGCTAGTAAAGCTATATTTAGACGAAATTCATCAGTTTTTCTAACTAAGTTTTAGTAAAATTCTAGGGTTAAAAAAAACTAATCGGAACTAGACAGAGCTAGATTTCTATCTGTTTATTTATTTCATTTTCCACTGAACCAATTTTGATGATATTTGAGATACCAATCAGATCTTGGAGAAGGATAAAGTATCTAGTTAAAAGTCGCGAGCTGAAAGCTAGTAAAACTATATTTAGACAAAATTCCTCGGTTTTTTTAAAGTGTTAGTAAAATAAAAAAAAAAATACTAATCGAAACCAGACAGCTAGATTAAACCTACACTATTAACGGAGACTGGTTGTTCAAGGTCTAACTTTAATCTGTTACTAGGAGCAATAAAACACTAACTTAATTGAAATAACTTCGATTTAATTTGAAAAAGTATGACACGAAAATAAATGAAAAAAACCCCGCCAAGTGCGAGGCGGATTCGCGCACGAAGGGTTTATGTGCCAAAAAACGTCAAAAATCACGTTTGTTGTATGGGAGACTCATTCAAATATTTATTTTATTCTGTTTTTATTAGTATTTGTTGTTATAGCGGCAACAGAAAGCATCATCAGCTGTGAAAATTTAAACTGTCTAGCTATCACGGTTCATGAGATACAGCCTGGTGACAGACAGACAGATAGACGGACAGTGGAGTGTTAGTAATAGGGTCCCGTTTTTACCCTTCGGGTACGGAACATTCTGTGACGGAACTCTAAAAACCGGAAAAGTGCGATGCGCAGTGCGGGTCCTACATTTTTTGTAAGAATAAATAAAAAATGGTGACGATTTTAAAAATGTCTCGTTTTTCTTTTTGGTGCGAAAACGTAGCGCCCCCGGCCGGAGCACCATGCTTTTGAATTATTTTTAACCGACTTCTAAAAAGGAGGAGGTTCTATGTTTATTACAAAGGGTCAATTGTCTTTAACTTTCATTTCACCTGATGTTAAGTGACCATAAGACAAAAGGTGTAAGCGCACCTCACCCGGAATCCTCACCACTGAGGAACTGTCGGAAATATGGCATCACACTTCAGGAAGATGGTGGTAGCTAACCAGGCGGGTTTGATTAATACAAACATTTAATTTCGAGACCTGTATTGGCCCTGGCAGATGGAGGGCGTTCTTCATCACCCTTCTACTCGAGTGCAGAACAACATCCATCAGTGCCGGATTTACAGTTTTGGCCGCCCTAGGCCGAGTAGTTTCAGCCGCCCCTGAGGCGGGCGGGTGAATGGCGTTACTGGTCCCCCCTAGGTCCTTGCCGCCCCTAGGCCGCGGCCTACTCGGCCTATTGACAAATCCGGCACTGATCCATCTTCCATATTTCTACTATCTCAAGCACTGACTTTAGTACTTGTTGTATGGTCTTTGATCTCAAGACTCAAACAGACATTTTGTTACAGTCTCAAGCCGAAATGTAGGTAAGGTATGTTTGATTCCGGGGCAAGGAAATGCAGAGCAAACGAACCTAATACATAGTACTTAGTTAAGACAATATTTCTCAGTTTAGTGACAGACGAATGATGTTAAATTCATCATCTTTTCATCATAACAAACCTTAGAGCATTAAACCAAATGCTCTAAGTAACAATCTATTACCAGCCACTGCAGCATGACTTAATTCAACTGTCAAAATAACATTTTTGGCAGTTCTACACGACAAATCGTTAATGATATCGCTAGGATGATCATGCTAGGAACGACCATTTAACAAAATGTATGTCTTGCCATGGACTACCAACTGTTTAGAAGGTAAAATACAGTAAATGTAATTGTACTTAAATGAATGACAGGTTGTTATTTTAGGATGGTTTTGCGGACCACTTCTTAAGGGATTATAGGGACTACCAGTGGTCCAGGGACCCCGGTTAAGAACCACTAGGGTAGATTCCATTCTTCTCTGCCAGACGCATTTTGTTAAATTATTAGTTTGCGAAGAAAATACCAAAGTTCACAGATGAAAAAAGCGGATACGGATTAAAGACTAAGGTATTTGGTTAAAATCTAGAAAATCAACAATACAAGTTACGTAACATTTGAACATTTGGCATTTAACTTAGGACGCATATTTGAAACTCTTCGCCTAAAAAAGGAAAAAGTTAAACTTGCTTGTTTATGGATCGTGCAGTTTAAAGCGTTCTTTTTTTTAGTTTAAATGTTAATTTTATCATACCAGTTGGAAGAACCTGTTCACATTTAAAAGTGGTTTGCAATATACACAGGTTGGTCAAAAGTTCTGTTACTGAGTTTCTTTATCGATTACTGGCCATTAAAACAAATGAAAAGAAAAAATAAAAATGACATATTATTGACAGTTTTATAAGCTATAATTCCATACCACACGTTTATCATATTTTGTTTATTTCACCATGGAATGGGGGTTGAAGGAGAATCGTGTCGCTGTAATTGCTCTGCACAAATGTGGGCAGCCACCGAATATGATTTTCAAGTTGCTACAAAAGTTGAAAATCAACAAGCAATTTATTTATCGCACTATCCATAGGTACAGTAATACCTTGACCGTCGATGACCGAAAAAGATCAGGAAGACCACGCACCGTTCGGACACCAGCTGTGATCAAGGCAGTGAAGGCGAGAATCACGAGAAATCCCGTCCGGAAGCAAAAGTTATTGGCAATACAGATGACTGTGAAGAGAAGTTCCCTTAAAAAAAATATCAATGATGACCTTGGGCTTCACGCTTACCGTAGACGAAAGGGCCATCTGCTAAACGCACGATTGAAGGCTATGAGGTTAGCACGAAGTCGCGCTCTACTAAAGCAGTACGCACAAAACGGCCATCGAAAAATCTTGTTTACTGATGAAAAAATCTTCACAGTCGAAGAAAATTTTAACCGTCAAAATGATAGAGTATACGCTAAGAATAGTAAAGAAGCCAGCATGATTGCTCCGAGGGTCCAACAAGGTCACCACCCCTCATCAGTGATGATTTGGCTGGGGGTGTCCTATTCAGGGCTAAGTAAGGTTCATTTCTGTGAAAAAGGTGTGAAAACTGGCGCTAGAGTCTATCAAGATACCGTTCTGGAACCTGTTGTCAAACCCTTAAGCCACACTTTATTTCAAAACCAGCCATGGGTCTTCCAGCAGGACTCTGCCCCTGCGCACAAAGCAAAATCTACACAAGCATGGTTTCGGGCTAACAAAATTGATTTTATCGCGCAGGAAGAATGGCCATCCTCCAGCCCAGACTTAAATCCTCTGGATTATGCCATATGGCAACTTATTGAGGAGAAAGCATGTGCTAAGCCCCACATGAATCTCGACTCTCTTAAGCGCGCTATTCTCAAGGCAGTCGCAGAATTGGATATGGTGGTAGTTCGTGCTGCCATCGATGACTGGCCTCGTCGTCTAAAGGCGTGTATTCATGCCAGAGGCGGTCATTTCGAATAATTTTAATACATGATAATCTTAAATATTTGTGCTTTCATTTGGTATATAATTCATTGTAGCATTATTTGTAAATTTAGTATTATTCATGTTTTCCATAGTTACAGAACTTAGTAACCAACTAGGTAGATTGTTAAATTTTTGAGTCACATACCATAATTATGGAGTTAAAAGCATTCGTTACATATAACAGTTAGCTATGATAATTAGAACTAGTTCTTAACAGCGTAGTTAAGGAATTGTAGCGTTAAGTGGCCAAGTCAAAATACTCTAGACGACTAAAAAAAATCTCGAACGCGGTAGGAAAATATAGATGATCCAAAAGCAATTTCTAAGTTTATTTAAATAAATATTTATTGGTTGGTTTTGAAATTGGTTCAGAATCAGAAGCCCAATCATGATGATCATTAAAATAATTATTGTGCATTTTAAATCTCTATTGCTGGCGCAGGCCTTATGGATGAATAGGGGGGAATGGGTCAGAAACTCAGAACCCACCACGGGAGACGACATGGGCAAATTAATATTATACATGGGCAACAGGCAGCGTCGCTTAACCAGTTAGTGTTAGTAAAGAAATATAGTGTTTTCGCAACGCCGAAAATCGGCAAAAATGGAGAGACATCGCACGTTGTGCGGCCGCCCTGGGAGCGAGTGGCGACGGCGAGCCGCAACCCTGTCCATCGTCGGCCACGACCACTCTGTCAAAAGTGCCCGACTAAGAAGAAAGAAATTCGTGTGCGCGCGTATCGCCCCTGCACGAACTAAATGACGGCGCGGGGTGCAAGCGATTTTAACCTTTATTATTTATAAGGGGGGGACACCAGCGAAGCCGGACGGGTGATCAGTCACCTTGATTGGAACCATTTCACCCATTTCCCCAAAGATTTTAACCTTAGGAGTGGTTAAGAGGCATATTACATTTTGACTGTGATTTTTGCGTAAAATGGCCAATTTTTACGTTCTCGATCTCAGAAACAAAAATACATTAATGCTTTTGACTTATTGAATGGTGCAGAATAGCTATTGGAATAGATCATAGCGGCCTCGCTTTTTTGAAAATTTGCTTAACTTTATAATTAAACCCGAAATTGCAGAGAAAGATTTTCATAAAATGCGCGAAGGCACTTTTTTGAGCTCATGGATTGAACAACTGTGCTAAACAATTGAAAAAAAAATATATATCTCTTACATAGTCGAATAGTTCATAGCGGCCTCGGAATTTTGAAATTATGTATGGAATATGTGAAAAAAAATCCCAATCAAAAACCATAAAACTACTAAAAAAGCTCAGAATTAACTGTGGATTTCTCCTAGACACATTATTATTATTACGTAAAAATTATACCATAATAATCTTTACTTCATAACAAAATCAAATTTCATACTTTTATTTGTTGTTTGTACTTGTTTGTCTTTCTGTGTATGTTCAAAGTTGACTCTAAGGCCCTCCGCTGCCTCGAGCGGGACCCGCGCGCGGGGCGACATAGATTAGAGCTTACTCCTGCACTGCGCAAGCATCTGTCCGTCAAAAACCAGCAATCTATATTTCCGCGCCGTATACCCGCGGCGGGATCCCGCTCAAGGCAGCGGACGGCCTAAGGAATCGTTTTTCCTTTCTAACCCTTTAACATTCTAGTGAATCATCATATTACTTTTTGTCGCGGACACATATAAATGTATTTAGTAGACCCAAAGGTTTCTCTAGGTAGTAACGCTAAAATCCGTCAAAATCGAAATTTCGACGAAAAAATGTGATAGGGCCCTTAAGCGACGCTGTTGCCCATGGTACTTACTATTGCATTATAATGATTAAGTACTATTAGTAGTGGGGCAAGCGAGGAGCTCGATGGCGCAGTGGTTTAGCGCCTGGCCCAGCGATCGCGGAGGTTAAGCAACTTTCGCAAGGGTCGGTCATGGGATGGGTGACCAAAAATATATTATCTAAAGCACCTCCGTGCTTCGGAAAGCATGTTCCGGGTGCATTTGCAGTCGTTAACACCCACCAATCTGCATTGGTCCGGCGTGGTGGGTTACGGCCCATCCTCCTTGTCCATCCATAAGGAAGGCCTGTGCCCCAGCAGTGGAGACATCAAAAATGGCTGATGTCGAAGTAGTGAAGTTACCTTCCCGGTTTGACAGGGCTTCGATGGGGTAGAGTGCGGGGCAGGGAAGGGTTCGTTTCCCTTCCGCTACCGTGCAAGGCAAGCCGTACCTAACTTTTCCCTTCTGAAAGTGCCGTACCGTAGTACTTACCAACTAGGCGACGTTTATCTGATCGCCGAGACAGAGTTACCTCACTATTGAAAATAATATTATGACACCTATTTACCTCCTGATGAATTTAAATTATACTTTTATACTTTTTTGTATTGTCAAAGAAAGTCTCAACAGCCAAATGAGGCCATAGGTTAGATATAAGTACTACCGTACAGAAAGGAAACTCTCCGCCCCGCCCCACAATCAATTACCTCACCCCAACGCGCGAGTTCGTGTGCCGAATCGTGTGCTCATTCAATAGCCCTAGACTTCACGCACACAGTTGCGCGTGTGCAAAAACGTCACTGTGTAGCGTTCGTGTAATAGGTAGTTGAAACGCGGCGCTTGTATGGAGTGCCCGGGGTGTGCTATGGCTTCATCTGTCATGAACTCTATCAGAATTTATATTGACAACTTTTTTATGAAATGGTAGCAACCCTGCGCAAAGTCCCGTGTTCGAATCCCGGTAGTCAAAATCTACTTGCGTAATCGTAATTAGCAAAAAATTTGCATACTCGTAGATGTAGAATAGCGATGGCCCTATCAGTGATCCTTGGGGGACGCTAGACAGTTATGTGTGGGAGAGAAGTAGAATAATAAGTGTTGGAAAAATATGGGTGTGGTAAAAATAGATTTACAAAGTAGTATTATTTTTTATATAAAAACCTTTTTAGACATTTTGTTAAGGGGAATTAATATATCTAGCAAACTATTGTTTACCAAAAAAACTTAATGTAATATAGAAATTTCTTAGGCACCTACATATTATACAATGTGTAACAGAATTAATGGCAAAACCAGAATGGTAGATAGGGACCATCAAACTGAACAACTTTTACTATGGGATCAACTCTAAAATAGTGAAAAAAATCAGCTGTTTCATATAAAAATTAATAAAAAACATGTGAATCAGCAGATTTTTTTTCATGATTTCAGAGTTGGTCCCATTGTAAAAGTTGTTCAGAGGCCGTATTACAAGCTCTTAAATCCTGCCAGGTTTATAAATTGCTGTAGTGACATCTCTTTCTCGTCGTATAGCAAATAAAAGAGATAGATTGATAGCCAGTCAGAAAACTGCCTGGAAATAAGAGGTCATAATACGGCCCCAGTTTGATGTTACACAGTGTAATGTAACTTAAGTATTTTTTTTAATGTTTATTTTTAAATATAATTTATAAGAAGTACAACTACAAATTAACAGTAATTTTATCTTATATTAACCCAATATTGAAATCTCTAGGTTTATAATGTGGTGCACTAAAAAGGCATGCACCAAATGCTGTAATAAATGAATCATTTATTAAGTAAATGAGATATTGATGAACGGGGAATGTCTGAAATAAATTAAATTGGCTGAAGATTTTTTTATAGGTAGGAATAAGCTCCCTTAGCACAGAATAACTAATAGTTCAAGTCCCTTAGTAAAAGAAAAAAGATTCAGAATTTTTGGTTGTGTGAAAATTTTTAAGCCGCACCACATACTTATTTAAAAAATAATTTTGACATTTTGAGTTGAAACTTTTTTTTAATACCTCGTTGTGGTTGTGACAAATGGTGGCCAAGGTATAATCTCCATTCTGATGTTACTTCCATACATTTGTGAAGACGAAGGGACTTTTATTATTTTATTTTTTTCATGCTACTGAAAATTGTGAAACTTTTTTCCTTTACTAAGGGAGCTTATTCCTACCTATAAACATTCTCCTTTGTTGTAAATAACAGTTATTACTGTAAAAAAACAATATCTTCTATTATTATAGAAGATATTGTTTTTTTCTAAGAATTGATTTAAATGAAGACAAATGAAATTTAAGAAAATAAGCCTTAATCAACTTGACATTCCTTTGCCTTTCTATTCCAGAACACTTAAGTTATTGTAAGTAAGGGTAAGTATCAATAGTGTAGATTAACTTATAGATTACTTAAAACTTAAGTAAGTAGGTACTTAATTTATAAAATGTCTACATGAATTTCTAGACAGGAGAACTGATAAGGCAGAAAGTTGAATATAAAGTACCTATAAAAGATATGTTAAGTACCTATATAGCTTTAAGAAGAACAGTAAATAAAACAGTCTTAAATAGCACTTAACAAAAAAAAACTGAAATGTGGCTTCGGTACTTTAATTTAGTAATAAGTTTTAGATTTGTTAGTCTATTATTGATTTTGTAATGTAATATTTAAATCAAATAGACATCATACTGAATAAAACCTATGCTTTGCCTGATTCAGATAATTCCAGTAGCATTCCAGTCAAGTGGTTGACTGCTGGGTTTGAATCGAGCGCTGGAAAGCAACGGGTATAATGTGAACCGGGCATTATATACAGACACTGATCAATGAAAAACTGTAGCTTTATCTTAACTATGTTATAGTAAGACATATCAAAGCATTTACATCTAATTCTGACAGTATAGAAGAACCGAGGCGATAAGAAATTAATTATTCTTAAACGAAAAGTTAAAAAAATAATAAAATTTTAAAAGTAATGCAGCATACTGACCTCTTTACATGATCCAAAATCGTTAAAAGAACAAAACTCGCGGTATCTCTACGTCATAGACCAAAAAATAGATTTGAATTTAGAACACTAGATTATACTTTTAAAACATATTTTTTTATAGATAACTGCATCAGTTAACGCTATTATCAGCCAGTTTAAAGCCAATCAACGGTTCAAAAGTGAATTTTCGTTCTATTATAGATAACAAAACAATTAAATGATAAGTAGATACCGCAAAATAACGCCGAAACTGTGCAACACATATGTCCTTAATGTATGCGGAGACAGACTGATTCTTAATAGAATTATAGGCGACAGAGCGTCGAATTACTACTCCCGCTTTCAGTTAAAAGGTTAACAACCAATTGACTACAGTTTTTTTTAATCAGTTAAAAATATGGTCATTACCATTACGTTAGTGCAACTCGAAATTAGAATAACTCACCGTAGCTAGCGGTCTGCATTCCACCTTTCCCGAAGTGCGTGGGTTCTTATTTTCATCGTGCACACGTAATACCACTTTGCGAATAACTAATATTTTGGTATCAAAATGCAAGGAGGCATAAAAAATACGATGACCACTGGTTACAACTGTCAAAATTGAACTTCATACATTGCCAAGTGCCATAGACAAGGTTAAGTTTTATTTATAGATTGAGGGTTGTGCTACTCGATGACAGATGGCGCTAGTAGTCCCCCTAAAAGTCTAAAGTCAGCTGTTTTCGTTTGGATACAAAAAATGTGCTACTCGATAACAGATGGCGCTAGTAGTCCCTAAAAGTCTAAAGTCAGCTGTTTTAACATGCGCTTTTTTAATTCCTGCTTGTTTAACTATTTATTTACTTACCTCCATAAAAAATTTACACACTTTAGTGCATACATATTAATTTACTTACCTACATATAATCTAATAAAATTTGCTACATCAATGAGTAGTAGAAATAACTTAGATAGGTAGCCGAGAGACATTTTAGAAAAAAAGATTAAATAGGTACCTAATTAATAAATAAAATAAAGTTAGAGGGTTTATACAGCTCACTAGTGCTGCCAATGGGAAAAAACATAGTGCGAGAGGAAATTGTGATTATTGTGAATAGGGAACATGCATAAGTCACCGATTTTGATCAATTTGAGCTTGATCGCTGTGGACACTTATATAAACATGATGGGACAGAAAAATAAATAAAAAAATGCATTATTTTAATTTTATCACATAGGGGAAAATAACGATTTTTTTTTTATTTTCGGATATAATGCACTTAACAGTCGAATAGAATATAGAATAAGAAATAATATTTTTCACCTCTCCAGCACGAAAAGGGTGCTTTTGGCGCGCAAAAACTCGCAGCAAAATCGATTTTTGCTGCGAGCGTGAGACAAAGTGCTTTTTTAATTTCTAACACCAACTTTTAAAATAATAAAAAGAAAACAAATAAAGTGACAAGGATGACACTTGTAAAATTGATATGTGAGAAAAGGATAGATAGAGTGCTTTATGGTGTCATACACGGATTAAAAAGTAAAAAAATAAAATGCACGGATATACCAAGGAGTTTTAAATAAGGATTGTTAAAAAAGAAGGTTGATAATTCGAAATAAAGAGTATGTAGGTAATGAGGTCACATGTATGAAACAAATATGAAATAAGAAATATTAATGAAATTTATTAACAAATTATATGTTTTATGATTATAAATAAATAAATAAGACGGAATATTAATGAATAAGAGAAAAACACAACGCAATGTAATCAAAACGACGGGAATCTACTTTACTGACTCTATGAATAAAATTTTTCAGCATAAGTTTGATTGAATTATTTTTGTGATAAATTACAAAAATGAATGCGTCCAACGATGAAGATAGTTGTCTAACTCCAAAAGAGTTAAGTGAACAAGTTTCTAATGCTGAATTAAGCTTTTTTACCAAGAAAGTCACGTGAAAATTTTCTCGCTGGTCGAGGTGAAAAGTTGTATGTTTTACACGAGACCAAAATGTTGTTCTGCCTCGTGCCTTTAAATCACTCACTGTGCTCAGTAGTCTATATTAGAATCACTCGCTACGCTCGTGATTCAATTCTAGACTACTTCGCTAGTTCGTGATTTAAAGTCGCCACTCGCAGCACAATTTGATTTTGGTCACTTGTATAACAAATAACTATTGTATGTCACATATGTACTTAAACGCAATATTTAGGGGGGTTTGAAAATTCTTCGCTAACTACATAATAATGCGCCTGAAACGTGACATACTTACGTGACGTCATAAATGTTGACCGTTTTGTATAGTTTTCGGCGGGTGCTGCTGCGTGCTATCTTCAAGTAGGTAACTATATCACGAGAAAAAAACGCAAAAGTTTTAATATACTTACAGTTGATTTTCTCACGCATTATACTTTTGATTTCGATACAAAAAAATAATGCATGTACCCTATTGTGTTCATAAAGTGCAATTGTGCAAACTGTGTTCATCATCGTACTTCTTACTAGTAACTTAGGCATAGCTTAGGGTTTTTTACATAACACACTTAGCACTTAGCTTTACCCCCTTAGATATTAATAAAAAATAGTATTAAGGTGGAAGTGAGCGTGCCTGAGCGCCCCTGAGCGAAAGTGGCGCAGCGGTGTATTATTATTCTAATACATAATTTTATAATTTTTTTACGTGGAATTTTTAGGGCGTACAGTCTAGTATTTTTAGACAGTATCATTACTGCTAGAAGTAGATAGCAAAACTGCTAAAAGTGGCCGTTTTTGACATATTTGCTATCTACTTCTACGAGTGACTACGAGGGAATGTAGTGATACCTTCTAAAAATACTAGACCATGGGCCCCAAAAACTCCACGTAAAACATTATTAAAACCAATTTCTATTAATAACTTATTAAATAAAAACCTCTGAGGGCGCCACTTTCGGTCATACAACAGTCTTAAAACAAAGTTTTGTAACAATAGGGTAGCGTTTGCTGTTAATAGAATTAGGGTGTCGGAACCAATTGGGGACCACTTACCTAAGCGGATTTTGAGTTTACTGCAGTTAATTTGACGACAGTTTAAATGATACCCGTACATTACCTCAGTCAGTGGTGATATTACCAAAGTAAACTCATCAATAGATGGATCGTCTGATTGAATACTCAACAACAAACAGGTCTTGCCAAACGCCTTGTAGTATGCTAAACGGTCGGCGATACCATCATTATTGTCTATGGAACGCAGCGTTCCAATTTCAAAATGCAGATCGGGACAGGGGAACTGTGGAGTCGCAAACCTTATGGCATAAAAATACGCGAATAATGATAAGCAGCGAACCAATTCTTTCGCTGATGATAAGGATGTTTTAATTATTTTTTTATTTATATTTATTCGAAAGGATAAAGAGATTCCTTGGAGATCACGCCTTGGTTATCCGTCTGCCAATCTGACCGCTTCGCCTGTTTGTAAAGACTGATTTTGTCATGAATGCGAGGAGGTATCAAGTTTGAATTGATACCAAATAGTAGATCAACGCTCTGTCTTGAATATGTAATAAATACCCCTAGTTTAAGTCATTTAGGGGAATAGTGCGTGCTATTGGTAAAAGAATTTTAGAAATCAGATGAACGCATACCTACGTAGTTTAAGAAATTACCAACTTTAATATTCGTATCGAATAGAAACTCCTTTACTAAATTCCTTTGAAAAAAAAAACGCTTCACAAACAACAGCAAGCAAATGTAGCACCAACGGCTGACAAAACAAAAAGCGATTCAAAATTTTGAAATTCTAATTCCATCATTAATATTTTTATCTGAGTACAAATTACTTTTCTTTCTAAATTCAAATTTATAGTAAGAAACAAAAAAGATAATTCTTTTGCATAAAATAACAAAGTTTGAAAGGGGGTGCTATTTCGTGGTGCCGTTTCTAAGACTCTGACCCGATATCTAGGATAATTGTTGATCGAAGCTAAATTATCGATTCTGAGTACGATAAAAAATAATGTAATCTCGACTACTCCCACCATTCCGTAACCGGGCCGCAGCCGCATTGAACAACAAATTGGTTCGGTGACTCAGCGAACGCTAAATAATGTTATTTACATATTGTTTTGTCACTTTCCACTTAACTATTTATTAGCCTTTGTTTTTTTGGACGGATTATATCGCCCCGATAAAGTTGGGGCTGCATTGGCCGTAGAGTTTCCAATAACGATCATACTTATGGCCGATTAAACTACCTAAGAATTGTTATTACAAAATAATTTTAAATACCTGTTTAACTTAGAAACTGTTTAAATGTGATGCTATCTCTTTCAAACAATATTGTCAAAAAAGTGTCAGTATCACATTTAAACAGTGTCTTGTCTAAGTTAAACAGTTGTTTAGAAATCTTTAGTAGGTACCTACCTAATAATAACATCGTTTTTGTTATGCCAAAGATTTTTGCTTTATGATTTTAAAAACTTGTAGCTCAATCTTAAGCGGAGAGCGATAGGTAATAAATACGATAGGCGCAAAGGCAATAAACCGTTCTGAAAACAAACTTTTTCTTTGGCTAATTTTAGTGTTTCTGCCAAATGTGACGACAATTCGCTGGTGACGGACGACTATTTGAAATTAAGCGGTTGGGTTAGTTGGCGTTACTAGACATTTTTTTTAAATACTTAGAGTGATGGTCAGATACTTAAGGGGGCGTCCATTAATTACGTGAGGCATTTAGGGGGGGAAAGGTCGAGCCTAATCTCACCCAATCTCACGTGGGGGAGAGGGGGGGGGGTCTCGGCAAATATCTCACCAAGGGGGGAGGGGGGGTCGAAAAATCGCCAAAATCACCTCACGTAATTAATGGACGCCCCCTAAGGCCACCAGTCTAATTTCATACAAACGAGGTAACTTTGAAGCCTTGGTTCTCCGCCAGGGATTCATGTAGCTGTGATCTGATGTTGGCCACCTAGGGAGTGATGATAATGGGATCGCACAACTCATCTGATTAACATTCTAAGAGAATAAGGATCAGAGTTTTCAGTTCCAGGATTTTCATACATCTTTATGCTAATTTTGCGGCTTATTTAAGCATATCCTTTTATCAGTTGGATGTGTACAGCGATTTAAATCTCTTCCATTCACTCCCTGGATGGCCATCATCAGATCACAGCTAGGTCCATCCCTGGCAGAGAACCAAGGCCTCAAAGAACAATGCCCACTGTCCATACATTTGAAAACCTGTTAATGAGTTAGCTTGTATAAATCCTCTTGATAGCAAAATGTGATCGTTATTTATAACTGTTTAAGGGTCTGAAGTCAGATTTTTTATTAAATCCCACAGAAGTCTAAAAATAATACTTTAAGGTTTGAGGTTAGAAATATCTTCTCGACGTTTTTAGCGTTACGACGTCATAGCTAAACATTTTTAGCTACTATTTTTGTTTGAATTAATTATCAACAACACATATTAATCATTAATGAAGCGATGACGAGCGTAAGTCAAAGAAAAAACAAAATCTAAACAACAACAATTTATAAAACGCACAGAACACAACGAACAACAACCACAAACAACAGAGATAGATAGATCTGACACTGAACACTCTGACAGTGAGTGACTCCAGCACCCTGATTATCTAAAAAGAAACTATTTAGCGACCGGTTGCATTTGACATCCATTGCCACTTTTCGTTGGTATGTTTTTTTATCCAAGAATCAAGAAGTAGCAATGGATCACGATCATCTGTGAACTGCAACCAGTCGCTAGGTGGTTTTTAATTAGATAATCATCCCGCTGTCCAGTCTGGTCAACAACACGTTCCGTTTTAGGTAGCATCTTTAGTAGAGTTGGTTGTTTAGTCAATTTATCATTATCATCAATTTATCAATAATTACTTATTATGTTAGGTATGCGGTAATGGTAGGTACTTAACGCTATTTAAAACTAATATTAGATAATATATAGGCAAACTAGCATCACAATATATCACATTAAACAAAAATAAAAAGTGTAACAGAACGTTTTGAGCGGCCGGATGCCATCAGGGTGCGTTCAAAAACCCTAACTTGGTTACTACCGTAGCGTTGGGTGCATTCAAGCACCTTAATTTGGTTCTAACTTAGGAAAAGAAAACACAATATTATATTTTTCCCTGGGATTGTAGAGAAACATAGATAGCGTGGTTTGATTTATTGATTTTTGGGCTATTTTTGCCAATAGGATTTATTTCTATACATTCTCAAAAAAAGTTAGGTCTATAATGGGCATTATTCTTTACGTCGTTTGTATGAAAATCTACATGTCCTTAATTGGCCGTGTTATTTATTTTTGATGTATTTTTTTTTTACAATTTATTTTGAAAATATAGATATACCATCTGGCTACCACTATTTAAAGAATATTCAATAATAATTATTTTCTCAGCATCACTTAAAAGCTATTGTTGTCAAGAGTGACTAAATAAAGAAATCTAAACTTTTTTTTTGTCTAGTAATTATAGGTAATATCGTTTTCAAATTACCTACTTACTACCTATTTTAACAAAAAAATGTGATTTAGACCCGTACCTACCGTAACCGCTCTCAACGGTGAGAGCTGTTTTGAGCTCATACAGGCTCTTGTCATAGGAATAGAATCTCAAGTACCTATGATCTCAAGATGTTTAGCGCCTGGCCCAGCGATTGCGGAAGTTAAGCAACGTTCGCAAGGGTCGGTCATGGGATGGGTGACCAAAAATTTATTATCTCGAGCTCCTCCGTGCTTCGGAAGGCACGTTAAGCCATTGGTCCCGGCTGCATTTGCAGTCGCTAACACCCACCAACTGGGCCCGCGTGGTGGTTTATGGCCCATCCTCCTTACCACCCATAAGGAAGGCCTGTGCCCCAGCAGTGGGGACATCAAAAAAGGCTGATGGACATGATCTCAAGATAGCTTTCAACGTTGAGGGCGGTTTATAGCGGACTTAGTCTAGCTAAAGTTTCAAGTGGAGATAGAACTTAGAACTGGTCCCCTAGCAGAAGACACGACGAAAATAATAGATACATACACCTCTTGGGAATCGAACTCGGGATCTCTGAGTCTGACATCTGTTGCATTGTATATCTACTACTGAACAACACAATATTTGAAACTTAAAAACCTTTAAACTTTTTTGTCCATAGAACGTGTGTACGTAGCTTTAATTTTTTTCTATCGATAAATATCGTTGTAATCTGTGGCGCGTTTGTTTGGAAATTTTGGCGCGATTGTCTATGGGCTACAGACATGTGGCCATTGTTTTCTTTCGGCGAGTCATGCAAAGGAACAAGAGCCATTCGTCCACCGATAATATTTCGTGTTCACACTATTAGAAGCAATCGATTACACATCCGGCTCGTGAGAAGGAGTCAAGTACATCCGGTTTTGGTGTTGAATTTAAATGCTGTTAAATATATGTTTATTGAGTAATGACAATTTGACAGGCATCTTTATATCCAATATATTCACTGTTCGTCATCATCGTAGGCCTAAATATTTAGTCTTTACCTATGAAATTGCTTATATTTTGTCACATACAGTGAAAATAATAAGTAGGTATTTATCATCGTATTTATAAAGTAAATGTTATATATAAAGGTATTCATTATAAAGATAATGTTATATATAAAGATATTAATTACTTATATCGAATTATGACCATGATAGTAAAAAAGCTAAAATAAGAACTGTATTTTTACTGATGATACAGTCCTTATTTCAGCTTTATCAACATTAAATAAAGATTTTGAAAGTGACTTTTTTGTAAGCAAAAAAGGGTGACCAGTGGGGTTGTAATTTAGCAAAAACGTATATTTTTCGCTTATAGTAAATAGAATAAGTTAGCACAGTGTTCAAACATTAATAAAAGTTTTGTAACATGAGTGTTCACGGTTTTTAAACGAACAAAGAAAATGCTAGTATGAAAAATGCAACTTCTTGAAATTTTTCCATACATATCGACAATTTCCTAGCTAAAGGCCTATTACCACAGAGGAAATAGGTAATAACTACGTTTTACCTATTACTTGTAACAGATACCGACTCTAAGGTGCAAAAGCACTAAACTTAAGAATCGCCTAAGTCTTTTCTTATTTACAACTCGACCAAGATAACTAGGCGAATGACAGCTACATGACGGCTAAGTTTATGACACCGTTTTAATTTGGTCGTGTTGTAGTTAGGAAAAGACTTAGGCGATCCTTAAGTTTAGTGCAATCGGGCGTTAGTCAGTTTTTAGGGTTCCGTACCCAAAGGGTAAAAACGGGACCCTATTATTAAGACTCCGCTGTCCGTCTGCCTGGTGACAGACAGACAGACAGATAGACGGCGTCTGTCTGGCTGTCTGTCACCAGGCTGTATCTCATGAACCGTGGTGATAGCTAGACAGTTGAAATTTACACAGATGATGTATTTCTTTTGTCGCCGCTATAACAACAAATACTAAAAAGAGAATAAAATAAATATTTAAGGGGGCTCCCATACAACAAACGTGATTTTTTTGCCGTTTTTGGTACGGAACCCTTCGTGCGCGAGTCCGACTCGCACTTGGCCGGTTTTTTAAAATCTAAGAACATAATAAACAGTTTTCCTTGAATAGACACAATGGAACGATTCTCAATAATCAAAAAACAATGGTTTGTTTTTATTATGTCACGTACGTCATGTTTTATTGATTATGTTTCGCTAATATATTAATTGAAACACGATTTAAGATACTATTATGTCAATTTAAGTTGGACTTGCAATGTCGAGATAACTACGACGCTATTAAATACCCGTAGCATAAAAAGCATAATATATAAAAAAATGCGCGTAAAAAATTTAAAAGAGTAATTTTGTATGGGTTGGTACAGCGCCATCAACCGCCTAAAAGCGATCAAATTCGTTATCTAATGTCAAGATTTGAGACTTGGGCTAACATCCTTCGAACATCTATGTGGATATTGCATGACAATGGCATTTTGGGGGAGCTGCGTTTTGGGGGAGTTAAAAGTGTCCCAACACTTTTAACTCCCCCAAAACGCAGTCCTGGAGCCCACTATGAAAGTCCCCCAAGGCTTGTCATACAACTTGACATTTAGTGTCGCATGATTTGTCAAACGGCATGTGCCACATTTCAGCTTTGTTATTGTATGACGTGCTATATCTTAAGGTATAGATGATCTCGAAGGCTTCATCTGACGATGTTAAGTGACGATAAAGCCGAAGGTGTAAGCGCACTACCTACACCCGGAATCCTCACCACTGAGGAACTGGCTATCTTACTTCTAAAGCTAGGGTTTCCTAAGATGATGGTGCCGTCATATTACGGCCGTAATTTAGTGACGTAGAACGTTGTCTATGTGTTATAGTCAAACCCCGAAGTCCAGGCGCTCCTAGGTTTGCCTAGTCAAACCTCAGGTTTGACAAGAAAGCTTAGTCAAAGTCCAAAACTAATAGCGTGTTTGGGTATATATTGGAATGCCTAATTTTTTTTGTCCTAACTGTCTTTGGCACACTACTTATTGGCCTAAAAACTTTTTGCACAATTTTCATTTGACCTAAATTTGTTTGGCCTATTTTCACTTCGCCTAAAATTTTTTCGCCGCATGTTTACTTCCTAAATTCATCATTAAGCATAACTATTCATAATCCCTAATGTTTAAAAGTACTAAATAACGATTCGCACAATTGTGTAACGCCTAATATTTTTTTGCCGAATGTTTACTTCCCTTAATCATTATAGGAATAATCGTTTTTAATCGGTATTGTTTACTACTTGTAAATTGAAAATTACTCAATTTCACTAAGCACTTTTGAACAATTTTACCAGCAATTAACAACAATTGCACATGATTTAAATTACAAAAAATTATGTTTTTGGTAAGTAATTAAAAATAAAGAATGAGCAGATAAACCTGTCGTTGTCTTTTTAATTGCCTATTACACTCAAGAATGCAAGCATACAAGCAAGCAAGCAAGTATGCACACAAGCAAACATGACAACATAAGTACAATCAAGATCAAATAGCATGCTTGCATGGCACGCATGCATGCATGCAAACAAGGCCATGCATACTTGCATGCAAGCAAGAGCAGATTATGCATGCATGCAATCAAAAGCAAGGAAGCAAACAAGCATGCAGCATGCAAGCAAGCATGCAGCATGCAAGCAAGCATGCAGCATGCAAGCAAGCATGCAGCATGCAAGGAAGCATGCAGCATGCAAGCAAGCATGCAGCATTTAAGCAAGCATGCAGCATGCAAGCAAGCATGCAGCATGCAAGCAAGCAAGCAAGCAATGTTATGTATACATAATAAATGTTTTGTTATACAGGGTGCTACAGGGTACTCCAGTTTGTATGGGAATTTGTATAGGGCTGAAGTTGAGACACCATTTTTGGAGGGTAAATACCTTTCATGGTGTAGGTAAGCACTAAGAAAGGGTTTTGTGAAATTTCCGTTATTCAGGGTGCTACAGGGTGTTCCAGTTTGTATGGGAATTTGTATAGGGCTGAAGGTAGAAGCACAAGGAGGTAGTTGCCAAACCTAATAGCATGGCTTGTAGAACAATAGAGAAGGCTATGGGTCTACAGATAAATACCTAGGTATATTGGCAATCCGTGTCTTTCAAAATAAATGCAAAACTATCTTAATCACGCGAACGAAGTCGCGGGCAAAAGCTAGTGGAGAATGAAAATGCGTCAATCTAGCTAGAGTCTATAGACTCATTATCTTACTCTAGAATAAAAATGCGACTGTCTTTGTAGAATAAGAAAATGCGTCAGATCAGCTATAATCTATAGACTAGAGAGTCATTATCTTTCTCTTGAATTAAAATGCGACTTTCTTTATAGAGAATAAAAATGCGTCAATCTAGCTAGAGTTTATAGACTCATTATCATACTCTAGAATAAAAATGCGACTTTCTTTTTAGAGAAAGAAAATGCGTCAGTCTAGCCTAGAGTCTATAGACCAGAGAGTCACATTATCTTTCTCTATAATAAAAATGCGACTTTCTATATAGAGAATAAAAATGCGTCAATCTAGCTAGAGCCTAAGGACTCATTATCTTACTTCAAAATAAAAATGCCACTTTCTTTCTAGAGAAAGAAAATGCGTCAGATCAGCTAGAATCTTTAGACTATAGAGTCATTATCTCTCTCTAGAATGATAATGCGACTTTCTTTGTGGAGAATAAAAATGCGTCAATCTAGCTTGAGTCTACAGACTCATTATCTTACTCTAAAATAAAAATGCGACTGTCTTTGTAGAATAAGAAAATGCGTCAGATCAGCTATAATCTATAGACTAGAGAGTCATTATCTTTCTCTTGAATGAAAATGCGACTTTCTTTATAGAGAATAAAAATGCGTCAATCTAGCTAGAGTTTATAGACTCATTATCTTACTCTAGAATAAAAATTCGACTTTCTTTTTAGCGAAAGAAAATGCGTCAGTCTAGCATAGAGTCTATAGACCAGAGAGTCACATTATCTTTCTCTATAATAAAAATGCGCCTTTCTATATAGAGAATTAAATGCGTCAATGTGTTTCAGAAAAATCCTACAAAATCTCTGGCTGCCTGTCTTGAGTCACATTGCTCCACCTCACCTACGAAGAAAACGCGCTCTCGCGAGGGAAGCTCAAAAGATATTTGATCGACCTGACCTGCCAGCCCATCGAGAGTTCACTGAACCGCCACCGCAGCGACTTAAATCACGCCGACCAACAAGCGAAGCTGCCAGAAAGCTGAGGGCCGACGACTTCGCGCTGGAGCAATCCTGGAAGAACGAGTGGACGGAGGTGACTGCCGGCCATCGCAACACATTTCCAGACCCAACCCAAAAACCTAGAGGCTTCTCCCTACAGAGGAAACACTGGTGCCGCCTCAATAGAATCCGCACGGGACACGGCAGGTGTAACTTCATGAAACATAAGTGGGGATGGATAGATAATCCGCTATGTGACTGCGGCCTTGAGGACCAGACTACCCAACATATTGTGGAACGATGTCCAAGGCGCCATTTCCCAGGCGATCCACGGGAACTCTACGAGGACCTGACACCAGCAGCTATAGACTGGTTGCGTGACCTGGATGTGGACCTATAATAATAACCAACCTACAACTTAATTACGCCATACGATTAAATAATGCGTCAATCTAGCTAGAGCCTAAGGACTCATTATCTTACTTTAAAATAAAAATGCCACTTTCTTTCTAGAGAAAGAAAATGCGTCAATCAAGCTAGAGTCTATAGACTCAATATCTTTCTCTATAATAAAAATGCTACTTTCTTTCTAGAGAAAGAAAATACGTCATTCTAGCTAAAGATACCTGTCTGTCGTTTAATTGCTGGCTGTTGGTAGATATTTTAAGGTTTATCATAGATATAATACTTTTTATGCATTCTCACGTACTTTTCTACGAAGAGATACAACTTTTTCAGATAAAAGCAATACCACATTCATAGAAGAAATGACATCATCATATCAATAAAATATAGCCCAGTCGTAAAACGTATACTATTATGAATATAAATTGCTGCACAGATGTTTTCATAGAGGTTTTAAAGCTCATAAAATTGATGATGACTTCCGATGGCTGTATGACAAGCATTCTAAATAGTTGTATTGCTGATTAAGAAGTTTTGGATATAATCGCCTTTGTGGTTTAGTGGTTCGCCGACTCGTGTAAGATGTAGGGGTCCCGGATTTGATTCCCAAGAGGAGGGCCTACCACCATCTTACTTAAGTCTGGTGATATTACTATAATTTAATATTGTGTGTTCCGGCAGTTAAGCTAGTGTAATATAGCGGCGTTGAATTTTGTCTATGTAAACAATACGGCGACAACGTATCGTCAGAAATCGCGCCGTATTGTTTACATATGTTATAGTCAAACCCCAAAGTCCAGGCGCTCCTAGGTTTGCCTAGTCAAACTTCAGGTTTGACAAAAAGGCTTAGTCAAAGTACAAAACTAAAGCGTATTTCGGGCTTTGACTAACGAATTTATGGCCAAACCTAGGAGAGACCAACTTGGATAGTCAACTCACTTACTCCTTACTCCTGTAGGTCACGTTTAGGATAGAAATTTAAGACGATCGCGAAGCGCAGCGGAGCGATCGTCTTAAATTTCGTGGTTATTTTTTTTTAACAGACAACAGAAATCTTTGTTTCACAGGAAGACTGTTAATTTAGTTACATTTTCACTCTAAAGAATGTGTTTTTCATACTTTTAAATACAAAAAAAACATATTCTGTACCTAATTTAAGTCTGACTGGTCGAACCCCGATTCAATCAAATGGCGTTTCGGTGTTTGACTGTCCAAGTTAGTCTCTCCTAGGTTTGGCTATAATTGCGTTAGTCAAAGCCCGAAACACGCTGGGTGTCCCTTGACTCGCCTAAAGTCATTGGTCCTAATTTCATTTGGCCGAATTTCTTTGGCCTAAACTCCTTACGTACAATTATTGTTTGGCCTAATAGATTTTTTCGCATCTTTGTCGTTTCGCCTAAACGTTAAATTCCCTCATTATCAAAACGACTAATGTTAATTGTCCTAAAATTTATTAGCATACATATCTTTTGACACAATAATCACTACGCCGAAGTATTGTTAACCCTAATATTGTCTTGCATACATAATTTTTGGCATAACAATATTGTATTGCATTCAAGTTGGTGACAGAAACAAATCGTCAAAAAACGGGCCTGAGGCCCCCCGCTATAAAGAAAAACTTTTAATGCGAACACCATTACGTTAGGTTAGGTTAGGGTTTTGAACACTTTTATAATGCTTGCATGCATGCATGCTGCATGCTTGCATGATTTTATGCATGCATGCTTTTTTTGCATGCTTGTTCACTTGCTCGCTTGCATGCCTGTATGCTTGCTTGCATGTTTGCTTGCAAAATGCTTGCCGGGGGGTGCAGGGGGGCTGGCCCCCCTGCTCGGGGGGGTGGGGGGGCCTGAGCCCCCCCGCTATAAAGAAAAACTCTTAATGCGAAGACCATTAGGTTAGGTTAGGTTAGTGTTTTGACCACTTGCAGCGGAGCGAGCGAAGCGAGCGGAGCTCCCTAATGCTTGCATGCATGCTGCACGCTTGCTTGCATGCTGCATGCAAGCAAGCATGCAGCATGCAAGCAAGCATGCAGCATGCAAGCAAGCATGCAGCATGCAAGGAAGCATGCAGCATGCAAGCAAGCATGCAGCATTTAAGCAAGCATGCAGCATGCAAGCAAGCATGCAGCATGCAAGCAAGCAAGCAAGCAAGCAGCATGCAAGCAAGCGTGCAGCATGCATGCAAGCATTAGGGAGCTCCGCTCGCTTCGCTCGCTCCGCTGCAAGTGGTCAAAACACTAACCTAACCTAACCTAATGGTCTTCGCATTAAGAGTTTTTCTTTATAGCGGGGGGCCTCAGGCCCCCCGACCCCCCCGAGCAGGGGGGCCAGCCCCCCTGCACCCCCCGGCAAGCATTTTGCAAGCAAACATGCAAGCAAGCATACAGGCATGCAAGCGAGCAAGTGAACAAGCATGCAAAAAAAGCATGCATGCATAAAATCATGCAAGCATGCAGCATGCATGCATGCAAGCATTATAAAAGTGTTCAAAACCCTAACCTAACCTAACGTAATGGTGTTCGCATTAAAAGTTTTTCTTTATAGCGGGGGGCCTCAGGCCCGTTTTTTGACGATTTGTTTCTGTCACCAACTTGAATGCAATACAATATTGTTATGCCAAAAATTATGTATGCAAGACAATATTAGGGTTAACAATACTTCGGCGTAGTGATTATTGTGTCAAAAGATATGTATGCTAATAAATTTTAGGACAATTAACATTAGTCGTTTTGATAATGAGGGAATTTAACGTTTAGGCGAAACGACAAAGATGCGAAAAAATCTATTAGGCCAAACAATAATTGTACGTAAGGAGTTTAGGCCAAAGAAATTCGGCCAAATGAAATTAGGACCAATGACTTTAGGCGAGTCAAGGGACACCCAGCGTGTTTCGGGCTTTGACTAACGCAATTATAGCCAAACCTAGGAGAGACTAACTTGGACAGTCAAACACCGAAACGCCATTTGATTGAATCGGGGTTCGACCAGTCAGACTTAAATTAGGTACAGAATATGTTTTTTTTGTATTTAAAAGTATGAAAAACACATTCTTTAGAGTGAAAATGTAACTAAATTAACAGTCTTCCTGTGAAACAAAGATTTCTGTTGTCTGTTAAAAAAAAATAACCACGAAATTTAAGACGATCGCTCCGCTGCGCTTCGCGATCGTCTTAAATTTCTATCCTAAACGTGACCTACAGGAGTAAGGAGTAAGTGAGTTGACTATCCAAGTTGGTCTCTCCTAGGTTTGGCCATAAATTCGTTAGTCAAAGCCCGAAATACGCTTTAGTTTTGTACTTTGACTAAGCCTTTTTGTCAAACCTGAAGTTTGACTAGGCAAACCTAGGAGCGCCTGGACTTTGGGGTTTGACTATAACATATGTAAACAATACGGCGCGATTTCTGACGATACGTTGTCGCCGTATTGTTTACATAGACAAAATTCAACGCCGCTATATTACACTAGCTTAACTGCCGGAACACACAATATTAAATTATAGTAATATCACCAGACTTAAGTAAGATGGTGGTAGGCCCTCCTCTTGGGAATCAAATCCGGGACCCCTACATCTTACACGAGTCGGCGAACCACTAAACCACAAAGGCGATTATATCCAAAACTTCTTAATCAGCAATACAACTATTTAGAATGCTTGTCATACAGCCATCGGAAGTCATCATCAATTTTATGAGCTTTAAAACCTCTATGAAAACATCTGTGCAGCAATTTATATTCATAATAGTATACGTTTTACGACTGGGCTATATTTTATTGATATGATGATGTCATTTCTTCTATGAATGTGGTATTGCTTTTATCTGAAAAAGTTGTATCTCTTCGTAGAAAAGTACGTGAGAATGCATAAAAAGTATTATATCTATGATAAACCTTAAAATATCTACCAACAGCCAGCAATTAAACGACAGACAGGTATCTTTAGCTAGAATGACGTATTTTCTTTCTCTAGAAAGAAAGTAGCATTTTTATTATAGAGAAAGATATTGAGTCTATAGACTCTAGCTTGATTGACGCATTTTCTTTCTCTAGAAAGAAAGTGGCATTTTTATTTTAAAGTAAGATAATGAGTCCTTAGGCTCTAGCTAGATTGACGCATTATTTAATCGTATGGCGTAATTAAGTTGTAGGTTGGTTATTATTATAGGTCCACATCCAGGTCACGCAACCAGTCTATAGCTGCTGGTGTCAGGTCCTCGTAGAGTTCCCGTGGATCGCCTGGGAAATGGCGCCTTGGACATCGTTCCACAATATGTTGGGTAGTCTGGTCCTCAAGGCCGCAGTCACATAGCGGATTATCTATCCATCCCCACTTATGTTTCATGAAGTTACACCTGCCGTGTCCCGTGCGGATTCTATTGAGGCGGCACCAGTGTTTCCTCTGTAGGGAGAAGCCTCTAGGTTTTTGGGTTGGGTCTGGAAATGTGTTGCGATGGCCGGCAGTCACCTCCGTCCACTCGTTCTTCCAGGATTGCTCCAGCGCGAAGTCGTCGGCCCTCAGCTTTCTGGCAGCTTCGCTTGTTGGTCGGCGTGATTTAAGTCGCTGCGGTGGCGGTTCAGTGAACTCTCGATGGGCTGGCAGGTCAGGTCGATCAAATATCTTTTGAGCTTCCCTCGCGAGAGCGCGTTTTCTTCGTAGGTGAGGTGGAGCAATGTGACTCAAGACAGGCAGCCAGAGATTTTGTAGGATTTTTCTGAAACACATTGACGCATTTAATTCTCTATATAGAAAGGCGCATTTTTATTATAGAGAAAGATAATGTGACTCTCTGGTCTATAGACTCTATGCTAGACTGACGCATTTTCTTTCGCTAAAAAGAAAGTCGAATTTTTATTCTAGAGTAAGATAATGAGTCTATAAACTCTAGCTAGATTGACGCATTTTTATTCTCTATAAAGAAAGTCGCATTTTCATTCAAGAGAAAGATAATGACTCTCTAGTCTATAGATTATAGCTGATCTGACGCATTTTCTTATTCTACAAAGACAGTCGCATTTTTATTTTAGAGTAAGATAATGAGTCTGTAGACTCAAGCTAGATTGACGCATTTTTATTCTCCACAAAGAAAGTCGCATTATCATTCTAGAGAGAGATAATGACTCTATAGTCTAAAGATTCTAGCTGATCTGACGCATTTTCTTTCTCTAGAAAGAAAGTGGCATTTTTATTTTGAAGTAAGATAATGAGTCCTTAGGCTCTAGCTAGATTGACGCATTTTTATTCTCTATATAGAAAGTCGCATTTTTATTATAGAGAAAGATAATGTGACTCTCTGGTCTATAGACTCTAGGCTAGACTGACGCATTTTCTTTCTCTAAAAAGAAAGTCGCATTTTTATTCTAGAGTATGATAATGAGTCTATAAACTCTAGCTAGATTGACGCATTTTTATTCTCTATAAAGAAAGTCGCATTTTAATTCAAGAGAAAGATAATGACTCTCTAGTCTATAGATTATAGCTGATCTGACGCATTTTCTTATTCTACAAAGACAGTCGCATTTTTATTCTAGAGTAAGATAATGAGTCTATAGACTCTAGCTAGATTGACGCATTTTCATTCTCCACTAGCTTTTGCCCGCGACTTCGTTCGCGTGATTAAGATAGTTTTGCATTTATTTTGAAAGACACGGATTGCCAATATACCTAGGTATTTATCTGTAGACCCATAGCCTTCTCTATTGTTCTACAAGCCATGCTATTAGGTTTGGCAACTACCTCCTTGTGCTTCTACCTTCAGCCCTATACAAATTCCCATACAAACTGGAACACCCTGTAGCACCCTGAATAACGGAAATTTCACAAAACCCTTTCTTAGTGCTTACCTACACCATGAAAGGTATTTACCCTCCAAAAATGGTGTCTCAACTTCAGCCCTATACAAATTCCCATACAAACTGGAGTACCCTGTAGCACCCTGTATAACAAAAAATTTACAAAACCCTTTCTTAGTGCTTACCTACACCATGAAAGGTATCTACCCTCCAAAAATGGTGTCTCTACCTTTAACCCTATACAAATTTTCATACAAACTTGAACAACCTGTAGCACCCTGTATAACGGGAATTTTCTAAAATCCTTTCTTAGTGCTCATCTACATCATGAAAGGTATTTACCCTCCAAAAATGATGTCTCTACCTTCAGCCGTTAGGGCTCCACGCCTATCCCAACAATCAATCAATTTAGAATTTTATATGTATAGATAAAGAAAGTCGCATTTTCATTCTAGAGAGAGATAATGGCTCTATAGTCTAAAGATTCTAGCTGATCTGACGCATTTTATTTCTCTAGAAAGAAAGTCGTATTTTTATTCTAGAGAAAGATATTGAGTCTATAGACTCTAGCTAGGTTGACGCATATTCTTTCTCTAGAAAGAAAGTCGCATTTTTATTCTAGAGAAAGATAATAGTCTATAGTTAGCAGTGGCGAGGGGTGAAATTATGGCGAAGGTAAGCCGCTCTACAAAAATCATGAAAAATGTTGTGATCTGCATAGTGGATCATTGGGGTGGGATTTCCAAAGGTAAGCCGATGGGAATCGGCTTGTATGGACCCTTCGCCACTGATAGTTAGATAGTCTATAAGTCCATAGTCTTTCGCTTTCGCTATAGCGAAAGAAAATGCTTTAGCCAGCTAGCCCAGTGTTTCTTAAGCAGTCGCAGTACTAACGTGCCTTACTACGCACAGAAGATACAAACACAAAACACCAACTTTACCAGACCGAGTACGGAAAATATTAAATATTCCAGATATGATTGCAGTATCGTCCTGAATGATTCGAATGTCCAATTAATGGCTGCAAATGTCGGTTGTGATTTAAGGCGAGTTCATTAGAATCAGCTCGCGGCGCACGCGCAGAATGACAAGTGGTCAGGGCTGCCAAATGACATACAGTAAATTAATTTTCTTTTTTTTTAAGATGTCTTGTCTAGGTATTACGGAGGCGAAAGGCTTTGTCTGCGAGGATTTAGGAAACATCCCCCTATGATATTTCTTCTCTCTATTAGGTACATTCCCATCAAATTAAAAATTAAAAAAAATATGTTCTTTTAAATTGTCTCTAATTACATACCTACCACCATAGCCTTCTATTTTGTCCAAGCCATGAAGTTGAGCAGAACGGCAACAACGGCGACAATGTGGTCAAGTAGTAGTATAATATTATTTTAATACTTATTTATTATTTGTTTTTCCTATATTACCTATGTTTAAACTAACTGTAAATTGTGATGTAAGATTATTTCAATAAAGATTTTATATTTATTATTATTATTTATTTATTAGGACATAAGGTTTGAGTCAAATTATTTGAACTTTTCGGGGGTCCTTTAGTACGATGAGCATTTTGATCTAAGCCTTCTCTATTACTTCTCTAGCAATAAATCTTACATCATTGAAAAGGTCTTTAAATTTGAAACACTTTATTGTCGGACAATAATCGTCAAATATTAGTACTTTGAGAGTTATGACGCTCTGAACTTGACCAATTTTTTTAACATTAAAGACTAAAAACTCCGAAAATACTAACAATTAATAGAAAGTATGTTTGCAGCAAATAATTGTCATATAAAAACCTTTTTAATGATAAATCATTCATTGCTAGAGGTGGGATAGATCAACTCTTATAGACAATGAACCACTTTTATACTTTATTAACCTTTAACTCCAAAAGTATTAACAATTGATATAAAGTATGTAAAAAGCGAATATTTGTCTTTAAAAGACCTTTCTAATGATATATCATTTATTGCTAGAGGGCGTGTTAATCAACTCCTTGCTGAAGAAAATCAACAACAAAAGATGACATCTTTGACAGGCATTTTTTTCCTGGTTAACATTGATATTTTTCTTAGTGTTTAATATACAAAGCATTTCAATAAAAGAACTAAATTATTTTCATATTTTAAACCTCACACAAGTACTACGAAAAAAAATATCGACCTCTTAAAATTGAAATATTCCCATACATTTAGTATGGAGACTGGCCGACGAGATGACCACGAACTGACAGTAACAGACGTTGCCAAACTTATGTTCACGGCTTGGAAATAAAGAAGGCTATGCTACCACCCATTCGAGACTCTTAGGTCCGTATTATAGGACGAGACTCAAGCACTGCTTGCTGCTTGAGTACAGTTAGAAAGGGATGGTGCTATTCATCGCATATAGCGCCATCCCTATCTAACTGTACTCAGGCAGAGATTTGAGTTTGACTTTGATTCTGTAATACGAGCCTTAATGGTAATCATAGTGGTGCTCTCAAAGGCCGCGTTCCGAATCACGCTTACAGCACTGTGAGCGCGCTAACGCCCGGTCCAAATCATGCTTACAACGCTCACGTAAGTTAAAGTGACGTCACAGATGACGTCATCGCATGTGCTAACGACGCTCAGCGTATTCCACCAAAGCACTGTGAGCGTAGTCGGTGTAGCTGTCAAAGTTCATTGTTGACAAAAAATACGTGGTTAAATTGTGAATAGTTGTGGATGTTGTAGTCATTATTTGTGATTTTTACAAAAGATGGCTGAATTTATTGACCTGCAGGTGTTTTGTAAAGATACGAACGAACGAAATAATTATATTAAACTGATGTTGAAAGAGCTAGCAGTGGTAATATGTATTTTAAAGCTTTGAGAGTTTAAAATTGGTTAGTAAATAATTGGTCTCAGTGAAGGAACTTAATTCGTGCCTTTTTATTTACCTATCCCTTAGAATAAATATTTACTTTACCAAGATTAACCCATTTGAGGTTATGTTGTTCTATACAATCCAACGTTAGCGATGTGAGCGCTCTCACGAGCGGTCTGAATCAATAGTATCGTGAGCGTGCTGACAGCGTGCTAATGATTTGGACCGGTGTACAATGACGTCACACGCTGTGAGCACTGTTGGCGTGATTCGGAACGCGGCCAAAGAAAGATACCCTAGCAAACACGGAAGATCAGCGTCGGAATGTCTGCGACACGTCCGACACATGCTGAGTAGGTTGCCTTTTTAGTGTTACATTCTGTACCTATTTTATTTAAGCATGTACCCATGTATTTTGTGCCGCTAAATAAATCAATTTCTATTCTATTCTATTCAATTTCTATTCAGTAGGCAATGAGTTTACGCTTACTATTCTCTATAGCGACTGTAGTTTTTATTTGTATGAAAAAAAACGAAATTATAGATCCTTTAACCCAAGTTTTACAGATCGCAACCCGCCGTAACCTATATTTGTATATCTCCAAAAATGATATTTTTTTAGTTTTCGAGGTTTACCACATGGTTTAGCTATTGTCGTGTTCTACAGCTTTGTTTGATTGCCACTGATAATAGTAAGACTATGAAAAGTGACCATACACAGATTTAAGACCAGATAAAGTCCATCCATTTTCATCAGGTCTTAAATCTGTCTATGGCTGCTTTTCATAGTCTTACTATTATCAGTGGAAATCAAACAAAGCTGTAGAACACGACAATAGCTAAACCATGTGGTAAACCTCGAAAACTTAAAAAAATATCATTTTTGGAGATATACAAATATAGGTTACGGCGGGTTGCGATCTGTAAAACTTGGGTTAGAGGATCTATAATTTCCTAATAAATAACTATATCACAACGGCGAGCGGTAACCTTTTTGGTAATTTAAATGTATTACGGGCTACTGTACTATTACTACAGACGCTCTTGTTTGAGTGTAACTGTGAAAACTCATAATACCGGCGACAAAAGGTAGCTTTTACATAAATGTTCCTCGTCAGGAATACTTAATTCATCAAACTTATATCTTGCAAAGGTAAACGACAGGCAGACATAAGTAGTCATATTTATGACATAAATACAAATGATATTAACATGGAGTAAAAAGCCCGTCTCTACTCTACATTTTCAATATAGGTAAATCTTATGTTGAAAATGTAGAGCGTGGTTCTCCCGCTTTATGAACGATGTATTCGAATGTCGCAAAGTGATAATACCACATGAGTACTTAATACTCATGTGATAATACTACCCGGGCGGGTTAATATTAATTCTTAAAAAACCTACCTGTGATGTATTTTCTAAATTTCGATTTCGTTGATGTCTTTTCTTCAAGAAAAAATAAATAAATTAAAAAAATATTAAAAACACGACTGCCCTGCCAAAACGAACTAAAAAGTTAAACAACAAGTGTCATTGCAGTCGGGGGACCTTATCATGGAACAATTTTTGATCAAAGAGGTCCCCCGACTGCAATGACACTTGTTGTTTAACTTTTTAGTTCGTTTTGGCAGGGCAGTCGTGTTTTTAATATTTTTTTAATTTATTTATTTTTATTTCACACATTTTAGTGACATATTATATAGTTTTGGAATGTGCTCATCAAGGCCTTTCATTTGATGCCCATATTGTAATAACAAAAGAAAAAAAATATTTTTTCACCTTTGAAAATGGCGTCGTACAGTCGTCATATTGATTTTTTCTAAAAAAAATATAGCCAGTGTCACTCGGGATGTTGTAAGGATTCTAACGATACCCCATTTATCTAAATCAGTTCAGGCATTTAAAAGTTATGGTGGAATAAAGAAACTCACATACCCACAAACATACATGAACCCTGAACACATAACACTCTTTTTGCTTTGGGCAGTCGTGTAAAAATAGGCTGTTTTTTAAAATGATTTCTTAGCGTAGAGTGAACCTTTCACTGATGGTACTACGGATAGGCAAAAAGCGCAAACAATGGGGAGGCGAAGGCAAAGTGAATTACAGATGGCGCTTCATTCTTTGGAACAATTGTCAGTTTGAGCTTATATTGTCTTGACTGTGTATTACGTGATTTTACTTTCTTAGATTGTATTTTTTTCGGTTTTGCGGACAAACAATGTATTATATGCTAACTTTAGCTCATATAAAAGAAGAATTACGGAAAAGAAAAGCCAAAACAACAGGCAAGAAAGTTTATAGCAACTTACAAAAAATTGCTAACAAGCATTACATTTCTTTAAATTTCGTGTAAGATTTACAAGTAATCTTTTTATTTCAGATTAGAAGCATATGATTTAAATTTTAACAAAGCAACTGAGTGTGAATTTCCGTGTTTATAGTTGCCTGATGATGCCTTCTGTGCAATAGTAATTTCAGGTTTCTGTACTGGAATTTCTGTACCATCCAAAATTACACGAACCGTTTTATCATATTTATTTTATTATTCTAAGTTTCTTGAATGACTCTGGCATATAAAATTCTATTAATTCTCTGTTTGGCCCCAATATTGGGCTTATTCCATATTTGATATACCTATCAAATTCATCCAAGTTATAAATATGCTAGAAACTGCTGAGGTTGAAATATTAAAGAACAAAGCTATTATAATTCAAATGTTGTTTTATTTTGGCGAAGCTTCATCAAATTCATGAAACATTCCTTTTGATTTATAATGTTTCTCAGGCTCAGCAAAGGAGAAAATCGAGGGAAAAGCATCTTTTTTTTGATATTTTTTTGCCCAATATTTTTTTTGTTACTGGGAAATCGATGAACTCCAATAATATACAAGTTACATGCATAACAATGCGGAATTTTCTCAGTATAAAATTAAAAAGTGCAATACTCCAAGAGATTCCCATATGTTTTGACACTTTCTTTGAGGCGGCCCGGTACCAAGACCAGACGCCACCTATCGGGATAAAATTGCGCTTTTCCTCCCCATTCGATAGAGCGATTTTGTATGGGAAAATTGTACAGCGCCATCTATCACCAAAAAGCGAAAATAAATTGCCCAAAAATATTTTTTTACATTCTCTAGCGAGTACTTTTACAGGCGTTTGTTTTACTCGATAGATTTTTGTCAACAGTACCCTTAGCACGAACAGCTATCGAGAAAAATAACGCGCGTAAAATTACTCGATAGAGAATTTTCTATGGAAAATTTAATTTCGCTATTCGGCGATAGATGGCGCTGTACTAATTTTTCATACAAAATTGCACTATCGAGTAATTTTACGCGCGTTATTTTTCTCGATAGCTGTTCGTGCTAAGGGTACAGAGCTCAAAGTTGACAGCCCTACGGGTATCGTGCTTACACGCGCCGACAAAGGTGTTTCGTGTTAAGCTGAGATGACGTCATGCTCATCATTATTATATCGATAGGCTTATATATCAATAAATGAATTCATTCATAGCAAATGAAGTGACTAAGCTAAGCCCTCAACACACGAGCAACAATTTGCTGTCAAGGCTCTGTCGACAGCGAAGTTGCTGCTTGTGTGCTTGAGGTCAATTAAATAAAACCGCCTCTGTTTTCTAGTCGCCCACACGGAGACGCAAGGGTCCCGGGTTCGATTACCAGGGGAGGTACAATTTGTACTCGGTTAGGTTGGAGGGCTTATTTCAAGTCCACCTGGCTAGCTACTACCATCTTACCTAAGTTTGACGCCATACAACATTTTAAAAACTGTTGTTTTCCGGCAGTTAGAGGTAAGATAGCTAGTTCCTCAGTGGTGAGGATTCCGGGTGTAATGCGCTTCCAACTTCGGCTTTATCGTCACTTAACATCAGATGAGCTGAAGGCCAAGCACTATGCCGTAGCGGACAAAAATAGCATAAATCCTTCACACTAAGGGTGCTTCGACACGGTGCATGTAGCTTGCGCACGTTGAGGCGCGAGTTACTTGCGCGGGAGGAAAATGCTATGAAGCTGGATCTGCTCACGTGTTTCCCCGAAGCATATTGTAACCTGCGCAAGTGCTCGTGTAGAAGCACCCTAAGGGGTGACATGAAAGGGAACTGTTACTAATGACTTAAAGGTGGATGAAGTATTAGATTTAATACCTACCTTTTTGGGCCAAAAAAACCGCCTTCAAAAAACTGAAAACAAAAACAGCTTAAAAATTAAATACCTCTAAAAAGCAAGAAATAATATTCGAATCATTCGTTACACAAATCAATATTAATAAAACACGTCTATTGAAGTCGGGTGGGGCTGGAGGACAACTTCATTTTTTCTTAAAGACCCACCCGACTTCATTAGACGTGTTTTATTAATATTGATTTGTGTAACGAATGATTCGAATATTATTTCTTGCTTTTTAGAGGTATTTAATTTTTAAGCTGTTTTTGTTTTCAGTTTTTTGAAGGCGGTTTTTCTTTTTTTTTTAAAAAGCTTTTTTATTTTCAACTTTTTAGTGGTAGGTATGTAAGCGCAGCGTGTAAATATTTTTTTGCTTTATATTATAATATTTTAAAATGCCCAGAACTCAATTTCCAAATTTACGCTGTTTGTTTTTGAGGAGTTCCGTTGTGTCATCGTAGTCCAAGTCTAGTCCAGAACGTTGCATCGCAAACCATGATTTGGTTTGTTTTGGATTGCCATAAACTTACCAAAACCTAAATCACTTTACTTATACTATTTGATTTTGAAGAGTTCCTTTATGTATCTTCGAAGTTCGAAGTCCAATAACAATGAAATTAGATTGAGACTACTCTTGAAGTATACCCTTTCAAATAAAAAAATAATCATCTAAATCGGTTCATAAACAAAGAAGTTATGTCCGAAATTCCATAAAAACTCATGCGATGGCGAGCTAAATAATTGATATTTTTCAGGATTATGAAAAAACTACTGGCCAGATCTCTGTAAAAAAATTATGGGACCACACACGAACTATGTTCTTTGAGTTAAAAAAAGAATTGTACAAATCGGGTAACAACTGACGAAGCTATGTTAAAACATACATAAAAAAAAATAAAAAAAAAAATACCGTCGACTTGAGAACCTCCTCCTTTTTTTGAAGTCGGTTAAAAATAGGTAGCAGCGTTCTCTCTTGAAGACTGTCTAACTCTGCGATCGCCAACCCATCTGCCAAGCGTGATTTTAAAAAGATGTTGCCATTACCATAATCAGAAGCCGTGAAAAGGAAATGTTAAAATGTCGATGATGGCAATTTTGTGCGATGTCGCCGTATCTAATTATTTTGAAGACGGGTCCAACTTTGTGATTGCCAATCCATCTGCCAAGCGTGATTTTGGAAAAATGTTGCCATAATTAGAAGCTGTGAAGGAAGGAAAATCAATATGTCAAAATGCAGATGATGGTAATTTTTTCGATATCGCCTTAGGTACGTTTTTACCAAAACGATGACTAATCGATATCAAGTGAAGTTACACAACTTGAATCATGAATTTTTAAACAATCCATTTTCTGAGAAATTGGTTAGAAATATTATAATAAACTGTGTCCTAGAAACAATACTGTTTCCGGTCGAAGCGGATATTCACAGCTTAGCTAATCCTGGAATCGATATAAAACCATTAAGCACATCCGTCATATTAGCTTAAATACTTCTTGGTAATCAATAAGAGTGTGCGCGATATAAGCTATGCCACAAAATATAAAACAGATAGATGAGCCGGTCGGAATGATAGCAGTTTGAGACTTTAGGTAATTTTAGGCTATACCGGACCATAGTCAGGACCTACTGTAGCAGTTCATTCAGTTCCTAGCGCAACAAAAGTGTAGAGTACGCAGAATTAATATTTTGTGGCTTAACGGAAGTGCAAGTTTAGATCACGCAGATTTAATATTTTGTGGCTTTACGGAAGTGCAAGTGTAGAGCACGCAGATTTAATAATTTGTGGCTTTGCGGAAGTGCAAGTGTAGATCACGCAGATTTAATATTTTGTGGCTTTACGGAAGTGCAAGTGTAGATCACGCAGATTTAATATTTTGTGGCTTTACGGAAGTGCAAGTGTAGATCACGCAGATTTAATATTTTGTGGCTTTACGGAAGTGCAAGTGTAGAGCACGCAGATTTAATAATTTGTGGCTTTACGGAAGTGCAAGTGTAGATCACGCAGATTTAATATTTTGTGGCTTTACGGAAGTGCAAGTGTAGATCACACAGATTTAATATTTTGTGGCTTTACGGAAGTGCAAGTGTAGAGCACGCAGAATTAATATTTTGTGGCTTTACGGAAGTGCAAGTGTAGAGCACGCAGATTTAATATTTTGTGGCTTTACGGAAGTGCAAGTGTAGATCACGCAAATTTAATATTTTGTGGCTTTACGGAAGTGCAAGTGTAGAGCACGCAGATTTAATATTTTGTGGCTTTACGGAAGTGCAAGTGTAGATCACGCAGATTTAATATTTTGTGGCTTTACGGAAGTGCAAGCACAGAATATATACTCTAACGCGAAAAGAAACGACACTCGCGCATGTATGCTCGTAAAATCGCTCGCGGCTATGTGTGCGTGTCTGGAGGCGCGCGGGGGCTGCGCGCGGCGCGCGGGGAGTGCAGCCGCTAGTCGCCGACTTACTCGGGCAAGGGTTCTTTCTACTTTCGCTCGCCGCTCTCTTGTCCCACCGCAATCCGTATTGTACCGCATTTCGCACGGACTGACTACGCGTTTAATTTACATTATTTAATTGTTAGATAATTAATCATGCCCGGCGGCGGGCGTTATTGTTGTGTTTATGGCTGTGGCAACAACCAAAAACAAAATCCTGATAAAAGTTTCTTCGTATTGCCCAGTGATCCAGAAAAGTAAGTACCTATAGAGTAAGCTCTGGAAATAAGGATTTCAGACGATTAAACCTCGTAAACTCGCAAGTAGATAAAATTGACAATAAATAAAAAAACCGGCCAAGTGCGAGCCGGACTCGCGCACAAAGGGTACCAAAAAACGGCAAAAAAAAAAGGACTTTTCTTGTATGGGAGCCCGCCTTAGATATTTATTTTATTCTGTTTTTAGTATTTGTTGTTTTATCGGCAACAGAAATACATCATCTGTTAAAATTTCAACTGTCCAGCTAACACGGTTCATGAGATACAGCCTGGTGACAGACAGACAGACAGCGGAGTCTTAGTAATAGGGTCCCGTTTTTTACCCTTTGGGTATGGAACCCTAATAAAAATGATTATAAATCAAACTTTTCCTTCATTAACACGTTAAGAGATTAAAAAAATGATTATATGATAAATAACAGAAAATAAAGTATAAGGGTTGCAATTTATGATGTGTACTTACCTAATATAATTAAAAGATTACAAAAACTTATTATAAATCAAACCTATCTTTCATTAACATGTCCTTGCACAAGTTTATTTCCTAACATACCTACTATGTAATTTCCTTTGCCACAAGTCTAAATTCCATTTCGGTATCAACCCTAGCGCTTACACGCTCTGGCTCAAGGTCGCTGGCGCTCGAACTCTCACGTACAGAGTGTGTCACGGCTGTGGTGCAAGTGTAGATCACGCAAATTTAAAATTTTGTGGCTTTACGGAAGTGCAAGTGTAGAGCACGCAGATTTAATATTTTGTGGCTTTACGGAAGTGCAAAAGTAGAGCACGCAGATTTAATATTTTGTGGCTTTACGGAAGTGCAAGTGTAGATCACGCAAATTTAATATTTTGTGGCTTTACGGAAGTGCAAGTGTAGAGCACGCAGATTTAATATTTTGTGGCTTTACGGAAGTGCAAGTGTAGATCACGCAGATTTAATATTTTGTGGCTTTACGGAAGTGCAAGTGTAGATCACGCAAATTTAAAATTTTGTGGCTTTACGGAAGTGCAAGTGTAGAGCACGCAGATTTAATATTTTGTGGCTTTACGGAAGTGCAAGTGTAGATCACGCAGATTTAATATTTTGTGGCTTTACGGAAGTGCAAGTGTAGAGCACGCAGATTTAATATTTTGTGGCTTTACGGAAGTGCAAGTGTAGATCACGCAGATTTAATATTTTGTGGCTTTACGGAAGTGCAAGTGTAGAGCACGCAGATTTAATATTTTGTGGCTTTACGGAAGTGCAAGTGTAGATCACGCAGATTTAATATTTTGTGGCTTTACGGAAGTGCAAGTGTAGAGCACGCAGATTTAATATTTTGTGGCATTATCCTTTTAGTTTAGACGGATCTCAGTCTGGAACGTAGGCACTGCCACAGAGCTACTAAAGAATTACGGCCTTTGATTTTTTATAGCTTTTTATGCACGACTGGGATAGTGCTTGGTTTTCACCTCACCTGATGTTAAGTGACGATAAGGCCGATGTGGAAGCGCATTACACCCGGAAACCTAATGATCACTGTGAGGTACTGGCTATTTTACCTCAATCTGCTGAAACACAACAAACTTTAAATTGTTGTTATGGCGTTAGACTTAGGTAAGATGGTAGCCAGGCGGACTTGAAATAAGCCCTACCAACCAAACCGAGTACAAATTGTACCCCACTCCTGAGAATCGAACCTGGGACCCCTGCGTCTTACACGGGTGGGCAAACCACTAGACTACAAAGGCGGTAAAGCTAGGGTTTCCGAGGATAGCAGTGCCGTCATATTACGGCCGTAATATAGCGGCGTTGAATGTTGTCTATATAAACAATACGGCAACACCGTAACGTCAGAAATCGCGCCGTATTGTTTACATAACATAGACAACATTCTAAGCCGCTAAACGGCCGTAATATGACAGCACCGTCATCCTAGGAAACCCTAGCTTTAAAGCTATAACGCTTAGCTTTCACTATGCCTTAATCTTAACAATCATTACTACCCAATTTATATTCGATCCGTACCTCTAACCAATCAACAAATGCATACGTTTGTATTTTTGCATACAATCGGCGCTCGATTTCATTTGGCGCATTGGCGCGCAATCGGTTTTAATTGTCCGCCATTTTCGTTAACGTTCGCACCATTATTGGAGTCATTGTCTATGGTCTAAATTGGCACAATAGCGCCATTTTGGATTTATTAATTAGGCGGTAATTAGCATGTAATGGGCTATTTTGTTTTTAATTTGGGTTGTTGAATTTTAATTTGTTTATTGTTTCGAAGTTTGTGGTGTTGTATGCGTATTATTGTTTTATATATGAAATATAGAGATTGATCCTTTTTTTTATGCATAATCGGATAGGCTTGTTGTTCACCTGATGTTAAGTGACGATAAGGCGGAAGCGCACTACACCCGGAATCCTCATCACTGGGGAATACTGGCTATCTTACCTCTCTCTAACTGCAGAAACAACAATTTTTAAATAAAATTGTTGTCATGGCGTCAGACTTAGGTAAGATGGTGGCAGCTAGCCAGGCGGACTTGAAATAAGCCCTACCAACCAAACGGAGTACAAATTGTACCCCCCCGGGAATCGAACCCGGGATCCCTGCGTCTTACACGGTAGGCGAACCACTAGGCCACAGAGGCGGTTAAAAATTGACATAATATCGTCATCACTGGGCATAGGCCTCCCCCAAGGATCTCCACGACGATCGGTCCTGCGCTGCCCGCATCCAGCGGCGCACCGCGACCTTCACCCTCACGTCGATCCACCTTGTCGGGGGCCTACCCACGGAGCGTCGTCCGGTGCGCGGTCGCCATTCCAGAACCGCCCCGCCCCAACCAACATCGGTTCTTCTCGGTATGTGTCCCGCCCATTGCCACTTCAGCTGAGCAAACCTAGAGTTAAGTACCATTTTGTTGTCCTGGGAAATATCTCTGCATTGTATTTAGAAAACTTTTCTTTATTTACAGTTAAGTTATTGACAGTCCATCAAGTCGTAGGTGGGCTTTACCATTAATTTATGAGGTCCAAAGCAGTCGATGAGCACTTAATAATTTCCGTCATGGTAAAAAAACAATGGCGCTGATGGTAATTAGCATAATAAAGAGATTTGTTCACGCCGAACAAGCACCGGACGCTGGCAAGGTGGTACGGTTAGCAGAACAAGCATCGAGTTTAAGAAAATGCAATACCTACAATTTTTTTATTACCCAGTTAAACTGGGCCATAAAAAATGTAAGTACTTACAGCTTATTTCTTTCTTAAGGTTTATTTATCAATCCAGTTGCTCTTGTTTATAGTTTTTTTAAATTTCTATCACAGAGTCAATATAATTAAAGGCGGCTATCTGTCATTTTACTAATTTCGAAAAAATCAAAATGAAAAATCGAGTTGGCGGAATTTCGTAGATTTTGTATGGAAGATAGCCGTCATTGATTCTAATACGAGTTTTGCAATTCAATTTACAAGAGGAAATGGTCGCTTTTGATTCTTTATCGGTTGAACAGTCGATGACGTTTAAAATTTGCAATGCTGCTGTATCAATAAGTAATTTTGGACAAATATGTCAGATAGCCGCCTTTGATTCTACAGGGTAATTTTGCGACCCCTTTACAAAATCAAATAATAGTTCAAGGAAGTAATAAAAAAAAATTAGGTGAGATAATTATACATTATTTCTTTTTAAATTCACAGTTTTCAGCCACTTTTTATATCCTAAAAATCTAGGCGCGCACGCTCACCGTCACGAACGGGACGCGAGCGGGGGAAGGCGAGTGGCGGGAGGGGGGCTCGCGCGGGTCGACCGTGCGACGCGCAAACGGTGACAACAATTTCAATTTGTGTAGGGAAAAGTTTGGGGTAAAAATGTAAAAAAAATATTTTTGTTTTACTTCATAAATTGATTGTACTGCTGTTATAGAATGACCTGACAAAGTTTGAAAAGGGGTCCAAAAATTACCCTGTATATGACTCTTTTCAGTGCTTAGGTACCTATTATGTTTTCTCGCAAATGTACTGGAAATAGTCGTATGATATGTATAGGTACATTTACGATTGTTAAGGTTTTTTAAAACTTGGGACGATCATAAAACGATCATAAATCGGAAGCGAACATACGAGTAAGTAATAAGTTCTTGAATGAATGAATGAATTACCTAATTTATTTGCTTTTGAATAGGGTAGAATAGGATTATAAATGGTTTACAAAAACCTTTAATATTAACAACAGATTCGCCTACTCAGCTACAGACAATAGCATGCAAATAATAATTAATATTGAAGCTAGTTTAAAACATTGACATAGCAGCATCATTGAAAATTCACAATTAATAAAATAAAACATAAAAAATTAGACTCACATCATAAAATGTCAAAAAATGTCAGAAATTGAATAGAAATAAATTACATGCTAGTCAGAAATGTTATTAAAGTAAAATGTCAATTTCAATTATTATTTTCTTCAAATCTTACACGTTTGTTATGCTGATTGTACCGATATCGTGAAGGCACGCGGTGCTGTCCCCGATCATGCTGTCTGTATTTACTGGTTGGTATGTCGATTTTTTATACTAGACTTTTTTGTGGATCATAGTATGACACAATCTTTTTAACTACAGAGGATATCTTTCTTAGGTCTAATAAAAGCCATTTTTAATATCCCCATTTATTAATGCGGGGCTTAAACCCATCCTACTTCCTACTAATATTATAAATGTGAAAGTTTGTGGGTTTGGATGTTTAGATGTTTGGATGTTTGTTCCTCAATCACGCAAAAACTACTAAACGGATTAAGTTGAAATTTGGCACACAGATAGTAGATAGCCTAGATTAAAACATAGAATACTTTTTATTCCGATATTCCCACAGGAACGGGAACCACGCGGGTGAAACCGCGGGCGGCGGCCGCTAGTAAGACATAAGGAAGATGGGCCATAACCCACACCTCGCAGGCCCAATGTTGCGGAACTAAAGGCTTAACGTGTCTTCCGAAGCATGGAGGAGCTCAAATTGACAATTCGTTTTCTTAATAAAAAAATTTTTTTCAGACACACGTTTTCAAAACGGACTAAATTATTACAAAAATAATCGGACTTGAAACATTAAAACGGACTAGTAAAACAAACTAAAAAGTATAAAATAAAATTTTCTGTAAATATTTATAACCTACAGAAATTTTAAACCTAAAAACGTGGGGCGAAATTTGTAAAATTTATCATCCATATTGTCTTTAGCATGCGCCCCACGTTTTTAGGTTTAAAATTTCCGTAGGTTATAAATATTTTCAGAAAAAAATATTTTATACTTTTTAGTCCGTTTTAATATTTTTAGTCCGATTTTTGTAATATTTTAGTCCGTTTTAAAACATATTTAAAAAAAAAATTTTTTTTCCGTAAATTACTATTTTCTGATGTTTTGTTAATGAGCTAAGACTAAAAATATACCATCTCCTATCGGAGCACTCGTCAAGACGATTCAAACGAGCCCAAACTTAATGGGGTTGCATGGTTTTATTACAGAGTCCCAGTGGCCTTCTTCCAGCTCCATCATCAGACCCTGGATACTATTTTCCAACAAAGTACTCGTCAAGACGATTCAAACGAGCCCAAACTTAATGAGGTTGCATGGATTTATTACAGAGTCTCAGTGGCTTTCTTCCAGCTCCATCATCAGACCCTGGATACTATTTTCCAACAAAGTACTCGTCAAGATCAAACGAGCCCAAAGTTAATGAGGTTGCATGGTTCTATTACAGAGTCCCAGTGGCCTTCTTCCAGCTCCATCATCAGACCCTGGATACTATTTTCCAACAAAGTACTCTTCAAGACAATTCAAACAAGCCCAATCTCAATGGGGTAACGTGGTTTTATTAAAGAGTTCCTGTGTCCTTCCTCCGGCTCCATCATCAGACCCTGGAAACTATTTCCCAACAAAGAACTCATCAAGACAATTCAAACAAATTTGGGCTAAATTTGATGGGGTTGACGGTTTCAATATTGAGTTCCTATGGCATGGCCTTTCGGCTTCATCATCAGACCCTGGACTTCGTCTTCCATTAGAATACTTGTCAAGACGATTCTAACGAGCCCAAACACGATGGGGTTGTATGGTTTCATTATAGAGTTCCTGTGGCCTTCTTCCGGCTTCATCATCAGATCAGCTCAATGACACCATAATATTGCATTGCCTTCGAGTTCTGACCTATGTTCAAAAGTTTCAAGTTTCTAGCTCATCGGGAAGCTAGGATAAAATCGTTCGCAAACTTTGTGGAGAAACAAAACAAATGAGAAAGCAACCTAATAAAAAAGTGTTAAAAAAGAAAGAAAATCTGGTTCATGCAACCACGGTTTTCTGCCCTTTGGCAAGTGGAAAACGGCACGTTTTTCAATGACTCGTTGTTTCCGTTCCGTAGTGTTTCCATATAAAAAAATCTTCATAATTATTATTTTTAGGGTTCCGTACCCAAAGGGTAAAAACGGGACCCTATTACTAAGACTCCGCTGTCCGTCTGTCTGACTGTCTGTCTGTCCATCTGTCTGTCTGTATGTCTGTCTGTCACTAGGCTGTATCTCAAGAACCGTGATAGGTAGACAGCTGAAATTTTCACAGATGATGTATTTTTGTTGCCGCTATAACAACAAATACTAAAAACAAAATAAAAAATTTTTGTAAGGAGGGCTCCCATACAACAAACGTGTTTTTTTAGCCTTTTTTGATCGATATTAATAACGACACCAGGTAGACATAGTTGAAATTTTCACAGATGATGTATTCCGGTGGCCGCTATAACAACAAAATATTTTTTTTTAAGGAGGGCTCCCATACAACAAACGTGATTTTTTTTACCGTTTTTTGGTACGGAACATTCGTGTGTGGGTACGACTCACACTTGGCCGGTTTTTTTCTATTTTCGTCAAAAATAATACAGAACAAATAATTGGGTATATTTTGAGTTGGCGAGTTCTTGTACTCCTCTGTACGTAAGATAATCTGACGTAAGATGTCGCTAACCATAGACAATCACCGTTTTGAAATGTCAATTTCATACACTAATAAGTGCATGAAATTGTTTATTCGAATAGAATAGAATAAGTGGTAATAACCACTTATTCTATTCTATTCGAATAAACGAAAAGCCAAGCGTTGGCCTGCACATTTAAATATAAGTAATTGTAATTGTCTGTCTGTCGGTGCGTCAAAGCGTTCGCGTATCGAATAAAAGAATCGATTATATTTAATTTTCACGTAGTCGCATTCTCGGTATCGCATGGGAATCTGTGTTTGTATTATTTCCCTTCGTTTAACTTTAATTATGCTAATCAATTATTTTGTGTGTACACCGAATATGTAAGTACCTACTATCTGTAAAAGATGCTCGAAGTTCGTACATTCAGATATTTTCGATCTATTATGTGGTCATTTACCTACCTACATGATCTCACTTAACAAGAAAGACTGCACTAAAAAAAAGTGTTAAAATTACAAGTTATTCCGTGTGTCAGATGGTGTTAGCCAGGGCCTGATTTAACAACTATGGACCCCTAGGCTCATTCTATGGTGCGGGCCCCCCGTCTAGTAGTAAAACACAGTTGTAGAGCGGTGTCAACGCACACAGGGCAGGAACGGATCCTAGATTTAAATATGGGAGAGCGGGGGGGAGGGTTTTCAGAGAAATGCCTGTCTATACGGCCGCGCAGCTCAATTTATAGTCCAGTTTCATCCACTAATCTTGGAATATTGCCTATCGATTGTAAAAAAAATGGCATAAAAAGTTAAATTAAATTAAGTCATAAAAATCTTAACAACATTAACACCTGTGCATTATAAAAGTTATAAAGAAGTTTTAATGCGACTCGAACGACAGAACCATAGAGCAAAGATTTTAAATTTTATTATTTCTAATTTCGGCTTGATGAAAGAGGCAAAGGTATTATGCAGCGTGCGTCCTATCGGCAGACCATAGAGGCATTGTATTGTGTGTAGCATCCGTAATGCAGTTGTATGCGGTTTTAATTGATTGTCTATGGACGTCCCGAGTCACGTCGTAGAACAATAAATATGTCACGGGCTACTTATAAAAGTAAAGGGCCGACATTGTATCGAGAATTCGAATCGTTCATATGAAATAATGTTTGAGCAGACGCATAATCAATTGATGGGAAATGCATTAATGTTGCTAGTGAATGAAGATCGTTATTTCATTGAAAGGATCCAGTAGTGGGGAATGTCGGAAAAAAGAAAACAAAATGGCTGAATATTTTTTATAGGTTTCCCTCAGTAATGGAAACAAGTTTCAGAATGTTCGTTTACCTACGCAAAAAACAAAAAAATCTCTTCGACTTCACAAATTACGAAAGTAATAGCAGAATGGAGATTATACATTTGCCACAACCTGCAACAACCACAACCCGCGGGCTGATTATCTAATTAGAAACCGCCTAGCGACCGGTCGCAGTTCACAGATGAACGTTATACATTGCTACTTTTCTTTGGGGTAAAAAAAAACATACCAAAGAAAAGTAGCAATGTATGTCAAATGCAACCGGTCGCTAAATAGTTTCTTTTTAGATAATCAGGGTGCCGGTATTAAAAAATAGTTAAAACACAAATTGTCAAAACTTTTTTTTAATACATGTTGGTTGTAATGGAGGCAAAGTGTAATCTCCATTCTGCTGTTACTTTCAAACATTTGTGAAGTCGAGGATACTTTTTTTTAATTTTTTCGCGCAACCAAAAATTCTGGAACTTTTTCTATTACAAAGGGCGCTTATTTCCTTTCCTTCCCAGCCATGAAAAATATTCAGCCAATTTGTTTTTTTTCGGACATTCCCGATTCATTGAATAACATTGAAAATGTCGACTTATGAAAGAAATAAAAAGAGAGTTAAGTTAATTTTTTTGTAAGACCTATCCAACACCCCCTACAGTATGAGATTGACGAAAAAAAACTTTTTCATCCCCACTTTACATGTAAAGTGGGGATGAAAAAGTTTATTCTAAAGGTACACAAAAAAAAACAGTAAATCAACAGGACAGACGGATTATGGCGAAACTATAAGGGTTCCTTGTTGACTTAACTACGGAACCCTAAAAACAAAATGTAATTATTCACTATACTTCTGCCTGCAGTCAATTTAGAAAGATAGCTTCCGATATCTTCATAAAACAGGTAAATTAAAAACGATCACGTAACTTTGACGCCACTGCCAAAAAACATAAATCCGGCGGAATTAAAAAAAAGTGACACAATAACTTTTTAAAATGGGAAAAAAATAATCCCTTCGAACAATAACTTTTTAATTGGACTAAGAGCTAGCCCCGGAAATAGGTGGACACTTTACAGAGCGACGAAATCCTTCTTGTTAGTGTGCCATACTATCATTATTAACAGATCCGGACATCTGGCAGATTTTCAGTGGTGGGGGTGGGAGTGGTTGAGCAACAAAGGGGCTGTAAAAGCGATTGAAGGTATACAATTTAAAGAGCTCTGGATTTGGTGTGGTATAATTGCAAGCCAGTCATGTATCTAAATCGAATATAACATTGCCAGGCATTTTGACTGGTAGAAAAGTAGTGCCAGGCTGCATCAAAAGTGCAAGAAAAAGTGGTAAAGTTTGATGCCGCTTGGCACTACTTTTCTCGTCGCTCTGTAAATGTCCATCTATTTCCGTGCCCAGCTCTTAGTATAAATTTACCGCAACGTGGACACCTTGGCGCCTTTGCGTAAAAAAAGTTAACAATACAGATTAAAAAAACGTGTCGTGAGATACTCATGGTAGGTAATGTGGTTAAGGATTAATTTAATATTAAAAATTCATGTTGCGTATTGGATGGCGCCAAGAAAAATTCCTTTCAAAATTATAATAAAAGAGAAAACAACTACTTAGGGTTTTCTAGGATGACGGTGCCGTCATATTACGGCTGTAATTTAGCGGCGTAGAAAGTTGTCTATGTAAACAATACGGCGCAGTTTCTGACGTTACGGTGTCGCCATATTGTTTACATAGACAACATTCAACGCCGCTATATTACGGCCGTAATATGACAGCACCGCTATCTTAGCTTTAGATCAGAGGTGGCCACTAATACTAATAAGATAAGAAGAAGATTTTAAACAGAAATAGGTAAACGAATGATGCCATAACTTATCAACTGAGTATACAACATAGAGTCTTTGATCAACTGATTCTAAAACGTTTTACAAATTGAATTGCCTACTAAACAAAGTGATTTGATTCAAAATATATCCGATTACAAAAGTGTAATGTTAGTCAACCCCACAAACCGACATTACGTCACTCAATCCGACTACATTATGACTTTAGCGACTGATGCGGGGAGAATCCCTAAGGACTGCGTTATGAATTTTATGCCTCGTCTGCTCTCCTTCCGGGGTAGGGAGGGAAAAGATTTTATCGATGTACTATCGACAACTCACTTCACCGCTTGTAGAAAAAATTTGTGGGCGCGCGTATCGCCGCTGCACGAACTACTATCCGCGTCAATTGGTAATGCGCCTGGCGGCCATGATTTTAACCTCAAAAACGAAAAACAGTTGTAATTTTCTCATATACTAGACCATTTCTTATTGAAAATAAGAATTCAATAATTAATATATTATATTACCTATGAGAATTTTACTGTTTTTTGTCATTTTTAGTTGCCGATGACGATGATGTGTATGTTAATTTGACAAGGTTCCAGCGCATTACCAATTGACAGGGATAGTAAACGTAGTTATTGTAATGTATGTTTAGTAATGGACTAAGAGCTAGCTCCGGAAATAGGCGGACAATTTACAGAGCGACGTAACCCCTCTTGTTAGTGTGCCATACTATCATTATTAATAGATCCGGATGCCTGAGAGCTCTGTAAAATGTATACCTACACATTCAATCGGTTTTTCAGCCCTTTGTTGCGCAAACACTCCCAACCCCCACCACTGAAAATCTGCCAGGTGCCCAGATCTATTAATAATGATAGCATAATAGCACACTAACAAGAGGGGTTTCGTCGATCTGCAAGTTGTCCACCTATTTTTGGGGCTAGCTCTTAGTATATAAGTAAATTACTTTGAACCTTATTATAACATTGTTAAATTCCAATTTTGGTTAATGACAGTCGACATTATAAATATTGTAGTGTGAAGGTAGGTGCCATTATTTTAATAATTTCTTTTGTATGGTACTTAATCCCTTCTTCAATAAACCGTTGTTCGAGACTGACCTGTTTTAATTGTGCTCCGCAAATCCACAAATATTCTAGGTATGTTAGAGGCGGCGTGGCGTTCAAGCGCGATTTTGACCTTAGAAGTGGTAAAGTGGAAGTGTTGTCAATAGTACTACAATTGAGTATACAAGGCTATTTTTAGTTTATAGAAAACCTCTCGTGGGGTTGATCAGACCATCAAACTAAACACTTTGGTTATAGGACCAACCTTGAAATCACGAAAAAATAAATCAGCTGTTTCATACCTTTCGATGGATTAGGATTGTACTTTAGTATGGAACAGCTGTTTTTTTTCGTGATTTCGAGGTTGGTCCCACTATAAAAGTTGTTCAGTTTGATGGTCTGATCAACTCCACGAGAGGTTTTGTATTAACTAAAAATTGCCTTAGAACTGCGGCCACTATATTCGAGAATGTATGGCTAAGAGTAAATTTTTCAAATTAAAAAACGTATTTTAGTACCGTGGTTTCTAATCAGATTTTTCTGCGTACCCCTCCAAGACAATTCGACCCTTAAGGTAGAGAACGAAAAAACTCTAGAATGCGATGGCAAAGATTATCGATGTCGACATTTTACTAACCCCATCCCTACGCGTATCGCCACGCTCACCACTCAAAAACGACAGCATTAGCATAACAAGGAGTACACGAAAATAGATTTAATCCAGCACGCGGACGGGGGAGGGGATGAAACGCATAATTGTATGATTTGTATGAATTATCTATATACATTTAGATCTAGAACCTTTGTTCTTTGTATGCCTAAAACGTAATAAGTCTAAATTACTTCGCCATCGGGCTACAGCGCTTAAGGACTAAAAAGTTTTAGGACTAAAATGCTTTAGGACCAAAACACTTTAGGACTAGCGATAGCATTAGGACTAAAATGTGCGTCACATCTCTATCTATAGACAACACGTATAATATAAAGTAATATGGGAAAACATCACATTACATACATTCCTCCAATTTCTAAGTAAGTAGCTAAAGCATTTGTGGCAATATAGAAAAGATAGTTTTCTAAATTAATCCAGCTGGGAATCGAACCCGGGACCTCTGTGATGGCGACACTAAAACGGAGTGATTATAAATACTCCTTGGGTGACACTTTTTAAATCTTTAACCATTCGACCACGGATATCCGTCGTAAAACTAAAATGATACTTAGATATAGATCTCTTAAAGGATTGCTCAGCTGAAGTGGCAGTGAGCGGGACACATAGCGAGGAGAACTGATGGCCGTTGGGGCGGAAAGGTTCTGGAATGGCGACCGCGCACCGGACGACGCTCCGTGGGTAGGCCCCCCACAAGGGGGACCGACCGACGTGAGGGTGAAGGTCGCGGTGCGCCGCTGGATGCGGGCAGCGCAGGACCGATCGTCGTGGAGATCCTTGGGGGAGGCCTATATCCAGCAGTGGGTGTCGTGGGCTGATATGATGATGTTTTATTCATTTAAATTATAGTAGACGCCTGAATCCATATGTACCATCACGTCATGTCTATAAATACACTCGAGAGTAGAAAAATGGAGCAGTGAGCGGGACACATAGCGAGGAGAACTGATGGCCGTTGGGGCGGAAAGGTTCTGGAATGGCGACCGAGCACCGGACGACGCTTCGTGGGTAGGCCCCCCACAAGGGGGACCGACCGACGTGAGGGTGAAGGTCGCGGTGCGCCGCTGGATGCGGGCAGCGCAGGACCGATCGTCGTGGAGATCCTTGGGGGAGGCCTATATCTAGCAGTGGGTGTCGTGGGCTGATATGATGGTGTTTTATTCATTTAAATTATAGTAGACGCCTGAATCCATCTGTACCATCACGTCATGTCTATAAATACACTCGAGAGTAGAAAAATGGAGCCACAGGAATATTTCATACAAACGAGGTAACTTTGCAGCTCTGGTTCTTCGCCCAGGTATAAACGGGCTGTGATCTGATAATGGCAAATTAAAGAATGAATGGTGGAGGCCCATAATGCTAAAGGTTGAACTTAAAAAAATACAAGCTAAAATTACATCAAAAGTATGTAAAATGTAACGCTAAAAACTCCATACAGGTATAAACGACGCTTCTGATGCGTTGAGTTTCTTTAGCGATCTGAGCCTCCTCCATTTACTTTTTGGATGGCCATTATCAGATCACACCCCGTTCAATCCCTGATGGAGAACAAAGGCTTCAAAGTTATCACGTTTGTATGAAAATAGGCTTGTGGTTTAGAACTTTTTCATTGTCCAAGTGTAATAGTTTATTACTTTTTTAACAGAAATCAATGACAAATGACAATAATAACAAAGTGACAAAGTTTCTAAACTGTATAAATATTTTTAGACGTGATTATACCTAGACTTGCAAGGAAATCCTAAAAATCAATTCAGCTAATGCTAAGCCACAAAAATTAACATACCTTTTACATGTTTAGGGTTCCGTACTCAAAGGGTAAAAACGGGACCCTATTACTAAGACTCCACTGTCGTCAATCCGTCTGTCTGTCTGTCACCACGCTGTATCCTATGAACCGTGATAGCTAATACAGTTGAAATTTTCACAGATGATGAATGTGTTGCAGCAAATACCAAAAATAGAAAATAAATATTTAAGTGGGGCTCACATATAACAAACAGGTTTTTTTTTACCGTGTTTTGGTACGAAACCCTTCGTGCGCGAGTTCAATTCGCACTTGGCCGGTTTTTTAATATAACTTTGTACAGAAATCATTACCATTAATTCAATATAAAAATTAACTGTTCACCCCTCAAATCGCCAGTATTAATTTCATCTGCCATTTAGTAATCCTAACAAAACAGCATCAGCAATTAACAATAGCGTCAAATCCATAGATTATAGAGAAGAGGCGTGGCAGCCATGACATATAACGGGGTCCCACAGGGCGCGAGCGTGGGGCCGTCACTGTTCGTGTATTAAGGTTTTGGTGAAGCGTTTATAACACTATTGTTGTGTTGTTAATTGTTGCTTGTTATTTTTTTGCCTTTTTGTTGTGGAGAAATAGTCGAGATTTTAATGTTGATTCAGAGTTATCGTCATGAACCGTATTTTAAGATAATTAATGAAATAAAAAAAAAAAACACCTCGAGGTGATTTTTTGGAGTATTTTTTTCTATTATATTAATTATCTTAATTTATTTATTTATTTTTTATTTGGAAAACAAACAGTCATTCATACACATTGAATAATTAACAAGATTATTCTTACAGACTAATAGTTTCACTATTTGCCAAAAAACAGTAAAAGATTCGAAACAGTGTGCAAATGTAATGCCAAGTTGTTGAATTAAAATTTATGTAAATTATTTAGAATTTAAACAAACTCAGTGTAACATATGAAATTAGGATGAAATAAAACACTATTAAAATATTATAATCGGAGACTAAATTGATTTTCCATAAGGGTACTTTATTTTCATTTTCATTTTAATTTTATTTTATTTACTTATCTATTATTAACTATTAATTTTATTTATAAAAGTGTTTTACTTCAACACGCGCGCAAATCACGCATTCTTACATAATATAAATACCTACTAATATTATAAAGAGTAAGTCCTAAACCTACTTTTTAATTTAGGAACAGAACAATGAAATACATCTACATCAGATAAATTACCGTTTTCATTATATAATTTACATGCACGCTTAATACAAAAATGGCATTGTGAAAGCCTAAAAAGCAACAAAATATCAAAATATCAATCAAAAAAATACAACTTACAACGTATTTGTTTTCGGACCTGTATTTTTTTTGTTAGCATAGTTCAGGATTGATTGCATAGATACTTCTATCATCGCACAGCTTACCACTTGAAGATGGATCCCCTATTTCCACATTCGCCAACTTCCTGGATCACCAATTCCGGATTCGCCAATTCTTCTTAATAAAGCAGCAATGAAACTGTGATTTCCATCAGAATTGATTGCAAGAAAGTTACAAACTCAGCGAACTGATTACGTAACTCTAATGCTAACAAATCTTGATTGAAATCGACTGAAGCTTCAGTTACATTGATGCTTTAAGTAAGATACTCGTCACATTAGTTCTTCCTAAAGCAGCAATGTAACTACGATTTCTGTCAGAGTTTATAAATCGGGGGAAATTTTTGCACTAGCACAATGGTCGAGAGAATTAAATAACTCTTACAGAAAGTTGACAAAATCAACGTCCTCTGTTTCCTCCTTCAAAACTAGACCGGTTTAAACACATTTTTAATTAAAAAGTTAAAGAAAGGATTTGACTCTGTGTTCCTAAGCTTTTCATTTTTTTTCATAAATTAATTTATTAAAAGAGACACCTTCAGAAACCTAAAAAATGCTTTTGTTTAGACATCCTGCAATCAAAGACGAGATTATTGTTAAAAAAAAACCGGCCAAGTACGAGTCGGACTCGTGCACGAAAGGTTCCGTACCAAAAAACAGCAAAAAATCTCGTTTATTGTATGGGAGCCTCCCTTAAACATTTATTTTATTATATTTTTAGTATTTGTCGTTATAGCGGCAACAGAAATACATCATCAGTGAAAATTTTAACTGTCTAGCTATCACGGTTCATGAGATACAGTCTGGTGACAGACAGACAGACAGACGGACAGCGGAGGCTTAGTAAATAGGGTCCCGTTTTTACCCTTTGGCTACGGAATCGTAAAAAGCAAAACATAGACTTAAGTAGGTATATATTTCTTTTTTGATGAAAAAAATATTTAAATCTGTGTTTTAGAGGAGGAAATAGGGGCCTACGAAACGTTGATTTTGTCAACTTTCTATTAGGAATTTTTCGGTGTTTTCTTAAGGAATCTCGTTAATTGGACCTAATTTTATTGAAATAATAAAACCAAAAACCTATTAATTACCGAACATTTTGTTTTCTTCTCCACTTTCTATACTAATGGCTCCGTCCAGTAAGACCGCACTATTTGTCACAGTTTTTGCACATAACTCACGCGTCGCATTTGCGCGTCCCGCCCACAGATTAGCGCCACTTTGACGCATCTGTCGTGGCTTGTGAGGTAAATAAATGTACTGATGACGACGCGTTTAGCGTGACACTTGACGAAAATATTTTCAAGATTTTTTTAGCTTAGAGAAGGTTTATTTTTCAAGAAACAAATGTTTTCCTATCCACTTCATGAGTTCAGAGCCTTTACGAGAGACATTTCACATTCTAAAAATTAAAAAGGTTAGGTTTACATATTCACTCAAGCTTACGCGCTCACTAGACATGATATAAAACACTTTTTAACGGATACTAGCGCGGTTTTATTGAAAGGACTTTGGTAATTAGTTGGTATTTGGTTTGATTTTCCCGACGTTTCGGCACCTTTGCAGCTGCCGTGGTCAAAACGTCGGAAAAATCAATGACTTGAGTAAAGATTGCAATTTTGGAAAATGCTGCAAAACGCTAAAGTCATACCTACGCATTTAAACTTTAACATAATAAACATAACCATAACAAAACATATAAACATACCTATGCATTTAAACTTTAACTAGCCACCCGCCCTTACTTCGTTTCGGTGTAAACTAAAGATTTTGTATTTAAAGATTAATCCTTTGAAGGCTTTTTGTTCCTACCTTAAAAAAACCTATAAAATAAACCTATATTCCAATACCTACCAGAATATACCTACTTTGGGAAAAATAAAAAAGAATTTTCATTTCGTAATAAGGCTGTCATAACTCCGGCCGATTTAAACCGGCTCCACACTCGCGCGCGAACCGCGGCCGCGGATCACGGGCGCGGTTCGCGCATGAAAACGGTGCGAAAAATATAGCCCTCCAGACTCGCGCGTGAACAGCGGCTGCGAATCACGGTAACCTTAGTTCGGCACACAAGTCCTTTGACGCGGACCAAAAAACCGCCACCGGACGGGGAACGCCGCGAAGTGCGAACGCGAAGCCGCGAAGCCCATACGCGAAGCCGCGAAACCCTCCACAATCGCGGTTCGCGGCCTTCGCGGGCTTTCGCGGCGCGAGTGTGGAGCCCTCTTTAGATATTTCTGAAATGATTAGAAATAACAACAGTTGCCTAATAATAGATCCATAGCAGGCCTAACTCTAAAGCTAGGGGTTTCCTAAAATAGTGGTGCCGTCATATTACAGCCGTAACGTAATATAGCGGCGTTGAATGTTGTCTATGTAAACAATACGGCGACACCGTAACGTCAGAAACAGCGCCATATTGTTTACATAGACAACGTTCTACGCCACTAAATTACGGCCGTAATATGACGGCACTGTCATCCTAGGAAGCTTTACTAAAGATAGATTATTGAGAAAAAGCATGTGTGCCTAATTGACGTATATGGAAAAATCAAAAGTCCGGAGAAAAGGCCCGAATTCTATCGAAAAATCCTGAGATTTGCAGTAGTTTGTTTGAGAATAAGGTACAGGGGGGGGGGGGGGGGTAGTAGCATTTACAGGTTTTTAAAAGAAAAATATCCAATTATGAAAGAAGGTCGAGAACCTACTGAAGTGTTCAACTAATGAGGAACTGCCTAATTCATATCACAGATAATTAAATCGGTACCGGTGAGCTAAAAAGTGGGTGTTTTTAACAATGGCCTTACCTGACAATCACATCGATATTGACATTTAAAAGTTATGTAGCCTTGTTGACACTATTTTAGTTCCTGAAACTAATACTGTCAAAAATACTTCGATCGATTGATAACTGTAAAAAATTACATTTAAACTATGGTTCGTAACCAACAAACTGCGAAAGATAGTTTTGGTTCTGGTAAACTTTTAACATCAGAAATACGGTAGGTATTCTATATCTCAAGCTTACGCGCTCGCTAGACATAAAAGAAAAAGCGCGATTTTATTGAAAGTACTTAGGTAATAAGTTGGCATTTGCTTAGATTTTTGATTTCCCGAGAGTAGCGAAGGATTCTAGAGTTGAATCCCGAGCGTAGCGAGGGATTCAAAAGTAGAATCCTGAGCGTAGCGAGGGAGACAAAGGACCGAGATGAAATTTTTTATTCACAAGTTGTGTACTCTACTTTTTACCATTGACTGCGAGAAAACAAATAGGTACCTACCTACTTACCTAGCAGTACTTTATACTTAGTATTTATAGATGACCATCAGCCATTTTTAATGTCCCCACTGCTGGGGCACAGGCCTTCCTCATGGGTGGGAGGATGGGCCATAACCCACCACGCGGGCCCAATGCGGATTGATGGGTGTTAACAACTGCAAATGCAGCCGGGACCAACGGCTTAACGTGCCTTCCGAGGCACGGAGGAGCTCGAGATAATATATTTTTGGTCACCCATCCCATGACCGACCCATGCGGCCCATGCGTGAAATTAGAAGTTTTCCAATGACATAAAACAACCACGCTAAGAGAGAGATTATATGATCAGTCTGGCATCAGTCCATTTCATCAGTCTGTGTAGACTTTGTAATTTTGCAGACTGAATATCGTACCAGACTGATGGAATGGACTGATGCAAGACCATTTAATCTCCCTCTAATAGATAGAAAAGAACCCAAAGATAAGACACTAAAAAGAACCTAATTAAATTTGGCGGGTTTTTTTTTCTTAAAATGTTATTGTGTAACTATGGCTCTATGGAATAGCTCCATAGCAGCCAGTAGGCATAGGTACTTTTTTGTACTAATTCATGATGCGCGCTAGTTCCAAATTCAAATTATTTTTATTCACTCGGTGAATAAAATCGCTTATTATTCACTCTTATCGTTGAATTAAACGCACTTTTTAGAGTGGCGATGGTAAAAAGATTATTTTTTATTGGTTAAGCTGTTTTCTCTTATGCTGTTTGTGGAAGATGCTTTTGAACTTTATTTTGTAGGGTTTAAGAGTCGATTTTGCTTGGTTTCAGCAATGAATAGACGAAAGCAAAACTATTAGTGCGTTTGCACTTTGACATTTCATACAAAAGGAGATGAAAGATGACGTTTTTATTGTTTGATTTGTATGGAGTAGGGTGGATATATTGCGCGATAGACGGAAAAATAATATCAATGTTAATATAATTTTTTAATGGACGTGTATTTTGTTCTTTTCATTGAATAATTCTACAGGATGTAACATAAAGGTATATTATGTATGACAAAATAGGAGAAAAGTATCTGTGAGACTTTTCTAGATGATTTCGACTCTGAAAAGTAAAAACATTAGACAGTGACGACAGCCGAGTTTTTTTTAAGAAGGAAATCTGCAGTTTATACGGCAATTAAAAGGCTATTCATAATATGATATTATTGTATTCTATCCATTATTTTGTTAATTTAGGAATGATTTGTATTGTTTCTTTCTAACTATTTATTTAACCTAACTTAGAGCATGCAGTACCAGAAAAAGTTATCTAATTGAAGTTTTCAGAATAATTTTGCAATAAAGCGCAGGTTTTTCATACTCATGATGTTAGAGAGATATCCTACTAATCCTACTAATATTATAAATGTGGAAGTTTGTGGGTTTGGATGTTTAGATGTTTGGATGTTTGTTCCTCAATCACGCAAAAACTACTGAACGGATTTGGTAGAAATTTAGCACACAGATAGTAGATAGCCTGGATTAAAACATAGAAAACTTTTTATCCCGATATTCCCACGAGAACGGGAACCACGCGGGTGAAACCGCGGGCGGCCGCTAGTATTATAAATGTGAAAGTTTGTGGGTTTGGATGTTTGGATGTTTGTTCCTCAATCACGCAAAAACTACTGAACGGATTTGGTTGAAATTTGGCACACAGATAGTAAATAGCCTGGATTAAAACATAGGATACTTTTTATACCGATATTCCCACGGGAACGGGAACCACGCGGGTAAAACCGCGGGCGGCCGCTAGTAAATAATAAAACAAAATAATAATCACACGATTCTTTAATCATAAATTCTTAAAACTATAATTGGGCAATATCTTATAAATAAACAAAATAATCTACATAAAACTATACAATCTGGTCGTTTTAAAAGTTAACTCGGTCGGCCATTTTGGAAATGCCTTAAATTCGCGGTTTGAATGGTTGCCAGCCTGGCGGACATCGATGCATCGTAAATAGAGTTGCGATTTAAAATCGGATTTGGAATCGATTCTCGATTTTCCTGCTGATTAATTTTCGACGTGTTCAGGAAAGCTGAAGTTTGGGACTGCAACAAACTTCCCGGTAAAGGCTGCGTTCTGTCTAATCGGTATTGTAGATTTTGCTTTTCCATCTGGTGGTGTTGTGTTCGGACGGCGAACCGGTTGACGTGTACCGGTATCGGGACGACTATTTTTGTGCCGGATCCGTTTTTGCCGCCGGAGTGGCTGCCGGATGCGAGGCCGGCCTTCACCCGTTTCCATTTCGCTCGGCGGTTTTGAAACCATATTTTTACCTGTGGAAGATGAAAGATTACGTTTAATTATGGAAATTATGTATTCAGTGGCACTCCGAAAGTTTTCTTTCATTTTCTCAGAGTTATAAAAACGTAGGTACCTGAACTTTGCTAAGTTTGAGAGCGGCTGCTATTTGCGAGATTTCGGTCAGACTCAAGTAGGTACCTACTACTTCGCGTAGAATTCTCGCTCAAGCACTTAAGATATCTATTAAAGCATTTTCTCAGCGCTAAGAAAAACGTTGACGATTACGTATACCTAGGAGAGGCAGTCCAATTAGGTAAGTCCAACTTCGAGAAAGTGATCTTTCGTCGAATCCAACTCGGATAGGCAGCATTCGGGAAGCTTTGAGAAATCTTCGCCACCAGTTACCTCCAGTGTGTGTTGCCAGTGCAGTGATGACTTAACGGCGTTGAAACGTGGTCGCTAACTATGGGTCTCATAAAAAGGCAAGGTCACCCAGCGTGCAATGGAGAGAGAGAGAGCTCGGCGTTTCCCTGCGTGATCAAATCAGAAAAGAGGAGATCCATATAGGAGAACTAAAGTAACCGAAATCGCTGGAGGTATTGCTCAGTTGAAGTGGCAGTGGGCGGGACACATAGCGAGAAGAACCGATGGTCGTTAGGGCGGAAAGGTTCTGTGGCGACCGCGCACCGGACGACGCTCCGTTGATAGGCCCCCCACAAGGTGGACCGACGATCTGGTGAAGGTCGCGGTGCGCCGCTGGATGCGGGCAGCGCAGGACCCAATGATGAAGATGAAGAAAAACATAAGTACCTGAACTTCGCTAAGTTTGAGAGCGGCCGCTATTTGCGAGCGTTCGGTCAGACTCAAATACTTCTTTGCGTGGAACTCTCGCTCCAACTCCAGTAGTTGTTCGGACGTGAACGCGGTGCGACGTCTCCTCGCTTTGCTGGTCTCGCGTGGAGTGTCACTGGAATCTTCGGCATCGGGCTCCGAGTCATTGCCTGTAAAAAAAAACATGAAAGATTAGTATTGCCGTTGATGAACCGATGGCTGTTGGGACGGAAAGGTTCTAGAATGGCGACCGCGCACCGAACAAAGCTTCGTGGGTAAGCCCCCGACAAGGTGGACCGACGTGAGGGTGAAGGTCGCGGTGCGCCGCTGGATGCGGGCCAAGCAGGAACGGTCATCATATGGATCTTTGGGGGAGGCCTATACCCAGCAGTGGGTGTCGTGCGGCTGATATGATGACGATGATGAGATAAGTATTTTGAGGATGTCTATCGCGCAGCGGTTTAGCGCTTGGCCCAGCGATTGCGGAGGTTAAGCAACTTTCACAAGGGTCGCTCATGGGATGGCTAAACAAAAATTTATTATCTCGAGCTCTTCTGTGCATCGGAGCACGTTAAGCCTTTGTTCCCGGGTGCATTTCAGTCGTTAACACTCACTAATGACACCAATCCGCATTATGCCCGCGTGGTGGGTTATGGCCCGTCCTCCTTATCCACCCATAAGGAGGGCCTGTGCCCCAGCAATGGGGACATCAAAAAAATGGTTAATGGTCAAGTATTTAACATTATATCAGCCGATTATAATCTACTCCCTGCAGCAGGCTTAATTATCATATGCAAGGCTTTTTCGTCTTTAAAACTTTTTTAGTAAAAACATCTAAAATTCTTAAAAATGCCGCACAGTTCCGGTTAAGAATAGGACTGTCCCATCTCATCCCGTGGGTATCGTATAAGGCGATAGAGGGAAGTTTTGGGTACCCGGTGCAGACCATCGCACAAAGGGTCACTCGAATGGCAGCGAGGAAAACTGTCAACAACAGCATTCCCAAGGAGGGTTGGTGTCAGGCAGGCGGCCGACCGTAAAACTTTGCCAAAACCTAATGCAGTATGTACTACATGCTGCGCCGACCCCAATAGTGGTCGTTCTACGAGCGCAAAATTTTATTTTGTGTAGACATAGCACTACAAATAAATTGGGATAAAGACAGGAGGATGATGATCTAAAATTCTTAAAAAAGGCGTTTCATAATAACCAGTATTTTTTTTATTTGTATGGAAAACTTCTTTAACTTTTCTTTGTCAGTGACAGTGACACTAGTGACTGACAGTGACAGACAGCGGTGACCATAGATAAATAAGCTTTGACTGGTCTTCTTATTTTTATAGTAACTATACTTGCGTGGAAGGCAAAGGAGTTACCTTTCACACAGCCATTTCATTCTTAATATGGACTACGCTCGGCTGTTTTTCATAGTTTTTTAAACTAGTAATTAGATAATGTTTACGTGCCTGATGTCATCACTGTGTTGGGCAGAATACCAGTGCAGCAAGCCCCGCTTGCTGCTTATACTGAGTCCAGCACAGTTTTGACATCATACGACGGTGCACGATGTCAAAAAAAAGAGTTTCATGCTTTTTCTATGCATACTTAAATGTAATACCTTGTGTACCGTTGGATGATGATAAAATAAATGAATTTCTTTCTTTCTTTCTTTCAAAGTGACCACCCTAGACGCAAATAGACTATTGTTTTCAATAATCAATCCCAACATAATTAACATACATAATAACAAAAACACACTCACTCACACACACCCACACACACACACACACACATTCTCTCTCTCACTGTTTGTCTTAATTTTGCTCAGTAAGAGGTACTTCATGGTACTTAACGCACCCGTTGCCGTTGGTCCACAGTTGGAGAGGCTGGTCTCTCACATAGATTGTTTGTTAAATTATAATTTTCTACAACTTACTTTAAGTCTCAGTGCTGTATTTATAGATCTGTGTGAGAGAACAAATAAAGATTTATTTTATTACTAGCTTCCGCCCGCGACTTCGTCTGCGTGGAAAAGTTTTTTGCTATCCCTCGGGAACTATACTTTTTTTCGGGATGAAAAGTACCCTATGTCCTTCTCTGTACCCCTGACAACGTGTATGCAAAATTTCATAACGATCGGTTCAGTAGTTAGGACGTGAAGGCGTAACAAACAAACAAACAAACAAACGGACTTTCGCATTTATAATATTAAGTAAGGATTATTTTTAATATTTATTATTAATGGGCAAAGCAAAACACAAATAAGGCATATATAGGGTTGCCACTATGCAGTTTATCATAAAAAGCTTTTTCTTCAAAAACGTGGTGTTTTCCAGGGTTTAAAATTATTTTCCGGAGTTGTATGTATGGTTATACCCTATCTACCATATTCGGCTTTAGCGGTTTTATTGTAACACGTTGTATATTCAAGCAAAGTTGTTTTGTACAGTAAGAAAGTCTGACAACAGCTGACAAAGAACTTTAAGAAAAAATCATTTCCCTCCTAAATTAGAAAAAAAAACAAAACTCCCGCCTTGGTCAGCATCGAGTGGCCAAATCGCTATGGGGCGGGGCGCTGACTGCGCTCTTTTTTATTGTCTTTGGTTTAATGGGCCTACAATGTAAAAAAATAATCACGATTCGGACGAGATTCGACGTCGATCGATTTACGTTCTCTTTGACGTAATTTTTTGAAATGATATCAAAAATCAATAGGTTCTTTGGTAAAATAGTTTTTTCACTCCTCTTGCTCAAAAATTCCGTCATTGTAAGGTACAAGAGCCAGGATAAAATAGCATAATTACCCCTAGGGGATAAAGTTTTTTCTTTTTTAATGTTTGTCTATTACCAATGAGCCTACTAAAACGAAAAAGTTTTTATTCATAGATAGAATAATCACACATTTTTATTTTTGAAAATGGAACTTAAAGCAGCGATCTCTTCAGTAGAATCATAGACTTATTTTACTGTAAGGGATCGATCACACGTGCAATTTTTTCAACGCGCGTTTTTTTTACCGCCCGACGGGAAAAGGTACCAGAAGACTTCTCAGGTGTGTGTTCGCACGGACGATGACGACGTTCCACGGGAATAGTTACCTTACCTTATGACCTGGCCATAAGGTATCTTTCCCGTGTCGGCAGTAAAAATATCGCGCGTTGAAAAAATCGCTCGTGTGAACGAACTCTAAGGTTAAAAAGTAGAATGCGTGCATTGTGCGTGCTTTTGTACGTTACAATGACGGACTTTTTGAGCAAGAGGAGTGAAAAGTCTTTATTCATAATCACTGATAATCACGAATAAAGACTTGCTCGACTTAATACTGTTTCTCATTTTTATTTTTGAAAATGGAACTAAAAGCAGCGATCTCTTCGGTGGACTTTAAGTTTTAAATATGCGTGCATTGTGTTTAGCTGCTACAGTAGAAATTAATTAAATAAAAAAGGCGCGAAATCTTTAGAATTTTTCTCTAATTCCAAACTGATTGAATTGTGTGACTGTAAGTAAGTAATACTTAGGAACGAAATAATTTTAATCTTTTGCCGTCAAGCACAAATCATTTATTTAAATACTGTATGAAAAGTTTATGAAGTGGAGGATAGAAAAACGAGTGGATTCGTTTACGGAAGTATAAACTAGGTATTTAATATTGTATTTTATTTTCTCGCAATCGTAGTGAAAAGTAGAGTGTAACACACGACGCTAAAACCCATTGTAACTCGGTTTCTATTTATTCCCTCGCTAAAGCTCGGGAATAAAACTACCTCGTATGCAAGGGTCATTTTAGCGTCTTGTATAACAATCTACTATTTTTTTATGAATTGAAACTAAAATATAATAGTAGAAAACAACCGAAGGGGATGACCTGCTCAGCTTGTGAATTGCATTTTATCCACAACACTGTCTTCAGCTGGACTCGATATTAAAATAAAAAGTGGGCTATAACAAAATGTCATAGATTTTGTTGCTATATTACACATTTTTAAAACTAGATGAACCCTTTTATACCTACTTAAAATAACTAATGGCAGAATAATTTTGCAGATTCACAAATCATCCTCCAGTCGGCGCACTACCGCTAACTTGGCGCTAGTGTAGATGTAGACCTGTCAATTTGTTGTTTCTATGTGTTTGCTATAATTGCTATTTTTGGATGATGGAAGCAATTTATCGTAAATATCACTTTTTCTTCCAACACATTTTGGTTTTCTTCAATCTTCAATTCGTTCACTGTCCAACTTTACAAGTACCCGTAGAATAGTCTCCATCAGCAGTAGCGCCACCAAGCGGAATATTTTTTGTGACATCCTCCCACTAAGATTATCGGACTAATTTCAGTCCCCTTCGTGACATAATTATTATGTCCGAAATTCGTCCGATAATCGTAGTATCGTTCTCTTAGTAGCCTCTGGTTTAGTGGCGGACCCATCCGTTTGATTTGACGATTCCAACGATTTTGGCGTCGTAAAAAAACTCGATTGCTGACCCTAAAATTAGGGCGCTGTTTTTTTTAGGTTTTTTAACATGTCATCGGTTCATTGATTCAATCGTATGTTTTAAATGGTATGTGCCTAATTTGAATACCTATACGATTTGTAAGGCAGTAATTAATATCTATAAAGACTTCGTTGTTAACAGCAGTATTTTTTAAGGTGCTCAATGTCAAAAAATAGTACCGATTATTGGCAACAAAGTACTTATACTCGCAGGGGCCGTACCGGCTAACGAATCGATTTTCATAAAAGTCTGCTGGGTTTCAACTTAAAACAGAGAAATCAAAGTAAGCAATTTCGTTTTGTACTTTTTGTTGACGTGATTCGGAAGATATCGATGTTCGTGTGACATCATGAATTTGGGTTCGTCATTTTGGCCCTATTGGGGCTCGATTTATCTGTTTTAATTTGAAACCCAGCAGACTTTTATGAAAATCGATTCGTTAGCCGGTACGGCCCCAGGTTATGTGTCTAATTCTTACACACCTACATTTCCACGAATGTCAATTTTAAATTAACCATTTTATTACTGAATTTAATTAACGTTGTTGTGTAAACAACACATTTCCTGTTTCGTAGCACTAGCGAAAAATTCCGTAGCAATATCTTATACGTTGCTACGAGATTTCTGTTCGTAGTCGTAACTACTACTGCTCGTAGTAGCCTAGATAGACGTTTATTGAAAAGCAATAAGTTGATTAAAAAAATCCGAACTAAATCAATAACTTATATGTTATATACAGTGTGTTACAGAACAACCTGCAATGCCGAATATGGTTGATAGGGATAGGGACGATCAAACTGAACAACTTTTACTATGGGATCAACTCTGATGTCGTGAAAAAAATCAGCTGATTTCATATATTTTGATATATACGCTTTAAAGTTTTTTTGTCAATCAGTACTAGCTATCGAAATTTTGTATAGGAACTTTTTTCAGCGCCATCTCCCGCCGAAAAGTGAAATGAAATTTCTCATCATAGACAAGTACTTTTACACGCGTTTTTTCTCGATAGATATTCGTTGGACGGGGACTGCTGCAATGCAAAAAAATCCACTTTGCAAAAATACTGAATCAAGGATGGGTTTTGTGGATCACGGATTAAAGTTAAAGATAAGGATAAGAGTTATCAGTTACAGCATTTCCATACATTTTAATGCTATTTTCGTTGTTTTTTTAAACATATCCAAACAGCTCTTAGAATGCTGATCAGATCTATTGGGTGTGTATGGGAATCTGAATCTTCTCCATTCACTCCCTGGATGGCCATCATCAGATCACACCACGTTTAATCCTGGGCGGAGAACCAATGCTTCAAAGTTACCTCGTTTGTATGAAAATAGACCTCTGTAGTACTTAGTTTTGCAGGCCAGTGTAGTACCTTAGTTTAAGGAACATGAATTAACAATCGTCATTTAAAAACATATTAAAGCCCACAACCTTAAACTGATATGTATTCAAGCGTGCATTTCTGCAATTTCCTTGAAAAAGATCCCATAAAGCCGATATCTTCGGCAAATAAATACATTTATTTCTTATGGCCGACTCAACGGCGATTGACAGTTATCGAAAACGTCAAATGAATTGTAAAAACGTCAACCATTTTACTTTTTCTGTTAAACTTACTCTAATGTTTTAGAAATAAGGTTGTTATTGCTTGAAAACTTGTGGACAAAACAGTTTGTAATACAATAAAAAATAAAGTATTCGTTTGCAGTAAGAGTTTCACATTATAGGCTTTATTACAAGGGAATAAGACTCACAAAACTGTATCGATAAAATTGCAGACACATAAAACTCGGTTCCCGCCAACATCACGATCTGAATTTTAAATTCGAATTTGGAACGCATTCGTAAATAGTGCGTTCCGAAATCGGCAGCAGTCGTGTTAAATCGAGAATGCAATTTCAAACGAATGATCGTATTCATTCGATATTTATCGGTAAATTCGATTAGAAATTATTTCGATCACGTTCTGTTTCGGTTTTAATGTTGAACGCCGCTTTGTTGTTGAAATATTTTGTGTTTGAATTATGTACGAGGAAAAAATCGGTTGAAAACACTGTATAAAAAAATAAATTATGAAATGTCCCCACCTATGAAATGGAGAGTTTATTCTCACAAATAGAGAACCTCGTCACTTTTAAAATATTCATCAGTTGCTTGATCATCAAACAATAACCTTTTCAACACACTTGCTCGTAAAGTGAGCCCTAATAGATCGCTTTTAGGGCCATAAACCAAGCTATAACAAACGCGTGCAAAAATATATAAAACACTAGTTGGTTATAGAATTAGCCCTACAAAGTTAAATAGGTACCTTACTGCAAGTTATATGCGAGTTAACAGAGCATTCCCAATTTAACCGGGTAATACAGTTATTTTTTTAGTAACAACAAAGAGGTTTTATGCCGCTGAAAATTCATATACATTTTTGGAATAAATAAATGCGGAAGTCCTTAATTAAGTGAAACAAATATTTATTATTATCAATTTATTCATAATTCACAATATTTTGTTATTAAATATTATATTATTTGCATTTTATCACTTAAAATTATATTTTGAGGTAGGCTGTATGCTCGCTTACCCTGTTGTTCGCAAGACATTCTTGCATTGGGCGTGTGAAAAAAACAAAAAAAAAAACAAAATAAAACCTACGCGCCTTTTCTTATCATAATTTTGATTTTGTCGTATTTGTTGCTGTGTGGTAAAAAAAAATTGATTAAAAAAAACAAAAACCGACTTCAAAAAACCTACCTCTAAAAAGCAAGAAATAATATTCGTAATAATAAAAACACGTCTATTGAAGTCGGGTGGGGTGGAGTACAGATTCCTTTTTTTATTCTAAAAGCCCCACCCGACTTCAATAGACGTGTTTTTATTATTACGAATATTGTTTCTTGCTTTTTAGAGGTAGGTTTTTTGAAGTCGGTTTTTTTTAAACAATTTTAATTTTTTAATTTTTAGTGTAGGTACCTTGTAGGTAAGTATATTATTTAGATAGTAAAATCGGCTCAGCCAAACGTGAGATAATTACGAAAAAACATACATACATACGGGTCAAACTGAGAACCTCCTTTTTAAGTCGGTTAAAGAACTACACAGATATCCCTCTTCCAACAAAAAATAATTATCTTATTCAGTTCATGAATAAACAAAGAAGTAATACGACCATTATCATCGAGGTAATTCACACAAAATCATACTATTTTCGTGCTTTTTTCAAGATTACTAGAAAAGTACTGAACTGATTTCCAAATTTAAAAAAATGGGACCAACTTGGGAGTTTACCTAATGTAATAACGTTTGAATTACCTATTTCAATCAGTCCAGCCGTTTTCGAGTAATCGGTGGACATACACACAAAAAAAACAAATATACATACGAATATAGAACCTCCTCCTTTTTGGAAGTCGGTTAATTACTTTGTTTTTTACTCGCAAGTGTGTTAAAAAACGTCGTATGAAACTCGTGAGCTCTTGCATAATGCACACTCGGCTGAGTTACGCCCTCGCCTGCGGCTCGAGCATCACTGAGAAACATTACTGAATAAAATTTTTAAAACAATAGCGTTCATGGTTTAGTATGGAAAATGCTCTTTTTTAGGGTTCCGTACCCAAAGGGTAAAAACGGGGCCCTATTACTAAGCCTCCGCTGTCCGTCTGTCTGTCTGTCTGTCCGTCACCTCCAGTCCGTCAGGCTGTATCTCATGAACCGTGATAGCTAGACAGTTGAAATTTTCACAGATGATGTATTTCTTGCCTCTATAACTACAAATACTAAAAACAGAATAAAATAAATATTTAAGGGGGGCTCCCATACTACAAACGTTATTTCTTTGCCGTTTTTTGCTCCATATTGATAACGACTACAGGTAGACAGTTGAAATCTTCACAGATTGTGTATTTCTATTGCTGATATAACAACAATGCTAAAAACAGAATAAAATAAATATTTAAGGGGGGCTCCCATACAACAAACGTGATTTTTGGCTGTTTTTTGGTACGGAACCCTTCGTGCGCGAGTCTGACTCGCACTTGGCCGGTTTTTTTAATTGTCCATACAAAACGACGATTTCACAGTGAGGACCTAATATTTGTGATGCTTCGATACATGTTTCCTAAAAAGTACGCAAGCGGAAAACTACACTTTTCTGATCGAAGAAGAATTATTAACGTTTCTCAAAATAAATCGGAAAATGTACAAAAAATTAGGGAAGTAGAAAGTTAAATTAACTTACTATTATTAAATACTAGCGCCTGCCCCCGACTTCGTCCGAACGAACTTTGTTCTAGTGCCCGCATAATAACCGCAGAAGCCCGCATCTAATTTTTAACACGTTTTTATTAGGTTGCTTTCTCGTTTGTTTGTTTGTTTGTTTGTTTGTCCGCAAAGTTTGCGAACGATTTTAAACTAGCTTCCCGATGAGCTAGAGACTTGAAACTTTGAACATAGGTCAGAACTGGAATACAATGCAATATTATGGTGTTATTGAGCTGATCTGATGATGGAACTGGAAGAAGGCCACAGGAACTTAATGATGAAACCATACAACCCCAATGTGATTAGGCTTGTTAGAATCGTCTTGACGAGTACTCTGATGGGAGATAAGGTCCAGGGTCTGATGATGAAGCTGGAAGGCCATGCCAAAGGAACTCAATATTGGAACCGTGCAATCCCATCGAGTTTGGGCTCATTTGAATCGTCTTGACGAGTACTTTGTTGGGAAATAGTGTCCGAGGATCTGATGATGGAGCCGGAAGAAGGCCATAGGAACTCTATAATAAAACCACGCTACCCCGTCGAGTTTGAGCTCGTTTGAATCGTCTTGACGAGTTCTTTGTTGGGAAATCGTGTCCGAGGATCTGATGATGGAGCTGGAAGAAGGCCAATGGAACTCTATAATAAAACCATGCAACCCCATCGAGTTCGGGCTCGTTTGAATCGTATTGACGAGTTCTTTATTGGGAAATAGTTTCCAGGGTCTGATGATGGAGCCGGACGAAGGGCACTGGGACTCTGTAATAAAACCATGCAACCCCATCGAGTTTGGGCTCGTTTGAATCGTTTTGACGAGTGCTCCGATAGGAGATGGTATATTTTTAGTCTTAGCTCGTTAACTAAAAAGCATAAAATAATAATTTACTGAAAAAAAAAATTTTTAAAAACTCGTTTTTAAAACGGACTAAATTATTACAAAAAATCGGACTAAAAATATTAAAACGGACAAGAAAAAACAAACTAAAAAGTAAAAAAATTAATTCTTCTGTAAATATTTATAACCCTAATAACCTATACCTACAGAAATTTTAAACCTAAAAACGTGGGGCGCGTTTTGAATATCATCCATAATAATCCATATTGTCTATAGCACGCGCCCCACGTTTTTAGGTTTAAAATTTCTGTAGGTGGGTGAATATCTCAAGCGTAATTTTAATGCGTCCGGGCTGAGAATCGTACTGTTTTTACAAGACAGAACTTTGTTTAATTTTTTTCTTAAAAATTAACGTTAGTATCCATACCAAGCCAAAAATATAATTTGAATAAAATGTATAAGTAGCTTGAAAAACAATATTTTACATCGAAATTCAAAGTCAGGTGGCTTGTCCGGAATCTGTTTTGCTGGATATTTCCGTCGGTCTAAAGAAAATTTTAGGAAATTAGTCAAAGTAATTTATTTTATTTCTATTAGGATAAATTTTCCCATCCGCTGTTAGTGATATTTTCATATTTAGTGCCTTACCTAATCCTAGAGCATGCCAAGATGGTCTGTCCGCGCGAAATTAGCAATTTTGGTGTCATTAATGAAAGAGACAACCTAGCCCGCAGGATCAAACAAAAACAAATATCATTCCCATACCTCACTCCAGTCAGTCAGGCGCTCACCAGCCGTGGTGACAATACTGCACAATCCATTTGCGTTTTCACGACAAAAATATAAGTATTCCGTTTTTTAACACTGTGACAAAAAATCAGCAATTTTGGTGTTCCTGTTTTAATTACGTTTTAGTAATTAATTTGTTGTGACAATACAGTGTTTTAGGAACGCATGGTGTGCTTTAAAAGTGATAGAAAGTTAAGTAGAATATTCCCAACAGTTTTTATTTTACGTATTTTTTTTACATGATTTCAACTTTGGTGGTGCAATTTTGGTGGTATTTTGGTACCAAATTGCTTAACTTACACTAAAATATGAACTCTCTCGTCGTTTATTTGACGAGAGATCTCTTTCTCGATGTTGGAATTACTTAACTGGATTGCCTGTCCTAGTTATACGTAATAGTCAACAACTTCCAGTGTAGTATTCCCAACATGAGTTAAAGTGGGTACAACACATCCAAGTTCATCCTAAGACCTCTTTGGGAAGCGCTACGAAGATTGAAGAGCATTGTGTGCAGGTCTTCCAAGGTCTCAGCCATAAGAACTATATCATCGTCAAAACGAAGGTGTGTTAGGTACTGACCACTAGTGTTGATGCCGAGTCCTTTCCAGTCCAAAAGCTTAAAGATGACCCTCCAACGTAGATGTGAACAGTTTCGGAGAAATAATGTTGTCTCCTTGTCTCACACCTCGCCGCAGTTGGATGGGATTTGTGCTCTGGTTCTGTACACATACTGACATGATGGCTTCTTCGTAGAAGTAAGAGACTGCAGAACCGCCCAGGTCTCTATCGAATAAAAGACTTACTCATAGTCCACGAACGCCAACGTCAAGCAAAGTGGCAGATTATACTCCTCGGTCTTATGTATAACTTGCCGCAGCGTATGGATGATGGTCTATGGTACTTATGCCTTTTCGGAACCTGGCTTGTTCGGGAGGTTAGAAGTCGTCGAACCTGCGAACGAGACGATTCATAAGGACTCTCGCAAACAACTTATAAACATGTCTCAAAAGAGAGATGGGTCTGTAGTGCTTCAAAAGGGTCTTGTCACCCTTTTTTTTAAAGAACAGTATCGCCTCGCTTATGTTCCATGTCTTCGGCGTTCTGGCCTCGGCGGTAACGGAATTGAAAAGCTTCTGGACGACTTTCAGTATCGGCTTACCGCCCGCTCTCAGAAGTTCTGTAGTGATTCCGTTCTATCATCACCCGCTGCTATGTTGTTTTTAAGCTGTTTGACAGCCATACTACAGCTCTCAAACAAGACTTCTTAATTTCGTTCAGGCTGGCGTCCGGGATATCTTCGGTATAGTGTCGGGTAAGCTTGGCACTGGGGTCTTTAGTCTTGCTTGCAACAGGTGTCTGCGTGGAATGTAACTGCGTATAAAAGCTCTCGAACTCCCTCACGATTACAGGCTTCGATAAAAATGATGAGACCGTCGTCAGTTTTCAGCTTCGTCATCTGGTTTTGCCTAATAGACAGATCTCTCACGAACACTTTGGAGCCTTTATTCCACTCGATAGCCTCTTTAATACGCTTCGTATTAAATTGACGAAGGTCGCTCGTCAAAGACTTAGATATTTGCCTATTTAGCTGTCGATAACGATGAGCATCCGCTGAGTAGCGTCATTTCCCGTCTCTGATCCATGAGTAGAAGTGTGTGGTCGGAGAGTTTCTTTAACTTGGGACGACAGAGAACTTATACCCTACCGTACGGACAGTATCCATTGCCATGTTGTTTATATCACATCTATGCTGTTCTCAAGGGATTCGAAGCAGTTTTGGAGCTCGAATTGAAAGCTCGGGGTTTTGAATGTAGGCCGGTAATAGTAGGAGTGTAGACTTTATCAGTCGAGAACTTTTTAGCCTTACGTTGATATTCAATGTGCCACGTACCAATCGGTGACCACTCCCCGTCTTGTTGATCACAGTGATATGATTTTGCTTTTTCGGCAACATGATAAAATTTATCTCATTTTTTACTGTAACATCTGGAATGATCCAGGTCCACTTTCGGCTTACCGGGTTCCTGAAGAAGGTGTACACCATAAAAACGTTCTACCTCTCTATAAAGTTGGCCAGCGTCTGGCCTCTAGCATTCCGTTGCCCAATCCAGATGGTCCAACTCTCAACTCACTACCGCATCGTTTCCCCAACTTTGGATTAAAGTCCCCCATCACAATGGTATAGCGGGTTTTGTAGCTATGCATGGCTTTAGAGATCTCCTTATATATAGCCTCCACTTCGTAGATAGGCTCCACCTCCACCACTCTTGGTGCGTTGAAGTCGGAGCGTAGACCAGTACAACATTCAATGAATACCGTTCTGAGTATCAGGTACGTTACCCTGGTCGACACACTTACGATGGTGACCACATTGTTAACAAGGGCCTTGAGGACGATGAACCAGGCATCAGCTCACCAGCTGTTAGAAGCCCTCCTGGTAGTATAGCAAGTTACCGAAATTGGGGGTTATCGAGTCCTCTACCTCTCTTCGGACTTCAGATAACCCCATGATGTCTCAATGAAATTTGCTAATAACTTCTTCCAACTTGGTTAACTGTGCGTCAGTTCTCAGTGCGCATGACTTGGTTAACTTCGCATCAGTTCTCAGTGTGCAGGTGTTATAATTTGCCATTGCTATAAGAGCTTGTGGGGATTATTATCATCTCATCATCTTAGGGGGTTTGCCATAATTGCCACGTTTTTAGAAGACGCTGCTGCCCGTCTCCTGATGCCTGTAGTCCCTTAGTCGCCTTTTACTACACCTACGGGACGACAGAGGGTATTCTAGGCCGACACGTACACCACTCACTGACACTCTACTACCACTCACTGGTACTTAATATTTACATTAACAACCAAACAGATGGTTAGTTACTAATAACGCTTTCTAGATATTCGTTTAGTATGAATATTAGTACGGATTTCCAATTTTGGTGGAGTTGATCAACTTTGGTGTCAGATTTTCAAATTTTGGTGGCGTAATGACAATTTTGGTGGGTGACCAATTTCGGTGCTTCAAATATTTCAAAAAATATTATAATTCTTTTAATGTCACTGACATTTTACGTAACTGTAAATAATACTCTTGCTTATGATTAAACAAATTTGGACGAAAAGCTAAAAACAAAAATTATCACCAAAATTAGACAAAAAATCACGGTTGTTGAGATTCGCCCAGGTATAGGTTATTAGGGTTATAAATATTTACAGAAGAATTTATTTTTTTACTTTTTAGTTTGTTTTTACTTGTCCGTTTTAATATTTTTAGTCCGATTTTTTTGTAATAATTTATGTGCAGTACTTTTTGCGTGATGCGCGTACAAACATACCTATAGACAAAAAAAACTTTTGGCTTCTATAACTCTTATACAGGGTTATTTGTAAAATATCAACAACCTCGCAGTATTTGTCTATTTTCTGAAAAGTCGTAGAACAAAATGTTGTTGTTAATGATGTTAGAATCTAGGTATTACTCCTGCGAGGTTGTTGGTGTTTTACAAATAACCCTGTATAGACCCCTTATTTTTTTAAAATGTCTTTATCGTTTGACTTATTAAGATTGCAACAAAAACAGCAACAGTAAAGATAGCTATTTTTGGTCACCCATCCTATGACCGACCCTTGCGAAAGTTGCTTAACCTCTGCATCTGCAATTGCATGGCTGGGCGCTTAACCACTGCGCCACTGAGCTTTTTACACGACTGCCCAAAGCAAAAAGAGTGTTATGTGTTCAGGGTTCATGTATGTTTGTGGGTATGTGAGTTTCTTTATTCCACCATAACTTCTAAATGCCTGAACTGATTTGGATAAATAGGGTATCGTTAGAATCCTTACAGCATTCCGAGTGACACTGGCTATATTTTTTTTAGAAAAAATCAATATGGCGACTGTACGACGCCATTTTCAAATGTGAAAAAAAATTTTTTTTCCTCTATTATTACAATATGGGCATCAAATGAAAAGCCTTGATGAGCACATTCCAAAACTATATAATATGTCACTAAAATGTGTGAAATAAAATTAAATAAATTTAAAAAATATTAAAAACACGACTGCCCTGCTAAAAACGAACTAAAAAGTTAAACAACAAGTGTCATTGCAGTCGGGGGACCTCTTTGATCAAAAATTGTTCCATAATAAGGTCCCCCGACTGCAATGACACTTGTTGTTTAACTTTTTAGTTCGTTTTTAGCAGGGCAGTCGTGTTTTTTAAGGGTTCTAATTGCATTTTTTTTATTTTGCGACATTTTATGTTGCAAGAGTAGTATTTCAGTTCGACCAACTTATTTGTGAAATGGTGCAGTCATAGATTTTTGTCATTAATTACATTTTGATATCACCATTGTTTACCAACAGTGACTCACGCCATTTCACAGGTTAAACTGTATCTTGTAACTTAAGCGCGTTTTTATCAAAACTTTTTTTTTTTGCAAAAGAATCTAAGGTCCAACAGCCTAACTATTACACGCAGCAGCTGTCCCATTGAACTAACGCTCGTAATTTCACGCCTCCAAATGCTAAATGGTTTGACGAATCGATTGCCGTGTCAAGGAGCCGTAGCTGATGCTGGGACAATCGATATTCAAGAGTACCGATTCCATTCATAGATTTTACAAACGGCACTACTTGTTGGATGTTTGGGAAGAAATAAAAGAGGTTTAATGTCGTGGCATTCTTGCAAAACTAGGATCATTGCGATATTCCTAAGAAAAATACAAATGGAGCACATTTCTTAGGGTTGATTCTACAAAAGTTGGGATGGGCAACTCGATGTCATCACTCAATACAGTAAGGCGATATGGAACAGTATGTTTTATAAATAACCTATGTCGTCTTAGCAAAATAGTACTTAATTGTCACCAAAAACCACATAAACAAAATGAGGTCAAAAGTTGCCCAACTTCTGTAGAACTACCCTTAGGCATTTTGGATTTTGGCATTATGTGCTAATCGCCCCTTATTACGTTTATGAAATAGATTGTTAGTGAAAAGTAAAGTAAATAACAAGGCGAGACATTAAGAGGCATATTACATTTCGACTGTGATTTTTGCGTAAAATGGCCAATTTTGGCGTTATAGATCTCAGAAACAAAAATACATTTACACTTTTGACTTGTTGAATGGTGGAGAATAGCTTTTGGAATAGTTCATAGCGGCCTCGATTTTTTGAAAATTTGCTTAACTTTATAATTAAACCCGAAATTGCAGAGAAAGATTTTCATAAAATGCGCGAAAGCACTTTTTCAAAAGTGCTTTCATGAGCTCAAGCTCATGGATTGAACAACTGTGCTAAACAATTGAAATTAAAAAAAAATAATGTTAACTCTTATATAGTCGAATAGTTCATAGCGGCCTCGGAATTTTGAAATTATGTATAGAATATGTGAAAAAAAATCCAATCAAAAACCATAAAACTACTGAAAACGCTCAGAATAAACTGTGGATTTCTCCTAGACACATTATTATTATTACGTAAAAATTATATCATAATAATCTTTACTTCATAAAAAAATCAAATTTCATACTTTTATTTGTTGTTTGTACTTGTTTGTCTTTCTGTGTATGTTCAAAGTTGACTCTAAGAAATCGTTCCCAAACTTTCATTTTCCTTTCTAACCCTTTAACTGTCCAGTGAATCATCATATTACTTTTTGTCGCGGACACATATAAATGTATTTAGTAGACCCAAAGGTTTCTCTAGGTTGTTTCGCTAAAATCCGTCAAAATCGAAATTTCGACGAAAAAATGTGATAGGGCCCTTAAGGCCGGGTCCATAGCGCGTGTTTTGCCCTACACAATCAACAAAACATTGTTTCGCGAAACAACATTCTCATAAGTACTTTTTTTGTTGAATGTTGAGATGTTTTTGTTGATTGTGTAGGGCAAAACACGCGCTATGGACTTGGCATAAGAACAACAAAAAGTTGACTTTAGGCCTCAATAATAAACGAATACTATCCCCGTCAATTGGTAATGCGCTGGAACCTTTGTCAAATTAACATACACATCATCGTCATCCGCAACTAAAAATGACAAAAAACAGTAAAATTCTAATAGATAATAAAATATGACGGAGTCAGGATAAGGTTATTCACCGCCGAGCACGAAATAATAGTTTCTTTACAATACACAACCTCTATTCTTACAATCAACATCGAGTTAGCTCAAAATAACGGATGATCGAACAGATTCACACGGATTCAAGTCGGTAAACGCGGCAAGTTCGACACAGCGAGGTGAACTCAAATGAACGACCGTTCACTACGGCTGCCGGTAACAGAATGTACCACCGACTACCCCTCGATCGCGCTCTCCACATTTTCCCGCCTCCGAAAACGTCAAGGCTGTCAACTGTCAAACTGACAAACATCAAACCTGTCAACTGTCACACGTCCTGCACAGATCACACACTCGCTGTATCGACCTTACCCAAGTGAGCCACTTGACGTTTCCGACTTGATAGTTACGACTAAACTCAATAGATGGCGCTAGGGGTTCCAATAATCTTGAGCAGCACGGTGCTCATGCTCCGACACGGCTATCCTGACATTTCACACGTCCTCGTGTGAGGTGGCTGGGGAAGGTCCTGCAAAGGGAGATAGTACCTGAACAGTAAAATGTTCAAACGCTCGGCCTTCCTGACCAAAAGGGTCAGGTCTTGTAATACCACAATTTGTATACCACAACTTTATTCAAAATTACAACATTGCTTACTCCATTGCTAATCCATAGGTACTCATTAAATAACAGTGATGAAAGTAAACAAATCAAAATAACTATTCACTAAAAATTCAAGAAAACTCATCAGACCAATATTTCAAAACTAAAAAGATTGTGTAATCAGTGTAGTATGCAATACTCTACAATTCAGATGCTTCCATCTAGCACCCAATGACAACCTCTATCCGGTGATCACCCAAAACAAGGGCTACCTCCATCCGGTACCATTACACAACACAGCGCCTTTATCCGGCGATTCAACAACGATCGCTTACATCTTTGAGCTAAACGCACGCCACTCACAAGCGTGACCGCAATGCGACGGGAAATTAGGCCCGATTTACACCTACGACTACGAATGCACGAAAAATGTAACCAATCTGAGCGACTAGCATACTATTGAATAAACAATCACAAAAATGAGTATTGTTTGAACTAATTAAACTAGTTGAAAGTCTAGCCCCTACGTTTACTATCATCACTATCATCATCATCACCATCATCACCATTATCATCACCATCATCATCATCATATTCCCCATCATCACCATAATAACTAATGATAACTTTTTACAGAATTTACAGCCAAATATGCTGGAGGGCCAAGTACCCAATTGTTTTTTTTTCTTTTTTTTTTCAAATAATTGAATTATCAATTTACTGTGTACCACTTTAGTCCGGCTATCCCTGTAGCTCATAAATTAAGTCATCCCTGTGACTCCTCAGAACCATCCCTGTGGCTCTTACACATTTGATCATCCCTGTGATCTCACACATAAGATCATCCCTGTGATCTTACTCAACAAGATGACTTAAGAGGACACAATAAAATAATCAGTTAAGACTCAAAATTTTCAGAACACTCCTAATCGCTGATGTCATTAGGTACTTGTCCCTCAGGCATCTTTTTTTTTAACCTATCATGTGCGTACTTGTAAGTACGCTTTGAGTTGAGGGCTTTTAAAACATAACGATCGTTATCAAGTATTTCTATGACTTTAAACGGCCCCCTGAACTTCGGGTCTAACTTTGTTAAATCAGGAAGTAATTTAATTTCATGATTATGAACAGTAGTTACGAAACTGAATTTATATTTCTACATAGCAACAGCTGCTTACTCAAATTCACCACACTATGACTAAAAGTGTACTGACAGTGTACAGACGGTGTACTAACAGTGAACTAGCAGTGTGCTAACAATGTACTAACAATGTACCAACAGTGTACTAACAGTGTACTAACAGTGTACTAACAGTGTACTAACAGTGTACTAACAGTGTACTAACAGTGTACTAACAGTGTACTAACAGTGTACTAACAGTGTACTAACAGTGTACTAACAGTGTACTAACAGTGTACTAACAGTGTACTAACAGTGTACTAACAGTGTACTAACAGTGTACTAACAGTGTACTAACAGTGTACTAACAGTGTACTAACAGTGTACTAACAGTGTACTAACAGTGTACTAACAGTGTACTAACAGTGTACTAACAGTGTACTAACAGTGTACTAACAGTGTACTAACAGTGTACTAACAGTGTACTAACAGTGTACTAACAGTGTACTAACAGTGTACTAACAGTGTACTAACAGTGTACTAACAGTGTACTAACAGTGTACTAACAGTGTACTAACAGTGTACTAACAGTGTACTAACAGTGTACTAACAGTGTTATAACAGTGTAACAGAACTGTACCAACACTACCAACACTGCAGTAACACTGCACACCAACAGTAAACATATTCAGAAACATTGATGCATCTACCAACTGTTAGCAGTGAATTCAAACAGAAAAGTGGTTACATTACGACAGAATAGTGCTAACATTACAGTACCAAAAGATAAACGACATTACTAAGAAAGATTTTATTCTATTTTCCTTATTTTTGCACTAAATTTCAACAACAATTTCTGTTGATTGAAGTCACCATTCACCAACAAAATATTACTAACCCCTTTAATTTTAGTTAAATTCACTGCCTTGAATAATTTTGAAACATAATGAGACTTCAATCTGTGCCGTTTTCATAATCGCAACCAATAGGAATATTTAGTGACTTTTCGTTTAAAAAATAAATCACAATAAAATCGTTACGACTGACCTCTATAAAGTGACCTTGTAGATTCGCTATGCTGGCTGCGCCGAGTAACAGGATGCTCTCAGCTTGTAATACTGCACTAGCACCCGCCACAGAGCATCGCCATTGCCATTGCATCGCTGTCGCCACTGCATCACCGCTTGCGCTGCTAGTTTCTTTGCTCAGCTCCACAACTGTTGCCGCTGCCTGTTGCACCGCTATTGTCTTGTGTTGTGAAGCACCTGAAGCAGATAATCATAAGCGCATTTGGTTGTTGTTTGACATGAGAACAAGCACTAGAAAAAGTGGAACGATCACATGACCTGTTATCCTTGGAATCAGTCGGTACTGTGCGATGTACTGGAATGCTACACCTTAGCATGAACAGCTGCTTGAAATCACACCATGTCATCCATCACCATAGCTTCATTACGTCGTTATGATCCAGGCACGCACGTCAACATTTTTTTCTCTCGGGGTCAAAGTCAGGAACGAACATTGGCACTCGAAGTAGGCACACTCATCGCTTGTATTGTATTGTAACAAAGCAATAATATTGCGATTTGGTCAATAGACGCCACTTTTCGTCGATCACATTGATTTTCCGTTGCACGTGTCTCGTTATCACAGCTCATATCGTTTGATTCACTTTTCTCACCACGTGGGACGTTTGGATTGCATCCCGCTTCTGATGACGGAGTCAGGATAAGGTTATTCACCGCCGAGCACGAAATAATAGTTTCTTTACAATACACAACCTCTATTCTTACAATCAACATCGAGTTAGCTCAAAATAACGGATGATCGAACAGATTCACACGGATTCAAGTCGGTAAACGCGGCAAGTTCGACACAGCGAGGTGAACTCAAATGAACGACCGTTCACTACGGCTGCCGGTAACAGAATGTACCACCGACTACCCCTCGATCGCGCTCTCCACATTTTCCCGCCTCCGAAAACGTCAAGGCTGTCAACTGTCAAACTGACAAACATCAAACCTGTCAACTGTCACACGTCCTGCACAGATCACACACTCGCTGTATCGACCTTACCCAAGTGAGCCACTTGACGTTTCCGACTTGATAGTTACGACTAAACTCAATAGATGGCGCTAGGGGTTCCAATAATCTTGAGCAGCACGGTGCTCATGCTCCGACAAATATATTAATTATTGAATTCTTATTTTCAATAAGAAAGGGTGTAGGTATATGAGAAAATTACAATTGTTTTTCGTTTTTGAGGTTAAAATCATGGCCGCCAGGCGCATTACCAATTGACGCGGATAGTAATAAGTTTACACCCTGGCTAAACCAAAAATATCGCTTAGCAATATTACCGTACGTCTAATGTAATTTTGTATTTAATTATGATGGAAAAATCTAATATTTACATGAATTTATTTTATTACTAGCGGCCGCCCGCGGTTTCACCCGTGTGGTTCCTGTTCCCGTGGGAATATCGGGATAAAAAGTATTCTATGTTTTAATCTAGGCTATCTACTATCTCTGTGCCAAATTCCAACCAAATCCGTTCAGTAGTTTTTGCATGATTGAGGAACAAATATCGAAACCCACAAACAAACTTTCACATTTATGACATCAGTAGGATTTATTATTACTTTTTACGTTGGACATCTCAAGACTGCCGAGACGGTGACCAAACCATAAGAACTAAAGCTAAAGCTCAATTCTTTGCAGTCCTGAATTCAATGGGGTTTTGGTTCTTATATCGGAGAAGAAAATAATATGGGATAAAGCAGGGGTGGCCAACTTGTCTAGGGCTGCGATCTACTTAAAATTTCCTGGCCCATTGAGATCGACTTAAAGCATTTTAACTCACTACAAAACTGCCGGTACTTCGGTAGCTATTTGCTTTGCTACTACAAGCAAGCAATTTATGTCTCTCGCGATCGACTGCACTGTCTCCAGAGATCGACTGGTCGATCGCGATCGACTTGGTGGCCACCCCAGGGTTAAAGTATGAAATTGACGATCTTTTATGATGTTAAAGATGCAAGTTTTTTTTTTAATTATTATTTATTAGAAACAATTACATTGATATTATTTAAATAGAAGTCTCGCAAAACCAAATATATGGTTTTACTTGATACTTGTTATTATATCCAAGACGGCCCATTATCAGCAATAAAATTATTTCTGATTTTATTTCCTGAACGCCCTGAACGTTAAAAAATCGGCCAAGTGCGAGTCGGGCTCGCGCACGAAGGGTTCCGTACCAAAAAACGGCAAAACAACACGTTTGTTGTATGGGAGCCCCCCTTAAATATTTATTTTATTCTGTTTTTAGTATTTGTTGTTATAGCGACAACAGAAATACATCAACTGTGAAAATTTCAACTATCTAGCTATCACGGTTCCTGGGATACAGCCTGGTGACAGACAGACAGACGGACAGCGGAGTCTTAGTAATAGGGTCCCGTTTTTACCCTTTGGGTACGGAACCCTAAAAAAGTCGCTTAAAAGTTACTCCTTTTTGACGTTAGCAGATGACCACTTAACTTATTGCAACATAGCCTATACTTAAGTATTTTTTTTTTCCTAACACGTGTGGCATTACTTAGTTAGTGTTTAAACATCCTACTAATATTATAAATGTGAAAGTTTGTGGGTTTGGATGTTTGTGCCTCAATCACGCAAAAATTACTGAACGGATTTGGTTGAAATTTGGCACACAAATAGAAGATAGCCTGGATTAAAACATAGAATACATTTTATCCCGATAATTCCACGGAAACGGGAACCACGCGGGTGGAACCGCGGGCGGTCGCTAGTTTGTACATAAAAGTTTTAAAACTTTGGCATTCATGGTTGTTAAATAAATGAAGACAATGTTTGTATGGAAAATGTTTTTTTTTTAATTCTCCATACAAAACGGCACTTTCATACTTAGGGGTTTAGGGGTACTTTTCAAATTAGGGGTTTAATTTAGGTTAAGTCAAAATATGTGGCGAAAAGAACAATTAGGTACCACTTCCTAAACAAATGTTGAACTGTCAAAAGTGGATTTGTAGAGAAAATTAAATTATCAACTACACTAATCAAGTTTTAAATATAGATAGGCTTTTCAGTTTGCTCAGCGAGTCTTGTAGAATGAGAATTGTCATTGTATTGGGATATTTAGTGCACGTATTACAGAATTCACAGATTAATTATATAATCGTAATCGTAATTATCAAGAATTGACCTGTTGAAACAATTAACACATTCAAGATAGATCGTATCTTTTAATTTAATTTATTTTATTAGTTTATATCCCCATTGGGGAGGCGAAGGCAAAGTGAATTACAGATGGCGCTCATGGGCGCCGGGAGGGGGGTGCAAGGGGGTGCGCTTGCACCACCCTGGCTTTGAAAAATTCACAAAAAAGTTTACATACCTACTTATCATGTCCCTCATTTACAAGCTACCAGACTCTAGAGTAGTTTTACTGCCAGTTTTAATGATTTCAACGTAAATTTAGAAAATAGACCCAACAATTTTCAGCCTTTTCCCGACTTTTCTGTTCTTTAAGGTGGCAATCCTGCACCCCCCTGACAGAAATCCTGGCGGCGCCCATGATGGCGCTCAGTCTTTGGAACAATTGTCAGTTTGAGCTTATATTGTCTTGACTGTGTATTACGTGATTTTACTTTCTTAGATTGTATTTTTTTCGGTTTTGCGGACAAACAATGTATTTTATGCTAACTTTAGCTCATATAAAATAAGAATTACGGAAAAGAAAAGCCAAAACAACAGGCAAGAAAGTTTATAGCAACTTACAAAAAATTGCTAACAAGCATTACATTTCTTTAAATTTCGTGTAAGATTTACAAGTAATCTTTTTATTTCAGATTAGAAGCATATGATTTAAATTTTAACAAAGCAACTGAGTGTGAATTTCCGTGTTTATAGTTGCCTGATGATGCCTTCTGTGCAATAGTAATTTCAGGTTTCTGTACTGGAATTTCTGTACCATCCAAAATTACACGAACCGTTTTATCATATTTATTTTATTATTCTAAGTTTCTTGAATGACTCTGGCATATAAAATTCTATTAATTCTCTGTTTGGCCCCAATATTGGGCTTATTCCATATTTGATATACCTATCAAATTCATCCAAGTTATAAATATGTTAGAAACTGCTGAGGTTGAAATATTAAAGAACAAAGCTGTTATAATTCAAATGTTGTTTTATTTTGGCAAAGCTTCATCAAATTCATGAAACATTCCTTTTGATTTATAATGTTTCTCAGGCTCAGCAAAGGAGAAAATCGAGGAAAAAGCATATTTTTTTTATATTTTTTTGCCCACTATTTTTTTGTTACTGGAAAATCAATGAACTCCAATATTTTACAAGTTACATGCATAACAATGCGGCATTTTCTCAGTATAAAATTAAAAAGTGCAATACTCCAAGAGATTCCTATATGTTTTGACAGTTTCTTTGAGGCGGCTCGGTACCAACGACAAGACGCCACCTATCGGGATAAAATTGCGCTTTTCCTCCCCATTTATACACTAACAATGTAAATTAAACCTAAAAACGGTGGGACTAAACGTTAAACTGTCACTCTGAATACGATTTGCGCTAAAATGGCGTTAGCCCGCAGTCTAAGGCAGCCATTACATGGTCATGCAAGCGTTAGTCAAATTCCATCAGTCATGAATTACGTTTGACTGATCAGTCAGATGGAAAGAACAAATCACATCATGCAACCATCAGTCACTACATTACACGGTAGGTTAATCGTCAGTCACAGCCCGTGACTGTGGTTAAACTGACAGCAAAACCTACCGTGTAATGGGTGCCTTACGTCATGCTAACTTCAGCACTAGTTTAGCGAACGCACTCTGAATAAGACAGTTTCTGTCTAGTGCTGAAACTAGTGCTGAAGTTAGCATGACGTTAGACTGCGGGCTAACGCCATTTTAGCGCAAATCGTATTTAGAGTGACAGTTTAACGTTTAGTCCCACCGTTTAAGGAATCAAAGGTGCATTATGATTGGTTTACAAGCATTAAACCAGGTTTTGTTAGAACAGTCTTGCACTCCAGTTTTGTGAAACATCTCTGAATAAGACAGAAAAAGTCTTCAGATTTCTCGCTAATGAAAAATTATTTCAATAAAACAATGGCGTTTTGAACCTAAACATAATTAGGTATCACGGTAATAATATTACCGTGTAGTCCGTGCAATTATCCTAGGTACTAATATTATACATGTGAAAGTTTGAATATGTTTATGTAGATGTTTGTATGTTTGTTACTCATTACGCAAAACAAAACGGCTGAACGCATTTGGATGAAAGGCACACATAGCCTTAGCCTGGATTTGAATAAATGATATTTTTCATCCCGGTTCCCTGCGGGTTTTTTAAGGTTCACGCGGACGAAGTCGCGGGCGGAAGCTAGTCAACGATATTTATTTTATAAGTACCTACCTAATTTAAACAGTAAAAACAGTCTCATTGTTTGTTTAAATTGGCCACTGTATAGAGGTGAGGCCAAATGGCCACCACGGGCCAATGATAACATTAGGCTAAGTGCCAATATTAAATACCGCCCATCTATCTTCATAACAATTAATTGTTACTAACTTACAGCCACTGCAGATTACACATATTTTCAATCGGCCGATAGAGGGTTAAGGGAGCATTCTGCACCATAGACATAGAAAAATTTTCGCTGCGCTCAAGAAGACCAACAAAGCGTGGAAAAGAGAAGTTAACATCATACGGACACGGTCTATGTAAAAAAGAGACAAAGGATCAAGTGACATGTGCCAACATTTTTTACAGTAAGAGCCCCTAGCGTCCCGCCTAGCAAATGAACAATCACAGTTTGTTTAAAATATTTGTTAATCTTAATTAGAATTTAAAATAAAGGTATCGTGGAGCCGTGGTGTCTTGTGCTCTGAGTAATTGTGATGTGACAAAAAGAATCAATCCAAGTAATCACACTTTTCACAGGTAAATAAGATATTGCCACACATTTCTTTAAAACCAAAATTTCACTACATTTATTCGTTTATCGACGAAGAAAACAGTATGGAACATAGTTTATTAATTTCCTTTGCCATATTATAGTCATATTTTATGAATCTAAGTCATATTTTATGTATCTCATATAAAATGTATGAATCATTTTTCGGATCACCTGTTTATTGACATTGTTGTTCTTTGACATTCTATTTCTATGTTCTGCACACTAACACAATATAGAGAGAGTACAGAAGTTTAGCTTAAAACCGGAATCTCAAAACAATCTCAAACCACTTCGAGTACGTGACGCAGCGGTGAGAGCTGTTTTGTGTGTGTGCGATGCTCGAGCGAACGCCGCCATTGAAACGAGAATCAAAGTCACAGAACAAAGAAACAATTTTTTCCCATTAAAGTGCACTCCTAACAGGCTTTGTGGTACAATTCTTCTTCTTATTATTATTTTTGTTTTGGCAATCTACATTCCCCTTGGAAGTAATTTTTGCCAGTGTCAAGTGTTAAATAGTTCAGTGGATGGTATTGTTTTAGTTTACAGGGTGCATAGCATTTCAATGCTGCTTGAAGCATTTGGCACCCAGTGTATCAAGACAAGACAGTTTACTCGGTAAGTTCTGCCGAGGTAGCCACCACTACAATAAAAGTCTCAGCTTCACACAACCAAGATCGCGCCTATTCCAATTATCCTACATATTGTTCAGTTGCGTAGACACTTGTACCACAAAACTGCATCAATTTTAAGACACAATTTTCACTATGAATTAATTTGCAAATAATTAAAATAGACACCAAACCAAACTCGACAAAATGGCGCCAAAAACTCCTGTGGTACAATTCGGATCACGTTCCATTTTCAAATTTTCAATACAAATGATCAAAACAATTCTTGCGATGAGGGCGAACTTTGAAAATATATAAATTATTAAATAGATATAAGTATATACAAAACACGCAATATAATAGACAAATACCCAATTTATCTCAAAAAAAAAAAATGACTTTAGAATCTGTAAATACCAGTAAAAAACATGTCAAAATGTACCGATTTAAGCATTTTTTATATTTTATTTTCTCTGTGATTAAAAACATTATTTTTATTTTCTCTCTATAGTGCACTACCATAGCCTTCTATATCTTCCAAGCCCTGAAGTTGAGCAGAACGGCATATTATTATATTATTTGTTTTTCCTATATTATCTATGTTTAAACTAGTTGTAAATTGTGATGTAAGATTATTTCAATAAAGTTTTATATTTATTATTATTATTTATTTATTAGAACATAAGGTTTGAGTCAAATTATTTGAACTTTTCGGGGGTCCTTTAGTACGATGAGCATTTTAATCTAAGCCTCCTCTAACAATAAATCTTACATCATTGGAAAGGTATTTAAATTTGAAACACTTTATTGTATTACTATAAACGTCAACTATTAGTACTTTGAGAGTTATAACGCTCTAAACTTGACCAATTTTTTTAACATTAATGACCTAAAACTCCGAAATTACTAACAATTAATATAAAATATGTCTGCAGAAAATATTTTTCATAAAAAAACCTTTCTTATGATATATCATTCATTTCAAGAGGTGTGGTAGATCAACTCCCATAGGCAATAAACAACTTTTATACTTTAATAACCTTTAACTCCAAAAGTATTAACAATTGATACAAAGTATACTAACAGCAAATATTTGTCTTTAAAAGACCTTTCTAATGATATATCATTTATTGCTAGAGGGCGTGTTAATCAACTCCCTGCTGAAGAAAATCAACAAAAAATATACCTTATCATGGAACAATTTTTGATCAAAGAGGTCCCCCGACTGCAATGACACTTGTTGTTTAACTTTTTAGTTCGTTTTGGCAGGGCAGTCGTGTTTTTAATATTTTTTTAATTAATATATTTTTATTTCACACATTTTAGTGACATATTATATAGTTTTGGAATGTGCTCATCAAGGCCTTTTGATGCCCATATTGTAATAATAGAAGAAAAAAATTTTTTTTTCACATTTGAAAATGGCGTCGTACAGTCGCCATATTGATTTTTTCTAAAAAAAATATAGCCAATGTTACTCGGGATGTTGTAAGGATCTTAAGGATACCCGATTTATCCAAATCAATTCAGGCATTTAGAAGTTATGGTGGAATAAAGAAACTCACATACCCACAAACATACATGAACCCTGAACACATAACACTCTTTTTGCTTTGGGCAGTCGTGTAAAAGATGACATCTTTGACAGCCATGTTTTCCTGGTTTACCTTGATATTTTTCTTATTGTTTAATATACAAAGCATTTCAATAAAAGAACTAAATTATTTTCATATTTTAAACCTCACACGATTACTACCAAAAAAAATATCGACCTCTTAAAATTGAAATATTCCCATACATTTAGTATGGAGACTGGACGACGCCATGACCACGAACTGACAGTAACAGACGTTGCCAAACTTATGTTCACGGCTTGGAAATAAAGAAGGCTATGGCACTACTCATTGACTTCTATATATTCCACTAGACAGGCTGCTGTCAAACTGTTCTTGTGCCTATTTGATTGCCGCCATTTTGGCGCTATAGGACGTAGCGTGAGCATTCAGCATAGCGTGAGGGACATGGTACTAAAGCCTCGACAATACAAAAAATAAATGAAAAAATAAATGAGTCGTATCACAGCCTTCTCTATTGTGTACAACAATAGAGAAGGCTGTGGTCGTATTCTTATTTGTTACAGCTGAAACTTTTGTGAAGAATAACTCTGAGAAGCGAAAATTCCACTTCAAAAAATTGTTTTCGTTTTAAAATGTCTTGATAATTTATTATGTTTTTCTCTTTATACAGCATTAATTTTTTTTCTTTCTAAAACTTTTTCTTTAGATAACATCTTTGGAAAAACGTTAATTTCTTTGAAATGCGAATATACAGCCTTAAGACATATTTTCTAGCCTTTTGTTTAGTTTACTTTTAATGCGACTTTTAGCTAGTTTAGCTAGTGTGCAGACTGCGCCCTCTTAATCGCTTTCCGTGAGAAAAACAGCCCCCTGATTACGTAACGTGACGTACTATCCCCGCAAATTGCTAATGAGCAAGAACCTTGTCACATTAACATCCACGTTAACGTCAACCGCAACAAAAAATTACATGGAAGAAGAAAATAAGGTAATTTAATATTTTAGAATTAATCGTACTAATCCTACTGATATTATAAATGTGAAAGTTTGTGGGTTTGGATGTTTAGATGTTTGGATGTTTGTTCCTCAATCACGCAAAAACTACTAAACGGATTTGGTTGGAATTTGGCACACAGATAGAAGATAGCCTCGATTAAAACAAATAATTTTTTAGACTTTTTCTCCCGATATTTCCACGGGAACGGGAACCACGCGGGTGAAACCGCGGGCGGCCGCTAGTATTTTCAATAATAAAAAAGGGTCTAGCTAGATTTGAAATAAAAAAGTAGGTAAATGTTTTTTTCCTTTGCGGGGATATAGTAACTCTGTTGCTAACAATTCTTTTGAAATTAATGAAATTGGGGTTTGAAGATTTTTTCAAAAGACGATTTTTTAATAGGTAGTGTGATAAAATCAAAACGATATCGTCGCAATTCTTCAATTTTTTAGTTCAATAAAGCTTTTTAAACTAGGTAGTTATATTTTTTTTATGAAAAATATCATTATTTGGAAGACGACAAAGTTGCACATTACAGGACTGGAAATATTACACATACAAGTCTAATTGTTAAATATTATGAAAAGATGTTTGTTTGTTGTTGTTGTTTGAAGAAATGTTGCTAATATTATAAAAAATGTCGTCTATGAGGATTTCTTTCTGATATTGTACCGAAATATGTTTTTTTTACAAACCTTGTGTATTATCATCCCCTCCGTCGCTCTCCGCTTCGCTTCCAACACTTACTGGACTATCTCTCTTCTCTTCTTCTTTATTCTCTACAGTTGGTCCCGGAATGTTATTGCCTAAAACTCTTTGAAGCCAAGGCTCTGGATAACCCAATAAAAAAGGAAAACTAACGCCATTTTGTTGCAAAAATGGCGCGTTGAAATAATATCGCATCCTATTTAATTCTTCCAATCTTTCACTCTCCTCGTCTTCTGATTGTCTAGAATTTTCTGATAAATTGTTTTCTATATCTATTTCCGGCGATTTTCTGTCGCCAATCAAAGATTCTATAGAAAATGGTTTTGGAGTCTTTTTCTGAGTCTGCGTTTGAATTTCGGAATCCATTTTGCATTCACTGTTCATTGTTTTTCACAAATTAAAAAAGTTTGCCTAATTTTTTCACTGGTTTTAAAATAAAAAACAAAACACTTTATGGCACTGGCACACAGCCTAAAATTCCTTTTTTGTTTCAAAGTAAATTAATAGAATAAACTTTTTCGAATTTCATTTTTGAATTTCGAATCGTAATCACAGAGTAGGCGACTCGCGTGTCGCTTCTACGACATCATACTGATACACTCACATGAGTCTGTCCGTCCGTCGTCGCCACGCCCCTTATGGGTGTATTCGAGCCGTAATTTTTATTTTATTAATAGCTTCTGGTTGAGCAAATATAAGCCTTATTGCAGTCGCTTTAATACCACTGTCATTATCCACCCACTGTAGAAACTGAAAGACTTAAATGTAGCACTGTTTTTGCTAACTAGAACCTTATTTGTAAGTTTTATACTGTATGTTTTCTGATGCCTTTGCATTTTATAACAAAACATTTTGTTTCAAATCTTCATGCTTGGAGTCAAAGTGTATTTTAGACTAAAGTCAAGTAGATTTAAAACTTTTTGGTGCTAAGCTCAAATCGATTAAGTTTAGTTTTCAGTGCTGTGTGAAAAGGATAGACACAAGATTTTAGTAGAGTTAGAAAGGGATAGAGATAGCAATTTTGGTGGATGGTCGTACAACAGTAATTGGTGATCAGCGTGTTTTGCTGGTGTCAGCGGCTTTCTACAAATTCGTCTTTTTATGCCTCGTTTGATCTTATTCCAATATAAATTTTAATGGGGCTGTAGTCATTTTAAATACGAACAAATAGAGACTTACAATGCGATATAATTGAAATAGTGGTCTGCTGCAACATCACTCGAGAATGTATGGCAAGTGAACAAGCGCTCTGAAGTTAGTCACTTTAGTTCATCATCATCATCATCCTCCTACCCTTATCCCAATTTATTTGGGGTCGGTGCATTGCGTTCTTTTCTTCTATTCCTTCCTGTCACTCGTCATCTCATCCACTCCCTTCACATTCATATCATTCCGCACACAATCCATTCATCTTTTCTGCGGTCTTCCTCTTACTTTCCAGCCCTCAACATCCATATCCATTACTCTTCTAGTAACATGTCTTTCATCCCTTCTCATAACATGCCCAAACCAAGTCACTTTAGTTATACATTGTTAAATTATTCGCATTGTATCCTATATCATATGAAACATTGTACCTACCTTGAAAAAAATATATTTTAATTTTTGCATGTCATTGTAATGGCTAAATAGGTATAAGATAGGTACTTTAAATTAATGTACGAACACCTTATGTAAGTAAATCCTATTTAATGCGAATAAAATTCTATTCTATTCTATCCTTATCCTTTATTTCGGATTCGACAGATTTTCGTTTCGTTAGATTTTTGTTTCGACGGAAAAATTGCAATCGTAAATTGCGTCGACAAAACAAAAAGACAACTTAAAATTCTAAGTAGGAATAAACATTTGTAAGTGCGTTTGCGTCGCTTGACATAAGTACCATGGGCAACAGCGACGCTTAACCACTACTAAGGTCAAAATCGCTTGCACGCCGCGCCGTCACAACCATACGTTTAGTTCGTGTAGGGGCGATACGCGCGCACACGAATTTTGTTGCAAACTGGTTAAGCGTCGCTGTTGCCCATAGTACATTTAAAAAAGTAGACTGTTGTTCAATACTTTTTACTTACATTCTACCTATATTAATGTGTGGCAGTCAAACTTGGGCTTTAACACAAAGAAACTAGGAATTCATTTACAAGATAAACTCTTTCTGCGAGTGCAGAAATTAGAATTTACAATTTCCTAAAAAAGGTAGCTAAAGAAGGTGTGCTACTTATAGAAATTAATAATCAATCACGGAACGACAAAGAACTTAAATAAAATAAAAAAAACTAATAGGACACTCACAAATTGTTAATTTTCTTAGCTGACAATAAGAATGAACCCAACAAGAAACTTACAATCATACTAGGTACTCTCAAGATAATGAGATTACCATAACGAAACGACATGTAGTTTTATGTATAATAGTGAAATAGTTTACAACAAGATTTTTTTTACTCGAAAATAGTTTGGAACAAGGAAAGATAGAGCCACAAGATATTTTTTTACCAAAAAATATTTTGCAAGAAGTCATGGTAGAGCCATAAGATTTTTTTTATTCGAAAATAGTTGACAACAAGTCACGGTAGAGCCACAATTTTTTATATTTGAAAATAGTTACAAGTAACGGTAGAGCCACAAGATTTTTTTAATCAAAAATAGTTTGTAACAAGTTATGGTAGAGTCACAAGATTTTTTTACTCGAAAAGAGTTTGCTAGAAGTTATGGTAGAGCCATAAGTTTTTTTTTACTGGAAAGTAGTTAACAATAAGTCATGGAAGACTTCAGTCATCGAAGCCACATGACTTCTTTTACCTGAAAATAGTTTGCAACTAGTTATGCTAGAATAGAGCCACAAGATTTTTTTTTACTTTGTGATAGAGCTACAGATGAGACGGAAGCCAAGTACCTAAGCTTTTTTTCCAGCTCGTCAAAGTACTCAGTATAATTCTACGTAATTAAATTCTAGCGGGAGGTGCGAGGTGGCCCAGTGGTTTAGCGCCTGGCCCTGAGATGCAACTTTCGCGACGGTCAGTCATAGGATGGGTGAACAAAACTGTATTATCTCGAGTTCTTTCGTGCTTCGGAAAGCACGTTAAGCTGTTTGTCCCGTCGTTAACACCCATTAATCCGCATTGAGCCCGCATGGTGGGTTATGGTCCATCCTCTTTATCCACCCATCGAAGGCCTGTGCTCCAGCAGTGGAGTGGCTGACGAAACTCTCGTGACACGTATCAGAATTTTCCGTAATTTATTTGATCCGGATTTTCTTTCTTGCTAGTAAACTGACCAGTTCAAACGCGCCGGTCATTAGTCCTCCCCTCCCTAATCGAGGGTGGGGGGTGTTTAAATTGATTGCGACCATTCTTTAACCGCAGTATTGTCGCATGATTTACTGGGGACGGTCGTTCAATAGATAATGGAGAAGATATATGGTTTAAGTAGAGGAGAATTTGGAGTATGATGGATAGTATTATTAATAGGTTAGAAGAAAGTTGTTTTTACAACTTATTAACCGAGCTTCAGCTTGGGAAAAATACTATCGTATGCCCGGCTGTCCCGCTGTCCGGCTGTCCGTCTGTTCTCCTGTACAGGTCGCATTTCTCAACCGATTGTGAGCAGCTTCTATAATTATATTGAATTTTTCAGACCATTACGTTATTCGAAATCAATGACTTCTATTTCGAAATGTTTCAAAATGGCGGAGATATGAGGAAAATCATATTTTCCATGTAGCAAATACCTAGTCAAAAATGTCACAAAGCTCTACAGAGAGCCACTATATTTGGTTTAGCCCTCTATTAAATAAAAAATCCAAAATATTAACCCAATTTCAAATAAATGCAAATTAATTTTAAATAAGGCTGGTGTACGCAGTGACAAAAACCGCAGGGCATGTATGAAAAGATTGATGGATGTGAATGAAGCGAAAGAAGTGTGCAAGGATCGTAGCAGGTGGCGATCCATAGTCTCTGCCTACCCCCATGGGAAACAGGCGTGAGTGTATGTACCTATGTAATTTTTTTCATAGAGAAAAATTCACATAAATTTTTATTTGGTTTGGTATTTTGGATTTTTTTATTTAATAGAACCTAGTTAGATGAACTATCTTAATCCGAATAATATCACAAGAAGAGTAATGCAAATCAGATTGCAAATCGTTTTGGTAATTATTAACCTTTGTATCGGATGTTCACTGTACAACCAAAACAAAAATGTTAGGGAATTTGGTTTAAATTTAAAAGGAGCAGGATTTAAACCTGAACTATTTTTTTTTATCTTTGTACGTTTACTGTCCGCCTGTAAAAAGCCTTCCCTTGTATTCAGTAAGGCGTTTATGCGTTATGGTTGCTGCTTGAGGGAAACAGAAAATACCTAATTAATGCCTAAAAATACATTTTTTTATTATTATTTTTTATAAGCACAACGGTATAGTGATTTACCTTCACCTCACCTGATGACGTGACGATAAGGCCGAAGGTGGAAGCGCACTACACCCGGAATCCTCAACACTGAGGAACTGGCTATCTTACCTCTAACTGCCGGAAATCGAAAATATTTAAATTGTTGTTATGGCGTCAAACTTCGGTAAGAAGGTGGTAGCTAGCCAGGCGGACTTGAAATAAGCCCTACCACCAACCAAACCGAGTACAAATTGTAACCCCCCCTAAAAGGGGAGGCCCTTTTTATTAAAGTATTTTTTAAATAGGAGATTAAAAGTGATTAAGTTTTTTTTTGCCCATAGGTTTTTACGGTTCCGTAGCCTAAATGGCAAAAAACTTATAGATTCGTCATGTCTGTCTGTCTGTCCGTCCGTATGTCACAGCCACTTTATTCCGAAAGTATTAGGATTACACAGTTGAAACTTAGTAAGTAGATGTATTCTGTTAACCGCTTAACGAATTTAACACAAAATAAAAAAATAAAAGATTAAGGGGGGCTCCCCATACATGGAACTGAAACTGAAAAAATTTTTTTTGTCAAACCAATACGTGTGGGGTATCTATAGATAGGTATTATGCTGTAGATCTTAATAAACACTTTCAACGAAAATTTGTTTGAACGAGATATAATAATTAGTTTTTGAGATATAGCACATTTTCCAAAACCGCAAATATAACTTTGTCATTTATACCAACACTGTAAAAAACAAAGTTATTTTTGCAGACGAAAAAATAATACTGGTATTAAATATCGTTTGGTATAAGGTAACTACGGAACCCTACGGCGCGTGGCCCGACACGCACTTGACCGATTTTTTTTTGTTCTTGCCAGCCCTGTAACATACGTCTTACTTTGGCAGACATCTTGAATTAGCGTAACAAACCAGTTCGCGCGCTGAATTACGATTACGCAGACAATACCTCATTTACAGGCTAAAATAGCGCAAAGCTATTTTAGCCTTTATTTATCTAGAATAATAGCGCATTCAGGTTCTATTTTTGTAATAGAATAAATTATCGATGTCTGTCGATATGTAGACTGGTGCTTGTTTAAGTATTTCTACGAAGCACAAGTTTTGGATGTGCCGTGACTCTAACTTGATGAAAAATTTGCAATTTCAAGAAGGTATCTAAGTACTATTAAAAGGGGTTAAATAAAACATCACCAGCAATTAAAAGTTACAGTTTTAATTGCATCAATGTATAATGGTTTTTTTGACGTTCAACAAGAATTCCACAGAATACAATTACTCGATATCATGGGAAAGTAGAACTATTACCAATTTAAACAGTATTGAAAAATAATACACTAATACCTGACCTTAAGCAGTGGTATCTCTCCAGCAGGAATAGCGTGTCACGACAAATTCATCAAAGTTTCCTGATATTACGACTTTACTTAACACTTATTCCACCGTTGAACCTTTCACTGTGACGACTTGAGCACGACTGAGCGCTCCTCTACCCTGTCACCGCATATTTATAAGTTATGCGTGGCGTGGTAGGGGCCACTGCAGTCGCCTGATTACTACAACTACCGTTTAAGTACTTTTAATGGAATAAACATACAAATTTAGTATACTACATGGTTCATGGCGAATAATAATTAAAGTAATTTATACAGTAACCTTACAGTCGGCCATCCTGCTAGAGCGAGTCCCATCGCGTGAAACAATCTCTTTGTAATTTTACTTATATAATTCTGAGTACATCCAGTCAATAGTCATAAAATATTATTAAATAAAAAAACATCATTTTATTAGAAGAAAAAATAGCAGCCAATATTCCAACAAAATATTTCGCATTCTTGCGGAGGTCATAATTATTGTTTAATGACATTACACATATTTATTGCATGACACAAAGCGTAATTACGTTTTTATTTATATATAAGTAGGTATTCAGAAAACATCCTATAACAGAAATGGTAGGTATATAAAGTGACAATTAACATAATTATATTACTTAACTTAATTTTAACTATACAATTCAATACAATTCTGTAAGCATCAATAAAAATATAGCCATATGGCATTTCATCTGGGCACTTTATAAACACGAGCAGTAGCTTGTTCGACCATATATTGTTAACATAAAAATTCATTAATATAATTAAAAGATACTTTAGAAATTTATTTAAAATTGATGTATACTTTAAACGAATTGCGAAAAAGTTAATTTGCAATGCATCGAATTATAAAGATTGCAAACTTAGAAATATATATTTTTTTGTCATTACCTATTGCAAACTTATTTTATTTACTTAAGTCTCAGAATAATTAGTTATGTGTAAGCATTTCAATATTTGTCTCCAATACAAACTTAGTTTAGAAAAATACCTACTAACAATCAACAAAAAGTCATCAAATTGCCATAAAAGGCTCATCATTAAATTAGAAGTTAATGTTACAATTTCTGAATGAGTGAATGCATAAATAAAACTTTATTCGGTTACTTACACACAAAATGGTTTACAAAAACATTCACTTATAGGATACTTAAACGTAAGGTATTATTATGTAACGGTAACCAAAAAGGCAACCAGCTCAGCTGTAAATATTCTGTAAATATGTATATACATATATCATTAAATTGAATGTAATATCTTTCTCATACCATATGCAATGCTTGAACAACTTTCATAGTTTTAATACCATTTAATAAAAAAAATGAATGAAAGAGTTGCTTTCGCAGCGGCGCGCGGGGCGGCGCTATGATATGACTATGGGCAGCGTTAATTGCATGGAGTATACGTTTTCATAAAATTTGGCTTAAGATAACTTTGGGGTGCACCCAGTGCTCCAATTAGTATAACACAGTGACTGAAAAAGCATGTTTCAGTAATACATGTCATCAACTATTATGGTATCCAATAATTGTAATCATCAAAATGGAAAAAGTTTTCTTTCCTTTTAGAAGTTATTGTACATAACACTTGTACTATTATGTATTTTGCGACACAACTCAGTAAGAGTAATTTTTTTTTTTACTTCTTGAACTTATAAAAATATAGGTATCCTACATTACAGCAAGGTAAAAAATATTTACTTAGTATTCTGAAGGTCATTTAAATTAGTAATGGTTTAAAATTTACCCTTACTAATTTAACCTGGTTAACCTTTTATTTAGATATATGCATTAGCATACTTCCCTATACAATGGATATGTAAATGTAATAAGTACTAAAGAGGAGCTTAGATGTCGTAGAAGTGACTCCACTACACACAGTAAGTTATGTGGAAGTACTTTCCTCGAATATAATTGCACATTTTAAAACTCAATCAGAATAAACACTATGTAATGAACAATTTTAGTAATCAGTATTTTGGAAATATTACTTCCCATAGCTGGCACACAGAGTCCAAATACAAATCATATTATATATTATCAATCAATGTACAAAAGTAATTGGCTACAATTCCACACAAGCACCACCCTTACTATCTATCTGCTTTAAGTTTTTAATGCGTTCTAAACGCAGATTGAATTGTCGTACTAAGTACCTAGTTACTTCATTCTATCGCGACCCTCAGTCACGAGGAACAAGAAATATTATGATAAAAGTTTTTTTATTATTTTTATTATTATAGTTTCATTTTAACGAGGAGCACTGTCATCACCAGGGCCGTGCGCGAGACTACAGAATTAATTAAATGTTTTGTGAAGAGTTTCACCTAGTTTATGGATCGCCTGGAATTTCTCAAATAAGAAAAGCAGGGTAAATTACCCAATTATTGGTATTTAGAGCAATCCGATACAAAAACTTATACCTAGTAACATTATTTAAAATAAATATTGTGAGTGTTACGCGCAATACACAATACAGATACTCCTGTTTTTAGTATTTTGTATGTATGTCGTTTTAACATATTCCACCATACATACACCGTCATATGTATAAATAAATAGACCATTCATCGGTACCCTTCACCCTATTATTGGCATGTACCGATCAAATTACTGGTACACCTTACGCCAATAATTTACAGGCAACAGTTAATAAAATTATAGGTATTATTCTCAGCACCTTTATTAAAATATTGGCATGCTCTCACCAATCACTGGTACAACTTATAAGTTTTATTTTCGACTATTGGAGTTGGGCCAATTTTTGAAGCCTACTACAATTTTAGAATACCTACTTCATTATTTCCATTATTTGATTAAATAGAACACATTTAATGATCTTGAAAATAAGGTTCTAAATTCTCATTAAATATTAAGATAGTATTCCAAAACATTATAATTGAGTTCTTTTCATAAAGTAGGTAACACAATTTATTGAATAATATTATAGTTTTTTTTTTGTTAATTTTAGAGCACCAACAAAAAGCGAGGGGTGTAATAACAAGTCAAGTTACCCCTACATGACTGATGTGAGAAAATTATTTTTTGATTAATTTAAAATTACAATAATGCGTTATCGGAGATAAAGTGCAATGAATACGAAAATAATTATTTTGTCTAGAAATTGTATCATTTATTACGAAATTTTATTTCTTTTTTTTTCATTTAAAAACTCTTTATTTCATATTACAAAAAAATAATATTGTAACAAGTACTTAGATAATTCATGTACATTGATTTATTTAAAGATACTTTATAAGGCTAAACTTACCACCTATAAAAGCTTTAGAAATATGTAATTCCACAGTAATTTTATTATCTTGAAATATTAACACACAGTAATTAAATAGCACTATTCGCAGAAAAAAGATCGATACAAAACATATGTAAGTGATTTGCTTATTGCATATTAAATTATGAAATAAAAAGGACAATAGTTTTGTTTTTCAATATTATATGTGAAGGAAGAATCAGAATTAATATCAAGTATAGTAAAATTACTGTTGTATTAATGTGTATAATGAATATAGTTTTATTTTAGGATTTATTTGTAATTATTTCTTTTATTTATTGTTTTTTTAATTTTTTTTCATCAAATTGGATAAATTATTGTTATCTGAAATAAATGAATTTTATTATTGTTCTTTTATTACCAGTAAACTTTAGTAGAGTAGGTCATTGCTCATCATGGCCATTTAACAATATATACGCTCAATACTCTATTGTAAATGGCATCATATTCTATGACTTATTAATTACTCATTAAAGGACTTGGCAACAGATGCATAAGCTGATCATAGTGTAGTAAAATTAATAAGAATAATATTTGAAATTGTATTGCTACTATATTTATAAAACGGTAGGTATAGCTATAATTGGCAATAATACTTGGCTGGACTCTTGCGGTAAATACATTTAGAGAGGATTTACATTCGGCATACTTAATTATTTGCTCTTTATTGTACTCAAAAAAGTGTTGCAGAGGAATAATTAATTAAATCATTGTAAGGATAAGTGGATTTAGCCGTCAGATAGCTTTCTTGCAGGTTCCAGCAAACCCAGGACATGTTAGGGATTTTTCAAGTAAGTATGGATAAGTTATGAGTTGCAAATATCTAGAATATCTAAGTTTCTACTGGTTTTATTGTTCGTTTTACGCATCAATATATATCATTTTAAATAAGAAAAATAATATAAACAAAACAGTAAACAGGACTTTGAAAGAATCTACTATAGACTTTCTCCTTCGTATCATAGAACACAGCAATTAATAATTTACTGTCATCAAAATAAAGTAATACTTAATAAAACATGATTGTTTAGTGATAGATTAAACAATAATGATGATAAAACAATATGATGATTTAGATTTAATAGAAATGATAATAATATTATAATCTAGAAAACTTGTTAAAAATTACCTTAAGGATTTTCGCAATAATTTCACTTGCTTGTAAAACAATAGAGTTAAGAAAAAAATATATTTTAAGTGGAACAAAATTAAGCGAACTTGCATGAGTCGCATGTTCAAAAACTAAATACTTAAACAGCTTTTTTTCCACGCTACATACTTAATGTAGTAGCTTGATATGAACTTATTTAGACTATGTCCATCTAACATAGCAAAATGTTTAAATAATACAAACAGGTAGGTAAGTAATTTAGAATAAGTTAATTCGAAAAATTTTCATAAAGATTGCTATTAGATTCAAGCCTCGTAAGTAAATCCTACCCTAGATGATTTTATTACTTAGTTAGGTATTTATTTCTTACAGCAGACAATGTAAAAACATATTATGATATAATTGCATTCACTTGATAATGCTCTGATAAATTTGATAAATAAGATATTGAGAAGCAAGCTTCATGTCAAAGAAAAGTTATAGTCAAACTAAGGCTATTAAAATGTTAGGATCATTTATTTATCCTCGAATTATAAGTATTATTCTCTATAAGCATTTGCGTAAATAATACACACTTTTGCTATATTTAAAACATAATTAATAAAACTAACTGAAATTAACTCTTAACCTCTTGCAATTATTTTCAAATAAGTATATTAATTGATGAAGTCTCTCTCAAGCGTATGAGTTTTGATTCTTGATATCGTATAAACCAGCATGAATGATTGCGACTTTGGCTGACTTTCAGGCGTCCGCTTCTTAACTCAAAATATTGCCATCCGAATATTTTACTAGTTATTGACTACGGACGTCTTACGCTCTCACAGCTGCGTCTTAAATTATACATATTAATATACGACATACGAGCGCTTGTGGCTTTTCCCTTGTATGTTAGGGTCTTACTTCCACTCCCTCACTCGCGTCGTTAGTTAAGGGGCCGTACAACGTCAAACACATATTTTGAACAAAGATTACACGGTATTACTAGATTTATCGATCCTAAAAGTTAAGAAGAATTTAACTGTGATAACACTGATAACCAATTAATAGACATATAGTCTAGAAATTTAATTAAAAAAAACTTAGCTAGTTCTCTAGTTATTTTTAGCAACAGTTTTCCAAATGAGAAATAGTTTATTCGTTATTAATTAAAAATGTGATAACCAGTAATAGACCTTTACTCTAGAAACTCAATTAAAAAGAAACTTAGCCAGCTGTCAAGTTATTTTTTTTTGTAAATAGTTTTCCAAAATAAGAAAATAATTTATTCGTTATTAATAAAAACGATAATGCCAATAATTTCGATAATTATTACTATGAAAATTCCTTCCAGCGTTGTACGGCCTCTTAAGGACGATGCCTTACGCTCTCACAGCCGCATCTTAAAACATATAAATAATACGATATACTTGCAGCTTTGCCCGAATCTTCAGGCTTCCTTCTGCTTCCCCATTTATTACTTTTATGAATCACCACAGTGGTCGCTCGCCAGCATCAGTTGAAGTCAGTATTGTTACAATGAGTCTTGCACTCAACTTCCAATTTCCGATCTGAATTTTTCATTGCTGAAACTTGCACAAAATTTTATGGAATTAATCACTATTAGTCACCCAATAAATCTAGAATAGTCTTATCATATTAATTTGGGCTACTGAATTGTTAAATATGATTGTACAGAATCCGTAGTCTATACTCAATAATTATATTTCAGTTCTTTACGTTCAATGACTTTTGTAAATAATATATTCAACAATGGTTTAATCATCCATTTATATATTTTTAAGTTTAATCAATGTTACGTGATACTATTTGTATTCAATGCAAAGAGACAGCAGGGATGAAAAATGCTAAATTGATCTTAAAAGGACAGTTATTTTCTAACTTTAACTGTTATATTGGTAATATTAGTATCACATCAGTATCAACAAAACGGTTCATTAAAACTAAACCCGTATTGTAATAAGAAGTCATCAAAAGAGAAAACTATCTTCGAGAGAGAGAGTGAAAAATGATACGTAATCCGCCTCTGAGCACTAGGCTGAATAGTTACAGATAATAAGCAAAAAAAAAAATTAGGAATTACTAAAATGAAAATCTTTTAAAATTAATGATTTCTATACATAGTTTCTCTCTCTAGTTATCCCCATAGTATGCTTAGGTGGAATTCTCTATTTTATTTATTCTGTGCGGGCAGGATAAGCGAGAATTCTAAGGAATCTACTCGTTTATCTCACTTCTGAAGTTAAAAGGGGTTAAATAAAACATCACCAGCAATTAAAAGTTACAGTTTTAATTGCATCAATGTATAATGGTTTTTTTGACGTTCAACAAGAATTCCACAGAATACAATTACTCGATATCATGGGAAAGTAGAACTATTACCAATTTAAACAGTATTGAAAAATAATACACTAATACCTGACCTTAAGCAGTGGTATCTCTCCAGCAGGAATAGCGTGTCACGACAAATTCATCAAAGTTTCCTGATATTACGACTTTACTTAACACTTATTCCACCGTTGAACCTTTCACTGTGACGACTTGAGCACGACTGAGCGCTCCTCTACCCTGTCACCGCATATTTATAAGTTATGCGTGGCGTGGTAGGGGCCACTGCAGTCGCCTGATTACTACAACTACCGTTTAAGTACTTTTAATGGAATAAACATACAAATTTAGTATACTACATGGTTCATGGCGAATAATAATTAAAGTAATTTATACAGTAACCTTACACTATAAATTCTAATATTTCTCTTATGTGACGTAATACGTAATTATTATTTGATTGAATCAGGCGTCACTTAGCATAAGTCCCAAACCATTTTGAAAAAAGAAATATATGTAGCTTACTTCCGCAAACAATAAAATGCAAGATGCACCGCTCGCCCGCCCGCAAAATGCACATGCACACCACAAAATATCAGTGCATAATACCTGCATTTAGCAAGACAGCAATACACCTGGCAGCTTCACCAATTAGACTACTCTACACGTGTTTCGCCCAACCCGGAGCATCAGGAGTTAGATCGTGCGTAAACCAACACCGAATTTCGGTGAGAGAAGCCTAATTGGTGAAGGTGCAAGGTGCGTTGCTGTCTTGCTAAATTATGCAGGTATTGTGCACTAATAATATATTTTGTGGTGTGCACATAGACATATAAAAATTTTCGCTGCGCTCAAGAAGACCAACAAAGCGTGGAAAAGAGAAGTTAACATCTTACGGACACGGTCTATGTATAAGAAATAAGAGACAAAGGATCAAGTGACATGTGCCAACATTTTTTACAGTAAGAGCCCCTAGCATCCCGCCTAGCAAATGAGCAATCACAGTTTGTTTAAAATATTTGTTAATCTTATTTAGAATTTAAAATAAAGGTATCGTGGAGTCATGGTGTCTTGTGCTCTAAGTAATTGTGATGTGACAAAAAGAAATAATCCAAGTAATCACACTTTTCACAGGTAAATAAATAAGATATTGCCACACATTTCTTTAAAACCAAATTTCGCTACATTTATTCGTTTATCGACGAAGAAAACAGTATGGAACATAGTTTATTAATTGCCTTTGCCATATTTAGTCATATTTTATGAATCTAAGTCGTATCTTAATATATAAAATCGTAAACTGGATGACTGCGACTGACTGATCTATCAACGCACAGACCAAACCGCTGGACCTAGAGACTTGAAATTTTGCACACAGATACTTTATACAGTGTAGGCATCCACTAAGGAAGGATTTTTGAAAATTCTATCCCTAAAGGGATGAAATAAGGGATGAAAGTTTGTATGAAAGTCCCTCAGTTTTGAAGCTAGAATCTTAAAATTTTGTGTTTAGGCTAACGATTGAAAATAAATAAATACGGGGCTCAGCGTTTTTCAAAATTCTACTCCCGAAGGGGTCAAAAGGGGGATGAAGTTGTGTATTGAAGAAAATCCCTTATTTTCGAAGCAAAAATAGCTAAATTTATAATTTAGGCTTATGGATGAAAATCTAACGCAACGTATATTGTTTTTGTTATTATTTCAACTCCTATGGGGATAAATTGAGGTGAAAAGGGATAAAAAACTTAAAAATAGATATGGATATCGTTATCGGGGTTTTCTGGGATGACGATTGCAAAAATGACATTTATTTTGAAGTCCAACACGGTGGACATGATTTTAGCCCTAAAGGGGTGAAAATGGGGTTCAAATTTAGTATGGAAAAATAATATAAAATAGACATTACAACTTTCAACCTCGTAGGAGCACGTCTAAAACTAAATAGGCAAACATATATTTTGTGATTTTGAAAATCAACCCCTTAGGGGCTAAATGAGGTGAGTAAACATAAAAATCGATATGGATGTCGTTTTTGAGGTTTTATGGGATGGTGATTGCGAAAATGAGATTTATTTTGAAGTCCAACACGGTGGACATGATTAAACCCCTAAAAGGGTGAGAATGGGGTTCAAATTTTGTATGAAAAAAGAATATAAAATAGATATTACAACTTTAAAATTCGTAGGAGCATGTCTAAAAATAAATAGGCAAACACATATTTTGTTATTTTGAAAATCATCCCTTAGAGATGGGGTAAGTAAAGATGAAAATCGATGTGGATGTCGTTCTTGAGGTTTCATGGGATGGTGATTGCGAAAATGACATTTATTTTGAAGTCCTACACGGTGGACATGATTGGACCTGGACATGCACATCCAAGGGACGGGGACAGGGACGGGAACGGGAACGGGGACGGGAACGGGAACGGGAACGGGAATGGTACGGAACGGGAACGGGAACGGGAACGGGAACGGGAACGGGAACGGGAACGGGAACGGGAACGGGAACGGGAACGGGAACGGGAACGGGAACGGGAACGGGAACGGGAACGGGAACGGGAACGGGAACGGGAACGGGAACGGGAACGGGAACGGGAACGGGAACGGGAACGGGAACGGGAACGGGAACGGGAACGGGAACGGGAACGGGAACGGGAACGGGAACGGGAACGGGAACGGGAACGGGAACGGGAACGGGAACGGGAACGGGAACGGGAACGGGAACGGGAACGGGAACGGGAACGGGAACGGGAACGGGAACGGGAACGGGAACGGGAACGGGAACGGGAACGGGAACGGGAACGGGAACGGGAACGGGAACGGGAACGGGAACGGGAACGGGAACGGGAACGGGAAGCCTCGTGCGAGGTCCGCCACACGCGGCAAATGTCGTACCTCGCGAGGCAGCGCGCTTGGTGGAGACCCGTCTAATCGCGTAAAAATGGCTGGTTGGATCCTGGTTGAAGGTTCCCTAAGGATTTTCTCTAATATCCACGCAGACGAAGTTGCGGGCAGAAGCTAGTCTCATATAAAATGTATGCATTCGTTTTCGGATCACCTGTTTATTGACATTGTTGTTCTCTGACATTCTATTTCTATGGGTGTGCATGTGCATATTTTTGCGGGCGGGCGGGCGGTGCATCTTGCATATATTGTTTGCGGAAGTAAGCTACATATATTTCTTTTTTCAAAACGTAATTATTATTTTAAGATCATTTTGCTTGAGATCCAATCCAAGAAGTTAATCAAAGCGACTATAGCACTTTATTTTTATAACTTAAATACGTCATCAGTAAACAACCATTGTGCTTTTTGACATCGTCATAATCGTTTCGCGCCCAAAGAGTTTCGATTTCGCGCCCTCGACGTCAACTGTCAGAAACGTCAAACGCTGTTCCATTTTCGAAAAGAGTCTACATTGCCAAATACTTGCTTTCTTTTTCTAAAACTTTTGAATAGCATATTAAACCTTATTTCTTTAAAAATAAGAGAAAGCACAGATTTGCTTAGTTGCAAAACTCTTTTGTAGTTTTTGGGGACATTTATTGCTGTTCTGAAAAACCTATTACGGTGAAATAAAGCCTTATTTCTCTCTTCGTAAGGTTTCTGACTATTTTTTGGATTGACAAAGACACATTTGTACACAGATTGGTGTTACCAACGTTAGTCATGCGTTTGGAGTGCGATTTTATCCCGAGGGAGCATTCGACACGACTAGGGTGACTTTTGAATTGGAATCGCCATACCATTTGCAGTTTTGAAAGTGCATGAATAATCTTATTCAATTTGCATGACGATTATGAGCTTAGAATGCGTACTGTTTTAGCCGACTTCAAAAAAGGAGGTTCTCAAGTCGACGGTAAGTATTTATTTTTTATGTTTTACCATATCTTTACCAGTTGTTAATCGGTGTAAGAATTCTTTTTTTTATCTGAAAGAAGATAGTTTCAGTTTTAATTTAATTTAACGAGGCTTCTCTTAAAAATATTAATTTTGACATTTCAAATACAAAGTTGATTGTACGAGGCTTCTCTTAAAAAAAAATTAATTTTGACATTTCAAACACGAACTAGTTGACTGTACTACATACCTACTTGTCCATCAGCCATTTTTAATGTCCCCACTGCTGGGGCACAGACCTTACTTATGGGTGGATAAGGAGGACGGGCCATAATCCACCACGCGGGCCCAATGTGGATTGGTGGGTGTTAACGACTGCAAATCCATCCGGGACCAACGGCTTAACGTGCCTTCCGAAGCACGGTGGAGCTCGAGATAATAAATTTTTGGTCACCCATCCCATGACCGACCCTTGCGAAAGTTACTTAACCTCCGCAATCGCTGGGCCAGGCGCTAACTAAACCACTGCGCCACCGAGCTCCTCGATTCCACCTCAATCCTCGATTGTATTCAACCTAAGCAAATCCTGGAGATCTTAATTACCTAAGTTATACTTATAAAGTAACATAATTTCTTGAAAAGTAAAAAATAAAATTGCCCAATAAGTATGGTAACTTGAATTGTTTTAAGAATTGTAATATCGTAAAATCTGTGAAAATCGTAAACGTACGTTTAGGAACTTAAATTTACATTTACCTATTTTGATATTTGTTATTAATTTTTGTTTGAAACAGCTGTTTTTTTTTTCGCGATTTCAGAGTTGTTCCCAGTAAAAGTTGTTCAGCTTGATAATCCCTATCTACCATAATTCGGTATAACTCGTATTTTTGTAACACTCCGTAGATTTTTTTTAAGGAATTTTGAATTTATTACGTTTTATTTTAAAAAATCTTCTTGTCTCAGTAATTTCACGCAGGTTCCCAACCCAGACTGGATCTTTAATAGAATTGGAAATATCCCAGCGAATTATCTCTTTGGAAAATATATCATATCGTAACGTAACGTAACAGAATTAAGTCCCGGATAATCATATTGTAAACAAAAATAATGCCCTCCGAGACCGCAATCTCATACCTAATGAAAACGCAAAATTAGGAGCTCAGTGCTCACGAAAAAAGTCCCAATTTCAAACTTCGAACGCCGGTTAGCGGCGTCCAATCACAGCCGCCACTTTTGATTGCAGGGCGTGACTGTACTCATTACTTACCGTCTGATGGTTTGAAGAAAAGCTTAGTTTATACTATCATCTCGCTTACTCTCGACCTAAAATCGAAGTTAGAAAGAGATGGTAGATGTTTGATTATAGAACGGAGTTTCGCTGTGCAGTCGCGTGGAGCGTTTTAATATTTAATTTTACGGTCATATTAAGTTTGTTATGAATAAGTTTATTGTGTTATTGTAGATTTATGAGGGGGAATGCTAATGGTAGCTCAGATGGAATTAATGGCTGGAAACACGATTTGGTAAATTACTCGTTGCCAGTTAAGTGTCGTTATAATAAAATTAAGCTTTGCCTAATGAAATGATTTTGATGTATATCTTTTGAAGTGCTATTATGAGGAATGTGGCTGAGAACTTTGTCGTTTCTTGTTAATTTCTTATTATGTTTTTTTACACGACTGCCTAGAAAGGAGTGTATTGTATTCAGGGTTCATATTGCTATATTTGTAAGTTTTTTATATTGTTACAGAATAGATATAAGTACTACGTAATATTATGGAACGTTTGTTGGTTTTTTAATTCAGAGTAATTTACCTACTTATTTAGCCTAGGCTGTTTAAAAGCCGTTTTTTTAACACGTTTTTTAATCAAATACAGTTGCTCGAAAATGAGTGCCTTCGATAACAGTATAGCGGGCGAAAAGTTGATTTTACCGCACGCCGCGCCCCGCGCCCCGCGCCGTGTGTTTTTGCTTACGATTTTTTAGTAAATAAGTGTTTTGAGGCAGGATCTGTTCATTGAAATTCAGCTTAAAGGGAAGTACTGTACTCTATGGAAGTACTTCCACCGAGCCAGTTGTCTGTGCTCGGGGACCGCGGTTCAACTGCTTGATGTTGGAATTTGTATTTATGCAAAGTGCTTAGAAAACTTTGATATCGTGAGTCAGGTTTCCATCAGCCGCCTCCCCTAGAAGTTAAAAATGTAGCCAACTGCAAAGTAACCAAAGTCTTAAGGCCGTGCAATTGATTTGCTTTTCCGATAAATCCCGCATCTCAAACCTTGAATAAATTCACTAGGTGCTCGCTCTGACTGTAGGACAATTAATATTTTTCTTTAATATTAACTTACCCCCCTGGACCATGGGCTTGGCGGACGCTCTTGGATAGGTAACTCACTAATTATAGCGTTTCTTTCAACAGCACTAATAAAGTCTCTTAACAAAATTGGTCCCCTAATTAAGCACCTTACTAATTATGGACACGTTTAGTTTGTGTCGATGAAACATGAATTATTTTTGAATTGCACACTAATTAACAAAGTGTGTAATGTACATGACATCAGACTTATGCCCGGGATACACGAGGCTAGTTTTTCAAGCTAGGATAGCAAGCTAGTGTCAGTAAGCTAGTACTTCTGGCTTAGCTAACTAGGTTAGAAATAAAGCTAGTTTTGTCTACACGAAGCCAGAAGCACTAGCTAGCTAGCTTACTGACACAAGCTTGCTATCCTAGCTTGAAAAACTAGCCTCGTGTATTCCGGGCATCAGGGATTGAAATACCGTAAAAAAATAACGATACAAAAAAAAAACGTTAAAATTATTGTACTGGTAAAATTACCGTTAAATATAGCGTTAAACTTTACTTGTACAAGTGTACCGGTAAAATTATCGGTAAAAGGTAACGTTATTAATTGGAATAACGTTAATTTTAAAGTAACGGTAACAAAAAGTAAGAAATAACGTTAAAATTAACGTTAGTTACTGAAATAACGTTAGTTTTAATGTAACGTTATCTAAAGTAACGTTATTTATTGACATAACGTTAGGTGATGTTAAAATTAACGGTAAAAAAGAAATAACGTTATCATTCCCTGATCAGACTATACATGATAACCTTGAGACCGCCTTTCAGCCCTAGGTACTATATACGTAAAAAAAGCAGTTTTTTGCATTTCAACTATTTAATTTACCGTGCTGTATGTTTTTTTGTAAGCAGGAAAAAAGCTGCAATCATACAATAAGATTTTATTGTAGAAAATGTTTAAATAGTATATTTAAACATCCCTAATACAACGCTTTTAGGGCCATAAACCGAGCTATAACAAACGCGTGCAATCCTTATTACTAATATTATCCTTAATAATATCATAAATACGAAAGTCCGTTTGTTTGTTTGTTTATTTGTTTGTAACCGATTATCATGAAATTTTGCATACATGTTATCAAAGATACAGAAAAGGACATAGGATACTTCTAATCCAGAAAAAACGTACAGTTCCCGAGGGATAGCAAAAAAACTGTCCACGCAGACGAAGTCGCGGGCGGCCGCTAGTAATATATAAAACACTAGTTGGTTATAGAATTATCCCTACAAAGTTAAATAAGTACCTTACTGCAAGTTGTATGCGAGTAATACAGTTATTTTTTTTAGTAACTACAAAGAGGTTTTATGCTGCTGAAAATTGATTACACTTAGGTACATTTTTGGAATAAATAAATCCCACCAAAAACATTTTCATGTATAATGCTGCCAAGACTCCGTATGGCTTGCACTGTCAAAAGTTATACCTCATTAGAGCCAACTTCTAACTCTACGCGCCCTAAATAAACAAGCTTTAACTTCAAAAACTCTTCACCTTAGTCAAAATATGTGGCTTGGCCGTTTCGTTACTACAAGAGATTGTTGAACAGTAAATAATACATTTTTCCATGAACCGAAATTTAATAGCCAAGCCACATATTTTGATTAGGTGAAGAGTTTTTGAAGTTAGGGCTTGTAGAGTTAGAGCGCGTAGAGTTAGAAACTTGGCTCTACATGAGGTCTGATAACTTTTTGACAGTGCAAGCCATATGGAGTTTTGGCAGCATTATAGGTACATGAAAATATTTTTGCTGGGATTTCTTATTTTAGAAAAAACACAAAAAAAATTTTTTTTGGGTAGGTAAAAAAAAGAAAACGAAAATAAAAAAAAATTTTTTGTTACTTATTAGTAAGAAGAATAAAAATAAAAGAAAATTGACAGTAGGAAACTTTAATGTAATGTAGAAACATTTGAGTTTAGTTGGTTCTTTGATCGAATTTCTATCCAAAAATCGATAAAATCAAAACGTTTATTCACAAAAACCTTACAAATGACATTTTATTGAGATTTTATAAAAGTTTTAACAAATATTCTTAACTTTTAATTTTCGGGTAAGATTTAAAGAATATCGATTTCAAGAGAGACATAAATTATTATTTGAAGGTAGACTCACGAGTATCTTCAGTCGTGACGTGACCACGGCAGCTGCAAAGGTGCCGAAACGTCGGGAAAATAAAAGATCAAACCAAATACCAACTAGTTACCAAAGCACTTTCAATAAAACCGCGCTACTATCCGTTAAAAAGTGTTTTGTTTCACATAAAATTAAATTAAACATGTTACATGAGATTGAGAAAGAGCGCGGGAAACAACTTTTTTCTACGAATCCGGAAATAGCACAAACGAGTTCATTTTGTTATGCCAACAAAGTTTCCGTAGTAGCGTTCCGTTTCATTAAATATACTAACGAGTCTATCTGTCAAAAGATAATGAGGGTTTTCAAAATGACAAAAATGGCGTTGAAAAAAATAGGGGATTCAAAGTGTTTTTTTTTTTCGAAGAGTACTCAGGTAGGCAGGCAGATGTAACTGACCTCCTTGTATAATAGAGGTCAGTGCAGTACATGCTTACTGGCCGGTTGGTTGGCCGTTTATTTTTAAAAGCCAATTTTGACTTCCCTCTTACCATCAACGCCATCTAGTGAGGCAAATAGTTACTTTTCTTTTTTTTAAATGTCAATTTGAAGACCCCTCATTTAGTATTGACAGATATGAAATGAAAGACTGACTACTATTGTAACTAGAATATTCGTAGAGTAATTTTACCCGCCAAATGTTGTTTGTGAATAGGATACAACGGGATAGTGCTTGGCCTTCACCTCACCTGATTAGTTAAATTTTATTGTGCCCATGACCCAAGACATTAGTTTAGACCCGTGTTTGGTCGAAATTGGGTTTAATCCCGTATGACTCAAAAGTCCCGGTTCAAACCCATGCCCGTCTCTAGTTACATTGTTTACATTGTTTGACAGTGACAGCGAGTTTTTGGCGCCATTTTGTCGAGTACGGTTTGGTGTCTATTTTAATTATTTGCAAATTGACTCATAGTGGATATTCGCCCGATTGCACTAAACTTAAGGATCGCCTAAGTCTTTTCCTAACTACAACACGACCAAATTAAAACGGTGTCATAATCTTAGCCGTCATGTAGCTGTCATTCGCTTAGTTATCTTGGTCGAGTTGTAGATAAGAAAAGACTTAGGCGATTCCTAAGTTTAGTGCTTTTGCACCATTGTGTCTTAAAATTGGTGCAGTTTTGTGGTGCAAGTGTCTACGCAACTGAGCAATATGTGGGATAATTGAAACAGGCGCGATCTTGGTTGTGTGAAGCTGAGACTTTTATTGTAGTGGTGGCTACCTCGGCAGAACTTACCGTAAACAACTATCTTGATATACTCGTACTTGGTGCCAAATGCTCCAAGAAGCATTGGAATGCGATGCACCCTCATTCTAATGTACCTAAACTGAAACAAAACAGCTACCACTGAAATATTCAATGCTTGGCAAAAATTACTTCCAAGAGGAGAGGTAGATTGCCAAACTAAAATAAGAAGAAGAAGACAGTGACAGCGTTTCCCGCGTTATTCCTGAATGAATCACTAATATAGAGCCTCAAGCAAAAGCTACGTCACTTCAGGCAAAGTTTTTAAACATTTAAAATATTTTTATTTTAGTAAAAAAAATAAAAAAAATACATGGGTCATCTCTTTTTTCATTCACTCTTCGAAAACTAAATAAACAGGGCATGTGATTTTTTTGTCGTACTGTCCGTTGAGTAACGCAGTCACTTGGTCACGATAGTCGTCCGCATTTTGTCGGTTGTGGCTATTTAACACATTTTCATTGAACGAATGATGTCGGATACGCTAGAGATAAGACAAACTGCTCAACTTACGCAATCACTTTGCAATATCACATACGCAAGTGCTTTTGTAATAGGAAACAATCAACACGAAGCACGGACGTAGCTGCGTGTATCGCTTTAAACTTTTCGTAATAGACCTCCTGCATGCCCAAATCGCGAAAGCTTCTATACGTTTCCTGAGGGCCTAGTACGAGTTGTGTTTCTCACCTCACTTTGCGAATAGTATCGAGTGAAAGAGAGGATATCATGCGAGTGAGTGAACGAGTGAAAGAGAGAAGACGATAGTTTACTATTCGAAAAGTGAAGTGAGAACAAAAAATCAACTCGTACTAGGCCCTCTGAGATCTTCTTTAATAGTCCAAAGTCCAATAGAAGTATAGGCCAGTCAACAACAGGGAATGATAACGTTATTTTTAATATAATGTTATTTTTTACTTTTTTTAGCGTTAATTTTAAAATTAACGTTATGTCAATAAATAACGTTAATTTAGACAACGTTACATTGAAATTAACATTATTTCAGTAAAAAACGTTAATTGTAACGTTATTTCTTACTTTTTTTTACCGTTAAACTTTAAAATTAACGTTATTCCAATTAACAACGTTATTTTTTTAGCGATAATTTTACCGGTATATTGTACCGGTAAAGTTTAACGCTATATTTATCGGTAAAATATTTTTAACGTAATTTTTACCGGTAAATTTACCGATAAAATGTTTTAACGGTATTTTTAACGTTAATTTTTTTTATCGTTATTTTTTTAACGGTATTTCAATCCCTGGTCAACAACTCTTTTTAATGTTATTTTTAACGTTAATTTTTTTTATCGTATTTTTTTTTAACGGTATTTCAATCCCTGGTCAACAACTCTTTACTACTCTACAAATATCCCATCCCTCCCCCCACAATTACCGTTAAATATTAATTCGATAATGCCCACAAATTGTACACTACGCCTAATTCGGTGCTTGTTTTACAATAATGGTGTACGTGAATTATCGTGTCTGGTGCAGTGCAATTAATATGTTATTAGTTCATAGGGTAACGTCCACATTGAAGTCTTTAAAATATATATTTTAATACATTTTTGCTAAGAAGACATTATTTTCTTATTCTTTTAATAACAACGAATTTTTATTTTAAATTGAAAAAATATCACCTCGTAATAATCAAATTAATAATCAAAATGTCGTTAAACTGTGGATCAGAGTCTCAAAAATGACAAAAATAAGAGCCCAGTTTGTAAGTGGGACGTCCCATATACAAACTGGGCTCTTATTTTGCACAAAGTAAATGATAAAAGTACAAAATAAGTAATATACAATGTGAGTTTGTACAAAATAAGTGGTGATTATGTACAAAATAAGCGCCAAGTTTGTAAGTGGGACGCTATTTGAGGTGCCATTTTTGCGTGCTGTTTTTGTTCGTGAAGCGTTATCTAGGATATTCCTGATCGAAGATCTACGCCCGTGAAAACTGGCCTTCACTTCACACAATCATCATCATGAAATAGAAATATTGTATTGACATAATGTATGTAGGTACCTATACAAATTCATTGAAAACGGATAGATGCAAAGTCACCTTTCTTTATATGCTGACTACATTTTTCAATTTAATGATATAAAACAGGGAGAAAGAAGTGGCCCTTGACGAGTTTCTTATCGGTTCTTCTCGTTACAATAAAGCTTAGGGTGCGCGAACCGATGACATAGCATGACATGGGTATGTATTAAAATGCCGAAAATTCATATCATAACACATACGACCGAAATATAGACATATAACACCTATTTCAAAATACCGAAAGTCCTAAATGTCGATATGCGATAGACCGAAACTTGAAAGATCGATTATTAAATGACCGATAGTTCAAAATCCCGAATGTTAAATGCCGATAGTTCAAAATCCCGAAAGTCTGTTTAGGTCCATTAGGTGCGACGAGGAGCAAGCGTAGCGAGTGAGGAGGAGGGTAGGTTCCATTGCGACCAACAACGAACGGCAGAACCGACCTGCTGGCATGTAACCCTCAATTAACCTTCGGTTTTTTAAGCTTCGGGATTTATTCTTTTAGGTAAAATGTTCTTTCCTGATTTTAAACGTCCGGCCCAACAACTATTCGACCTTTTAATTTTCGGCCTTTCGTCCATAGGTGAAATGAATGTAACTTTGGAGGAAATAAATTATTTTTTCATTCTTTCATTTTTCATAGGTCTTTTAAAATTCGGTCTTTTCAACTTCGGCATTGTAATACATAGTAACCAATGTCAAGTACCCCTTGACATTCACAAGTGCTTTTAACAGCCTAGATTCGTTTTGTTGAAAATAATGCTAACCGGAGCTCCCGTGTAAACACACCCTTACTGTTGATGACTGCTATGAAACTATGGGCAGACATTATTTATTTAAAGAGAATTTCGTGTAATTTAATTTGAGCATTACAACTTGTAAATAACAAGTGGCATTTTGGAAATGTTTACTTTGAATAAACACTTGTTTTATTTTTTGACTACAAATCTTTACTTATAAGAATCTTCTATTTAGTTAATTTAGGTAATTATACTACCTAGAATACATGTAGTGGTGGCCGGATAAATTAAAGACTCCAGTCGATTTTCATACAAACGAGGTAACTTTGAAGCCTTGGTTCTCCTCCAGGGATTGACCTAGCTGTGATCTGATGTTGGCCATCCAGGGAGGGAATGGAGGTGATCCAGATCGCTGTACCTACACACCCAACGGATCTGGTCATAATATCTAAGAGATAAAGTAAAAAAATATGTAAAAAAACCGCGAAATTAGCACAAAAATATAAGGAAATCCTGAACTGAAACTCTGATCCTTATATCTCTTACAATGCTGATCAGATCAGTTGGGTGTGTATGGCGATCTGAATCTCCTCCATTCGCTCCCTGGATGGCCATCATCAGATCACAGCTAGGTCAATCCTTGGCGGAGAACTAAGGCTTCAAAGTTACTTTGTTTGTATGGAAATCGACACTGTCTTTAGTTATCTGGCCCTAACGTCAGAAATAGTTTATAATATTTTGATACCTACCAAAATATATTTGTAACATTTTCACGATAGCTTTCTCTAATTACCCCATTAGCCAAAGACGTGAAGATAAATGAACACATCCGTACTCAAAACACATTATAAGATCAAAGCAACCACAAAATGGGGGAGACCAGCGATCAATGGTTGCGTGTAATGGAACACGTCGTCTGCGCTCTTAAGTGAAACGGAACGTCGGCCACGCCCCTTCCGCCGAGCTGTCACCGTGACAGCGCGCCAAAAATTTTGCGGCAATTTGAACAGTTATTTTTTTGGCAAAGGGATTTCTTTTATTCACTCTAAAAGTTTTCATCTAAATTATGATAAAATAAAGTCTGGGCCGTAGAGTTTCACTCTAGGACTATAATTTAAAATTATTTTCACGAATTTCTCAAGCGCCATTTGGTCAATTTCGTTTCGGTGACTATTTTAATTATTTGCAAATTGATTCATAGTGTCTTAAAATTGGTGCAGTTGTGTTTTACAAGTGTCTACGCAACTAAACAATATGTGGGATAATTGAAATAGGCGCGATCTTAGTTGTGTGAAGCTGAGACTTTTATTGTAGTGGTGGCTACCTCGGCAGAACTTACCGAGTAAACTGTCTTGATGTACTTGGTGCCAAATGCTCGAAGCAGCATTGGAATGCGGTGCACGCCAGCATTCTAATGTAAACTGAAACACAGCGACCACTGAACTATTCAACACTTGACACTGGCAAAAATTACTTCCGTGAGGAAAGTAGATTGCGAAAACAAAAATAATAGCGTTACGATGTTTTTAGCTATAAAGAAAGTGGCCATAATATTCGTAGTGTGTTATACATACATAATAAAACATGTGAAATTTCATATTAAGCCACAAATATTCAATAATTGACGGTTTCGATTTAATAAAACACAGGTAATTTGTGAGTTATTATAGCAAATACTGCGTCATTTGGTTGCAGACCTAAGAAGCGATAGACAATGAAATTAGAAAAAAAATTGTACTTATTTCACAAAAAAAAAGGATTAAAGCCAAATTCCTTTCATTTCTTCAACAACAGTTCTAAACAGTTTTCTTTCGCGGAGGCGATTTTCTGGCTGCTCAAATAAAAAAAAAAAAAATCGATAGGTGGCGTTTTATGATAGCCTAGCCGTAAAGTTGGACGAGGCGGGGGAGTTACAGCGATAGACATACATATACAGTCGCCACATAATTAAAGAAACCTTAGACAGCAGTAGATTTTCATACAAACGAGGTAACTTTGAAGCCTTGGTTCGCCGTCAAGGATTTACCTAGCTGTAATCTGATGATGGCCATCCAGGGAGTGAATGGAGGAGATTCAGATTATTTGATCAGCATTCTAAGAATTATAAGTATATGTTTAAAAAACGAGCATAAAAATGTATTGGAAATCCAAAAACTGAAAAGTATGATCCTTAATATCTCTTTGAATGCTGATCAGATCAGTTGGGTGTGCATGGCGATCTTAATCTTCCCCATTCACTGCCTGGACAGCGATCATCAGATCACAGCAAGGTCAATCCTCGGCACAATATAGAGAGAGTACAGTAGTTGTTAAGCTTAGCATTCGCGCGCTCGAACAACGCAGACATAGACACCTCTCACTGACACTGTATAACCGGAATCTCAAAACAATCTCAAACCACTTTGAGTACGTGACGCAGCGGTGAGAGTTGTCTTTGTGTGTGTGCGATGCTCGAGCGTCCGTAATATCTGTTTTTGTGACTAAGGCTTCAAAGTTACCTCGTTTGTATGAAAATCTACTGGTGTCTTTAATTATGTGACCTCTCATTGTATAAGCAACTTAAGGTGACGGCTCGGCTTTCATACGCCATCTGGGTATCGAGATATTTTGAACGAATCTTTTTTTGTCACTTCAGATTTTTGTATTGATAAGTCTCTTGCACTCATTCTTCTTTTTAGCTAAAAAAGTCGGGAGTTAGGAATATTTTAAGACTGATGATCTTATTCAAAAGTCCTTAATTATACCTCTACAAAATTAAAAGTGCTTAATTATTAAGTTTATTTGAATAAAGCCATTTTGACTTTGATTTTGATGACTTGTGAATTTTGTAAAAACAATATTATCGTTAAGTACTTCTTAATGATTTCAACTCTATGTCCTTAAACACTATAATTTGTTAATTCGTAGTGTCGTGTGTGAGCATTAAGCGGGGTGACCACCCTACCAAATATTTGAGGGTTACATTATTAGGGCTGTCGCTATGGTGAAACTACATAATACAATATTATTATACAAATATACAGGGTTATTTGTAAAACACCGACAACCTCGCAGGAGTAGATTACTAACATCATAAACAACAACATTTGTTCCACGACTTTTCCGAAAACAGACAAAAAAATCGACTTTCCATACAAAGCAGCAAGTAGCAACAATGCAGTTAAGGCTGGCCCCAGACCTCAGGTTTCATTTCTTTGCTTTGCTGTTCTACCTTGCTTGAAAGACCGCCGGCCAACCAGGGTAATTTTCAATCTATCGCATTTTAGGACTAGACCAAATTAGCAAGATAGCCTGGGATTGCGAAGTAGGAAGCTTTTAGGAGATATGCCACCCTGAACATGGACTCCGATCGTTAAAAATAAATGAATAGTTATGCAAGATGTTTGGTAAAGACTTATAAAGCTGAATATGGTAGATAGATAGGGACCATAAAACTGAACAACTTTTACTATGGGACCAAATCTGAATTCGCGAAAAAAAAATGAGCTGTTTCATACATTTTGATAATTTAAACTAAAATTAAAACTTCGCGTTGCATTGCAACCCATACGATGATATTTGATAACACCAAACTAATGGCTATCTTGCCAATGTGGTCAGGTCAAAATATGCGATAGATTGAAAATGAGCCTCTTGGCCGGCGGTCCATGGTAGAACAGCAAAGCAAAGAAATGAAACCGGTAGGTCTGGGGCCAGCCTAAGTAAGTTATCCTACTAATATTATAAGACTAATGATATGTTTAAAAAAACCGAGAAATCAGCGAAAAAAATTATGGAAATCCCTGAAACTGAAACTCTGATCCTTATATCTCTTACAATGCTGATCAGATCAGTTGGGTGTGAAAAGCGATCTGAATCTCCTCCATTCACTGCCTGGATGGCCATCATCAGATCACAGCTAGGTCAATCCTTGGCGGAGAACTAATATTATAAATGTGAAAGTTTGTGGATGTTTGTTCCTCAATCACGCAAAATCTACTGAACGTATTTGGTTGATATTTAGTACACAGAAAGAAGATAGCCTAAATTAAAACATAGAATACTTTTTATCCCGATATTGCTACGGGAACGGGAACGTCGCGGGTGAAACCGCGGGCGGCCGCTAGACCTACAAATATTATAAAAAATAAATTTAAAAAATATTAAAAACACCCTGCACAAACTCGAACTAAAAAGTTAAACAACAAGTGTCATTGCAGTCGGGGGACGTTATTATGGAACAGTTATTGATCAAGGAGGTCCCCCGACTGCAATGACACTTGTTGTTTAACTTTTTACTTCGTGTTTGTGCAGGGCAGTCGTGTTTTTAATATTATTTAAATTTATTTATTTTTATTTCACACATTTTAGTGACATATTATTTATATTTTTGGAATGTGCTCATCAAGGCCTTTTAATTTGATGCCCATATTGTAATAATAGAAGATATATATTTTTTTACATTTGGACATGGTGTCGTACAGTCGGAATGTTTTGAGGATTCTAACGATACCCCATTTATCCGAATCAGTTCAGACATTTAGAAGTTATGGTGGAATAAAGAAACTCACATACCGACAAACATACATGAACCCTGAACACATATTCTTCTTGCTTTGGGCAGTCGTGTAAAAAAGAGACTTATTTTAGAATGGTGCCATCCTTGATGACACCTCTAATTCGTTTGCAGCGGTACCCCATTTAATAATCATCTCGTGATCGATTGATTTTAAACAATGCCACATTGTTCGTTGCTAAGTGTTTATTTAAAAAAAAATTAAGGAAAGTATTAGGCCTGTAAAATCTTACAAATATTTTTCCTAAAAATGCAAAATGCGATGTATAGCTGCATTTTTGGTATGTTATTTGGACTCCTTAGGAGAGTATGAAACTATGCTTTGCAAGCAAAAAAAAGTTGTGCTAGCTGCGTTATACGTGAAAAACTGTGAAAAAAATCAGTTTTTGTAGTATTATTCAAAAACTATAGGCTTTTGACATTAGTTGTCAACATGATTATGAAAGTGTATTAAATTTTAAACAATCAAAGCCAAACTTCAGTTCGGTATGTCTAATAGTTTTTGAGATATGATGCTTGAAACATTGACACTCACCGGCATATCTAACCGCCTACACCGTTATTTTCATACAAACATGCTCACTTTACAGTCTCATAAGTGAAAAAGGTTGTGCATCTCTGCAATGATTTGTATGTTGATAGATTAGTCAGGTGCTCATTTTTGGAATAGAAATGTCAAATCAGTATAGACACCGCTCAATTTATCCAAAAAAAGAGGAAAAGGTAAACCAATTTTCTCGTTCCAAACAATGATATATGGTATTAAAATTATGCATTGCTTAACTGCATTTTTTGAGAAATTGAGAGATGTCTTTGCTTATTTCACATTCTTATTCGAAAAACGAGCACCTTCCTAATCTATCAACATACAAACCATTGCAGAGATGCGTAAACTTTTATATTCATGAGACTGTGAAGTCAGCATGTTTGTATGAAAATAACGGTGTAGGCGGTTAGATATGCCGGTGAGTGTCAATGTTTCAAGTATCATATCTCAAAAACTATTAGACATACGGAGCTGTGGGTTAGCTTTAATTGTTTGAAATTTAATACATTTTCAAAATGATCTTGGCAACTAATGTCAAAGGCCCAAAGTTTTTTAATAAAACTGCAAAAACTGAAAAAAAAAACAATTTTTCACATATAACGCAGCTAGCACAACTTTTTTTTGCTTGCAAAACATGGTTCCACACTCCCTTAAGGGGTCCAAATAACATACCAAAAATGCAGCTTTACATCGTGTTTTGCGATTTAAATGTAGAATTTTACTGAGGTACCTATAATGTTTGTCGGTGAAACTTGACCTTTCACGGAAAAATCACTCTAGTAGGGTTATTCACGATTGTTGGAAATCAACTCGAAAGCATTCTATTCGAATCCCTCCGATATTACAGAAATATAGCTATTAAAAAATACATTCAACTGGCATTCGATTCACTTTCCGACGGGAAAGAGCAATGCATTTACAAAGTTTGGTAGCATTAGCACAGAATAGTAGATTGTTATACAAGACGCTAAAATGACCCATTGCAAACGAGGTAGCTTTATTCCCGAGCTTTAGCGAGGGAATAAATAGAAACCGAGTTACAATGGGTTTTAGCGTCGTGTGTTACACTCTATACTTTTCACTACGAAGGGGAGAAAATAAAATACAATATTAAATACCTAGTTTATACTTACGTAAACGAATCCACTCATTTTTCTATCCTCCACTTCATAAACTTTTCATACAGTATTTAAATAAATGATTTGTGATTGACGGCAAAAGATTAAAATTATTTCTTTCCTATTAACTACTTACTTACAGTCACACAATTCAATCAGTTTGGTATTAGAGAAAATTCTAAAGATTTCGCGCCTTTTTTAATTTCTACTGTAGCAGCTAAGAAACACAATGCACGCATTCTACGATCAAACTTAAAGTCAGTGTATAAAATATAAGTCTATGATTTCACCGAAGAGATCGCTGCTTTCAGTTCAATTTTCAAAAATAAAAATGAGAAACAGTATTAAGTCGAGCGAGTCTTTATTCGTGATTATGAATAAAGACTTTTTCGTTTTAGTAGGCTCATTGGTAATAGACAAACATTAAAAAAGAAAAAACTTTATCCCCTAGGGGTAATTTTGCTATTTTATCCTGGCTCTTGTACCTTACAATGACGGACTTTTAGAGCAAGAGGAGTGAAAAAGATATAAGTACTACCGTGCATAAGGTAGAAAATAAGATCGAAGACTATATAATATAGACTTACCGATTCGATTCGGAAAGTTGGTTTCCGAGAATCGTGAATAACCCCCCAGTTTCTACTTTTTCCAGTTTCAAGTGTTGGATGCTCAATGATATTGTTTCAGTTTACATTAGAATGCGGGTGCATCGCATTCCAATGCTTCTTGGAGCATTTGACAGCAAGTATATCAAGTCAGTTTACTCGGTAAGTTCTGCCGAGGTAGCCACCACTACAATAAAAGTCTCCGCTTCACACGACCGAGATCGCGCCTATTTCAATGATTCCACATAATTTTGTTTAGTTGCGTAGACACTTGTAACACAATTCACACAAATTTTAAGAAACAATATCCACTATGAATCAATTTGCAAATAATTACAATAGCCACCGAACTAAACTCGACAAAATGGCGCTAAAAACTCCCATACCTATCCTAAACTAAATTTTTATTGATTGTTTGATTTGAAGTTTTGGTCCTCTCACGTTAGCTAAAATACCTTTATTTTTATTGTGTAGTGTGTGTACAATGTACTCACACACACTTACCTTCTCCCAATATATAAGGCACTGTATGCCTTTAATAAACGCTCATTACTACTTTAAATTCTGTCTTGTTATTGATTATCCGTTGCGCGAACATCCCACATCGCATGGCGACCCTGCCAGTGCTGCCCATCGGCGGCGCTGGGCAGATGGTTTAGCCAATTTTCAGATAGTACTAAAGTGAACCAAAAACATTATGTGACTTTGAGAGGTGAAAATGTGACTTTTAAAGTGAAAGAAACCAGACATTATGTGACTACAAAAATACTATAAGAAATCGTTCTGAACTTTATATTTTAAATAATTATTATGGTGATTAAATTCTTCGCACGAAAAAAAAATCTACATGTGAAATTGAACGCTATAAAAAACTTAACAAAATGAAATTTAACAACTGAGGTGAAATAAACTGTAATATCTGCGTGCTGGTGTCGAGGTGATGATGAAAGGTGATAAGAGCAGGGCGCCGGGTGATGCAGGTGTCTGACGAGGATGCAGCCGCGAGATGTTCCAGTCTATTAGAATTTGGAAAATTTACCGGAAATTTGTGATCCAGTGCTAAAAAAAAACTATTTTCGATTTTTTTCTCTCTCACTAAAATAAAGGTTAAGTAGTGCATTTTATTTCGTTCAAATAAAATATTGTGTGTTATTGGATTTCGTGTAAGTAATTAATCCATAAAGAACGTTGGTTGGTATTACTGAGATAAAATTTTCCTTAGAACTTTTTTTTATTGAAGAATTTAATTGTTTCTTTTTTATTTTCTTACTTTTGTAATTGTATTAGTTTATACTAAATTTAATATTCAAATGCAATATAATCACTATGCATTGTGTTATAAATAAATAACAGAACAGTTGTTGACGATGTAATTTGGCTAGAAGATAAGGTTTTTTTTTAATTTGAATATGTTTTAAGCTGAATTTTAAATGTTATTTAAAAAGAAGTGAAAAAGTTTTATTGAAAGTTTAGTGTGTTTCTGATTTTATTTCAAAGAATTTGAAAACATTTTTGTTTTTTTTTTTGTAATTAATAATTTGGTTTTATAAAACGAAACCTTACGTACTTTAAATTCAATGTTATTGTGTTAAAAAGCGATAATGTCTTTTTTCCAAATTGAATAATTGATTGTTCTAAATATAGTTTATTAGTTAGCTATTCCCAGAGTTAAGTCTAGAGTTCGTCAGTTTGTTTTATATTTCTAGTTCAGTAAAATTACGGGAGCTAGTATGACGAAATGGAAATAATTTGCAATAGCGGTCTTTCTTCTTTTGATCGTTAGATTAAATGGCTAGCTGTCATATTGTAAATGAATCCAACTAATTTTCACTATTTTTTTTTTACTTTACTGACCAAAATATTAATTTATTTAATTGCTTTAGCAAAATTGCTAATTACTTACTTTCTTTACTTTTTGCTTGATTTGGAACTATAATTTGATTGTGAATGTAAATCCAACAAAAAAAAGTTACAACTACGCTGTATTTTTTTGTATTCGTAAATTTAGTTGGATTCGTTTATATTAGTGTTTTATAATCACATCAAAGTCAGATTGCAAAATTACAGCTTATTACCATTTAATGTTTTGCGAACCCGTAATTTTACTGAACTATTCATTGTGTCAGCGAAAACGCGCCAGCGCAACAACTTCATTTAAGGAGTTCATGTGGCAAGAATGCAAGATTGTTATTAGAAGTATCAAGTTAAATTATTAGAATTGAATTCATGTTGCTACTTCGTTTCATTTTAGTTATCAGTTAAAGGAATGTAATTTTTATCTCGGGAACTGCTATTGATTTTGATTGTCTTGTAACATTACTAAACAATATTGAATTGAAGTTCTTAACTAAGTTTTGTTTTGATTAGAGTTTGTAATGGAGAAAAATACTATGAAATGTTACCTGATTAAGACATAAATAAACATGGAAATGATAAAATAACTATAATTATGTGAAATATGAGTAAGGTTTAGAATCATTTTTTTAAGAGATGGATTTTTTAGGATTGAGTAGATATTTTTAAAGTGTATGGAATAGTGAATGAAATTTTATTAATAGTATTGGATAAATGTAAGGTATTGGAATCGCTAGGATAAGTTTTAAAGTAAGAATTGATTAATTAATCGGAATCTTTATTTTTGGACTGATCATCCTTTAGTTAAAATTCTGATCAACTAATGATTTATTTGGACAAATGAATAGTTTTTTTGTTGGTTTGGGATCGAGATGAAGTAAAAGTGAAATAAGTAGATATGTGAATATGAAGAGATGTATTAAAAGAGAATTATTGATGATGTATTGAAAGTGAATATAAGTGGAACGAAATAAGGGTTCTGATCCTTCATTCGATCATAGCAGAAACGAGATTTCTCTGTGAGAATAGTTGGAGGCGACTTATGACGAAGGTGCGCGAGCTACGCAGCGTCAGAGTATGACCTTAAAATAAAGTCCCTGTATTGTTATATTATGAAGAAAGTATAAGATGAAATGAAAAAGTTATAAAATGTGTACACATGTGATAGTAAAAGTGCCACTATATTGATATTAAATGAGTTATATGTAAAAAAAAGATGAAATGATAAAATGTTAAAATAAAATGAGTCGACTATGAGATAATATAGGTACCTATCCTAATATTGTAAAGTGTGAGATACGCGTATATGGATTTGTCTAGATAATGTGGATTGGCCCTCCACAAATAATGGATTATGAAATATTTTGTAAGTAAACTCGGATGTGACAAGATTTGTCTTAAATGATTGTTCTTTAATGTAATCGTTAACTATAGGTCATCGTCAGCAACTGGTTAAATAAATAAAAATAAGTAACTTCTTTGTGGTGTAACTTAGCTTTTGTCTTTTGACAAATTATTTGTGTTTGAAAGTTTGAAAAAAAAATGAATTAAGATATTTTTTGATGTTTTGATGGATGATTAAATCTTATCCTTTTTTAGGATTATTTTGATGTGTACTAAAAAAAATCTTTTAGTTTGTATTTTTTTTTAATTTACGGGGGAGGTGTAGTGTGTGTACAATGTACTCACACACACTTACCTTCTCCCAATATATAAGGCACTGTATGCCTTTAATAAACGCTCATTACTACTTTAAATTCTGTCTTGTTATTGATTATCCGTTGCGCGAACATCCCACATCGCAATTGACCGAGCGAGCGAGCGCGAATATTTTTTGTAGAATCAAAAATTCATCAATCAAATCATTTCTGGGATTGAAAATAAATAAGGTTGCGACTTTGTGACAGAACCCAGTACTGCATATACTATGTATTTGCACAGTATAGATACTTATTAGTTGAAAAAACAAATATCTATTATGTGTCGTTTGTTTATAAAAAACTTACAATTTGAGCTACTTTTTAACGCGAGGTCTACAGCTCACGGAGGCACTAGTGTAGGCAAGTAGGCAATTGGTAATGTGTTAAAAACAGTCATTTAACTTAAAGTAAAATGCTTAGCTGAACGTATATTTATTTTCAGATGACACACTAAAGGAGGCAATAAATTAAAGATCGTCATGCAAGAACAATAAGAAACGTGGCAAAGGAGCGCGGTCGTACAGCCGTCGCGCCAACATGGCAAGAATTCGAATTAAAATACTCAAAGACAAACCGGCGATCAATTCACACGTCACTAAACAGCGTTGGATCTAATTTGGTGCCAAATAACAATTAACAAAGTCATCAATGCTTAACGAGGAGTAATCTCAACCGTTTTGTACGATGAGACCAGCTGTCAACTTGATGGATTGGAAAGCGCGCGCGTTTTGACGTTTCTTGTATTTTTTTCTCTGCGAGCGGATGCGGTAGCGCGTTTATTTCAGCCAGTTGATTCGATTGGTTTAGTTTTATTTGGACTTGATTTACGATAGCTTGGGTTTGATCTTTCAGAATTAAAAAATATTCAGCTATTTAAATATTTTGCTGTTACATTTAAAATAAACTTTAATTGGCAATAGCAAATTGTAAAGGTTTTTAATTGTTAAATTACGCACATTGTGTATCACGCAAAGCTAATCGCAGATGGCGCCAGCGGCGACCTGGCCGCTATCAATGGTTTTGATTGGTTAAAATACGTCAGAAATGACATTAGACATTTGAAACAACCAATCATATTATTTTGGGACTGTCGCTTGTGGCGCCAATAGTTCCTCAGTACCACACCCCATTGGAACCATAGACTTAGAAATTTATTGCCATTGGAACGCTACTTAAATCCAAAACTACCTATTATTAACTTATTGTCCCTGCCTGCCGTGAATCAAACTCGAGACCTCAGACATATTAGCTATTCTGTGCCTCAGAGTTCTATCTAGGCTATCTACTATCTGTGTGCCTTTCAAGTCAACTAAATCCGCACCCTGATTATCTAAAAAGAAACTATTTAGTGACCGGTTGCATTTGACATACATTGCCACTTTTCTTTGGTATGTTTTTTTTTAACCCAAAAAGAAGTAGCAATGGATCACGATCATCTGTGAACTGCAACCAGTCGCTAGGTGGTTTTTAATTAGATAATCAGCCCGCCGTTCAGTAGTTTTTGCGTGATTGAGAAACCAATATCCAAACATCCAAACCCACAAACTTTCACATTTATAGTATTAAGTAGGATTAGTATCTAAGGATGATACGTTTACAAAGTAACATTCATTAAACAGCAATACCATAGTATAAAAGGGAAACAAATAAAGATGGAAAATGCAACTCAACCGTGCCACGCAGATGTCAGTCCCATATTTAGAACCAAAGGCGCGAAAGCATTTCGCGGCCCATTTCGATTTTAGCGCGCAATTTTCAGTTCCAAATTCAAAGACGGTAAAATGTTGCCAGTCGTAAAGCATCGCAAGCGAAGCGTGGTGTTGCCACTCGTTGTGTATTTAAACAAATTGGTTAATTGCAGTTTAAAAATAAATCTTGCAGGAAGTGAGATTGTTTTTGCAGATGTTTGCTTTGAAGAGTTACTTGCGCATGTAAATTAATGGATATTATTACTAGAGTCGGTCTAAAAAGTCGGTTTACCTGAGAAATTAATAAATTATTTAAAAATAACTTATACTGGTAACCCTGTTGGTGCTGTCAAAATTCTATGTTGTGTTTCATTGAGGGGTTTTCAAATTGACATAAAAAAAAAGGAAAGTAACTATTTGCCACACTAGATGGCGTTGATGGTAAGAGGGAAGTCAAAATTGGTAGTAAAAAATACCTTGAATCCCCTATTTTTTTCAACGCCATCTATCGAGCCTACAGCTTTTTGTCATTTTGAAAAGCCCTCATTAGAATTTTGACAGCACCAACAGGGTTACCAGTGTAAGTTTTTTTTAATAATTTATTAATTTCTCAGGTAAACCGACTTTTTAGACAGACTCTAGTGACTCTATAAGCTGTAGGACCTTGCGTTTGTAACATTTTTCGAAGTGGCTGAAATATGAAAATATGATTATTCCCTGCCATTTTGAAAAAATCGAAAACTGAATCGACAAAATTTTACGTATCTTAGGATGTTAGTAGCACCCTAGCAAAAACTATAAGGGATGATTCTACCCTTAGAAATAAGTTTCTTTATGAAACCACTTGTCGCAAATGCATTAGTTGTTGAGATTTTGATTTTTAGTTGAGACGCAAATGTACGCGTAACAACTTGATTATATCACGGGTAAACGGTTGTACATTGCGGCTTTATAACGTTTTGATATTTTAGTTATTTTTTTGTAAATTTCGGTTCTATGCGACTAAGACAGACTCTAGTGTGATAGAAAAAATTGTTTAAAAAACAAAAAACCGACTTCAAAAAACCTGTCTCTAAAAAGTAATAAATAATATTCAAATCATTAGATACGCATTATCATCGTTATAATAACGTCTATTGAAGTCGGGTGGGGTACGCATGTACCGCACCCTGATTATCTAAAAAGGAACTATTTAGCGACCGGTTGCATTTGACATACATTGCCACTTTTCTTTGGTATGTTTTTTTTTACCCCAAAAAGAAGTAGCAATGGATCACGATCATCTGTGATCTGCAACCAGTCGCTAGGTGGTTTTTAATTAGATAATCAGCCCGCCGTACGTACGTGCGTACGGGAAGTGTATGTACAACTTCCTTTTTTTACTCTAAAAGCCCCACCCTACTTCAATAGACGTTATTATAACGATGATAATGCGTATCTAATGTTTTGAATATTACTTACTAGCTTTTGCCCGCGACTTCGTTCGCGTGATTAAGATAGTTGTGCATTTATTTTGAAAGTCACGGATTACCAATATACCGAGGTATTTATCAGTAAACCTTACTTCACACATTTAAATTTTCCCTTAAAAAAATCATGTACAAACTGGAACACTCTGTAGCACCCTGTATAATGGAATTTTCCAAAACCCTGTCTTAGTGCTTACTGCTTACCTACACAATGATAGGAATCTACCCTCCAAAAATGGTATTTCTACCAGCAAAAATGGTTCAGCTCCATACAAATCCCCATATAAACTAGAATTCCCTGTAGCACCCTGTAAAACGGGAATGTTCCTAAATGTTTTCTTAGGGCTCACCTACGCTGTGAAAGGTATACTCTCCAAAAATTGTGTCTCTACCTTCAGCCCTGTACAAATCCCTGCCCCATATAAACTGGAATTCCCTGTAGCACCCTGTAAAACGGGAATGTACCTAAATGTTTTCTTAGGGCTCACCTACGCTATGAAAGGTATACTCTCCAAAAATTGTGTCTCTACCTTCAGCCCTGTACAAATCCCTGCCCCATATAAACTGGAATTCCCTGTAGCACCCTGTAAAACGGGAATGTTCCTAAATGTTTTCTTAGGGCTCACCTACGCTATGAAAGGTATACTCTCCAAAAATTGTGTCTCTACCTTCAGCCCTGTACAAATCCCTGCCCCATATAAACTGGAATTCCCTGTAGCACCCTGTAAAACGGGAATGTTCCTAAATGTTTTCTTAGGGCTCACCTACGCTGTGAAAGGTATACTCTCCAAAAATTGTGTCTCTACCTTCAGCCCTGTACAAATATCCCTGCCCCATATAAACTGGAATTCCCGTAGCACCCTGTAAAACGGGAATGTACCTAAATGTTTTCTTAGGGCTCACCTACGCTATGAAAGGTATACTCTCCAAAAATTGTGTCTCTACCTTCAGCCCTGTACAAATCCCTGCCCCATATAAAGGTTAAGGGGGGGCTCCCCATACATGAAACTGAAACTGATTTTTTTTTTTCATCAAACCTATACGTGCGGGGTGTCTATAGATAGGTCTTTAAAAATGACATTGAGGTTTCTAAGACTATTTTTTCTCAAAGTCAACCGTTTGAAAGATATATACTGCCAAAGTGGTAAAATGAGTGTCCCCCCCCCCTTTAACTTTTAAAATAAGAGAGTAAAAAATAAAAATAAAATATATGCTGTAGATCGTAATAAATACTTTCAACAAACATTGGTTTGAACGAGATATAGTGATAATTTTTAGAGATATATCGCATTTTCCAAAACCGCAAATATAACTTTGTCACTCATACAAACACTATGAAAAACAAAGTTATTTTTGCATACGAAAAATTATAGTGGTATTCAATATGGTATTGTATACGGTAACTACGGAACCTGCGCGTGGTCCGACACGCACTTGGCCGGTTTCTTACATTCTCTTTGATAGGTATTAGAAAATCAGTCTGCGGAATTTACATTACAAAATTAGTGTCATGCGTAACGTAATGAAACTAATTTCATTAAACTTGTTGCAGTAGGTACTTGTGTAGGTTACACAAATAGGTACCTACTGTAACAAATTTTTCAATACAAAATCAAAATCTGAAATTATTTATTCAAATTAATAATCTTAGAAAAGTTTTCCTACCGTCCGTTCGTTCGAAACTTATTTTAGCTGACAAGGGGGGTTATTCACGATTGTCGGAAACCAAATTTCCGAATCGAATCGCAAAGTCTATAGTCTTCGATCTTATTTTCTACCTTATGCTACCAAACTTTGTAAATGCATTTCGCTTTCCCGTCCGAAAGTGAACCTAATGCCAGTCGAATGTATTTGCGAATAGCTACTTTTTGTAATATCCGCGGGCTGATTATCTAATTAAAAACCACCTAGCGACTGGTTGCAGTTCACAGATGATCATGATCCATTGCTACTTCTTTTTGGGTTAAAAAAAATCATACCAAAGAAAAGTGGCAATGTATGTCAAATGCAACCGGTCGCTAAATAGTTTCTTTTTAGATAATCAGGGTGCCGAGGATACGGATTCGAATCGAATGCTTTCGAGTAGATTTCCAAGAGTCGTGTCATAACGTAAAGAAGAGAATTATGAAAAATCAAAATTGTATTGAGTGTGAACCATTCATCATCATCATCATCATATCAGCCACACGACACCCACTGCTGGGTATAGGCCTCCCCTAAGGATCTCCACAACGATCGGTCCTGCGCTGCCTGCATCCACTGGCTTTCCGCGACCTCCACCAGATCGTTGGTCCACCTTGTCGGGGGCCTACCCACGGAGCGTCGTCCGGTGCGCGGTCGCCATTCCAGAACCTTTCTGCCCCAACGGCCATCGGTTCTTCTCGCTATGTGTCCCGCCCATTGCCACTTCAGCTGAGCAATCCTTCGAGCGATGTCGGTTACTTTAGTTCTCCTGCGGATCTCCTCGTTTCTGATTTGATCACGTAGGGAAACGCCGAGCATGGCTCTCTCCATTGCACGCTGAGTGACCTTGAGCCTCCTTATGAGACCCATAGTTAGCGGCCACGTTTCACTGCCGTAGGTCATCGCTGGCAACACACACTGTTCATAGACTTTCGTCTTGAGACACTGAGGTAAGTCGGACGCGAAGATTTTTCGAAGCTTCCCGAATGCTGCCCACCCGAGTTGGATACGACGAGAGATCTCTTTCTCGAAGTTGGACCTACCTAACTGGACTGCCTGTCCTAGGTATACGTAATGGTCAACAACTTCAAGTGTAGTGTTCCCAACATGAACTGGAGAGGGTACAACATGGGCATTTGACATAATTTTCGTCTTATCCATGTTCATCCTAAGACCCACTCTTTGGGAAGCACTACGGAGATCTTCGAGCATTGTGTTCAGGTCTTCCATGGTCTCAGCCATAAGGACTATATCATCGGCAAAACGAAGGTGTGTTAGGTAATGGCCATTAATGTTGATGCCGAGTCCTTTCCAGTCCAAGAGCTTAAAGATGTCCTCCAACGCAGCTGTGAACAGTTTCGGAGAAATAACGTCTCCCTGTCTCACACCACGCTGCAGTTGGATAGGATTTGTGTTCTGGTTCTGTACTCGGATCGTCATGGTGGCATTTTGGTATAAGTACCTCAACACCTCGATATACCTGTAGTCCACTTGGCACCTTTGGAGAGACTGCAGCACCGCCCAGGTTTCAATCGAATCAAAGGCTTTCTCATAGTCCACGAACGCCAAGCAAAGTGGCTCATTATACTCCTCAGTCTTCTGTATAACCTGCCGCAGCGTATGGATGTGGTCTATGGTGCTAAAGCCTTTTCGGAACCCGGCTTGTTCGGGAGGTTGGAAGTCGTCGAACTTGCGAGCGAGACGATTCGTAAGGACTCTCGAAAACAACTTATAGACATGACTCAGAAGCGAGATGGGTCTATAGTTCTTTAAGAGGGACTTGTCACCCTTTTTAAAGAACAAGATCACCTCACTTATGTTCCATGTCTTTGGCGTTCTGCCCTGGACGATGACGGAATTAAAGAGCTTCTGGAGGACTTTGAGTATCGGCTTACCGCCCGCTCTCAGAAGTTCTGTAGTGATTCCATCGTCACCCGCCGCCTTGTTGTTTTTCAGCTGTTTGAGAGCCATACTAATCTCGCACAGGCTGACGTCCGGGATATCTTCGGTATAGTGTCGGGTAAGCTTGGCTCTGGGGTCTTTAGCCTTGCTTTCAACAGGTGTCTGCGTGGAATATAACTGCCCATAGAAGCTTTCGATCTCCCTCAGGATTTCAGGCTTTGATGAAATGATGCGTCCGTCGTCAGTTTTCAGCTTCGTCATCTGGCTTTGCCCAATAGACAGATCTCTCGCGAACACTTTGGATCCTTTATTCCGCTCGATGGCCTCTTTAATACGATTCGTATTAAATTGGCGAAGGTCGCTCGTCAAAGACTTAGATATCTGTCTATTAAGCTGCCGATAACGATTAGCATCTACTGAACTCTGGAGCCTCATTTCACGTCTCTGATCCATGAGTAGGAGTGTGTGGTCGGAGAGTTTCTTTATCTTGGGACGGCGGGTCTTAAAGAGCTTGGACCCTACCGTACGGACAGCATCCACCACCATGTTGTTTAGATCGTCCACATCTATGCTGTTCTCAAGGGCTTCGAAGCGGTTTTGGAGTTCGAGTTGAAAGCTCTCGGGGTTTTGAATATGGGCCGGCAATGGTCGAATTGTTGATTTTATCAGTCGAGATCTTTCCAGCTTTGGGTTGATATTCAATGTGCCACGTACCAATCGGTGATCGCTCCCCGTCTTAACAGCGTTGATCACAGTGACATCATTGAATATTTGCTTTTTCGTCGACATGATAAAATCTATCTCATTTCTGACTTTACCGTCCGGACTGACCCAGGTCCACTTCCGGCATTCCGGCTTTCTGAAGAAGGAGTTCATCATAAAGAGGTTCTCCTTCTCCATAAAGTCAGCCAGCATCTGGCCTCTGTCATTCCGTTGCCCAACTCCAACCATGAACCATTATAAAGGAGAATTGAACATAATTGGATATACAAACACCAATCCCATGATTCTAATAAAAAAAGCATTAGAATCTTCGACAGTTCGAAAACCAGTAAAATAATATTTTACCGTCAAAGTCAAAGTCAAATAAGCTTTAATCAAATAAACTTAATTATTAAGTACTTTTGAATCGTCTATATTTTCCTACCACCCGTTCCAGACTTTTTTAGCTGACAAGAAGAACGGGCGCAAGAAACTTATCAGCTGTAACAGACATAAGTAGGGTTGCCAACCCTACTATATAATATAGTATCCTACTATATTGAGGGCTTGCCTACTTAATTTTTTTGAAAAAACATATAGTAGGCAAAACTACTATATTTTTTCAAGTGTGAAAAAATTAAATAAAAGCAACAAAAATAGTATAACTTATACCTATGCACATAAGTAATTGCATAATAATTTTGTGTTTGTTGAATAAATTATGAGAATGTTAGTACTTACTTAAGTATCTATGATAAATGCAACTTCTTTAAAATCCTCCATACAAAACGGCAACTTGCTAATTACTATATTTTTTTGGACTTTTTCGCCATCTACTATATTTTTACACATATAATCTTGAAAATACTATATTTGATACAAAAAAAGTTGGCAACCCTAGCCATAAGTAAAGTAATTTATGTTAATACCGAATTCAGCATTTCTTAATACACTATAGTATTATGTAATCTGTGCTTATCTTATTTTCTCTGTAATAAATAATTTTGTATTTTTTTTTCTCTATTACTAAATCTAATCTAAGTATTAAAAGTGAAAATATAATAGGTAATAGTAGATTATACACCAAGGGGATAAAGCAGTGTTTTATGTCACGGGCGCTACATTGAATCATGAACGTAACGAAGGACTCCAAATTTAACTCCCGAGCGCAGCGAGGGTGTTACAAGGTAATTCCCGAGCAAAGCGAGGGAATTAAGATTGAGTCCTGAGTGCAGTGAGGGATTCAAGCGCCCAAGAAAAAAACAGTTTTATCCCGGTGGTGTATACTCTACTTTTCTCACTTTATGCGAGACAATAAAAAACCAGGCTTATTAGATAGTGTTTATTACAGCATATTAAAAGTGCAAATTGATATTGGAGATATTAGTCCAATTATGGAAAGATAATATAGATACACCACAGGCTGCTTGACTTCTTTGTAGCTGATAAATATTCAAAATAGACCAGAAGCACTGATTCAGACACAGACTTTGCGTCTTTTGCAGTTTTCCATGTGTCAAAATCTTTATAGGCTTTCAGGTATTTTTCCTTTGACTTTTCTGGGAGTAGATTATTGACAATGCCTATGGCATCTAATTTAATAGCTTCTGGAGACAAAATACTTTCATCACTTGAAATTTTTTATTTTTTCTTTGAAATATTTATAGAATCTTCTAAAGCTAGTAGTACTACTAGCTACGGCTATAGCAACTTCTTTCAGCTGGCGTGGCCTACTCGATTTGACAAACAAATGTCTCATGCGAATCTAGTGGGCCACGGCCTCGGTCTTCGAAAATCGAGTTGGCCGCGCCCGCTGAGGACACATTCTGTTTAGTGAAATTAGACTTTATGTACATAGCAATAAGAATTATGAAAGTGAAAATCACATTATTGACCAGCGGGTTATAATATAACATTATAACCCGGCTAAAGCCAAGAGATATAATGTCTTGCTTTCGGTAAGGTTTACATGACATATAATTCGGCATTGTCGAGCATGTGGTGTGAAAAATAGGTTTAACGTTACGTTACAGTTACAGCTGAAAATTTCTGCAAAAATGCTTCTAACTAGATATGTTTGTTTCAAAAAGGTGGTAATTTTTTTATGTTTTTCTCTCTAAAACCACAGATCACACTAAAACTAACTAAAACAAAATTCTATCTTCCTAAAACTGAAGTTTTTATCAATAATCAATCTCGCTTTTCGTCTTTGGAAAAATGAAACCTTTATTCGCAAAATATTACATTCGCAAAATATATCATTCGCAAAATATTACATTCTCAAAATATTATACTTTGTACTATCACAGTCAAAGTAGTTTTTGCTTCTGCAAATGCCAGATTTTAGTAGATATGGAGAAATATTATATTCAATCACTTTTTGTTTTTTTTTTTATAAGTATTTTTCTTTCCTTCGTTGTACGAGTATGTTACCAAAGTACTAGGGTCGGGGAAGGAAACTGAGGAACTAATGGCGCCACAAGCGGTTGTACCAAAACATTTGATTGGTTGTTTCAAATATCAAATGTCATTTGTGGCATATTTTAACCAATCAAAGTATTGATAGCGGTTAGATCGCCGCTGGCGCCATCTGCGATTAGCTTTGCGTTGCCAACCCCTTTAATATACTATATCTATGCTAGGGTCACATAAATATGGAGAAAGTTTTTTCTGCAATCTTCAATCACTTTTCGTTTTTTTTATTTTTTTCCTAATGCGTCTCATTTTCAATTACTTTTTTCTTACCTTTGTAATACGTCGCCAAAGTACCAGGACCACATAAATATGGAAAAGGTTAAATTCTATATTATCTTTTATTTTAACATAAAATTTTAAAATATCAAAATGTTATTTACAGAACTTAACCCATGCCATATTTATATGATTAACTTTGGTGACGTATTAGGAAGGAAAGAAATTAAACAACACTTAATAGGTACCTACTCTATTTTGTTTGTGTTTGATTGTATTTATAATATTTTGAGAATATAATATTTTGCGAATGTAATATTTTGCGAACAAAAATGTTACAACTTTTTAGTTTTGGTTCGGTGCTAGCGTTATCTATTGAGGAAAAGACAAACTAAAACTTAAATACTTAAACAGCGCCATCTAGTGTGTAGTAGCAATTTACAAGGTCACTTGAATTACATCATAGACAATGAGGTAAATATTTCAGTAAATATTATTGTTATAAAGATATAAGGAATTTAACATAGTAATTTTGGAAATTATTAATAGGACAATATTATATTAGGTAAAATATTCTGTAAGAAATTTTTAAACGAATATTTGACCACAGACTAATAAGAGATACCTACCTTTGACAGCCCAAATTCCAGATAAAAACAAAAACACACGTCAGCTGTCAAAATCTGTTGTGTCATGTCATCGTCGTAGTATTTTTGTTCACAAAAATTGACTGAAACTTGAAAAAAAAATAGAAAAATAACGAAGAAAAGTTTGCAACTGCGCTGGAAAATTGTCGATTTTGCGTTAAACACAATGCATTGGTACGGAGGCAGTATCGCTGAGGCGGTTAATCTATCGAAGCAGAGGAACGCTATATTCGTGGTTTTCGTCGAAGGTGAGAGCTATTTCGTGGATTTAACACGTTTATTACACTACAAACTTAACTTTTGTTAGCCAGAAGTTACCACAACACTCTAAAAATTAAACACATTACGTCATAATGGCGAAATCACAAGGTTACTTTTCACCTTATTGAAAGCCTTATTTGCCATATTACTGTAAGTATTAAGCCAGAAAAGTATTATTCAAAACTGATGACGTAATATGTACCGCAATTTGCATAATAACAAACCGTAGAACAATAATTTACAGCAGAAAAATAGTTATTGTTTTCAGCACTAATCATACCTACCTACATATTTACATACCTTTTTATGGCTTCAGTAAGATTCAGGTACTAAAAGATATAATTAAAAAAACGAGAGTCAACATTAAATTGATAGTTTGCAGTCCTAAGAACCTAGCTCGGTGGAAGTATTTCTGTTATCACTAAATATTTGGTGACATCATGCAAAGAATGAATGACACACTACTTTTCAACTTATATAAAATTTTGTATTTAACCCGTTCATTCCCAGGTGAGAATGATCTGTCTACAGAGATGGCCTCGACAATTGACGACACAGCGGTAGTGAAACGGCTCGCCGACCAAAACAACTTCTTGGCAATAAAACTGAAAAGTGGATCACCAAACTACACACACTTCGCGCAGATCTGTATCCTTTTGTTAAAAAAATTAAATATTTTAGTTACTTCGCAACAATGGTAACAAAAAAATCAAAATATCTGTGCCACCTACTTACCTGCAAATAAATGCAAATTATAGTATGTATGTCTATTATAAATACCTTATAATTTGACATACAAGGGAATGACATACAGTTTCATTGATTGTCAATATGGTGGTTTAATATGTTATCAAGCAAATAAATTGTATAGTAAAAGAGTTTAACTTTAAACCAGATAATAGACCCCTATTATCTGTTAAAGTACCAGAAACTGGGCATAAGACATGAACATGTAACAAATTGTTCATCTTCATATTTTAAAAGAAATTTCCCAACCAGTCACACTTTTACAGGATGAAATTAACAGTTACAGTGTGACTGGTTGGAAAGTGTCTAATAAAAAGTTCCCATCGAGTAACAGGTGTGACTGGCTGGGAATTGTTTAAAAAAAAGAAATCCCAACCAGTCACACCTCATTTATTCATCATGAATGCGACAGACAGTCCTTTATGTAGAGGATGCCTATGTGCTCCTGGAGTGCGTGCAAGGAGTCCTGGCCGCACAACGGGCAGCAATCCTCACAGAGGTGATGCTCCAGAAGGCTTCTGCGCTTCTGGGAGGAGCTGGGTTGGCTTGACTAGCCATACCGATGCTATGTTCACGCATAAGGGACCAAATGGGAGTCTAAATGCGGAAAAAATAGCCCATTACCAATAGCAATACCAAGGAGATACTGAGTTAAAATGATGATGATTATCTTTAGCATAATCAGACCAATTCGTGCCGGTGCCTTCGCTTTTCTTCATAGGTAGGAACGGCACTCCGCTGGAGGTGGTCTGCGCGGGAGTGCAAGCCGGCAATCTGGCTAGTAGGATTGACAGAATCTTGGAAGAACATCGTAAGTACATTGTTTATACTATATGTGATTAAATAGCAGGTTCATAGTCCATCAGCCATTTTTATTGTCCCCACTGCTGGGGCACAGGCCTCCTTAAGGGTGGATAATGAGGATGGGCCATAACCCACCACGCGGGCACAATGCGGATTGGTGGGTGTTGACTGCAAATGCAGCCGGGACCAATGGCTTAACGTGCCTTCCGAAGAACGGAGGAGCTCGAGATATTAAATTTTTGGTCACCCATCCCATGACCGACCTTTGCGAACATTGCCTACGCAATCGCTTGGCCAGGCGCTAAACCACTGCCCCACCGAGCTCCGAGGTTCATAATGATCAATGATAATATTAGATATAAGTTAAATTGTGTTTCCTTCAGAGATTTTTAAAGTTAATAATACCTAGGTCTTTACTATGAAATTGCCAATTTGCATGGAGAATTTTCAAGAAGCATTTTGCACACTAGCATTTTCTTTGTTGAACTCTCATGTAACAAAACTTTTATGTATTAATGTTTGAACACTATTCTAACTTTTTACGATAAGCGAAAAAAAAAATAAGTTTTTGGCTAAGTTACAACACCTCGGCGGGTTGATTATCTAATTAAAAAATGATTAAAAACCACCTAGCGACTGGTTGCAGTTCACAGATGATCGTGACCCATTGCTACTTCTTTTTGGGTTAAAAAAAAACATACCAAAGAAAAGTGGCAATGTATGTCAAATGCAGCCAGTCGCTAAATAGTTTCTTTTTAGATAATCAGGGAGCCGGTCACCGTTTTTGCTCACAAAAAAAGAGTTGCTTTCAAGTTCTTTTTTAATGATAAGAATGCAAAATAAGGACCTACAACTCGTTATAAAAACCGGCTAAGTGCGAGTTGGACTCGCGCACGAAGGGTTCCATACCAAAAAACAGCAAAAAATCATGTTTGTTGTATGGGAGCCCTCAAATGTTTATTTTTTTCTGTTTTTAGTATTTGTTGTTATAGCAGCAATAGAAATACTTCATCTTTGAAAATTTCAACTGTCTATCTGCAGTCGTTTTTAATAGCGAGCAAAAAACACCAAAAAAATTACGTTTGTTGTATGGGAGCCCCCCTTAAGTACCTATTTTATTCTGTTTTTAGTATTTGTTGTTATAGCGGCTACAGAAATACATCATCTGTGAAAATTTCACCTGTCTAGCTATCACGGTTCATGAGATACAGACTGGTGACAGTCAGACGGAAAGCGGAGTCTTAGTAATAGGGTCCCGTTTTTACCCTTTGGGTACGGAACCCTAAAAACATCCTTATCAAACTTGTATCATAAACTACTATCATAATATTAGAAATAATATTTGCCACAGACAAGGAGAAACCCCCAGGAGAGTTATCCCCACCTTCTGTGCAACCGTCCACCTCATCACAGAACATAAAGGAGCAAACAACCAACTTACTGCAGTCGGAAGCAACTGTGGCGACTGCATTAGTGCAGCCAAAGTTGACTGCACAACCGGGTAACTGGATACAAGTTTATTTTACTTAATTTTTATAATATACTAGCGACTGCTCGCGACTTCGTCTGTGTAGAAAGTATTTTTGCTATCCCACGAGAACAGAACCCCTAGCCAAAGTAACATTTGCAAATCTTCTTTATCACTTCGCTTTCAAAACATGTAGGGATTGACATAAGGTTTCGATAACTATCGAATTTTAAAACGTCAAATCCATACATTTCTCATAACATTGGCTACAGGCTCAGTACTTTTTTCTCGATGAAAGAGGTACCTTACTTATGTACCCTATGTCCTTCTCTGTACCCCTGAGAACGACAAAATTTCATGATGATCGGTTTAGTAGTTAAGACGTGAAGGCGTAACAAACAAACAAACAAACGGACTTTCGCATTTATTATGTTAGTAAGGATTTTCTATCCACAACGGGATAATGCTTGGCCTTCACCTGACCTGATGTTAAGTGACGATAAGGCCGAAGATGGAAGCTCACTACACCCGGAATCCTCATCACTGAGGAACTGGCTATCTTACCTCTAGCTGATGTAACACATCAATTTTTAAATTGTTGTTATGGCGTCAGACTTAGGTAAGATGTTGGTAGCTAGCCAGGCGGACTTAAAATAAGCCCTACCACCAACCAAACTGAGTGAAAATATACCCCCCTCTTGGGAATCGAACTGGTCACTTTCGCAAAAGGTCATTTTCGCAAAAGGTCACTTTCGCAAAATGTCACTTTCGCAGAATTGTTATTCACAATTTTTTCTAAATTTCACAATTTTGAGAAAAAAAGAAAAAAGTAACGTTTGCGAAAGCGACTAGTTGCGAAAATGACATTCTGCGAAAGTGACCAGTTGCGAAAATGACATTCTGCGAAAGTGACCAAATTTTTCGCGATAACCATTTGCGAAAATGACGATCTGCGTCAAAACCCAAAATAGGTTACATTAACTAACTTAAATTAAAACCCACAGAAACATCAGAACCTGCAGCTAAAATCCAAAAAACGGAGCACCACGAAGTTACTAAATCCGGCCAAGAATATGACGTAGTCTGCGATGGCGATGTGTGCGTGCGGAAGCCAAAAGTCACCAAACAGGATGAAGCGGGGCCTAGCCAGAGACAAGAGACCGAACAGAGTAACCAGCCGGTAAGTAAAAAAAAACAAATTTGAACGTATAAAAACCGTTGGTCTACTGAAAAGACCATTCGGTCTACTGAAAAGATCATTTGGTCTACTGAAAATACCATTTTGTCTACTAAAATACCATTTGGTCTACTAAAAAGACAATTTGGTTTACTCTAAATACCACTTGGCCTACCGAAGAGATTCAAACGATCAAGAATATGACGTAGTCTGCGATTGCGATGTGTGCGTGCGGAAGCCGAGAGTCACCAAACAGGATGAAGCAGGACCTAGCCAGAGACAAGAGACCGATCAGACTAACGAGCCGGGAAGTAAAAAAACAAATTTGAACGCATAAAAACTCTTAGTCTACTGAAAAGACCATTTGGTCTATTATAAAGACCATATGGTCTACTAATAAAACCATATGTTTTACTTAAAAGACCATATATGGTTTACTAAATAGACCTTTTGGTCTACTAAAATGCTAATTGGTCTACTAAAAGACCATTTAATCTACTAAAAAAGCCATTTTGTCGACGCAAAATACCAATTGGTCTACTAAACCATGTTTGAAGCAATTTAAATGATTATGATTAAAGAGACCCTTTGGTTTACACAGAATACTACTTGGTCTACTAAAGAGACCATTTGGTTTACTAAAAATATAATTAAATCTTCCGAATATACCACTTGGTCTATTGAAAAGATTATTAGTCTATTGAATAGACCGTCTGTGCGCACTGGTACGTTGCGTACGAGCGTGGCGCTAATATCAGTGTGACGTAAAAGAGCGCGACGTTAAAACGCAACGCTATTATAGTAATGTACTATAATAGCGTTGCGTTTTAACGTCGCGCTCTTTTACGTCACACTGATATTAGCGCCACGCTTAGGGATGGGTCCAGTGAAAATTTCAATGAAATGAAAATTAAATTTATGTGAAATTTTCGAAATTTTTCAAAACGGGTTGAAATATTTCACTTTTGAGTGAAATTTATTTCCAGTACTAGAAATTCCTTATTTTCTGAATTAATTTACTATTTTAACGTATTAAATGAAACTAAAAGACAGGTAATTGAACGAGCAAGCGCGAAGCGCGAGAGATGCGTCTCTGCTTCAGCTTGGGCAAAAATTGTTTCGTATGGTATGTCCTTTCGGCTGTCCGTTTGTTCTCCTCTACAGGGTCGCATTTCTCAAACGATTTACGTGAAGTTTTGTTAGCAGGTTGGAAAACAATACAGAATTTTATTGTAGAGCCGGTTATTCTCAATTTTTCAATATGGCGGAGATAGGTATGTAAAAGAAACATATTTCGGTCCGGCTTTCAAGCGCTGTTTGTTCTCCTCTACAGGTCACATTTCCCAACCGACTCTTGTGAAATTTTGTGAGCAAATTCGAAAACTACCTATAAAGAATCTTATTGTTAAGCCAGTTTTTCGAAATTATTCTAAATGGCGGAGATATGTAAAAAAAACACATTTCAGTCTGGCTTTCTGGCGCTGTCTACAGGACGTATTTCTCAACCGATTCTCGTAAAGTTTTGTGAGAAGGTTCGAAAATTATATAGATTTTTTGTTGAGCCTTTTTTTTAAGTTTTCAATATGCGGAGATATTTAAAAGAGATTTAATTTTAGTCCGGCTTTCTGGCGCTGTTTGTTCTCCTCTACTGGTTGCATTTCTCAACCGATTCTCGTGAAATTTTGTGAGCGGGTTCGAAAATTATATAGAATTTTTTTGTTAAGCCAGTTTTTTTAATTCTTCAAAATGGTGGAGATATGTAAATAAACATATTTTAGTCCGACTTTCTAGATGTCTGTTCTCCTCTGCAGGTCGCATTTCTCAACCAATTCTCGTGAAGTTTTGTGAGCAGTTCGATAATTTTATATAATTTTTAAGTCGAACCAGTTTTTCGAAACTTATCACAAAAATATTCAAAATTAGAAGCGCCATCTAACCAAACAGTACATAAAAGCACGTAACCAAATAATATACCTACCTACTATGTGCTTTGAAAACCTCGTGAGCAGTGGGGAAAAAGGTCTGGTAACACCTTTTGGATTATTTTTTAAACAACATACAATTACTACTAATAACAAAAATACAAAGCTCACGGAGCCACTTGTTTAGATTGTGTCCGTTTCGATTGCTCGGCCACCACGGTGTCGTAGAAGAAATCGACTATGTCAACATTACGAAGGAATATGTAGGAAACTAACAAAGAAAGTCGCAAATTTGTAGGTCCAATATTCAGAAAGTTGTAAAGGTTTACCATGCATGGCGGCCGCGCGGTCAAAATGTGGAGGACCTCGCGCGGCCACGCAGTTCTCTCAAACGGAGCTTAGTAGAGGTTCTATTATTTTTGCTAATCGCTGATACGATTTCGTAGATAATTTAGACAGTGTAAATAAAGCCCTAATGTTTGCACTTTGCTACCACGTTGCCATTGTATTTAAGTTCTGTAGGTCGTGAAGTCCAAACCTTAGGACTTTATTTATACTGTCTTCATTTTTATCTAATTGTATCAGCGATTATAAAAAAGAATGAGACCTCTATTAAGCTCCGTTTGAGAGAACTGCGTGGCCGCGCGATTGCGCCTATGCGACCGACTGGCATTTAAGCTATGTAGGTCGTGAAGTCCAAACATTAGGGCTTTTTTATACTTTCTAAATTTTTCTACAAAATCGTATCAGAGATTAGCAAAAATAATGGGGCCCCTACTAAGCTCTGTTTAAGAGAACTGCGCGGCTCTCCACGTTTCGACCGCGTGGACCATGGCGCGGTATGTAGGTCGTGAAGTTCAAACATTAGGGCTTTTTGATACTTTCTAAATTTTTCCACAAAATCTTATCAGCAATTAGCAAAAACATAGTAGAATCAAATATGGCAAAAATAACAGGATCCCTACTAAGCTCTGTTTAAGAGAACTGCGTGACCGCGCGGCTCTCCACGTTTCGACCGCGCGGACCATGGCGCGGTATGTACTTAGTTCGTGATGTCCAAACATTAGGGCTTTTTATACTTTCAACATTTTTCTACGAAATCGTATCAGCGATTAGCAAAAAGAATGGGACCCCGACTAAGCTCCATTTTAGAGAACTGCGTGGCCACATGGTTCTCCACTTTCGATCGCGCGGCCACGGTCAAACCTTTACAACTTTTTGAATATTGGACCTACATTGCGACTTTAATTGTTAATTTTCTACATATTCATTCGTAATATTGACGTAGTCGTTTTTCTTCTACGCCATCGTGGCCGACAATCGAAACGGACATTAAATATTTTGTTATTAAAAGTTGTAAAATAGCCAAAGCTATTCGTAATATGAGCCAATTTATTTGTTGTATAATTATGTAGATTATATTCACAAAAAGCATGTAATTTTGTTTTATTTAGGTCAGATGAAATTTAAAAATAAATTTCACTCCAAACTGAAATATTTCAAACCAAAATGAAATTTATTCTAAATATTTCACAGACTGAAATTTTTCGTGAAATTTACCCAACCCTAGTTGCAGCCCGAGCCGCAGGCGAGGGCGTAACTCAGCCGAGTGTGCAATACGACGTCGTATGAGTTTCATACGACGTTTTTTAACACACTTGCGAGGAAAAAACAAAGTAATTTACCACACAGCAACAAATACGAAAAAAACAAAATATAATAATTATGATGGGAAAAGGCGCGTAGGTTTTTTTTGTTTTTTTCACACGCCCAATGCAAGAATATTTGCGAACAACAGGGTTAGTGAGCATACAGCCTACCTCAAAATATAATTTCAAGTGATAACATGCAAATATTTTTATATTTTATAACAAAATATTATGAATTATGAGTAATTTGATAATAATAAATATTTGTTTGACTTAATTAAGGACTTACACGTTTATTTATTCCTAAAATGTATATGAATTTTCAGCGGCATAAAACCTCTTTGTGCTTACTAAAAAAATAACTGTATTACCCGGTTAAATTGGGAATGCTCTGTTTACTCGCATATTACTTGCAGTAAGGTACCTATTTAACTTTGTAAGGATAATTCTATAACCAACTAGTGTTTTATATATTATTGCACGCGTTTGTTATAGCTCGGTTTATGGCCCTAAAAGCGATGTATTAGGGCTCACTTTACGAGCAAGTGTGTTGAAAATGCTATAACGCGACGCTAGGTACGCGTTCTGTTTGGAGAAGCCTTTAAGGTACCCAAATGTGCATCTGAATATCCGATCTCTAGTGCTGTATGATTTTCTCAAAAAGTAATATAATATTATACGTTTTAGATGGAAATGGCGTCGACAGATGACAGCGTCAGTATGGAGGAGAAGTTGGAAAAAGCCAAAGAGCTGATAGAAGCGAGGAGGCGGGAGAAAGTGGAAAAGGAAAAAGAGGTAAGTTCTTGGTAAATTTTTGGTAAGTGACTTATAACCAATAGCATGAATAACTGTGAATAACCTGTCCGCCATTTTGGAAAAAGTCGGTTTTGGAGGCCTGTGATAAAAGTAGTGAAATTACACAGGGATTATTATCATTTGTCCGGTGTTTATTATTATTCCTGATCACTAATAAGCCTTTTTAAATAATATTATCATTAAATATGTTTTTAGCTTGAAAGGCAGAAAGAGCTTGAACGGCGAAATCAAGGACAGGGCGTCGCGGAACTAAAGCGGTGGCAGGCCGATCAGGAAATGAAGCAAATACAGGTGAGAATAAACAGGACAAAAAATAATATCACAGAATAGATAATAGTACTAGCGTACAGAAGTCTCACTCCACAAAATCGTCTTAATAAATAGCGACTCTTGCTCCGACACAATAAAGTGCAATTCAGGTCGCACAGTGCTTTCCCTACATTATATTCACCTAGTGATTTTTCTCTCTTTCTATCGCGTAGCTCTTACACAAACACACACACACTCATAGCTTGAGTTCCTTTTTTTTACCTACTACAATAACAAATGAAAACAACAAAAATCTCACAGACTTTACATTCTCCTGGTATATTAATTTGCTATAACTCACAAAACTTTGTATTATTTACAAAATATCACGAAATATTTTTAACTTTTTCTCAACAGGAGGAACGCAAACGTGAAAAGATGGAAAACAACCTAGTTCGCCAAAGGATCTTAGAACAAATAGCGCAAGATCGCGCCGAGAGGAGGGCCCGCGACCAACCGCCGCCCGCCGCCACTACTACACTCACTGCAGAACCAAGTCAGTGTAATAATAATCATTGTTATCATTAATAATAATAATCATAAATGACAATCATAATCATCAGCTATAATAATCATAATCATTATCATAATAAAATAAATAATAATAAAAATCATCATACATAATGATCATAATCATAAATAATAATCACAAATAATAATCATCATCATTACTAATAATAATCATAGTCATCAAAACAGATCATTACAATCCACTGCATTACGCTATCCGCTGTGATATTCTATTTTTCTAAGGAATTAAGGATCTTAGAACAAATAGCACAAGATCGCGGCGAGCCGCCCGCCTCTACTACACTCACTACAGAACCAAAGCTTTATAATAATATTAATCGTCATCAATAATAATAATGATAATAATAATCACTATCATCATCATCATCATAAAAAAAACATCATAAATTAATAATAATGATAATCATAAATAATAATTATCATCATCGTAAATAATAACAATAATCATCTTAAATAATAATCATAATCATCATAACAAACCGTTATAATCCACTGTTTAGGGGAAAACATTATTTTTATTAAAGACTTCCAGTGACTTAACTGTAGTAATTATTACGCTATCCGCTATGATCGTAGAAAAAATAGCGCAAGATCGCGCCGAGAAGCGAGCTCGCAACCAACCGCCGCTCGCCGCTACTACTACACTCACTGCACAACCAAGGCAGTATAATAATAATCATCATCATCAATTGTAATCATCATCTATCATAATCATTATCAAAGTCATCAAAAATAATAAACATCATCTTAAATAATAATAATCATAATCATCATAACCCATTATCCACTGTTTATTGTTTTTTTATTAAACACGTCCAATGACCTAACTATAAGTAATTATTACGCTATCCGCTATGATATTCTATTTTATAAGGATCTTAGAACAAATATCACGCCGAGTGCCGAACCCGCGACCTACTGCTACAGACACTGCAGAACCAAGTCAGTTTAATGGTAATCAATCATAATCATCATCTGTATTAATCATAATCATTATCAATAATAATCATCATCCTTATCAATAACTAGCGGCCGCCCGCGGTTTCACCCGCGTGGTTCCCGCTCCCGTGGGAATATCGGGATAAAAAGTATTCTATGTTTTAATCCAGGCTATCTACTATCTGTGTGCCAAATTTCAACCAAATCCGTTCAGTAGTTTTTGCGTGATTGAGGAACAAACATCCAAACATCCAAACCCACAAACTTTCACATTTATAATATTAGTAGGATAATCATCATCATTATCATTAATCATCATCATATCAGCTGCATGTCACCCATTGCTGGGTATCCGAGTTGGATTCGACGAGAGATCTCTTTCTCAAGTTGGACTTAACTGGACTGCCTGTCCTATAGTCCGGCAACTTCGTGCGCGACCGTGCCGCGGGGTGACAGACGGTGGCGGGGGCGGGGACGGGGAAGAGAAACTCGTGCATCTGCCTCCCCTCCTCCCACCCCCGCCCCCGCTACCTCGTCCCCGCCACCGTCTGTCACGCCGCGGGACGGTCGCGCAAGAAGTTGCCGGACTATAGTTATACGTAATGGTCAACAACTTCAAGTGTAGTGTTCCCAACATGAGTTGGAGTGTCGTAGCAAGAGTCGCTATTTATTTAAGGGAATTAATTAATTGGGTGACTGGTAATAATTAAAGGCGACTGTTAATGGGATACTTAAATACTAAGCCGTGCAGCGGTTTATTATTTGGGCGACAAAATAACTAAACGGGTGACAAACTGTGGATTACAAAATTACATAAAACGGGCGACTACATGTGGGAGATAAATAATTTAAGTTAGCAGTGAAAATTCTAAATGAGTGACAAAAATACTGAATGGGCAACTATTATAGCAATTACTGATTCAAGCTGCCCAATATGGTATTTTTGTCATCTCGATTAGGATAATAGTCACATTTTTTTAAGTAAAATATTTTATTTAGATAATAAATAAATAAATATTTGACAACATCACATACATTGCTCCAATTCCAAAGTCAGTAGCTATAGCACTTGTGTTATGGAAATCAGAAATAACGGTGGTATGACAAACACCCAGAGTCAATATTGAAAAGTTCATTTTGACCCAGCCGGGGATCAAACCCGGGACCTCAAGAGATGGTGACGTCTTGAAAACCGGCGTGCAAACCACTCGACCACGGAGGTCGTCTTAATATAGGTAACTAATCCTAACCGAGCTGACAATTTGGCATATAATTTATGCCAAATTTTAAATGTTTTGTGTGGCCCTGGGTTGTCGCCCAATTAATAATTTGGTCGCCCGTTCTGAATTAACTAGTTACTCAATTTGTATTTTAAAGTCACCAATTTTCAATATCTGTAGTAGCCCTCAGTCCGTCGCCCACTTAGCATTTCAGTACGCTATATTTAGTATTTTTGATGCCCAAAATGGGAATTTATTGTTACCCGATTAAATACTACCCTTTATTTAAATGACTTTGCGGAGTGCATCTTCTGTATTTATACTATTATGTATTCTGTAACATATACACACTTTTCAATACACAAATAATGAGATAAGTAGATTATAGTATGTACCACAGAACATAGAAAAACCGGCCAAGTGCGAGTCGGACTCGCGCACGATGGGTTCCGTACCAAAAAACGGCAAATAATCACGTTTGTTGTACGGGGGCCCCCCTTAAACATTTATTTTATTCAGTTTTTAGTATTTGTTGTTATAGCTGCGACAATAATACATCATCTGTGAAAATTTCAACTGTCTACCTGTTGTCGTTATTAATATCGAGCAAAAAACGGCAAAAAAATCACGTTTGTTGTATGGGAGCCCCCCTTAAATATTTATTTTGTTCTGTTTTTAGTATTTGTTGTTATAGCGGCAACAATAATACATCATCTGTGAAAATTTCAACTTTCTGGCTATCACGCTTCATGAGATACAGCCTGGTGACAGACAGACAGACAGACAAATAGACAAACAAACAAACAGACAGACGGACAGCGGAGTCTTAGTAATAGGGTCCCGTTTTTACCCTTTGGGTACGGAACCCTAAAAATAGTGGTATGTACTTGTATCTACTCTACTCAGTCATGTGATTAATAGAAACATGATAGGTGATTGCGTAAAGTTAATCGTATTCATTTGACAGTTCATATTGCATTATTATGTCATCCCATACAAAGTGCAGCCGATGGAATACGATATGAACTGTCAAATGAATGCGATTGCGCCAATAGCAAAAATTTTCTCGACAGAAAAAATTGTAAAGTGACTTTGTTTTGTAGTTTTTCAATGCTGTGCCAGCCATTAATAAACCTATAATAAAACATTAGAGCAACGTTTTGTGATTGAGAGTTTTCCATAATAAGAAAATATTGGTTTATTATTATGTTTTCTATAATTTCTGTTATGAAAAGTTCTGCATTGTACACCCCTTTAAACGTGGTTGGTGTTTGTATTTCTAAGTCTTCACATGCAAAAACTTCTTCACAATTCGTATTCAGATATCTTGAGGCAAATAGCCCAAGATCGCGCCGAGAGACGAACCCGAGACCAACCGCCGTCCGACACCACTACTACTACTACAGACACTCCGCAAACAAGTCAGTACAATAATAATATACTGGTCAAAATAAAAGGGAATTAATTAATTGGGTGACTGGAAATAATTAAAGGCGACTGTTAATGGGATACTTAATTACTAAACCGAGCAGCGGTTTATTTTTTGGGCGACAAAATAACTAAACGGGCGACAAACTGGATTACAAAAATACGTAAAACGGGCGACTAAATGTGGGAGATAAATAATTTATGATTATTATTTTTTCGCTCGATTTGAGTATTCTTTTTTTTTCAAATCGGTTCAGTAGTTTTCAATTAATTCTGAAAATACTTTGATTCTGTATTAACTTAACGACTTAACTTAACCTTAACGACTTTGTTATTTATGAACCGAATTAGATGAAGTTGTTTGTTGGAAAAGGGATACCTTTTTAGTGTATTCTTTTTAACCGACTTCAAAAAAATAACGATCTCAGTTTGACCTGTATGTTTTATGTTTCTCCGCGACTACCTCACGTTTGCCTGAGCCGATTTTTCTACCTAATAATATATCTACACTACCTAATACAGAAGTACAACTTCCTTTTTTTATTCTAAAAGCCCCACCCGACTTCAATAGACGTTATTATAACGATGATAATGCGTACCTATCTAATGATTTGATTATTATTTCTTGCTTTTTAGAGGCAGGTTTTTGAAGTCGGTTTTTGTCATATCGATTAGGATAATAGTCACTTTTTTTTAATAAAATATATGCCAAATTTTAAATGTTTTGTGTGCCCTAAGGTGTTCGCCCAAACAGCATTTGGCCGCCCGTTCTGAATAAATAGTTACTCAATTTGTATTTTAAAGTCACCCATTTTCAATATCTGTAGTCGCCTTCAATCCGTCGCTCAATTAGTATTTCAGTAAGCCATATTCAGTATTTTTGATACCCAAAATGGGAATTTATTGTTACCCGATTAAATAGTACCCAAAATAAAATAGAGGCTACCAATTATGATTTTCCATTCAAACGATAACAAAATATATTTTTCTGATAATTTCAATATAATTTTATTTGAATTTGATATCGTTCGAAAACTGTGACAGTCAAATTGTCAATTATCAAATCCACAGCTAACAAAATAAAAATAAAAGGACAACTTAAGAGGAAACACACGGTCGAGAGAATTGAAAAAATCCTATAGAAAGTTGACAAAATCAACGTTTCTTAGTCGCCTGTTTCCTCCTCTAAAACTAGACCAATTTAAATACTTTTTTCATTAAAATTTAAAGAAAGGATTTGGCTATGTTCCTATGTTTTCCTTTTTAGGGTTCCGTACCCAAAGGGTAAAAACGGGACCCTATTACTAAGACTCCGCTGTCCGTCTGTCTGTCTGTCACCAGGCTGTATCTCGTGAGTGAACCGTGATAGCTAGAGAGTTGAAATTTTCACAGATGATGTATTTCTGTTGCCGCTATAACAACAAATACTAAAAACAAATTAAAATAAATATTTAAGGGGGGCTATCATACAACAAACGTGTTTTTTTTGTCGTTTTTTGGTACGGAACCCTTCGTGCGTGAGACCGACCCGGTTTTTTTTCATAAATTATCAATAAAAAAAAAATTAATGTTCAAAAACTTGAAAAAATTGTCATTATTTAGACATCCAGCAATCAAGTATGACGAAATTAAATAAAAAAAGCATAAAAAAGCCAAAGTTTTTCTTTATTGTTTTGATAAAAAATCATTTAAATCTATCTAGTTTTAGAGGAGGAAACAGAGGACTACGAAATGTTGATTTTGTCAAATTTCTATAGATTTTTTCTAATTTCTCGACCGTGGTGCTTCCTCTTAAGGCCTACGATTTTTGCCTTCTTATGAATTCTTAATGAGGATCAGTAACAGGTTTGAATCCTATAGTTTTATTTGTATTATTAAAACATATTCATAGCTATGAAACTTAGTGAAAGATTTTTTGAAATCCGTTTAGAAATGGTTGAGTTATAAGGGTTTTGAAGGAAATGCCAGGCTCAATGCAATATGTGCTTTATCACGTACGATATAAGGTTCGCGTACGTCTCGATGACGTCATAAGGAGCGCCCAAAATAACAATGTTTTAGCACGTTTTAGCTCGTATAACTTCTCAGGTTTAAGAGATATCGTAAAAATTTCTTCACAGTTAATCATGTGGTGGCATAAGCTTTCTGATAAGCCACTAAACAAAAATCGTTACTGATCCTCATTGAAATAAACAGTTTTTTTTATTTGTTTCCGTTTTGTTGTAGCGTCAGGAGACGGGAGTTCTCGAGCCAGAGTACAATTCAAATTGCCCGACGGTACTTCTCATACGGCGCATTTTGATGCTGACAGTACACTGGGGGACATACAGAGATATATTGCCGAAAATCTACAGGTACCTAACTATTGTTTGTTTTTTTAATGAGTAGTTAATAGAAACATAAAGTTATTAAGGGCCAATAACGAGTTACAAAATAACCCCTAATGCCAAATTATGGCAGTTAGGGACCATCAAATTAAACAATTATTACTATTGGACCAACTCTGAAATCGCGAAAAAAATCAGCTGTTTCAAACGAAAATTAATAACGAAAATATCAAAAGGTATTTTTTCCTGTGTCAAATGCTATTAAAAGGTCAAATTCGGCTTCAGATTCGGTCAGGAAGTTAATATATATATTTAGAAGGCTTCGCTATGTTGCTTCCAGTACAATTATTAGGACCACTTACTTCGCTCTATGCCAGACCATCGCCACATACTGCATCACTGCATGGGGTGGCTCTGCAAAAACTAACTTATTGCAGTTGGAAAGGGCGCAAAGAGCGGTCCTAAAAGTAAGTACATTTCGTCCTTTTACTTTTCCCACTAAGGAACTTTACTTACTATGTAAAGTCCTATCTATACGCCAACTATTTATAATGCATAGCCTTCTGTACATGCATGCACGAACACCCTTTATACACTCCGATAAGAGAAGAAAACACGAAGTTTGTCTTACTCCTATAACCAACTTCACATTTACAAAAAGATTTTTAATTTTTCTCGGACCATACTTATATAATAAAATTAATAAACTCATTTCCCACCATCAACTACCATCAACAAAATGTAAAAAAACTATCTTTGACTGGCTTCTTGGTCAAACCTACGACGAGTCAGAAAGTTTGTTGGTAGTGGTATCATAGGTGCAGGGTACGGTACTCTCATACTTACACGCGCAAACTCGTACATGCACACACACACACACACACAAACACCCACTCACACACAAACACTCACACACACACACCCACTCACACTTACACCCACTCACATACATACACACACACACACATAGGCATACTCGCACGCAACACAACACTTACACAAAAAAATAAAGTGCATTCTTCTTAAGTATTAATGTAATATTTCATGGTATGTTATGTAAAAGTAAGATAAAATATAAAATGTAATAGTTATCCTATAAACTAGCCACGATGATATTACTTAAGGTTTAATATGGGGTAGGGGCTGAATCCCTAATTACAGGTTATTTCATAACCTAGTAGGGTCAGCTAAGACTATTATAATATTTTCCTTTTGCCTTAAAATCTGTACTTGTTACTTGTTTACTATAGCTATAGCTATTTCTGATGTGACAATGTAATTTTGGTATGAATAAAGAGTTATTATTATTATTATTATTATTATATCAGATCGGTTAACAGCATTATAGCCGGACGGCAGATTGTCCTCAAGCTTCACCTTAAGCATGTTGACAGACATTCAGGAGCATATATCTCGAAAAGTATACAAGATATCGAAAAATTAGACTGAATAAAACTTTTGACAAATTTAATCAGCTTTCATTTTGTTGAATGTCTTATGTCGCTAAAATGCATAGTTTCCGAGATATATGTGAAAAACCGAAAAATGGGGCCTTCAAACCTCCCCCCATACCCCCGGCATAGGGGCTACGGGCGGGGACTTTTGATATGTTCACCTCCCAATAGGTCCAAAGTTACGAAGTCAAAAATTGTGTTCCACGTCTTTCCCTCTATAACTTTTTTTGAGCTGTCTTTGCCTGAACTATTGGTCCCATAGTTTACTATGGTTTATATACAACTTTTAAGTTGTTCAGTTTGATGGTCCCCATCTACCCATATTTGGCACTAGCGGCCGCCCGCGACTTCGTCTGCGTGGAATGTTTTTTTGCTATCCCTCGAGAACAGTACTTTTATTCTGGATAGCTTCTGTCCGCGAAAACGTCCGCGTGGACACGGTAGAGAAATTTCTTTACCGTGGCGTAGACAATAGAAAAATCCCCAGGTCGGTATCCCTTTTGCCCGCGATTTAACAATAAGGCGACCAGTTTAAATGATCTCCTTAGTGTATGAAATCTAGTACTACGAAGAGTTCAATCTGTTTCCTAGGTTCTACCTACCCGAAATAGATGAAACATAGCCTAGGTTTTAAGTTGGACCCTATGCTACCAAACTACGAAAATCTCATCAGAATCTTTTCTGTGGTTTTTGAGTTATTTGCGCACAAACATTTAGAATTATTATATGTATAGATTAGGGATTATTTTGTAACACGTTGTATTGTAAGCTCAAAGTGGCGCTATCAAGCTCTCAAACACTTAAAAATCACGAATCACTTGGCCTTGACTAATTAAATTTTGTATTCAAAAATGTTAGGCTATTTTATTTAATTTCTACTCTTTCTGGCCGAGTACTATCAAGGTTGAAAAAAAAACCAGTTTCTATTTTATTTTGTAAAACATCATCATCATCATATCAGCCACACGACACCCACTGCTGGGTATAGGCCGCCCCTAAGGATCTCCACGACGATCGGTCCTGCGCTGCCTGCATCCACTGGCTTCCCGCGACCTTCACCCTCCCGTCGGTCCCCCTTGTCGGGGGCCTACCCACGGAGCGTCGTCCGGTGCGCGGTCGCCATTCCAGAACCTTTCTGCCCCAACGGCCATCGGTTCTTCTCGCTATGTGTCCCGCCCATTGCCACTTCAGCTGAGCAATCCTTCGAGCGATGTCGGTTACTTTAGTTCTCCTGCGGATCTCCTCGTTTCTGATTTGATCACGTAGGGAAACGCCGAGCATGGCTCTCTCCATTGCACGCTGAGTGACCTTGAGCCTCCTTATGAGACCCATAGTTAGCGGCCACGTTTCACTGCCGTAAGTCATCACTGGCAACACATACTGGTCATAGACTTTCGTCTTGATTTTGTAAAACAAACAATTCAAAATGTCTTAAACAAGTGTTTTTTTAAGATATGTTTTTAATTTTTACTTTAAACCATCAATTTGACTTAAAATAATTCATTTCAAGACTATTTTCAAATTCGATCAGATGATAAACCTTTATTTTTTGTCTCTTATCAATACTGAACGCTTTAAATACCTACGCCTGGTAAATAGGGTTCTAATGTTTATTGATACTATAATTATAATAGGGGATACCCAATATACACGCTGAAATTTTAATCATTTGGTTCCCGCCGTGGGGTGGTTCCACTCATGATTACAAGCAACTTTTACTATGGAGCCAACTCACCTACTCAACTACCTACTCAAAAAAATCAGCTGTTCCATACATTAAGGTCGAGTAGATACTGCACTTTTGTATGGAACAGCTGATTTTTTTTTGCGAGTAGGAGAGTTGGCCCCATAGCAAAAGTTGCTTGTAATCATGAGTGGAACCACCCCACGACGGGAACCAAACGATTAAAATTTCACGATGTATAAGGTGGAGGAACCAGTTTTCGAAAAGGGCCGACTTTGATACCTACTTACTTATTTTAATCAATGATAAAAAGGCTAATACTAAGCTAAGATTTGTCATCTTGAGAAAACGAATCCGTTAAAATTACACTTTTATACTGTCATTTTGTGTACTTTCAGCAAGATCTGAATTTTTTAAAACATATTTTTGGGAATAAAGTGCATTAATTTACGAAAATCACTATTAATTATTAAATAAAAGTAGTTTTAAACCTGTTTTTTTTTCAAATTGTATTAAAAAATGTTTTAAACACGTGTTTTAAAACAACTTGTTTTGATAATGTTAACCCTGAGTACTATACTTACTATATGTAATATCTTCTCTCTCAGCTAACAACATCATCCTTCTCTCTCTGGACGGCATTCCCTCGTCGAGAATTAACGGAAACTAACGGAACTCTCCGAAGATTGGAACTAGCGCCCTCTGCCGCGTTATTAGTGTTGCCAAGGCGACAACCCGCTACTGTGGCGACACCTGGTGCTTTGGCTACACTTATCAGTAAGTATGTTACTAATATGTAATGTACAACTTAGATAAATAAACAGAAAAGCACATAAAGTGTATTAAAACGCTGCTGAATTTGGAACTAGCGCCCTCTGCCGCTTTATTAGTATTGCCGAGGCGACAACTCGCTACTGTGGCGACACTTATCAGTAAGTATATTTATATGTACAACTTAATAAATAGACAGAAAAGCATATAAAGTGTATTAAAACTCTGCTGAGATTGGAACTAGCGCCCTCTGCCGCGGTATTAGTGTTGCCGAGGCGACAACCCACTACTGTGGCGACACCTGGTGCTTTAGCTACACTTATCAGTAAGTATATAATTATTACAAAATTACAGTTCACTAGAAGCACACGGCTAACATTATTGAGTTTAAGTATGACATTTGTCATTTATACAACGTGTTACAAAAATACCCCGAATGCCGAATATGGTAAATAGGGACCATCAATTTGAACAACTTTTACTATTGGACCAACTCGAAATCTTGAAAAAAATCTGCTGTTTCATATATTTTGATATTTTCGTAATTAATATTTGTATAAAACATCTGGTTTTTTTCACGATTTTAGAGTTTGGTTTGGCCCATAGTAAAAGTTGTTTAGTATGGTAGTACTTATCTACCATTTTCGGCATAAGGGGTTATTTTGTAACACCTTGTATAGATTAAGAATAGAAAAGGGCCTAATACTGATCCTTGTAGCACTACTTGTGCACTACACCCGTAGCACGAATATCGAGAAAAAATAAGCTCGTAAACAAAATATGAAGTGTCTATGGGAAATCTCAGTTTGCTTTCTTGCAATAGATAGCGCTGTATGATTATTCTAACTACACTGGCCTGCAAAACTAAGTACTACAGAGGTCTATTTTCATACAAACTAGGTAACTTTGAATCATTGGTTCTCCGGCCAGGATTAAACGTGGTGTGATCTGATGATGGCCATCCAGGGAGTGAATGGAGAAGATTCAGATCCCCATACACACCCAATAGATCTGATCAGCATTCTAAGAGCTGTTTGGATATGTTTAAAAAACCACGAAAATAGCATTAAAATGTATGGAAATGCTGTAACTGATAACTCTTATCCTTACAGCTCTTAGAATGCTGATCAGATCTATTGGGTGTGTATGGGGATCTGAATCTTCTCCATTCACTCCCTGGATGGCCATCATCAGATCACACCACGTTTAATCCTGGGCGGAGAACCAATGCTTCAAAGTTACCTCGTTTGTATGAAAATAGACCTCTGTAGTTCTTAGTTTTGCAGGCCAGTGTAGTTCATTTATGAGTGTTTTTTTTTTCTTAAGTTCATGTGTACAGTCACGTCTAAAAATATGTATACAGTCTAGAACTTTGTCACTTTTTTGTAGTTGTCATTTGTCAATTTGATTTCTGAACAAAACAGTGACGTTTAGGCGCAGAATGTCCAATTTGCAAAATGTCCAGTGGTTTTAAAACGTCCATTTCGCAAAATGCCCAGTTCGCAAATATGTCCAATATTCCTGACTCGTTCTTATGAGAATAACAATGTTTTTAAACCCTATATGGTAAAGAAAATGTACCGACGATAAAATAAAAATTCTTTCACCTCTACAGGTGAAAGAATTTTTATGGTCGCTACATTTTCTTCTTTCTTCTTATTTCTAACGAGGCTACATTATCAGCGAGTAACATAGGACAGTTTTTATCTCGATATTCCCACGGGAACTCATGCAAAGTCGGGGCGGGTCATTAGTCAAGAATATTGGACATTTGTGCGAACTGGACGTTTTGCGAACTGGACATTTTGCGAATTGGTCATTTTGCGAATTGGACGTTTTGCGACCGCTGGACATTTTGCGAATTGGACATTCTGCGCCTAAACGAACAGTGATAGCTTTTACGCTCAAATACTTAAAAAAAAAGTTAAAGCCACCTTGAAATCAAAAAGTTGTCATATTTGGCAGAAACTCTATGAAACTGACAGATTCCTAAAAGTTAAGGAGACCTTATCTAAAGATTTTAACTAAGAAGCCTCTAAGTATTCGGCTGTTAGAGTGACAAAGTTGTAAACTATGTATTGTACGCAATAAAGAGTAGATAAATAAATAAATAAAACTGTATACATATTTATAGACATGAATGTACTAAGGGTACTGAATATTAATTCAAAATCTTTTTCTTACAGCATTCTTCACCCAATTATTTAGTTCCTTCGTTCTCCAACCATCCCAACAAATCTACAACTGGATTCGGTCTCGTTTCTCCCCCCCTCCCACAGAAACTAGCCCTTCCCCCCCACCTAGACACTCCCCCCCACCCAACATTAGGCGTAGAGGCAACATCCATAGACTACCCGGTGAAAGAGCTACTGATGATGACAATAATACTTGGAACGGGAATTCGACGCAACAGATGTAAAATAAATAAATCCATAGAGTAAATAGAGTGAGAAAGGGATAAGGCTGCCTGTCCATTGACGCGGAGCGACGCGGCGGAGCGGAGAAACGAGGAAATATTAACCAGTAGGATTGCGGAGCGGAGATTTTATGCAATTCTACTGGTTAATATTTGCTCGTTTGTCCGTTCCGCTACTTTGCTCCGTGTCAATGGACAGGCAGCCTAAGGATAGGGTACTAAAGTTCGTTTATCTTTACTCGTCTTACTTGGGAAACAATCTTTTACTCAACTTTCATAGAAATCATCATTTATTAAATACAAAATTAATGTTTTTTTACACATAGATTACGAAATGAATTGACAAATTATTATTGACAATTTCATTTAATAAGACAACATCCGTTTTATTATAAAATATTTTTGAACACTGTTTTACTTAGACACTTGTTTAAATCTGATGCTGACTTTTTCAAACAATATTGTCAAAAAAGTGACAACATCACATTTAAACAGTGTCTAAGTTGGTGTGTAAAAATCTTTAGTTGTAACACCGCATATTTTCAAATTATGTATGTAACGTTTTAGTATGGAGCCTGGTAAGGAAGGGCGGGGCTATTCCGTCCGAAAAACAACACTCAAAAAAGAACACGTCTGTATTTTTTCTTAAATAATAGCTACGGAAAATTTTATAATTACATCAAAGCAAGCCGTTATTTCTAATTCTATTCATCATATTTGGAACGTGAAAAACGATTGCAGTAGCTAAGAAAATAGCTAAATTCTAATAGGAGTCGACTTTGGACAAGATAGCCCCGCGCGGGGCTATTACGTCAGGAGTTTAATAGAACGACATCTGTGGAGCAATTCTCGTTTTACTCAGAGCTAGACAATGCTGATGACGCTGCCTATTTGAATTTGTATTTAGTTACGCAGATATAAGGTTAATTTTCGAGAAAAATCATTCTAAATTTTTGGAGGGGCTATTCCGTCTCGCGTCCATACAAGATAGTGACGGGCTCACTATATCGATACAATTTTTTTTTGAGATATCGATAACTTTTTGTCTGGAATCAATTTAAATAAGAAAAGTTAAGGGGCTTCTTGACGCTATGTGGCGCCCTCATCACTTAAAAATTAATTACTTGATGTAAACATAATTTATCCAAAATCTATTTTGGGTGAACTGAAGTTTAGGTACTTTTACACTTATTTTAAGCATACCATATTATTAATAAATATTTCACTGTAGTTACAGATAGCAAAACTGCTAAAAGTTTAGACGTTTAGGCGTAAAAAACATAGGTTCACGCGTTTTCGGTTAAATATGTGTACTCATAACAAAACACAAATATTTTATGTCAGTTGCTCAACATTTATGCTTATGTCGATAATATGTCGATAAGAAAGCCAATCATAGCACGTCACTAGCTTTTTGCAAATTCATACAAAATCGACGGGGCTATTTCGTCTTAAAAATTGACAACATAGCCCCGCCAAACTATTTTTTGAGGTTATGATATCGGACTTAATAACACTGTTTATTTAAAGCGTAGGATAAAATAAATAGTTTAGAAAGAATCTCCAACATTCAAAGTTATTACTTACCTTGGGCAGATTTCACAACAATCACTTTTAACACGTAAAACGAAATAAAATTTGCGGAGCGTCGTCTATGTTGTGTCCATTCAAAATGGCGACTGTAGAAGAATAGCTGTCATTCCAAAACCATGCATCCTACAGCGACATTTGTTAGCTTATCGCGAAGTTAATTAAATTTTATACCTGCCGTAAGATGTCGTTACTAGAAAACTATTAAACGGTAGGCTACAAAGTCTTCTGATAAAATAGCCCCGCCGACAAAATAGCCCCGCCCTTATACCTATTCGAAAATAAAACGGAAATTCATCGCAACTGATAAAATTAGTGTCAATCGATAGAAAACATCAAAATAAACATGAATTATTGATTGTCAAATTGTCCTTAAATGTATACTTTCGGAGATATTGGGACTTAAAATTCAATTTGCAACTCCAGACTATTTTGCTCCGAATATCTCCGGAAGTATACATTTTACGACAATATATCTATCAATAGTTTGTGTTTATTTTGACGTTTCCTATCGATTGACACTAGTTTTATCAGTTGCGAAGGATTTTCGCTTTTTCAAAATAGCGGGTATGCGAAAAAGGTTACATGGTCTTTAAAAGATGGATGAAAACTCTCAAAAAATGTTTTCTAAATGACAAGTAAGGATAAATATACTTATAATAGCATAGATGTTTAGAAGTAACCAGATTTCTTTACCTCAGTCGCGATCTACTGCTGCCTAATGTTAGAAAGAGATGGAAAATCAACATCATGTACTTGGGAAATTCTGAAATACAGGATTATTTTGGTTCCAGTCTAAATTTTTAAGAAGTGTTCTGTCCTTTATCTAAAAAACGTGTATCGATATTTTATTTTATTTTTTAACACAATACAGCTATTCTTACAGGGGTTCCTAATACAATAGTGTAGTCATCTAAATTTACAGATACATATTAAAAAATTCAATAAAATTCATTTCATAACATTTTGGTCATCCCTTACTTCACGTGTTTTTTTTTATTTGTATGTATAGTCAATTTTATTTATATATTTTCCCTTATGTTTCTTAGGATACTTGTTTAGTTTCATGAACTGAATAATTCCTAAAAAAATTTATGGTGACTAAAAATAGCCTAGTATGTGATGAGAAGTCTTCGTCAATTTTAACATTAATTGAATGCATTCGTTATTATACATCAAATTAAAGCCTGTAGCACACCTTCGCCGCGAAACAATACCAGCGAACCCGCAGTTAGTTGCGCCATGAGTTGGCAGTTGTACGACCAGCGAAACAGATGCGAAACAGCCTGTTCCAACTCATGGATTAAACAATGATGATGTCTCTTTCACGCGCGAATCCGCCGCCTGATCGTCGTAACGGTTTATTCGACAAATGCCAACTTCTACAAATGCCAACTTAGTTTAAAACGCCAGATTCTACAAATGCCAACTTCTAAAAATGCCAACATTTAGTTGTAATATTTTCAATCACTTTTTGATATTTTTTTTGCGTTTTTATAGTGTATTTTCAATCAATTTTGTAATTTAGATATTTTTTGTTTTTTTTTTACTTTCCTTCGTAATGATAAATATGGAGAAGGTAAATAAAAAAATGTGGTCACGCAAAAATATTTATCAAAAAGTGATTGAAAATATTACAACCAAATGTTGGCATTTGTAGAAGTTGGCATTAGTAAATAGAATTTGGCATTTGTAGAATTGGACATTTATAGAATCTGGCGTTTTAAACTAAGTTGGCATTTGTCGACTAAACCGTCACAACTTCGTCGCGAAAATAATGACGTGAAACAGCTATGAAGATGTGATCGTCATATATCATCGTCGATAGAAGACAAGTCAAGGCGGAACTACTGAGGTTTCGTTGATATTGTTTCGCGGTGGAAGTGTGCTGCAGGCGTTAATATCGTTAAAGAAATAAAAGTTGCACTTTTTAGATATGAGTCAAAAAAACGTTTCTTATTACTTGCAAATAAAGTTTATATTTGTAAATGTTATTTTCACGTGTTAATAGGTATTACATTTAGATTTTCTTAGAAAGTGTTGACTAAACAAATTCTCTCTCACTATTAAGAGGCCGTCCACGTTTTCGCTCGCAATTTTTTTTGTTTTCTCAAGATTTCTTAAATCTGAGTGCTTTATTAAAAATGAGTGATCTTATATATTTCGAAAAGTGGTTGACTTTCACAATATAATATTGCAGTTTCGTGTTGCTGAAGTACAGAAAGTTGTCGTTTCTGACAGTTCAAAAAACTGTTTTAAAATGACAACTTTTTTATTTGTATTTAAGCGACATGAAACTGAAATATAATAATATTTTAAAATGTCCGTAATCTAATATTGCGGAAAATTGCCGGAACGCATTTTTTAATTACGCACTCAGATTTAAGAAATCTTGAGAAAACATGAAATGTGCGAGCGAGATAGCGGCAAAACGTGGACGGCCTTTAAAGAAAAGTGTGTTTTAAGAGCTTATATAGAGGTCCATTATGTCATATGTGGTTTTAATTACACTGCCCTTGTCACACCCGATTTAAGAGAGATAGAAAGAGAGATGAGATCTCGCTCTTTCACATACAACATTTACCTTTTTATTGAACAATGAATAAGCGAAAGAAAAATTACTGCTTTTTTTTTTACTTGTCCTAATTGTGGGGTTTTGACGCAGATCGTCACTTTCGCAAATGGTCATCGCGAAAAATTTGGTAACTTTCGCAAATGGTCACTTTCGCCAATGGTCACTTCCGCCAATGGTCACTTTCGCAAAAAGTCACTTTCGCAAAATGACATTCAATTTTTTTTCTTTTTTCTCAAAATTGTGAATGACATTCTGCGAAAGTGACAATCTGTGTCAAAACCAATTGTGGCAGACATTTACATGTCTTTTGAATTAAATAAATCAATAATAGGGGCTTATTCATTGTTTAAAATAAAATCTAAAAATAAATATTATCAAATGTAAAAAGAAAATAATGACTTATTTAGTACACTAGTTATTATTAACTGTAAATTATTTCTATTAATAATAATACTTGAGTTTTATCTACTTCAGGCCATATTTGTATTATGTATTATAAATTATGTACAGGCGATAACACAGAGTTACCATTTCCTTATACGAGTATTATTATAGTAACTCCTACAAGGATAGTTGTCAACAAAACACAATGTCAAAAAAGTAAAGTTTCGAAAGGCGATTGGAGAATGTTACTGGGTCTATTAAATCACTTGAAACTTTATGACCATGTAGCTAAATATCTAGCAATACACATGTTTTAGTTTCATTTAAATCAAGCGAGTAGTTTCGAAGTTATAAGGGTTTGAAGGAAATACCAAGCGCACTTAATTATGTGCTTTATTACGCAAGACGTAAGGTTCACCTGTATGACCAATGACGTAATTTTCCAACACAAAATAACAGTTTTCTAGGCCATATAACTTTTCTGTTTTAAGAGATATCGCGAAAATTTTGTTTACAGTTGTGCATGTGGTGCTATAAGATATTAGATAAGTCACTAAACAAAAATCTATATTATTCTCCATTCTTACTATGGATATTCAATTTGTACGCGCGTATTAAATTTCTACGGCACAGTTACATCTTTAAATATTTGTATACAGTTCAGAACTTTGTCAGTCTAAAAGCTATTACTTTTTTGAACAGTAATGGATGACAAAATGACAACTATAACAAAATATACATATTTTTTGTCGTGACTGTACAAGAGTGCCTTGCTTCCATTTCTGTGTGAAATTAGAGGAAAATATTTAAATGTTCTCGCCTGTACTTATATTTTAAATAATTATTTTTTCTTTTCTTATATTAAAAGTTGGTTTTTCCTTTTCGTTATTTTTAAATATTTTTACCATAAATAAATTGTAGATAGATTTCATCAATTTTAAAGTCATAATAAAATCATTGTATTCATCATTCCATATTGTTAAATCTTAAAACATTATAAAGTTGTGTTATTATGAATAGCAAATCCTTTTAAAATGACTTTGTAAAAAAAACTAGTGTGCACGCACCTTTAGGTACTAATATGTTAGCGTTGCACGAAATAAAAGAAAAAAACCCACATTGTTTTTTTTTTATAAATAACGAATTTTCAGTTTTCTAGTATTGTCATAAACTATTTACTAGCATAAAATATTCACCACTGTAATATAAAATGTATAAATAAATGATTTGTTACTGGCACAATTTGTTTTTATTTAAACTGTAGGTACTTAAATTAAAATTAAATTATACAAATAAATTTTTCTTTTCACAAAACTAGGAAACCATTTTTACAATAAATTATGCCTGTAACAAGGCACAATTTGTTTTTATTGAAACTGTAAATTAAAAAATAAATTATACATAGTATTTTTTTTAAACAAAACTAATTATTTATTTTAAGTTGTCAAGCAGTTAACTTAACATTAAGCTTTTTGAAAAAAAAAAGTGCTTCTTTACAGTTTTTTTTTTAACTGAAGGCCCTTATTTTTAAGCGACTTAGAGCCAATTTCACTACTGATTTTATTACACGAATCACGATTAAGTCACTAAACGAGTTTGAGGCTGTCACTGTCATAATATTATAATAACAAAAAAGAAAAAAAATGTTACAAAAATTGCAATTTATGAAATAACCCTTCGAAAAATATAAGCCGAGCTGGTGAATTAAACTCGACGTTTAAACTAGATTACGCTAAACGGGTTTTTTGACAATTTTGGTGAAATTGTCTCTTAAGGCTGCCTGTCCATCGACGCGGAGCTAATAGCGGAGCGGAGAATTGAGACAGTTAACCAATAGGATTGCATTAAATCTCCGCTCCGCAATCCTATTGGTTAATAATATTTCCTCGTTTCTCCGCTCTGCCGCCTAGTTCCACGTCAATGGACAGGCAGCCTAAAAAGTCGCATTATTGTTAGCGGTACAGTCAACGGCACTCTCTGGATTACCAGGACACAGGGCAATCAAATTTATATTAATTTCGAGGACATTAAGGTTCATAATAAACTGCAGATTTTTTTACAATTTAGTATAACCTGACGTGCTGCTGACTGTACTATCGACAACACTTCCGCTTTACCACTCCTAAGGTTAAAAAAAACCGCCTTCAAAAAACCTGAAAACAAAAACAGCTTAAAAATTAAATACCTCTAAAAAGCAAGAAATAATATTCAAATCATTCGTTACACATATTAATATTAATAAACACGTCCATTGAAGTCGGGTGGGGCTGGAGGACAACTTAATTTTTTCTAAAAGCCCCACCCGACTTCAATAAACGTGTTTATTAATATTGATATGTGTAACGAATGATTCGAATATTATTTCTTGCTTTTTAGAGGTATTTAATTTTTAAGCTGTTTTTGTTTTCAGGTTTTTTGAAGGCGGTTTTTCTTTTTTTTAAAAACCTTTTTTATTTTCAACTTTTTAGTGGTAGGTACAGCTCGCGCAACATAACTTGACCCAATTTTTAGTACCACGTGACCTGCGTACTGCAATTTTTGTACTGAAAATTGCTACTGCGCAAGCTTTATTGTCTATGGTTTGGTTCAAGTTATGTTGCGCGAGCTGTATGTAAGCGCAGCATGTAAATATTTTCTAACTTTATATTATAATATTTTCAATGGTAAAATGCCCAGAACTCAATTTCCAAATTTACGCTGTTTGTTTTTGAGAAGTTCCGTTGTGTCATCGTAGTCCAAGTCTAGTCCAAAACGTTGCATCGCAAACCATGGTTTGGTTTGTTTTGGATTGCCATAAACTTAACAAAACCTAAATCACTTTACATATACTATTTGACTTTGAGGAGTTCCCTTGTGTACCTTCGAAGTTCGAAGTCCGATAACGATGAAATTAAATTGTGACCACTCTTGAAACAAAACCTCCACCCTTTCAAACAAAAAAAGAATCATCTAAATCGGTTCATAAACAAAGATGTTATGTCCGAAATTCCATAAAAACTCGTGCGATGGCGAGCAAAATAGTTGATATTTTTCAGGATTATGAAAAAACCATGGGACCACACACGAACTATGTTCTTTGAGATAAAAAAAGAATTGTACAAATCGGGTAACAACTGACGAAGCTATGTTAAAACATACATTAAAAAAAAACCGTCGACTTGAGAACCTCCTCCTTTTTTTGAAGTCGGTTAAAAATCGCTTGCACGCCGCGCCGTCACTAACATATTATTTATTACCTACGTTAAGTTCGTGCAGGGTAGTCAGCAGTGGTATCTATAGATAAAGCACGTGAGTTGACGATCGTACTATTTCCGCAAATTGCTAATGCGCCTGGCGGCCATTTTTTGAACCTCAAAAAGGAAAATCAACTGTAAAATGTTTATATACCTAGAGTTATGTTAATGTGACTTGGTTCCTGCGCATTATCAATTTGCGGGGATAGTAGGCAAGTAGGTACATGATGGGGCAACAGCAATTAATTACGTGAGGCATTTAAGGGGGGAGGGGGTCGAGCCTAATCTCACCCAATCTCACGTGGGGGGAGGGGTGGTCTTAGCAAATATCACGTATTTTTTTTTCTGCAGGAACAATATCGCGAAAAAAGTAGGTTAAATAAAGTTAAACATTAGCTAAATCCTAAACAATAATGTTAGTACCTAATTATTTAAATAAATGCAAAGCAAGCAAGCACGATTAATGTAATCACACTAAAAATGCATGTTTTGAAAAATCTCACGTGAGATTTATAGGGGGGGAGAGTGTCGAGCCAAAACTCACGACATCTCACCAAGGGGGGAGGGGGGTCGAAAAATCGCCAGAATCACCTTACGTAATTAATGGACGCCCCCTAACCAGTTAGCAACAAAATTCGTGTGCTTGCGTATTGACCCTGCACGAACTAAACGTAGGTAGCAGTGGCGAGGGTCCATACAAGCCGACCTTTTAGAAATCCCACCCCACCGATCCACAATGCAGTTCACAACATTGTTATAGAACGGCTTACCTTCGCCATAATTTCACCCCTCACCACTGGTAGTAGGTACCTATATTGTGACGGCGCGGCAGCGGCATGCAAGTGATTTTAACCCATGTTTTACAAACTAATCATAGATGTCGATTTCAACACAGGAACATATTTTTGTTGCTGGATTCATTATTAATGCTTGATTTTCGGGACATTTGCAAGACCTCATAGTGATAACACCACCACCTACAACGCCCAAATCGTTTTCCATTGGAAACACGTAAGAAGACAGCAGCGCATCAAATATGAACATCAGATTGTCAGTTTGTTGTGGCGTTAATTCTAGACACGTATTTAGTTCCGTACTAGTATTAAGTGCAGTCGTTGGAAAGGTACTATTGATAGCCGAAACCAATGGTACTATTAGCAGAAGGAATGCGAATTTCAGCATTTTGTACCTGAAAAAAAAAGACCTATATTTAGAACCGATTCAATGCAACTTGTAATGCTGACAATACATGGTTCAACTAAATTGATTCACTTTGGTTGAAAAACGTAGTAATGTAGGTTATGCCTAGGCTTGCCAACCGTCCCGGATTTTCCGGGACCGTCCCGTTTCTGAGTCAATTTTGGGCCGTCCCGCCGTGACCCCTTGCGGGACGCCTTTTGTCCCGGAAATCAGTTAAAGTCATTAATAGGAGAAAAATTGGCTGTGCGGCTGTTTTTTTTACTTTAGTCAGGCAAAATTACAAGATTAGTGGATGGAACTGACAAAAAAATCGCGCTGCGCGACCTTTTTTTCTATAGACAGGCATTTTTATAAAAGAAACAGGCGTTTCGTGTATCCTAGACAGGAATCCTCCCTTACGTAGATGGCGACCCTAGGAGTGGCATACCTTATTGGCCTAAGGCCTACTTGTACTATTATGTATTCTGTGCTAAGGCGCCGAATTTTAAAATACGTCCCTGGGCTTGGCTTGCACCACATATTAAAATTAATTTTGACCAAAAATGCAGCGAAATTTATAATTACGTTTATTGCAAAAACTTGTGAAAATGCGCATAAATCTCAAAAGTAAGTAGTTTTAAATTTAGAAAATAACTTAAAAATAATTTAAAGAATTTGTCATAACGGATTAAAAAATATACCTTTAGATTTTTCTAACCATTTTGTATGTGGTGTGTTGTGTCCCGCGTAATATACCCTAGTCCCGGATGTCGAGTTAAAGTAATCCGGGAAATGCCGTTTTTGAAGTTGGCAAGCCTAGTTATGCCTAATGGGCGACTGACAGCTAAAATAATAAAAAAATAAGTTCAGAAAATTTCGATAGATGGCGTTTTGAAAGCCGAGCCGTAAAGTTAAACCCACACTTAGCAATTTTATTGTAACTCACATGCAATTTTTTTGACGCGGTTTCACCCGCGTGGTTCCCGTTCCCGTGGGAATATCGGGATAAAAAGTATCCTATGTTTTAATCAAGGCTACCTACTATCTGTGTGCCAAATTTCAAGCAAATCCGTTTAGTAGGAGTGTATTCCATGACTTCGACGACAAAACTGCGCATAACACGATCGCGACAGCTTGTTACTGCCGCTACCGTGGTTGCGACAGAAGACTACTGCGCATATCGTCATAGCGACTGAACTCCACTGCGGCGCACCCTACTCCGATATAACGCTACTTCGACAACTCAAAAAAGCGATGGGACAGTCCGGCAGTGCAACAAACGGTAGGTAGTGTTTATTATTCTTATATCTATAGTGAATCTTTTGAGGCACTGGTACGAGAACCAAACTAATTCAGTTAGATGGGGCGACGCGACTTCTAATAATTTTAGATTAGATTGCGGTGTTCGTCAAGGAGGCTTAACCTCACCGGACCTCTTTAATCTTTACGTTAATGAATTGATCGAGAGGCTGAGAAGCTCTAGAACGGGTTGCCATGTTTCTAACGTGTGTGTTAACAGCTTGAGCTACGCCGATGACATGGTGCTTCTCAGCCCCTCGATTAATGGACTCCGCAAACTAATTTCAATCTGCGAGTCATATGCTGAGCATCACGGATTGAAATACAACGTTGCGAAGACACAGGTCATGGTATTTAAAAGAGGTAGGGGTCCGGAGAGGTTGCTGCCGGTTTGGTTATATGGTTCACCAATTCAGGTTGTATCTAAATTTAAATATTTAGGCCACGTTCTGAATGAAAAGCTGAGTGATGAGGATGACATGGAAAGAGAACGTAGGGCCCTCGCAGTGCGCTGCAATATGCTCGCGAGGCGCTTCGCCAGAAGTGCGGGAGATGTCAAAGTCATGTTGTTTAAGGCATTTTGTCAGACGTTTTATACATGTCAACTTTGGTTGAAATATACAAAACGCGCTTTCAATGTGCTTAGGGTGCAGTATAATGACGCCTTCCGCATTCTGATGAGGTTGCCGAGACATTGCAGTGCTAAAGAAATGTTTGCTGATGCAAATGTTGCCGACTTCTTTGCCATTCTCCGGTCAAGAACGGCATCCTTTTGGGCCAGAGTCAGGGAAAGTAATAATTCAATCCTTAAAAATATTAACAGTGATATAGACAATGTGTTTTTCCGTCATTGGTCGAAAATACATACTGTGGGAAACGGCTGCTTGAGGTAGGGCATTTATTTTGACAAGTCCTAGCGATACTAATATTTTTTATTATAAATGTGCTTTTAATTTTACTTTTACTTTGTATTTTTATTATGTAATATGGGTATATTGCCTGAAATAAAGCTATATTATTATTATGTTTTGTCTTTTCTTTTTCTCAGCTTACGCTGGTATTTTGTGTCATTTACGGGACAAGGCCAAGTAAATGAAACATTATTATTATTATTATTATTATTATATTCTCTACCTCCACAGTACCACTTTTTTTTAATTAGAGGGGTGGGGGAACACATTTTATCACTTTGGATTGAAAAAACATTGAGAAAAACCTATCTATAGACAGTGCATGTATAAGGTTTGATGAAAAATATTTTTTCAGTTTCAGTTACATGTATGGGAAGCCCCCCTTTATCTTTTACTTTTTTATTTTTGTGTAAAAATCAGCAAACTAAGATTCTTAGTTCGTTGGTAGGTATATGTAAAGCGCTGTACGATTCTTACACAAAAATAAAAAAATTAAAAGATAAAGGGGTGCTTCCCATACATGAAACTGAAACTGAAAAAAAAAATTCATCAAACCTTTACATGCACTGTCTGTAGATAGGTTTTTTCTCGATTTTTTTCAATCCAAAGTGATAAAATGTGGGGGAACAAATTGATAAAATGTGTTCCCCCACCCCTCTAATTAAAAAAAAAATGGTACTGCGGAGGTAGAGAATATAAGAATAATAATCACTACCTACCGTTTGTTGCACTGCCGGACTGTCCCATCGCTTTTTTGAGTTGTCGAAGTAGCGTTATATCGGAGTAGGGTGCGCCGCAGTGGAGTTCAGTCGCTATGACGATATGCGCAGTAGTCTTCTGTCGCAACCACGGTAGCGGCAGTAACAAGCAGTCGCGATCGTGTTATGCGCAGTTTTATCGCCGAAGTCATGAAATACACTCCATATTGATAGCTATGAACCCTAGTGAAATATTTTTTTAAATCCGTTTAGAAATGGTTGAGTTAAAAGGGTTTGAAGGAAATGCCAAGCTCAATGCAATATGTGCTTTATCACGTACGGCATAAGGTTCGCGTACGTCGCGATGACGTCATGAGTACCGCCACAGAACCAGTGCCTTAGCTCTTATAACTTCTTAGGTTTAAGAGATATAGTATTTTTTTTCATAGCTAATCATGTGGTGGCATAAACAAAAATCGTTACTGATCCTCATTGACAATAGACAGAAATCCGCTGCAACCAAGAACCTTATATATTACTCGAGAATGACATTTTATACAGATTAAAATACGTCGTTTTGTTCCGCAAGCGCTCTGAACTTGCCGCAGATCTCTGTATAGTGTCAATATAATCGCATTGTACGTACCAATTTTTAGATAAAGCTACTGAAACCGATGTTGGTTGGGGCGGGGCGGTTCTGGAATGGCGACCGCGCACCGGACGACGCTCCGTTGGTAGGCCCCCGACAAGGTGGACCGAACGTGAGGGTGAAGGTCGCGGGATGTCGCTGGATGCGGGCCAAGCAGGACCAGTGGAGATCCTTGGGAGACGCCTATACCCAGCAGTGGGCGTCGTGCGGCTGATATTATTATAATGACGATCGTGGTAACTTAGTCACTTGTATTAACTACACAAAGGAACTAATTTCACAGAAAAAACTACCTAGTTAAGTACTTTAATTTACTTTATTTAAGCTCTTTTATTTGATTTGCCACCAAACAGGATAACATCCACTGAACTAGCCACTGTCGTAGTTGAAATCGCTATGATATGAAACATACGTTACCGTTACATAAAGTAGGTACCTAGGTACCTACTCATACATACATTTAGAATTAACATAGGTTAAGGAAAATGGATGTTGATTGAGTATTATCCGCTTGTAATAAAACACAAATTCTGAAGACACATAAGAGTCGTTTTGGAGCCCTATTTTTGAAATACTTCGGCTGACGTCGAGCGCTCTATACTAGGTTTTTTTTTTTTTACATTAAATGGGCTTACTCTTGGCCTCATTCGAGAACCATAAGGCTAAGAAGAGGCCGAAGATGAAGCGAGCTTGCCCAGAAGAAGCCTATTCACTCGGGCTTTAAATAACGCTGGGTTATATGCTTGCGGGAATACAGACGCAGGCAGGGAATTCCACTCCTTGGCTGTGCGCATTAAAAAGGAAGACGAAAAACGCTTCGTGCGCATGCATGGAATGTCAACCAAATAGGGGTGATACCCCGCCGTGCGTCTGGACGACCGATGATAGAACGGGGATGGCGGAATGAGCTCATGCAGCTCAAGAGCACACTCTCCGAAATATAACCTGTAGAACACCGCCAAACAAGCTACTTCACGGCGGCACAGAATACATAATAGTATGACGGCGGTGGGAAAGACTATGAAGCTTAGTTGTTACTAGCTTACTATCCCCTATGAGTTTTCTGGCTCTGCCTTCAACCGAGTCTAGTGCGGCTAGTTGGTACTTTGCGGACCCATCCCACAGGTGGCAGCAATATTCCATGCACGACCGGACTTGCGCTTTGTAAAGAGTTAGAAGCTGTCCCGGCGTGAAATATCGCTTAACCTTGTTCAAGATGCCTAGTTTTTTGGCCGCAGTTTGAGCCTTCGACTCAATTGTGTCACCAAAGTTGAGATCGGAAGTCAACTTTATGCCAAGGAGATCGAGATTGTCGGTGACTGGTATAGAAACACCTCGGAAAGTAGGAGTCAAGTTCAGAGGACTCCTTTTTGCAGTGAATAGACATGCCTGCGTTTTGGTGGCGTTAAAAGTGACCAAATTGTTGTCGCCCCATTGGGAGACAAGACTCAAAGTCATATTAGTCCGCTCCACCATGGCTTCTCTCAAGGAACTAATTTCGTCTCTGCTGGCATTTGCATTGGACAAATACCTCTCCGCAATCGTGCTGTCATCTGCATTAATTCCGGGCATAAGCAGATCGTTGATGTGCAGCAAAAAAAGCGTTGCGGAAAGAACCGATCCCTGAGGAGCTCCAGCTTCATTTTCATTAGACACGCAATAGCCAAAATCCGTATTTTTGGATCGCATGTTGGTCAGTAGTTGTCAAGTGTAGTATAGTATACTAATTATACAGAGGGCTATTTTCCGAGACCAAAATAAAATCAGTTCAAAAATCTCGATATACCTACCTATGGCAGTTGAAAGTTGAGCTGTCGTAAACTATCACCGTATAACAGACAAACATACACACAACCTCAAACCCCAAACGCATATACCGCCTCCGTTCCGTTCCGTCCGTCGTGGGTAAAAAGCAGCTTCCTGCTGAAGCTGAAGTGACACAATATTTATTCAGTGGTACTAAGTATACATGTTTATTTTAGCTAGTGCTCAGGATGGCCCAGGGGGCCAGGGGGGACAAGCTAATCTTAAAGAGAATGAGAAAAATATGAATTGTAAGTACCTACAGTCAAGAGTAGGGCTGCCATCTCTAAAACCTGCCGTCCAGGACTGGAAGCGTAAAAACCCCGGACTTTGGAGCATTGACCCCGGGCATTAGATTTTTTTAAATATTAACTTTTAGCTTGGTTAAAAAATACATTTTACTTAAAATGCAATTTTAGACCTTTTTTCACACAATTTTGACGAGGGCCAGGGTCCATGTTTAATAGTTTTGCAACCGTAATGGGCCAAAATAAATGCCCAAACAGCCAGGGGCGGCCCGTAAAAAAATCGATTTTTAGTCAGTTTCATTCACTAACCTTGTAATCTTGTGTTTATAATAAAAAAATGGCCTGCAATTTTTTGCGGGGTGCGCGGTGCCTGTTCATAGTGAAAAAATGGGCCGCGCAGCGCGATTTTATTTGCGGGGTGCGCGGTGCTTGTTTATAGCAAAAAAAATGGACTGCGCAGCGAGATTTTTGCGGGGTGCGCGATGTTTGTTTATAGTAAAAAAAATGGGCCGCGCAGCGCGATTTTTTGCGGGGTGCGCGGTGCCTGTTTATAGTAAGGAAATGGGCCGCACAGCGCGAATTTTTGAGGGCCGCGCGGTGCTTGATTATGTTAAAAAAATGGGCCGCGCAGCGCCATTTTTTGCGGGGTGCGCGGTGCGCCACGCGTAGTGAAGTGAGGCGCTCGACAGCCAGTTTGCTGATTGAATACAGTACTTTTTTGCGGAGTTTGATTCAAAACCCGGACTTTAATTTTAGTCCGGGTTTTACCCGGACTACAATCAGAACCCCGCCCGGACGCTCCCCGGACGCCCTCCAAACTAGGACAAATCCGGGGAAACCCGGACGGATGGCAGCCCTAGTCAAGAGCACCTAGTGAATTTATTCAAGCGAGATTTTTTAGCGAGAGAGAGTGGCACTAACGCATCAGATATAGGTACTAAATAGAATAGAATATCTAATAGTACAATTGTTTTTACGGAGGCGGAGAGGAGGGCCAACTACAAAAGGGTATGGGCAGAAATATATGGACTCTGGTCCTAGACCCAATAGATATAAATAGTATATCGTTCGAAAGGTATATACCTTTCGAACGATATACTATTTATATCTAGAGCTCATAGAGCAGAATAGGTATGGCGCTTGTCATGAAATGTTGTCCTGATATTCTATGGACCCACCGCCGTTAAGCGATTTTCATTGCTGACTGTACTATTCGAGATACTGAAAACACATCTTTATAAGCCGATATCTCGAATCGGACAACAAATCTAATAGGCATGTTGATTTTTATTTTAATTTTATGTTACATAAATTACCCCTAAAAAAAGTAACATTTGTATAAGAATTATTTCGCTAGCATGAAAACTGCCTGAGATATTACAGTTTGAAATGCACAAAATTGGACGCACCCGAAAACGCTCCACACTAACGGCTACCAAGTTATGACGTCACGCCTTCCTACGTTGTATGCAACGCGTAGGAAATTTGTTCGGCAGCTATATTAAATATTGTGTTTATCAAAATGGTTTCTTTGACAAATTTGCTATACATTTTAGAGACTAACTAAATGTATTATTTATTTTAACAAATTTTATACCACCCAACTCTGAAGAGTAATAAAACAAATAATACGCAATAGGCTCAGACCAAATAAAAAAGGGAAGACGGAGTCTTCCAAGTAATGCACTGAAGCCAGTTTTTTTATGCATTAGTGTGTGAGCCGGTGTTGCCATAGTAATTCATATTACCCCAATGTTATAAGAATAACGCGTTATGAAATAATAACGTTATATCACATATTAGAATCAAAACGCTATATCACGCGATATAAATCAGTCATGCTAGGCTGGATTCAAGAGATCATTATACGGCCCCAAGAGGGGTATTACAAGCTCTTAAAACTTGTCAGTTTTCTGAATGGCTATCAATGCGTCTCTTTTATTACTGATAAAAGAGACGCAGACGATGATAGCCATTCAGCCATTCTGACTCGAGGTTTGGACTTGTGAGGCGACGGCTACACGCCTGGTACTACTGTGATCCATCAGTATTAAATCAGGGCCTATTTCATAAAAGATAAGTTTAGAATTATTACAGATTAGAATTATGTTTCTTATTAATTATAAAACATAATTTTACCCCAATAAACTACTACTATGGTAAATTACTGTACTTTTTCATTCTTTTATGAAATAGACGCCTGATAAAATAATACTGATGGATCACAGTATTCACTACGCGTGTAGCCGTCATTCACCTAATGATAGATAGATAAGGTGAGCTTCTCAAAGCCCTGCATGCAGGGCTGTGAGTAGCCCGCTTTAAAAGTAGTGGCGGAAGTAGCAAGGAAATAGGAAAAATGTAAAAAATAAAACTATAGAATAACTAAAGTTTCGTGTATTTAAAGCGAGATGTTTGTCCTGACATGTTAGGCTTTTTGTGTCAGCATTCCGGCCGGACATAGAAAATGTCAGGCTCTTTTGGCTTATTCACATTATAGAAAACAAATCTTATAAATTAGCTTTAATATAATTATTTTTCTTTTTTGTACCTAACAATCATGTTGGAAAATATCAGAAACAATATTACATTATATTAGGTATTCATTTATGTAATTGCTACTGCTCCATCCATACTAAATTTGTTGGTAACATTTGTGTATAGTCTGTGGCACCTATTTTGTCGTTATAAATAAAAAAAAAAGTTAGTTGATTTCGTACAGCATTCAAGTGGTTTTATTATAGGTTATGGGCTATCGTTTCGCTAATATTTCGCAGTATTTAGTAGTTTATAACGAGAATTTTGTATATTTGCAAATGTTATAAACAGTTTACTAAGCGTGATAACCTGCTACGTGACAAATCGAACAGTAATTTGTGAACTTTCTTGCATAGTGACTGACCGGTGTGTGGCGTACTGAAAAATGGCGTCAAATTACATCGTTAATGTGCCGAAATTACGTGGACGAGAAAATTACAGTGAATGGTGTTTCGCAGCCGAGAACTTTTTAGTCTTGGAAGGCATGAAACATTGTGTTTTTCCAGTGACAGAAAAAAAAGTAGATGAGGCAGATGACGAAAAAACAAGAGCAAAGTTAGTAATGACTATTGACCCGACCTTATACGTCCATATAAAGACAGTAAAATCATCGAAAGAACTGTGGGAAAAACTGAAACAATTATTCGATGACAGTGGTTTTTCGCGACGAATTAGTTTACTACGGAATTTAATTTCTATACGCCTTGAAAGCTGCAGTTCGATGACATCATACGTTACTCAAATAATTGATACATCGCAGAAATTAAGTGGCACAGGCTTTGAAATAAATGATCAGTGGACAGGATCATTGCTATTGGCGGGTTTGCCGGACAGATTTGCGCCTATGATTATGGCCATTGAACACTCGGGTATTCCAATAACGGCCGATTCCATCAAAACGAAATTGCTGGATATGTCGTCACCGGAACACGAAGAAAGTGAAGTTAATGGTGCGTTCGCAACTCGTAACAAGTTCAATAAAAAGAAAAACACGAGTTTGTCTATGGCAAAACATAGTGGCAATGTTGGCAGCATTGATTCATCTGTCAAATCAAATAAAATGGTGAAGTGTTACACATGTAAACAAACCGGCCATTACCGTAATCAATGCCCGTTAAATGAAAATTCCTCGTCTAATTCGAAGAAAAACATCAAGATGCAGACGAATGCTTTTAGTGCAGTGTTTTTGAGTGGGAATTTCAATAAACACGAGTGGTACATCGACTCGGGCGCAAGCGTCCATCTCACAGCAAATGAAAGTTGTATTATGAATGCTAAATACGATCAACACAAGGAAATTATTGTGGCAAACAATGAAAAAGTGCCAGTTTTATGTTCAGGTAATGCGAGAATTACCACAAAAACCGACGAATGCGAATATGATATCGTGGTTGAATCAGAATCAGAATCAGAATCAGAATCAGAATCAGAATCATTTATTTGCTGAGAATGTAGGTACATACATATTGCTGTTAAAGAATTTTCGGTCCAGTACATTCTGCCAAAAATTAGCATGCAAATATTTAAATTAAAGTTCAGGTAAACTAAGTATTCAATTTCATATTATCTTGATCGTTCACAATAAAATAGTTCAAATTCAATTCAAAAATTCAATCATTTAAAACAAATATTCATAAACTAAGAAATGTCAATTACAAATAATAATAATAAATCGTATAATGTCAAAATTTATCAGTTAGAAAATCTGTAATGGAATAATAACATTTTTCTAATAATATAGATGTCAATTTCTTTTTAAATTTATAATTAGTCAATTCCTTAATTTCGTCAGGTATTTTGTTATATATAGCCGGTCCCATTCCCATCACACTTTTCCTAAGCAATGCTGTATGAAATCTTCCCAAATTTAACATGTTTCGGTACTGTGAACGCACTTGAATCGACCTTTTTCGTGTTTGGGAAACTTTTGTATATAGGTGCTGGTTAGACTTAACAAAAAGAGCAATTTCTAAAATATATAATGATGGCAATGTCAAGAGTTTTAAGGACTTAAACACAGGCATGCAACTGTCAGTCATTTTTAGCCCCGTCATGGACCTAATGCAACGTTTCTGGGCTTTGAAAATCATCTCCCTGTCGCTGCAATTACCCCAGAAAATTAAGCCATACCTTAAAATGGAAGCAACGAGACCATGATATGCCATTATTAATGTTCCAGTGTTAACTTTCTTTGATAAGTAATATAATATATAAGCAGCCTTACTTAGTTTCTTACATACTTCATCTGCATGAGGTTTCCATGTAAGCTGACTGTCAATTAATATGCCCAAAAATCTTGTGGTGTTAACTTCCTCTAATGCATTACCTTGATAGTTAACATTAAAGTTTGATTGGCGTAGTCTTTGATAGAAATGCACTAGTTTTGTCTTTTGAAAATTTATAATTAAGTCATTATTTTTAAGCCAGTCAATTATGTCTTTCAAAGCGTCATTAATATTATTTTCATATAGATCATAGTCAATACATTTTATTACAGCTGTGCTATCATCAGCAAATAAGATCATTTGTTGTTGGACGTTCCTTGGTAAATCATTAATGTAAATCAGAAACAACAATGGACCCAGCACACTGCCTTGTGGAACACCACATTGTACCTCCCTTGCAGATGACAAATATGTTTCTTCCATCTTTGTTTTTTTATTTATTCTACTAATTTCTACAAATTGTTTACGACCAGTAAGATATGACTCCAATAGTTTAAGAATGTTGCCACGTATGCCATATGCGAAAAGCTTTTCTAATAATATTTTATGATTAACTCGATCAAAAGCTTTCGTCATGTCAGTAAATATAGCACAGACCGGTAATGTCTTATCCATATTTAACATTATAGCATTAAGTAAGTCATAAATTGCCATGTTTATAGTCAGTTTTTTTCTAAATCCCTTTTGTTCGTCACATAATATATTAAATTTAGTCAAGAAAGAATAGATAGCAATATTTATAAATTTTTCGAACAATTTTGAAAATATAGATGTCAATGCTATTGGTCTAAAGTTAGTCATGTCTAGTTTATTTCCTTTCTTAAAAAGTGGTTTAACTATTAGCGGTTTTAAACCATCAGGAAAAATTCCTTCACTGATACATAAGTTTACTATGTGACACAAATGAGACGCTATAATTTCAACAACAAACTTTACTACCCTAATTGAAATACCATCATAGCCAACACTTTTCTTATTTTTTAATGATTTAACACATTTTACGATGCATTGGGGCGTGACGGGTGCCATATACATAGAATGACAGTTACTGTTGAGATTTTTTTGTAAACTATTTTTAGTTGTGTTTATTTTAGTAACAAAATGTTCATTAAATGCATCTGCAATTTTCGCAGGGTCTGTGAGGATTTTATCGTTTTTTTGTATTTCTAAAATAGGCTCTTTTAGATTTGGTGCACGCTTTATAACTTGCCAAGCTGCTTTCGACTTATTCTGAGACTTTGCAATGAAGTGGTTGTTTTGTGCTTTTTGAGTGAGATTGACAATTTTTTTGAACCTCTGAGAATATGATTTAAGTATTTGTTTATTCTTCGTTGTTCGTGAATACCGATATTTCCAAAGCAGTTGTCTTTGTTTCCTACTACACGCCTTTATACCTCGTGAGATCCACTTCACATTTTTATTAGGCCTAACGGTAACGTATTTAAAAGGAAAACACAAATCATACAGTAATCGAAAATGTTCCAAAAAGCTATTGTACGCTATGTTGGGATCCTCCGCACTGTAAACATCTGCAAAGGAAAGACTGTGCAAATGTTTCTTAAACATGGTAAGATTTTCAATGGACAGGTCACGTCTTTTTGTACGCCAATAACTTAATTTGCAAGTTTTTTTAACACTTATCTCTATCACTTGCGCTGAATGGTCAGATAAAGCAAACTCTATAACTTCTTTTTTACCATTGCAATTTAAGTTATGTGCAAAGTTATCAAGACAGGTGCCGCTTCTAGGCCTGGTTGGTTCTCTTATTTGTAATTTAAGGTTAAAACTCGAGAGGAAGTATTCAAAGTCTTTTGTCATGTTATTTCCTTTCAATATGTCTATGTTAAAGTCCCCACAAACAATTACCTTTTTAGAGGTATTTGTGCAGATTTTTTTCAATAACAAATCTAATTTTTCGTAAAAAATACCTAAGTTTCCCAATACCGGAGGTCTGTACACACATACAATTGTAATATTGTGGTCTATTAATTCTATGGCACAGCATTCAAAGACTCCTGCAATTGATTGACAAGCAATTTCATTTAGTTCTTTGTGTTTAAGTCCATTTCTAATCAAAATACAAGTGCCCCCTCTCTTTTCTTTAGGTCTAGAGTAACAAGCTACTAGTCGAAAGTTTGGTATGTGTACTTGCTCCTCAAAGCCAGACATTATAAAGTGTTCGGTTATACATATTATGTCTATGTTAACATTTCTCTCACTAAGTTCTTGCAAAGAAACTGTGAGTAGGTCTGACTTACTCAAAAGACTGGCTATATTTTGATGTAAAATTGAAATTTTGTTATAATAGAAAAAAATCAGAATTAGTCTTCGTCAAATCTATATCATTAGTATTATCAGTCAAATCTATATCACTAGTATTATAAGTCAATAATTCATCAATACAGTATTTTAAACGGTCAAATATGTTATGCAAGCCATGGTTATTCAACCTACCACTATAAGAAGACATATATTGTGTTCCAAGTTTGACAACGAATTTGCTCTCTGTCAGCCAACTAATAAACAAAGGAAATAAAGTCTCGTTTACTACAAATGGCTGTAAGGTTTACAACCGGGACAACGATCTTGTGGCTACAGCATCGTTAGTCAATGGAGTCTACAAAGTGAATCTGTCCAGTCAAGCGAGTCTCGTCGCATCAGCAGTGTCGGCGGTAACATGGCATCGCAGATTGGGCCATGTCAACCAGGACTACTTAAAACACATGAACAATGCAGTACTTGGTATGTCAATTGGCAATAAGATTGAAAATATAAGCAAGTCCTCGTGTATTACGTGCTGCGAAGGTAAACAAAGTCGGTTACCATTCCAAAGTACCGGCCAGAGAAACAGTGGTTTACTAGAGATATTGCACACAGACATCTGCGGACCCATGGAACATACTTCTATTGGCGGCTCCAGGTATTTTCTATTGTTTATCGATGACCATAGTCGCATGACTTTTGTTTATTTTTTAAAAAACAAAAATGAAGCCCTGAAGTACTTTAAACAGTTTAAGGCTGAAGTAGAAAATCAAACAAAGAATAAAGTCAAGATACTAAGAAGCGACAACGGTCTAGAATACTGTAACAAAGAATTTGACATGTTTTTAAACAAAGCTGGAATACTTCATCAGAAGACGAACCCATACACGCCAGAACAGAATGGATTATCAGAACGTTTTAATCGCACAATCGTAGAGAAAGCTAGGTGCATGCTTTTTGATGCGAATTTGGGAAAAGAGTTCTGGGCAGAAGCCACCAGTACAGCAGTGTACTTGCAGAATCGTACTGTGGCAGCATCCTTGGGTTACAAAACTCCATATGAGATATGGAATGGCACCAAGCCGGATATCAGTCACATCAGGATCTTCGGTAGTTTAGTGATGGTGCACATAGCTAAAGAAAAAAGGAAGAAATGGGACAAAAAGTCAGAAAAGTGCATTCTTATTGGATATCCAGAAAATATAAAAGGATATAGACTTTTTAACCCCGAAACCAAAAAAGTGTTAACCAGCAGAGACGTCGTGATAACTGAGCCGGAATCAAAATCTGAATGTCAAATTGAAGTACAAGGTCAGAGTTTTGATTCAGTGGCGGATGGCTCACAGGGCTCAGATCCAATCAATGTCGAGGAATCCAACCAGGAGACCAGTGTAGAGACGCCCAGTCAAGATAACACAGAGTTCCTAGATAGTACACTAGAAGGAAGTGATGAATCATATCTTCCTAGTAGTGACTATGAAGATGCAGAGACTAAGCTGGAGAATGTCACATATCACACTCCCAGACTTACGCGAGAGAGGAAGAAGCCAGAGCGATTTGGGTTTTCTAACCTCTGTATGAATGAAGAAACCTATGATGATGCAGCTGGTTTATCTCTGAGTGAAGCATTGCAAGGTCCTGAAAAGGAGCAATGGAAGGAAGCTATGCGGGAAGAATTACAGTGCTTCAAAGACAATGATGCGTGGGAGTTGTGCGAAGCTCCAACAGACAGCAGAGCTGTACAGTGCAAGTGGGTGCTACGAAAGAAATATGATAATGAGAATAAAGTCCGTTTTCGTGCGCGATTAGTGGCGAAAGGTTTTTCGCAGGTTGAAGGTGTGGACTATACAGACACTTTTTCTCCCGTAGTGAGACACACCACGTTGAGATTATTATTTGCTCTTTCTGTTCAGTTAGGTCTTGATATAACGCATCTTGATGTGACCACAGCTTTCTTGAATGGCACTCTTGAAGAAACCATCTTCATGCAGATACCAGTAGGGTTTTCTGATTCGACTCATAGTGGTCAAGTTCTTAAGCTGAAGAAAGCCATATATGGCCTAAAGCAATCTTCAAGAGTGTGGTACAAGAAAGTGGATGAATGTTTGTTAAAAAATGGTTATTTTAAATCTAAATATGAACCATGTATGTATCTAAAAAGGATAAATAAGGAAATTGTCATAGTTACATTATATGTAGATGATTTTTTCATTTTTTCAAATAATCCGAAAGAAACACAGTTTTTGAAAGATATTTTGTCTAGTAATTTTAAAATCAAAGACTTAGGTGAATTAAAAAAATGTCTTGGTGTAAATGTCAGTATTGATAAATGTAAGAAATCTATATCTCTCAATCAAAAAGATTACATTGAGAAGATTTTACATAAATTTTGTATGAGTAATTGTAAAACTGTTTTAACTCCAATGGAGACTAAGTTACAGCCATCAAGTGACAGTTATGTTAGTAATTTTCCATATCAACAGGTTATAGGTTGCCTTATGTATCTGGCAGTGCTCACCAGGCCTGATATTACATTTGCAGTAGGTTTCTTGAGTCAATTCAACAATTCTTATACTAAAGAACATTGTACATATGTTAAGAGAATTCTGAAATATTTAAAAAAGACTAAAGACTTCGGCTTAGTGTATTCTCATGATGGAAATTCATTGTTAGAAGGTTATGTTGATTCTGATTGGGGTGGCAACATCATTGATAGGAGATCGTATACTGGCTATTGTTTTACCCTTTCAGGCTGCATAATTTCTTGGGAATCTAAAAAACAGCAGACTGTTGCATTATCTAGTAGTGAAGCCGAATATATGGCTATGACTGAGGCTTGTAAAGAAGCCATTTATTTAAGGAATTTACAATTTGAGATAACAAAAACAATGTATAGTATTGATCTCTATAATGATAATCAAAGTGCTCAGAAGTTAGCGTTTAATCCTGTATTTCATAAACGGACCAAACACATAGACATAAGATATCATTTTTGTAGAGATTGCGTATGTAGAAAGATTGTAAATTTAAAATACATGTCAACAGCTGAAATGCCTGCTGATCTGCTAACAAAAGCTTTGTGCTCAATAAAACATCATAAGTTTTTAAATAAATTAGGAATTCAGATTGTTTAACCGTGTTGTTAATATTGTTTAGATATAGTGGCGGTGTTGGAAAATATCAGAAACAATATTACATTATATTAGGTATTCATTTATGTAATTGCTACTGCTCCATCCATACTAAATTTGTTGGTAACATTTGTGTATAGTCTGTGGCACCTATTTTGTCGTTATAAATAAAAAAAAAAGTTAGTTGATTTCGTACAGCATTCAAGTGGTTTTATTATAAATCAACTAGAACATTTTCAGTAAAACAATCAACAAATTTTGTAATAAATAATCAATTTTAAACTAATTAACATTTAAAATTATAAATAATCAACTGAACAACTAAAGCTTAAAATACGAAAACTAAAACTTTATTTTTGTCTAAGTACTTGAAATTTTAATTTGACACGTCATTATAAAAGAAAACAGCAATAAAATACTTATTTATTAAAAAAATGTGTTGTCGTGATTACGTCGCTCCGTGTGGTTGCTTTAGCAAAATGTCAAGACTTTTTAGTAAAAATCCGGATTTTTGTCAGCATTTTTAGATACACGAGGGAAGTCCAAAATTCAATAAAAAGGATAGCCGTAGTCGCATGCCACTTTGTCCTAGACGCACGACACGAACAAGCTGGGGCCTATTACATAACAAATTACAATCTTCTATTATTAGTGATTTTCTATAGAAAAATACTAATAATATCACCTTGTATTTTGTTATGCAATAGGCCCCTGGAGGTCATTTACATTTAACATTTACAAAAATGTACTATTTCACACACACGGTCATCTGAAGTACTAGCTAGGCGAAGCCTGTACTATGGGTAACAGAGGCTAATAATTTTAGTTTAGTTTTATGTTGATAGATGGCGCTATTCAATTAGGGAGGTTTTTTTTTTTAATTTTACTCCCAGGGGCCCTACCGCCTAACTCAAAGCGATAGCCAAAGCGACAGCTATGCTCTATCCGTCCTTGTCATATCATAACACGATGACAAGGACGGAGAGTGCACTGACGTCATAAACCAAAGCCAGAGTCAAAGCGATGGAGTTAGGCGGTAGACGCGCTAAGAGGAGTAGATTGCCAAACAAAAATAAGAAGAAGAAGATTAACTGTCAAATTGACAAAATCCTTTGCTTTTTTCTTAAAAAGTTACGTACTTAGTTGAACAACGACATCTAGCCGTCTTTTAGGTACTACTTTTGTTTTTTAAACTGCCTTTTGAAAACCGCTTATTATGTTTTATCATTATTAAGAAATAATTCTACCCTAATAACTAAAAATTTATTAAATAAATAAAAAATAAAATAAAAAAAGAATGAAAAAGTACAAGTGGTAATATACCATTGTAGTAGTTTATTGGGGTAGAATTATGTTTTATCATTATTAAGAAATCATTCTACCCTAATAAGAACAATGGTAAATTGTTGTAGTAAATTTACTATTTTTTATGAAATAGGCCCCTGATTAAATACTGATGGATCACAGTATTTACCACGCGTGTAGCCGTCGCCTAACCCTGATCGCATATACCGCCTCCGTTCCGTTCCGTCCGTGTCGTGGGTAAAAACGTCCAGAAACAGAAATAATTAACGCGCTATTTTTAACAAGAAACAAATAACGTTATGTTACGTTCCATGTTACCCAATAATAGGTTTAAACTATAACGTCTGGCATGGCAACACTTGTTGAGGTTTTGTGTTTCAAGTAATACCTTAATGTTTATTTAGAAATTAGTAAAAATAATAGTTTCGAATTTTACTTCCGTGTGAAATGTGATTCCATCCTGCTTTTTATGTGTTGAAGATTGACTTTTACACCCTTTCACTACACAATTCGGCATTTTCGTTGGTGAAATTATATTTTATTAGTACGTCCTTGGTACGTCCGCTTCGCACGGTGGCTGTTAAGAAAAGGCATAGTTTCGTTACATGTGTGTGCGTGCAACTGTGTATGTACATGCCAAGGCATAGTTTTATCGGCTTCACTGCTTCGTTCTATGAAGACTCCGTCTTCCCTTTTTTATTTGGTCTGAGGCAATAGGTATATAAAACCAAGAGGTATACAAGCTACTCCAAAAGTTTGATATGTTTACGATTTTTATTACCATTTCGTTATTTTATTCATAAGTGAACATCCCTATTGTAACCCCATAACAACTTATTTCCTCTTGAAAAGACATCCTATCTATCGATGTACGATTCAAGTCTATTGGCTATAAGGACCAAAGTGCCCGAACCCCTTTGCGATCAACTTTAAAAAAAAATTGCATGCCATAATTGCTAAGTGTAAAGGGGGTTAAACCCTTAGAGTAAGACGGGCTTCTACAGAAAGAGAAGCCATACGTAGGGCTGCCATCCGTCCGGGTTTCCCCGGATTTGTCCTAGTTTGGAGGGCGTCCGGGGAGCGTCCGGGCGGGGTTTTGATTGTAGTCCGGGGAAAACCCGGACTATAATTAAAGTCCGGGTTATGGATCAAACTCCGCTCAAAAAAGTACCTACTATATTCATTCAGCGCACGTGCTACCGGGCGCCTCACTTCACTACGCACCCCGCAAAAAATCGCGCTGCGCGGCCTATTCTTTTTTTACTATAAACAAGCACCGCGCATCCCGCAAAATATCGCGCTTCGCGGCCCTTTTTTGTTTTACTATAAACAAGCACCGCGCATCCCACAAATAATCGCGCTGCGCGGCCCATTTTTCCTTTTTACTATAAGCAAGCACAGCGCACCCCGCACAATATCGCACTGCGTGGCCCATTTTTTTGCTGTAAACAAGCATCGCGCAACCTGTAAAATATCGCGCTGCGCGGCTCATTTTTTTTGCTGTACACAAGCACCGCGCACCCCGCGAATATCACGCTGCGCGGCCTATTTTTCTCTTTTGCTATAAACAAGCATCGCGCAATACCCGTAAAAAATTGCGCTGCGCGGCCCATTTTTCTCTTTTATAATATACAAGCACCGCGCACCCCGCAAAAAATCGCGCTGCGCGGCCCATTTTTTTAACTATAGACAAGTACCGCGCACCCCGCAAAAAATTTGCTGGCTGCCCCTGGCTGTTTAGGAATTTATTTTGGCCCGCTACGGTTTCAAAACTACTAAACCTGGACCCTCCACAAAATTGTGTTGGACACCCCGGCTCTACATCATAACTAGCAAAACACACTATTTTATGCGAAAAAAGGCTTAAAATTCAATTTGTTTTTCAGTCAAGTATTCGGAAAAAAAAAATGTTTCTCTAGCCAATAGTGAATATAAAAAAATGAAATGTCCGGGGTCGAGGCTCCAAAGTCCGGGGTTTTTAAGCTTCCGGTCCTGGGCGACAGGTTTAAGAGATGGCAGCCCTAGCCATACGAAGCGTTTCCCCTCTGCCGAAGTACAAGCCCAAATGGGCATACGCGTTAGTAAAACCAGTTGCGCCCGGATTTCTTTCTAGACCGAGTCCAGTCGCGCATGTGAACGCTGCTCTGTTTAAAATGTCGAATTGATGAGTTTTTTGCTGTTAAAAGAGATCTTGAACATCAAGTATACAAAAAGACGGTTTTACATTTCACATAAAAGTAATTTTTTATCGTATTAATGCTATTTGTTTACATTTAAACATTAAATTCGTATATTTTATTCTTGATTAGTTGTCAAATTTGTTCAGTGACATCGGGTCTGCTAGTCCATGGCTCGTCCGTACAAATTTCAGATCTGTCGCTAGATAAATCCGAGTTCTCGCCGATGGGCAACTTAGTGATGTTACCGTTAAATAATGTTTGTCGATAAAGTGTTGGTCAATCTGGCCCTGATTCTGCGCCAAATTCATTTGCGAGATTTTTGCATGATTTGCTCTGCACTGATGTGAGCGCGACAGATATCGCGAAATAAATGTCGAAATTGTAGATTATACAACAAGTGAATAAAAAGGGAATTTAGTTCGAGGGACTAACGGCCGTCTCTCGAGCAAGATAATTAGGCGCATGATAGCTGCATGACAGCTAAGTTCATGACACCGTTTTAATTTGGTCGAGTTGTAGTTAGGAAAGACTTATGCGATTCTTATCCAAGCTGAATACTGACCGTAAGTAGTACTGTTAAATAAACCATATTCAAATTAAAGCAAATAACACTGCTAAGAGCTGAATAGTAGCCGAAGATTCAGCCGATTATTCACTCTTATGGTTGAATTAAACGCACTTTTTAGAGTGGCGATGGTAAAAAAGCAATTATTCAATGATGTAACTGTGATCAACGTTAAGACGGGCAACGATCACCGATTGTTGTAAATTCAAATTGTTGGGTGTGCAGATGGCAGTACTGACACGGAGCGATGTTCAGTATCAGCAGCCTGAGCCCAACGTCCCTGGGTACACATTAGTCCCAACCCAATCACCTACACTCTCGAGCTTTTTGTATAAAGCTCGAGCGTATAAAAATGACCTCTTTGTTGTTATTCACCCCATCGTAAAATGATTGAGTTTGTAACCTTTATTCCTTTTTCCGTATCGATATTGCTGCATCGACAGTTGAGCCCAGCCCTTTATGTCAAAAACGTGTCATATTTTGATGTGTGACTCATCCGTACACAAATTTTTGCTGTTTTGTTTTATTTTTTATGTGTGAGTGTCGTCATTACAGTGTAGTGTGTATGTGGGTATGCGGAACTGCACTTGTGTGCATTTCCCCCCCCCGCAAAAAATGCCAGAATAATTTGAATAGAGTAATATCGCTAAGGCTTCTCCCTTCGTGACAAACGAAGCCTTTTGTTGCTCGAAGGGTTAAACCTATAAAAAATTCTGCGGTTTAAAGGACATCAGGCACATGAGACCCAAAAGTGTATAAACATAATTCTGTTATCTATAAACACTTTATGTTACTAGAATCATAAAACAGCAGCAACATTATTTTTTAACTCCTTCATTTAGCTTTAATTAATTATTGAAAACAAAGCATATCAATGAAACGGACATCTTTGTCAGCGATTTCACAAGTCTCCCCTGAGTATATTTGTTCTGTGGCACAAGAGACAATGTCTGCCTGCTGTCTGTCAACTGTCAAAAGTGTTTTGTTCACAGATTATCCGTTTGATTTGGTTCCGACTCGTACATTGTGGTGCTAATCTGTATCACTAATGTTACGTGCACACTACCGTGATATGACAATAATTATGGCCATAATTTTCCTTATTACTATACGCATAAGGTTCATCAATGGTCATAATTGTTGGCATATCACGGTAGTGTGGCCCTAGCATAACGCAGCTAACGAAACGTGTTGTCGTGGTGGTGTTGCTATGTGTCGGGGTTACCAAAAAAAATACTTTCAAACATACATAAATCTACGTAAAAATCTGAATATTTTCTATGAATTACTAAATACATGCCTACATTTTGGAAAATACAGAAATGTTATACATTCTTTGGTTTTTTTCTATGGGACTCTGCCTGATGTCCTTTACGGCTCGGTTTTCATTAAACGCCATTTATGGAAAAAAATAACTATTATAATAATTATAAATAACTATGTTACTAATGCATAAAATATTCACCACTGTAATCTATATGTTATAGTCAAACCCCGAAGTCCAGGCGCTCCTAGGTTTGCCTAGTCAAACCTCAGGTTTGACAAGAAGGCTTAGTCAAAGTACAAAACTAAAGCGTATTTCGGGCTTTGACTAACGAATTTAAGGCCAAACCTAAGAGAGACCAACTTGGATAGTCAAACCCCGAATCTCAATACGATCAAATCGGGGTTTGACCAGTCAGACTTAAATTAGGGTCAGAATGTGTTATTTTGTATGTAAATATGTAATAATACATTATTTAGAGTGAAAATGTAACTAAATTAACAGTCTTCCTGTGAAACAAAAATTTCTGTTGTCTGTTAAAAAAAATAACCACGAAATTTAAGACGATCGCTCCTCAGCGCTTCGCGATCGTCTTAAATTTCTAACCTAAACGTGACCTACAGGAGTAAGGCAGCTTTGACTAAGATTAACCTAAATATGTATGAGAAACAGCATTAGTTAGAAATTTATCGCGATCGTCTTAAATTTCGTGGTTACTTTTTTTTAACAGACAACAGAAATCTTTATAAAGAATGTGTTTTTCATACTTTTAAATACAAAAAAAACATATTCTGTACCTAATTTAAGTCTGACTGGTCGAACCCCGATTCAATCAAATGGCGTTTCGGTGTTTGACTCTCCAAGTTAGTCTCTCCTAGGTTTGGCTATAATTGCGTTAGTCAAAGCCCGAAACACGCTATTAGTTTTGTACTTTGACTAAGCCTTCTCGTCAAACCTGAGGTTTGACTAGGCAAACCTAGGAGCGCCTGGACTTCGGGGTTTGACTATCCACTCGTTTGTCGCGCGGCCGGCGCGCAATTTCCTTGTTTGTCACGCAGTTTTGAGTTACCGCAGTGCACTTGTACAGCTGCGTTTTTATGACCCATTCCTGTTTGTATACCAACAAATAATGTTCTATTTCGTATAGCTAATGGATGAAGCTATAAGTATTGAAAAAAAAACGAGTACCAGTAATGGTAAAATAATTTATAAGAAATTCGTGAATTTTGCTAAAGAGAAAATTCACGACTTGTAATAGAAATTGATTTTTAATATTAAATTTAAATCGATAACAAGTGGTTTTTTTTACATAATTAAAAACTAGAATAATATCCCTTTCTGTACATGCCAATTTTTTATGATTTGGAAGCAATTCAACAGTCATAATAATGTTTGTATATCGCACTAATTTTTCCTGCGCGTCTAAATTCGCTGCTGAGTCTAAGCGCTGTTTCGTAGTATTTTATTCCAATTGGGGAAGGCTTGTGACAAAAATAAAATATATTTTAGAAAGATACAGCTTTCAACTTTCATATTTTGTAAAAAAATGAGACTCTTGAAGAAAAGTATATTTGTAAAAAATTATAACATTAAAGCGGCCCACTATAAATGATAAAATTGTGTTTTTGTAACAAGCGCTGATTTTTCTAGACTAGGATCAAGATACCTTGTACCAATTATATGTACAGAAAGAGCAAAACCTGTAGTTTCTAACAGTATACAATACATAGCAAAGATTCTTCCGAAATGTAAAATTTGAAGTGTAAAATTTCGAGCTAAATAATCCAATTCCGCACTGCCGCCGGGCCGTTCGCTGCCAAGATGGCCGCGCCGTCGAGTTTAGTTCAGGGTTGTCGCACACATTAAATAAAACTAGGTACGTACTTATTTTTTTATATATTTTTTTTAAATTGATTTTCACATTTTTTTTAAATAGTTCTCCTCTACTTCGTCCCCTGCCCCGTCCTCGCTCTCCTCGATTTCAATTGTACACAGCATAAAATATACAATGGATGTGGATTGTGGACTAAAAATTAATAACTAGACAACCAACACCAAGCACAATAACCAACACCAAAACCAAAAAACATTCACTAGGTAATATATAAAAACAACATAAACACAACCCAATATAAAAAAAATTATAAGCGTGTGAAGCAGCCCTGCCAAAATGCTAGTTTGTTTCAAGGTCCCACAGGACCTTGTTACCTTGATCTTGGATAATGGCGTAATAAAAACTCACTATTTTGCGTTGCATCAATCATCCTGTGTAAACAGATGAATGTTATATTTTGAAACCACTTTGAAACTGTTCACTAATAGTATTATTATCATATTTCGGATAATTCTTTAATAAACCAATAAAAATTTTAACATGATGTTGTCGTAAACAAAAACAATACATCGAGACATTTACCGGGCGACGGTTTTGTTATGATTTTGAACACTAGACATTAAATTTGTGACAAGATATTTATATGATCGAATAAAACACGATATGACGATTCTTTTAATATATGACACCAAACAGAAGTATTAATTAACAAAATACTTACGGCATATCAAATTAGAGCACTTCACACAGAAAAAACAAGTATGGCGTGTACTGACGTGAAACATTTCATAATTATTTTTTTCAACCAATCACAGGCCTTTTCTACTTTTTTTTGCTTATTAGTGTTGCCAAAATCATAATCTAAATCAGCCCAAGAGGTTTTGGTGTGGCCGCCTAAAAAAAACCTACCAAATAGGTAGAAATCGAACAGCGATCGACCCGGTCCTATAGCACCGCGCGACAAAGGACCGTCTTTTGCTTGCGGTACTACAGTACCGCGAAGCAATCGAGTGGCTATAACATATACATATTAATTATAATAAAGCTGTAGAAAAGTTGTGTCTGTACAATGGAAATATCTGGAATTCGAGCCAGCAATAATTTCAAAAAAGCAACTACTTTTCTTCATTTATACAGGTCTTTGATTAGGTCGCAGCTCGAATACGCAAGTTCTATCTGGAACCCTTACTATGACAAGTATAACTACCAGCTGGAGCGTGTGCAGCGTAAATATCTCAAAACCGTCAATTATAAATGCTTTCACTCTAGGTCTTCTTATTTTTCAGTCATGTCGCTCGAAGCCAGGAGGCTTTTCCTCGATCAGGGAGTACTCTATAATATTTGTAAGAGTAAATTTGATTGCAATGACCTCCTAAACCAAATCTATTTTCGTGTCCCTAGCCGATCTCGACGTATACGGGAAAGTCGTGCCTCCTGCTTGTTTTCGCCCAAATTATGTAAAACGAATGCCGGCAAACGTGCTCCACTCCATCGCTTAATGCAATCGTATAATCAATATTTCTTGGATATGGAGATCTATTCAAACTTTCACCAAGGACATTTAAAAAAGAAGTTAATCTTAAATTAGATCAAATTGAATTTAAAACAAATACCTGACTGTCTAACTTTAAATTTCATACCTACCTATCTGAATTGATAATCTTGCATTCTTGTATTATTTGTGTATTTTTTTGAGTAATATGCGTTATATTAAGCTTATGAAAATTAGAGGCTATGTTATATATAGTTAAGATGGGGATAACGGTGCTGGTGGTGCAATGAGTACTAGTTTATTTAAATGATAATTGTAATATGTATTGTACCGCTGTTTGTTGTCCTAAATAAAATAAAAATAAAATAAAATAAAATATTTTGAAAAAAAGTGGTTGGGGTGTTTAATAATAACCAGTAGAGCACATTTCTAACATTTTTGGATTTTTTTGTCTGTTTATTTGTCCATCTGCTTGTCTGTATGTTTGTGCGCTAATAACGTAATTTATATAAATAAACTCGAGAGCAGAAAAATCGCACCACAGGCCTATTGTCATACAAACGAGATAACTTCGAAGCTCTGGTTATCCGCCCAGGATTAAACGGGCTCTGATCTGATGATGGCAAATTAAAGAATAAATGGTGCAGGCCCATAATGCTAAGGAAACCTAACGGATTCGTTGAGTCGTTTATATAAGCGTTAAAATAAAAAAAATACAAGCTAAAATTACATCAAAAGTATGTAAAATGTAACACTAAAAACTCCATACAGGCTCTGGTGTAGACAACGCTTCTGATCCGTTGCGATTCTTTAGCGATCTGTACCCTTAGCACGAACAGCTATCGAGAAAAATGACGCGCGTAAAATTACTCGATAGAGAATTCTCTATGGAAAATTTAATTTCGCTATTCGGCGATAGATGGCGCTGTATTAATTTTTCATACAAAATTGCACTATCGAATGATTTTACGCGCGTTATTTTTTTCGATAGCTGTTCGTGCTAAGGGTACAGAGCCTCCTCCATTTATTCTTTAATTTGGCATCATCAGACTAATCCTGGGCGGAGAACCAGAGCTTACCTCGTTTGTATGAAAATAGGCCTATGGTGCGATTTTTCTTTTTATTAAAGTTTCTTTTTACCCGACTGTAAGAGGGTTATATTTTTTTATTAAAGTTTTTAATTAAAAAATAAATTATACAAAGTATTTTTAATTTAAATAAAACTAGGAAACCAGTTGTACAGCCCAATTATTTATTTTAAAGGTATTAATTAAGTGGGTGACTGGAAATAATTAAAGGTTAACTTAAATTATTATGTAGTCGCCCATTTTACGTATTTTTTGTAATCCACAGTTTGTCGCCCCAAAAATAAACCGCTGCCAGGTTTAGTATTTATTTAAGTATCCCACTAATAGTCGCCTTTAATTATTTCCAGTTACCCAATTAATTAATTCCCTTTTATAATTAATTACCTAATTTCGAAGACATTAAGGTTTATAATTAATTGCAGATTTTTGACACTTTTGTGTAACCTGCTGCTGACTGTACTATCGATAACACTTCCGCTTTACAGTACGAGGAAAATATCTTGAAATTTTTTCGTCGGAGTGGGGATAAGTTCGCGAATGTGCTCTTGTGAGCGACCCCCCTCCGCGCGCCGCTCGCGTACAGTGCGAGGCATGTATCTTGAAATTTTTTCGACCGAGTGGGGATAAGTTCGCGCATGTGCTCTTGTGAGCGACCAATAGCGCGCACCCCGCTCCCGCCGCCCGCGCCCCTCACCGCAACGCATACCCAAAATACGCGTTCCGCTTTGACGTATGATTCAGCTATAGAGTTATAGACAATATTTATGTTTCGTTACAGTCGGCCATCCTTCAAGAACGAGTCCCTTCGTTTTCGCATTTAATAATAAATAACAGTAAATCTATACCAATATGCTAAAGTATCGAGTAAAGTACCCATCTCTAAAAGCTATAATACATAGTGTTATTTTAAAAACAAATATTCCGACGAACTGAGAACCTTATCTTTTTTTTTTTTGAAGTCGGTTAAAAAGAAAATTAAAACAGCATAATGGCATATAACTCGTTGAAAACATTAAGTAGGTACACAAAATCCTTTTTATTTCAATTCTGATTATTGATACATCATCTTTATAATTGTTAAGTAATTTTCTAAAGTTCTTATGTAACCTATAGATTATTTTCATATCGGTAATCCAAAATTCCTAATTATTATTTTATTTTTATTTCTTGGAAAAACTTATGTACAGCTAAGTATTCTTATAATGCTTAATAACAATAGTTAGTCATTTTACATTAGTCACTCACTAATCAAGTTTTCACATGTAAGAAAGTATTATAACTAAGGTGTGTGTGATTGATTACCTATTCTACAATAGACTAGTCCATTCAATTTTAATTATGTTCAGGAGTGAGTAAGTAATTTATTATGGCAGTCCTTTTTACAAGTAAAACCGTTTGAAATTTGTCAACAATCACCAAAGTTTACAGAGATATTCACAATCAAAGTTTGAAGATAATGAATGAGTACCTACCTACTGCTAAAGCTCGCATTGCCGTGACGTCACAAGTCTCAGCCGCCGACACCAGAGTATAATGAGCGGTGTGACTCCACTCTGGGTTTGTAGCGTTCATTCCCGTGCTTAGGATTTGAGACTTTAAATTACTGTCACTTTGTAGGTTCTTATCGTTATAAATAAACTTTGTTCCAATTAAGTTACAAACAATTCTTTCCATTTATAAAACAAAGAAAGTTGGTGGATTAGTCTATCACGGACACAGTGGTCATCGTTCAATTACTACTTACTTAATTATAATAACTTAATGAGGCAACAATGTCAGTCAATTCAAGTTACGTACTTACTTATTCTATTAGTGTCTGTCTCAGAATGGAGTGAGGTTTTTAACAAAATTATCTATGAAGTTAACAAAATAAAAATAAATCAGAACATGTGAAAAAGGCGCTTACATACGAAGTGTTAATTTCTTTTCTTTCCTACCTACTTACTTAATCTATAGCCGGGTGGTGAGACTGGTGAGCGCTTCTTCCTTAACAACAACACCACCACAGCTGCGGTGCTTCGAGACTTCCGTGAGCTCCTGCCCTCTGTGACTCTAACACCCATCACTCACTTAACTATAACCGGGAGTGACGTGCTCTTCCTTCACAACGCCACGGCCACGGTTGCGGTGCTTCGAGACTTCCGTGAGCTCCTGCCCTCTGTGACTCGAACACCCCTCTATCACTTAACTATAACCGGGAGTGACGTGCTACTTCCTTCACAGCGCCACGGCCACGGTTGCGGTGCTCGAGACTTCCGTGAGCTCCAGCCCTCTGTGACTCGAACACCCATCTCTCACTTAACTATAACCGGGAGTGACGTGCTCTTCCTTCACAACGCCACGGCCTCGGTTGCGGTGCTCGAGACTTCCGTGAGCTCCTGCCCTCTGTGACTCGAACACCCATCTCTCACTTAACTATAACCGGGAGTGACGTGCTACTTCCTTCACAGCGCCACGGCCACGGTTGCGGTGCTCGAGACTTCCGTGAGCTCCTGCCCTCTGTGACTCGAACACCCCTCTATCACTTATCCTAGACTGCATCGAAGACTTCACCCTACAAGTAGTGCCACCCTCGCCTTCCAGTCTCACTTGCCCTAGACTGCATCGAGGACTTCACGCCACAAGTAGGGTCACCTTCGCCTTCCAGTCATTCACTTATCCTAGACTGCATCGAAAACTTCACCCTACAAGTAGTGCCACCCTCGCCTTCCAGTCTCACTTGCCCTAGACTGCATCGAGGACTTCACGCTACAAGTAGGGTCACTTTCGCATTCCAGTCATTCAATTATCCTAGACTGCATCGAAGACTTCACCCTTCAACTAGAGCCACCTTCGCCTTCCAGTTAGGTATTGATCATGTTACCATTTGTTCTGCAGCTGACCCCTCATCGTTAGTTATGGATTTTCAGTTACTTTGATATCACGACCGTGTCAACCATCCAGAACATCACAAAGCCATCATATTTATTAATGTAACTAATACAAAATCAAAGCAATCAATCTAGGAACTCTCTATATTGTAACAAATTACAGTAGTCATTCACTAATTATTTGTTATCGCTAACATCTTCATTCTCATAACTTATAATATCACTTTTATATCATTCTCCTATCAAGTAACAGTAGGTAGTGTGTTCATTAGTTGTCATTGCTATCGTCATCACTCATCATCATTCTCTTATTGAAAATATCACTTTTATCATTCTTGTAACAGAAGGTAGTGTAGGTATTCCATATAATAGTTGTTGTCGCTATCATCATCATATATATATATATATATATTTTTTGAAGAGCAAGCAGAGCGTTGTCAAAGCGTAACTATCATGGATATAATATTTTAATACCAGCCACAACAGTTTCGTATTTTGCGCATTTCCTAATTTAAACGAGTGTCCTACAATACTTACATACTCTTTGAAAGTATCGAGTGTTTTATGATTATTGCCTTTTAGGACCATATCCTAATCATTCATTAAATCGGATCCTGAATACTCTATATATCTCAACGTCTTCTAAGGGTGAAGATTATTTAAGAAAGTCTAGTATCAGCTAGGGTAGGTAGGGTACGGTTAGGATTTCATTATCAAACCCTACCAAGACTGTAATTAGTATAAAACTTTCTACCTATATATCATTACAATTAATCAGTTCTTACTTTTTTTTTGTGTATGGTATTTTTTTTAGAATAAATTACAAGAATAATGTAGTACAGTCAGTAGCAAGTCAGGATATACAAAACTGACAAAAATCTCCTGTTTATTTAGAACCTTAATGTCTTCGTATTTAAGTTCTAAATTGATCGAAACTGCCCAGCGTGCCTCCGACCGTACCTACATTTCAAAAACATTGTTCTATAGATATTATAGTATGAAACTGACTGAAGCTGCTGAAGCACTTCCAGTATTTTTTTCGTAATACAATCACTCAGCTCAGGAGCAAACCTGAAGTAAGTAATACTAATCCTGGTTACAACCCTTTAGCCACGGTAATTTAGCTTTAGCAACAGCACGTAGCATTACTGTATTTTCGACTAGGTATTCCTCAGTTTCTTTAATTTGTAATTCTTTTTAAACAACTAGAATGCAACTAGACGACTCATACAAGATGTAACAGTCGTCCCGTCTAAGTTGCTACGGGTGAGCCGATTTTTAGGGTTCCGTAGCCAAAATGGCAAAAAACGGAACCCTTATAGATTCGTCATGTCTGTCTGTCTGTCTGTCCGTCCGTATGTCACAGCCATTTTGTTTCTAATATTTTTCATTATTTATTCATCTTAAGATGTACCTAACAGTTTTAAAATATTAAATCTGTTTCTCGAAAGATTCCAGTCACAAGATACGTACTTTGGGGTTCAGTCTAAATTCCTCGTACCTAACCCACCTAGTTATTGTCACAAAGTACGTAGCAGTCGCAGTCAGACACATTGATATTATGATCTCATAGGGATTCTCGAGCAGTTTTGGTTGGACAGAGCTCAGTCGCGGCCATCACGGTACTAACGCGGATGATGAAAAAGACTCGAGTATTATTTTTTTTATTTATAATAAGTCTTATAAATTGATTCACACTTACTTTGTTTTTTTTTGTCAATAAAAGTTCTAGCTAACATGTTTCTGTCAATCACTTAACTGAGTAGGTACTATAATCTACATCGAAGTCGTACGGCCCCTTAAATCCCAAGCATACATTTTCTTGTGGTGAAACTATTTTTTTTCTAGGTGCGTGGCAGTACGGCATTACTATAACTACCTATTAATAAGTAACCTACCGCTGGTTTATTAAAATTGCCTCTAACCCAATCTGCGCATGTTTGAAGCCATGATATAGACTCACTGCTTACTTTACCAATAGTTTACATACCTAGATTCATGTTTTAAAAGTCACTTTCTTTTCTGAGAAAGAATTCTTTCGTGTTCGCTAAGCGTAAGTCTTTCGCGTCGCGTGCGCCTATTTTGCGTCGGGAGGGTATGCGGTCACTCACACCAGCCAGCCCAGATCAGCCAGCTGCTCCTCATGCTTCGATTACGGCCTCGGCCTAGTTGATGTCTGTCATACGCTGCAGCGTCACTTCGAGATCGTTGCTATCGTAATTGTAGATCTTGTATCCGCACATCGCAGTCGTACTCTATGTACGTTCCAGGCTCGATCGCTCTTTTTCACTCATTTTCTGTAACTTAAAAACAGTGTCTTAATTTTCCATTTCAATAAGAGGTATTTATAGTCGTTTCATTCTCACACACAAGGGGAAAACTATCACTATTGAATTTCTCTTATTGTCTGTATTTTAACACAATGTGTAGTTAAAAGTTCATACTGCACATACATACATAAATTAGATTCATAATAATAAGCTAAAATATAGAATGTAATATAAATTATTAATCACTTTTATAAACTTAACTATTTTATGGCTAGTGCAGTAGGTAATAAGCCATTCTAATTCTGTCCTACCAGCCACAATTTAACCAATATTTTAACATTGAGAATATTGATTGTTTGGCTTTACTTTAAAGGATTATAGCCTTAGCTATGTTTTATGCAAAATTTCACTGTTGTAAGACTTATAATAATCTAGTCATAATTCAGAGTTAACCAAATTCTGAGGTTAAATGTCCCACTAGTCACAATAGAACTGCATCACAATATAAGTCAATGTTTCACTTTGCTTGTTTCTGAAATTTCAGAAACCAATTCATTCCAAGAGATAATGGTAATAAATTTGTCTTTTTACATATTTTATACTAAGGTCTTTCTATAATAAAGATATGTAATTTCAATCTAATACCCTATAAGTAATGTGAACTTTGAGCTTATAATGTTCAAACATTGAGATGTGATGAACTCTGCCTCAGAAGTTAGGACCTCCGGAGCAGGATTACAATTAGGTAATAGAAACAATACATTGCACAGATTTTCTTGAAATATTTAAGATCAAAACATAAGACTCCATCTATAATGTGGTCACTGAACAACATTTATGTAGGTAACATAAAGTAAAAAAAAATGTCTCAGTTTAACACTCAAACACATAATATCACCAGGATTCGAACCCCAGATCCCTGAAACTTTAGGCAGAGCTTAACTATTCTAACGAAACAACAAAATAAAATGTTATTTATTCACATCATATTAGGTGTAAAAATTTCTCTAAATAATCATACTACTTAACCAAAGTCTTCAAAATCACTAAATATGAACTTATTGCAAGAAGTGTACTTACACTTGACTAAGATTTTTGTGTGACTTCAAATTCCAAAACATCCATTCCATTATCCATGTTGTACTTACATTATCAGCTGGTTTCTGTTTGTATCGACATAGACTCTGACACAGGACACGGCAATCTTAAAATAATTAATTGTGTTAAAACTCCAACTGGACTATACACTTTAATACATATATTTTTAGCAAATTGGAATATTCAATATACTATTATATTGATTATTTGAAATCATTATCCATTAATTCATCAATGCCTGAGCAGTCGCTGGCATCTGGACAGCAATAGAAAATCTAATGTCTTGTTTTCTGGGCGTTGACTAGTTAACATTTTAAAGTGAAAGTCTGTCTTCTTTAAACTTCAATCAGTCACTATGCAACTCTTGTATTGAATTTCTGTATTAAAATGATCAATCAAACATTTTTTTTTACCTTCTTCATAATTAATGTAGGTAAGTAATGCACATAAAGTTTTCTGGTAAACATATAATATCAGTGTATTTTGTCACTTATGAAACCTGTACTTACTGTTATAGGCATAAAAGATTTTTATCTTTCTCATTGTTTAACACCTAGATGATTTCAATTAATACTCACCAGGTTATCATATCCTTTAAATGTGTATGATGATGGTACTTACTAGAACTGTAATGTTACCAATCAACCATTTGGTACTTACTTGGCATTCTTTCACCGTATATCACTTACCCATGTAGGTGAGGCAAGCATGTATCATCAGCTCAAAAGAAAACTATAAATGAGGCAAAATTCATTATAAGATCATTGTAAATATGTGGGGAATTCATTCGTTTACCTCAGCAGTCTTGTCAATGGTCAGGTCAGCATATCACACGGTGTTACTACTATACTATTTAATATAATTTAGTCAGCATCAGCATTGGATGGGACACTTTATTTATAACATCTCTTGAAAACAGGTACCTATTCTTATACATTAGGTACAGATAGTAAATTCAAAGTTTTTGACAAGTATTTGACAAAATCATCATCTATACTGCTTGATAGGTTCCATTCCATTATTACTTGGACCCACAAAGAGCATAATTCTATTACCTATTTGTTTTTCCAGTCATCGCAAAGCATTCTAATTACCTGTCTGACCCATTCTACATTCTTAGACAAAACTCCATTTTCAAGTACTTACTTGATACATTGACCTTCACAATTTAGGTACTCGTTAATACGTTGACTGCCTAGCTAGTTAGTTGCAATCAGTTGCTATTTTAGTCGAGCTTATGGGCGGGTCTATCTATATAAACAATTTGTTTATAATGTGTTCCCACTTCGGAGATGTAACCTAGCTATAAGCTTCGTATCTCGGAAGGGATGTTTAATTAAAAACAACGGTTCAATCAACGTAATAACAAGAGTTGTATTTCACATAATTATGGTTCACAGTATTTCAACACATTACCTGTCTTTAGATAGTATTTTAAAGTAATTCCTTATTCAATAATAAAAGAGATCGTTCTTGTACAATAAGCTTCCTTGCAAAAATCTCCGCGCCACCTTGACATTAGCTGTCAACTGTCAAGTTGACAGTGACAGCTCACTTTGACGTATGATTCAGCTATAGAGTTATAGACAATATTTATGTTTCGTTACAATAGTATACTAATTATACAGAGGGCTATTTTCCGAGACCAAAATAAAATCAGTTCAAAAATCTCGATATACCTACCTATGGCAGTTGAAAGTTGAGCTGTCGTAAACTATCACCGTATAACAGACAAACATACACACAACCTCAAACCCCAAACGCATATACCGCCTCCGTTCCGTTCCGTCCGTCGTGGGTAAAAAGCAGCTTCCTGCTGAAGCTGAAGTGACACAATATTTATTCAGTGGTACTAAGTATACATGTTTATTTTAGCTAGTGCTCAGGATGGCCCAGGGGGCCAGGGGGGACAAGCTAATCTTAAAGAGAATGAGAAAAATATGAATTGTAAGTACCTACAGTCAAGAGTAGGGCTGCCATCTCTAAAACCTGCCGTCCAGGACTGGAAGCGTAAAAACCCCGGACTTTGGAGCATTGACCCCGGGCATTAGATTTTTTTAAATATTAACTTTTAGCTTGGTTAAAAAATACATTTTACTTAAAATGCAATTTTAGACCTTTTTTCACACAATTTTGACGAGGGCCAGGGTCCATGTTTAATAGTTTTGCAACCGTAATGGGCCAAAATAAATGCCCAAACAGCCAGGGGCGGCCCGTAAAAAAATCGATTTTTAGTCAGTTTCATTCACTAACCTTGTAATCTTGTGTTTATAATAAAAAAATGGCCTGCAATTTTTTGCGGGGTGCGCGGTGCCTGTTCATAGTGAAAAAATGGGCCGCGCAGCGCGATTTTATTTGCGGGGTGCGCGGTGCTTGTTTATAGCAAAAAAAATGGACTGCGCAGCGAGATTTTTGCGGGGTGCGCGATGTTTGTTTATAGTAAAAAAAATGGGCCGCGCAGCGCGATTTTTTGCGGGGTGCGCGGTGCCTGTTTATAGTAAGGAAATGGGCCGCACAGCGCGAATTTTTGAGGGCCGCGCGGTGCTTGATTATGTTAAAAAAATGGGCCGCGCAGCGCCATTTTTTGCGGGGTGCGCGGTGCGCCACGCGTAGTGAAGTGAGGCGCTCGACAGCCAGTTTGCTGATTGAATACAGTACTTTTTTGCGGAGTTTGATTCAAAACCCGGACTTTAATTTTAGTCCGGGTTTTACCCGGACTACAATCAGAACCCCGCCCGGACGCTCCCCGGACGCCCTCCAAACTAGGACAAATCCGGGGAAACCCGGACGGATGGCAGCCCTAGTCAAGAGCACCTAGTGAATTTATTCAAGCGAGATTTTTTAGCGAGAGAGAGTGGCACTAACGCATCAGATATAGGTACTAAATAGAATAGAATATCTAATAGTACAATTGTTTTTACGGAGGCGGAGAGGAGGGCCAACTACAAAAGGGTATGGGCAGAAATATATGGACTCTGGTCCTAGACCCAATAGATATAAATAGTATATCGTTCGAAAGGTATATACCTTTCGAACGATATACTATTTATATCTAGAGCTCATAGAGCAGAATAGGTATGGCGCTTGTCATGAAATGTTGTCCTGATATTCTATGGACCCACCGCCGTTAAGCGATTTTCATTGCTGACTGTACTATTCGAGATACTGAAAACACATCTTTATAAGCCGATATCTCGAATCGGACAACAAATCTAATAGGCATGTTGATTTTTATTTTAATTTTATGTTACATAAATTACCCCTAAAAAAAGTAACATTTGTATAAGAATTATTTCGCTAGCATGAAAACTGCCTGAGATATTACAGTTTGAAATGCACAAAATTGGACGCACCCGAAAACGCTCCACACTAACGGCTACCAAGTTATGACGTCACGCCTTCCTACGTTGTATGCAACGCGTAGGAAATTTGTTCGGCAGCTATATTAAATATTGTGTTTATCAAAATGGTTTCTTTGACAAATTTGCTATACATTTTAGAGACTAACTAAATGTATTATTTATTTTAACAAATTTTATACCACCCAACTCTGAAGAGTAATAAAACAAATAATACGCAATAGGCTCAGACCAAATAAAAAAGGGAAGACGGAGTCTTCCAAGTAATGCACTGAAGCCAGTTTTTTTATGCATTAGTGTGTGAGCCGGTGTTGCCATAGTAATTCATATTACCCCAATGTTATAAGAATAACGCGTTATGAAATAATAACGTTATATCACATATTAGAATCAAAACGCTATATCACGCGATATAAATCAGTCATGCTAGGCTGGATTCAAGAGATCATTATACGGCCCCAAGAGGGGTATTACAAGCTCTTAAAACTTGTCAGTTTTCTGAATGGCTATCAATGCGTCTCTTTTATTACTGATAAAAGAGACGCAGACGATGATAGCCATTCAGCCATTCTGACTCGAGGTTTGGACTTGTGAGGCGACGGCTACACGCCTGGTACTACTGTGATCCATCAGTATTAAATCAGGGCCTATTTCATAAAAGATAAGTTTAGAATTATTACAGATTAGAATTATGTTTCTTATTAATTATAAAACATAATTTTACCCCAATAAACTACTACTATGGTAAATTACTGTACTTTTTCATTCTTTTATGAAATAGACGCCTGATAAAATAATACTGATGGATCACAGTATTCACTACGCGTGTAGCCGTCATTCACCTAATGATAGATAGATAAGGTGAGCTTCTCAAAGCCCTGCATGCAGGGCTGTGAGTAGCCCGCTTTAAAAGTAGTGGCGGAAGTAGCAAGGAAATAGGAAAAATGTAAAAAATAAAACTATAGAATAACTAAAGTTTCGTGTATTTAAAGCGAGATGTTTGTCCTGACATGTTAGGCTTTTTGTGTCAGCATTCCGGCCGGACATAGAAAATGTCAGGCTCTTTTGGCTTATTCACATTATAGAAAACAAATCTTATAAATTAGCTTTAATATAATTATTTTTCTTTTTTGTACCTAACAATCATGTTGGAAAATATCAGAAACAATATTACATTATATTAGGTATTCATTTATGTAATTGCTACTGCTCCATCCATACTAAATTTGTTGGTAACATTTGTGTATAGTCTGTGGCACCTATTTTGTCGTTATAAATAAAAAAAAAAGTTAGTTGATTTCGTACAGCATTCAAGTGGTTTTATTATAGGTTATGGGCTATCGTTTCGCTAATATTTCGCAGTATTTAGTAGTTTATAACGAGAATTTTGTATATTTGCAAATGTTATAAACAGTTTACTAAGCGTGATAACCTGCTACGTGACAAATCGAACAGTAATTTGTGAACTTTCTTGCATAGTGACTGACCGGTGTGTGGCGTACTGAAAAATGGCGTCAAATTACATCGTTAATGTGCCGAAATTACGTGGACGAGAAAATTACAGTGAATGGTGTTTCGCAGCCGAGAACTTTTTAGTCTTGGAAGGCATGAAACATTGTGTTTTTCCAGTGACAGAAAAAAAAGTAGATGAGGCAGATGACGAAAAAACAAGAGCAAAGTTAGTAATGACTATTGACCCGACCTTATACGTCCATATAAAGACAGTAAAATCATCGAAAGAACTGTGGGAAAAACTGAAACAATTATTCGATGACAGTGGTTTTTCGCGACGAATTAGTTTACTACGGAATTTAATTTCTATACGCCTTGAAAGCTGCAGTTCGATGACATCATACGTTACTCAAATAATTGATACATCGCAGAAATTAAGTGGCACAGGCTTTGAAATAAATGATCAGTGGACAGGATCATTGCTATTGGCGGGTTTGCCGGACAGATTTGCGCCTATGATTATGGCCATTGAACACTCGGGTATTCCAATAACGGCCGATTCCATCAAAACGAAATTGCTGGATATGTCGTCACCGGAACACGAAGAAAGTGAAGTTAATGGTGCGTTCGCAACTCGTAACAAGTTCAATAAAAAGAAAAACACGAGTTTGTCTATGGCAAAACATAGTGGCAATGTTGGCAGCATTGATTCATCTGTCAAATCAAATAAAATGGTGAAGTGTTACACATGTAAACAAACCGGCCATTACCGTAATCAATGCCCGTTAAATGAAAATTCCTCGTCTAATTCGAAGAAAAACATCAAGATGCAGACGAATGCTTTTAGTGCAGTGTTTTTGAGTGGGAATTTCAATAAACACGAGTGGTACATCGACTCGGGCGCAAGCGTCCATCTCACAGCAAATGAAAGTTGTATTATGAATGCTAAATACGATCAACACAAGGAAATTATTGTGGCAAACAATGAAAAAGTGCCAGTTTTATGTTCAGGTAATGCGAGAATTACCACAAAAACCGACGAATGCGAATATGATATCGTGGTTGAATCAGAATCAGAATCAGAATCAGAATCAGAATCAGAATCATTTATTTGCTGAGAATGTAGGTACATACATATTGCTGTTAAAGAATTTTCGGTCCAGTACATTCTGCCAAAAATTAGCATGCAAATATTTAAATTAAAGTTCAGGTAAACTAAGTATTCAATTTCATATTATCTTGATCGTTCACAATAAAATAGTTCAAATTCAATTCAAAAATTCAATCATTTAAAACAAATATTCATAAACTAAGAAATGTCAATTACAAATAATAATAATAAATCGTATAATGTCAAAATTTATCAGTTAGAAAATCTGTAATGGAATAATAACATTTTTCTAATAATATAGATGTCAATTTCTTTTTAAATTTATAATTAGTCAATTCCTTAATTTCGTCAGGTATTTTGTTATATATAGCCGGTCCCATTCCCATCACACTTTTCCTAAGCAATGCTGTATGAAATCTTCCCAAATTTAACATGTTTCGGTACTGTGAACGCACTTGAATCGACCTTTTTCGTGTTTGGGAAACTTTTGTATATAGGTGCTGGTTAGACTTAACAAAAAGAGCAATTTCTAAAATATATAATGATGGCAATGTCAAGAGTTTTAAGGACTTAAACACAGGCATGCAACTGTCAGTCATTTTTAGCCCCGTCATGGACCTAATGCAACGTTTCTGGGCTTTGAAAATCATCTCCCTGTCGCTGCAATTACCCCAGAAAATTAAGCCATACCTTAAAATGGAAGCAACGAGACCATGATATGCCATTATTAATGTTCCAGTGTTAACTTTCTTTGATAAGTAATATAATATATAAGCAGCCTTACTTAGTTTCTTACATACTTCATCTGCATGAGGTTTCCATGTAAGCTGACTGTCAATTAATATGCCCAAAAATCTTGTGGTGTTAACTTCCTCTAATGCATTACCTTGATAGTTAACATTAAAGTTTGATTGGCGTAGTCTTTGATAGAAATGCACTAGTTTTGTCTTTTGAAAATTTATAATTAAGTCATTATTTTTAAGCCAGTCAATTATGTCTTTCAAAGCGTCATTAATATTATTTTCATATAGATCATAGTCAATACATTTTATTACAGCTGTGCTATCATCAGCAAATAAGATCATTTGTTGTTGGACGTTCCTTGGTAAATCATTAATGTAAATCAGAAACAACAATGGACCCAGCACACTGCCTTGTGGAACACCACATTGTACCTCCCTTGCAGATGACAAATATGTTTCTTCCATCTTTGTTTTTTTATTTATTCTACTAATTTCTACAAATTGTTTACGACCAGTAAGATATGACTCCAATAGTTTAAGAATGTTGCCACGTATGCCATATGCGAAAAGCTTTTCTAATAATATTTTATGATTAACTCGATCAAAAGCTTTCGTCATGTCAGTAAATATAGCACAGACCGGTAATGTCTTATCCATATTTAACATTATAGCATTAAGTAAGTCATAAATTGCCATGTTTATAGTCAGTTTTTTTCTAAATCCCTTTTGTTCGTCACATAATATATTAAATTTAGTCAAGAAAGAATAGATAGCAATATTTATAAATTTTTCGAACAATTTTGAAAATATAGATGTCAATGCTATTGGTCTAAAGTTAGTCATGTCTAGTTTATTTCCTTTCTTAAAAAGTGGTTTAACTATTAGCGGTTTTAAACCATCAGGAAAAATTCCTTCACTGATACATAAGTTTACTATGTGACACAAATGAGACGCTATAATTTCAACAACAAACTTTACTACCCTAATTGAAATACCATCATAGCCAACACTTTTCTTATTTTTTAATGATTTAACACATTTTACGATGCATTGGGGCGTGACGGGTGCCATATACATAGAATGACAGTTACTGTTGAGATTTTTTTGTAAACTATTTTTAGTTGTGTTTATTTTAGTAACAAAATGTTCATTAAATGCATCTGCAATTTTCGCAGGGTCTGTGAGGATTTTATCGTTTTTTTGTATTTCTAAAATAGGCTCTTTTAGATTTGGTGCACGCTTTATAACTTGCCAAGCTGCTTTCGACTTATTCTGAGACTTTGCAATGAAGTGGTTGTTTTGTGCTTTTTGAGTGAGATTGACAATTTTTTTGAACCTCTGAGAATATGATTTAAGTATTTGTTTATTCTTCGTTGTTCGTGAATACCGATATTTCCAAAGCAGTTGTCTTTGTTTCCTACTACACGCCTTTATACCTCGTGAGATCCACTTCACATTTTTATTAGGCCTAACGGTAACGTATTTAAAAGGAAAACACAAATCATACAGTAATCGAAAATGTTCCAAAAAGCTATTGTACGCTATGTTGGGATCCTCCGCACTGTAAACATCTGCAAAGGAAAGACTGTGCAAATGTTTCTTAAACATGGTAAGATTTTCAATGGACAGGTCACGTCTTTTTGTACGCCAATAACTTAATTTGCAAGTTTTTTTAACACTTATCTCTATCACTTGCGCTGAATGGTCAGATAAAGCAAACTCTATAACTTCTTTTTTACCATTGCAATTTAAGTTATGTGCAAAGTTATCAAGACAGGTGCCGCTTCTAGGCCTGGTTGGTTCTCTTATTTGTAATTTAAGGTTAAAACTCGAGAGGAAGTATTCAAAGTCTTTTGTCATGTTATTTCCTTTCAATATGTCTATGTTAAAGTCCCCACAAACAATTACCTTTTTAGAGGTATTTGTGCAGATTTTTTTCAATAACAAATCTAATTTTTCGTAAAAAATACCTAAGTTTCCCAATACCGGAGGTCTGTACACACATACAATTGTAATATTGTGGTCTATTAATTCTATGGCACAGCATTCAAAGACTCCTGCAATTGATTGACAAGCAATTTCATTTAGTTCTTTGTGTTTAAGTCCATTTCTAATCAAAATACAAGTGCCCCCTCTCTTTTCTTTAGGTCTAGAGTAACAAGCTACTAGTCGAAAGTTTGGTATGTGTACTTGCTCCTCAAAGCCAGACATTATAAAGTGTTCGGTTATACATATTATGTCTATGTTAACATTTCTCTCACTAAGTTCTTGCAAAGAAACTGTGAGTAGGTCTGACTTACTCAAAAGACTGGCTATATTTTGATGTAAAATTGAAATTTTGTTATAATAGAAAAAAATCAGAATTAGTCTTCGTCAAATCTATATCATTAGTATTATCAGTCAAATCTATATCACTAGTATTATAAGTCAATAATTCATCAATACAGTATTTTAAACGGTCAAATATGTTATGCAAGCCATGGTTATTCAACCTACCACTATAAGAAGACATATATTGTGTTCCAAGTTTGACAACGAATTTGCTCTCTGTCAGCCAACTAATAAACAAAGGAAATAAAGTCTCGTTTACTACAAATGGCTGTAAGGTTTACAACCGGGACAACGATCTTGTGGCTACAGCATCGTTAGTCAATGGAGTCTACAAAGTGAATCTGTCCAGTCAAGCGAGTCTCGTCGCATCAGCAGTGTCGGCGGTAACATGGCATCGCAGATTGGGCCATGTCAACCAGGACTACTTAAAACACATGAACAATGCAGTACTTGGTATGTCAATTGGCAATAAGATTGAAAATATAAGCAAGTCCTCGTGTATTACGTGCTGCGAAGGTAAACAAAGTCGGTTACCATTCCAAAGTACCGGCCAGAGAAACAGTGGTTTACTAGAGATATTGCACACAGACATCTGCGGACCCATGGAACATACTTCTATTGGCGGCTCCAGGTATTTTCTATTGTTTATCGATGACCATAGTCGCATGACTTTTGTTTATTTTTTAAAAAACAAAAATGAAGCCCTGAAGTACTTTAAACAGTTTAAGGCTGAAGTAGAAAATCAAACAAAGAATAAAGTCAAGATACTAAGAAGCGACAACGGTCTAGAATACTGTAACAAAGAATTTGACATGTTTTTAAACAAAGCTGGAATACTTCATCAGAAGACGAACCCATACACGCCAGAACAGAATGGATTATCAGAACGTTTTAATCGCACAATCGTAGAGAAAGCTAGGTGCATGCTTTTTGATGCGAATTTGGGAAAAGAGTTCTGGGCAGAAGCCACCAGTACAGCAGTGTACTTGCAGAATCGTACTGTGGCAGCATCCTTGGGTTACAAAACTCCATATGAGATATGGAATGGCACCAAGCCGGATATCAGTCACATCAGGATCTTCGGTAGTTTAGTGATGGTGCACATAGCTAAAGAAAAAAGGAAGAAATGGGACAAAAAGTCAGAAAAGTGCATTCTTATTGGATATCCAGAAAATATAAAAGGATATAGACTTTTTAACCCCGAAACCAAAAAAGTGTTAACCAGCAGAGACGTCGTGATAACTGAGCCGGAATCAAAATCTGAATGTCAAATTGAAGTACAAGGTCAGAGTTTTGATTCAGTGGCGGATGGCTCACAGGGCTCAGATCCAATCAATGTCGAGGAATCCAACCAGGAGACCAGTGTAGAGACGCCCAGTCAAGATAACACAGAGTTCCTAGATAGTACACTAGAAGGAAGTGATGAATCATATCTTCCTAGTAGTGACTATGAAGATGCAGAGACTAAGCTGGAGAATGTCACATATCACACTCCCAGACTTACGCGAGAGAGGAAGAAGCCAGAGCGATTTGGGTTTTCTAACCTCTGTATGAATGAAGAAACCTATGATGATGCAGCTGGTTTATCTCTGAGTGAAGCATTGCAAGGTCCTGAAAAGGAGCAATGGAAGGAAGCTATGCGGGAAGAATTACAGTGCTTCAAAGACAATGATGCGTGGGAGTTGTGCGAAGCTCCAACAGACAGCAGAGCTGTACAGTGCAAGTGGGTGCTACGAAAGAAATATGATAATGAGAATAAAGTCCGTTTTCGTGCGCGATTAGTGGCGAAAGGTTTTTCGCAGGTTGAAGGTGTGGACTATACAGACACTTTTTCTCCCGTAGTGAGACACACCACGTTGAGATTATTATTTGCTCTTTCTGTTCAGTTAGGTCTTGATATAACGCATCTTGATGTGACCACAGCTTTCTTGAATGGCACTCTTGAAGAAACCATCTTCATGCAGATACCAGTAGGGTTTTCTGATTCGACTCATAGTGGTCAAGTTCTTAAGCTGAAGAAAGCCATATATGGCCTAAAGCAATCTTCAAGAGTGTGGTACAAGAAAGTGGATGAATGTTTGTTAAAAAATGGTTATTTTAAATCTAAATATGAACCATGTATGTATCTAAAAAGGATAAATAAGGAAATTGTCATAGTTACATTATATGTAGATGATTTTTTCATTTTTTCAAATAATCCGAAAGAAACACAGTTTTTGAAAGATATTTTGTCTAGTAATTTTAAAATCAAAGACTTAGGTGAATTAAAAAAATGTCTTGGTGTAAATGTCAGTATTGATAAATGTAAGAAATCTATATCTCTCAATCAAAAAGATTACATTGAGAAGATTTTACATAAATTTTGTATGAGTAATTGTAAAACTGTTTTAACTCCAATGGAGACTAAGTTACAGCCATCAAGTGACAGTTATGTTAGTAATTTTCCATATCAACAGGTTATAGGTTGCCTTATGTATCTGGCAGTGCTCACCAGGCCTGATATTACATTTGCAGTAGGTTTCTTGAGTCAATTCAACAATTCTTATACTAAAGAACATTGTACATATGTTAAGAGAATTCTGAAATATTTAAAAAAGACTAAAGACTTCGGCTTAGTGTATTCTCATGATGGAAATTCATTGTTAGAAGGTTATGTTGATTCTGATTGGGGTGGCAACATCATTGATAGGAGATCGTATACTGGCTATTGTTTTACCCTTTCAGGCTGCATAATTTCTTGGGAATCTAAAAAACAGCAGACTGTTGCATTATCTAGTAGTGAAGCCGAATATATGGCTATGACTGAGGCTTGTAAAGAAGCCATTTATTTAAGGAATTTACAATTTGAGATAACAAAAACAATGTATAGTATTGATCTCTATAATGATAATCAAAGTGCTCAGAAGTTAGCGTTTAATCCTGTATTTCATAAACGGACCAAACACATAGACATAAGATATCATTTTTGTAGAGATTGCGTATGTAGAAAGATTGTAAATTTAAAATACATGTCAACAGCTGAAATGCCTGCTGATCTGCTAACAAAAGCTTTGTGCTCAATAAAACATCATAAGTTTTTAAATAAATTAGGAATTCAGATTGTTTAACCGTGTTGTTAATATTGTTTAGATATAGTGGCGGTGTTGGAAAATATCAGAAACAATATTACATTATATTAGGTATTCATTTATGTAATTGCTACTGCTCCATCCATACTAAATTTGTTGGTAACATTTGTGTATAGTCTGTGGCACCTATTTTGTCGTTATAAATAAAAAAAAAAGTTAGTTGATTTCGTACAGCATTCAAGTGGTTTTATTATAAATCAACTAGAACATTTTCAGTAAAACAATCAACAAATTTTGTAATAAATAATCAATTTTAAACTAATTAACATTTAAAATTATAAATAATCAACTGAACAACTAAAGCTTAAAATACGAAAACTAAAACTTTATTTTTGTCTAAGTACTTGAAATTTTAATTTGACACGTCATTATAAAAGAAAACAGCAATAAAATACTTATTTATTAAAAAAATGTGTTGTCGTGATTACGTCGCTCCGTGTGGTTGCTTTAGCAAAATGTCAAGACTTTTTAGTAAAAATCCGGATTTTTGTCAGCATTTTTAGATACACGAGGGAAGTCCAAAATTCAATAAAAAGGATAGCCGTAGTCGCATGCCACTTTGTCCTAGACGCACGACACGAACAAGCTGGGGCCTATTACATAACAAATTACAATCTTCTATTATTAGTGATTTTCCATAGAAAATCACTAATAATATCACCTTGTATTTTGTTATGCAATAGGCCCCTGGAGGTCATTTACATTTAACATTTACAAAAATGTACTATTTCACACACACGGTCATCTGAAGTACTAGCTAGGCGAAGCCTGTACTATGGGTAACAGAGGCTAATAATTTTAGTTTAGTTTTATGTTGATAGATGGCGCTATTCAATTAGGGAGGTTTTTTTTTTTAATTTTACTCCCAGGGGCCCTACCGCCTAACTCAAAGCGATAGCCAAAGCGACAGCTATGCTCTATCCGTCCTTGTCATATCATAACACGATGACAAGGACGGAGAGTGCACTGACGTCATAAACCAAAGCCAGAGTCAAAGCGATGGAGTTAGGCGGTAGACGCGCTAAGAGGAGTAGATTGCCAAACAAAAATAAGAAGAAGAAGATTAACTGTCAAATTGACAAAATCCTTTGCTTTTTTCTTAAAAAGTTACGTACTTAGTTGAACAACGACATCTAGCCGTCTTTTAGGTACTACTTTTGTTTTTTAAACTGCCTTTTGAAAACCGCTTATTATGTTTTATCATTATTAAGAAATAATTCTACCCTAATAACTAAAAATTTATTAAATAAATAAAAAATAAAATAAAAAAAGAATGAAAAAGTACAAGTGGTAATATACCATTGTAGTAGTTTATTGGGGTAGAATTATGTTTTATCATTATTAAGAAATCATTCTACCCTAATAAGAACAATGGTAAATTGTTGTAGTAAATTTACTATTTTTTATGAAATAGGCCCCTGATTAAATACTGATGGATCACAGTATTTACCACGCGTGTAGCCGTCGCCTAACCCTGATCGCATATACCGCCTCCGTTCCGTTCCGTCCGTGTCGTGGGTAAAAACGTCCAGAAACAGAAATAATTAACGCGCTATTTTTAACAAGAAACAAATAACGTTATGTTACGTTCCATGTTACCCAATAATAGGTTTAAACTATAACGTCTGGCATGGCAACACTTGTTGAGGTTTTGTGTTTCAAGTAATACCTTAATGTTTATTTAGAAATTAGTAAAAATAATAGTTTCGAATTTTACTTCCGTGTGAAATGTGATTCCATCCTGCTTTTTATGTGTTGAAGATTGACTTTTACACCCTTTCACTACACAATTCGGCATTTTCGTTGGTGAAATTATATTTTATTAGTACGTCCTTGGTACGTCCGCTTCGCACGGTGGCTGTTAAGAAAAGGCATAGTTTCGTTACATGTGTGTGCGTGCAACTGTGTATGTACATGCCAAGGCATAGTTTTATCGGCTTCACTGCTTCGTTCTATGAAGACTCCGTCTTCCCTTTTTTATTTGGTCTGAGGCAATAGGTATATAAAACCAAGAGGTATACAAGCTACTCCAAAAGTTTGATATGTTTACGATTTTTATTACCATTTCGTTATTTTATTCATAAGTGAACATCCCTATTGTAACCCCATAACAACTTATTTCCTCTTGAAAAGACATCCTATCTATCGATGTACGATTCAAGTCTATTGGCTATAAGGACCAAAGTGCCCGAACCCCTTTGCGATCAACTTTAAAAAAAAATTGCATGCCATAATTGCTAAGTGTAAAGGGGGTTAAACCCTTAGAGTAAGACGGGCTTCTACAGAAAGAGAAGCCATACGTAGGGCTGCCATCCGTCCGGGTTTCCCCGGATTTGTCCTAGTTTGGAGGGCGTCCGGGGAGCGTCCGGGCGGGGTTTTGATTGTAGTCCGGGGAAAACCCGGACTATAATTAAAGTCCGGGTTATGGATCAAACTCCGCTCAAAAAAGTACCTACTATATTCATTCAGCGCACGTGCTACCGGGCGCCTCACTTCACTACGCACCCCGCAAAAAATCGCGCTGCGCGGCCTATTCTTTTTTTACTATAAACAAGCACCGCGCATCCCGCAAAATATCGCGCTTCGCGGCCCTTTTTTGTTTTACTATAAACAAGCACCGCGCATCCCACAAATAATCGCGCTGCGCGGCCCATTTTTCCTTTTTACTATAAGCAAGCACAGCGCACCCCGCACAATATCGCACTGCGTGGCCCATTTTTTTGCTGTAAACAAGCATCGCGCAACCTGTAAAATATCGCGCTGCGCGGCTCATTTTTTTTGCTGTACACAAGCACCGCGCACCCCGCGAATATCACGCTGCGCGGCCTATTTTTCTCTTTTGCTATAAACAAGCATCGCGCAATACCCGTAAAAAATTGCGCTGCGCGGCCCATTTTTCTCTTTTATAATATACAAGCACCGCGCACCCCGCAAAAAATCGCGCTGCGCGGCCCATTTTTTTAACTATAGACAAGTACCGCGCACCCCGCAAAAAATTTGCTGGCTGCCCCTGGCTGTTTAGGAATTTATTTTGGCCCGCTACGGTTTCAAAACTACTAAACCTGGACCCTCCACAAAATTGTGTTGGACACCCCGGCTCTACATCATAACTAGCAAAACACACTATTTTATGCGAAAAAAGGCTTAAAATTCAATTTGTTTTTCAGTCAAGTATTCGGAAAAAAAAAATGTTTCTCTAGCCAATAGTGAATATAAAAAAATGAAATGTCCGGGGTCGAGGCTCCAAAGTCCGGGGTTTTTAAGCTTCCGGTCCTGGGCGACAGGTTTAAGAGATGGCAGCCCTAGCCATACGAAGCGTTTCCCCTCTGCCGAAGTACAAGCCCAAATGGGCATACGCGTTAGTAAAACCAGTTGCGCCCGGATTTCTTTCTAGACCGAGTCCAGTCGCGCATGTGAACGCTGCTCTGTTTAAAATGTCGAATTGATGAGTTTTTTGCTGTTAAAAGAGATCTTGAACATCAAGTATACAAAAAGACGGTTTTACATTTCACATAAAAGTAATTTTTTATCGTATTAATGCTATTTGTTTACATTTAAACATTAAATTCGTATATTTTATTCTTGATTAGTTGTCAAATTTGTTCAGTGACATCGGGTCTGCTAGTCCATGGCTCGTCCGTACAAATTTCAGATCTGTCGCTAGATAAATCCGAGTTCTCGCCGATGGGCAACTTAGTGATGTTACCGTTAAATAATGTTTGTCGATAAAGTGTTGGTCAATCTGGCCCTGATTCTGCGCCAAATTCATTTGCGAGATTTTTGCATGATTTGCTCTGCACTGATGTGAGCGCGACAGATATCGCGAAATAAATGTCGAAATTGTAGATTATACAACAAGTGAATAAAAAGGGAATTTAGTTCGAGGGACTAACGGCCGTCTCTCGAGCAAGATAATTAGGCGCATGATAGCTGCATGACAGCTAAGTTCATGACACCGTTTTAATTTGGTCGAGTTGTAGTTAGGAAAGACTTATGCGATTCTTATCCAAGCTGAATACTGACCGTAAGTAGTACTGTTAAATAAACCATATTCAAATTAAAGCAAATAACACTGCTAAGAGCTGAATAGTAGCCGAAGATTCAGCCGATTATTCACTCTTATGGTTGAATTAAACGCACTTTTTAGAGTGGCGATGGTAAAAAAGCAATTATTCAATGATGTAACTGTGATCAACGTTAAGACGGGCAACGATCACCGATTGTTGTAAATTCAAATTGTTGGGTGTGCAGATGGCAGTACTGACACGGAGCGATGTTCAGTATCAGCAGCCTGAGCCCAACGTCCCTGGGTACACATTAGTCCCAACCCAATCACCTACACTCTCGAGCTTTTTGTATAAAGCTCGAGCGTATAAAAATGACCTCTTTGTTGTTATTCACCCCATCGTAAAATGATTGAGTTTGTAACCTTTATTCCTTTTTCCGTATCGATATTGCTGCATCGACAGTTGAGCCCAGCCCTTTATGTCAAAAACGTGTCATATTTTGATGTGTGACTCATCCGTACACAAATTTTTGCTGTTTTGTTTTATTTTTTATGTGTGAGTGTCGTCATTACAGTGTAGTGTGTATGTGGGTATGCGGAACTGCACTTGTGTGCATTTCCCCCCCCCGCAAAAAATGCCAGAATAATTTGAATAGAGTAATATCGCTAAGGCTTCTCCCTTCGTGACAAACGAAGCCTTTTGTTGCTCGAAGGGTTAAACCTATAAAAAATTCTGCGGTTTAAAGGACATCAGGCACATGAGACCCAAAAGTGTATAAACATAATTCTGTTATCTATAAACACTTTATGTTACTAGAATCATAAAACAGCAGCAACATTATTTTTTAACTCCTTCATTTAGCTTTAATTAATTATTGAAAACAAAGCATATCAATGAAACGGACATCTTTGTCAGCGATTTCACAAGTCTCCCCTGAGTATATTTGTTCTGTGGCACAAGAGACAATGTCTGCCTGCTGTCTGTCAACTGTCAAAAGTGTTTTGTTCACAGATTATCCGTTTGATTTGGTTCCGACTCGTACATTGTGGTGCTAATCTGTATCACTAATGTTACGTGCACACTACCGTGATATGACAATAATTATGGCCATAATTTTCCTTATTACTATACGCATAAGGTTCATCAATGGTCATAATTGTTGGCATATCACGGTAGTGTGGCCCTAGCATAACGCAGCTAACGAAACGTGTTGTCGTGGTGGTGTTGCTATGTGTCGGGGTTACCAAAAAAAATACTTTCAAACATACATAAATCTACGTAAAAATCTGAATATTTTCTATGAATTACTAAATACATGCCTACATTTTGGAAAATACAGAAATGTTATACATTCTTTGGTTTTTTTCTATGGGACTCTGCCTGATGTCCTTTACGGCTCGGTTTTCATTAAACGCCATTTATGGAAAAAAATAACTATTATAATAATTATAAATAACTATGTTACTAATGCATAAAATATTCACCACTGTAATCTATATGTTATAGTCAAACCCCGAAGTCCAGGCGCTCCTAGGTTTGCCTAGTCAAACCTCAGGTTTGACAAGAAGGCTTAGTCAAAGTACAAAACTAAAGCGTATTTCGGGCTTTGACTAACGAATTTAAGGCCAAACCTAAGAGAGACCAACTTGGATAGTCAAACCCCGAATCTCAATACGATCAAATCGGGGTTTGACCAGTCAGACTTAAATTAGGGTCAGAATGTGTTATTTTGTATGTAAATATGTAATAATACATTATTTAGAGTGAAAATGTAACTAAATTAACAGTCTTCCTGTGAAACAAAAATTTCTGTTGTCTGTTAAAAAAAATAACCACGAAATTTAAGACGATCGCTCCTCAGCGCTTCGCGATCGTCTTAAATTTCTAACCTAAACGTGACCTACAGGAGTAAGGCAGCTTTGACTAAGATTAACCTAAATATGTATGAGAAACAGCATTAGTTAGAAATTTATCGCGATCGTCTTAAATTTCGTGGTTACTTTTTTTTAACAGACAACAGAAATCTTTATAAAGAATGTGTTTTTCATACTTTTAAATACAAAAAAAACATATTCTGTACCTAATTTAAGTCTGACTGGTCGAACCCCGATTCAATCAAATGGCGTTTCGGTGTTTGACTCTCCAAGTTAGTCTCTCCTAGGTTTGGCTATAATTGCGTTAGTCAAAGCCCGAAACACGCTATTAGTTTTGTACTTTGACTAAGCCTTCTCGTCAAACCTGAGGTTTGACTAGGCAAACCTAGGAGCGCCTGGACTTCGGGGTTTGACTATCCACTCGTTTGTCGCGCGGCCGGCGCGCAATTTCCTTGTTTGTCACGCAGTTTTGAGTTACCGCAGTGCACTTGTACAGCTGCGTTAAAACCGTTTTTATGACCCATTCCTGTTTGTATACCAACAAATAATGTTCTATTTCGTATAGCTAATGGATGAAGCTATAAGTATTGAAAAAAAAACGAGTACCAGTAATGGTAAAATAATTTATAAGAAATTCGTGAATTTTGCTAAAGAGAAAATTCACGACTTGTAATAGAAATTGATTTTTAATATTAAATTTAAATCGATAACAAGTGGTTTTTTTTACATAATTAAAAACTAGAATAATATCCCTTTCTGTACATGCCAATTTTTTATGATTTGGAAGCAATTCAACAGTCATAATAATGTTTGTATATCGCACTAATTTTTCCTGCGCGTCTAAATTCGCTGCTGAGTCTAAGCGCTGTTTCGTAGTATTTTATTCCAATTGGGGAAGGCTTGTGACAAAAATAAAATATATTTTAGAAAGATACAGCTTTCAACTTTCATATTTTGTAAAAAAATGAGACTCTTGAAGAAAAGTATATTTGTAAAAAATTATAACATTAAAGCGGCCCACTATAAATGATAAAATTGTGTTTTTGTAACAAGCGCTGATTTTTCTAGACTAGGATCAAGATACCTTGTACCAATTATATGTACAGAAAGAGCAAAACCTGTAGTTTCTAACAGTATACAATACATAGCAAAGATTCTTCCGAAATGTAAAATTTGAAGTGTAAAATTTCGAGCTAAATAATCCAATTCCGCACTGCCGCCGGGCCGTTCGCTGCCAAGATGGCCGCGCCGTCGAGTTTAGTTCAGGGTTGTCGCACACATTAAATAAAACTAGGTACGTACTTATTTTTTTATATATTTTTTTTAAATTGATTTTCACATTTTTTTTAAATAGTTCTCCTCTACTTCGTCCCCTGCCCCGTCCTCGCTCTCCTCGATTTCAATTGTACACAGCATAAAATATACAATGGATGTGGATTGTGGACTAAAAATTAATAACTAGACAACCAACACCAAGCACAATAACCAACACCAAAACCAAAAAACATTCACTAGGTAATATATAAAAACAACATAAACACAACCCAATATAAAAAAAATTATAAGCGTGTGAAGCAGCCCTGCCAAAATGCTAGTTTGTTTCAAGGTCCCACAGGACCTTGTTACCTTGATCTTGGATAATGGCGTAATAAAAACTCACTATTTTGCGTTGCATCAATCATCCTGTGTAAACAGATGAATGTTATATTTTGAAACCACTTTGAAACTGTTCACTAATAGTATTATTATCATATTTCGGATAATTCTTTAATAAACCAATAAAAATTTTAACATGATGTTGTCGTAAACAAAAACAATACATCGAGACATTTACCGGGCGACGGTTTTGTTATGATTTTGAACACTAGACATTAAATTTGTGACAAGATATTTATATGATCGAATAAAACACGATATGACGATTCTTTTAATATATGACACCAAACAGAAGTATTAATTAACAAAATACTTACGGCATATCAAATTAGAGCACTTCACACAGAAAAAACAAGTATGGCGTGTACTGACGTGAAACATTTCATAATTATTTTTTTCAACCAATCACAGGCCTTTTCTACTTTTTTTTGCTTATTAGTGTTGCCAAAATCATAATCTAAATCAGCCCAAGAGGTTTTGGTGTGGCCGCCTAAAAAAAACCTACCAAATAGGTAGAAATCGAACAGCGATCGACCCGGTCCTATAGCACCGCGCGACAAAGGACCGTCTTTTGCTTGCGGTACTACAGTACCGCGAAGCAATCGAGTGGCTATAACATATACATATTAATTATAATAAAGCTGTAGAAAAGTTGTGTCTGTACAATGGAAATATCTGGAATTCGAGCCAGCAATAATTTCAAAAAAGCAACTACTTTTCTTCATTTATACAGGTCTTTGATTAGGTCGCAGCTCGAATACGCAAGTTCTATCTGGAACCCTTACTATGACAAGTATAACTACCAGCTGGAGCGTGTGCAGCGTAAATATCTCAAAACCGTCAATTATAAATGCTTTCACTCTAGGTCTTCTTATTTTTCACTCATGTCGCTCGAAGCCAGGAGGCTTTTCCTCGATCAGGGAGTACTCTATAATATTTGTAAGAGTAAATTTGATTGCAATGACCTCCTAAACCAAATCTATTTTCGTGTCCCTAGCCGATCTCGACGTATACGGGAAAGTCGTGCCTCCTGCTTGTTTTCGCCCAAATTATGTAAAACGAATGCCGGCAAACGTGCTCCACTCCATCGCTTAATGCAATCGTATAATCAATATTTCTTGGATATGGAGATCTATTCAAACTTTCACCAAGGACATTTAAAAAAGAAGTTAATCTTAAATTAGATCAAATTGAATTTAAAACAAATACCTGACTGTCTAACTTTAAATTTCATACCTACCTATCTGAATTGATAATCTTGCATTCTTGTATTATTTGTGTATTTTTTTGAGTAATATGCGTTATATTAAGCTTATGAAAATTAGAGGCTATGTTATATATAGTTAAGATGGGGATAACGGTGCTGGTGGTGCAATGAGTACTAGTTTATTTAAATGATAATTGTAATATGTATTGTACCGCTGTTTGTTGTCCTAAATAAAATAAAAATAAAATAAAATAAAATATTTTGAAAAAAAGTGGTTGGGGTGTTTAATAATAACCAGTAGAGCACATTTCTAACATTTTTGGATTTTTTTGTCTGTTTATTTGTCCATCTGCTTGTCTGTATGTTTGTGCGCTAATAACGTAATTTATATAAATAAACTCGAGAGCAGAAAAATCGCACCACAGGCCTATTGTCATACAAACGAGATAACTTCGAAGCTCTGGTTATCCGCCCAGGATTAAACGGGCTCTGATCTGATGATGGCAAATTAAAGAATAAATGGTGCAGGCCCATAATGCTAAGGAAACCTAACGGATTCGTTGAGTCGTTTATATAAGCGTTAAAATAAAAAAAATACAAGCTAAAATTACATCAAAAGTATGTAAAATGTAACACTAAAAACTCCATACAGGCTCTGGTGTAGACAACGCTTCTGATCCGTTGCGATTCTTTAGCGATCTGTACCCTTAGCACGAACAGCTATCGAGAAAAATAACGCGCGTAAAATTACTCGAATCTCACAATTTTGTATGGAAATTAGTACAGCGCCACTACGTCCGTAAACGGAACTAAGATTTGGAAGCACGAAACATTTTGACTTACGGTATCGAGCAGCCTTCGAATCGAGTTCGAATAGTAAAGTTACAACTTGTATGGAAATCGGTAGCACGAACCCATTTTTGACATACGGTATCGAGACACTCGCAAGCTGGCTATCGACAACTTACTCACTGACATTTTTTCAGTGAGAGACTTTCCGAGCGACTTTGTATTATTTATTATTAAATTTTAAAAGCATGTATGTAGTAACAAAAATTTAATTTAAGAACTATGACATGTCTACTGAATTATCCACAGGCAATATTACTTAAATTTTCTCATTAGACATAGAAATTTGTAAAATAAAAATCTCGTCATTTTACGCTATCCACGGTGTCCCCCACACCCACCATACCTTTATTTTAGCAATATTTTAGAACTTACCTACAAAACTCAAATAAAACTATAGAATACGGTGTTATACGTATAATATTTGTTTTCAGTCAACACATCACACAGTTTGGATACAGTTAATTAATTATGTTTCATTAAGTACATATTAAAAAAATAAGACCATAAAACTATTACGAAAACTAACTAGGTATAACAATTGCAAACTTAACAAAGTCTCTAATTTGTCGAATCTTCAAACACTATAGGCACTAATTCCGATGAAATTCACATATTTTCATAGCACGTCCAAAGGTTTTATTGTTTATGTGTAAACAATTTATTATTTATTGACGATATTCCATTGTTATTCTTCAAGTTCATAAAAAATCTTCAATTAGAACAATTTGATGAAACAATGAAACATTGTAGTTTACTCTTAGGTCATAATAATGTCATTTCCTCGCAGTTGTATTATTTATTAGCCGACACAGATAAATCATTTTAGACAAAAAACAAAATAAAGAAATGGCTATTTTAGGTTATATTTTTCATTAAATCACAGGATGAGAAAGAAAGAGAGAAAGAATAGCGACACTCTTCTTTTTCAAACCAATCACGGGCAAGGTGAGGCAATGACCGTTCAAAAGCATGGGCAAAATCATGCACATTTTAAAAATTATGATAATATTTGCAAATTAATTTAAGTTATTAAATGAAATTAATATTGTTAACAGTTTTATTATTAATAATAAGAATAATAAATGTAAAATTATGATAATAAACAACTTGATTGAATTTTAATTTACATATTGATGATTTACATAGATATATAACATGGTTTTTGAACGCACCTTGCTTCAATTGGATTGATAATTGGATTGTGTCAGGTTAGCTTTATTTATCGCTACTATCGAGTTGACGTTAGCCAGCTCTGTAAAATTCGTGCTGCCGATTTTGCTAGCTTTCGAATCGAGTACGTTTTCGAGTAGTATTTTCTTACGCGCGTAAGATTTCTCGATGGCAGTTCGTGCTAAGGGTACTGTACCCTTAGCACGAACAGCCATCGAGAAATTTTACGCGCGTAAGAAAATACTACTCGAAAACGTACTCGATTCGAAAGCTAGCAAAATCGGCAGCACGAATTTTACAGAGCTGGCTAACGTCAACTCGATAGTAGCGATAAATAAAGCTAACCTGACACAATCCAATTATCAATCCAATTGAAGCAAGGTGCGTTCAAAAACCATGTTATATATCTATGTAAATCATAAATATTTAAATTAAAATTCAATCAAGTTGTTTATCATCATAATTTTACATTTATTATTCTTATTATTAATAATAAAACTGTTAACAATATTAATTTCATTTAATAACTTAAATTAATTTGCAAATATTATAATAATTTTTAAAATGTGCATGATTTTGCCCATGCTTTTGAACGGTCATTGCACCTTGCCCGTGATTGGTTTGAAAAAGAAGAGTGTCGCTATTCTTTCTCTCTTTCTTTCTCATCCTGTGATTTAATGAAAAATATAACCTAAAATAATAAAAAGCCGTGAAGCCATTTCTTTATTTTGTTTTTGTCTAAAATGATTTATCTGTGTCGGCTAATAAATACCTAATACAATTGCGAGGAAATGATATTATGATGACCGAGGAGTAAACTACAATGTTTCATAGTTTCATCAAATTGTTCTAATTGAAGATGTTTTATGAACTTGAAGAATAACAATGGAATATCGTCAATGAATAATAAATTGTTTACACATAAACAATAAAACCTTTGGACGTGCTATGAAAATATGTGAATTTCATCGGAATTAGTGCCTAGTGTTTGAAGATTCGACAAATTAGAGACTTTGTTAAGTTTGCATTGTTATACCTAGTTAGTTTTCATCATAGTTTTATGGTCTTATTTTTTTAATATCTACTTAAATAAAACAATAATTAATTAACTGTATCCAAACTGTGTGATGTGTTGTCTGAAAACAAATATTATACTTATAACACCGTATTCTATAGTTTTATTTGAGTTTTGTAGGTAAGTTCTAAAATATTGCTAAAATAAAGGTATGGAGGGTGTGGGGAACACCGTGGATAGCGTAAAATGACGAGATTTTCATTTTACAAATTTCTATGTTTAATGAGAACAATTTAAGTAATATTGCCTGTGGATAATTCAGTGGACATTTCATAGTTCTCAAATTTAATTTTTGTTACTATATAAATGCTTTTAAAATTTAATAATAAATAATACAAAGTCACTCGAAAAGTCTCTCACTGAAAAAATGTCAGTGAGTAAGTTGTCGATAGCCAGCTTGCGAGTGTCTCGATACCGTATGTCAAAAGTGGGTTCGTGCTACCGATTCCCATACAAGTTGTAACTTTACTATTCGAACTCGATTCGAAGGCTGCTCGATACCTTATGTCAACATGTTTCGTGCTTCCAAATCTTAGTTCCGTTTACGGACGTAGTGGCGCTGTACAAATTTCCATACAAAATTGTAGGATTCGAGTAGTTTTACGCGCGTTATTTTTCTCGATAGCTGTTCGTGCTAAGGCTACTGTACCCTTAGCACGAACAGCTATCGAGAAAAATGACGCGCGTAAAATTACTCGATAGAGAATTCTCTATGGAAAATTTAATTTCGCTATTCGGCGATAGATGGCGCTGTATTAATTTTTCATACAAAATTGCACTATCGAATGATTTTACGCGCGTTATTTTTTTCGATAGCTGTTCGTGCTAAGGGTACAGAGCCTCCTCCATTTATTCTTTAATTTGGCATCATCAGACTAATCCTGGGCAGAGAACCAGAGCTTACCTCGTTTGTATGAAAATAGGCCTATGGTGCGATTTTTCTTTTTATTAAAGTTTCTTTTTACCCGACTGTAAGAGGGTTATATTTTTTTATTAAAGTTTTTAATTAAAAAATAAATTATACAAAGTATTTTTAATTTAAATAAAACTAGGAAACCAGTTGTACAGCCCAATTATTTATTTTAAAGGTATTAATTAAGTGGGTGACTGGAAATAATTAAAGGTTAACTTAAATTATTATGTAGTCGCCCATTTTACGTATTTTTTGTAATCCACAGTTTGTCGCCCCAAAAATAAACCGCTGCCAGGTTTAGTATTTATTTAAGTATCCCACTAATAGTCGCCTTTAATTATTTCCAGTTACCCAATTAATTAATTCCCTTTTATAATTAATTACCTAATTTCGAAGACATTAAGGTTTATAATTAATTGCAGATTTTTGACACTTTTGTGTAACCTGCTGCTGACTGTACTATCGATAACACTTCCGCTTTACAGTACGAGGAAAATATCTTGAAATTTTTTCGTCGGAGTGGGGATAAGTTCGCGAATGTGCTCTTGTGAGCGACCCCCCTCCGCGCGCCGCTCGCGTACAGTGCGAGGCATGTATCTTGAAATTTTTTCGACCGAGTGGGGATAAGTTCGCGCATGTGCTCTTGTGAGCGACCAATAGCGCGCACCCCGCTCCCGCCGCCCGCGCCCCTCACCGCAACGCATACCCAAAATACGCGTTCCGCGCAATCCCCACCGATTTCAAGATATTTGCCTCATACTGTACCACTCCTAGGGTTTAAATCGCTTGCACGCCGCTTCGCATATTGTAAAACAGCGCCATCTGTTCGATAGCTTGCTTATTATTAAATAATCAGTCTGTCTTGATCACGCGCAACAGAAGCGACTGGTTGCCTATAGTCGGTACAGAGGGCGCTGTTAGGAAACTATATAAGTAGATGCCGGCCATAAGCAGGTCTCTTTTCTCTTGAGTCAACATACCTAGCAATACATATAAATAAATACCCAGTCATATTCAAAAATACAATTTTTATTCCTTCGGGGCACACCACCATACACATATGTTTAGTTCGTGCAGGGCCGATACGCGCGCACACGATTTTTGTCTGCAAGTGGTTTGCCGATCGTACTACCCCCGCAAATTGCTAATGGGCCTGGCGGCCATTTTTATAACCTCAAAGAGGAACAATAATTGTGATTTTTTTATATAAGTACCTAGAGACGTAGTGTAGACCCTATACTATGCCTATAACATTTCTTATGCCTATACCTTATGAAAAATAATGATTCAAAAATTAAGCAATTATTTAATCTTGAACGACCTAAATATAATCTTAGTTTGGCACATCGTTATGCTTATTCGATGGCCGTTACACTATTTAATGCTCTTCCTGACTACTTAAGATAGCTAGATGGACCAATTTTCAAAAGAAAGCTGCATGAATATCTCACCGAAAACTGCTTTTACTCAGTTCTAGAATATTTAAATAATAAATAGTCGATTATGGGTATAGTTCTTTGGTTTTGACATGACGGTACGTACATAAATTATAAGTAGTGTAAATGTAATTTAAAATTTTTGCATGCAGATTTTGACGGACTCTATTATTTGAGAACACCAAATCTTGTACTCAAAATTAATGCAAATAAATAAATCATTCATTAGTTCATAAGTAATATAATATATTACATTTCCTAGTAAGTAGTTAGAATTTTCTTATTAGGTAACTACGTGTTATTTTTTAGTTGTGGATGACGGTTAAGGTTCCTGAGCATAAGCAATTTGCGTGGATAGTAGACGGTAGGTAAGTAGGTACTATGGGCAATAGCGTCGCTTAACCAATAAGTTATTCAAAAAGATAAAGCTTCTTAAGAACGTGCAAAATAATTACACATTTGAGCAGGGTTGTCACAATAGGTTATTACAAATTAAACAAAACATAAGTTCAAAAGTTTTATTATGCAAAAGTAATTATTATTAATTATTAATTCATATTATTATTCAATTATTATTACCACAGATTACATAATACTAAAGTACAGATACCTCATCCCATACTAAAGAAATGGCCCGTCGGTCGTAAACTGACTATCGGGGCGATTTGAAATGTTTTTCTTGTAGAATGCTAGATGGCGCCGCTATCGTCGCAGCATGCCTAGCACAGATAGAAATAAACATTACCAAATTTTCATAGAATTCACTACTATTTTGCATTTGGTGATTATTTTAAGAAACAATTTAAAAGTTTCATGACTTTTTATCTGTATTTGCATATTACAAAAACAAATCGAAGCAGGTACCGCCATCTAGTGAGGTAATATTAAACTAATGGGGTCATGACGCTCATTGATTCGAAAATTGATCGTTTATACAATCTGTTTTTTTGAACATTGATCAAACTTTGTGGTGTGGCTTAGTGAAGAAATTTGTCTATGGGACCAACTTCATCAGATCAAAAAAATATTCAGCTGTTCCATAGAAAACATCAATAACTACTCGACCAAAATGTATGGAACAGCTGTTTTTTTTGCTCTGACGAAGTTGAACCCATAGACAAAGTTCTTCAGTTTGATGATCTAAGCCACACCACAAAGTTTGATCAATGTAATGTTTGATCAAACTACACAACTGTGTTATTCCTTGATATGTCGAAAGCTTTCGACCGCGTTCCACATGATGGGTTGCTAAAAAAACTGGAACGTAGCGGGATTAGAGGCCCTGCTCTGCATTGGTTAAAATCATATCTCTCAAACAGAACCCAATGTGTAGAAATAAGCCTAATTAACTCAAATAAAACGGTTCAAACATACAGATCCGAATTTAAACATAATAGTTTTGGTGTTCCACAAGGGAGTGTTCTTGGCCCTTTATTATTTCTTTTACACATAAATGACTTGCCAGATATAATAAATCATAAAACTGTACTTTTTGCAGATGACATTTCCGTTATAATAACAACTGACAAAAGCTCTTCATTAGACCAACATAAAACTGACATAGCTACTACGTTGACATTAATAATTGAATGGCTTAATAATAACAATCTTAGAATTAACTTGTCAAAAACAAATATGATTAATTTCAATAATTTCAAAAATCAAATAATTAATATTGATTACAATGGACAAATTCTACGGAGTGCTACTAATGGAATTTTCTTAGGTTTAATAATTGACTCGAAATTGACATGGAAGGAACAAATAGATAAAGTGTGCAATAAAGTAAATAGTTTTGCTTTCGCTTTGTATAAATTAACAAAAGTTGCTAATGTCCATACGGCTATTACAGCCTATTTCGCCTATGTCGAATCGATATTAAGATACGGTATATTGATTTGGGGAAATGGTACTGACATCAAAAGACTATTCATTGCTCAAAAACGATGCATCAGAGCCATATGCAATTTGACATCAGACACATCGTGTAAGCCGTATTTTAAATCCTTAAATATGCTAACGCTACCCTGCCTTTATATATTAGAAGTAGCTTTATATGTCAAGCAAAATGGTCAAAGGTTCACTCAAGCGAGTGATCTTACTCAAAGAAGCTTAAGATATCCTCGCAGATTAGTACTAGTAACTGTCCCACAATCGGCGAAATATCGGAAGAATTGCTATGCCATGTGTAACACCATTTACAACAAATTACCAGATAGCTTCAAGGACCTTCCTACTAGTCGATTTAAATTTTTATTGCGCAAATGGTTAGTGGACATGGCATTCTACTCAATTGATGAATTCTTAAGATATGATAATAAGTAGTTGTAAATAAAAAAGGGACTTATGGTCGATAAGAGATTATAAAAAGGTACCTATCTAAATAAATTAATTGGATTTTAATTTTCATATTTGACAATAAATTTTAAAAAACTACCTATCATATCAATTGAATACAACATGTAATTTTATCCTAATTACCACAAATAATTTTTGTTTATGTTTGCATGCTACTTAAGTTGGCTAAATAGGTTAAGCTTCTGATTCACCTACTTTTAAGATCTCTATTTGTACCCTATTTAAAGCAAATAAAGAAAAAAAAAAAAAAAAAAAAAAAAAAAAAAATGTTTAAAAAAAAGACATTGTATAAACGATCAATTTTCGAATCAATGAGCGTCATGACCATCAGCCATTTTTAATGTCCCTTTTGCTGCGGCACAGGCCTTTTTTATGGGTGGATTAGGAGAATGGACCATAACCCATCACGTGGGCCCAATGCGGATTGGTGGGTGTTAACGACTGCTAATGCAGCCGGGACCAACGCCTTAACGTGCCTTTCGAAGCACGAAAGAGATAAAATTTTTTGGGTCTTCCATCCCATGACCGACCGTAGCAAAATTTGCTTAACCTTCGCAATTGCTGGGCACTAAACCACAGCGCCACCAAACTCCGCAATGAGCGTCAATCACGTTAAAATTTACAATCACAAATGATCGTAACCGGAGCGCCCTACATGGCGGTACCCTACTCGATTACAACAAAAAAAAAAATTTTTTTAAGCGTTTATCAGCATAAACGCCCTAAAACGACCCCTTAATATTCGAATCTTGTAGGTATCCAAAACCACGGCATTGGGCCATTATGCTACAAAACCGTTTGGCTCTGGAAGCTTGTGACAGACCGACAGACAGACGGACAGACACCGAGGTGATGCCATAAATTTCTTTTTTCCCGAAATCAGTACCCTTAGCACGAACAGCTATCGAGAAAAATGACGCGCGTAAAATTACTCGATAGAGAATTCTCTATGGAAAATTTAATTTCGCTATTCGGCGATAGATGGCGCTGTTTTAATTTTTCATACAAAATTGCACTATCGAATGATTTTACGCGCGTTATTTTTTTCGATAGCTGTTCGTGCTAAGGGTACAGAATACGGAACACTAAAAAAGGATCTTATTTATAATAAAATAAAGGTACTTAATTATAAAAGTAAAGAAAATGATTAAATATTATATACCTACTTACCTATCGTACTCCTTGGTATAGTTAAAGTATGATATACCTATTTTTATTTTTTCTATTATTATTCATGCACAGAGTACAATAAACAACCATTTTAAATAAAAATAAAACATTTGTTTTTAAATTAAAATATTCAAACTTGCAAACAACGTGCCCTGAGAAAGCCCTGAAGATTGTCCACTGGCTGTCAGTTGTTTTTTCTTTTTCGCCACGTACGCGACAAGCGGCCAGTGGACACGCACACATGCCCCGCGTGCTAGTAGTAGTGCAACCGATTTGCGCGGTTGTATGAAGCTTTGTCTCTGGTCCTACGTAGTAGTGTAGTAGTGATTATTTCCTCTGTGGCGGCGTGCAAGCGATTTTAACCTTAGGAGTGGTGTTAATTACCCATGGTACCAACATAAACTAATCATATTCATTGTCACTAGATCGAATGCAGAAAAGTTTATTTGTTGCTTGAACATTTATTGATGCGTGATCTTCGGGACATTTACGAACTGAACTCAAAGTACCTGTAATGCCCAAATCGTTTTCCATTGGAAACACGTAAGAAGACAGCAGCGCATCAAATATGAACATCAGATTATCAGTTTGTTGTGGCGTTAATGCTAGTCCTGTATTTAGTTCCGTACTAGTATTTAGTGCAGTCGTTGGAACGGTACTATTGATAGCAGAAGCCAATAATGGTACTATTAGCAGAAGGCAGGTGAATTTCAGCATTTTGTACCTGAAACAAAAAAAAATCTATTTTGAATCGATTCACGAAAGTGTCTAGTAGTCCAGTCAAATTAGCAAAAAGATTGGAAGTAATTCGTGTAGTTGTATTTTTTTATGGAATCATTAGAAGACAGGTAAGTTTCCTCCGAGTTTGCACCATTCCTGTTATGTACGGAACATCGTTTAATGTTAGGTATTAACATTAAAGTCCCAATATTTTTTTAAATATAATACGTACAATAACAGTTTCTTTCCATGTTTTGTTACAATTTTAATAACCTATCATTGCATACCGAGTTTGCTTAAATCAGATAAAAAGTTACTGAGTTAATTGACAAAATCTAAACCTAGGAGGCGCCACATTTGTGACGTCGTATGTACTTGTTCAACTACTTTCGCGTTGCGTGCACGTTCATCATCATCATCATCATATCAGCCGCACGACACTCACTGCTGGGTATAGGCCTCCCCCAAGGATCTCCACGACGCTCGGTCCTGCGCTGCCCGCATCCAGTGGCTTCCCGCGACCTTCACCCTCACGTCGCTCGGACCCCCTTGTCGGGGGCTTACCCACGGAGCGTCATCCAGTGCGCGGTCGCCATTCCAGAACCTTTCCGCCCCAACGGCCATCGGTTCTTCTCGCTATGCGTCCCGCCCACTGCCACTTCAGCTGAGTGCTGTATGTACGTTACTGATCATCAAATCACTTTTTGTCACTCTCTGATAAACGTAGCAAATGTTACTGGTGGTCGTATACAAATTAAGTATTTACCTATAGGGAGTGTCGCTTCTCTTTTGCAATTTAGCGTGTAAAAACCTTACTTAAAAATGGCAACCGTGCACCCGACGACCGACGACGTGGACAGACGACCAAGTTAGATCCAGACAGCGCACAAAAAGGACTAAGTACCTACTTGAGTGGCTATTTAGTATGTACCTGTATGTGGAAGGAAGGAAGGAAGTGTGAAATACCAAGTTATACCGATTTTTTGTTCCACTCTTTCCTTCTGTAATACCTACTTAAGGAAAATGGGTATACTTGACCATACAAAGTACAAAGTCTATGTTTTACACAGAAGCGCAATTTAGACCATATTTGAGAACACCGAGATAGCTAATACCTGCGTGCGAAAATATACAACGAGGTAAAAAAAAAACCGGCCAAGTGCGAGTCGGATTCGCGCACGAAGGGTTCCGTACCAAAAAACAGCAAAAATTTTTTTTCTGTTTTTAGTATTTGTTGTTATAACAGCAATAGAAATACATCATCTGTGAAAATTTCAACTGTCTACCTGCAGTCGTTATTAATAGCGAGCAAAATTCAGCAAAAAAAAATCACGTTTGTTGTATGGGAGCCCCCCTTAAATATTTATTTTATTCTGTTTTTAGTATTTGTTGTTATAGCGGCAACAGAAATACATCATCTGTGAAAATTTCACCTGTCTAGCTATCACGGTTCATGAGATACAGCCTGGTGACAGACGGACAGCGGAGTCTCAGTAATAGGGTCCCGTTTTTACCCTTCGGGTACGGAACCCTAAACACCACTTATGCCGAATATGGTACAGAGACCATCAAACTGGACAACTTTTACTATGGGACCAACTCTCAAATTAGGAAAAATATTCGCTGTTGCATACAAAAAATAATAAAATATCAAAATGTGTCAAACATCTGTTTTTTTTTGCGATTTCAGAGTTACTCCCATAGTAAAAGTTGTTCAGTTTGATGGTCCCAATCTACCGTATTTGTTACACGACTGTCCAAAGCAAAAAGAGTGTATATGTGTTCAGGGTTCATGTATGTTTGTGGGTATGTGAGTTTCTTTATTCCACCATAACTTCTAAATGCCTGAACTGATTTGGATAAATGGGGTATCGTTAGAATCCTTACAGCATCCCAAGTGACACTGGCTATATTTTTTTTAGAAAAAAATAATATGGCGACTATACGACGCCATTTTTAAATGTGAAAATTTTTTTTTCTACTTTTATTACAATATGGGCATCAAATGAAAGGCCTTGATGAGCACATTCCAAAACTATATAATATGTAACTAAAATGTGTGAAATAGAAATAAATAAATTAAAAAAATGTTAAAAACACGACTGCCCTGCCAAAAACGAACTAAAAAGTTACACAACAAGGTGTCATTGCAGTCAGGGGTCTTTGATCAAAAATTGTTCCATAATAAGGTCCCCCGACTGCAATGACACTTGTTGTTTAACTTTTTAGTTTGTTTTTGGCAGGGCAGTCGTGTTTTTAATATGTTTTTTAATTTTTTTTTGTAATACTTACGTTGTATAAATACCGCGACTTCAACCACATGTAAATTAGGAAAATCCCTAGGGAACCTTTGACCAGGATACAAAGTATCCTATTTTATAAGCTTCCTAGGAACGAAAAGAAAAATGATTTTCAAACATACTGAAAAGCACGACAATTTATTGTACTGAAAACAGTAACAGAAAAATATTTCCTGTAGGTACCTAACTTAACTATTGGATATTTTAATTGATTTATTCTAGGGGGGATTACTGGGAGCGTTCTTGCTATACGACATTTAATTTATTGTCACATTGCCGTCTCCAGGTTGTATCTTCTTCTCTTTCTTCGCTATACGACATTTAATTTATTGTCATATTGTCGTCTCCAGGTTGTATCTTCTTCTCTTTCTTCGCTATACGACATTTAATTTATTGTCATATTGTCGTCTCCAGGTTGTATCTTCTTCTCTTTCTTCGCTATACGACATTTAATTTATTGTCATATTGTCGTCTCCAGGTTGTATCTTCTTCTCTTTCTTCGCTATACGACATTTAATTTATTGTCATATTGTCGTCTCCAGGTTGTATCTTCTTCTCTTTCTTCGCTATACGACATTTAATTTATTGTCATATTGTCGTCTCCAGGTTGTATCTTCTTCTCTTTCTTCGCTATACGACATTTAATTTATTGTCATATTGTTGTCTCCAGGTTGTATCTTCTTCTCTTTCTTCGCTATACGACATTTAATTTATTGTCATATTGTTGTCTCCAGGTTGTATCTTCTTCTCTTTCTTCGCTATACGACATTTAATTTATTGTCATATTGTTGTCTCCAGGTTGTATCTTCTTCTCTTTCTTCGCTATACGACATTTAATTTATTGTCATATTGTTGTCTCCAGGTTGTATCTTCTTCTCTTTCTTCGCTATACGACATTTAATTTATTGTCATATTGTCGTCTCCAGGTTGTATCTTCTTCTCTTTCTTCGCTATACGACATTTAATTTATTGTCATATTGTTGTCTCCAGGTTGTATCTTCTTCTCTTTCTTCGCTATACGACATTTAATTTATTGTCATATTGTCGTCTCCAGGTTGTATCTTCTTCTCTTTCTTCGCTATACGACATTTAATTTATTGTCATATTGTTGTCTCCAGGTTGTATCTTCTTCTCTTTCTTCGCTATACGACATTTAATTTATTGTCATATTGTCGTCTCCAGGTTTCTTCTTCTCTTCTCTCTTATATAAAAGTGAAGGGGTGACTGACATATCAACGCCCAGCCCAAATCACTGGACCTAGAGACTTGAAATTTTGTACATAGTTACCTTATTTATATAGTGTAGGCATCCACTAAGAAAGGATTTTTGGAAATTCTACGCCTAAAGGGGTGACATGGGGGTTCAAAGTTTGTATGAAATAAATTAAATAGATATTTCGACTTTATATTTATATTTATATTATTTTATATTTCGACGATATTCCGAAAATCAACCCTTTAGGACATAGGTGGTCAATGGACCAAAAAAGCCCAAAATGACTGATAAATCAACGCACAGCCCAAACTACTGGACTTAGAGACTTGAAATTTTGCACATATATTAGCCCCAAATGACGACAAAATAGATATTTATGTCGTCATTTTGGGGTTTTCTGGGATGAAGATTGCGAAAATGACATTTATTTTGAAGTCCAACACGGTGGACATGATTTAACGCCTAAAGGGGTGAAAATGGGGTTCAAATTCTGTATGGAAAAATAATATTTTACATTAATTTTAATAAAAAATTCTGTACTGATTTCTTTGAAAAATTATCTTAATATGATTGTAAACTTTCTTTTACGTGACAATGTTTTGATATGGGTATAGTAAGTTAATGTTTTAATTTCAACTTATGATAGTTTATGGCATTTTTGCTTTTGCTTGTTTTCGTGAATTTGTTATTGCAATTTTTTTATAACTTCTTCATTTGTAAATGGACTGTTCTATAAGTGAAAACTGTCTAAATCGGGGAATTCACTTACAGCTACATGTCCGCAGGCACGCCCGCGGGCATGTCCGAGCGGGCAACTTTATAATTGCCAGACCGTCTGCGACGACGACACACATGACAGGCTTAGGAAAAACCTCTTGTAAAGTTGCCCGCTCGGACATGCCCGCGGGCGTGTCTGCGGACATGTCTGTAAGTGAATTCCCCGCTTAAGGCATGTTCATACAAAAGTCTTGTTTTTAGTGTTCCTACTTTTATATGCTGTTTGTTTTCCTTGAATATAAATTAAAATATAAAATATTTAAACTCTAAACTTCGTAGGGGCACGTCTAAAAATAAATAGACAAACATTTATTTTGTGGGAGAGGCAGAGGGACTGATTATTGTAATAAACTAGCTTTTGCCCGCGACTTCGTCCGCTTAGATATTAGAGAAAATCATCGAGCAGCCTCGTGCGAGGCCCGCCACACGTGGCAATCGAGTCACTGACGAACATTTAAAATCAGTCGTACAAGTGTTGTTACTTGACTCATATACAACGTTTTCGTCATTCAAAAACGTCTGTTTGACCACAATATGAGGAAAGAGTCGTTGTAAAGTTTTGATGCGACTACTGTACGATGAAAGTGGTATTCTTGTGACTTTTGTATGACCATTAAACAACAATGTAGGTCGTATAAATGGGACCCTTTTCGCGTTGATCAAACGTTATTATAACGTTAGTGTGACCTATCTTTTGCGACCAGTGGTAATAAGATAACGTTTGTACGACCATTGTGCGACGTAAAATTGTTAGTTGGGAAACGTCTTGCCTCGCGAGGCAGCGCGCTTGGTGGGGACCCGCCTAATCGCGTAAAAACGGCTGGTCATATCCAGATTGAAGGTTCCCTAATGATTTTCTCTAATATCCACGCGGACGAAGTCTCGGGCAAAAGCTAGTTACTAAATATATCTACAGATACCTATGGAATATAGGCCTTAGTTAGCCTGAGATTACCTGTTTGAAATGTCTATGTGTGCGTGAATGGAATACCGCATTTTGTTCCGTTTCGAGTGACTGACTTGACTACTCTTCTGTATATACATATTTTTTGAATTCCATTGGTTACATTACAAATAACCAAACCATATCATTATTGTCGATTCATATGCAACTATATTACCTAGGTATGCTAAATATTTCGCGCTAAAAATAATACCTGATGATGTAGGTAACTGGTTTTCCTCCCCGATATCATCAAATTCATATTGATGCCTATGTCCCTACTGAGGTACCTAATTAATTAATTTCTGTAATAATTATTTTGGCTTTAGATATCCATATTTTAAAAATCATATTGCTTAGCATAATGTGGTCTAAAGTTTCTGAATTAAGGCTATAGCTATGTTAGGGCCAACTTTTTTTGTCGTTTTTCGCATCCATGTTACTTTGGCAAAGTCTTAATGTGTACTTTTTAGTTTCATTGGTAGAATACGCTTAATTTTGCATTCCGTCAGTTATAAATAATCATAGAAATATAAACTGTGTCGAAAATTGATATTCAATAGAATATACGATAAGTAACTAAAATACCTAAGTACATATTTAAATAGTTAGTAAATAATTGAAATAAGCCTTTGATTGTTCATCCAAAGTCAAGATCCAACATAAAATACATTAAAAAATAAATTCATTAATTAATTTCTATGTAAGGCCAGGTATACACGGCAGCATTTCATGGTAAACTGCGAAAACAGCTATAAAAATAGTACCGTCGGTCGTGTCGTGAAGACCAAAATCTACGAAAACATAAAATTGTTTGAAACTCAACTCTGTACATTACATTGCGTATTTTTTTAGCTTTCACTTGCCAAAGGGCTTGTTATTAGTTCAACTATGTCATTTGATAAAAAAAATGCAATCAAACAGCGTCGTAGGAGTACCTACTTTCTCTTTTTAAAATGCGTAACTATTTACGGAGCGACCAATTTATATGTGAAATAGTGAAAAGAAAAATGGAACTTACGATTGCAGCCATATTTGTTCACCACGGAATAGACAAGCTTACCGCACGTAATTTTACAGTTTTTTTTGCTTATTTTAAAGTTTTCAAGCTAGGGTTTCCCAAGATGACGGTGCCGTCATATTACGGCTGTTACCTCAGACCTCAGACCAAATAAAAAAGTAAAGACGGAGTCTTCCGACAAACCGGTGAGGCATGTAAAACTACGCCTTGGCTGTATACATACCATGGGCAACAGCGTCGCTTAACCACTGCTAAGGTTAAAATCGCTTGCACGCCGCGCCCGCTGTCACGTGCGTTTAGTTCGTGCAGGGGCGATACGCGCGCACACGAATTTTGTTGCTAACTGGTTAAGCGACACTGTTGCCCATAGTACATACACAGTTCACGCACACATGTGTAACAAAACTACGCCTTGGCTTTCCATATAAAACCCTGCCGCCCGGCTCCCGCTCGCCCCCTAGTACGCACACATGTGCGTTTTTGTGTGTCACACACACAAAAACCGGCCTCACTTCGTTGTTACCTTGTACATACTCACATTAAAGCCGAGAACGGGAAGTTAGCGACAAGAAGATTGTAGTTAGCGATTGCATTTTCGAGGATGGTTTGAAGCCCGAGCCGCAGGCGAAGGCTTTAATCATTCGAGGCAATGCAAGTAGCTTCCAGTACAACGCTTGTATAGTGCTTTTATCAAGATATGCGAGGAAATTCGATTTAAAAAAAAAGAAACTTTTTTTTCATTTTTACTGACAAATTATATAATTTTGGAATGTGCTCATCAAGGCCTTTCATTTGATACCTACCCATATTAAAAATAAAAATAAATTTTTTTTAAGGGAATAAAAGAAAAAGAGAAAAACTAAGAAAAAACAAAATATATTATTTGTTTACCTTTTTTTGAAAGAAGAATAAGACCGAAAACAAAGAAAGTGTTTTTTATCGATTCGTGTGGCCTTATGAATCGGCCCACTCGGCTCCCTAAAAAGGGAGAGGGCGAGGGGAAGGCAATGCGATATTATGGTCTCATCGAGCTGATCTGATGATGAAGCCGGAAGAAGGCCACAGGAACTCTATGATGAAACCATACAAGCCCATCATGTTTGGGCTCGTTAGAATCGTCTTAACGAGTACTCTAATGGGAGATGAGATCCAGGGTCTGATGATGAAGCCGAAAGGCCATGCCATAGGAACTCAAAATTGAAACCATGCAACCCCGTCAAATTTGGGCTCGTTTGAATTGTCTTGACGAGTTCTTTGTTAGGAAATTTTTTCCAGGGTCTGATGATGGAGCCGGAAGAAGGACACAGGAACTCTTTAATTAAACCACGCTACCCCATCGAGATTGGGCTCGTTTGAATCGTCTTGACGAGTACTTTGTTGGGAAATAGTGTCCAAAGTCTGATGATGGAGCCGGAAGAAGGCCACTGGAACTCGGTAATAAAACCATGGAACCCCATCGAGTTTGGGCTCGTTCGAATCATCTTGACGAGTACTTTGATGGGAAATATTGTCCGAGGATCTGATGATGGAGCCGGAGGAAAGCCATAGAAACTCTAGAATAAAACCATGCAACCCCATCGAGTTTGGGCTCGTTTGAATTGACTTGACGAGTACTTTGTTGGGAAATAGTTTCCAGGGTCTGCTGATGGAGCCGGCAGAAGGCCACTGGGACTCTGTAATAAAACCATGCAATCCCATCTAGTTTGGGCTCGTTTGAATCGTCTTGACAAGTGCTCCGATAGAAGATGGTATATTTTTAGTCTTGTCTTTAGCATGCGCCCCACGTTTTAAGGTTTAAAATTTCTGTAGGTAGGGTTATAAATATGTACAGAAAAATTTTATTTTTTACTTTTTAGTCCGTTTTAATGTTTTTAGTCCGATTACTTTTTGTAATAATTTAGTCCGTTTTAAAAACGTGTTTTTAAAAAAAGATTTTTTTAAGCGATAAGGTTGGTCCCCACCAAGCGAGCAGCCTCGTGTGAGGCCCGCCACTCGCGGCAAACGTCTTGCCTCGCTCGCGAGGCAGTGCGCTTGGTGGGGACCCGCCTTATCGCGTAAAATAGGCTGGTCGGATCCTGGTTGAAGGTTCCTTAAGGATTTTCTCTAATATGCAAGCGGACGAAATCGCAGGCGGAACCTAGTCTTTACATAAACTACTTATCACATATAATTATTTCAGATTTTTCTCTTTGCAAACTTCGGAGCTAAGGGGGGAACGGTATTTTTTTACATTTTTCATCATTAGTCAAAAACTATGCGGCATAAAAAAAAGAAAAAAACTGTTTTAAAATGTGCAAACAGCGTTCTTTTATATAATACCCCACATGCCGTAGTCGCCCCACTTAAATTTATTAAGACCCCTTTTCAGTCCCTTTTGTATAAAAATAATTATTTTTTTATTTCTTTCTTGTTTGCAAAATAGTTGGGCAAACGTAATCTTAAACTATTTCAAGTTGATAACATTGATAGTTCTCGAGATATCCAGCTGTGACAGACAGACAGACAGACTGAGTCCTTGAGTTCCTTTTTACCATTTTGGTACGAAACCTTTAAAATATTTACACCCTCACATACCTACCACCAGAAAGTAGAAAGTATAAAAGCTTTTTTTAAAGAAAAACCGCCTTTAATAAAACCTGAAAACAAAAATAGCTTCAAAATTAAATACTTACCTCTAAAAGCAAGAAATAATAATATAGAAGCAATAATAATATATAAGTAGGTATAATAATAACCATTTATCATACCTATTGATGTGCCGGGTGAGAATATTCCCGGCAATTGACAACATTTCAAAATATTAAGGTACATGTTTTTATGTATATAATGAAAATTTATCGTTTTTTAGGCAACACGTATTTTTTCTTTTTCATTTATTTTCATACATTACTGAGATATTAATTAATAGAAAATGGTTTATTCTAAAAGGACGTAAGTACAAGATAAGCGATGCCTTTGCCATGCCTCTTCAATCGTCAAATAAAAAAAAACTGTCAATGATGTGAATAGGGAAGGCAACTGTCAAAATGGCGCTGCGTACGCTTGTTCCACGAGAACTATGAAAACAAAGGACTTTTACTTAAACAATCGTTTGTTTAAGCTTTAAAAGGATTAAATTCTGTGTTTTAAAAATTATGGCAGTTTTAAATTTCCGAAAAATCTGGATATAGAAAAGAAAAAATTTTTCTGTAAGAATAAAAACGTCTTAATTTTGCTTTAAATTCCGGCATTTGCATTGTTGAATAGTCTTTTATATCCATTTTGGGTTATTGGGTCTTTTTCGGTAAAAAAAAACACAAAATAAATACCTATATATGTGACAATTGTAATAATTTAATATTTGACACATATGAAAATGATCTTGTTTGCCATTGTTGCCTGTTTCGCGTTGTTCTATTTTTATTTTATTATTTGTATACCTTACAATATAAGGTGGGAATGTAGTGAAACTAACAAAATAATGACAACTTCCATCAATGTATAATACTAACACCTGCATTTCACAAATAAATTCTATTCTATTCTATTCTATTCTATTCTATTCTATTCTATTCTATTCTATTCTATTCTATTCTATTCTATTCTATTCTATTCTATTCTATTTTCCCATACATTTTGTTCAGAACGTCTACTGTCTTAGGAACAAGCGTACGAAGCGACAATTCTACAATGGGGAATGTCCGAAGAAAATCAAATTGGCTGAATATTTTTCTATAGGTATGAATAAGGTCCCTTAGTAATAGAAAAAAGTTTCAGAATTTTCGGTTGGGTAAAAAAGTTTTTAAAAATCAAAGTCTCTTCGACTTCACAAATGTATAAAAGTAACAGCAGAATGGAGATTATACCTTTGCCGCTAACTGCTACAAAGACAACACGTATTTAAAAAAAAAAGTTTGACATTTTGTCTTGAAACTTTTTTTTAATACCATGTTGTGGTTGTGGCAGGTGTTGGCAAAGGTACAATCTCCATTCTGCTGTTACTTTCATACATTTGTGAAGTCGAAGAGACTTTGATTTTTTGAAATTTTTTCACGAAACCGAAAATTTTGAAAATTCATTCTATTACTAAGGGACCTTATTCCTACCTATAGAAAAATATTCAGCCAATTTGATTTTTTTCGGACATTCCCCATTAGCTTTGCGTTGCCATCCCCATTGTGATGTCTATAGAGATGTAGGCACGCTAGTATTGTATTTTATATCGATACTAATAGTATTTTTGTTTCATGTTTCATAATAAATAAGAAACAATAATACTACTCAAATAACAACTAACAGCCGTTTGCACTAAACTCAAGTTAAGCATGTCCTAGTTAAGATATTTCTTAGCTTAGGAACAGCCTAAAAATACCGAGCTGAAATTTTTGTTTGCACTAACAGACTACGTCGTAACTTGGGCATCGCCTTGCTATGCGAAAGAATGAACGAATGTAAATATTAATTGTTTATGGTCATAGAATACTTTTTAACCGACTTCACAAAAAGGAGGAGTGAATCAATTCGATTATATTTTTTTTTATCGTTGTTCGCACATATCTTCGTCATTTATGAACCGATTTTGATGATTCTTTTTTTGTTCGATTGAGTTTTCTTGCGAGATGGTCCCATTTATTTTTTTTTCAAATCGGTTCAGTAGTTTTTGAGAAATCCTGAAAATACTATGATTTTCATCAACTCTCATGACGACTTTGTTATTTATGAACCGAATTAGATGTTTCTTTTTGTTGGGAAAGGGGTACTTTTAGTGTAGTCTTTTTAACCGACTTCAAAAAAAAAGGTTCTCTCTCAGTTTGACCTGTATAAATGTATGTTTCTCCGCGAATATCTCACGTTTGGCTGAGCCGATTTTTCTACCCAATAATATACCTATAATAATATACCTAATATAGAAGGTACTTACACTAAAAATAATAAAATAATAAATTGTTTTAAAAACAAAAACCGACTTCAAAAACCTGCCTCTAAAAAGCAAGAAATAATATTCAAACATTAGATACGCATTATCATTGTTATAACAACACGTCTATTGAAGTCGGGTGGGGCTTTAAGAATAAAAAAAGAAAGTTGTCCTCCAGCCCCACCCGACTTCAATAAACGTGTTGTTATAACAATAATAATGCGTATCTAATGATTTGAATATTATTTCTTGCTTTTTAGAGGCAGGTTTTTGAACTCGGTTTTTTGTTTTTTAAAACAATTTTTTTAGTTATAACATCACATGGATTCATTCGTGAGTTAAAAGGAGACGAAAGATATGCATAAGTATCACAAATGATGCTACGACTTTCTTTTGATTATTCTTACAAGAATACTTAAAAAAAAAATTAAAATATCTAAATTTTACTAAACACTCGAAGTGCACTCGAATGACATTCAGCATTATTATGTCAATATGACAATTGATTTTTTTCAGTGTTTCCTGTACCCTTAGCACGAACAGCTATCGAGAAAAATAACGCGCGTAAAATTACTCGATAGAGAATTCTCTATGGAAAATTTAATTTCGCTATTCGGCGATAGATGGCGCTGTACTAATTTTTCATACAAAATTGCACTATCGAGTAATTTTACGCGCGTTATTTTTCTCGATAGCTGTTCGTGCTAAGGGTGCAGTACCCTTAGCACGAACAGCTATCGAGAAAAATAACGCGCGTAAAATTACTCGATAGTGAATTCTCTATGGAAAATTTAATTTCGCTATTTGGCGGTAGATAGCGCTGTACTGATTTTTCATACAAAATTGCACTATCGAATTGTTTTACGAGCGTTATTTTTTTCGATAGCTGTTCGTGCTGATCAGATTGTCACACTACCCTAGGCTGGGTCTCAATTTACTCTAAGAATAATTATATAAGTACTACCGTACAGAAAGGACACTCTCCGCCTATCTTACATGTACATGGGCGAATGAGGGCTTATCAAAATGACAAAAATAATTTGCTGTAATTTCTTGTATTTAATTATAGGTACCTATACTCATGGGTTTGCTGTTATTTCAATTTCGGGATTTAAAATTACTCGAAGGGGCAAGTTATGTTTCTCTTAGGCTCGTATTACAGAATCAAACTCAAACTCAAATCTCTGCTTGAGTACAGTTAGATAGGGATGGCGCTATATGCGATGAATAGCACCATCCCTTTCTAACTGTACTCAAGCAGCAAGCAGTGCTTGAGTCTCGTCCTGTAATACGGACCTTAGTGCCGGATAATACTTATCCTAAATCTAGGGTAAATTACCCTGGCTGGCACCACTGTTTTTTTTAATAGAAGGCAAAGAGACTCATCTCAGACTCCCTATATCGACTAGATTTTATATATTTTTAATTAACGTAAAAAATACTGATCTATAAATTCAGAAAAAAAAATATAGAACATTAAAATCTCGAAATGGTTTTCTAATTTTAGTACTTTCTCAAAATGAAATGTAGTCAATTTATATTGGGAATATTCCTGGCAATATTGAGAATATTCTCACTTGATTGAGAATACTTATTGCCGGGAATATTCTTACCCGGAACATCAATAATCATACCTGCCTGCCCATTACTAATTAATCTAATTATTGTAATTTGTTTATGACAAGGTATCGGTCTCCAAAATTTTTTTATTTCAAATTTCAACTAAATGGTGATAAGGATTCACTCATTTTAACAACATTTTTTAAGCTTACATAATGTAATTTACTTACATAAAGCAATACACTTGTACTATTATGTATTCTGTGACAATACTGCGATGCGGGTGCTAACAGCACCATCTAGGCGTGCGCGATGTAAATAACACAACTGCCATGTCAAAAACGAACTAAAAATTTACAAGACGTGTCATTGTCAGGGGACCAATTTGTGGAACAATATCAAAAACCGGCCAAGTGCGAGTCGGACTCACGCACGAAGGATTCCGTACCAAAAAACGGCAAAAAAATCACGTTTGTTGTATGGGAGCCCTCCTTAAATATTTATTTTATTCTGTTTTTAGTATTTATTGTGTGTGTAACCGTGTATGTGCCGGCTTAGAATAGCACTACCCCCTATCATCCCGTGGGTGTCGTTAAAGGCGACTAAGGGAGCATAGCCTTCAAGAGACGGGCAGCAGCGTCTCCAAAAAACCTTGGCCTACTGCGATCGCCAACCCGCCTGCCAAGCGTGGCGATTATGGCAAAACCCAACCCCCCCCCCCCTCATGCACAATTGTTGTTATAGCGGCAATAGAAATACATCATCTGTAAAAATTTCAACTGTCTAGCTATCACGGTTCATGAGATACAGCCTGGTGACAGACAGACAGACAGACAGACGGACAGCGGAGTCTTAGTAATACGGTCCCGTTTTCACCCTTTGGGTACGGAACCCTAAAAAAGAGGTCCCTCGATTGCAATGTCACATCTTGTTATTTAACTTTTTCTGTTTTTGGCAGCACTGAAAACAGTGAATAAAAAGCACTTTTTCTCACTTATGCTCTGAAATCTTATAATTCCATGTGAAAAAGGAATGCGGGGGGTTTCACATTTCCGTGGGGATGGTTCATCAATGCGAAAATTAATTTCAACACTTACTTCCCGTACTGAGCCGAGTGGGCCGATTCACAAGGCCACACGACTCGATAAAAAATACTTTCTTTGTTTTCGGTCTTATTCTTCTTTTAAAAAAAGGTAAACAAATAATATATTTTGTTTTTTCTTAGTATTTTCTCTTTTTCTATTTTTCCCTAAAAAAAATTTTATTTTTTTATTTATTTTTAATATGGGTATCAAATGAAAGGCCTTGATGAGCACATTCCAAAATTATATAATTTGTCAGTAAAAATGAAAAAAAAGTTTATTTTTTATTTTTTAAGAATACTCGAGACGACATACAAACTCCTTGTGTGAATAATGTTATATCTCGTAATCAAGGTATAAAATATTAGATGATTCCCTGAGAATCCCATTCCCCGAGGATCCTGTCAGGGTAGAATCCCGAATTGAGCTAAACATATTATTGATTAAGTTCATGAAGATTAACAAATCGGGATCCTCCGGGACCGGATCCTCGGGGAATGGAGTCCTCTCCTCAGGGAATAACTTAACAATATAACTACTATTAAGCATTTTCGCGAATTTTGACTTTACATACCTACTAGAGAAATACATAAAAAAGCTGCGTGGTCGTAATTGATCGTGTAAAAAAAATTGTGGATACTGGCATTGCAAAAAAAAATGGCCAAGTGCATGTCGGGTTCTTTTTCTGCAGTTCCTTATGGCTATAAACATCTGCTATAAATTTATATTTATTTCTTGTTTTACCTTTACACAACTAACACCTAAGACTAAGCATTTGTATCTATGCATAAAAATGAAGAGTTTTATACAGCACAATAGCGCCGCCATTAGAAAAAATTCACAGATTTCGCAGTTCCCGCAAGAATCGGAGCATTGAAAATGAATACAAAAATTTACGAAAAAACTTAATCAAATCAAAAGCAAAATCCTATAATTTTTCTAAGGTATTACTAGGTACCTTTTTATTTTTACGATCGATTGTGACACTCGGCTGCGCCTCGTGTCACAAAAGTGCCCCTGACTGCTTCGACGCGGCTGAAATATTATTAGCCGATTCACAAAAATCAACTAATGCACTTCTCGTCTGCTTCCGCATCTTTCAATACCTTTACCATGACGATCTGTCAATAATCATAGAAACTACATCACTTTTTATATACTGAAATACCCGTTTTTCTACAATTCCAAATCTAAAGGGACCACCTACAGGTCACAATTATAAGCCGGTTTTCAAAAAAAAATTCACTATTTTGTAGCTAAACTAATACCCTAGGACCCTTTTTTTCATTTTTTCTTAAGTCGGATTTTTTCTCGAAATATTTACAATTTAGTTAACAAACACCCCCCAAAAAACCCGAATTTTTCGAAATTTCAAAAAAGTTAACAGCCGATTTTCAAAATTCAAACGTTCACACGTGTCTCAATAAATTCCTCAACTTTTGGTACTATTCCCATCTCAATCCTCCTAAAATCCTCGGAACTATGACCAAAAATACGTCTCAGGCGATTTGCATTTGATAACCATTTTCAATGGTAAAAATTGTGCTTAAATAAAGACTAAATTGTGAATTGTTTTCTTCTAGTACATTTCGAAGAAACTCTGTGGTACTTTTTATCGCTTAAACAATATTTTCTAGCCTGTTGTTTAGTTTAATGCAGTTCTTTTTATATAAAAGTGGGTCCAAAATCTTAAAAAATCAGTAAAATTGTAAAGTTCCTAATTGTTGTGTAGTTTTGCTATGGTTAAGTTTTTCAACACAAAGCAACAAACTTTCACATGCATATATCATGTGTGACATTATGTCAACAATCAATAGAGGAACTAAAACAAAGATATTTGAACAATTCCAAAAACAAACACATTTTCCGGTTGTCATACTTTTGACTTCACTTGAATGCACCGAAACGGCGGTGCTTCCTGCTCATTGATTTAAAATGGCCGAAATAGGGACGTTGAATACCAAACAAAAAAGCGAAAGTAACTGGTTTCTTTACCTATGCCTCGTGTAACAGTTATTCCGGGTGAAAGAAGAAAAGTAAACTAACCATACCAGCCAGTCAGACGCGAACGCTCAAGCAGAAATGACGTTTCTTTCGCGCCTTTTTAGAACACCACGCGTATTTCGTGTTTAAAAAAAGATCACCCCAAAAATGGACTTACGTGAAATTATCAAATGGTTTATACCATGTTTCCATATATTGCTAACGAAACTCAACAAAATGGATTTACGTTTTACTTTCGTGTGCATTTTTTTGTTTTTTAATTTGTGTCCCAGTTTTGGCGCGAATGTGAGCGGCCAAGTAGGTTTAGTTCAAAAAAGTTTTGATAATGCCAAAAATGTAGATAATTTATTGATTGATAATCTTAATGTTACTAAGTTTAACCAAAGTGATGAAGAAGTTATATTCGAAAGGACTGGCTCTACAAGTTTAGAAAATACTTCGGTTGGTAAGTTGCAATTGTTTTTTTTAGTTATTTATAAAATAACTTAAATTCATCTTTACTCACACAAGATACACTCCATGGACATAGTAAGGTATTAAAAAATTGAATTTACTCTTTCTCTTTTTTTTTTTGGTTTAAGTTTGAATATTAAATTGATTAAAAACTTTTTGTACAAGGTTGTTTTCAAACTACTAAATATGAAAAACTTAAAAAATATATTCTGTGCCAAGCCACTTCGCTTTTGTTTCTTTTTTCATCGTGAAACGAAGAATAAACTTATAATACCTTATACTTGGACGAATCAACCACTGGACGCGAAATGACTACCAGTAGTGTGCCTTGATAGTGTCGTGGGTAAGAAGGGCGAAAATTGAACTTGACTTAAACGCGTAAAGTATTCGGTGTGATACATTTAAATTTGATGGCCGGGTGACTAAATGCATTTTTGGGAGGTCATTTGTTTTTCGGCCGCCTGGCCGAGAATTAATGTTCGAGTTTCACAATCCATAATATTTGGCCGGCAATTATGGCCGAAAACCAGCTAAATCACCCTATAACATTGTCATTATTTGACAAGTGTAATCCCCCCACGCCCCGCAAAAATTGGTTGAACGTGATTTCATACATTTTTCTTACGTTACGTGTCCAGTGGTTAATTCGTCCAAGTATAATACCCAAGAATACCTATATTAAGTACTTTTTACGTTTTGACGACTCAAAGCATATATTCCCTAACATACTTTTTGGTTCTTCGTTTATTTGTAAGGCACGTAATGTTTTGCGAGATTTTGCATTCAACTAAAGTCAAAGTCACATTGGGTAATCTATAATTAATTAAAAACAAAAAATATCTATGAATATATCGAGAACTGGAAATAATATTTACATTTACCGCATTTATTTTCGATATAAATAGGTACATCAAAATTTATCGAGATAAATGTCGACAAATTGTAATTTAACGAGATATATTGTAATTTGACGGTTTTTACAATTTTCCGGTGACATTTATATCGTTACTTACCAAAGCAGTTCACAGAATTATTAAAAACAAAGTAAAGTGACCTACTTACTACTTAAGTAAGTATTTAATCAGACGATCCGACCAACCAACTTCAAATAACTTAGAGTTTGCAGTTCATTGAACTTCGTGCAATGCCAACATTAGAAATCTGCAGTTGAAAATTATTATCCGCGCCAATAGGGATGATGACAAATGAATAAAATAACGAAATACTAATAAAAATCGTAAACATATTAAAATTTTAGAGTTGCTTGTATGTATACCTCTTGGTTTTATATATTGTGTATTATTTGTTTTGACCCTTCAAAGTTGGGCGGACAAGTCCATTTAAAATGTATAAAATTTATTCAAATAAATAATACCTTTAATTAGTTCATAAAATTTATAGCAAAGTGTAAGAAACCATTTTGGTAAACACTATATTTAATATAGTCTTTGCCGAACAAATTTCCTACACGTTGCCACAGAATACAGACGTTGCATACAAACTACTCAAGCGTGACGTCATAACTGAGTAGCCGTTAGTATGGAGCGTTTTCGGGTGAGTCCAATTTTGTGCATTTCAAACTGTGATATCTCGGGCAGTTTTCATGCTAGCGAAATAATTATTTTACCAATATTTCTTTTTTTTTTTGAGAGGTAATTTATGTAACTTAAAATAAAAAAAATAGCCTTCATTGCCATTGGTAACGCGCAGGAACCTTGTCACATTAACATCCACGTTGACGTCATCCGCAACTAAAAATGACACGAAACAAGAAAATTCTTATAGGTAATTTAAGTTAGTTTAGTTTTTGAGGTTAGAAAAATTTATTTATTATTACGCATATTACGCATTAGCAATTGGCGCGGATAATACTTAGAGTAATTAAATTCATTCGTTATAACATGATTAGACCTGGAACGGGCGGTAGGAAAATATGGACGATTCAAATAAAAAGTATTTAATAATTATGTTTATTTGAATACAGCTTATTTACTACTACTGCATACTAACGTTTCTTTTTTAATTTCAATGCTGGTAAAACCTTTTATTTTGAGGACTAATTTCAAATTTTATTAGTAGAACAAAAAATGACAGACTATCGGAATTACTATGAAAATACTACGCTTTACAAATTGGTAATGGAAAAAAAGTAGAGTTCTTAAATTGTTATTAAGGGCTCACGAGTAGCTCCAGTCCCCCGTCACCACGGCAGCTGCAAAGGTGCCGAAACGTCGGGAAAATCAAAAATCAAACCAAATACCAACTAATTACAAAAGTACTTTCAATAAAACCGCGCTAGTATCCGTTTAAAAGTGTTTTATTTTAATGTCTAGTGAGCGCGTAAGCTTGAGAAGTGAATATGTTATATCAAAACTTTAATTTTATTTTGTTTCATAAATAATTAGGTTCTGATAAAACAAAAGAATCAAGATAAAAGTCTATTTTGAGCAAGTATATTAAAAAAAATATTAAAAGTTATTTTTTTTTTAGAGGTTCCTAAAAATGTATACGTAGCTAATTTTCAGTGTTCAATAGAATTTATGCTAAATTTTGTAACACTGAACAGTCTAAAGCTAGGGTTTCCTAGGATAGCGGTGCCGACATATTACAGCCGTAATATAGCAGCGTAGAATGTTGTCAATGTAAACAATAAGGCGACACCGTAACGTCAGAAACCGCGCCGTATTGTTTACGTAGACAACGTTCTACGCCGCTAAATTACGGCCGTAATATCAGGGCACCGTTATCCAAGGAAACCTGATGTTTTGTATCCTTGTATATAATAAAAAAAAACAATCTGAAATTACGTCCTTGAAAAAAAACAAAACCTTTTTTTTTCCTTAAAAAGACATCAACGCGCGTTCAATCAACCACAATTTTTTTTTTTATATTTTAAGTAATTTTGATATGTAAATCCTACTATAATTAAGATTATGATAAATAATTATGATAAATAAATATAAATAAATAAATCCTACTAATATTATAAACGTGAAAGTTTGTGGGTTTGGATGTTTGTTCCTCAATCACGCAAAAACTACTGAATGGATTTTGTTGAAATTTGGCAAACAGATAGTAGATAGACTGGATTAAAACATAGGATACTTTTAATCCCGATATTCCCACGGGAACGAGAACCACGCGGGTGAAACCGCGGGCGGCCGCTAGTAATATTATAAACTAGCTGCCGCCCGCGGTTTCACCCACGTGGTTCCCGTTCCCTGCTGGAAATATCGGGATAAAAAGTATCCTATGTTTTAATCGAGGCTATCTACTATCTGTGTGCCAAATTTCAACCAAATCCGGTCAGTAGTTTTTGCGTGATTGAGGAACAAACATCCAAACCCACAAACTTTCACATTTATAATATTAGTAGGATGCGAAAGTTTGTGGGTTTGGATGTTTATTCCTCAATCACGCAAAAACTACTGAACAGATTTTGTTGAAATTTGGCACACAGAAGATAAAAACATAGTAAGTATACTTTTTACACGACTGCCCAAAGCAAAAAGAGTGTTATGTGTTCAGGGTTCATGTATGTTTGTGGGTATGTGAGTTTCTTTATTCCACCATAACTTCTAAATGCCTGAACTGATTGGGATAAATAGGGTATCGTTAGAATTCTTACAACATTCCGAGTGACACTGGCTATATTTTTTTTAGAAAAAATCAATATGGCGACTGTACGACGCCATTTTCAAATGTGAAAAAAAATTTTTTTTTTCTATTATTACAATATGGGCATCAAATGAATGGCCTTGATGAGCACATTCCAAAACTATATAATATGTCACTAAAATGAGTGAAATAGAAATAAATAAATTAAAAAAAATATTAAAAACACGACTGCCCTGTCAAAACGAACTAAAAAGTTAAACAACAAGTGTCATTGCAGTCGGGGGACCTCTTTGATCAAAAATTGTTCCATGATAAGGTCCCCCGACTGCAATGACACTTGTTGTTTAACTTTTTAGTTCGTTTCGACAGGGCAGTCGTGTTTTTAATATTTTTTTTAATTTATTTATTTTTTTATTCCGATATTCCCACGGGAACGGGAACCAATGCGGGTGAAACCGCGGGCGGCCGCTAGAACTTAAATAAGGTATTAGTGGTTTTGATAATCACATAAAAATAAAAATATATCTCGATTAGAAAACGTCTTTTAGGGGAAAAGAAACGCAATTTTGAAGATGTTTTCGCGCGTTTCGTGCGTGCAACCGTAATTATGAACTTGAATAGGCATCATGGCTTTCTTATTTTACGTAACTATTACCGAATGTTATTCAGTCTTTAGAAGCTAAACTGATTTTCCACGCTGATTATCTTAATTTAGCTTGCAACTTCGTGGGTTACACTTTTTTTTATGTTGGATAGGCAGGCAAGCAATGCCATCACGCCGGTGATAAGCGATGATGTGATTTACGATGAAACGTGCTCGCTCAGAAGTTGTAACCTATTCACTCGCGACTTGAAGACCCTCAAATTGTCCCTGCGTGATCGAATCAGAAATTTATTTTATTTTTATTTATTTATTTATATAAAGACACTTGTAAGCTTACAGACTAAATCCAAAACACAAACAAGTCAATTACAAAAACAATATAGCAACAAGAAATAGTAAATCAATTATAAAACAATGTCAAAAAAATCAGAATAAAGAAATTAAAAATAAAATTATTACAATTTCAATAATTTCATGACCAATAGAAATCAAAAACAATTTACTTACATATTAAGATAATTATTATCTAGGCATGTCAAATTGAAATAAAGAAAAACTTAGTAAACACAAAATACAATTAATAATATGTACAACAGTATAACTTATAATTAGTCCTAACCCGATTTATATGTCATTAACGATACTTTCAAATCGAGTCACAAAGAATCTGCAAATATGTCAATATCATAGTGCTGTGTAAGTATGTCACCTATCAGTTTTAAAGCGTGGTTCGTTGGGGCGTGAGCTGTCCGTACAATGCGTGTAACCGGCCGGACCAGGAGACGATGATTTCGGCGCGGAGCTATAGCACCAGCCTCATCGCGATATTTTTTTTGTAGAGACTTTTTAAAACGACTGTACAATTTCTGTCTTAAAGCGAATCTGGCGTTAAGCGAATCTGCCGTAAAGCGAATCTGTCGTAAAGCGAATCTGTCCTAAAGCGAACAAGGGCGCGCGGCATTCTCCCTGGTACTCTTAGTCCAACCCTATCTAATATTGGTGGACTGTCAACCTTATGATGTATTACAGATAAATAATGTCGCAATCACTGCCATTATCCGCCTGAATTTAAGAGTTTCCAAATCTACCATACCTGAAACAAACATGGACGGATACAAATATGGATAATAACCATAGTTTTTCTTGTAAAGCCATCGAGCAAATTTACGTTGGATCCTCTCTATGAGTAGAATATATTTTTCTTCAAACGGATACCAAACAACTGCAGCATATTCCAGTCTGCTACGAACGTATGCGTTATATAATGTTTTTGCCACTCTTATATCGTCAAAGTCCGAGGCAGTTCTAATAACGAATCCTAATGTCTTATTAGCTAATTTGCACATTGTTGTCATATGTTTATGAAAGTCTAATTTAGTATCTAATATTATCCTAAATGAGGAGATCTGCAGGAGAACTAAAATAACCGACATCGCTCGAAGGATTGTGGATCGTGGGCGGGACACATAGCGAGAAGAACCGATGGCCGTTGGGGCGGGGCGGTTCTGGAATAGCGACCGCGCACCTGACGAAGCTCCGTGGGTAGGCCCCCGACAAGGTGGACCGACGTGAGGGTGCGCGGTGCGCCGCTGGATGCGGGCCAAGCAGGACCGATCGTCGTGGAGAACCTTGGGGGAAGCCCATACCCAGCAGTGAGTGTCGTGCGGCTGATGTGATGATGATGATGAGATTGTACCTATCGGGAAACACAGACTCAGGCAAGGAGTTCCACTCTTTAGTGGTTTTAGTCCAGTCGTCAGGTCGGGATACTCCACTCTAGCTAGAAATATTTCGAGGGGTTTTAGCGGTAATTGTCAAAGTAAATATTCTGTCTTTTGGGAGTTTCTCGAGTCTTTGAGTGCGAGCGAAGCGGCATCGTTTTAGCTTAAGCTAGGGTTTCCTAAGATGACGGTGCCGTCATATTACGGCCGTAATATAGCGGCGTAGAACGTTGTCTATGTAAACAATATGGCGCGGTTTCTGACGTTACGGTGTCGCCATATTGTTTGCATAGACAGCATTCAACGCCGCTATTTTACGGCCGTAATATGACGGCACCGCTATCCTAGGAAACCCTAGCTTTAGGCAAAAATGGTATCATATGTCTGTCTATCCGTCTGTTTTCCTCTACATGTCACATTTCTCAACCGATTCTCGTAAAATTTTGTGAGCAAGATCGATTAAGTAAAACGTGTTACAAAAATAATCCCTAATGCCGAATATGGTAGATAGGGACCATCAAACTGATCAATTTTTACTATGCCAACTCTGAAATCGCGAAAAAAAAACGGCTGTTTTACACAAAAAATAATAACGAAAATATGAAAATGTTTGAAACAGTTAATAATTTTTTCGCGATTTCAGTGTTGGTCCCATAGTAAAAGTTGTTCAGTTTGATGGTCCCTATCTACCATATTCGGCATTATGGATTATTTTGTAACCCGATCTATAGTATTTTTTTGTCAAATTAGTTTTTCGAAATTTTTCGAAAATAAATAATTTCCGCCATTTGGGAAAATTTACTAAAATCTAAAGCGAAGAATCTAAAGATAATCTGAGCTTTAGCGAGGTCTAAAGCACACAAGCCACTAGTATCTATTTTGTTACTTTCGTTCGTCATGCTGTCGTCAGTACCTATATGTGTTGTGTTGTGAAACCAACCTACATATTCGTGCTAAAATCGCAAATTATCCGTTGCCCAAGCGGCCCGAGCGGCCTTAATGCGTCCGCCAGTGGATCAATCAGTTTTTGTTCAATCATGCATTTTACTGTCTTCGATCTATTTCTGAATGTTGACAGCGACATATCCGATAGAATAGGAAGTATGGCGTACGTAATAAGTAATGATTACATCATCATCATCATCATCATATCAGCCGCACGACACCCACTGCTGGGTATAGGCCTCCCCTAAGGATCTCCACGACGATCGGTCCCGCGCTGCCTGCATCCAGTGGCTTCCCGCGACCTTCACCAGATCGTCGGTCCACCTTGTCGGGGGCCTACCCACGGAGCGTCGTCCGGTGCGCGGTCGCCATTCCAGAACCTTTCCGCCCCAACGGTAATCGGTTCTTCTCGCTATGTGTCCCGCCCATTGCCACTTCAGCTGAGCAATTCCTCGAGCGGTGTCGGTTACTTTAGTTCTCCTGCGGATCTCCTCGTTTCTGATTCGATCACGTAGGGAAACGCCGAGCATGGCTCTCTCCATTGCACGCTGGGTGACCTTGAGCCTCCTTATGAGACCCATAGTTAGCGACCACGTTTCACTGCCGTAAATCATCACTGGCAACACACACTGTTCATAGGCTTTCGTCTTGAGACACTGAGGTAAGTCGGACGCAAAGATTTTTCGAAGCTTCCCGAATGCTGCCCACCCGAGTTGGATTCGACGAGAGATCTCTTTCTCGAAGTTGGACCAACCTAACTGGACTGCCTGTCCTAGGTATACGTAATGGTCAACAACTTCAAGTGTAGTGTTCCCAACATGAACTGGAGAGGGTACAACATGGGCGTTTGACATAATTTTCGTCTTATCCATGTTCATCCTAAGACCCACTCTTTGGGAAGCACTACGGAGATCTTTGAGCATTGTGTTCAGGTCTTCCATGTTCTCAGCCATAAGGACTATATCATCGGCAAAGTAATGATTACATTGTGTCTATATTAAGATATCGATAATCACTACATCGACGGTCGTTGACCTTATTCTTCTCCACACTTAACACGTGTGGCATTAGTTAGTTGAGTGTTTAAACATTTGTACATAAAAGTGCATTAAAACATTAGCATTCGTGGTTGTTAAAATATACAGAATAAAGAAAATGTTAGTATGAAAAATGCGAATCCTTTAAAATTCTCCACACAAAACGGTCATTTCATACTTTAAACCCCTTCGATCATGAATATCCTAGATACGCTTCACGAACTAAAACAGTCCGCAAAATGGCACCTCAAATAGCGTCCCACTTACAAACTTGGCGCTTATTTTGATCATAAGGGGGCGTCCATTAATTACGTGAGGTGATTTTGGCGATTTTTCGACCCCCCCTCACTCCTTGGTGAGATGTCGTGAGATTTGGCTCGACCCTCTCCCCCCCCCCCTATAAATCTCACGTGTGATTTTTCAAAACGTGTATTTTTAGTGTGATTACGTTAATATGTGCTTGCTTGCTTTCCATTTATTCAAATAAACATTATTGTTTAGGATTTAGCCATGTTTTGGTATGAAAAATGTTTAACTTTATTTAACCTAGATTTTTCGCGATACTGTTCCTGCAGAAAAAAAATTACGTGATATTTGCCGAGACCCCCCTCTCCCCCACGTGAGATTGGGTGAGATTAGGCTCGACCCCCCCCCCCCCCCCCCCCCCCCCGCCCCTAAATGCCTCACGTAATTAATTGACGCCCCCTAATTACCTCTTATTTTGTACAAACTCACATTTTATATCACTTATTTTGTACAAAAACATCTTTTATCACTTACTTTTTGCAAAATAAGCGCCCAGTTTGTAAGTGGGACGCTATTTGAGGGTGTCATTTTTGAGACTTTGACAGGACATCTAGTGTATTCTTGATCGAAGTTTCATGAATTCTATAAAACTCTAAATTGATTGATTCATTCATTGTTGGGATAGACGTAGTGCCCTAACGGCTGAAAGTAGAGACACCATTTTTGGAGGGTAGATACCTTTCATGATGTAGATGAGCACTAAGAAAGGATTTTAGAAAATTCCCGTTATACAGAGTGCTACAGGTTGTTCAAGTTTGTATGAGAATTTGTTTAGAGTTGAAGTAGAGACACCATTTTTGGAGGGTAGTGTGACGCCCTGGCTGGCGTCGCGTGCAAACTCTTTGGCATTGGCTTAGCATAAAAGAAAAATACAGACGAAAAATAATTCGGATTTAAAGATTCGAACGAAAAAATATTCCTGCTCATCCTTTGTTTTAGGTCATTCTAGAAGCCGACCCGATGGAAGTAACATCGATTATATTCGCGTGAAATAAAATATTTTAAAATCAGTTGAACGGTGTTTTATCGTAGCTATCGCCTTCAGCCTTTATAGAACCGATCATCATGAAATTTTGCATACACGTTGTCAGGGGTATAGAGAAGGACATAGGGTACTTATTACTTTTCATCTCGAAAAAAGTATAGTTCCCGAGGGATAGCAAAAACCTTTCCACGCAGACGAAGTCGCGGGCGGCCGCTAGTCCTTACTTAATATTATAAATGCGAAAGTCTGTTTGTTTGTATGTTTGTTACGCCTTCACGTTTTAACTACTGAACCGATCATCATAACATTTTGCATACACGTTGTCAGGGGTACAGAGAAGGACATAATGGTATCTTTCATCCCGATAAAAAGTATTGTTCCTGAGGGATAGCAAAAAACTATTCACGCAGACGATGTCGCGGACGGTCGCTAGTATTTTATAGTTAAAATCTTCTCAATTTAACAATTATTCTTTGTAATAATTTGATTTGTACCACCGATGTTCGAAAAACAACACCATCCTTTGGAGAAATCGAGATTTTCACAAAATACCTAGGTAGGTACAGTTGAAAATTACTGACAGTTACGTTTTTTGATATCATTCTTACATATTACAAAGTGTTCTTTTCAAGTTTCTAAACAATTGAACAGAAACACAGTTAACTCAGGTACAGATACGAAGAAAATGGTCATCAGTTCATCACATTTGAATGTAAGTAGGTATTCATGTTAAACAATGGCCCGTAAACCACAGACTGTTTCTTCACACGAATCGCCGTAATGACGTTCTGGTTTTAAGTTACGTCATAATGTGATGGTTATGTCATAGCCATGGTAATGTTACAATACAGTAGCCATCAAAGTAACTTTTAAAAATCTTCGTTACCGCTTCGCTATCGAAATGGGATAGAATAAGTATTTTTATATTCAATTTATTTTATTTAATTATTTTATTTTTAAGCGCTCGGTGGCGCAGTGGTTTAGCGCCTGGCCCCACGATTGCGGCGGTTAAGCAACGTTCGCAAGGGTCGGTCATGGGATGGGTGACCAAAAATGTATTATCTCGAGCTCCTCCGTGCTTCGGAAGGCACGTTAAGCCGTTGGTCCCGGCTGCCTTTGCCGTCGTTAGCACCCACCAATCTGCATTGGGCCCGCGTGGTGGGTTATGGCCCATCCTCCTTACTACCCATAAGGAAGGCCTGTGCCCCAGCAGTGGGGACATTAAAAATGGCTGATGGAAGAAGTATTTTTATGCACAACGGAATATTGCTCGGCCTTCATCTCACCTGATGTTAAGTGACGATAAGTTGGTGAAAGCGCACTACTCCCGGGACCCCTGCGTATTACACGGGTGGGCGACAGGTAATTTTATTTTCACCTCTTTAAAGGCTCTTTAAAGGCGTTTTGGGCCCGTATAAACTCACAGCGAAATCGATTTTTGCTGCATTCCTTAGGAAAAGTGAAGACATTCTTAAGGTGTGAAGCTTAGAATAATTACACCTAGAACGATAATTCCCTACAAAGCGCGCTGTCAAAAGTGAGGCAACTAAAACAGCCAAAATGGCGCCGTTTTTAGATTTTTATTGTCCATTATTACAAAATCATACATAATAAGTACGAAACAGTTTCAATTTCCCTACCTTAAAGAGATTAATTATTATATTATTGGATTTTAGTTACGATTAGGCAACGTATGAAGGATGTAAATCTGAGAACTGAGACACTTTGGCTCAGTATAAGTTGCCTCACTTTGCATACAAGGACACGGCTTCTAGGTGTAATTATTCTAAGCTAAGGTTTCCTAGGATAGCGGTGCCGTCATATTACGGTTGTAATGTAGCTGAGTTGAATGTTTGTCTATGTAAATAATACGGCGACACCGTAACGTCAGAAACCGCGTCGTATTCTTTACATAGACAACGTTCTACGCGGCTTAATTACAGCCGTAATATGACGGCACCGTCATCCTAGGAAACCCTAGCTTGACAAGTTGGTTCTGGCTATGGTTCTCTGGTGCTTTATTACTTTGCCACACAACACGACTAACATACATTCTTTATAGTAATAATCTAAAATCATAATAAATAATAGTCATTATTATTAATAAAATACAAAGACCCTAATAATAATTTTCTAATTATTTTCGTCACACTTTTGTGATTTTAGTTTCTTTAATGGAAGAATTAATTATCCACTCACTATCTATTTGCTTTTACTTTTAACATAAAAAGCCTATGCGTGGCCAAGACCGCAACATAAGGCCTATTACAAAAAAAGAAATGTTATAAGTAGTTGGAATATGTTGGTCATCCGACTTAGGTACTTATCTACTTGTTTCTAAACCTACAAGTGTTAAATAAAAATAAAATAAAAATGTTTTATTGTTCGTTAACAAAAAAAACATAATTTTTTAAACAGTATTTGGGACCAACCCAGTAGGCATTCGAGATGCCTGTGGCAGGCAGCCCCGCTCTTCCATATCTTATTAATTGAGAATGTATCAGTTACAAATAAATATTAGGTATCTACATTAAATGGTACACATTACATGGTGTCTCTACCTTCCGCCCTATACAAATCCCTATACAAACTGGAACACCCTGTTGCACCCTGTATAACGAGAATTTTACAAAACCCTATCTTAGTGCTCACCTACACCATGAAAGGTATCTACCCTCCGAGAATGGTAGCTCTACATCAACCCTATACAAATTCTCAAACGCCAAAGAGTTTGCACGCGACGCCAGCCAGGGCGTCACAGTTCAGTGGTTAGTACGTGAAGGCGTAACAAATAAACATACGGACTGTCGCATTTATTTTTAGTAAGGATAATAAAATCATATTATTTGTTACAGAAAATTACAATTTCAGAATAAAATTTTGATAATAGGTACCATTGAATAATTTGAATTACTTGTAGTGTCTAATTAAAACGAACATGAACATGCACCAGCTTGCTATAACAATAACGGTTAAATTAAAGTACCGGTTAAGCACAAGTTAGCCAAAAAAAGAGGTTGCCAGCCAGCATGATGTCCTTTGACAAGTTTGACGTGACAAATAGGTAGCATTTTCATTTGACGATAACTTTAACTTTGAGTTTTTGGCGCCATTTTGTCGAGTTCGGTTTGGTGTCTATTTTAATTATTTGCAAATTGACTCATAGTGGATATTGTGTCTTAAAATTGGTGCAGTTTTGTGGTACAAGTGTCTACGCAACTGAACAATATGTGGGATAATTGAAATAGGCGCGATCTTGGTTGTGTGAAGCTGAGACTTTTATCGTAGTGGTGGCTGCCTCGGCAGAACTTACCGAGTAAACTGTCTTGATATACTTGTTGCCAAATGCTCCAAGCAGCATTGGAATGCGATGCACCCGCATTCTAATGTACCTAAACTGAAACAAAACAGCTACCACTGAAATATTCAATACTTGACACTGGCAAAAATTACTTCCAAGAGGATAGTAGATTGCCAAACTAAAATAAGAAGCAGAAGGACTTTACTTTGACAGCTTTTTGGTGCAACTAATGTCAATTGTTGAAACAAAATGATTTCAATTTTACTTATTAGGTATATTAATGTACTTTTAATGTCATACTATTCATTAACGATAATATATATTTTTTTATTAGGCATTAATCAACGGCATTAATTGATGTCAATGTCATGAACGCAAAGTGAAACTTGTATTGTCTGAGTAAACTGGCTTCGTGTAAAGTAACTAAAGTAACTCAGTGACATTGACATGGCTGTTTCAATATTTGACTTTATGCTGTATCGCGGTATTATGGTATTATCACGATTCATAAAATATTATGTACCAGTAGTCAAGCCGAAGTGCATCTCAAACATTAACTAGGTACATTTTTTTAAACTTGTCTAAAAACAATAAAAAATTAAAAAATATACATAATATGCCTCGTTAAAACGAGATAGCAATGAGAAAACGCCGCGCGCGGGAGCGAGACAGAGGGCCTAGCCAAAGTAACATTCGCTATTCTTCGTTATCGCTTCGCTTTCGAAACATGTATGGGATTGACATAAGGTTTCGTTAACAATCGAATTTTAAAACGTCAAATCCATACATGTTTCGAAGCGCAGCGATAGCGAAAATTTGCAAATGTTACTTTGGCTAGGGGGGCAGATTCGGCAGATTTGGCGCAAAAAAATCTAAATCATTTCGTAGTAAATACGAGGGTGGTTTGATAAGTCCAGGACTTTGAAAAGAAGAAATACTTTTTTTTCATAATTTATTTTTGTGTCTTAAAAAGAAACTCCTTAAGGTTCCTTACATTACATTTTTTTTCAAATTCGGCAAGAGATTATTACTTTTGGAAACAAAAAGCTCAAGCGAGTTCTAACTTTTCTTAATGACCCTGTCAACCCTCTCGGCGGCACTCATGACATCAAAACTCATCGAATGAAGATGCGAATCCTTCCTATTCTCTAGATTCAACCCCAGTGAGATATTTTCTCCTACCAAGTCTGGATAATTGTCTTGGCGGGCAAAGATTTTCATCAAGCCAAAAGGTGAGGTCTGAAATGGGCCCTCATTTCAGTTACCAGTTTTCAGGCGATGAAAGAAAAAAATAAAGGGTTAAAGTGGTAGGAACTTCGTTGGACTGAATACGCAGGGCTACAATAAGATTATGTACAGAAATAAAACAAAATATTCCGAAAAAAAGTCTTTCTTCATTAAAAAGTCATGGACTTATCAATCCACCCTCGTAACTATATCTAGCGATTAAAGAGAAATGCTTCTACACTTAAATATTGATGATACAAATTATTTAAAGCAATTTCGACTTGAAAAACATTACTTATTCGAAATCGATAAAATTATAAATTAAATCGAAATTATTTAGGATCAACATTAGATGATCTTAAATAATTTCGATTTTAAGAATTACTAAGAGGTATTTTCGAAATTAAAATGTATCGAGACAAAATCACAGAATCGTGTTTCTGGATCTTTACGTGTCTGGAGAAATATATGAAGTTACTTTGAGATCTATAGGATCTTTCCGCGAACTATGGCATAGCCTCAGACCAAATAAAAAAAGTAAGACAGAGTCTTCCGAACAAAGCGGTGAGGCCTGTAAAACTACGCCTTGGCTGTGTACATACACAGTTCACGCATACACGTGTAACAAAACTACGCCTTGGCTTTCCATATATAACCCTGCCGCCCGGCCCCCTCCCGCCTCCTTGTACGCACACATCACACATGTACCATCAAAAACCGGCCTCACTTCATTGTTCGCAACGCTCCATCTTACTTTTTTATTTGATCTGAGGCCATTCCATCAAAAAAGGCAAAATTTTTAGAAGTATACTCTTAATGTCAAATCGCGAAAAAATTGCTCGAGTAGCTATGTTGTTATAAAGCAAAGATATCACGGAGTTTTTGCCTTTTTCTATCGTTGTTGCGTATGGCAGTATATTCTAAAAACTCTGTCTTTGTCTTTTTCTTTACGTGTGAAGAGTAATGAAAATAACCTCACTTTTTCATTTTTTTAATGTTTTTGTTGTTATTTTGAGCATAAACTCACTTTTTGAAAAATTAACCGTTGAATATTCTTCTATATGTCATTACCTATTTATCTACATATTTTTCGTGAATAAGGGATTAATAAACTTTAAGTATTATCCAAAAAATATAAAATTAATGAAAATTTTCTTTGATTTTGCATATTTTTTTAGTCGAGTGAAGATACGAATATCGTATTTTTAAACGTAAAATAATCAAGATCGATTATGAAAGTTCAACATATATTTTTATCAGCTCAAAATAAAGAATATTTGATTGTTTATTGTTGAATCAAAAATAGGCCAAATTCGATAATTCCGAATATACTGGCCTAAACTTAATTATTATATTTCTCCACAAGGAAAGGTTGTACCCCACAAAAATAGCTAATTAGATGACGAACTTTAAAAAACCCAATAACTATAATGATAATCGAGCAAATGACGCATATCCACACTTTTATTAACCAATTGGTCATTAAACTTGTGCTAGCGTGACGTTTCACTCCGCTGGTTTCACTTTCGATTTCTATGTTTCATTCATAACTTAGGAATGTCGTAATTGTGACAGGCCGTGAAAAAAAAGTTCCGTGTGACAGTCATCAAACTCATTAAGACTGTATAGAGGTTTTATTACATTACAATGCATTCTTTAATATAATGAGTAAAAGATGATACCTTGAAATCTAGTTGATACGATGGTACCTGATAGAATAAATAGTTATTTGTTACACAAGTGACCAAAGTCAATTTGTGCTGCGAGTGCCGACTTTAAATCACGAACTAGCGTAGTAGTATTATATTGTCTGTGCTAATAGGTAAATATTATTGTGCCCACGACCCAAGATAGGTACCTAATAGTTTAGACCCGTTTTTTGGTCGAAATTGGGTTTAATCCCGTAAAGACCCAAAAGACCCGGTTAAAACCACTGCCCATCTCTAGTCACATTTTTTGACAGTGACAGCGTTTCCCGCGTGTTTTCTGAATGAATCACTACATAGAGCCTCAGACTACGTCACTTCCGGCAAACTTTTTAATCTTTTAAAACATTTTTATTTTAATAAAAAAATATTATCAAAAACTAAAATATATGGGTGAGTCATCTATTTTTTCATTCTCTCTTCGAAAAGCAAAGAAAAACAGTGCATGTTATTTTTTGTCGTATTGTCCATTGAATCACGAGGGTAGCGAGTGATTCTAAATAGACTACTGAGCACAGGACAAAAATTTGGTCGTTGTTAAACACAACTTTTCAGCACTACCAGCCAGAAAAGTGTTATAGGTAAGAACAGTTATTTCCTCCTCTCCAGCACGAAAAGGGCGCTTTTGGCGCGTAAAAACTCGCAGCAAAATCGACTTTTGCTGCGAGCGCGAGGGATAAGTGCTTTTTTATTTCTAACACCACATTTTGAAATAATTAAGAAAAAAAATGAAATAGAGTGACAAGGATGATACTTTTAAAATTGATATGTGTGAAAAGGATAAATAGAATGCTATATGTTGTCATATAATACACGGATTAAAAAGTATAAAAAATAAAATACATGGATACCTATACCAAGAGTTTTTAAACCAGGATTGTTGAAAAAGAAGGTTGATAATACGAAATAAAGAGTATGGACGAAATGAGGTCGCATGACTGAAATAAATATAAAGTTAAGAAAATTAATGAAATATAATAAGATTGGATATCATTAAATAAAAGAGTGACTTTGGTCTTTTGTATAACAAATGACTGTACGTACATAAATAATTTAAATTGATAAGATTTCAAAATTTGCATTAAATACCTACGTACCTACCTAGTTCATTTTAAATTTTTTGCTTTTATTTTTTTACTAATGCTTGCTGCATCTCAGGATCAAAACAAATAAACATATGCGTTCTTTAAGAGGAGTCTTAATATTTACTTAATTCATTTAAGTATAAAGTACTTTACCTACTCTTTTAAATGCTGACCTTCAAGAAATCATTGTATAGTTTCAAGTAAAAATTACACAATCAATGTCAGTAAATTTTCGCGACTTTGAAGGCGTTTTGTGATTCAAGTTGTTTGTATTGAACAGACCTTCAATTCGAACTTGCTTTTTTAAGTACTTACACTTAGAGCTAAGTAACAAAATATATGTTTTCGATGATAATTAAATATTTGAATCCCGAAACCCAATTATTAACATTTTCAAAACGATAACGAATTAACATCGCGAAGTGGTATTGATTGACGTATTAAATAGTCTACGCTCATCATACGAAAAACCAAAAATTAATTTTACGACAGGGTAAAAACAATTTTTGGTTTTTGTTAATGTCTTGTGAATTTCAAATTCGAAAAAAACCATAACAAAACACTATACAGGGTGTGAGTACTTAAAAAAACCAGGAAATTGTACTATTTTAACACGTTTTTATTAAGTTGCTTTTTAAAACTGATGAGCTTTACTTATTTTTAAATATTAGAGGATTTTCAGAGACAATTGTTATGTATTTTGAAAAAAATCAATTCACTCGTTTTCAATCTAGAGCTGTTCAATGGCAACTCAGAAATGTAATTTTTTTATGTTTTCTAACAATTTGTAGTGAAAATGTTATAGTACCTACCTATTTTTTCTACATGGTTAATTTTTAAGTAAGTATATCTTAAAATGAAATGAGTGTATATATCTCTTCCATATTCTCATCGAGTATGTACAGTTAAGAGTTTCAATATTTAATAATTGGTCAAGCTATGAGGTTTGATTATGTCCCAAAATTTTACTGATTTCTGGATTCGGAGCTCATTCATAGAATTACACGCGTGTACGTAATCAAAAGAGACTATTTTGTTTACCTACGTAAATAATGAAAAGAATGTGTCTACGCACGCGTCTTGCTATTTATGTGAGTTTGCCGATTAATCAAGATTTTTTCCGATATTTTCAAACTATTAATTTTTAGGGTTCCGTACCCAAAGGGTAAAAATGGGACCCTATTACTAAGCCTCCGCTGTCCGTCTGTCTGTCTGTCACCAGACTGTATCTCATGAACCGTGATAGCTAGACAGTTGAAATTTTCACAGATGATGTATTTTTGTTGCCGCTATAACTACAAATTTAATACTAAAAATATAATAAAATAAATATTTAAGGGAGGCTCCCATACAACAAACCTGATATTTTTGCCGTTTTTTGCTTTATATTAATAAAGACAACAGGTAGACAGTTGAAATTTTCACAGATGATTTATTTCTGTTGCCGCCATAATAACAATTAATAAAAACCGAATAAAATAATTATTTAGTGGGGCTCCCATACAACAAACGTAAGTTTTTTTTTCCGTTTTTGGTACGGAACCCTTAGTGCGCGAGTCCGACTCGCACTTGGCTGGTTTTTAACATTTAACTGCACATTCATATTCAGAAACGTGGTCTGATATCCCCATTTAATTTTTGGATATTATGTACTTAAAAATTAACGGTGTATATTTGCAATCTACTTACAAAACCCTATCCATCATTTGATATACCACATGGTATGTTTAAATAAAAAAATCTTTGTATTGAAATCTTTGACGTCACAGTTTTTCGCGCTTGTCATCGTCTATCTTGTATTTGTGATCGAGTGCCTGCATGCACTATACTAACTAAGCAGACAAGTTTTTAATTATATTCTTTGTTCATTTTGTAAAAAATATCATTAAAAAGTTCTTTTCTTTTTTCAGGAAGAACATTCGGCCGTCCCCTCAAGAAGATGATGTCAGCTCTACTTCCGTTGATATTCCAAATAGGCGCGGCGTCCACGTGGGCCGTGGTCGCGGCCCTGGTCGGCGTCAAGACGCTGTTCGTGACGCTGGTGATATTGAAGCTGCTACTGGTCGCTGGCGCTGCTAAGGTAGTCCGTAATTAATAGATTAAAATTTTATAACGTCCCAACAGCTGGCTGGGTAGGTTACTATGATGATAGCGCGGCGTCGACGTGGGCCGTGGTCGCGGCGCTACTCGGCGTCAAGACGCTGTTCGTGACGTTGGTGATATTGAAGCTGCTGCTGGTCGCTGGCACTGCTAAGGTAGTCCGTAATTAATAGATTAAAATTTTATAACGCCCCTTTAACATCTGGCTGGTTAGGTTAGTATGTTGATAGCGCGGCGTCGGCGTCGACGTGGGCCGTGGTCGCAGCGCTGATTAGGGTGTAGTCGCTGTTCGTGACGCTGGTGATATTGAAGCTGCTGCTGGTCGCTGGCGCTGCTAAGGTAGTCCGTAATTGATGGATTAAAATATTAAGATTGGATTGGACCACATCTCTCAGCACCGAATCGCTTTTTTCCGCCGCCCTATACTTTTCTGTCGTTCAACCGCCATTTGCTAGAGCGAGAAAGATAGCGGGAAAGCAATTGCCTCGAGGATTCTGCTGCAAGCTGTTGAATTTTCGCTATCTTTCTCGCTCTAGCAAATAGTGAATTCGAGCGACAGAAAAGGAAAGGGCGACGGTAAAAGGCGATTCGGTGCTTATAGATGTGGTCCATTACAACTCTTAATATTTTAATCTATCAATTACGAACTACCTTAGTGGCGCCACCGACCAGTAGCAGCTTCTATATCACCAGCGTCATGAACAGCGTCTTGACGCCTAGGTACTAGGTACTATTATATTTGTCGATTGCTAAAATCATACCCTACTTACAGCGTTTATTTATTTATTTTATTTATTTTAGGAAGGTTTACAGCTTTATAGGCATATAAAAACATTATTAATTACTCGAAGCCAATTACAAACCTCCACATATACATATCAATAGTATCCTATATAAAAATAAAATTAATTTAACTACCAAATTCTTGCAGGAAAAAAAAGTACCAATTTCCACTAAAAATAAAATTAAACCAAAAGGAAAAATCAGTGACGTTAGAAAAAAAAATTTAAGCTAAAAAGTAATGTGTTGCTAATGTTATTACACAATTAAGGTTGAGCACCTACACGGAATTGCTGCCGAAAGTAATGCAAGTTTACAGTTCGGCTGATAGTCGCCGGGCTTGTCGTAAATAAGTCGAAGTTATGTTCACTGCTATACCTATTATAAGTTTCACAGCCACGCAGTATAAAGGTGTTGTGTCGGTAGTTTGTATGAGCTGATGGTATATGAAGCAATGGACGCCGACGGAGACCAAGAGTGTTAGTGCGAAGACCAATCTTAGATAATAAGTCCGGGCAATCATATAAAACAAACGTCATTTACTTCACGCCGAATTTGAAGAGGTAGAAAATGATATCGCTGAGTTTACAATAAAATTGTGCGGCAGAATAAAATTAGTGTGAGCTGAGCGAGGTCTTATTTTTATTTACATACCTAGGTAGGTAATATTTTCGGATTACTGACCATGAATGTGAAGTAACATTGACCGCATTGTCCAGTTAAAAACAAAAATAATAATTATTATTGTCCGTTGTAAACAAATTTGGACAATACTTAAGTAGTGAAAGGCGCTTTCTACGAATGTGAGACAAGGATGTTGGAATATTTGTCTAGGTTAGAGCGAGATGAAAGATTAGCAAAGAATTTTGGTTTGCGGTAATGACATAGAAAAGAGGTTTTTAAAGATATGACTTTTTATGGTAACTAGCTTCGTAACTAGGTATAATTATCCAACTTTCACTACGTAGGATTTGTGTAATGAAATACAAAGTTTAATATGTTCAATAATAATTTACTTAATTAAAAAAAAACGTATTAATTCTACACATAATCCTACTAATCCTACTAATATTATAAATGTGAAAGTTTGTGGGTTTGGATGTTTGTTCCTCAATCACGCAAAACCTACTGAATGGATTTGGTTGCAATTTGGCACACAGATAGTAGACAGCCTGGATTAAAACATAGAATACTTTTTATCCCGATATTCCCACGGGAACGGGAACCACGCAGGCGAAACCGCGGGCGGCCGCTAATTTACAATAAGTTTGGGTCCTAAGTTCGATTCCTGCTCCGAGCACAGTAATACACTCGACGTCAGAAAAATCGCACATCTTCGAAAATAAGTTTAGACTTGGCCACCGGCCGTTGCTAGCTAAGGTTTTATTGTGTAAATGTTGATATCTATCTATTGAAAGTACCTACTAGTACATTTAATGACCTTTTAATTAATAATTGTTTGACTTGATTAACATGACAGTTACCATACCACAGAATACATAATAGACCATACCTAATTAAACGCTTAAAGCGTTATTTCTTGCGCCGCTATAAAAGAGAAATAAAAGGGGTCAATTCAGAAAATGCGGGTAAATTCGCTATCGAGATGATGGAGAAAACACACTTCAACAGTTCAACTAAAAAAAGGAATAGGTACACAAGATGGATACTATTACCGCCCATGAATATATTGCCCATGAAATTGCTCAAATATAGCAAAAAATTAGGCAAGGTAATGTTGCTCGTAAACTGAATCTCAGTAGGTAATTGATTCCGTTCGACGAGTATTCCAATGGTTTCTAGAGACTATTGGCTATATCCGAAGGCGAAGAAGTATATAACAACATTTACCATGAGAAGGTGCGATTTTTCTGACGCCGAGTGTAGTACAAGTCTCCGAGCAAAATAAATTAGAAATTACCTACTTTTACTTATTACTTATTAGGTACAATGTCTTATTGTTCCAAATTATTTTTGATTTAATACTCTTTTCGTAGTTTAAATACGAAGTACCTACCTACCTATTTATTACTATATTAGGCCCTCCAGAGCCAGACTGTGACATAAAATAAAAAATAAAAAACTTTTTTTCAGGCGGGAGCACTTTTCGCGAGCAAAGGTCATCACCAATCCCACCAGAGCTGGGAGCAACCGCACCAAAAGGAAATACATCTTCACATACATAACGGTGGACATAATACGCCTCATGAAGAACACATAGCACGTAAGTACCTATACCTAATCATATTATTTTTAAGAATAAAGAAATCTAACCGTGTATGTTTCTACCGCCATCTAGCGGTGAGTAGGTTAGTTAAGGCGAAAGTATGCTTTTATTTTACAACTTTTTTAAAGCAAGAGGGTACATACAACATTTCTTTGTTTGTTGTGGACAGATGTCGCTATAAGTCCTTAATAAAACGAACTTTTATAAATAAAAAAATATATATTTATTTTCTAATTAATTATCTGTCTTTTTACTCAATTAAACCAATTGAAAAAACTTTCATTTAAAGTTCCGTCGGCAACTATTATTCATTAACTTAGCTACTACTCACTAGATGGCGCTACTAATATTTCTGAAACATTACAGCTTCATGGAGCAGAAATGAAATTCAACCAGAAAAAGACGTCAACATGGTGATAAATCCGTACTCAGGTGCCAGTGGACCTCAAACTATCAGCACACCATTTGGGAACTACGTGAAAATAGATTAAATATTAATTCACATAGATACCTACCATTTACCAACTATAGTTTTTAAAAACCTATCTAGGGAGCACCAAACCATTTTTGATCTAGACAGTTTTGAAAACACGACCCTCATTTTAAGTAGGAGTTGCTAAAAATATTGAACTTTTTTGATTTTAGACATTCACAATGCTATTTCAATATTACAATTATTAATATAATTGAAAAAAAACTAGAAAAAATCGACTCACCCGTAGTAGGTCTTCCGTCTGAGCCTGCTACGTAGGGTTGCCAACCTTTTTGGATCAAATATAGTAGTTTCAAGATTTTTAGTGTAAAATTATAGTAGATGGCGAAAAAGTCCAAAAAAATATAGTAGGTTGCCGTTTTGTATGGAGGATTTGAAAGTTGCATTTTTCATACTTAAGGAAGTACTAACAATTTCATAATTAATTCAACCATAAAGACAAGTGTTTAATCACAAAAAATATTATGCAATTACTTATGTGCATTTAAGTAATATTTTTTTGTTGCTTTTGTTTAATTTTTTCACTTGAAAAAAATATAGCAGTTTTGCCTCCTATATATTTTTTCAAAAAATATAGTAGGTGAGCCCTCAATATAGTAGGAAGGATACTATATTATATAGTAGGGTTGGTAACCCTACTGCTACGGGTGAGTCGATTTTTTCTAGTATTTTTTCAATTAGGTATATTAATACCTAATAATATTAATAGGTAGGTACATAGTTCAATTCTGTCTTCATAATTTGGATTTAAGTAACCAAATTGAGTCATATCATTCGATGTCATTGCTCAACAAAATTTTCATACATTACTGCGCTTTTCAACAAGTGGTAAAACTGTGTATTTATGACATAAAATACCTATGTACTATATGGCACTAACCGTTGGGTTTCTGCCCGATAATGCCTGTAATTTGGCAGGTAGGTACTTAATGTCTATATTAAGTGCGTTCACGGATAACCGCAATTTGTGAAACATATACCTACTTACAATATGTTTGCTTAGCGATGTCGGAGTTTTTAAAGGCAGATATAATAATATGATCAATTTTATCGACAAAACCCCCACATGTTGGGGTCTATCCCCTCTTCTGTTCGAAAGACCGGCATTTTAAAATTTGACTTTTTATTTTAGGTGGCCCTGCCGAAAAATATTAATTTCTCCGGATTTAAAAGTCTTACAGTTATAAAAAAAATACCTTTAGAAAGCCAATAATATCACCTATAAAATGAATTAAATAATTATGTATTTTTTTTTACTTTAATACGTCATAAAAAATTACTAAATTTAATTTAAATCCGAAATTAGAATGCTATTTTTTACAGACCTCAAAAACTAGGACAATAATGTGTTTTTTTTGCATCATTGTAATACACAGAAAAACGAAATCAAAATCATTGCTCTGAGTTGCATATTTCGAGAGTTATTGTTTTTTGAATATGACCATTATAGCACGAAATGTAAATTTTCGAAAGTGGTCAAAATTCAAAACTCATAAATACTTACTTGATTTTATGGTTCAGCAACATTATTCAGATAAAATTATCAACTTGATTCAAAACTGATAAAAATGTTTTTAAATTTGTCCATTTTCGAAAAAAAAATTGGTTACGTAACGGTCATATATTATATTCAAATACCAATAACTCTCGAAATATGCAACTTAGAGCAATGATTTTGATCTTGTTTTGTAGATAATATTCCTGTGTCGTTTTGCAGATGATAATAAATATCATCATATATATCTGTACCTTGATTACGTAAAGCTGTTGCTAACAATTCTCGATTGAAATTGACTGAAAGCGCGGTTGCATTGCTGCTTTAAGTAAGATAGTTGTCACATTGGTTCTAACTAAAGCAGCAATGTAACTGCGATTTCTGTCAGAGTTGATTGCAACAAAATTACAAAATCACCCCCCTGGTAACCCTGTCTACGACGAAACGCGCTTGCCTAAAAAAAAAACACAGTTTTAGGCCCTGTCCTAATTGGCCATCGGTCGTGCGATGGTGCATCCGTCCGATGAAACTGGTCGTGCGACCGTGCGATCAAACCTAGTGATATCTATTGAATGTCCTAATTGACGGTCGCGCGATCATGCGACGCGTCTATTGTTCAGTTTCATCGCACGATGAAATCGCAACGCATGATCGCACGACCGATGCCAATTAGGACAGGGCCTTAGAAGATACTTACTTGATATATAAATAAAATCAATCATTTCGAGTTTTTCACTAGCAATTAAGTAACTTTAAAATTACCTGTATATTAATTTATTCAATGTAAATATTACTCTGTAACTTATTTTATTTATAATTATAATTTTAAGTTAATAAATCTAATTTAAATAAAACATATTTTCGTCTTATTTTTGAATTAAAATTTAACTAATAATATTACAAATGTGAAAGTGAGATTGTTTATTTGTAACACTATATCTACGAGTAGGTACAGACCTATATATCTATACTTTAGTAGGCAGGTACAGTCAGTGGCACGAATCATGAAATCGGGTGGGGATTGCGCGGAACGCGTATTTTGGGCATGCGTAGCGGTGAGGGGCGCGGGCGGCGGGAGAGGGGCGCGCGCTATTGGTCGCTCACAAGAGCACATGCGCGAACTTACCCCCACTCCGTCGAAAAATTTTCATGATTCGTGCCACTCTGACTGTATCTGGTATATGTATTTTCATTGTCCCATACATAGTAGCTTCCCTTAGCAATTCCCAGTAAGGTATGAACACTCGACGTCAGAAATTACGCACCAGCTCTTGAAAGTAAGTTTAGACTTGGCCACCTGTTATTGGTAGCTAACGTTCTATTGTGTAAATATTGATATCTATTGAAAGTACATTTAATGAGCTTTCAATTAATATTTGTTTGATTTAATTAACATAACATTTACCTTAATTAAACGCTTAAAGCGTTATCGCTTCCGCCGCCATAAAAGGGGTAAATTCAGGAAATGAGGGTAAATTTGTTATCGAGATGATGGAGAAAACAAACTTCAACAGTTTTATTAAAAAATGGAATACCCAAGATGAATACTATTGCCCATGAAGTTGCTCTGATATTGCAAAAAAATGAGGCAATGTCATGTGGCTCGGAAACTGAATCTCAGTAATTGATTCCGTTCGACGAGTTTTCCAACGGTTTCTAGAGACTGTTGGGGCTATGTATGTAGGTATGTGTGTGTTGCTAATTACCGAGATTCAGTTTCCGAGCAACATTACATTGCCTCATTTTTTTGCAATATTTGAGCAACTTCATGGGCAATAGTAGGTATAGGTATATGTTACGGCTAATACCCGAAGTGCGGCAAAACCTAGTTTGAGCCGGCTAAAACTAGGTGTAGCCGATAGCTGTTGCCTAAAACTAGGTGTACCTGATCTGCTTTACTCCTGTAGGTCCCGGGTTAGGTTAGAAATTTCGAGGTTATTTTTTTTAACAGACAAAAAACATGCTGGACCTAGTTTTAGCCGGCTACACCTAGTATTAGCCGCGAGCAAATCGGCTACACCTAGTTTTAGCCAACAGCTAGCGGCTACACCTAGTTTTAGCCGGCTAGAACTAGGTTTAGCCGCACTTCGGGTATAAGCCGCAACATACGAGTATATATCCATCTTAGGTATTGCCTTGTCTCATTAAAATCCACGTTAATGTCATCCGCAGTAAACTGTAAAATGACATGAAACAAGAAAATACTAGTAGGTAGGTAATATATTAATTATTGAATGGTTATTTTCAATAAGATAGGATCTAGGTAGGTAGGTACCTATATAAAAAAATACATTTGTTTTTTGTTTTTGACGTTAAAAACATGGCCGCCAGGTGCATTACCCACTGGCGGGGACAGTAGTTTGAAAAGTCTATTATTATAGGTGTAACATAATAAAACTGCATAATATTTGTGAAAATCATATTTTGTATTTTCCTACATTATTTGTCCTTACGATGGAACATGTATGAGTAATCTAAAGCATAATTATTATTTAGCCAGCCTTATAGTGGGGTAATTCGGCTGACCTTGACAGGACAACTATGAGGTGGGGTGCGGAGCGGGGGACGTTCGTACCTAACGTTTTCTGGAAGAGTGGTACCGCATAGGTACATTCGTCGTGAGACAAAGGACCCCACTACAGAAAAAGGTATTATTACTCAATTAAATATTGGTCATAATAGTCAATAGCAACAGGATTACAATATATTTTTCCAGTCAAGGGATCTACCACTTCCACGTCATTCCCATGACATATCTTCCTCCGGAAGATTCCACGCATCGCAAAACTGGTCGACGAAAGCATTATCAATGAGAATACTACTAAGAAGCACCGCAAAATAAACTTCATTTTGATCCTGGAACAAAAAATAATAATATTAGGAAGTTTTAAGAGGTAGGTATATTGTATACGTTACGGCTAAACCCGAAGTACGGCTAAACCCGAAGTACGGCTAAACCTAGTTTTAGCCGGCTAAAACTAGGTGTAGCCGCACTTCGGGTATTAGCTGCTGTAACACATACAAAATGTTTGATAAAAGCCTTATAAAGCCGAATATGGTAGATAGGGACCATCAAACAACCAATATTGTTATGCCCTATAAGGACATAACAATATTGGTACTTGAACGAGGGCACATAATATATCGAGGAGTAAATCGTCCTATTATTGGCCTCCCCCAATTTATTGGCCCCCTAAACTTAACTTCAAAAAATAAGAATATTAAAAAAACTGAATCATTAGTATATTATCTTAATAAACTGACAACATAGTGAAGAGTTATTTTTTAAAACAGCCGCCTAATTTTCAAACGTTTTTGAATTCCCAATAAGTTTCATGTTACGTGAGCAGTTTCTTAAACTTTTGTTAAGACAAGTGCCACCTGTTTCTATTGTTTTTTTGGTGATTATTGTGGTTTTTCATTATTGTTTTCTTTATTCAGTGTTCTGTACAGTTTGAGTATGTATTTTCGTTAAAATTTTGCAATTTAAGCTAGTAAATTTTAATTTATTGCCCTGCCAATAATTGGTATGGAGTTAAGACTCAATATCCAATTATTGGCCTACTATCGATATTATATTCATGTGCACTTGGAACCTTATTTTCAGAATCACTTAATGTTATTTTCATTAATTAATTAAAATAATCCTTTTTCTTTAAGATTAAACTCATGGTAATAGTTAAAAATCCAATTTTTAGTAATGCCAATAACTGGTAAAACATACGTACTAATATTTCGGTTTAAGGCACTGAAGATGAAGCCAAAGATAAATAAAGACGACAGCTAAAAGACCTTCATTCTCGATTGGAAAATGTTTTTTCCTGCTCTAATTTAATGACTTAAAACGACTGGAAATACTGGAAAAATCATATTATATGTAATAATCACAATATAGTTATTTATCTGAACGGATAAATCAATAATAAATAAAGGAAATCTTTAATATTTGAGGAGTTTTTTGTAACGTAGGGCCAATAATTGGCTGGTTAACACTAAATTAGATAGGTACAGACTTATTTAAAATATTAAATATCTTAAAAACACCTAAAACATAACATTATTAACAAAATATTAGAAATTACTTATTTATATTAAATTAAATTGTATTATACTTGTTAAATTGTATTATAACACTATGATTATAACAGTTAAATAAATTAAAAAAAAAAACAATTGAAAGACAAAGTAAAAAATGCAATAAAATTCAACTTACCGATATTACAGTAGTTTAACGACTCACAAATTGTCAATTACTAACTGTCTCTTGAAACCACACGTTATTATATATTAAGGATAAATACCCATACAAAGTAATCAATTAATGCACTGATACCACAAAATTATTTACGTCTAAAAATAGGACTTATAGAAGGAAAGTGGTCAAACTGGTTTATCTTTGTTTCCTTGTCAAATTCATTTTAATAATTAGGATTTGAATTTCAACAAAATCTATTGAAATGCAAAACCTATCATCATCATCCTCCTGTCCTTATCCCAATTTATTTGTAGTGCTATGTCTACACAAAATAAAATGTTGCGCTCGTAGGACGACTACTATTGGGGTCGGCGCAGCATGTAATACATACTGCATTAGGTTTTGGCAAAGTTGTACGATCGGCCGCCTGCCTGACACCAACCCTCCTTGGGAATGCTGTTGTTGACAGTTTCCTCGCTGCCATTCGAGTGACCCTTTGTGCGATGGTCTGCACCGGGTCCCTAAAACTTCCCTCTATCGCCTTCTACGATACCCACGGGATGAGATGGGACAGTCCTATTCTTAACCGGAACTGTGCGGTTTGTGAAATGCAAAACCTATATTAATAGGAATAATACTATATTAAGGGAGATCAAGGAGGGCTTATTTACGAGGGTATATTTACAATTACGAGGGTATTTGTAATACAAGGGGAATTAATTAATTGGGTGACTGGAAATAATTAATAATAATAATAATTTATTTATAAGATAACAATTAAAGGCGACTGTTAATGGGATACTTAAATACTAAACCGGGCAGCAATTTATTTTATCGGTGACAAAATAACTAAACGGTAGACAAGTGGGTAACAAAAATACTTAAAACGGGCGACTACATGTGGGTGACAAATAATCTAAATGATGACTAAAATACTGAGTGGGCAACTACATATTATACCAAGTAGGTAATATACCAGATTTAAGCTGCCCAACATGGTATTTAAACACGTTTTTATTAGGTTGCTTTCTTGTTTGTTTGTTTGCTTTTGTCATCTCGATTAGGATAATAGTCACATTTTTATAAATAAAATATATGCCAAATTTTAAATGTTTTGTGTGCCCTAAGGTTGTCGCCCAAATAGTAATTTGGTCGCCCGTTCTGAATAAATAGTTACTCAATTTGTATTTTAGAGTCACCCATTTTCAATATCTGTAGTCACCCTCAGTCCGTCGCCCACTTAGTATTTCAGTACGCTGTATTCAGTATTTTTGACAGCAAAAATGGGAATTTATTGTTTAGATATTATTAAATACTACCCGTACACAAGTGACCAAAGTCAATTCTAATATTATAGACTATTGAGCACAGTGAGTGATTTAAAAGCACGAGATATCACAAAAAAATTGCTCTAGTGTTAAACATAGGTACAACTTTTCACATCTACCAGCGAGAAAATTTCCACGTGACTTTCAAATTAAATCAAAATATGTATTTATGTTACGGCTAATACCCGAAGTGCGGCTAAACATAGTTCTAGCCGGCTAAAACTAGGTGTAGCCAATAGCTGTTGGCTAAAACTAGGTGTAACCGATCTGCTTTACTCCTGTAGGTCCCGGGTTAGGTTAGAAATTTAAATTATTAAATTTCGAGGTTATTTTTTTTTAACAGACAACAGAAAAAACTTTCTTTATATCTCATGCTGCACCTAGTTTTAGCCGGCTATGCCTAGTATTAGCCGCGAGCAAATCGGCTACACCTAGTTTTAGCCAACAGCTAGCGGCTACACCTAGTTTTAGCCGGCTAAAACTAGGTTTAGCCGCATTTCGGGTATTAGCCGTAACATATATAATATTTCCTGGTAAAAAGCTAAATTCAGCATTAAAAACTTGTCCTCTCACTCAATTCTTTTTTGGAGTTAGACAATTATCTTCATAGCGACCGCTAATTATATTAACGGTCATGATATACCTTTTTAAAATTCTTATAATAAACCTTTAATTTGACACCCATATTACAGTATTCTAAAATAAATATTCTTTTTCCGCTACGTATAATAGCACCGTACAGCCGCCATGTTGGTTTTTTATAACGCCACCTTCTTAAGAACACTTGGCCTGACAAGACAAATCTAACGATATTGTCTATGTCTATCATCATCATCATCATATCAGCCGCACGACACCCACTGCTGGGTATAGGCCTCCCCTAAGGATCTCCACGACGATAGGTCCTGCGCTGCCTGCATCCACTGGCTTCCCGTGACCCTCACCAGATCATCGGTCCACCTTGTCGGGGGCCTACCCACGGAGCGTCGTCCGGTGCGCGGTCGCCATTCCAGAACCTTTCCGCCCCAACGGCCATCGGTTCTTCTCGCTATGTGTCCCGCCCATTGCCACTTCAGCTGAGCAATCCTTCGAGCGATGTCGGTTACTTTAGTTCTCCTGCGGATCTCATTTCTGATTCGATCACGTAGGGAAACGCCGAGCATGGCTCTCTCCATTGCACGCTGGGTGACGTTGAGCCTCCTTATGAGACCCATACTTAGCGACCACGTTTCACTGCCGTAAGTCATCACTGGCAACACACACTGTTCATAGACTTTCGTCTTGAGACACTGAGGTAAGTCGGACGCGAAGATTTTTCGAAGCTTCCCGAATGCTGCCCACCCGAGTTGGATTCGACGAGAGATCTTTTTCTCGAAGTTGGACCTACCTAACTGGACTGCCTGTCCTAGGTATACGTAATGGTCAACAACTTCAAGTGTAGTGTTCCCAACATGAACTGGAGAGGGTACAACATGGGCGTTTGACATAATTTTCGTCTTATCCATGTTGATCCTAAGACCCACTCTTTGGGAAGCACTACGGAGATCTTCGAGCATTGTGTTCAGGTCTTCCATGGTCTCAGCCATAAGGGCTATGTCATCGGCAAAACGAAGGTGTGTTAGGTACTGGCCATTAATGTTGATGCCGAGTCCTTTCCAGTCCAAGAGCTTAAAGATGTCCTCCAACGCAGCTGTGAACAGTTTCGGAGAAATAACGTCCCCCTGTCTATCTTTAGATAGAAATCCGTTCAGCCGTTTGAAAGATATGAGGTAATAAAGAATATTACATACAATCAAACACACTTACAAACAAACATACTTACAAGATACGCACGAAAAACATAACTCTCTTGCTTGCAGTCGGGTAAAAATAATAGACAATAGTTTTTTTAAAGACAAAAATTTTCATAGAATAAAGTAGATTCCCGTCGTTTTGTTTTACTTTACGTTGTGTTTTTATCAAGGTTTTTCTCTTGTTTATTAACATCCCATCTTATTTATTTATTTAAAATCATAATTTTTTTGAGGTATGTTGTATGTAGGGCTGGCAACATTTTCTGAATTAATTATTATAATATTTATCAGAAATATTATGGTAAATATGTCATGTATTATATTATACAGGCTGTCCCAAAACTATGCCACACGGAGGGAAAGTACCTTAAAATTAAAGATAGGAAGTTTTACTGAACGGAGACTTCATTTTGTTTTTAAAAATAATTAGAACTACATTCAAAGATTTTTGAAAATTTCCCTGCCTTAACCAGGAATCGAACCTACCAAAAACGAAAAATTTGATTTGAAACTAAGAAATTTTGATTTTTATTTGCATGTGAAAATGCTTAATGACAACCCTACACTTAAATATACTTGATTATCGAATATTGTATTCGATAATCAATCCCATTTACGAGTAAAAGCAAAATAGAATTTCGGTCTAGGGTTGCCACTATGCATTTATATTATAAAAAGTGAAAAAAAAAGAAATAAGTGATGGTTTTTAGGGTTAACCAATTATAATTTTCCGGGTTGTATGCGTCTCCTATCTACCATATTCAGATTTATAAGGCTTTATTTACTAGTAAAACTACTACGAGTATTATAATATTCCGTGGTAAAACCTAAGACAGGCCTCCATCACTCGCTCAAGGTCGCGCGATAAGCACCTACCGCTAGCCGTTCGTTCGAACGAACAAGTGAGCAAAGGGCCGCCACACGCCCGCCGCCGTACAAGCGCGGCATTTTACTGCTTGCATAGGTATTGCCTCTTTATAATAGTAACAATGTTGAATCGACATTACTGTGCCGTGTACGGATGTCAAAATCAAGAAACCATTAAAAAAATGTCTTTTTTCACATTATGATATACGCTACGCAGTTCATTTAAAAGAAGACAACCTTAACGTTGCGTCATTAGAAAAGGTAAGAGCACGCGATAGAAAGAGAGGCAACTACTAGGTGAATATAAACTGTACTGCAGGCCATTGCGCGACCTGAATTGCACTTTATTGTCGGAGCAAAAGTCGCTATTTATTTAAATTACTATGCGGCGTGCTGCTTCTGTACTTGTACTATTAGTTATTCTGTGCCTAAGATCTATCGATATACCTACGTGCTTTTACAGCCTTGCATAAGAATGTCCATGAGCCATTATTAATGTCCCAACTCCTGGGGTACAGCCCTTCCTTATGGGTGGATAAGGAGGACGGGCCATAACCCACCACGCGGGCTCAATGCGGATTGATGGGTGTTAACGACTGCAAATGCAGCCAGGACGGGACAAAGCAACGGTTTAACATGCCTTCCGAAGCACGGAGGAGCTCGAGATAATAAATTTTTGGTCACCCATCCCATGACCGACCCTTGCGAACGTTGCCGCAGGGCCAGACGCTAAACCACTGCACCACCGAGCTCCTCAAGCATGAGTGAATTTTAAAAATTACGAAAATCGTAATTTTTAAAATTATGTTGATTTAATAAATCGAATTGTTACTAAAATCAGTAATTTATTTCGTAACTAGCGGCCGCCCGCAGTTTCACCCAAGTAGTTTCCGTTCCGAATATCGGAATAAAAAGTATTCTATGTTTTAATCTAGGCTATCTACTATCTGTGTGCCAAATTTCAACCAAATCCGTTCAGTAGTTTTTGCGTGATTGAGGAACAAACATCCAAACATCTAAACATCCAAATATCCAAACCCATACTTTCACATTTATAATATTAGTAGGATCCAGTGGCGGATCCAGGATTTTGGTTTGGGAGGGGCTTAACGTAGGTGAGGGCAGGCTTTACCAAGGTAATCAACAGATTTGTTGGGTGGACCCAAATGATTTTGGGGGGGCTTGAGCCCCTTAGCTGGATCCGCTAGTGGTAGGATCTATGTGTGGAAAACCATTTGTTGTAAGTATTTTATAATTGTTTTTTTAACTAAGACATGGTTGGGGTTTGTTCATCAAATAAGACAAGTGAGAATTAACAGACTTAAACATTAAGTAGGTTTAACAATTTATTGACAAAGTAAAAAAAATAATGCAATAGGTACCTACCACTTATAGAACCAACGACCATAGATGTAGCAAATCCCTTCGGTAGCAAATCCCTTCGGTATAAACCAGATTGAGCTCTTCGCCCCAAAACGAGCCGAAAGAGAGGTCAAGTAGATAATTCTATCTCTTTCTTCATTAGGGTGACCAAACTGTATGGTTGGTCGGAGACCTACTTATTACTTTAAACTGTTTAATATAAACTTAAGTACGTAGTTCTTTATTTACAATTAATACTTTTGCCAAGTTTTTATAAGGTTGCTTGTTTGTTTGTGTTTTCGTTTGTTTGTTTGAGTACAAATTTTGCAAACGATTTTATACTCACTTCCCGATGAACTAGAGACTTGAAACTTTCAACACAGGTCAGAACTAGAAGATTATGTAATATTATGGTATCATTGAGCTGATCTGACGATGGAGCCGGAAGAACTCCACAGGAACACTATGATGAAACCATACAACCCCATCGTGTTTGGGCTCGTTAGAATCATCTTGGCAAGTACTCTGTTGGGGAATAATATCCAAGGGCCTGATGAAGGAGCCGGAAGAAGGCCATTGAAACTTTGTAATAAAATCATGCAACCCCATCAAGTTTGGGCTCGATTGATTCGTCTTGACGAGTGCTCCGATAGGAGGTGGTATACTTTAAATAAAATAATAATTTACTAAAAATAAATTTTCATTATTTTTTATTACGTTTTATTAGGTTGCTTTCTTGTTTTTATTTGTAAATATGGTTAATCAACCAATATCTACAAAAATTCAAGTGTAAATAATGACATAACTATAAAGTTTATTGCAATTTTGATAGAAATACAATGTGCGTGAATTTCGGAAATCAAATGAATGTCGGAAAAACAAGTAGGTCTAGTGATCTGTAGTTAAAAATAAACAGGTGCAAACGATTTTCGACTTTATTGACGTTTAAAATTCGGTTGCTTTCTACCATAATTATTCTCTTTCATTAAAAACTGTTATTTTGGTAAATATATCAATAAGGTCTAAAATACTTGCACCAATTTTTTACTAGTGAAATTACAAAAATGGGTGGAAGCTATTTTCAACGACACAATGTTAAAAATAAAAAAAACAAGATGGCGGCCTTTTTTTTGTTTTTGGCTTGATTTCGATGAAAATCGGTTTTTAGTAATATTTTGACAAAAAATAACAATGAAATGTTGAAAATATAAAAAGAATCAAAATGGCGGCCTACTTTTTTGTTTGTGGGCCGATTTCGATGAAACTCGTTTTTTGGTACTATTTAGGCAAGAAAATAACAACGCAATTTTCAAAATATTTAAAATCCAAAATGACGCTTAACTTTTTTGTTTTTGAGCCGATTTCGATGAAACTTGGCTTTAATGTACTATTTTGACAAGAAAATAAACAAACACAATATTGAAAGTATTAAAAATCCAAGGTGGCGGCCAAATTCTTTTCTTGTTCTTTTTTCAACCCAGTTATATTAAAATCAACCCAAAAACAAAATTGGCTGCCATTTTGACCTTTTGTTACATTCCATTGTTTACATTACATTATTATTTTCTTGTCAAAAAAATATTACAAAAAACCGAGTTTCATCGAAATCGGCCTACAAACAAAAAGTTGGCCACCATCATGAATTTTTTAATATTTAAAAAATTGCGTTGTTATTTCCTTATCAAAATAGTACCAAAAACCGAGTTTCAGCCCACAAACAAAAAAGATGGCCGCCATCTTGGATTTTTTATACTTTAAAAATTGCTTTGTTATTTTCTTGTCAAAATTGTACCAAAAACCGAGTTTCATCTAAATCGGTCTACAAACTTAAAAGTTGGCCACCATCTTGGATTTTTTAATATTTTTAACACTGCGTTGTTATTTTCTTGTCAAAATAGTATGAAAAACCGAGTTTTAATGAAATCGGCCTATAAACAAAAAAGTTGGCCGCCATCTTGGATTTTTAATATTTTTAACATTGCGTTGTTATTGTCTTGTCAAAATAGTACCACAAACCGAGTTTCATCGAAATCGGCCTACAAACAAAAAAGTTGGCCGCCATCTTGAATTTTTTAATATTTAAAAAATGCTTTGTTATTTTCTTATCAAAACAGTGCCAAAAACCGAGTTTCATCGAAATCGGCCTACAAACAAAAAAGTTGACCGCAATTTTGAATTTTTTAATATTTAAAAAATGCGTAGTTATTTTCTTATGAAAATAGTGCCAAAAACCGAGTTTTATCGAAATCGGCCCACACACAAAAAAGTTGGCCGCCATCTTGAATTTTTTAATATTTAAAAAATGCTTTGTTATTTTCTTATCAAAATAGTGCCAAAAACCGAGTTTCATCGAAATCGGCCAATAAACAAAAAAGTTGGCCGCCATCTTGAATTTTTTAATATTTAAAAAATGCGTTGTTATTTTCTTATCAAAATAGTGCCAAAAACCGAGTTTCATCGAAATCGGCCCACAAACAAGAAGTTGGCTGCCATCTTGAATATTTTAATATTTAAAAAATGCTTTGTTATTTTCTTATCAAAATAGTGCCAAAAACCGAGTTTCATCGAAATCGGCCCATAAACAAAAAAGTTGGCCGCCATCTTGAATTTTTTAATATTTAAAAAATGCGTTGTTATTTTTTTATCAAAATAGTGCCAAAAACCGAGTTTCATCGAACTTGGCCCACAAACAAAAAAAATCGGCCTACAAAGTTAAAAGTTGGCCGCCATCTTGTATTTTTTAATATTTTCAACACTGCGTTATTATTTTCTTTTCGAAATAGTACCATAAACCGAGTTTCATCGAAATCGGCGCATAAACATGAATTTGATTATTAATATTAATTTTATTTAGCCCTCGCCTGCGACTTCCAGTTATTCCAATTGATAGAACAATTTCGTTTTTGGGATATCTGAAATGGTGTAGAATTTATGGTCACCCTTGTTTTGTAAAGAAATATTTCCTGAATATTGAAATTCTAAAATTGAAATTCGGCGCCAAAGTCAAAATCGGATCGGAGTTGCCAGGATTGACACTTGAATTTATACAACTACAATAATGCTGATTAGCATTATTGTAGAAATCTAATTAAATCAAAAGAGTAAGTTCTGTTTTATGTTACAATTACGATGTGTTATTCTAAATTAATATTTAAGTAGTAGATTTTCAATATTCCACTCCGAATCCTTAACTTTGATACACTACGTGATTGGTAACGTAATTTTTTTTTCCCTACCATCGTGGTATTATTGTTTAGTAATGGCAATTGTGCGAACGAGACATCCTCATATACTTGGTGATGTTTCATTCACACAGTAGAGTCTTCAGTCAATGTCGTCGATAGAATTTCAACTCTATGACACAGAGAATAAAGTTGAATTTCTTTTAAACGCATAGTGAGAATTTTTGTAGAGTACTCACTCCTTATTATATGAACCTCCTTGCCAACGACTCACAAACATTCAATTTCTACTGTCTGCTAAAACAGGTATGTAAGTACCTATCTTATACCTTTAAATGAGCAATTCTTGTATATGTTACGGCTAATACCCGAAGTGCGGCTAAACCTAGTTCTAGCCGTCTAAAACTAGGTGTAGCCGATAGCTGTTGGCTAAAACTAGGTGTGACCGATCTGCTTTACTCATGTAGGTCCCGGAGGTTATTTTTTTTTAACAGACAACAGAAAAAAATTGCTTTATATCCCATGCGGACCCAGTTTTAGCCGGCTACACCCAGTATTAGCCGCGAGCACTTCGGGTATTAGCCGTAACATATATATATATATATATGTGTATAATGTGATTCATACACTGTAGGTAAGTACCACAAACAATTACTTACATAGCTGTAATTTATAATTAACTTTATCAATATGGGGAAACCGAGGAACGTTTCAATGGAAGGAAAACGATGAACTAAACATAATTCCAATTTCAATCTAGCATAATTTGAGAAAAACCGAATTAAGATAACGCTAACTTAGGACCACTTAACTTAAGATATACTACAATAAATCTATGACACTATAAAGCTTTGTAAACGCATATTTGTAATTTCTTTTATCTTAAATTTTTAAATGTCTCTAGCTATAAATAAAATAACTAGGGAAATAAAAAAAAGCAACCAAACCAAGTACAGAATTATTGCCTTCTAACATTTTCTTTAGAAGAGGATACACGGAAAATATTTTGCTTAAATTTTTTTTTTAATTTTCTTTAGTATAAAACTTTTAGGCGCATAATATCAGAAACGCAAAATAGCCGATTCGCAAAAAATGAGATTTTTATAATAACAGATTCTCAAAAAAACATAGAGGAGTTGAAAATTATTAATAATTTCTTTTCAGCCACTTTAAAAAGAGTAGGTCCCTCCACCTAAGTTCGAGACAAGTAGGTACCTACGCGTTTTTTTATGGTGACATTGCATTGTTTCTGTTCGAATTTATTTCCACATAGCTACCCAAATAAGTATTTAAAAGGGTTTCTGCGCTACACTAGCGACGAAAATGGAAAATAATTATAGTGCTCAAATAAAGACGAAATTTCTTCTAGTGTACTCCGAACAAGAAGCTTATACCATTTAAGCTTCTTGACTCCGAAGAAGCTTTGTCGTACGTTTAGTTGTCCTTTAGTTTATTGCCAAAAGTGGCCACTTATAGCAATAAAACTTGATTAAACTAAACGACAGACTAGAAAATATTTTTTAAGCGACAAAGAGTATTACAAAGCTTTTTCGGAGTAGGTAACACTAGAAAATGGCGGCGCTAGTATAGCCCATAAACCATAAAGTTAAATACCTGTTCCGCAAGGTACCTAATATTAACTTTATGGCATAAACCCGCTTAACTCTTCATAGGTCATGTTCTTAGGACCTTTGCAGGACTATGTAGAATTGGAGAGTCGCTGGACACACCCTCAGGATTCCCATATTTTTTACAAGTTGTAAAATATCTAAAGAGGATGAGAATGATATGAATTGTAGGTACAGTCAACAGCACCTAGTGAATTTATTCAAGTTTTGAGATGGGGCAGGATTTATTGGAAAAGTAAGTCAATTGCACGGCCTTAGGACTTTGATTATTTGCAGTTGGCTACATTTTTAACCTCTAGGGGGGGCAGCGGCCCCCCCGACCCCCTGCCCACCCCAGGCGACGCCCTTGTCCATACCTGAACAAAGACCTGCAGGCAATGACCGTGCATGCAGGGCTTTCAGTAGCCCACGTTAAACAAGCGTCATTGTCACTGTATGAATAACCTACCTGCATTAACTCTAACATAAAGCAAGCAACAGACTTCAAAATTTCATGTAGGAGGTTTATCAATTTCATACAATTATTTACCATTCATTGTTCGGTACGATACATTGTCTTGCAATTGTAGGTTGCTTCCTTTAGCAATTTCCTGTGTTATTCGAAAAGTCTATTAGGAGGTACAACATAATAAAACTGCATAATATTTGTGAAAATCATATTTTATATATTTCTACATTATTTGTCCTTATTATTAATTATAGAAGAAGGTATTACTCAATTAAATCTGAGTCATAGTTATCAAGATTAGGAACACAATATATTTCCCTATTCCCCGGATCTCTTACTGCTATGAAACCCTCACGACATTTCTCCCTCCGGCAAGGTAGAACCCCTCCGCAGAGGCTTATACTCGCAAAACTGGTCGACGAAAGCATTATCAGTGAGAATACCACTAAGAAGCACTGCAAAATAAACTTCATTTTGATCCTGTAACAAAAAATAATAATATTAGGAAGTTTTAAGAGGTAGGTATATTGTAGGTATATGTTACGACTTAACCCGAAGTGCGGCTAAACCTAGGTGTAGCTCTGCACTTCGGGTATTAGCCGTAACACATACACATGAGCCCTGTAATGACAAAAAAATTTTGGTACTTAATAAATTACTTTAAATTAAATTCAGACCTATTTAAAATATTAAATATCTAAAAACCTTAGAATAATAATACCTAGAAGCCGTGTCCTTGTATGCAAAGTGAGGCAACTAATACTGAACCAGAATGGCTCAGTTCTCAGATTTATATCCTTCATACGTTACCTAATCGTAACTCAAATCTAATAATATAATAACTAATCTCCTAAAGGTAGGAAAATTGAAACTGTTTTGTACTTGTTAGGTATGATTTTGTAATAATGGACAAGAAAAATCTAAAAACGGCGCCATTTTGGCTGTTTTCGTTGCCTTACTTTTGACGGCGCGCTTTGTAGGGAATTATCGTTCTAGGTGTAATTATTCTCAGCTAAAAATATTATTAATTACAAAACATTATAAAATTACTTTTTTATATTAAATTAAATTATATTATAACTTAAGAGGTAAGCAAGTGCAAACTATTTTGAGATCACCGATTATTTCAAACTTCTACCACCATTCACTCGCCAAATCTTAGGTTTTGCCTCAGATTTAACATACATTATTTGATTTGAACAGAAAATCGACATTTACCATTTGACATTGGTAAAACTCTTATGGTAAAAACCTCGAAATATTAATAAAAACTCATTTTTTCCTCTTTTTTATAATCCTTACATTTATGAACTGACTTAAGATTTTCCATTAGTCCTACGCGTACGCAAAAAAAAACCGCAAATCGATGTACAGCAAAGCCGTTTGGTACACGTATACTTGAGGTAAAAACAAAATTTTGGACCCGCAGTTCTTAAAAATTATTCCCTTAGGAAAGGAGTTATGGCGTCATCTGTTTTTTTGTATGGAAAAAAAAAATTTTTTTCTTAAAACCTTTCGTGCATGGTATCAAATGAAAGGGCTTGCTGAGCCGGTTCTAAAAATATATCACATCATTATATTTCAGCCACTTGTCTTAAATCAAACCAAAAAACATTTTCAAAACATACCCAGTTTGGGCTCCTTCAGATCCGATTTGGTTGAACTGTTTCTTGTAAAATACACGTTAAGAGTTACATAATATCCTCATATCAAAGCACAAGAAAGTAATTTTGAAAATATCTAAATTTAGTATTTTTTTCTAATTTTTGCCCAAACTTACGTTTGTATGGGATTTTTGGAAATTGAATTTTGGTTTAATTTAAAACAAGTGCTAAAATGTAATTATGTGATATATTTTTAGAAACAACTCAGAAAGCCCTTTCATTCGATATCACACAAGATAGGTTTTAGGACAATCATTTTTTTAAATAAATATAATCACTTTGTGAAAGCTTTGAAATCATGAAAAAATTAAAAAAATACTAAATATCAATATTTTCAAAATTGCTTTCTTGAGGTTAGATATGAGAATATTACATATCATTTGATGTATGTTTTATGAAAAATAATTCGACCATATTGTATCTGTAGGAGCCCAAACTTGGTATGTTTGAAAATGTTTTTTGGTTTAATTTAAAACAAGTGGCTGAAATATAACGATGTGATATATTTTTAAAACCGGCTAAGCAAGCCCTTTCATTCAATACCATACACGATAGGTTTTAGAACAAAAAAATTTTTTTTCTCATACAAAAAAAAAGATTACACCCTCTTCTCCTAAGGGAAGAATTTTTAAGAACTGCGGGTCCAAAATTTTGTTTTCACCTCAAGTATACGTGTACCAAACGGCTATACTGTACATCGATTTGCGGTATTCCATTGATTTTGAGCTCGTAGAACACCCACTACATTACAGGTACGCTATTACAGTAATATTATAATTATATTTTAAAATGTCCTACTTAGATAAGAAACAATTAAAAAGTAAAAATTGCAACAAAATTCAACTTACCGATATTACAGTAGTTTAACGAGTCACAAATAGTCAATTATTAATACTGTCTCTTGAAACCACATAACATGTCCTTATATATGAAGCGATCATACCTATATATAACGTGATTAATACACTGAAACCACAAAATTATTACGTTAGTTGATTAATTAAATTTGGTGACGAAAGTGTCAGTACCTATAATTTCTATATTTAGGGAGACCAAGGAGGGTTTAACATTTTTTAACTTTGCGTAGGTAGAACGCAAATAATTTATCAAAGTGAAGTGACTAACAGAGCGCTTGCGGTACAAAACGACGTATTTTATTAATAGTTAAACTTTCACTTTGTAATACAATCTCGAGTGTAGTTGCAGCAGGATCACTGTCTATTGTCAATTTTCATCTGATCCAAGAGTAAAAATTGCGATCTGTTTGTGTTTTATTATTATAATAAAAGTTGGTAGGTAAAATAGAAACAGAAAAAGAAATAAAGGTTAGAAATAACTACAATTAATATAAACTAAAACATATCACTACATCACTACATAGTATAAAACAAAGTCGCTTTCTCTGTCCCCTATATATCCTTATGTATGCTTAAATCTTTAAAAGTACGCAACGGATTATGATGCGGTTTTTTTTATAGATAGAGTGATTTAAGAGGAAGGTTATATGTATAATACATGGTGTCAAATTCCACACTACACCGAAGCAAAGCGAGGGCGGGTCGCTAGTATTATTATAAAACAAAGTCCCTCACTGCGTCTGTCTGTTCGCGATAAACTTAAAAACCACTGTACGGATTTTCATGCGGTTTTCAACAAATTATATAATGATTTCTGAGGAAGGTTTAAGTGAATAATAAATCAAGGTTTTAAGAAAATTGGTAGAAATATGACGATAATTGTTAAAGATATCGGAAAAAATTGAGCCGACTAGGAACTTGCATCGAAAACGCTGCATAAACCTTTGGAGCTATAACAAAATAATGTATGATGGAATTGTTCCTTTTTATTAGGTCAACTTAAAATCCGCGAAGGCATATATTTTATTACACCCTTTATATTAAGTACCTATATAAAAAAATTGGTCACATACTACGGTACAATATAATACGGTAATTTGACAAGCTATTTATAAGGATACAGTATTAATCCTTATCAATTTAAATATGTTAGTTTCCTTATGCATTGTATTGTGTAAAAGGGTAAAATAATGTGCATAACATTATTTTACCCTTTTACACAATTTTAAATGAATATCTTAGAAGTTATTGTAAAAAAATTAACGCGTGCGAAAATAAATTCCCGATAACGGAACGGGACGGAAACAGACTTTTGGAGCGAATGGGACGACTGTAAGGTTGGTTTCTTTTTGGGTGTTGTTGGAAGGTTGCGTTTGGCAAAAGATAAAGGAACCGAAGCGAAGCGAGGGCGGGTCGCTAGTTGATTATAAAATAAAATTATGTACTCACATATTTTTCTGATTGTCAAATTAAAATTCAAACCTACTAGTGTTTTACGGTCATAGCAACTATTCAAATGTAATTATTATCATTTATACTTACATCATCTTAAAAAAATATGTTTTTTTTTTAATTTTCGCGTATTATTTGAAACAATTATCAAACAAGCCTTGGCCACAACAAGGCATTGATCGACGAACGTGAAAAAACGGCTGAACAGATTTGGATGAAATTGACACACAGATGATTTATAGCCTGCATTAAGTTTATTTAACTAAAGATATTTTGACTTTTGACTTTGACTTAGATAGAGGGGCACGGTTTCACCGTCTTCGTGAGTGGAGAAGCAGAGAAGAAGCCTATGTCCGTCGACGGACTCTACAAGGGCTGCAATATAGGTACAACGTGTTACAAAAAAACCCCTAATGCCGAAAAATCCGAATATGGTGGATAGGGACCAACAAACTAAACAACTTTACGATGGGACCAGCTTTGAAATCGCGGAAAAAGATCAGCTGTTTTTCATAAAAAAAAATACGAAAATATGTATGGAACAGCTGATTTTTTTTTCGCGACATCAGACTTGGTCCAATAGTAAAAGTTGTTCAGTTTGATGTTATCTATCTACCATATTCGGCATTAGGGTTTTTGTAACACTTTGTATAGGTAGAAGGGAATGTAGGTAACAAAGACGGCAACTCCAAATTAATTGTTGTCAAGATCAGGAATACAATATTATGTTCTTCCAGTTTTTGGATCAGACACCACAATTTGTCCCTGAAGACATTTTCCGCCGGTTGGTGGGCATAAAGTGCATGGCGACTGCGCAAAACTGCACGACGAAAGCATTTTCAACGATTACTACTAAGAAACTGCAAAATATTCTTCATTTTGATTGTAGAACAAAAAAGAAATTATTTTGTTACTTTGTCCTTGCTGGATCGGGAGAATTGTAACAATAATATACAACGTGTAAGAAAACCAGAATATGGTAGATAGATATTATCAAACTAAACAACATTTACTACTATGGGACCAACTCTGCGAGAAAAAATCAGCTGTGTCATACATTTTCATATTTTCGTTATTAATTTTTGTAAGAAACAGTTTCGTAATTTCAGAGTTGATCCCATAGTAAAAAGTTGTTCAGTTTGATGGTCCCTATCTACAATATTCTGGTTTAGCTATTAATTCTGTTACACGTTGAACCCATAAACGTGCACACATTTATGGGTTCAACGTGTAACAGTACATTTGTACGGTGGGTTTCGGTCTTTGAGGATAAGTAGAAATACAATCGACAATTAATTCAAAAAGTAAAAAGCTTTAGATAATGGGGATAACTGAAAAAATATTGTTTTAAACTGAAGGGTGAAATCGAAAACAAATTTTGTGTAGTGGTTCGAGCTAGGGTTTCCTAGGATGACGTTGCCGTCATATTACGGCCGTAATATAGCGGCGTTGAATGATGTTGTCTATGTAAACAATACGGCGACACCGTCGACAGAAACCGCGCCGTATTGTTTACATAGACAACGTTCTACGCCGCTAAATGACGTCCGTAATATGATGGAACCGTCATCCTAGGAAACCCTAGCTTTAGACTGTCAAACTTATCAACTTTCTAATTAATTTTCGAACAACTTTATCAGGGCTTAGCGAGAGTTGATGTTTCCACTTTTCGCTATCGAAAACTACGTTTTCTCTCTATCACTCGCATTGACTATGAGCAGCATATCCAATAGTTTTCGATGGTGAAAAGTGAAAACATCAACTCGCACTAGGCCCTCAGTACCCTTAGCACAAACAGCTATCGAGAAAAAAAACGCACTTAAAAATGTATTTGATAAAGTATTATGGGAAATTTAATTTCGCTTTACGGCGATAGATGGCGCTGTACAAATTTCCCAAACAAAAAGTAGTCTATCGAATGTTTTTACGCGCGTTATTTTTTTCGATAGCTGTCCGTGCTAAGGGTACTGAGCAAAAAATAATCAGCTGTTCCATACATTTTGTACTAGAAGATAAAATTTACAAGAACAGCTGATATTTTTTTGCTCTGAATAAGTTGGTCCCTTAGATACAGTAGTTCAGTTTGACGGTCTAAGACACACACACAACATAATTTGTCGACTGTTCAAAAAATCAACCTGTATATTTTTAAAACCTACCACCAAAAAAATTAAAGACTGTTTGTTATAGGCATTTTTGAAAACACTAGGTAGGTGGTACTGTCATTTCTAGTAGCTGCTAAAAATACACACTTCCTGTTGGTATTTATAATTTGGATTAAGTAACCACATTGAGTCATGTTAACATACAAAATTAATCATTCGATGTCATTGCTCATCAAATTGTTCATGCATTATGCTTTTGCCTGATAATGCCTGTAATTAGGTACGTAATGTCTATATTAAGTGCATTCACGGAAAAACGCAAATTGGGGAACATTCGCCATTGTTTCACTAGGTAACTTTTATAAAACCTGCAATAAATCATTCGCGAATTTGCGCTGTGGTCTGTCAGTGCACTTAAACATTGAAGAACGTAGGTGTAGGTACAAAATGTTAAGAAATTTCCTGAAAAGTCAGGAAATCTCATCATTAGATCTGGTAACCCTGTCTACGATGAAACGCGCTTGCCTAAAAACACAGTTTTAGAAGATACCTACTTACTAATTATTATTTGGTAAAACTAAATGTACTGTGAAATTGTTTGTTTCCCAAACAAATAAAAATTAAAAATAAAAATTACCTGATATATGAATCCTATCATATCTTTTGAAACTGTGTTTTTAGACAAGCTTGTTTCATCGTAGATAGGGTTACCAGATCTAATGATGAGATTTCCTGACTTTTTCCTGACTTTACAGGAAATTTCTTGACATCTTGTACACCTAAGTTCGAGACCAGTAGGTACGCGTTTTTTATGTTGACAGTGCATTGTTGCTGTTCGTATTTCTTTCCTAATAGCTACCCAAATAATTACATAACTACTCATAGGTCATGTTCTTAGGACCTTTGCAGGAATAAGGAGAGTCGCTGGACGCTTCCAGGATTCCTATGTTCTTTACAAGTTTTATTTGTGATTGTTTATTTCACACGTGTAAAAACACACGTGTGAAATAAACAATTACACGTGTTAACAACTACACGTAAACGCGATTGATGACCCTGCATACCTAAACAAAGATCTGCGGGCAACGACCCTACATGCAGGGCTTTCAGGAGCCCACTTTAAATAAGCATCATTGTCACTGTATGAATAACCTACCTGCATTAACCCTAACATAATACCACCGTGCAGGATGTGATAGAGTACATAAAGAAGAAGGCTAACTTTTGCTTGAGAGTTCAGCCTCTGGAGTCGCGCCATAACATGAATTTTAAGTCGTTTGTGGTGCGCATCCCGACCGCCAGGCTAGAAAGTTTCATGAAGGAGGACTTCTGGCCGCAGGGCGTGGTATACAGGCGCTTTCGAGGGACATTGCCTTGTGCCACCGAACTGACACAGACAGTGCCAAATTGAGTTTATACTAACGTAATATTAATTTATATTTACTAACAAAATGTATATATATATTATATTTTAGTTTTAAGGTATGTATCTATGGGCCATTGTTGCCTGATTATAAATAAATAAATAAAAAATAATAATAATTAGATATACCCTAACACAATAGACTTCAAAATTACGTGTCGGAGGTTTGTTAATTTCATACAATATTGATACCTACTTTGGCTTGCGACATTGCTTTGTTTCGATAAATTCAATCGATTAGTAGGTATGTTGCTTCCTTGAGCATTTTCCTGTGTATATCGAAAAGTCTAATAAGTAGGTATTACATATAATAAAACTGCATAATATTTGTGAAAATTATATTTTGTATTTTCCTACATTATTTGTCCTTACGATGGAACATGTATGACTAATCTAAAGCATAATTATTATTTAGCCAGCCGTACCTAACGTTATCTGTTCAATTAAGTCTTGGTCATATATATAGTCAATAGTAACAGGAATACAATCTATTTTTCCAGTCAAGTGATGTATCACTTCCATTTCATTCACATGACATTTCTCCTTCCTCCGCAAGATTCCACCCGCCGCAAAACTGGTCGACGAAAGCATTATCAATGAGAATACTACTAAGAAGCACTGCAAAATAAACTTCATTTTGATCCTGTAACAAAAAATAATAATATTAGGAGGTTTTAAGAGGTAGTATATTGTAGGTAGGTATATGTTGCGGCTATAACCGAAGTGCGGCTAAACCTAGTATTAGCCGGCTAAAAATAGGTGAAGCCGCACTCGGGTGTTAGCCGTAACACATACACATGAGCCCTATAAGTAGGGTTACCAGATGACAGGATTTTTCTTGACATTTCAGGAATTTAAGGCTACTGTCAGGTAAACAGGGAAAAACTGTAGTTGACAGGGATTTTTGATATCCCAAAAGATGTAAGTAAGTACTTAAAATTAAAATTTAAAACACATAATTTGTTAATAATTTTGGTGAGAAAAAATATCAAACATCAACATCAAGAATGTAGGTTTACAAAATGTCAGACTGAAAAGTCAGGAGAAAAACCTCCTACAAAAATTTAAAAAAAGCAGCTCTATAAAAAGCAAGAAATAATGTTCAAATCGATTAATTAAAACACGTCTATTGAAGTCGGGTGGAGCTGAAAGTAATTTTTTACTTATTGTATTGTTCATATTCTAAAAGCCCCACCCGACTTCAATAGACGTGTTTTAATTAATCGATTGGAACATTATTTCTTGCTTTTTATAGAGCTGTTTTTTTTTAAGATTTTTGAAGGAGGTTTTGCTTTTTTTAAAAAGCTTTTTTATTTTAAACTTTTTTGTGGTAGGTATGTAAGCGAATATTTTAGAAAATAAAACGTTATAATGTTTCACATTTTTCAATAGTAGGTATACCCGAGTAACTCAATTTCCACAGGAGTTCCGTTGGGCCTTCGCAGTTCAACTCTAGTCCAGAACGTCCTTGACAATAGATAGGTCCTTAATTTATTTTTGATTGTCATAAACCTACCAATATTTCAATCACTGTACAGTTCCTATTTGATTTTGAGGAGTTCCCTCGTGTATCTTTAAAATTCAAAATCCAATACCAATGAAATTATTATGGTATCAATTTTACGGTGTCTTCTTTCAAACAAAAAATAATCATCTAAATCGGTTCATAAACAAAAACGTAATGGTTGAAAATCCGTTTGAATTCATATAAAATGGTAACGAAAACGGCACTATTTTCAAGATTACTCAAAAACTACTGAACCGATTTCAAAATTTCAAAAAATGGGACCAACTTGAATACAAACCTCATGTTATAACGTTTGAATCATTTCAATCGGTTCAGCCGTCTTCGAGTAATCGGTGTACATACATAGTAAAAAAAAATATACGCGACGAATAGATAACCTCCTCCTTTTCAAATTTTTGAAGTCGGTTAAAAAGTCAGGAAATCTCATTATTAGATCTTCCCCCTTAGCCAAAGTAACATTAGCAAATTTTCGCTATCGCTTCGCTTCGAAACATGTATGGATTCGACGTTTTAAAATTCGATAGTTAACGAAACCTTATGTCAATCCCATACATGTTTTGAAAGTGAAGCGATAACGAAGATTTGCCAATGTTACTTTGGCTAGGCCCTCTGGTAACCCTAACCTGTAACGACATAATAATATTGGTACCTACTTAAACTAAATTAAATTCAGACTTATTTGAAATATTAGATAGAAATATAGAAACAAAAATATAACATTAGAAATTACTATTTTTATATCTTAAATTAAATTATAATATAGGTATAACTTAAGAGATAAATGCAAATTTTTTTGAGATCATCGATTATTTCGAACGTTTACCACCATTCACTCGTCAAAACTTAGATTTTGCATCAGATTAAATTTTAGGTTTTGCTTCAGATTAAATACCTACATTATTTGATTCGAACAAAAAATCCTCATTTACCATTTGACATTGGTAAAACTCTTATGGTAAAAACATCGAAATATTAAAAAAAAACATTTTTTCCTCTTTTTTAGGGTTCCGTACCCAAAGGGTAAAAACGGGACCCTATTATTAAGACTCCGCTGTCCGTCTGTCTGTCTGTCACCAGGCTGTATATCTCATGAACCGTAATAGCTAGACAGTGGAAATTTTTACAGATGATGTATTTCTATTGCTGCTGTAACTGTAACAACAAATACTAAAAACAGAAAATAAAAAAATTAAAGGGGCTCCCATACAACAAACGTGTTTTTTTGCTTTTTTTGGTACGGAACCCTTCGTGCGCGCGTCCGACTTGCACTTGGCCGGTTTTCTTTATAATCCTTACATTTACCAACTAACTAAAGATTTTCCATTACAGGTACCTACGCTGTTACATTAACATTTTAATTATATAAATTGAATATTATGTCCTACCTGGATAAAAACGATTGATGAACAAAGTAAAAATTGCAATAAAATGCAACTTACCGATATTACAATAGCTTAACGAGTCACAAATAGTCAATTATTAACTGTCTCTTGAAACCACATGACATGTCCTTATATATTAAGCGATACATACCTATATATAACGTGATTAATACACTGAAACCGCAAAATTATTACGTTAATTGATTAATTAAACTTGGTGACGAAAGTGTCAGTACCTATAATTTCTATATTTAGGGAGACCAAGGAGGGTTTAACATTTTTTTCAACTTTGCGTAGGTAGAACGCAAATAATTTATCAAAGTGAAGTGACTAACTTCAGAGCGCTTGCGGTACAAAACGACGTATATTAAGGCCCTCCGCTGCCTTAAGCGGGACACGCGCGCGGGGCGACATAGATTAGAGCTTACTCATGCACTGCGCAAGCATCTGTCCATCAAAAACCAGCAATCTATATTCCCGCGTCGTGTACCCGCGGCGGGATCCCGCTTAAGGCAGCGGACGGCCTAAGGCTTTAACATGCCTCAATCCGAGCGGGTCGATCCGTGATGGTGTGAAATCGAACGTAACTCTACTCACTTTGGGTTCAAATCGGTGCGCGTTCCAACGCGGCGATTACGTTGAGAACTAGCGCCGAATTCTCAATTTTTACAGGTTTTTATTAAGTTTCTTCGCTTTCAAGTAAGTTAAAAAAAATCTGTTCAATTAAGATTGAAGGTATTAACATCGCCGATTTTTATGTGGTGGTTTTAACATTAACGAATGTTCTGTTTCCGAGAAATTTTGCAAATATGACCAGAAACAGGGTCCACGGAATATTTTTTTACATCAAAGGTGGTAACATTTTTACAAATTCTTTCAATTAAATCTATTGTGTATTATTCCAAGTACATTATATATTTTTTCCATGATAGCTTCACCCGCGTAATTTTTCAATAATTTGAATTGAATATTGGGATTTGACCCTTCTTTTCCCTCTCTAAATTTTCACGTTGTAGGTAATATACAATCTCAAGTGCAGCAGGATCACTATCTTTTGTCAATTTTCATCTGATCCAAGAGTAATAATGCTGTCTAATTATGTATTTTTATTATAATAAAAATTGGTAGGTAATATAGAAATAGAAAAAAAATAAAGGTTAGAAATAACTTAATATAAACTAGAACATCGCTACATAGTATAAAACAAAGTCGCTGTCTCTGTCTCGATATTATGTATGCTTAAATCTTTTAAACTACCTGTTTTGTCTATAAATTCTTCAGAATGACAACATAAACTCAATACCTATTCTGTGCCAATACGAACATTCTCTTAAATTTATACGTTTATAAAAATTATATCCGCCTTTTTCACTAGCTGTTATCCACATCTTCCAAAAAAAAACGTAAAAGCTGTCACTGAAATCAGCTGTTATATTGTAGTCGGCCATATTCTCCACGAAAGTAGTACGGATAAAATAGGCAGCATCACTTTATAACTTAATCAAAAGCTTCAATCAATCAATCAATATATTTATTTGCAAAAATATGGTTACATTAGTTGTTACATACAAATTACCAGCATATTTTGTTGTTATTGTCAACGTGCAAAATTTTCAAAAAAATATTATTAATAATTGTCAAAACTGCAAATTTAATCTGTTAAATAATTATTACCTACTTATTTAAAATTGACAGATTTAAAAGAGATTAAGTACATTATTACAAATTACAAATTATTATTATAATTTGATAATTAAAAATTTAAACAACTGTGTCCTGCATTTAGTTAAGGTCAGTCTTTTAATTGCATTGGGTATTTTATCGTATACCCGAATGGCCATACAATAGGCTTTCCTTGAAAACACTCTAAGCCTTTATTGTGGAATACATAAATCCTCACCTTTTCTCAACGATATATCAAAACAAGTTTAGATACGTTACCCGCACTCCGCCTCTCGTGTCCCTGGTCCAGTGTTGACGTGGTCAACAGACATTTTATTTCTGCTGCCTGTCCATGCATTTCCACAGAGAGAAAAACACTCTCTGCTGATATATTTGAAGGTGATATCGAAGCTTCCATCATCCTCTTTCATGGACATAAATATTTTTTGTCATGTTAATTCATAAGCACCCAATACTTGTCAGGGGCTGATTTTTGTTTTTCTCATATTAATGACTTTAACAGGCAATTACCTGACTTTCAATTAGTCAGGCACAGGCTCGTGCGTGACACGTAAACACACACCACTCTCGTCAGTCAGACACTAAAAAACCGTGACATCCTTATCAAAAATGCCTTCCTGCCACTTTAAACGATGTGCAAATTATACAGCAACAGTCAGAGATCACCCCATCTCCCCTAGCATATCCTTCCGTATGCGCGATACGCGCTCTTCACTCTCATACGCAAAATAGAGTACATCTCGCTCTTTGTAAAAATATGGCCGACTAGAGTAATACAAAATACGAAATACATTTTACGCTTAAATACAGTACTTACGTGTGAAATGAAACATTTTTCCGATCTCTGACTCAGAGATCGGAATGGATCGGATCTTACCACTTTACTATATTATGTCAAAATGACGAGTAAGCGCGGGACGGACGCCTGATTATAGTCGCAAATAAACTGGTTTTAAACCAGAATATAGTTTAAAAGCACGACACGTATTTTTATTTCATTAATGTGCTGAAAACATAATCGTGGTTTTAAACCATAATCTAATTACTTTGTTATAATAGGTTGTTGTAGAAACATATTCAATGTGGTGTCAATTTTGCAACTTTGATTTTTTATTACAGGGCTCCACAGGTTTACTTCAAAATCCCAGATTTGGTCCAGGAAATACTTTCAAGGTTATGGTTTAAGCTCATTTCGATGTAACGTCGTCCGTGCAGCGGCTTGGCGAGTATTCCATGCTATGATGTCTCATTAAAATCAGCGCGACGAGCACATGTTAAACCGTACCATTACCATGGATTTATAAAACTAATCAAGGTATTCCGCAGCCTTTATTAGGTGAAGTAATTAACGTTCATATCCAGTACCAAATGGTGTTTTGATGACATGTTCAGACTCAACCCGGAGCAGGTCTACAGCCAATAATAGTCATGTTTGAAATTTATTTAGCTTCAGCGTAACGTATAAATAATTCTATTTTACTATGAATGTCTTGTGTTAAGATGATAAGTAATAGGTATCTTAGCATAAGTTTTGTGAGTACATATGTTTTCGGTTCTTAACGGTCAGCCGACTTGAGAGATATGGTGACGTTTGAAAACTTATTTCAAATGCGGAGCCGGCCCCTTAATCCGTTTGACTAACTGGAAACGAATAGATATGCCCTCACCTTTACTTTTGAGGGTTTATAGTTTGAATCCCTACTTCTTTATTTGGTATTAATTTTATAATGAACCCAAGGGTATTGTTTTTGTAATAAATGTATGGTCTCACTTTAACCTGTTAAGGGTCCCTGTTAAACCATTTGCCCTTCGTGCGGTTTTAACATTATAATGGGTTCTCAAGGTATTATGTATTAATATGAAATGTGTGACTTCATTTTAACCCTTCGGATTCTTCGTTGAACCATTTATACCCCATGTGGTTTTAAATATTTTTATGACATATTTTCTGCGAATCGTTGTTAACTTTGTATTAGTTATACAATGTGTTAAATAAATGTTTGTTTCAACGTAAATATTGGTTTGATTTATTAAACTCACTTTGATTCGATCTGTGGACAATTTATCTTTTAATTTTTAACTTTCATTGATATTAACGGCGCCCAAAATCATAGTTGTTCCATGGATGACTGAGCCACGCGAATCCACTTAACCCCTTTGCTCTACCAACTAACATTTTCAGTGGGGTAATTTCCATCTATACCCCGGGGTAAATTTTTTCCCATTACAAACCTAAAAATAAAACCTAAAAAGAAAAGGTTTTCGACTTAAAATTGACATATATTTTGACATTTCCGGTCCAAGTTTGCCCCGTCACTGCTACACGCCAACCACTTCATTTCGTTTAAAGTCCCAATCCTATGATATTTCCTCATTTTCTTCAGTGGGTAAACATTTATTGTAATTTACAATAATGAGTAGGGAGGGTGGGACTCTATACTAATATCTTCGGACGAATCCTTCGTATAATTATGATTGAACTTCACTTACAGGCAGGGGCGTAGCGTGCCTTGGCGGGTAAAATTTGTTTCGGGGCCCTTAGGAAGGGTAAAGATTTCTCACAAAGAATATATGTTTGCATAAAATTAAAAGAAATATTTATTAATCATAATATCAATATCTGTCACTTTTCCAAAATTTGTACAAACAATCCAAATTGAATATACAGCTTGTAACAGAAAGGGGGTATCAACCCTAAAGGAGGTCAATGTACTCGTGAATCTGAACACGTTCTTCCAACAGAAAAAAAATCAAATAAAAAAAATGTGGACTCTCCAAAGAAAATTTGAATTGGCCGTTAACATTTTGTATGGAAAGTTTTTTTGTCTATTGGTAGGTGTTCAGTTTTACGAGTACATTAACTTCCTCTACCCGCTCCAAAGCGGCGGCGGCGAAAAATTTTTTCGTCTATTTTTTAAATTTTTACTGGCAGTAAAACTACTGTAGAGACTGGTAACTGATAAATGAAGGACATATTGAATGTGTGTGGCTCTTTTTGTAATTAAAATACTCAAAATCAATGGTCCTTTAATCTTTTAAACATTTGAGACCCATTTTTATCAACACTTTGATTTTGATCGCGTGTTACATCAAAATTCGGGACAAAACTGATGGATCGTCTGGACGCGGTACAATATGATCGAAATCGGGACTGTTCCGGCAAAATCGGGACGGGTGGCAACCCTGCCTCCTTGTCTTTGCGGGTTGATACCGCCTTTTTGTTACACGTTTTATACTCTCTGATTTATGCGCACGCTTTACGCGGAAATAATATTGCTTTTTTTTTAATTTTTCCATTAAAAATAAAGTTTTTATTTATTTTTGCTTACGCATGATACGGCTGATACGGCGGTAGCTACGCCCCTGCTTACAAGTAAGTTCATTTAATCATGAATTATACTCAGATTCGTCCTCGATATTAGTATATTAACACATGTAGATGTTTAAAGCATTATAATAAGAAAATGGAAATATCATTTCTTGCGTATTAGTCTTTTAAAAAAGAAAATAATACCATTTAACATAATTCTGAACGTTTTACATGATTACATGTACTAAAAACGGTACCTATATAGATGGCTGGTACATACAAAAAATATATAAAAATATACAACATCTAAATAAATAAAAAATAAAAATCAAAAACAAGGTTGGCTTAGAATACGCAGTTTGATTATCGATGATAATATGTTTTAATATTTTGCAAATATAGTGGAGTCATTGACTATCTCGCCGTGTTACCTGGAACATCTATAGTAAAAATTTTGTTAGGGCTATAAAGGTATCGGCGTACGACGAGTGCTAAAAGTGGTTGGACGCGAGTCGAATCCATTATCATTAAATGTTTTATTTCAGAAATCTATTACTTACATTACATATAGAATTTAATTTCTTTCCAAATAAAAAGTGATTATGAACTGTTTATTATACTTAATATAAATATGTATATTACATTCTTGATTTTTTTAAATGTATTGTTTGCATGCTTTGTGCAATAGACAAGGTAATGAAAGTTAAACTTTTAAAATAAAAATGTTGAAAAAAGAATAAAATTGGAAAATATTCAATAAAATGTATTAAGTAATCTAAGATATCCATTGTATTTGAACAATGAAGTCTACGCAAAGGCGTACTTAGTTAAATTCTTTACCAAACCTTGAGATTAGCTCAATTTCGTCCATTCAATAATAAACGCAATATTATGTAATACTGAAAATTGTGTTATACACTTTTGTAAAAAAAGTGTGTTTATTCTGTGTATATTATTATTTATTAAATAATCGAACCATTTCTGGTACCAAACTCTGTACTTCCTGATAGTATTAATAGACAGCAGCTTCAATAATATCATAAATAATATACCTGTAAAATAATACCACCTGATAATGTTGTGAAAACCAATTTATTTGTGCGATTAATTTCAGTCCCTGAAATTAAAAATTATAGGATGTTAATACTTTATATTAGAATAAGATATACGAAGAAGTAGCTTACATGTGAATAAGAGGTGCCCAACGAAGGCTCAAGATTGTGACGATCATGATGGCACAATCGTTATACCTCTATTTTCAGAAACTGGTGGAAAAAAATAAAATAATAGGTGGCTTAGTGTCAGAATAGTCTTTGTACAATACTAAACCAAAAAAGCATTGTGTATGCTAAAATCACAATTAGAAAATAAATGTTTTTTGGAATCAAATGCTAGAAATAGAGAAAAAAATCTACTACATTTTATTTCCACTGCTTAATTCGACTTGCATTGCATTCGAATTTACTCAATCTCAATCTGGAAAAAAACCAAAACTGGTGATTATTTTTTGAATTTATGAATTGAATAATTTCTATTTAGCATCAGAATAATAATATCTAGAATACTTAACACCTCGCACTGAATACAATAAGACAAATTGCAATGAAAGCATAATTAGCTGCATGTTCTAGATAATTTATATGCAAATATTTTGCAATTTGTGATTCCTGATGTGACCACTAGTGTCTCCTAGTCCACCCTATTGTTAAAAGGCCCAAAAGAAAATATGTCTACAATTATGTCGTCTCTAATTAGACTTACACTGAATTCCTTTTAAGTATCGATGACATTCAACTAAGTGATTTTTGCAGTTTTGTGAACGTTTGTCTTGTAAAGACCACAATTGCTAATACTTCTGTAATATAATGTAAAATTGCGACGGTAGCTGTATAAAAAAAATATTGTACATAAAAAGATGAACTTCATTCTTTAAAAAATGTTCTGCGACCCTTATAAATAGTAAATACTGTCCAATAACAGGGAAATCATGCTGTTTAAAAAACTTTATAGCCGGCGGCGGTAATTTTGTAATAAAAATATGGGCACTACAATGCCCAAGAGTTAATATTTTAAATTTATAAATTTCTATCACTTTCCTTATCAATGTTAAAACCTTAAAGGTGATGGGATGTCTAGACTGTGTTTTTAAAAAGCTTTAAGAAAAAAGGAAAACTGCCTTCAAAAAACCTGAAAACAACAACAGCTTAAAAATTAAATACCTCTAAAAAGCAAGAAATAATATTCGAATCATTCGTTACACATATCAATATTAATAAAACACGTCTATTGAAGTCGGGTGGGGCTGGAGGACAACTTCATTTTTTTCTAAAAGCCCCACCCGACTTCATTAGACGTGTTTTATTAATAGACTATTATAAATGTAAAAGTTAAAGAAGACGTGTTATGGTCGGATCACTTTCCGCTAGTGATTGATATTTTGTTAGACAGTATCAAACCCAAAGCTAATAAACAGTATTTGCAATGTAACAGGGTGCGTTGGGGTGATAGAAACTCTGATCAATGTGACATGTATAGTAATTTATGTAATGATAATTTAAAATTAATTGACTTTCCTATTGAAATGACTAAATGTTGTGATTATGTATGTAAAAATGTTGACCACCATCTTGTTATTGATAATATGTACGATAAAATAGTTGACTTATTAAGGCGCGCAGCTTGTGATAGTCATTCGTCCAAAGTTCCCAGATATAGGAGGCCGATACCCGGTTGGAACAGGCACGTGGGTAGCGCGCACAGGGCGGCCAGGGAAAAGTTTGAGTTGTGGGTGTTGTACGGCAGGCCGGCGGAAGGTCGCGCGTGGGATGAAATGCAGACGAGTCGGAGGATTTTTCAATCGCGTTTACGCTGGTGTCAAAATCATACTGATCAAATTAAAATGGACATCCTTGCGTCGCACCATTCCAGGGGCGACTTCCGCAGTTTCTGGAAGTCTACGAATAAACTTAATTGTAAGCCAGGTCTTCCTGTGAGTGTCGACGGTGCCTGTGACCTGCCGGGAATAGCAAATATATTTAGGGACCATTTTACCGTAAAGTCACCACTGGGTCCAACACAGTCGGCGAGCGATGATGGTTGTAGTGGTCGGGAAGTCAGCGTCCGATTTACGGCCAAAGACGTCCGGCAGGCCATAAAATCAATGTCACGGGGTAAGTCTCCCGGCCACGATGACCTGAGCATTGAACACCTAAGGTACGCGGGATATCATCTGCCCAGAGTACTGGCGATGTTCTACTCCCTGTGTGTGGGACATTCCTACTTGCCTGCGCCGATGATGAAGACTGTGGTGGTACCAGTTGTCAAAAACAAAACGGGTGACATTAGCGACAAATGTAATTATCGTCCGATTTCGTTAGCCACTATTATCGCGAAGGTGCTTGACAGTTTGCTTAACACTCAGCTTGATAAACACTTACTTATACACGACAACCAATTCGGTTTCAAGTCAGGTCTATCCACTGAAACGGCTATATTGTGTCTGAAGCAAACTGTCAAGTACTATGCGGACAAAAATACGCCCATTTTTGCGTGTTTTCTTGATTTATCGAAAGCGTTTGATCTGGTTTCCTACGATATTTTATGGCAAAAACTACACGAAACATCGATGCCCGAAGAATTAATCCGTACTTTTAAATATTGGTACGGGAACCAGATCAACGTTGTCCGGTGGTCGGGGGCGTATTCGACACCATACAGATTGGAGTGCGGCGTGAGGCAGGGGGGGCTGACATCGCCAAAGCTTTTTAATTTGTATGTAAACGCACTTGTGGAGGAGCTCAGCAGCACACATGTCGGCTGCCATATTGGTGGAGTCTGCCTTAATAATATTAGTTACGCGGACGACATGGTGCTGCTGAGTGCCTCTGTATGTGGACTGTCACAGCTGCTTGACATTTGCGAAAAATATGCTAAACAACATGGTTTGATTTATAATGTAAAGAAAAGCGAGTGGATGATCTTTCAGGCTCGGGGCAGGTCCCTGGGACAGACACCTAAACTTAGACTGTATGGCTGCCCTCTCAACAGAGTAGAACAATTTAAGTACCTTGGGCACATTCTAACCCCGGACCTGAAGGACAATGCGGATATTGAAAGGGAGCGTAGGGCGCTGTCTGTTCGTGCGAATATGATAGCTCGCAGATTTGCTCGCTGTTCTAGAGACGTCAAAATAACCCTGTTCAGGGCATTTTGCACGTCCTTCTACACGAGCAGTCTGTGGGTGAGCTATACGCAGAAGCAGTACGGCGCCTTACGCGTCCAATTCAATAATGCATTCAGGACTCTGTTGGGGCTGCCTCGATTCTGTAGCGCCTCAGGGATGTTCGCTGAAGCGCGCGTGGATTGTTTTTCCACAACCATGCGCAAGAGGTGCACATCCCTGGTGCGCAGGGTACGGGCCAGCCCGAACAGTCTCCTGCGAGCTTTTGCCGAGCGCTTTGACTGCCAGTACCTGTATCATTGTGACATGATACATCTGCAGGCAAACAATGTTATACTGTTTTGATATTTATTTTATTTATTTTCCAATTAATTAAATTTTGTAAAATTTGTGGAACATGTTTTCTGATATAAATAAATAATAATAATAATAATTAATATTGATATGTGTAACGAATGATTCGAATATTATTTCTTGCTTTTTAGAGGTATTTAATTTTTAAGCTGTTGTTGTTTTCAGGTTTTTTGAAGGCGGTTTTCCTTTTTTTTTAAAAGCTTTTTTATTTTCAACTTTTTAGTGGTAGGTATGTAATCGCAGCGTGTAAATATTTTTAAACTTTATATTATAACATTTTCAATGGTAAAATGCCCAAAACTCAATTTCCAAATTTACGCTGTTTGGTTTTGAGGAGTTCCGTTGTGTCTTCGTAGTCCAAGTCTAGTCCAGAACGTTGCATTGCAAACCATGATTTGATTTGTTTTGAATTGCCATAAACTTACCAAAACCTAAATCACTTTACACATACTATTTAACTTTGAGGAGTTCCCTTGTGTATCTTCGAAGTTCGAAGTCCAATAACGATGAAATTAAATTGTGACCATTCTTGAAGTATACCCTTTCAAATAAAAAAAGAATCATCTAAATCGGTTCATAAACAAAGATGTTATATCCGAAATTCCTTAAAAACTCGTGCGATGGCGAGCTAATTAATTTATATTTTTCAGGATTATGAGAAAACTACTAGCCAGATCTCTGAAACAATTTTATGGGACCACACACAAACTATGTTCTTTGAGATAAAAAAGAATTGTACAAATCGGGTAACAACTGACGAAGCTATGTTAAAACATACATAAAAAAAAATACCATCGACTTGAGAACCTCCTCCTTTTTTTGAAGTCGGTTAAAAACAATAAGCATTGTTATAATTGTGATATTATTATTTTTACGTACTTAGAGTACGTATTTTTTTCTAAAAGCTAAGTAAAATTTTAAACAGTTCTTAACTAAACCTGATATGACAGCCAGTTTTTTTTTTACTGAGAACACCTTCTGTTGAACTTTCAACAAAATGAAACAAAAGTATCATTTGTACGTATCATAACTGTTATGCATTCTGCTCGAATTTTAGTCATATTAATGGTAGACTATAATATCTCTGGAGAGGGTACAAAGTGAATCATTAAATGGATACATTTATATAATAGAAAAATATAATAATAATCTAGGTAACCTGCGTAGTGCAACAAAATGGTACTTCCACACATAGACGATTACTGGCGCAAACGATTGAGTGGCCCTTTGCGTCTGTAGTTGGTGACCACTGCCTGTATTCGCTGAATACAGACAAATGTCATACCAGCACGCACCCTCACTTACATTATCCTAATGAGTGTCCTTACCCCACGTACGATGATCGAAGGCAAAAATTGATGATACATCATCGGCAACTATTTGGATGGGCCGTAATGCCCATCTGCGAGTCTGCTGTCTGACAGATAGGACTGATAGGGCTTCCTCGCCGCGTCTTGCTGTTCGTTTGCCGTCGGAGATGAAGCATGTGGCATACCTGCCTACGTCTTTTGTTTGTCGTTTTTAAGGGAAACAAATATATAAATCAGTTTTAAAAATGTTTTATTGAGTACTGCGCCCGATTTACTTACAGTTTTTTCGTTGATGCATAACGTTCAAATCAGGCCTGTGGTCAATGCATCATTAATATTCGACTGAACTGTCAGTAGCTTTTTAACCGACTTCAAAAAAAGGAGGAGGTTCTCAAGTCGACGGTATTTTTTTTTAAGTGATCAGTTTCAGGTACACTAGAGTTTATCGTGTACGGTATAATTAAACGTCGTAATGCTCCACATAATGTAAAAAATGCGAAATACTGTCACAAAAAAGGTGTATAGTTTTGTATTGGAACGCTGCCTAAAACTTTACTGATACCTGTAGCTAATAATTTTTTCACATCAGAAAAATTATTTTGTACACACTCACACACATTGAATTTGAAAAGTAATGGAGAAAATTTGTACAAGGGCATAGCTTAGAAAGAAACATACTAAATAGTTAGTGATTAACAATTTCTTCACCATGTTAGGTCTACCCGCCTGAAATACAAGGTTTCCTAGTTAAGGCAAATGATTAAATTTTTTACTGTATACCAACAAACACAATTGCATTTATGATTTACTAGCGGCCGCCCGCGGTTTCACCCGTGTGGTTCCCGTTCCCGTGGGAATATAGGAATAAAAAGTATTATAAGTTTTAATCTAGACTATTTACTATCTGTGTGCCAAATTACAACCAAATCCGTTAAGTAGTTTTTGCCTGATTGAGGAATAAACATCTAAACCCACAAACTTTCACATCTATAATATTAGTAGCACAGACGAATAAGAAGATACTACGTATATTAGTAGGATAATTGCATTGCAATTATGATATGATTCTATAATCATATATATATGATAAAATGTAAGGATTCTGTTATTCCATTTTAGTTGAAATTTCTATCAGCATGCCAGCAGCTCTATTTCACATAAAAGGTGCGAAGTATCGGGTATGAGCTAGTTGCTTTGCTGTATAACTCAATATCTGGTTCCAGTAAGTTGTTAAGTTTTAGCGTTTATAGCTAGCTTTGTCAGTTTTGTAAACTATAAATTTATCTTAGTACCGATGGTACACTATAATACCGTTGAGATTAACTCATCACCAAGGATATCATGATGTCAACACTCATACCTGAAGAGCAACGCTGTTGTTAGGGCCGCTCTTGCAGCTCCAGCACAGCGGCCGCCTGCCTGGAAGGCGGATGGCGACGGATTCAGCATATGACAGAGTCACCCGATTGGTGCTCGGCAGCTGTTCCAACGTGGCAACCATTGAGGGTAGTCTGCTTTTTACAATGTCACGTCGTCAACGGCACTTTGAGTTGCTGTAGTTATTGCAGTAGCGTTGTTTGACCTATCTATGCGGTGAAATAGTCCAGTATGACTATCTCGAGTGCTATAGATATTTAATTGATGTCTTAGACACAATACTTTGACAGAAAGTACCCAGTATGGTAAATTCGCATCAGACAAATAAATAAACTGACAGAAAGTACCCAGTATGGTAAGTTCGCATCAGATAAATAAAAAACTGACAGAAAGTACCCAGTATGGTAAGTTCGCATCAGATAAATAATTAAAATATGGTAAAGCCCAGTGTGGCAGTTACGCATTCCTCCGTCTTGACTTCCTTTTCTTGTCCTCTTCCGTCTTGAAAACTTCTTCCTTTCTTCACGAAGGCTTAAATGCTTAACTATAATTTAATTTTCACTGTAAAAATATAATTCTAAAGAAGTCTCACTTTGAGACTGTATACGTGCGTCCGTGGCGAAGCACGAAAAGCGAATGAAGTGGTTGGCGTGTAGCAGTGACGGGGCAAACTTGGACCGGAAATGTCAAAATATATGTCAATTTTAAGTCGAAAACCTTTTCTTTTTAGGTTTTATTTTTAGGTTATTACTTTAAAATAACGTGCTAAGTGGTGATACGTATGCAAGCGGTACTACATGTGTTAATATACTAATATCGAGGACGAATCAGAGTATAATACTACTAAGAAACTGCAAAATATTCTTCATTTTGATTGTAGAACAAAAAATAAATTATTTTTTTACTGTTTGTCCTTGCTGGATCGGGAGAATTGTAACAATAATATACAACGTGTAAGAGAACCAGAATATGGTAATAGATATAATCAAACTAAACAACATTTACTACTATGGGACCAACTCTGAAATCGCGAGAAAAAATCAGCTGTGTCATACATTTTCATATTTTCGTTATTAATTTTTGTAAGAAACAGTTTCGTAATTTCAGAGTTGATCCCATAGTAAAAAGTTGTTCAGTTTGATGGTCCCTATCTACAATATTCTGGTTTAGCTATTAATTCTGTTACACGTTGAACCCATAAACGTGCACACATTTATGGGTTCAACGTGTAACAGTACAACTGTACGGTGGGTTTCGGTCTTTGAGGATAAGTAGAAATACAATCGACAATTAATTCAAAAAGTAAAAAGCTTTAGATAATGGGGATAACTGAAAAAATATTGTTTTAAACTGAAGGGTGAAATCGAAAACAAATTTTGTGTAGTGGTTCGAGCTAGGGTTTCCTAGGATGACGTTGCCGTCATATTACGGCCGTAATATAGCGGCGTTGAATGTTGTCTATGTAAACAATACGGCGACACCGTCGACAGAAACCGCGCCGTATTGTTTACATAGACAACGTTCTACGCCGCTAAATGACGTCCGTAATATGATGGAACCGTCATCCTAGGAAACCCTAGCTTTAGACTGTCAAACTTATCAACTTTCTAATTAATTTTCGAACAACTTTATCAGGGCTTAGCGAGAGTTGATGTTTCCACTTTTCGCTATCGAAAACTACGTTTTCTCTCTATCACTCGCATTGACAATGAACAGCATATCCAATAGTTTTCGATGGTGAAAAGCGAAAATACTCGCCAAGCCGCTGCACGGACGACGTTACATCGAAATGAGCTTAAACCATAACCTTGAAAGTATTTCCTGGACCAAACATTTTATTTTATATTTTTTTAGTTATATATTTCCTATTACTAAGACTCCTCTGTCCGTCTGACTGTCTGTCTGTCTGTCACCAAGCTGTATATCATGAACCGTGATAGCTAGACAGTTGAAATTTTCACAGATGATGTATTTCTGTTGCCGCTATAACAATAAATACTAAAAAAAGAATAAAATAAATATTTAAGGGGGGTCCTAAACAACAAACGTGTTTTTTTTGGTGTTTTTTGCTCGCTATTTTTAACGACTGCAGATAGACAGTTGAAATTTTCACAGATGATGTATTTCTATTGCTGCTATAATAACAAATAAATACTTAAAATAGAAAAAAAAACAATATTTAAGGGGGGCTCCCTTACAACAAACGAGATTTTTTGCTATTTTTTGGTACGGAACCCTTCGTGCGCGAGTCCGACTCGCACTTGGCCGGTTTTTTTAGTCGATGTACCCATAAATTATAATAATTATATTCGAATAGTTACTATGACCGTAAAACACTAGTATTTAATTTTAATTTAATTAAATATGTAGGTACCTAATTTTATAATAAACATTTTCCTTCCTTCGCTGAGCTATTACTGTTGGCTGAGATGAAAATTCACAATCGAAAGTGATCCGCTGCAACGACTCTCGAGATTGTATAGCAAAGTGAATATTTTACCAATTAAAATACGGGGAATATATAAATGCACTTTAAAAATAATGTAACACACTTTAAAATGTTTAGCTTCAAAAATAATTGAATGAACTATAAAAATAATGGTTTCCACTATAAATTTGCTAAGCTTTAAAAATACTTTACACTTTACAATTTAATTGCTTAGCTTTAAAATTAATACTTTGTACCATACAAATTAATTTTGTAACTTTAGTACTGGTAAACAGACGATTCGGTGCGTCGACGAGCGGGCGCAGCGAGAGAGGAGCTGATGAGGAGGTTAGGTTCCATTGCGACCAACAACGCCAGAACCGACCTGATGGCGTGTATGCATGATGCCACAAGTTGTTATCATCTTCCCGTCTCATTTTAACAGTGGTCAGTCTGACATGGTTTGACAGAAATTAAATGGTTTCGGAGTTGGGACACAGGTTATAGTGCAAACCATTATTTTTGTAGTGATAATATTAATTTAGATCTATCACTACAAAAATATCGGGAACGGGAACGGGAACTGATATATCTGGACCCAATTCTGAATATTATAAACTTGCTTCCGCCCGCGACTTCGTCCGCGTGGAAATTCCATAAAAGTTCTCAGAGAAGCTTAAACCAGGATAAAAAGTATTCTATGTTTTAATTTCATTAAATTTTGATCAGCCGTTTTTACGTGATTAGGCGGGTCTCCACCAAGCGAGCAGCCTCGTGCGAGGCCCGTGCGGCAAACGTCCAGCCTCACGAGGCAGCGCGCTTGGTAGGGACCCGCCTAATCATGTAAAAACGGCTGATCAGAATTAAATGAAATTAAAACATAGAATACCATTTATCCTGGTTTAAGCTTCTCTGAGAACTTTTATGGAATGTCCACGTGGACGAAGTCTAATTATTTCCAATTATTTTTAAAAATAAAATGAAGTCTTCTTTCAGTAAAATTTCCCATCTTCTGGGACACCCTGTATGTAAAATATACGCCAGTATCACGTTATAACGACACTTCGTCACCAAATTTTAATTAACCACAGACGCGTCTGTGGTTTGTATTAATATTTGCAATAATTGTAATTAATTTTGATGTATCAGCACAGTATCAGTGAATTATTAATTGTAATAAATTTTGAGGTAAGTATCAGTGTATTAATCACACGTATTAGGTAGGTATATCGCTTAATATATAATGAAGTGTGGTCTCAAGAGACAGTTAATAACTGACTATTTGTGAGTCGTTAAACTACTGTAATTTCGGTAAGTTGGATTGTATTGCAATTTTTACTTTGTAAATCAAATGTTTTACCATTGAAAATGGTTATCAGATGCAAATCGCCTGAGACGTATTTTTGACCATATCTCCGAGGATTTTGAGAGGATCGAGATGGAAATAGTAGGAATTTATCGAGACACGCGTGAACGTTTGAATTTTGAAAATCTACTGGTAATTTTTTTTTTTATTTTGCAAAATTCCGAAATTCCGGGTTTTTTGGGGGGTGTTTGTTTACTAAATTGTAAATATTTCGGAAAAAAACGGACTTAAGAAAAAATAAAAAAGGGTCCTACCTAGGGTATTAGTTTAGCTACCAAATGGCGAAATAATTTTAAAAATCTGTAAATAATTGTGACTTGTAGGTGGTCCCTTTAGATTTGGAATTCTAGAAAAACGGGTGTTTCCAAACATAAAAAGTTATGTAGCTTCTATGATTAGTGACCGATCGTCATGGTAAAAGATGCAGAAGCAGACGAGAAGTGCATTCGTTGGAATTTTGAGAATCGGTAAATAATATTTCGGCTGTGTCGAGGCAGTCAGCGGCGCCGAGTGTCCCAATCGTAAAAATAAATAGATACTACCTAGGTAATTTTAAAAATATAATAGGATTTTGCATTTTATTTGATTTTGGCTTTTCTTAAATTTTTGTATTCATTTTCAATGCTCCGATTCTTGCGGGGACTGCAAAATCTGTGAATTTTTATCTAGTAAAGACATAGGTATTTGATTTTATATAATTATAATATATAAATAAATTATTATATATATAAATAAATATAATATATAATATAAATATAATATATAAATATTTGACAACATCACATATATTGCCAAAGTAAGTAGCTATAGCACTTGTGTTATGGAAATCAGAAACAACGGTGGTATGACAAACACCCAGACCTGAGACAATATTGAAAAGTTCATTTTCTACATTGACCCAGCCGGGGATCGAACCCGGGACCTCAAGAGATGGTGACGCCTTGAAAACCGGCGTGCAACCCACTCGACCACGGAGGTCGTCAAGTTTATAATTATAATGTTCAGTAATAGATAAAAAATACATATTTTTATTTAAATACAGTACTTACGTGTGAAATTAAGCATTTTTCCGATCTCTGACCGTTGCTGTATAATTTGTACATTGTCTATAGACGCAAGTCCTTGTACTATTATGTATTCTGTGACGCAAGCAGACATTTTTTTTATGGAATTTCACAATTTTATCGCATGTGACTGACGAGAGCCGCGTGTGTTTCCGTGTCGCGAGACTGTGCCTGACTATTTAAAAGTCGGGCAATTACCTAACTTTCATCTTGCCATTTTGGAGTGCGGGTAACGTAACTTTACTTTTTAATATCATTGGTACTACCAACTTTTTTTGACATATCGTTGGTACTACCGTACAGAAAGGACACTCTCCATCTGTGTAACGTCTGTGTAATAGGTAGTTGTAACGCGGCGCTTGTATGGAGTGTCCGGGGTGAGGCCTAAGTTTAGATACTAAGCCAAGTTTGGTATCATTTTTGGATAAATCAATTACGTAGAACTCATTTTTGGTATAAAAAATTCACAGATCTCGTGCCTTTGACGTCCTTCTGGTATATTGAAAATGAATTTAATGAATGAAACAAAATAAAAATTATTTGTTAATAGGTAATATTTTTTATTCCATTGTTAGAAACATTAAATCTTGAGTTCCTATGGCATGCTCTTCCAGCTTCATCACACCCTGGACCTCATCTCTCATTAGAGTACTCGTCATGACAATTCTAACAAGCCCAAACACGATGGGGTTGTTTGGTTTCATCAAAGAGTTCCTGTGGCCTTCTTCCAACTCCATCATCAGATCAGCTCATCATATCATCATCATATCAGCCGTACGACACCCACTGCTGGGTATAGGCCTCCTCTAAGGATCTCCACGACGATCGGTCCTGCGCAGCCTGCATCCACTGGCTTCCCGTGACCTTCACCAGATCGTCGGTCCACCTTGTCGGGGGCCTACCCACGGAGCGTCGTCCGGTGCGCGGTCGCCATTCCAGAACCTTTCCGCCCCAACGGCCATCGGTTCTTCTCGCTATGTGTCCCGCCCATTGCCACTTCAGCTGAGCAATCCTTCGAGCGATGTCGGTTACTTTAGTTCTCCTGCGGATCTCATTTCTGATTCGATCACGCAGGGAAACGCCGAGCATGGCTCTCTCCATTGCACGCTGGGTGACCTTGAGCCTCCTTATGAGACCCATAGTCCTACAGAACTGAAAACAACACTCATTAAACCAATGCACAAAAAAGAAAGTAAACTAGACATTGAAAACTATAGACCTGTAGCTTTGATTACAATTTTTGCCAAAATTTTCGAAAAAATATTTTACAAGTACTTATACAACTACTTGGAATCAAAAAAAATATTTAACAAATCACAAAAAAGGTTTCGCAAGAATAAATCAATAGAATTGGCAATGTACGAATTCTTAGAAATAATTTATAATAGAATAGATAAAAGACAACCAGTTTATGCAATTTACCTAGATATGACAAAAGCATTTGATTTTGTAAATCATAGCATCCTATTGAACAAGTTAGAGTCATACGGTGTTAGAGGAATTCCATTGGCACTGCTTCGATCTTACCTTACTGATAGAATACAGATTACACATATTACTAAAATATGTAGTAAGACAAGACTTGAGAAAGTATTTGAATCATCTCAAAGAATAGTATCACAAGGCGTTCCCCAGGGCAGTGTCCTAGGTCCCCTATTATTTCTCATATATATTAACGACTTACCATGCTCAACGGAAAAACCAATGGTTCTATTTGCAGATGACTGCACCGTTGTTTGACAAAGCAAAGATGAAATAGTACCCTGTCTAACATCAATAATTCAATGGCTCAAAGCCAATAATCTTGAAATTAATTTTAGAAAAACAAATATTATGAGTTTTGGGCAAAGATCTGTACAACCATTAGATAGCACTTATTGTGAAGGGAATCAAGTATGTGTTGCAGCGGAAACTAAATTTTTGGGATTGCATATTGATACTAATATGAAATGGCAGTCGCATCTTGATTTTGTTCGTGCTAAGATCTTACAATTCTCTTATGCACTGCGAATGCTAAGGAAGGTAGTTAACCAAAATGCGGTTGCAGCTTACCATGGGTTTGTAGTCTCGAGATTGCGCTATGGAATTATGTTTTGGGGCAATGCCATAAATATTGGTCGCTTGTTCATAGCACAAAAATATTGTATACGGGCTATGTTTAATTTTAAAAAAACGGACAGCTGTAGACCCTTATTTAAGAAACACAAATTACTGACATTAACCTCTTTGTACATATTTGAAGCAGTATTATTTATGAGAAAGAACCCAAACCTGTTTCCTAAGATACGAAGCATACGACGATGTGATTGTCTCGCTAACAGACCAAATATTAAAACTAGTCTTTTTAGTAATAGTGTATTTGCAATGATACCTAAAATTTATAACAGATTGCCACCTGACATTAGGAAATGTAATGATTTTTGGACATTTAAACGGAAATTATTTGACTATCTTACGGAGCAGACATTTTACACAATGACCGAATATTATAATAAACCAAATGACCTTAGTTGACCTTTTAAATATATTGTAAGTTTGTAATGTGACATTCTTGTAATAAATGACATGTTTAAGTTAGATTTTATCAATTAATTGTTTAAATCAATGTTTTAAATTAACTTCAAAATCACTTTTATGTACCTACCATTGTAACACTTTTTTTTACACCTATCCTTGCGGTAGCGGGCACTTGAGTTTGGGGTACTTTTTATAGCGAAATTCTCGCTATAGTCTTCTAGGTTGGACAAGGAACATTAGGTATTAAGTGTAGGTAAGAGTTTAGATAGGTTTTACAAAACACACCTAGTGTTTTCACATAGCTTTTGATGTGTTTAGTGTTAGTTTATTGCATGTAAATTTCTACCTTTATTTGGGTCAATTTCCAGTAGTTTAACGAATGTCGGTGATTGTACCACACACTTCGGCATTCGGGCATTCACTTAAATTCACTTTAAAACCTCATTCATAAAGAGTTTTAGCACTTTTCAATAATTAAAGCAAATAAACTTTCTTGTTTACATATCTCACAGCTGTCTTTTCAATTGTCAAGTGACAACTGTCAGATGTGACGTTTGGCGTTCCGATTCCAGCTAATTGAACGTTTCGGACCAATTAATTTACATTTTTGTGATAAAATCAAATAAATAAATATCACCTATTTGTTATTTTAATTAAATAAAGTAAATGTTAATGTCTCGCATGCTAGTTAAACGTTTTAATATTAATATTCAGACAAAAGGTAAGTAAGTTCAGGGAGTGCGATTGTCTATGGTGTGTCTTTTGTCGATGGTGCTCATTCGAGAGAATTCTAGCAAACTCGGTGGATTTCCGCCATTTGACTTTTTCGCCTGTGTCATTCAGAGAGACAGGAAATTTTCGTCATGTGAAGTGAAACCCAATCTATTTTTTGGTGGGTTTCTATTAATTTAATGATGCGTTGAGCATCCCTTTAAGTGGTGAGTGTTATAATAATACGAATCTAATTATTTGTCCGTTTATACCAATGGTATCCAGATTGTAACCTCGTGTCGTATTGTTCTCAGGGCTCCAGCTCGTCAATTTATATTTCATCATGTCTTTCATGAGATAAAAACCTGTGATAATTAAAGCCCAAATTTGGTAAGTTTCTCAACCTTGTTATAATGTTAGTTGTAAGGAAAACCTCATATTCAATGTTGGACAATTTGGTGACTTTGATTTTCTATTGCAGGGCTCCCAGGTTGTGTCCAGGTTTACCTCAAAATTTCAAGATATAAGTGGTTCCCAGTTTGGTCCAGGAAATCTTTCAAGGTCATGGTTTAAGCTCATTTCGATCTAACGTCGTCCGTGCAGTGGCCTAGCGGGAATTCCATGCTATGATGTCTCATTAATATCGGCGTGACGAGCACACGTGTTAAACCGTACCATTACCATGGATTTATAAAACTAACCAAGGTATTCCGCAGCTTTCTTTTATTATCATCGCGGCAGTGTTTCTGTAGTATGTACCCGGTGAAGTAATTAACGTTTATATCCAGTACAAAATGGTGTTTTGATGACATGTTCAGACTCAACCCGGAGCAGGTCTACAGCCAATAAATGTACCCATAGTCATGTTTCAAATTTATTTAACTTCAGCGTAACTGGTTCATGAGCCAGAATGTATAAATAATTCTATTTTACTATAATTGTCTTGTGTTAAGATGATAAATAATAAGTATCTTAGCATAAGTTTTGTGAGTACATATGTGTTCGGTTCTTAACGGTCCGCCGACTTGAGAGATATGGTGACGTTTGAAAACTTATTTCAAATGCGGAACCGGCCTCTTAATCCGTCTGACTAACGGGAAACGAACGGATATGCCCTTACCTTCACTTTTAAGGGTTTATATTTTAAATCCCTACTTCTTTATATGGTTTTAATTTTATAATGAACCCAAGGGTATTGTTTTTGTAATTAATGTATGGTCTCACTTTAACCTGTTAAGGGTCCCTGTTAAACCATTTGCCCTTCGTGCGGTTTTAACATTATAATGGGTTCTCTAGGTATTATGTATTAATATAAAATGTGTGACTTCATTTTAACCCTTCGGATTCTTCGTTAAACCATTTATACCCCATGTGGTTTTAAATATTTTTATGACATATTTTCTGCGAATCGTTGTTAACTTTGTATTAGTTATACAATGTGTTAAATAAATGTTTGTTTCAACGTAAATATTGGTTTGATTTATTAAACTCACTTTGTTTCGATCCGTGGACAATTTATCTTTTAATTTTTAACTTTCATGGATATTAACGGCGCCCAAAATCATAATTGTTCCATGGATGACTGAGCCACGCGAATCCACACAACCCCTTTGCTCTACCGACTAACATTTTCAGTGGGGTAATTTCCATCTATACCCCGGGGTAAAAATTTTCCCATTACACCATTTGCATGCTAACCATGGCAGGATGTACTGGGCCTATAACTTAATTTTGTCAACATTTATGTACCTACATTCATGCAAATAAAATTATTATGATTATGATTATGATTAGTTAGCGTCCACGTTTCACTGCCGTAAGTCATCACTGGCAACACACACTGTTCATAGACTTTCGTCTTGAGACACTGAGGTAAGTCGGACGCGAAGATTTTTCGAAGCTTCCCGAATGCTGCCCACCCAAGTTGGATTCGACGAGAGATCTCTTTCTCGAAGTTGGACCTACCTAACTGGACTGCCTGTCCTAGGTATACGTAATGGTCAACAACTTCAAGTGTAGTGTTCCCAACATGAACTGGAGAGGGTACAACATGGGCATTTGACATAATATTCGTCTTATCCATGTTCATCCTAAGACCCACTCTTTGGGAAGCACTACGGAGATCTTCCAGCATTGTGTTCAGGTCTTCCATGGTCTCAGCCATAAGGACTATATCATCGGCAAAACGAAGGTGTGTTAGGTACTGGCCATTAATGTTGATGCCGAGTCTTTTCCAGTCCAAGAGCTTAAAGATGTCCTCCAACGCAGCTGTGAATAGTTTCGGAGAAATAACGTCTCCCTGTCGCACACCACGCTGCAGTTGGATAGGATTTGTGTTCTGGCTCTGTACTCGGATCGTCATGGTGGCATTTTGGTATAAGTACCTCAACACCTCGATATACCTATAGTCCACTTGGCACCTTTGGATAGACTGCAGCACCGCCCAGGTTTCAATCGAATCAAAGGCTTTCTCATAGTCCACGAACGCCAAGCAAAGTGGCTCATTATACTCCTCAGTCTTCTGTATAACCTGCCGCAACGTGTGGATGTGGTCTTTGGTGCTAAAGCCTTTCCGGAACCCGGCTTGTTCGGGAGGTTGGAAGTCGTCGAACTTGCGAGCAAGACGATTCGTAAGGACTCTCGAAAACAACTTATAGACATGACTCAGAAGCGAGATGGGTCTATAGTTCATTAAGAGGGACTTGTCACCCTTTTTAAAGAACAAGATCACCTCACTTATGTTCCATGTCTTTGGCGTTTTGCCCTGGACGATGACTGAATTAAAGAGCTTCTGGAGGACTTTGAGTATCGGCTTACCGCCCGCTCTCAGAAGTTCTGTAGTGATTCCATCGTCACCCGCCGCCTTGTTGTTTTTCAGCTGTTTGAGAGCCATACTAATCTCGTACAGACTGACGTCCGGGATATCTTGGGTATAGTGTCGGGTAAGCTTGGCTCTGGGGTCTTTAGCCTTGCTTTCAACAGGTGTCTGCGTGGAATATAACTACCCATAGAAGCTCTCGATCTCCCTCAGGATTTCAGGCTTCGATGAAATGATGCGTCCGTCGTCAGTTTTCAGCTTCGTCATCTGGCTTTGCCCAATAGACAGATCTCTCGCGAACACTTTGGAGCCTTTATTCCGCTTGATGGCCTATTGATATTTTGGTTGCTGATGATATATTAGGTCTTTACCTATGAAATTGCCGTTTTGTTTGAAAAAAGTTAAAGTATATTTTTTTTCGAACTTATTTATTTCTTTTATTCAAAGTAATCACCCCTGCAATCAATGCATCTTTGCCAACGCTGTGGCAGTTTATGGATGCCCTTCTTGAAAAAATCAGCTGGACGGGAGACAACAAACTCTTCAAAGGCGTTTTGTACCGCCTCTCGGGAATTGAATTTTTTTCCCGCTACAAAGTTGTCCAAATTTTGGAAAAAGTAATAGTCGGTAGGCGCAAGATCTGGTGAGTATGGCGGATGAGGGAGAGCTTCCAAACCCAACTCATGCAGCTTAGAGACGGTCTGTTGTGCAGTATGGGGTCGCGCGTTGTCGTGAAGTAGCAGTGGGGCACCCATCTATCAAGCTTTTTTATCTTGCCAATCTGTCCCAAATGGACCAATATTGTTTTGATGCTAACATCAAAAGCTGCTGCCAGCTCAGCTGTAGATTGCGATTCATCTGCTTCCACAATCGCCTTTAATTCATCATTGTTGACCAAAGTTTCCGGACAACCACGAGGTTCATTTTTCAAGTCAAAATTCCCAGAACGGAACCGAGTAAACCAATAACGGGTTGTACGTTCGTTTGTACAGTTCTCTCCGTAAACGTCGTTGATGTTACGTGTCGTTTGTGCCGCGTTGGTGCCACGACGGAACTCATATTCAATAATTACACGAAATTTCGAAGTATCCATTATGAGGAAAAATGTTGAAATGTAATGAAAATACAACGCTAATCAATAAACAAAAGACTGATTTTGTAAATAGAATGTCATATTTTTAAAACAAAATTAATTTGAATTTAGAATTCATAGCCAATCAAAACTTTTTTTTGTTTGAAAAAGTCTGTACTGCAATACGGCAATTTCATAGGTAAAGACCTATTATTATGTTCATAGATGATATATTTTGGTTGCTGCTATAACAGCAAATACTAAAAACAGAATAAAAAAATATTTAAATGCGGCTCCTATTCGCTGGGTGCAAAGGTATAATAATCGATCGCAGCGCTCATGGTGGCAAAAAGTAGAAATAATGTAGGCTCTGTAATCTGTTTGAAAACGATATATAATTTATAACTAGCGATAGAGGAACAATTATATATGTTTATTATCACTTAATAAAATTATTAAAGTAGCTTTATCGTCATGTTTTTCAAAATTTACAACTAAAAAAGAAGTAAACAAACCCTGATTTAACCAAAATAAAACACTCTTTTTGAATAGATCTTATTTGTCATATTTAATTTAAATGACCAAAAATGATTTTACAACACATTGTCCACCCAAATCACAGTAATTTTGAAATTTACATTAATAATAGTATTTTTTAATATTCTGTCGCAATGCCGCCATTACGTATATCAAAATGTCAAAACGGTCAGGTCAGAGCCAACAAAGTTGTAAAAAGCTAGGTGGCGCTTAAAGCGTGCACGGTGCCAATACAGTAAATTGTTTTTGACGGAACCCTTCGTGCGCGAGTCCGACTCGCACTTGGCCGGTTTTTTAATGTTTTTTTGTTTGTTTCAGAAGCAAAATGAAGATTTATTTGCGGTGCTTCATATTAGTATTATCATTGATAATGCTTTTGCCGGGCGCGGACTTGGCACAGTTGTTGTGTGGTATGTTGTGCCTGCCTAATAAATGTCCGGATGGTGAAGTGAAGGTGTCTGATCACACAAATGGGAAAACCTTATGTACTACTAATGCTTTCAAAGACTACAATTAGTTTGTTGTTGGCGCTGTTCCATTCCATTCAAGGGCGTCGCTAAGTTGGATCAGGGGGGGCAGGTGCCCCCCCCCCTCCCGTGATGAAAAAATTTGCCAACTGCAAAGCAACCAAGGTTCTACAAGGTTCTAAGGCCGGTGGCTGTGCAATTGATTTGCTTAGACGATAAATCCCGCAATAAATTCACTTCATGCTCTTCACTGTAATTATAATTCATATTTTCTCATCCTCCCTAATATATATCCCCCCCCCCCCCTCTATCAGTACCTAACCGTAGCACGAACTGCTATCGAATAAAATAACGCGCGTAAAAACATTCGAAAGAATAATTATTTTGTATGAGATCTGCGTCGAAAGAAAAACTCATGAAAACTCGAAAACACGCGTTTTCTCAAACATAAGACTAATCTGGAATCTGGATCGATGGTTTACCCCCGAAAACCCCATAAATTTCAGCGAAATCGTTAGAGCCGTTTTCGAGATTACAGGAATAAATAAATATACAAGAATAGGGAAGTTTACATTTTTTTAATTTTCTTTACAAAACATCACATTAAGCTTGCAATGAAACCCAGTAATTTTTTTTTCAAATATCTCTAAAAAGGACGAAATTATAGGACTTTTCCTTTCCGTTAAAAAATTAATGGTGTGACGTCATGCGTACCTATTTTACAGAGCTGCCACGGCAGGGCCCAGCTCTCTTTTGTTTACTTGTGAAGCAGAGCTGCCAGATTAGGAATTTTTCCCGCGATTTTGGGTAAAATAGGGAAAAAGCTTGCAGAAAATGATAAGTACTTTCTCGACATGTTTTTAAACGGTTAGTATTTAATCGGGTACAATAAATTCCCATTTTGGGTATCAAAAATACTAAACATAGCGTACTGAAATATTAAGTGGGCGACGGACTGAGGGCGACTAAAAGAATTGAAAAAGGATGACTTTAAAATACAAACTGAGTAACTAGTTATTAGAACGGGCGACCAAATATATTTATTTATTTATTTATTTATTTATACATTTAGTACACACAATGTTGAAAGAAATGGTAGTGGACAGAAGAAAAGTACAAGGGCACAGCTTATTTCATATTGAAATCTCTTCCAGCAGGCCCGGAACAGGAAAAGACATTTAAAAGGGCAGTCTGTGTGTAACTCTAAGAATACTCGTATACATATTATCACACATAATACATAAACATAAAAATAAACTTACACATTTACTTAACTAAGATAAATATAAATAAATACGTATAATCAAAATAAGAAAGGAAAGCTGTTGTAAATAAAGAATAAGGCAGAGTTAAGTAGAGGAAGATAGATAGTGCTCTTTCAGTCGTTTTTTAAATAATGAAATGGTGCTACAATCTCTGATTTGGGCCGGCAGCGAATTCCACAGACGGACGGCATGAATGGAAAAGGAATAAGAAGCAAAGTCAGTTTTATGGGAGGGGAAATTTAGAAGCGATTTGAGATGAGATCTGCACTGGGAATCGGGTGAATGACAGAAAGAAAAGCGATCACGGAGGTAGGATGGATAAGAAGGATTGTAAAGGACGTTAAAGAGGAGACAAAGGATTCTAACATTCCTGCGCTGACGTATTGGGAGCCACTTGAGTTCCTTCCGAAAGTTGGAGACGTGGTCGTACTTGCGTAGACTAAAAATGAAACGGATTGCAAGATTTTGAAGGCGCTCAAGTTTATTTAACAATTGCTCAGTGGCATCTAAGTAGCAGACATCAGCATAGTCGAGAAGAGGGAGGATGAGTGACTGGGCAAGAGTGATTTTGGTGGGCAAGGGCAGAAAACTTTGAAGACATTTGAGGGAGTGAAAAGAGAAGTACATCTTGCGACTGACATCAGCGACATTGGTGGTCCAGTCAAGATTTGAGTCTAAGATTACACCTAAGTTTTTGACAGTGTCACTGTATGCAATAGTAATCCCATCCAGGAGCACCGGCGGCAACTGTGTAGGACGGGCTAAATTGCGCATATATCTGCTACCAATGATGATGGCCTGTGATTTATTGGGGTTAACAAGAAGGCCATACTGCTTTGCCCAGGTAGAAATTCTGCTAAGGTCGTTATTAATATTGGCAATGGCTGAGTTCACTTCGTCGATTTTAAAATGACGGTAAAGTTGCAAGTCATCTGCGTAGAGATGGAAGTTGGAGGAGATGACTCTAGTAACAGAGTTAATGAAAATGGAGAAGAGGAGTGGCGATAGAACACCCCCTTGAGGTACCCCAGCAGTAAGTACGCACCCATCGGATTTTGTATCCTCGAGGCGAATACGTTGCGTGCGCCCCCGAAGATAAGAATCAAACCAAGGAATAGCGGACGAAGATACATTTAAGGAACAAAGAAAATATATATATAAAAATATATATTTGGGCTATGACCAAAATTTATTTCAATATTAATAACGTTTTGATGTTTATATTGGTGGTGGTTAAGCTTCTCCATATTTATAAGATCCTGGTACTTGAGTGAAGTATTGTTTTACGAAAAAAAAATACGAAAAATACGTAGTCACACTTCTGTGGTGAGTTGATATGACCACGGCCGGCCGGGTCGGTCGGGATTATCGTGTGTCATTATTTCCGTTATTTTTCTTGATAGAGCCTAATAATAATATAAAATATCTTTAGAATTAGAATGTTGTTTGGGACTGTACTTCTGCCATTTACAGAATCTGCCGTTTGCAGAATCTGCCATTTAGCGAAAAAAGGGATACTGCAGTGTCTAAGTTCTATGAGATCTTTTGATGATACGATACCCAAATCTAAACCTCGTAATATGAAATTCCCAGGCTGGTTCACTCGTAACCTGATTAAATTGATCGGAGAAACGGAAAGGATACTTAGAAACAACGAACTCTTAGAAAGTACAAAATATATAAATAAAAACCGTAGGGATGGCTTGGGTCTGAAGCGTTGCAGTCGTCGTATCGATTCTTTAATATCTATACCTGCTACTCTACTTATGTCGATACTAGCGGCCGCCCGCGGTTTCACCCGCGTGGTTCCCGTTCCCGTGGGAATATCGGGATAAAAAGTATTCTATGTTTTAATCCAGGCTATCTACTATCTGTGTGCCAAATTTCAACCAAATCCGTTCAGTAGTTTTAGAGTGATTGAGGAACAAACATCCAAACATCCAAACCCACAAACTTTCACATTTATAATATTAGTAGGAAGTAGGATAATAATAGAAGACTTGATGGTTCACGATCCTAAAAAAAATTGAGCCTTTGTTCATCAGAAAAAGGATTCTGACTGTAGTATTGCAACGGAAATGCAGTTAAATGGTGTTACAGCAGGAGAGGATGAAAGTATTTGCAATTTATTTGCAAAACATTTTTCCTCTATCTACTAAGAACCGGATAATTCGACACCTCCTCGTTTTGTTAATCGTAACCCTCAATTATCACTTAGTAAAATAAACATCACAGAGCGTAAAATAATGCCTATTTTGAAATTATTGCACGTGAGCAAAGATGCCAGCCCGGACGGAATACCACCTCTCTTTATTAAAATGGTATCTAAACATCTTTCGCTTCCATTAAGCTTATTTTTTTTAAATCTCTGCTTAGGGGCATATATTATAATCATTTCGAATACTTGCCCTATTTATTTGGGTGCCCAATTCGGATAAATATTCTTAGAGCAAACGTGATAGCAAAATGCCTTCTGTAAATATTTGCTATGAACATAGGTAACATATTTGCAACAATATGTTGAAATTTGACGTTTTAGGAGTTACACTGAGAAAAATTTCCTCTGCCGCACTACGTAAAATAAGGATAAAAATCGACCACAATGACGTGTGTAACCCGCTACATTACGCGTAAGTAGTCAGTCATACGTAGTCGGCATACTGACGATCATCATGGAGCGGGTTACGTAATTTACGAGTGGTCGATTTTTGTACGTACGTACGTAGCCCGACATCCGGCTACGTACATACGTAGTGCGCAAGTCGCACTGAATACTCCTGAAACTACGACTGCGGCTTACGTACGTTACTGTAGCGGGCACAGTAAATAATGGTGAGCTATACGTGTGCACCGCGGCGGCATACGTACAATACTGTGGCAGACACAGTAAAGCACGGTGAGCCGTACGTGTGTACCACGGCGGCATACGTTCGATACTGTAGCGGGCACAGTAAATAATGGTGAGCCATACGTGTGCACCGCGGCGGCATACGTACGATACTGTAGCGGGCTCAGTAAAGCACGATGAGCCGTACGTGTGTACCACGGCGACATACGTACGATACTGTAGCAGGCACAGTAAATAATGGTGAGCCATACGTGTGCACCGCGGCGGCATACGTACGATACTGTGGCAGACACAGTAAAGCACGGTGAGCCGTACGTGTGTACCGCGACGGCATATGAGCGATACTGTAGCGGGCACAGTAAATAATGGTGAGCCATACGTGTGCACCGCGGCGGCATACGTACGATACTGTGGCAGACACAGTAAAGCACGGTGAGCCGTACGTGTGTACCGCGACGGCACACGTATGATACTGTAGCGGGAACAGTAAATAATGGTGAGTCATACGTGTGCACCGCGGTGGCATACGTACGATACTGTGGCAGACACAGTAAAGCACGGTGAGCCGTACGTGTGTACCGCGACGGCATATGTACGATACTGTAGCCGGCACAGTAAATAATGGCGAGCCATACGTGTACACCGCGGTGGCATACGTACGATACTGTGGCAGACACAGTAAAGCACGGTGAGCCGTACGTGTGTACCGCGACGGCATACGTATGATACTGTAGCGGGCACAGTAAATAATGGTGAGCCATACGTGTGCACCGCGGTGGCATACGTACGATACTGTGGCAGACACAGTAAAGCACGGTGAGCCGTACGTGTGTACCGCGACGGCATATGTACGATACTGTAGCCGGCACAGTAAATAATGGTGAGCCATACGTGTGCACCGCGGCGGCATACGTACGATACTGTGGCAGACACAGTAAAGCCCGGTGAGCCGTACGTGTGTACCGCGACGGCATACGTATGATACTGTAGCGGGCATAGTAAATAAGGGTGAGCCATACGTGTTCACCGCGGCGGCATACGTACGATACTGTGGCAGACACAGTAAAGCACGGTGAGCCGTACGTGTGTACCACGGCGACAACCGTACGATACTGTAGCGGGCACAGTAAATAATGGTGAGCCATACGTGTGCACCGCGGTGGCATACGTATGATACTGTGGCGGGCACAGTAAATCATGGTGCACCATACGTGTGCACCATGGTGGCATACGTATGATACTGTAGCGGGCACAGTCAAGCATGGTGAGCCATACGTTTGCACCACGGCGGCATACTTACGATACTATGGCGGACACAGTCAATCATGGTGCGCCATACGTGTGCACCATGGCGGCATAGGTAGGATACTGTGGCAGGCACAGTAAAGCATGATGTGCCCGACGTATTAACTGTCGTAGTAGAGGTAAGGTACCGTTGCCGGTACAGTAAGGCATGATGAACCGTGCGTATATACTATGGCAGCATACGTACGATACTGGTGCGGGAACAGTAAAGCACGGTGAACCATACTTATGTAACACGCCAGCGTACGTACGATACTGCTGCGGGTGTAGTAAGACATGGTGCACCATACGTGTTTCGTATGGCACACCATGCCTTACGATACTCGCACCTGTATTTTCCTTATGCTGGCATGGTACATACAAAGGTGTTCAGATAATTAGTATGAATATTAACCAAAGTCAATGAAATTTTGTAGACACGATCGAGAAACTAATATCTAGGTCTATAGTTTATTACATTTTCGTAAAAATGTATAGTTTAAATATTGCAGGGAGTTTTTAATGAAAATATGAAAACCCCCTGTAATATTTAAACTATACATTTTTACGAAACTGTATTAAACCACAGACCTAGGTATTACTTTCTAGACCATGTCTACAAAATTTAATTGACTTTGATTGGTTAATATTCAAAATTATTATCTGAACACCTATGTATGTACGGCCAGCGTCATAAATATATATATACGTTAACAAGAGCTCAAAAATATCTACACACCTCTATGTCACTGATAATAAGGTTGGTGTTTACATATTTTGACTCAATGGCTGTATATATGTATATAAATGACACTGACTGTACCATGCCAACATAAGGAAAATACAGGTGCAATTATCGTAAGGCATAGTGTGCAATACGTAACACGTAGTGCAATAGTGCATCATGCCTTATACCCGCAGCAGTATCGCATGTACTCGGGCGTGAGTCTAATTAGACACACTTGATTTTTAAGTTTCCGTTTTTCCTTTTTTTGAGGCACGGAACCCTAAAAATCAAGTATGTCTAATAGCCGTCCATCTATGTACATACGTATGGTGAATGGTATGGTGCCTTATTGTCCCACACTAGTATCATACCTTCTATTTGTCTTCTCAGCATATATATTTGTCCACTGCTGGAGATATGCTTCTCCCATGGTTTTTCTATGTCGTCCTTGTTGCGGCGTATCTGGTTGAGGTAGGCCCTGACATCTTAGGAATGGCGGTCTGCCCACGCTTCGACTTCCCGTTCATACCTCTACTATAACAGTTAATAAGTTTTGTACAACATTATGCTTCTTTGTAGTATAACCTGCACTGATTACATAGATATCTACTTATAAATATTGGTGCGGGTACGATAAAGAATGATGTATCATTTTAAAGCTGACCAGATGTTTTAAAAACCCGCATGCGGCATTTTTCACATTTAATTTCTTTTACTGGCAATAGTTACGTATAAATAAATCACAAAGGTCGCGTCCTTATTGCAGGGTTTTTTTAAACTCTGGTCAAGCTTTATCTACTTTTGTTGAACTTGTACGATATTAGTGCGGCTATTATTATTATTATTATTATTATGCAAAATAATTTTATAGCAAACTTAACAGCTGCACCGATATAGCACCAAAGTCCAGACCTGTAAGTGAAAAGCATATAATAATTGGTAATTTAGATAAAATCATACTTCACGATACATATACATTTAGTGTACACAGCCATGATACAACATTTTTTATTTTTTAACTTTTACAAGGTTATTAACAGAAGAAATTCCGTTCTCAAACCCTGTACAAGTTTTATAGCTTAACATGTTTAAAAGGAAATAGACATAAAAGATTCATATTATTTATTTTCAATCGCAAAAATTGAGACATACTTAGTTACAAAAAAACCACAACAAGCTTAATTAATCATACTATTCTAGAATTACATGGTCGTCAAATTGGCGTACCCGTGAAACATTATGCTTTCTTTGAATGATCTTGTTGGATACGTCGGATTCAAAAGCAGCTTGCGATATATAGCCGTCGCATTCCGTGAAAGTGAAATGTTGATGACATAAGCCAGCAACTTCAAAGCAATATTGCAGGATGTCTCGGTTTATCTTCTGTATTCAAAGAAAAAAAGTTTCGGTTAATTTTTTAAAACTTATTTTTATGAAGGTTTAATAATAAGAACTAATATTTGAGAAAATATTCTTACCGTCAATCAGTGCAATTATATTTGCTATTTTTGTTCTCGTGTCTCTATTTTTTCGCAATTTTGATGAAGCATAAGAGGAACATAATTGTTTTCCATTCCTAGATACAAACGACTGAAATCGCTCATTAGCTGAAAAAAGAATAAGTAACTTTTGTCATTTATATGTCATTGCGTACGTTTTTATAGAAAAACCACAAAGATTATGTAAAAAATAAAGCTGCGGACTGCGGTATATGCTTACCAAGGTATTGCCTTGTGATTGTTTCAAGGCTAGGAAATCCTTGAAGTAATCCACTATATCACTTTTTCCACACTGGATGCGGTTTAGGCAGTTTCCGCCTACTTTTCTTCAACAGATTTCCATGGTTTCCAGATTTCCATGATTTTTCATTTATCAGCCAGAGTAATGTTTCTTCATAGACAATCCCTGTAATACACACGTAAACCACATATAAATGTTTATGGTGGGATGAGTTAACAAGAGGAAGCGCATCAAGGGGAGAATGAGATGACAGCAGTCGAGCTGTCAAACGTCAAAGTGACGCACAACGAACTAACATTATGAATTTTACATGGCAATCGAAGTTCAGACACTTGTCTTATAAGAAATAAACAAACTTTTGGATATATAGCAGTCGCATACCTCTGCTCTAGGTAGCTTCCACGCTGGCTTTCCTTTTATATTCGGTGCAGGTGGAATGTTGATGACATAGGCCAGCAATATCAAAGCAACCTTGCTAGATGTGTCTCTGGTTCATCTTCTGTATCCAAGAAAAAAGTTTCGGTTAATTTTTTAGACTTAATTTTATGATGGTTTTATAGTAAGAACGAATATTTGAGAAAAACTTCTTACCGTCAATCAGTGCAATTATATTTGCTATTTTTGTTCTCGTGTCTTCGTCTCTAATTTTTCGTAATTTTAATGAAGCATATTTTATAATTTCTTCATATTTGATGGTGATAGGGCAAAATAATTTGTTTTCCTTTCCCGGATACAGACGACTGAAATCATTCATTAGCTGAAAAAAAGAATAAATACAATAAATGTACGCTTAGTTATTTCCACTGGAGAGAAAGGTCCGGATCGCAACCACAGAGCTTATTGGGTTGTTAAGCGAGCACTAAAATAGCTTGTCTCTTTTAGTGCGTGCACAATAGCTAGTTCTGCAATGTCGGCAGCGTGCGAGTGTTACTTTTGGTATAACAAGAGTGTAGAGTCTGTGCGAAAAGAGAAGAATCGTGGCAGAAACGGAAACTAACATTATGAATTTTACATGGCAATCAAAATTCAGATATTTGTCTTAAAAGAAATAAACAAACTTTTGTCATTTCTATGTCATTGCGTACGTTTTTATAGAAAGACCACAAAGACTAAGTAAAAAAATAAAGCTGCAGTATATATGCTTACCAAGGTATAGCCTTGTGATTGTTTTAAGGCTGGTAAATCTTTGAAGTAATCCGCTATATCACCTTTTCCACATTGGATGCGGTTTAGGCGGTGATCTGCAGTGTCAATTTTCCTCAACAGATTTCCATGGATCGACATTGTTTTTTAGCCACAGTAATGTTTCTTGATTTTTCATAGTCAATACCTGTAATTTATATGTGTATGGTGGGATATGTTAACAAAAGGAAGGGCATCAAGGGCAAAGTGAGATGACATCAGTCGAGCTGTCAAACATCAAAGTGACGCACAATGAACTGTAAATGTATTTTTTAACTAATAATAATATTTATTACAGTCTGTTTTTCTAACCTGGGGCGTGTTTCATAAAAGTTACAGATTTTATTAGCTAATTTTATTAGACTCATAAAATAATTTTATTAGTTGTCATTTTTCAGTTTCATAAACTTTTTGATAACACTAATGCTACTGCTCCACCTGCGTTATCGTTCACGTTAGTGATAATTTTATTTTATTTTATATTCAAGGAAAACAAACAGCATATAAAAGTAGGAACACTAAAAACAAGACTTTTGTATGAACATGCCTTAGACAGTTTTTATAATGTCCAACTACGCTTTAATTAAAGCGATAAAAATGCGTATTGGCTACATTAGGTTTTAACGCCGCTAATGTTAATTTCTAGTGAATTATCACTTAACATTTAATGACATTTGTAATGACGTTTGTAAATTAAAGACGTTAGAAGAGAAGAGAAGAGAAAGTTAAGTCTTGGCTACATCTGCGTCACGTCTAGATTAACGCTTTAAGCTATGCGTTAAGACGCAGGTGGAGCCGTAGAGTAATCGCTGCGGCAGGAACTGCTCGGGGTGCGCGTAGTACGCGCGCGTGTGCGGCGGCATGGGGCTGGGCGGGGTTCGCTAGACACTGGGCTGTAGTACAGCACGCTACTGGCACACTCACCCACTGGTGCTGCAGCCGGGCGCGGGCCACCCGCTGCGGCAGAAACTGCTCGGGGTGCGCGTAGTACGCGCGCGTGTGCGGCGGCATGGGGCTGGGCGGGGCTTGCTAGACACTGGGCTGTAGTACAGCACGCTACTGGCACACTCACCCACTGGTGCGGCGGCCGGGCGCGGGCCACCCGCTGCGGCAGGAACTGCTCGGGGTGCGCGTAGTACGCGCGCGTGTGCGGCGGCATGGGGCTGGACGGGGCTAGCTAGACACTGGGCTGTAGTACAGCACGCTACTGGCACACTCACCCACTGGTGCGGCGGCCGGGCGCGGGCCACCCGCTGCGGCAGGAACTGCTCGAGGTGCGCGTAGTACGCGCGCGTGTGCGGCGGCATGGGGCTGGGCGGGGCTCGCGAGACACTACGCTGTAGTACAGCACGCTACTGGCACACTCACCCACTGGTGCGGCGGCCGGGCGTGGGCCACCCGCTGCGGCAGGAACTGCTCGGGGTGCGCGTAGTTCGCGCACGTGTGCGGCGGCATGGGGCTGGACGGGGCTAGCTAGACACTGCGCTGTAGTACAGCACGCTACTGGCACACTCACCCACTGGTGCGGCGGCCGGGCGCGGGCCACCCGCTGCGGCAGGAACTGCTCGGGGTGTGCGTAGTACGTGTCGGGCCACGCGCAGTAGGGTTCCGTAGTTACCGTATACAATACCATATTGAATACCACTATAATTTTCCGTATGCAAAAATAACTTTGTTTTTAATAGTGTTTGTATGAATGACAATGTTATATTTGCGGTTTTGGAAAATGTGATATATCTCTAAAAATTATCACTATATCTCGTTCCAACCAATTTTCGTTGAAAGTATTTATTACGATCTACAGCATATATTTTTTTTAGATTTTTCACTCTGTTATTTTAAAAGTTAAAGGGGGGGGGGGGGGACAATCATTTTACCACTTCGTATCTTTCAAACGGTTAACTTTGAGAAAAAATAGTCTTAGTAAACTCAATGTCATTTTTAAAGACCTATCTACAACGTGTTAATGAAAAAGCGCAAAACCTCTTAGGTGATGATTGTGCTCATGAATATGAACAACTTTTACTATGGAGCCAACCTTGAAATCGCGAAAAAAAAATCAGCTTTTTCATACAAGGTGTCAGTACCTACTCGACCAGAATGTATGAAACAGCTGTTTTTTTTTTCGCGATTTCAAGGTTGGCTCCATAGTAAAAGTTGTTCATATTCATGAGCACAATCACCACCTAAGAGGTTTTGCGCTTTTTCATTAACACGTTGTATAGATACCCCGCACGTATAGGTTTGATGAAAAAAAATTTTCAGTTACAGTTTCATGTATGAGGAGCCCACCCTTAAACTTTTTTTATTTTTTATTTTTATGTGAAAACCTTAAAGCGGTTTACAGAATACATCTACCTACCAAGTTTCACTTGTGTAATCCTAATAGTTTCGGAATAAAGTGGCTGTGACATACGGACAGACAGACAGACAGACATGACGAAACTATAAGGGTTCCGTTTTTTGCCATTAGGCTACGGAACCCTAAAAATAGCAAGAAGCAAGGTCGTCAGCAAATGTAAAGGAAAATCTGAAAATTGTCAATTTCTAGTTTTATCAGATAGAATTGTTTGTTGAATAAAGAATGTTTGTATCAACATATACATAACCGGTACCTCGTGGTGCGAGCCCGACTCGAATTTGACTAGTAATTATTATTTGCTTACCACTTTGCAGAGATTGAAAGGGATGAGGCCGCCTGTCAGAATTGTATTACATTACAATTCTACAATATTGTAAGCTTTTTACTATCAGTGACTGACAATTTTTTTAATTATTGCCCATCTTGACATTTTTTTAATAAATACTTAAAATAATAAATAAAAATGTGTTTATTTGTTTAATCTAATAGGAATCTATTGAAATTTTAAGATGAATCTGAATTAGAAATGAAGTGAATGTTATACCTAGTATAAGTATAACAAGTGATTTTCTTTTTTTTAAGTTAATTAAGTATAGAGTATTGACTAATAACTTTGCGACTGTTGTCTTATCATTGCATTATTGTATTAATTTCTTGTTTGGAATTTACTAAGTAAGGTAATTTTATGGAAAATCTGTAATTGGCCTTGCTTTAATGGTTAGAATTTGTAGTAAAAATAAATGGTAACGCTGTTGGTTTTCAAATAAAATAAAATAAAAATTGCCCATCAGGCGTCAAATTAAAATCTCTATTGAACAGAAACATATAAAATGGTCGCTACAATTCGACAATTTTTTTAATACGTTTTGTTATCAAACTGAGTAATGTCATATGAGTAACTTACATTGTTATTAGCTGCAGTAACAATCTGTAGAGATTTTTGCATTATCACCGACATTAGTGTCCCGTACTTACAGCGTTTTGAGTAGGATTGTGGTTATATGGTTGACTGAAAAATACAAATACAAATAAAATAATGTTGTATACAAAACTTGTCATGTACCTACCTACTTGTAATTGCCTACATGTTTAAAACTTATAGTTGTCTATATGTTCATAATCTCATGTTTTATACTTTAATTAGGTAGGTATTAAATAATGGAGTAGTCTAAGAAACAAACTTTAGAGCTCATCGACAGTTAGAGCATGTTTATGAATGTTTTTGGAATTGCGAAAATGGAATTTAAAAGATCGGCAATAAAAAAGATGGGGGTCAATTCTGCTAATGCATTATGTTAACGTCGAAATCGTGGTTCAATGTTGTTTGAATGGTAATGCTTTTTGACACAGTTCTTGTTTCTTATACCCAAAACCGAAACACATGGTGTTTTTGGGTTTAAGAAACAAGAACTGTGTCAAAAAGCATTACCATTCGAACAACATTGAAACACGATTTTACGATAAAATTAGCAGATTTAACCCCCTGGTTTAAGAAAAAATGCTGTCCGTTCAGGTTTACAACTTTATCCAACAAGCAATGGACTTATTTGTAATTAGTATTATTCAGATTTTTCAATAAAACCAACAATAATTACGTCAAACACGTTTGTATGTGAAAATTCACTCATTTGAATGTTGACACATTTCGGTGAGCTGTTACTATGGTAAGGGCTTATCTAACGATTTAAATCTTTGGCTTGACAAGCATTCTACAAGTTTTCTATAAAACTAGCCTTACTAATTTAAGAAAACTAGTATTTAACTTTTGTACCTACAACATGAAAAGTGCAATAAACGTTTTGAACTTTACTGACGAGCAATTGGCTTACCTTCAAGAAATGGAAGTATTTCACTTTTAATATCTTTGTATTTCACTTAATATCTTCCTCAATATCCTTAATTTCTTCCATAACTTCGTAACGTAATAGGCACCGGGCACGCGCCGCCGCTGCGTCATGTCACTCACTCGCACTCTCTCTGCCTGCTTGTGCTTGCGTTGCGTTGCGCGGGGGTCAGTGTGACCAGATAAAATTTTTCGAAATACCGAAGCACCTCAAAAATATATATATAAAACCGGTTTTATTCATTCATCATTACAATAAAACTTAGTATTGTACATAATTTTTAAATTCTATTCGAAGGCAAAACTAGACACGCCACGCTTTCCGGATGGATGCGTCAAGTAAAATAAAAACAAAGAATAAACGCGCTCTTATATGACGACAAAAATGTACTGCAAAGGAAAAATTCCCAAATTACTTATCCAAGGAAAAATTTCAAAGATTAAGTCAAGTGCGGGACAGAAAATCATTTAACTGAATATAAAAGATGACTGAACAAAAAAGTAGGTACAGTTGCCAAAAAATTTTGAAAATTTGTTCCTGGAGAATTTTTCTGCGAGGGTTCGCACTTCGCCCGGCCCCTGTATCTTCGTTCGATTCTTACATTCCAATACTAACTAACTAAAATACAAAATTGTAACGTTAGAAAGTAGCCAGATGGTAGCAATTTGCATCTAACAGAATTATTTAGTTTCGCTTATATTTTTAGTCAACTAAAGTGGTTGCCCACTTGGTTGTAAAAACAGAGCAAACAAAAATACGCTAAATAAACTTATAAAGTAGCTAATGACCACCAAACAACATAATTTAATGTGATGGCAACCCCAAATACGTTAAATGCGCAGTTCGACGACGTAAGTAACCGCGCTATTTATAAATAGCTCGGTTCATTATAATGAGCCCGCTTACTTATTTACGTAATAGGGCTGCAGTATAATGCAGCGGTTATTCCGATACGCATAGTGGCTGTTTTTTTCCGGTTCCAGGGTATCTTTTAACTAATGCGACTACTTAAAATGTTTCGGGATATCTATACGTCGAGTTACCTTACCTACTAAGAACCATAGACTTAGAAAATTTTTCGCTATATTAAGTTTATGCTAAGAACATATAATCTAAGATGGCGGCCAATTTGTTTATGGCGCCGGCTAGACGCGTGGTATTTACCGTGATCCAACGCCATAAAGTAAATTTTAACCATTGAAAGTAATTTGTATGGAATATTCAATATTTTACTTTCCATGGTTAAAATTTGCTCTATGACGTTGGATCACGATATTTACCACGACGTGTAGCCGTCGCCTAAGGGCCGATTAAAATGAAACTCGGTTTTTGGAACTATTTTGGCAAGAAAACAACATGCAATGATAAAAAAAAATCGAAGGTGGCGGGCAACTTTTTTGTTTGTGGGCCGATTACCATAAAACACGGTTTTTGGAACTAATTTAACGAGAAAATAGCAACGCAATGTTGAAAATATTGAAAAATCAATAATGGCAGTCAACTTTTTTGTTTGTAGGCCGATTTCGATGAAACTCGGTTTTTAACAAAATTGTGACAATAAAACAGCTACGCAAAAAAGCTACGTAAAAAATATAAAAAATCCAAGATGGCGGCCAACTTTTTTGTTTTTCGGCCGATTTAGATGAAACTTAGTTTATGGTGTTATTTTAACAAGGCAATAACAACGCAATGTTAAAAATATAAAAAAATCCAAGATGGCGGCCAACTTTTTTGTTTTTTGGTCGATTTCGATGAAACTTGGTATATGGTGTTATTTTAACAAGACAATAACAACGCAATGTTAAAAATGTAAAAAAATTCAAGATGGCGGCCAACTTTTTTGCTTGTGGGCCGATTTAGATGAAATTTGGTTTTTGGTACTATTTTGACATGAGAACAGCGACGCAATGTAAAAAAAGTAAAAAATTCAAGATGGCGGACAACTTTTTTGTTTGCAGGCCGATTTCGATGAAACTCGGTTTTTGGTCCTATTTTGACAAGAAAACAGAAACGCAATGTTAAAAAGTAAAAAAATAAAGATGGCAGCCAACTTCTCTGTTTGCGGGCCAATTTCGATGAAACTCTGTTTTTGGTACTATTCTGACAAGAAAACGGCAATGCACTGTTAAAAATGTAAATAATTCTAGATGGCGGCCTACTTTATTGTTTGTGGGCCGATTTCAATGAAACTTGGTTTTGGGTACTATTTTGACTAGAAAACAACAACGCAGTGTTAAAAATCTAAAAAAATCAAGATGGCGGCCAACTTTTTTGTTTGTGGGCCGATTTCGATGAAATTCGGTTTTTAGTACTATTTTGACAAGAAAACAGCAACGCAATGTTAAAAATGTAAAAAAATTCAAGATGGCGGCCAACTTTTTTGCTTGTGGGCCGATTTTGATGAAACTTGGTTTTTGGTATTATTTTGACATGAGAACAGCTACGCAAAGTTAAAAAGGTTAAAATTCAAGATAGTGGCCAACTCCTTTATTTGTGGGCCGATTTCGATGAAACTCGGTATTTGTACTTTTTTTACAAGAAAACGGCAACGCAATGTTAAAAATGTCAAAGTTCTAGATGGCAGCCAACTTTTTTGCTTGTGGGCTGATTTCAATGAAACTCGGTGTTTGCTAGTATTTTGACAAGAGAACAGCTACGCAAAGTTAAAAATGGAATAAATGCAAGATGGTGGCCAACTCCTTTGTTGATGGGCCTATTTCGATAAAACTCGGTTTTTTGTACTATTTTGACAAGACGACAGCAACGCAATGTTAAAAATGTAAAAAAATTTAAGATGGCGGCCAACTTTTTTGCTTGTGGGCCGATTTTGATGAAACTTGGTTTTTGGTATTATTTTGACATGAGAACAGCTACGCAAAGTTAAAAATGTTAAAATTCAAGATAGTGGCCAACTCCTTTATTTGTGGGCCGATTTCGATGAAACTCGGTTTTTGTACTTTTTTTACAAGAAAACGGCAACGCAATGTTAAAAATGTCAAAGTTCAAGATGGCAGCTAACTTTTTTGCTTGTGGGCTGATTTCAATGAAACTCGGTGTTTGCTAGTATTTTGACAAGAGAACAGCTACGCAAAGTTAAAAATGGAATAAATTCAAGATGGTGGCCAACTCCTTTGTTGATGGGCCTATTTCGATAAAACTCGGTTTTTTGTACTATTTTGACAAGACGACAGCAACGCAATGTTAAAAATATAAAAATATCTAAGATGGCGGCAAACTTTTTTGCTCACGGGGCGATTTAATGAAACTCGGTTTTTGACACTATTTTGATCAGAAAACAGCAATGCAAAGTTAAAAATGTGAAAATTCAAGATAGCGGCCAACTTTTTTGCTTGTGAGCTGATTTCGATGAAACTCGGTGATGCCGTTTTCTGGCCAAAACGGGCCAAAAAACCGAGTTTCATAAAAATCGGCCCACAAGCAAAAAGTTGGCCGCCATCTTGCATATTTTATGTTTTTAATATAGCGTTGCTGTTTTCTTGTCAAAATAGTACCAAAAATAAAGTTTCATCGAAATCAGCCCACAAGCCAAAAAGTTGGCCGCCATCTTGAATTTTTACATTTGTAACTTTGCGTTGCTGTTTTCTTGTCAAAATAGTGTCAAAAACCGTGTTTCATCGAAATCGCCCTGCAAACAAAAAAGTTGGCCGCCATCTTAGATATTTTTGTATTTTTAACATTGCGTTGCTGTTTTCTTGGCAAAATAGTACCAAAAACCGAGATTCATCGAAATCGGCCCGCAAACAAAAAATTTGGCCGCCATTTTAATTTTTTACATTTTTAACACTGCGTTGCTGTTTTCTTGTCAAAATAGTACCAAAAACCGAGTTTCATCGAAATCGACCCGTAAGCAAAAAAGTTAGCCGCCATCTTGAATTTTTTACATTTTTAAGAGTGCGTTGCTGTTTTCTTGTCAAAATAGTAGCAAAAACCGAGTTTCATCGAAATCAGCCCACAAGCAAAAAAGTTTGCCGCCATTTTGAATTTTTTAATGTATTCAACATTGCGTTGTTATTTTCGTGTCAAAGTTATATCAAAAAGCGAGCTTCATCGAAATCGGCCCATAAACAAAAAGAAAAGGAGCAAAAACTAAGTCACATGTTTTTCTATTCTTTATTTGAAGAGCATAAAAAGAAGAAAAAGAGACAAATTTAAAAAAAATATTCTTACCTTTTAGAAAAAAATGACAATTTTTTTTCAAAGAATATAACTTGAATTTTGAAGTACCAATCTTATTTTTCTTATTAATTTTTGATATTCAAAAAGGCAAATCACAGAGTGCCAACCCTTACACCTTTAGTCGTTGCGTCAACTGCCTAGCTAGACGAACAGCGGTTCTAGTAAGGGTAACATTTTTCGAATTTAAATGAAAATACAACAATGTGTGTGGATTTTGGGTAAACAAATGAATGACGTAAAATTAATTGAAGGTCAACAATTTCTATTTGAGATAGGAATTGTATGGTATCTTAAAATAGCAATATCTCGAAAAATACTCATCCTAGACTGGTGGTGTAAATTAAGTCTAATAAATTTACCAAAATATTACCAAAAGTAATAAAAGTAAATGTTTTTCAAAGTTGAGATAAATAAATAATACTCTATTTCCATACCACAGTGTATTTATCTATACCGATTATAGCAATTAATAATTTATAAAAACAAAAAGTAGCAACCCTGTTTGCCTTGCCGTTGAGTCGCCGGTGACGCGCCGTGCCGGTGACGCGCCGGCCGTCACGTCACCGGCGCGTCGCCGGCCGTTACGTCACCGGCGCGTCGCCGGCAAGGTAAACAGGGTTGCCACTTATTTGATTCAATAAAGTATTGGTTGTTATAATAGGTAGAAAAAAAAGTACATTGTGGTTTGGAAATAAAGTATTATTTATTTATTTCAACTTTAAAAACATTTTATTTACACTTTTCTTAATATTTTCGTAAATTTTATAGGCTAAATTTACACCACCACTTTAGGATGAGTATTTTTCGAGATATATTGCTGTTTTAAGATTGACAAATGACAACTTAAAACAACAATTTCGCAAAAAGAAATTGTTGACCTTCACTTGTTTTTCTGAGATTCATTTGTTTACCCGAAATCCACACACGTTGTATTTTTATTAAAATTCGAAAAATTATACCCTTACCAATATTTAGTGGAACTGATGAATAAGGTCTCACAAAGTTACCGAAATATGAACAAAAGTTATAAAAAATGTTTTTCAAGGCTGAAATAAATAAATTATACTTTTTCTGTACCGATTATAGTAATCAATAATTTATTAAAACAAAAAGTAGCAGCCCTGTTTGTCTTGCCGGTGCCTCGCCGGCGACGCGCCGCGCCGGTGACGTGCCGGCCGTCACGTCACCGGCGCGTCACCGGCCGTCACGTCACCGGCGCGTCGCCGGCCGTCACGTCACCGGCGCGTCCCCGGCATGGCAAACAGGGTTGCCACTTATTTATTATAATAAATTATTGGTTGTTATAATAGGTAGAAAAAAGTACATTGTGGTGTAGAAATAAAGTATTTATTTATTTATTTCAACTTTAAGAACCTACTGTTTAAGTATTGTTTTTGGTAGTATTTTGGTAACTTTGTTAGACTTAATTCACCTTTACCACTAAGTTCAAGCAAAGGTACTATTTTTCGAATTTTAATAATAATACAACAATTTCTGTAGACAATGTTTTCATGCCTTCACTTGTGTTCCGGCATTCATTTGTTTACCCGAAAATCCGACATTCGCATACGTTGTTGTATTTCTATTATAATTCGAGAAAATAATATTTACCTTTACTTGAACTTAGTGGAATAAGTAAATTAAGTCTAGTAAAGTTACCAAAATATTTCCAAAAAACAATACTTAAACAGTAGGTTTTTAAAGTTGGAATAAATAAATAATTCTATATTTCCATACCACAATGTACTTTTTTCTACCTATTATAGCAACCTATACTTTATTAAAACAAAAAAGTGGCAGCCCTGCTTGCCTTGCCGGTGAAGCGACGTTGACTTGACTGAAACGAGCCGGCGACGCGCCGGTGACGTGCCGGCGCCGGTGATCTGAACTGCTTGTTCACACATATTTTTGACGTTGACGGACGGGCCGGTGACGCGCCGGTGACGCGCCGGAGCTGTGGGAATGATCCTTTAAGCCGCATACGTAACTGTAAAGAATGCGCCACAGTAATTTAATGATGCGGCTGACGTCATAAAGATTCTACGTACCAAACACAGTCGGTAAGTAAACGGAGTTCGTAAAATGAGCCAGGATACGTAAAAACTGATGATGTAGACGGAGACATTATTAATTATCCCGTGTACGTAAAATGTATCGGCATATCTCCGACCCTGCTCGTGCATTATGTACGTAACCGGGACCATTACTTAATGTGACAGAGACAGTATAATGATTTGGCAACCAGTTACTGTTATAAAGAGCCTGGATACTGAAATATTGAAGCTGTATAACTATTCGTACGTATGGCGCATACATATTTTATGTTACGGGTTAAGTAAATTACGTATGCTGCTCCGTGCAGAATCATTAAGCCGAATACGTAACTGTAAAGAATGCGCCACAGTAATTTAATGATGCGGCTGACGTCATAAAGATTCTACGTACCAAACACAGTCGGTAAGTAAACGGAGTTCGTAAAATGAGCCAGGATACGTAAAAACTGATGATGTAGACGGAGACATTATTAATTATCCCGTGTACGTAAAATGTATCGGTATACCTCCGACCCTGCTCGTACATTATGTACGTAACCGGGACCATTACTTAATGTGACAGGGACAGTACAATGATTTGGCAACCAGTTACTGTTATAAAGAGCCTGGATACTGAAATAATGCAGCTGTATAACTATTCGTACGTATGGCGCATACATATTTTATGTTACGGGTTAAGTAAATTACGTATGCTGCTCCGTGCAGAATCATTTAGCCGCATACGTAACTGTAAAGAATGCGCTACAGTAATTTAATGATGCGGCTGACGTCATAAAGATTCTACGTACCAAACACAGTCGGTAAGTAAACGGAGTTCGTAAAATGAGCCAGGATACATAAAAACTGGTGATGTAGACGGAGACATTATTAATTATCCCGTGTACGTAAAATGTATCGGCATACCTCCGACCCTGCTCGTACATTATGTACGTAACCGGGACCATTACTTAATGTGACAGGGACAGTACAATGATTTGGCAACCAGTTACTGTTATAAAGAGCCTGGATACTGAAATAATGCAGCTGTATAACTATTCGTACGTATAGCGCATACATATTTCATGTTACGGGTTAAGTAAATTACGTATGCTGCTCCGTGCAGAATCATTAAGCCGCATACGTAACTGTAAAGAATGCGCCACAGTAATTTAATGATGCGGCTGACGTTATAAAGATTCTACGTACCAAACACAGTCGGTAAGTAAACGGAGTACGTAAAATGAGCCAGGATACGTAAAAACTGATGATGTAGACGGAAACATTATTAATTATCCCGCGTACGTAAAATGTATCGGCATATCTCCGACCCTGCTTGTACATTATGTACGTAACCGGGACCATTACTTAATGAGACAGAGTCAGTACAATGATTTGGCAACCAGTTACTGTTATAAAGAGCCTGGATACTGAAATAATGCGACTGTGTAACTTCGTACGTATAGCGCATACATATTTCATGTTACGGGTAAAGTAAATTACGTATGCTGCTCCGTGCAGAATCATTAAGCCGCATACGTAACTGTAAAGAGTGCGCCACAGTAATTTCATGATGCGGCTGACGTCATAAAGATTCTATGTACCGAACACTGCCAGTAAGTAAACGGAGTTCGTAAAATGAGCCAGGATACGTAAATGTTTATGTAGGCGGAGACATTATTAATTATCCCGTGTACGTAAAATGTATCGGCATATCTCCGACCCTGCTCGTACATTATGTACGTAACCCGGACTATTACTTAATGAGACGGAGTCAGTACAATGATTTGGCAACCAGTTACTGTTGTAAAGAGCCTGGATACTGAAATAATGCAGCTGTATAACTTCGTACGTATAGCGCATATATATTTCCTGTTGCGGGTTAAGTAAATTACGTATGCTGCTCCGTTAATACATATGCGGCATCATTAAACCGCATACGTAAACGTTAACAGTGCGGGTACAGTAATTTCATGATGCGGCTTACGTATTAAGGATTCGGCCTCATTACAAGTAACTCGTTTACATTGTCTTTACAGGGCATTATGCCGCATACTTACTGGACATGGTGTCGGCTCATTATAAGTATGGCTCTTATTTATTTCATGTGAAAAGCACATTATACGTATCTGGCTGCCAGTGCATTACAAATTTGCCAATTTTAAGTAGCCCGTTTTTCTCAGTGTATACAACGTGTTATAAAATAACCCCTAAAGCCGAATATGGTAGATGGGGACCATCAAACTGAACAACTTTTACTATGGGACCAACTCTGAAATCGCGAAAAGAAATCAGCTGTTTCATACATTTTTTGTTAATCAGTTTTGTATGAAACAGCTGATTTTCTGCTGTGCCCTCTTAAATTGTCTCTAATATTTTTTTAATAACTCTCCAACAGCGTTAGTTCTTTCTGTAAGTTTTAAAATCCATTTAAAACAAAAGTGGCTACAATTGTTTCAAATGGATTTTAAAACTAGTACAATTAATTAAAAATATTCAAAAAACATTATAGACAATTTAAGAGGACATTTGAATTAGAAGCTATTTCTAGTTTCAAAATCAGACATTGACTCGAACAGAATATTAAAGGTCATGACGTCATTTGCCCTTGGATAAAACCAGATATGTATAAAGAACATTAATGTGTCAACACACGTTATTTAAAATTCAAATAAGACCTGTCTGACTCTACGAGAAATAATGTTGTTAAAAGGATTTTATCTAAAGTTAGTTTTTATTAAAACAAAAATGGTGAACAAGTGATAACTCATTCTAAAAGAATACGAAATTTATTTATTTGCCGCACATGAAAATTGTCCGTCTTATTTTATTAAAAAATCCTTAAAATAGAACTAAAGTCTATCCATTTTATTCTAAGGCCTCTAAGGCCTGTATTTATAAGCTACTCTCAACGTTGAGAGCGATATTGAGACCATACTTGAGATGCAGTTTGTTTACGAACAGGGCTGCGTTCCGTCGCTTTGGGTGTAGTTGTTTGGTTGAAATTTAACCCGTTTGGGTTGCAACCAAGCGACGAAACGATCGAGTTGTTTTTATAACCTCTTTAGGTACAAAGTTTTCGTTTCCACTTGGAATACGGATAATTTAAACTTTCCTTTAAACTAAATCAAGTTTAAAATTTGTTTTTTGAGTAGAAAGCATGAATATTTTGAAACATACGACACAAAAACATCAAAATACAAAATAATGTCAAAATGACAATGACATATTTTGTTAGCATAAACGTCAGAGCGTTTATCAAACATCTATTTTTATGGTTGTTTGGTTGCAACGCTCCAAGCCACTGAACGGGTGAAACTATGCTCTGACAGCTGTCAGGGTAAAATTTCACCGAAACACGGAACGGTTAAAGCGCGCACCGGACGGAATGCGCTCGAGCGCACTCGTGCGAAGCCACGGAACGCACCCAAGCATCTCAAGACAGCTCTCAACTTTGAGAGCGGATTATAAATACGGGCCTAGGACTGGTATAATTTTTTTTTTTGAAATACTGTAATATTTTAACCATAGACATAGAAAAATTTTCGCTGCGCTCAAGAAGACCAACAAAGCGTGGAAAAGAGAAGTTAACATCATACGGACACGGTCTATGTAAAAAAAGACACAAACGATCAAGTGACATGTGCCAACATTTTTTACAGTAAGAGCCCCTAGCGTCCCGCCTAGCAAATGAGCAATCACAGTTTGTTTAAATATTTGTTAATCTTAATTAGAATTTAAAATAAAGGTATCGTGGAGCCATGGTGTCTTGTGCTCTAAGTAATTGTGATGTGACAAAAAGAAATAATCCAAGTAATCTCATTTTTCACAGGTAAATAAGATATTGCCACACATTTCTCTAAAACCAAATTTCGCTACATTATTCGTTTATCGACGAAGAAAACAGCATGGAACATAGTTTATTAATTTCCTTTGCCATATATAGTCATATTTTATAAATCTAAGTCATATTTTACGTATCTCATATAAAATGTATATTCGTTTTCGGATCACCTGTTTATTGACATTGTTGTTCTTTGACATTCTATTTCTATGATTTTAACCTTTACTGAAGAATAAATATTAAAATATTCTTAATTTAGGGAAGAACATGGCCGTCTACATAACAGCTGGTTTAAGTGACAGCTTTTTAATTTTTTTTTGGAAGATGTGGATAAACAGCTAGCACAGTACATAATATATAAGTTTTTTCAAACAGTAGAGGAGCTAACGTCACTTAGGCCCTTTTGTCATTGCACTCCGTCGGATCGCTAGGGTTGGCATTTTCCGGCCGTCTCGTGGAATGCTACGCGCGAACGCTATGGAAACAACTGCGACGCGATGTCACAACCCTGACCAAAGTACTGCGAACTTTGCTTAGAGCTCTTAGAGTGACGTCAGCCATCAAATTCGAACGTTTCCATGGAGCTCTCATACTGTTTGAAAAAACTTATATATGTACTGTGCAGCTATTTTAGTGAGTAAGGCGGATGGAATTATTATAAACGTATTTAATAAAATGTTCGCATTGAGCTTATGTTGTCATTCTGAGGAATCTATAGATAAAAGAGCCAAATCCGCTGACTTCCGAAAAAATCTGTCATAATGTCAATAATGTTGTAAAATAACCATTGACCTCTATAAATTCCACTGGACTGGCTGCTGTCAAACTGTTCTTGTGCCTATTTGATTTCTGCCATTTTGGCGCTGTAGGACGTAGCGTGAGGGACATGGTACTAAAGTCTGGAGTCTGGAGAGACCATCACGGCAACCATTTTCATTGTAGGTACGTCAAAATTAGTTCTCTAGACCTCACGCTAGAGGCGTTTCAAATAGGCACAAGAACTTTGCTGTCAAATCGGTCGTGCAGCCAGTCCAGTTAAATAGAAAAAAAATCAGGTCAGTGAAAATAACAGTTACTTCAATCAGCTGTTCTGTAGTTGCCCATGTTATTCACTAAAATAGATTTATACCCGATGCACCATGCTCCCTACTATAACTTTATCAAAAGTTTATAAAGAGCGATTATCCTACTTCCTTTCCTACTAATATTATAAACTAGCGGCCGCCCGCGATTTCACCTGCGTGAATCCCGTTCCCGTGGGAATATCGGGATAAAAAGTATCCTATGTTTTAATCTAGGCTATCTACTATCTGTGTGCCAAATTTCAACCAAATCCGTTCAGTAGTTTTTGCGTGATTGAGGAACAAACATCGAAACATCCAAACATCTAAACATCCAAGCATCCAAACCCACAAACTTTCACATTTATAATATTAGTAGGAAGTAGGATGTGAAAGTTTGTGGGTTTGGATGTTTAGATGTTTGGATGTTTGGATGTTTGTTCATCAATCACGCAAAAACTACTGAACGGATTCGGTTGGAATATGACACACAGATAGAAAATAGATTAAAACATAGGATACTTTTTACCCCGATATTCCCACGGTAACGGGAACTACGCGGGTAAAACCGCGGGCGGCCGCTAGTGAATAATAATTTTCAAGAAATTCCTTACAACATTCATAATGCTGTTTCTGTGTGCAGGACTGAAGAAATGATTCTAATAGTATTTATCAACTGGTTTATTGAGCCCAGATCTCTCACAATTATTTTAAAATGAATGAAAAGTGATACAAAAACAAGATGGCGAGCCAGTCTAATTGAGCCTTGTAGGTATACTCTCCTTTCGGTATTGCTGGTTCAATGAAAATTTTGTAGGAGGCGCTAATGCTGCGATCGCCGCTGCCAGCGCCCTCGCGTTAGTGTTGTGGTGATGTCACAACAAATGCATTCTCTAAGTTTCTATGAATAAGACGGTTAGAATAGGGCTGGAGTCCACTCATTTTTGAAACCAACATTTTTGATAGTATTTAATCGGGTAACAATAAATTCCCATTTTGGGAATCAAAAATCTATACATATAATAAAGCTGTAGAAAAGTTGTGTCTGTACAAAGAAAATATTTTGAACAAAAGTGGTTGGGGTGTTTAATAATAACCAGTAGAACCCATCTATATCATTTTTTGAATTTTTGTCTGTTTGTCTGTTTATCTGTTTATCTGTTTATCTGTATGTTTGTGCGCTAATAACTCAGAAAACACTAAACGGATTTTGATGGGATGTTCACAGTTTGGTAGCATTGCGTCCAACTTAAAATCTAAACTATGTTTCATCCGATTCAAGTGGGTAGACCCTGGGAAACAGCTTGAACTCTCCATTGTACTAGCTTTCATACACTAAGGAGATCATTCAAATTGGTCGCCTTATTGTTAAATCGCGGGCAAAAGGGCTACTTACAAAAAAGTTTCCCGAGGCGTAGCAAAAAACTTTGTGGAATGTTACCAACTGGAGTATCCACATCTGGCACAGTATAATGAATAATGGTCAATGGCTAAAAGTAAACAAAAACATGTCGTGTTTTGGATCTATTGTAATTTCTCAGAAACAAAATGCACGTGCATGCAGTAAAATCAAAGCCCGGTTTCTATTAAGTATATTATTTTCTACTAGCTTCCGCCCGCGACTTCGTTCGCTAGGACATTCGAGAAAATCCTTAGGGAACCTTTAGGGAGCCTCGCTAGATAAACATAGAATTCTTTTATCCTGGTTAAAGGTCCCCTAAAGATTTTCTCTAATGTCCACGCGAACGAAGTCGCGGGCGGAAGCTAGTACTGAATATAGCGTACTGAAACACTAAATGGGCGAAGGACTGAGGACGACTACAAATGTTGAAAATGGGTGACTTAAAAATACAAATTGAGTAGCTAGTTATTCAGAACGGGCGACCACATTACTAGTTGGGCGACAACCTTAGGGCGAACATAACATTTAAAATTTGGCATAAGTATATTTTATTTAAAAAAAGGTGACTATTATCCTAATCGAGATGACAAAAATACCATCTTGGGCTGCTTAAATCACTTATATAGTTACCCACTTGGTATAATAGTTGCCCACTCAGTATTTTTGTCATTCATTTATAATTTTCACTGCTAACTTAAATTATTTATCTCCCACATGTGTCACCCATTTTACGTATTTTTTGTCATCCACAGTTTGTCGTCCGTTTAGTTATTTTTTGCCCAAAAAATAAACCACTGCCAGGGTACCCCATTAACAGTCGCCTTTAATTATTTCCAGTTACCCAATTAATCATGGCCACTTTATACCTCAAGCATAGTGTCACACAATGACACATACCACTTAGCACAACCACAACTAAGAATACAGTATTGTGTACAATGTTTTTAACCGACTTCAAAAAAAGGAGGAGGTTATCAATTCGTCGCGTCTTTTTCTTTCTTTGTATGTAAGTATGTACACCTATTACTCGAAGACGGCTGAACCGAATGAAATTATTGAAACGTTTGTTATTTCAGGTTTGTTCACAAGTTAATAACATTTATTGAAATTATGATATCATAGGGCCTAGTGCGAGTTGATAGTTTCACTTGTCGCCAGGGATTGAAATACCGTTAAAAAAATAACGGTAAATAAAAAATAACGTTAAAGAACTCGCATTGACTATGAGCAGAGGGCCTAGTACGAGTTGATGTTTTCACTTTTCGCTATCGAAATCTATCGTTTTGTCTCTTTCACTTCCATTGACTATGAGCAGCATATCCGATTATTTTCGATAGTGAAAAGTGAAAACTACAACTCGCACTAAGCCCTCAGTTCTGTTGGACATCACTATTATAATCTATGCTAGTTTGGATTACGTGGTTACTTGTCTTTGATTTGATTTTACATTGGAAAATGTTGTAAGAAAAATGTAAGCCTTTAAACATGAATATAAGATTCTTGCTTTAAACTGAAATAAACCAGTTATTGTTAATTTGCCCAAGATAAGCGTCCTTCGCAATGAGGTTCAGTAACAATTTTTGTTTAGTGGCTAATGCCCTCATTAAGGGGAGGAAAAACCCCTGTTTTCAAATTGACATTTAAAAAAAAGAAAAGTTACTATTACTATAGATATAACTAACTAACTAATACCTCACTAGATGGCGTTGATGGTAAGAGGGAAGTCAAAATGGGGAGACGAAGGCAAAGTGAATTACAGATGGCGCTTCAGTCTTTGGACCCATTGTCAGTTTGAGCTTATATTGTCTTGACTGTGTAATGTGTATTACGTGATTTTACTTTCTTAGATTATATTTTTTTCGGTTTTGCGGACAAACAATGTATTCTATGCTAACTTTAGCTCAGATAAAAGAAGAATTACGAAAAAGAAAAGCCAAAACAACAGGCAAGAAAGTTTATAACAACTTACAAAAATTGCTAACAAGCATTACATTTCTTTAAATTTCGTGTAAGATTTACAAGTAATCTTTTTATTTCAGATTAGAAGCATATGATTTAAATGTTAACATAGCAACTGAGTGTGAATTTCCGTGTTTATAGTTGCCTCATGATGCCTTCTGTGCAATAGTAATTTCAGGTTTCTGTACTGGAATTTCTGTACCATCCAAAATTACACGAACCGTTTTATCATATTTATTTTATTATTCTAAGTTTCTTAAATGACTCTGGCATATAAAATTCTATTAATTCTCTGTTTGGCCCTAATATTGGGCTTATTCCATATTTGATATACCTACCTTTCAAATTCATCCAAGTTATAAATATGTTAGAAACTGCAGAGGTTGAAATATTAAAGAACAAAACTGTTATAATTCAAATGTTGTTTTATTTTGGCGAAGCTTCATTAAATTCATGAAACATTCCTTTTGATTAATAATATTTCTCAGGCTCAGGAAAATCGAGGGAAAAGCATCTTTTTTTTGTATTTTTTTGCCCAATATTTTTTTTGTTACTGGGAAATCGATGAACTCCGATATTTTACAAGTTACATGCACAACAATGCGGCATTTTCTCAGTATAAAAGTAAAAAGTGCAATACTCCAAGAGATTCCCATATGTTTTGACACTTTCTTTGAGGCGGCCGGGTACCAAAGACTAGACACCACCTATCGGGATAAAATTGCGCTTTTCTTCCCCATTGGTAGTAAAAAATACTTTAATTCCCCTATTTTTTTCAACGCTATCTATTGAACCTACAGCTTTTTGTCATTCTGAAAAGCCCTCATTAGAAAGCTTATGCCACCATGATTCCATAGACATAGAAAAATTTTCGCTGCGCTCAAGAAGACCAACAAAGCGTGGAAAAGAGAAGTTAACATTATACGGACACGACACGATCTATGAAAAAAAAGAGACAAAGGATCAAGTGACAATGTGCCAACATTTTTACAGTAAGAGCCCCTAGCGTCCCGCCTAGCAAAAGAGCTAGGTGATGTGACAAAAATAAGCAATCCAAGTAATCACACTTTTCACAGGTAAATAATATATTGCCAGACATTTCTCTAAAACCAAATTTCGCTACATTTATTCGTTTATCGACGAAGAAAACAGTATAGAACATAGTTTATTAATTTCCTTTGCCTTAATATAGTCATATTTTTATGTATGTAAGAGTAAGTCGTATTTTACTTAGCTTGAGATTCGTTTTTCGGATCACCTGTTTATTGACATTGTTGTTCTTTGGCATTCTATTTCTACTGATTTTTTTACGATATACCTACCTGAGAAGTTATGAGCTAAAATACTGGTTTTTGGGGGTCCTTACGACGTCATCGCGACGTACGCGAAAGGACCCCGAACCATTAGTTAGAAAAATGTGGTTTCAGTTAAATTTCCTAGGATTTTGTAATGTTATAGATTTCGGTGCCCTGAGTAAAAGTCTCTATGGGTGCTACCACGGTTTCCGAGTTCGTTTCAGAGATTTTTCTTATTTGTTACCATATATAACAAAGTATTAGTACTTGAAATACTTATTTAAAACAATTGACATTCGATTCAATCTATGTTGTTACAGTATACTTTTCAGTATTATTTTAGTCTTTCACTTCAATTAACTGTGAATTTTTTTGAGAAGTTATAAGAGCTAAAATACTGGTTTTTGGGGGTCTTTATGACGTCATCGCGACGTACGCGTTTATGTCGTACGTGATAAAGCACATATTGCATTGAGCTTGGCATTTCCTTCAAACCCTTTTAACTTAACCATTTCTAAACGGATTTCACAAATTCTTTCACTAGGTTTCATAGCTATCGATATGTGTTTATATTATGTCCATAAAACTACAGGATTCAAACCTGTTACTGATCCTCATTGTGGAATGCCAACAAGTTCAGTAGTTTTCAAAAAAATCTGAAAATACTGTCGTTTTTTGTATCATTATTTCCTAAATTTGATAAAATTCAACATACCACAATTATAGCTTCCACAGTCTATCTATGGTATCAGTAACGAACAACATTTTCCTTATTACCTACATAATGGGGAAAAATAGTACAATAATATAAATACAGTATTCTTTTCAGTATTATTTTAGTCGTTCACTTCAAATTCACTTCAATTAACTGTGAATTTTTTTTTTACGATATCTCTTAAACCTGAGAAGTTATAAGAGCTAAAATACTGGTTTTTGGGGGTCCTTATGACATCATCGCGACGTTCGCGAAACTTATGTCGTACGTGATAAAGCACATATTGCATTGAGCTTGGCATTTCCTTCAAACCCTTTTGACTCAACCATTTCTAAACGGATTTCACAAATTCTTTCACTAGGTTTCATAGCTATCAATGTGGTGTTTATATTATGTTAATAAAACTATAGGATTCAAACCTGTTACTGATCCTCAAAAGCGAAACACACCGGATGCGTAAGCGTAAGCGTGCACGTACGCGTAGACGGGTGAATCTACGTTGTTCCTTACTTCCTGCGTCATTGTCTGAACTCTAAAATCTTTAAAAATCCAATGCATCACAAGGAATAAATCAAAAATATGTCATCATTTACATTACAGTACAATAAAACATTGTATTTATTTGCATATTTTTAATTAATTTATTGCGATGCATTGGATTTTCGAGTTCAGAAAATGACGCAGGAAGTAATAGACAACGTAGATTCACCCAGACGTACCATGACGTTGTAATGTCTGAAACTTTATGAGACATGGCACACCGCTTGCGTAACGTACGCGTGCACGTAGACCAATGCGTAACCCTACGCATTGCAGCTCCCATGAGACACATCGAACAAATTCGAACAAGCACGTATCTGTGCTGCGCGTCACTACGCGCGTAACCACGCGCGTGACTACGCATTCAGTTGTATTTGTTTACAAATAGTACCGGTACTACCGGTAGTAAGTGGTGTTTTGTTTTGTTTTTAAATAATGTATAACGATATTAGAAAAAAGAAACTAATTGAATTAGTGCGAAAAAATTTGTCCATTTACACAATCTTCGTCTGACATCGTGCACTAGAGTCGCAAACATGGCTGCCGCAGCGGCTGGGTACGCAAGGGACAGGTTGCGTTGCGTGCCGCGTAGACGTATGCGTAACCCGGTGTGTCAGGCCTTTGTGGAATACCAACAAGTTCAGTAGTTTTCAAAAAGATCTGAAAATACTGTCGTTTTCTATATTACCATTTCCTCAATTTGATAAAATTCAACATGCCACGATATAGCTTCCACGGTCTATATATAGTATTATAGTAACAAACAACATTTTCCTTATTACATAATATGGAAATATAGACTCAAGGGTACGTATCAGAATGTCTAAACTTAAAATGTCAAAGTTCAAAATGTCAAAAATTAAAATTCAAATGGTTTAAAATGTCGAAAATCATAATGTTTAACTTCAAAATAGCAAAGTTCAAAGTATCAAACGTATCAAATACTTGACGAGTTAAAATATCAATGGTCATTAAGTCTAAGTTCACAATGATTTATTTGAATTGGGTTGGAGCCTAAAACGAATCGCCTTCTTTGAGGTTAATTGAGTCTGTGGAGGTGTCTTTGGGCTTCGCCTGAAATGCTTTATAGCAAATTTAGCTGCCGGAAATGAGTCTAAACTAGTCTACTGGGACTTAGAAACCGTAGACCGTGGGTCATGAGATAGGTGCGAGGAGCGTAGCGATGAGCATGTTAGGTTGACATGAACCCAGCGGCCGGCGAAGCGCCAGAAAAAAATCTATTTCAAACCATGATTTATGTTTCAAACTCAATTTGTGGATTTTGTTCGCCGGCTATTGAATCAGTGACTGGCACCGGCTACCGAATCAGGGAGCGGCGCGGCTATGGTGATGTGCGGTGGAGGCACACGCACGCAATTATTTAACCTAATTATTAAATGAAAGAAAGGCATAAGTAAATTCTATACGTCATTATATGTATTTGGACTATTAGACATTTTATGTTTTGATCATTTAAACTTAGACATTTTTATTTTAGACTATCTGACCGTTTTACATTTTCGTTTTTGACATTTTGAACTTTCGACATCTTAATCGTTAGACATTCAAATTTTTGACATTTTGAACTTTGCCATTTTAAGTTTAGACATTCTAACTTTAGACATTCTGATACGTACCCAGACACAATAATATAAATACACTATACTTTTCAGTACTATTTTAGTATATTTCACTTCATGTACACTTCACACACAGATCACATAACCACTGAAATAGACGTTCTTCTCCGTCTTTTTTTGGTTTGGCAATCTACTTTCCTCTTTAGGGAGTATTTTTTGCCGGTGTCAAGTGTTCAATAGTTCAGTGGTAAAGGTATTTTGTGCGCTGTCTGCTACCAACGACTTGAGCAGGAACGTCGTCCGGTGCGCGGTCGCCATTCCAGAACCTTTCTCAGACCAACGGTCATCGGTTCCAGCTAAGGGTTCCAGTTTCCAGTGAGAAAAATTGGTAGGTACAATTTTTTAAGTGAGTTTTTCTTAAGTTTTGCACAAAGATTCCTTAAAAGCACTATACAGGGTGTTGCATAATAACCCGCAACACCGAAACTGGTATAGTAGGTAGATAGGGACTTTACTATGGTACCGACTCTGAAATTGTAAAAAAATCAGTTACCTAGACAAAATATTAAATTTGTATGAAACCGATGTTTTTTTTTCGTGATTTTAGAGTTGGTCCCATAGTAAGTTATTCAGTTTGATGGTCCCTATCTACCATATTCGGCCAAAGATTTCTATATACGGCATTGCGGGTTTTTTTGTAACATCCTACATAAGAAAAGGTTTTTTTTTAATCCGTCCCCATTGTCCGGTTCACATTATTCCAGTCCAGTAATACAGCAAGTCAATCCAGTAGTCCAGTGTTATATGTAATAATGTCTCACTGGAACCTTCCGGACCATCTGACCACCAAATCTTATCACCAGTGGTCAGTTGAGAGGAAAAATTTCTCATTTGACCACTGGAGGTGAATTGGGAGCAATTTATTCCTAATTCATCACCAGTGATGATGTGGGATTTTTTTTTGTTTCAACTGACTACCGATGCGATGACCTTCTGAAAACTATATACCTAAGCCTATTATTAAATCATAACTTAAACACCATAAGTTAACCTTCTCCATATTTATGTGATCCTGGTACTTTGGAGCCGCAAGTGATAAGAAAGTATTTAATTGTGTACCAAAGCTAAGCGAGGGCAGGTTGCTAGTTTATTATTATAAATATAAAACTATCTACAAGCTGAATATGGTAGATAGGGACCATCAAACTGAACAACTTTGACTAAGGGACCAACTCTGAAACCGCGAAAAAAAGTCAGCTGTTTCATACATTTTGATATTTTCTTTATTAACTTTTTTATGAAACAGCTGATTTTCTTTTTCGCGATTTTAGAGTTGGTCCCATAGTAAAAGTTATTCAGTTTGATGGTCCCTATCTACCATATTGGGCTTTATAAGGCTATTACCAAACACCTTGTATATATAAAACACAGAAAGTTATAGAAGTTAATCTTCTCCGTATTTATGTGATCCTGGTACTTTGGAGACATAAGTGGGAAAATAATCATTATCACAGTCATATTTATAAATAAATATACATAAATAGATTACCTATTTATATTGTATCTGTTTTTTATATTCAATAAAATTCACCAGTGCTGAAATGGGATAATTTTCACCACTGGTAGGTGAAATGGGAGTAACATTGTGTTATTTGGCCACTGGTAGTCAGTTGAGAAATTGGAGTGCCAACCAACCACTGGTGGTGGGATTTGGTGGTCAGATGGTCCTAAAGGCATTGGAATGGGCACATTCCACATTTCGCCATTTACATTGATCCAGTAAAAAGATATACGTGGATAGATCTACGTGGTGTGTAGGTATGTCGTTCTTTTCGCGAGGTTGTGCGTTGAAATCAACGCACAACCCACATTGTATTTTGTCCTTCAATCAAAAAAATGGGGGCGCACTTTGCTGACCCAAAGCTAGAAAGTAAGTCTAACTGCCGTACAAATAAACGAAGAATACGTTTATATTTAGAATTACCAAAAATATAGCTTAGCAATATTACTTAACGTTTCTCAAAGCATTATAATTTTATTCCTAAACAATCTTTTTGGTTATTCTAAGTATAGACTTATTCTTCGCTTATTTGATCGGCAGTAAAAGTCTAGGGGGGCACAATTCAAATTTTGCCAGGGGCGCTCATGATTCTAGAAATAAGTTTTGGCTTGAGGCGCAAAATTCAAATCTTGCCAGGGGCGCTCATTATCCTAAAAATATGTATTGGGGCGCAAAATTCAAATCTTGCCAGAAGCGCTCATGATTCTAGAAATAAGTCTTGTGTTGGGGCGCAAAATTCAAATCTTGCCAGGGGCGCTCATTATCATATAAATATGTATTGGGGCGCAAAACCCTAGAAATAAGTCTTGGGACGGAAATTCAAATCTTGCCAGAAGTGCTCATGATTCTAGAAATAAGTCTTGTGTTGGGGCGCAAAATCAAATCTTGCCGGGAGCGCTCATTATCCTAGAAATATGTCTGCTCTGACGATGGAGGTCGTCGTTAAAGATTCTCAACTAGGCCTACAACACTTTCAAACGTAATGTTTTGGCCAAAGTGGACTGGCAACCGATGTCACACAGCCATAAACCTAGGATTTTATCCTTTGGCTACAGAACCCTAAAAATAAACTTGAAGAGGAGATCAATAGCGTAGTAGCTATTAGGAAAGGACTTGTACTATGCCATTATGTATTATGTGGCTAAGGTCCAGTCATGGAATGGGTGACCTAAGTCAGTCACCCGAGATAGGAAAATATTTTTTTAGGGTTCCGTACCCAAAGGGTAATAACGGGACCCTATTACTAAGACTCCACTGTCTGTCTGTCTGTCTGTCACCAGGCTGTATCTCATGAACCGTGATAGCTAGACAGTTGAAATTTTCACAGATGATATATTTCCGTTGCCGCAATAACAACAAATACTAAAAACAGAATAAAATAAATATTTAAGTGGGGCTCCCATACCGCAAATTGATTTTTTGACGGAACCCTTCGTGCGCGAGTCCAACTCGCACTTGGCCGGTTTTTTAAATGTTTTTTTGTTTGTTTCAGAAGCAAAATGAAGATTTATTTGCGGTGCTTCATATTAGTATTATCATTGATAATGCTTTCGTCGAACAGTTTTGCGCAGACCCCATCGCCATATTGTATTTTATGCCCGCTGCGTAGCCAGCGGCAGCGGCAGCATACAGAATGTCCGAATGGTGAAGTGATGATAAAAGATCGCAATACTGGGAAAAAACATTGTATTCCTCGTTCTGACGAGGAGTACGACTAAGATTAGTTTGTTGTTGGCGCTGTTCCATTCCATTCAAGGGCGTCGCCAATTCGGATCAGGGGGGGGCAGCTGCCCCCCCAGAGAAAAAAATGTAGCCAACTGCAAAGCAACCAATGTCCAAATGAAGGATAATAATATCATCCTCGTTTCATACATTTTTGGTCCAAATATGAAAGTACCGGCCAAAAGACAATAGTGCTTTATTCTGAAAAAAATTGTCCAAAGCATTTTTTATTATGGCACCGAAGCTGTAGCACCGCTTCACAATTGTTTCAAAATGTATGAAATGACAGACTTTTTGAACTCAATTAAAATCAAGTGCAGCGGTGCTACAGCTTCGGTGCCATAATAAGAAATGCTTAGGCGGACAAAATCTATCAGAATTTGCTTTTTGGCCGACTTTTTTACATATGTGCCAAAATGTATGAAAAAACTGACTTTTTGAACTTATTTAAAATCGAGTATAGCGGTGCTACAGATTCGGTGCCATAACAAGAAATGCTTAGGTGGACAAAATCTATCAGAATAAAACACTTTTGCTTTTTGGCCGGCACTTCCACATTTGGACCAAATGGATGATGTTCTTTCTCATAGCAATTTACCCTATCTATTACTTTCACGCACATTTGTTTGTTGTTGTCGATAAGTATTCGTGCTTCGTAATAAATGTTTAATTTTTATTGCAAACAATGTAGAAAAATACATAAATATATGCTTTTACATAATACCTAGGTATGCAGTTTTATTCATTTCATTCTTGGAGCTAAGAGCAAACTGACCGCCGAAAAATAACTCCTAAATTATCCACGTCATTGTGTTCTACACAGTGTGGTGACGAAATGTGTGACGTCATCATGTCAAACCAACTTCACCAATAGGTAGTATGCATAAGTCACCGATTTTGATAAATTTGAGCTTGATCGCTTCGGACACTTATAAAACACGATGGAACAGAAAAATAAAAAAATAACAATGTATTATTATAGTTTTATCACACGATGAAATCAGGGAAAAATAACGATATTTTTTTTCGGATATAGTGCACTTAGTGGCGTCAGGGTGAAAACCTTTTGTGAACCAGAGATTTTCTTAGGTAGGATTGGTCCTTAGTACCCTAGGATGGATATAAGAAGTGGAGCCACCGCCCACCACGATTTTTGTAGTAAATTTTTTGAAGTTATGCGTTTCAGCCCAAACTTGATAAATAAATAAATAAATAATTTATTTATTCGTCTTTCACACAAAGGTTACATTACATCAATGTTAGATGATACAAAATGCAGGTATAATTACTATGGCGTCATATACGATGAATGCAATAATAACCTTTAGTGTAAGAGACTCGCGCCGGAAATAGGTTTTTTTAAACCCGTAATACAGGTCACCAGTGCCTCCCACCTTGGATTAAAAACATATAGTCAGGTGGGGTAAGTGAAACATACTTTATTTTTATTTTTATTTAACCAGGTTTCGTAAAGCTATAAAACTCGCAATTAAAGTAGCTGTGTAGGCAATGTACTCCTTATTAAATCAGCCTTTAACAGTATGAATATAAATATCTAAAGACTTGTATTCAGCAACAAAATCGCGAAAAGAATATAAAGGCTAAGAAGTAGGCCGACCACAAAAAAAATTGGGCCGCCATCTTGGATTTTTTTATATTTTTAACAATGCGTTGCTGTTTTCTTATCAAAATAGTACCAAAAACTGAGTTTCATCGATATCTGACCACAAATAAAAAAGTTGGCTGCCATCTTGGATTTTTTAATATTATTAACATTGGCTTGCTGTTTTCTTGTCAAAATAGTGCCCCAAACCAAGTTTCATCGAAATCGGCTCACAAACAACAAAGTTATAACAACAAATATAGGTACCTAACAAAAAACTTGATCTTTGACAATGGACGCATTCTGTCAGACAAATCCTTGAGTCATCGATCGCCATAGAGTAATTTTTAACCATGGGAAGTAATTTGTATAGAATGTTCAATATTTTACTTTCCATGGTTAAAATTTACTCTATGGCGATCGATGACTCAAAGATTTGTCTGACAGAATGCGCCCAATGTCATTACGTTATAAAAGTTCATGGAAAAAAGGTTTGTGATATCTGACATGGGGAAGTGCGCCATATGTTTCACTTCCCCCGTCATGACTGTTTCACTTCCCCTTTTAGCTCTTTTTGATGTTAAGATTTTCAGATTATGATAACTCGATTTCATGAAAGATTTGTCTAAAATAGACGTTGGATCGTGTGAGATAATACTTTATGTGCAATACTTTCCATAACAAAATTTTTGATTACTCTTTAATTTTGCTTGTATGCATAAATTGCCAAAATGATCCCGCCTATCACTCGTGTTTTGCGTTTTGACAACTAATGAATTTCTTTATGGTTTACTAGCTAGTTTAATGATCGCAGCGATATCTAATTCGTCATTCCTGCTTTATCGACACATCGCTATGAGAATAAACTACGATAGTTTCTTAGATATGGTTGGTTGGGTGTTTCACTTACCCCGGTGTTTCACTTACCCCACCTGACTATACTTAATTATCATATAGTTGTGTATCATAACATGGTAACAATAGTAACCAATAAGTTGATGTGACGACTTAAGAATAGAAAATAAAAATAAAAGCAATGAATAGGGAACTACGAGTAGTATTAAAACAAGGCAACCAAAGACTATTATTAATATTCTGTGACAAAAGTAAGATGTAGTGTGTGAGTGTGAGTGCGTGCATGATGTGATGAGTATAATATTGTAATGTAAGTTTGTAAATATGTTTAGTTATGGCATGACAGTCCATTAGGTAAGGTCCATAACAATGTAGGTAATCAATTTAACAATGTACAACTGGAGTGACACTTCAGAGCGCCAGCAGTGTGGCATATTTAAGCTGTTTTTTTTTTTACTTATTAGGTATTATAAAGTTGCATTTAATCACTGTACGTCATCAACTCTGTCGCATTGTTTAAGTTAATTTGATCAGTTCTAGGTTATTGGATGAATGAAAGCTTCAGTGTCATCATAGTCTAATGTTTTGTTTGAGCCATTTGGTGATTACAGATTTGGAGGACGTTTTATGTAGGGGGTATATACTTAGTATTTTATTGATTTTATTATAAAGAAAGGCGCCGAGGAATGTAAAAAATCTTTTTGAGTGGCTCGTGTTAACCGATTGAATATCGCAAACATGGTGCTTCCTACGCTTTTCCCTGTTTAGTTCTGGGTCGTAAGGGAGTTGGGAGTGTTTTTTGAGTGTGACATTAAGAATAAAGGTTTGCCTTATAGTTAGAACATTCCACTTCCTGTAAAGCTCAGATGTGGGAAAGCGATAGGGGAGTCCACCACTCACCTTAAGAATGGCTCTCTGCACCCTTTCCAATCCGACGAGGTGAGTTTTTGCCGCTCCACCCCATGAAGTGATACAGTATTCTATTAATGAGTGGCAGAAGACAAAATACACCATTCTTATTATATGTATGTTGGCGACATGTCTTAGATTTTTAAATATGTAAATAAGTTTACGCAGCCGAGTGACTAAGAGTTCAATGTGTTGTTTGAACGTCAATGTTTCATCAAGTGTGACACCGAGGTATTTTATAGTTTCTGTTCTTTGAAGGGAAGGACAGGCGCAGCTGGGAGAATTCGGAGGACATGAGTGAAGGCTGATTGACAATGTTTCCAGGGGGAGTAGATTCTTCTTGTGGGCAAATGCCATATATTTAGTTTTAGTAATATTTAGAGATAGGGCATTACTTTGGAGCCACATACAGACATCTCTTAGACCATTCCGTGCGTAATTAAATACTTCATCCCAGCTGTCGCCACTGAAGAACAGGGCAGTGTCATCCGCAAAAGTGAAGACAGAGCCACCCGAAGGCTTCATATTACATAAGCCATTTACATAAACCAAAAATAAGGTTGGACCATTTATACTTCCTTGTGGCAATCCAAAGGTTACGGTTTGCTCATTACTTATCCATCTGTCGATCTTAACTCTCTGCTTCCGGTCAGTAAGGTAACTCTCGTAGAGTTAAAGAGGTAGACCTCTAACACCCAACAGTTCTAGTTTCCGTATATAACAGGTGGGGGATCGAGACTGTGTCAAAAGCCTTAGCTATATCGAGGAAGACTGTCAGAAATTTCTTTTTGCGATCCAGGTTCGAAATAATAAGATCAGTAAGATTTTGCACAGCGTCACTCGTCGATTTGTCTGAGCGAAAACCGTATTGTGAATCCGAAAGCAGGTTGTTGGTCTCTAGGAATTTTATCAACTGTTTGTTCATGATGCGCTCAAGGATTTTCGATAAAGTAGGAAGAATAGAAATCGGCCTGAAATTATTAACACAGTCTCGCTCCTCTGCCTTATGGATGGGCTTCACTAGTGCTGTTTTAAAAGCTGAAGGGAAAACATCAGTTGATATTGCAAGGTTGCATATGTGAGTTATAGGTGGAACAAGGAAACAGCTATATCGCTTTATGATCTTACCGGAGATTTGATCACTACCTACCGCACAGTTATCTCTTAGCCCAAGTATAATTGAATGAATTTCAGTTTCATCTGTGGGCAGCAATGTAAATGAATTTACAGGCGACAGTATTGTGTCGTCAGCGACATAGTTAGGAGGAGGCGATGATGAATTTGTAATTTGTTTGGGTAAATTACTACCCACGCTAGCGAAAAACCCATTCACCTCATTAACGCTTTTTTCAGGATCCACTAAGGACAGTAGACAAGAGGAGTGATCATTAACTTTTTTTATATGGCTAATATTTTCGACAACCTCCCACAGTTTCTTTTTGTCTTTCATTGCTGACTCAATCTCTTGCTTCTCATAATCTCGCCTAGCTTTTTTCAAAATGTTTTTACAAAAATTTCGATACCTTCTTTACGTCGTGACTTTTAATACATCATTTTCCGGATCTTTTTTTAATTTTATATGTAAGGAATCTCTGTTTTTTAGACATCTTAACAAACGCTTTGTCATCCATGGTTTACTAATCTTTTGTTTTTGTGGGGTAGAAATGCTTTTTGAATTTTGTTGTAAGTTAGATAGTTAGAAAGTTTAATCAATAAGTCCGTGGCAATATTAACATCATTACAGTTTAGAATTTGGTTAAAATTAATGGATGCTATTTGCTTGTCAAGATTAGGAAAATCAATGTTTATCTTGGTATTTTCCACAACCCTCTTATTAGGATTTAAATTAATGTTCAAAGCAACACATTCATGGTCTGTAATGGATGTTTCTATTACAAAACAGGTGGAATCTAAATTCGTTTTAAGCATCATATGGTCAAGGCACGTCTTGCCATGGGTAACCATAGTGTGACCAGGAAGCAAGCAATGACTGGCTAAAATATTTAGGTATTCATACGAACGTGAATCACTTGTGTTAGGAAAATATCTATATTTATATCACCACACAATATTATATTTGTGTAATTCCTAACTTCTGCTAATAGTGAGTCAACGGAGTTGACAAATCTAGTAGTGTTTATTATACCAGGGGGGCGATAGATACCTAAGATACAAGTATGTTGATCTAGCTTTAATAAGAGACAATTAGCGTTGTTGGTGTTGGGCTCCTCAACTACAATATTTAAAGTATTTTTATAATAGATCACAACACCTTCGTTTTGGGTTCTGTTAGCTGTCGTGGAAACATGAATATATCCGTCAAGGGGAGGGATGAATTTAGACGACGATAGCCAGCATTCAGATAAAATTATAACGTCCCAGTTTATTCCTGATCTATGTAGCAATGTGCAGAAGTTATCGAAGTTACAATTAAGGCTTCTTATGTTTTGAGAGATAATTTTTAATGAGTTAATTAAAGGCCCATTTTGTATGTGAGATTTCACGTTTTCAATGTCACATTTAATAGGTTTTGCAACCGAAAACGAATGTATACATTATAGATATATAATAAGATCAATTATAGATATATAATGTATACATTCGTTTTTCGGATCACCTGTTTTTTGACATTGTTGTTCTTTGGCATTCTATTTCTAGTCAATTTTTTACGATGTCTCTTAAACCTAAAATACTGGTTTTTGGGGGTCTTTATGACGTCATCGCGACGTACGCGTTTATGTCGTACGTGACAAAGCACATATTGCATTGAGCTTGGCATTTCCTTCAAACCCTTTTGACTCAACCATTTCTAAACGGATTTCACAAATTCTTTCACTAGGTTTCATAGCTATCGATGTGTTTATATTATGTCTATAAAACTATAGGATTCAAACTTGTTACTGATCCTCATTGTGGAATGCCAACAAGTTCAGTAGTTTTCAAAAAAATCTGAAAATACTGTCGTTTTTTGTATCATTATTTCCTAAATTTGATAAAATTCAACATACCACAATTATAGCTTCCACAGTCTATCTATGGTATCAGTAACGAACAACATTTTCCTTATTACCTACATAATGGGGAAACATAGTACAATAATATAAATACAGTATACTTTTCAGTATTATTTTAGTCGTTCACTTCAAATTCACTTCAAGTTCACTTCAATTAACTGTGATTTTTTTTTACGATATCTCTTAAACCTGAGAAGTTATGAGCTAAAATACTGGTTTTTGGGGGTCCTTATGACGTCATCGCGACGTACGCGAAATTTATGTCGTACGTGATAAAGCACATATTGCATTGAGCTTGGCATTTCCTTCAAACTCTTTTAACTCAACCATTTGTAAACGGATTTCACAAATTCTTTCACTAGGTTTCATAGCTATCAATGTGGTGTTTATATTATGTTAATAAAACTATAGGATTCAAACCTGTTATTGATCCTCAGAAGCGAAACACACCGGATGCGTAAGCGTAAGCGTGCACATACGCGTAGACGTACCATGACGTTGTAATGTCTGAAACTTTATGAGACATGGCACACCGCTTGCGTAACGTACGCGTGCACGTAGACCGATGCGTAACCCTACGCATTGCAGCTCCCATGAGACACATCGAACAAATTCGAACACGCACGTATCTGTGCTGCGCGTCACTACGCGCGTAACCACGCGCGTGACTACGCATTCAGTTGTATTTTTTTACAAATAGTACCGGTACTACCGGTAGTAAGTGGTGTTTTGTTTTGTTTTTAAATAATGTATAACGATATTAGAAAAAAAAAACTAATTGAATTAGTGCGAAAAAATTTGTCCATTTACACAATCTTCGTCTGACATCGTGCACTAGAGTCGCAAACATGGCTGCCGCAGCGGCTGGGTACGCAAGGGACAGGTTGCGTTGCGTGCCGCGTAGACGTATGCGTAACCCGGTGTGTCAGGCCTTTGTGGAATACCAACAAGTTCAGTAGTTTTCAAAAAGATCTGAAAATACTGTCGTTTTCTATATTACCATTTCCTCAATTTGATAAAATTCAACATGCCACGATATAGCTTCCACGGTCTATATATAGTATTATAGTAACAAACAACATTTTCCTTATTACATAATAGGGAAATATAGACACAAGGGTACGTATCAGAATGTCTAAAGTTAGAATGTCTAAACTTAAAATGTCAAAGTTCAAAATGTCAAAAATTTAAATTCAAATGGTTTAAAATGTCGAAAATCATAATGTTTAACTTCAAAATAGCAAAGTTCAAAGTATCAAACGTATCAAATACTTGACGAGTTAAAATATCAATGGTCATTAAGTCTAAGTTCACAATGATTTATTTGAATTGGGTTGGAGCCTAAAACGAATCGCCTTCTTTGAGGTTAATTGAGTCTGTGGAGGTGTCTTTGGGCTTCGCCTGAAATGCTTTATAGCAAATTTAGCTGCCAGAAATGAGTCTAAATTAGTCTACTGGGACTTAGAAACCGTAGACCGTAGGTCATGAGATAGGTGCGAGGAGCGTAGCGACGAGCATGTTAGGTTGACATGAACCCAGCGGCCGGCGAAGCGCCAGAAAAAAATCTATTTCAAACCATGATCTATGTTTCAAACTCAATTTGTGGATTTTGTTCGCCGGCTATTGAATCAGTGACACACGCACGCAATTATTTAACCTAATTATTAAATGAAAGAAAGGCATAAGTAAATTCTATACGTCATTATATGTATTTGGACTATTAGACATTTTAAGTTTTGATCATTTAAACTTAGACATTTTTATTTTAGACTATCTGACCGTTTGACATTTTCGTTTTTGATATTTTGAACTTTCGACATTTTAATCGTTAGACATTCAAATTTTTGACATTTTGAACTTTGCCATTTTAAGTTTACACATTCTAACTTTAGACATTCTGATACGTACCCAGACACAATAATATAAATACACTATACTTTTCAGTACTATTTTAGTATATTTCACTTCATGTACACTTCACACACAGATCACATAACCACTGAAATAGACGTTCTTCTCCGTCTTTTTTTGGTTTGGCAATCTACTTTCCTCTTTAGGGAGTATTTTTTGCCGGTGTCAAGTGTTCAATAGTGCAGTGGTAAAGGTATTTTGTGCGCTGTCTGCTACCAACGACTTGAGCAGGAACGTCGTCCGGTGCGCGGTCGCCATTCCAGAACCTTATCTCAGACCAACGGTCATCGGCTCCAGCTAAGGGTTCCAGTTTCCAGTGAGAAAAATTGGTAGGTACAATTTTTTAAGTGAGTTTTTTTTAAGTTTTGCACAAAGATTCCTTAAAAGCACTATACAGGGTGTTGCAAAACAACCCGCAATACTGAACATGGTAGATAGGGACTTTACTATGGTACCAACTCTGAAATTGTAAAAAAATCAGTTACCTAGACAAAATATGAAATTTGTATGAAACCGACGTTTTTTTTCGCGATTTCAAAGTTTGTCCCATAGTAAAAGTTGTTCAGTGTGATGGTCCCTATCTACCATATTCGGCCAAAGACTTCTATATTCGGCATTGCGGGTGGTTTTGTAACATCCTACATAAGAAAAGGTTTTTTTTTTATCCGTCCCCATTGTCCGGTTCACATTATTCCAGTCCAGTAATACAGCAAGTCAATCCAGTAGTCCAGTGTTAATGTAATAATGTCTCACTGGAACCTTCCGGACCATCTGACCACTAAATCTTATCACCAGTGGTCAGTTGAGAGGAAAAATTTCTCATTTGACCACTGGAGGTGAATTGGGAGCAATTTATTCCTAATTCATCACCAGTGATGATGTGGGATTTTTTTTTGTTTCAACTGACTACCGATGCGATGACCTTCTGAAAACTATATACCTAAGCCTATTATTAAATCATAATTTAAACACCATAAGTTAACCTTCTCCATATTTATGTGATCCTGGTACTTTGGAGCCGCAAGTGATAAGAAAGTATTTAATTGTGTACCAAAGCTAAGCGAGGGCAGGTTGCTAGTATATTATTATAAATATAAAACTATCTACAAGCTGAATATGGTAGATAGGGACCATCAAACTGAACAACTTTGACTAAGGGACCAACTCTGAAACCGCGAAAAAAAGTCAGCTGTTTCATACATTTTGATATTTTCGTTATTAACTTTTGTATGAAACAGCTGATTTTCTTTTTCGCGATTTTAGAGTTGGTCCCATAGTAAAAGTTATTCAGTTTGATGGTCCCTATCTACCATATTGGGCTTTATAAGGCTATTACCAAACACCTTGTATAATATATAAAACACAGAAAGTTATAGAAGTTAATCTTCTCCGTATATATGTGATCCTGGTACTTTGGAGACATAAGTGGGAAAATAATCATTATCACAGTCATATTTAAATAAATAAATATACATAAATAGATTACCTATTTATATTGTATCTGTTTTTTATATTCAATAAAATTCACCAGTGCTGAAATGGGATAATTTTCACCACTGGTGGGTGAAATGGGAGTAACATTGTGTTATTTGGCCACTGGTAGTCAGTTGAGAAATTGGAGTGCCAACCAACTACTGGTGGTGGGATTTGGTGGTCAGATGGTCCTAAAGGCACTGGAATGGGCACATTCCACATTTCGCCATTTACATTGATCCAGTAAAAAGATATACGTGGATAGATCTACGTGGTGTGTAGGTATGTCGTTCTTTTCGCGAGGTTGTGCGTTGAAATCAACGCACAACCCACATTGTATTTTGTCCTTCAATCAAAAAAATGGGGGCGCACTTTGCTGACCCAAAGCTAGAAAATAAGTCTAACTGCCGTACAAATAAACGAAGAATACGTTTATATTTAGAATTACCAAAAATATTGCTTAGCAATATTACTTAACGTTTAACGTTCTCAAAGCGTTATAATTTTATTCCTAAGCAATCTTTTTGGTTATTTTAAGTATAGACTTATTCTTCGCTTAATTGATCGGTAGTAAAAGTCTAGGGGGGCACAATTCAAATTTTGTCAGGGGCGCTCATGATTCTAGAAATAAGTTTTGGCTTGAGGCGCAAATTTCAAATCTTGCCAGGGGCGCTCATTATCCTAAAAATATGTATTGGGGCGCAAAATTCAAATCTTGCCAGGGGCGCTAATTATCCTAGAAATATGTCTTGGGGCAGAAATTCAAATATTGCCAGAAGCGCTCATGATTCTAGAAATAAGTCTTGTGTTGGGGCGCAAAATTCAAATCTTGCCAGGGGCGCTCATTATCATATAAATATGTATTGGGGCGCAAAATTCAAATCTTGCCAGGGGCGCTCAAATTCAAATCTTGCCAGAAGCGCTCATAATTCTAGGAATAAGTCTTGTGTTGGGGCGCAAAATTCAAATCTTGCTGGGAGCGCTCATTATCCTAGAAATATGTCTGCTCTGACGCTGGAAGTCGTCGTTAAAGATTCTCAACTAGGCCTACAACACTTTCAAAACGTAATGTTTTGGGTCAAAGTGGACTGGCCACCGACGTCACACAGCTATAAACCTAGGATTTTACCCTTTGGGTACAGAACCCTAAAAATAAACTTGAAGAGGAGATCAATAGCGTAGTTAGTAGCTATTAGGAAAGGACTTGCACTATGCCATTATGTATTATGTGGCTAAGGTCCAGTCATGGAATGGGTGACCTAAGTCAGTCATGCGAGGTAGGAAAATATTTTTTTAGGGTTCCGTACCCCAAGGGTAATAACGGGACCCTATTACTAAGACTCCACTGTCTGTCTGTCTGTCTGTCACCAGGCTGTATCTCATGAACCGTGATAGCTAGACAGTTGAAATTTTCACAGATGATATATTTCCGTTGCCGCTATAACAACAAATACTAAAAACAGAATAAAAGAAATATTTAAGTGGGGCTCCCATACCGCAAATTGATTTTTTGACGGAACCCTTCGAGCGCAAGTCCAACTCGCACTTGGCCGGTATTTTTAATGTTTTTTTGTTTGTTTCAGAAGCAAAATGAAGATTTATTTGCGGTGCTTCATATTAGTATTATCATTGATAATGCTTTCGTCGAGCAGTTTTGCGCAGACGCCATCGACATATTCTATTTTAGGCGCGTCGCGTAGCCAGCGTGCAGGATGTCCGTATGGTGAAATTCCGGTGCATGATCGCTATTTTGGGATAACTCATTGTATTACTGATCCTAACAAAGACTACGACTGAGATTAGTTTGTTGTGGCGCTGTTCCATACCATTCAAAGGCGTCGCCAAGTCGGATCAGGGGGGGGGGCAGCTGCCCCCCCATAGAGATAAAAAAATAGCCAACTGCAAAGCAACCATGTCCTAAGGCCGTGCAGTTGACTTGGTTTGCCGATAAATCCCGTAATAAATTCACTAGTGTAAAACTTCATGCTCTTGACTGTAAAAACAAACAATAGAGAAAAATACAAAAATTATATTGCTTTTACGTATGCAGTTTTATTAAATTCACTCTTGGAGCTAGAGCAAACTGACCGGCGAATAATAATCTCTAATTTAAGACGTCATTGGGTTCTAAACAGTTAGTGGTGATGAGTGTGACGTCATCATATCAAACCACCCTGAGTGAAAGTGGCACCGCCGCCGTGAATTTTATTTAATATTATAATTCTAATACTCAATTTTAATAATGTTTTGCGTGGAATTTTTAGGGCCCACAGTCTAGTATTTTTAGACGGTATCGTTACATTCCCTCGTAGTCACTGCTAGAAGTAGATAGTAAAACTGCTAAAAGTGGCCGTTTTTGACACATTTGCTATCTACTTCTACGAATGACTACGACGGCATTTAGATGATACCTTCGGAGCCCTAAAAACTCCACGTAAGAAATAAGGAAATCTTTTTCTTTTAATAACTTATTAAATAAAAACCTCTGAGGGCGCCACTTTCTGTCATACAACCGCCTTTATCAATCTAACAAGATCTAGATCGAAGTAGATCTTGGTTGGTAGATTGTCAATCTACCACGATCTAGTGTGGTCTGGTCTTTGGCAGGGTTGCCAACTTCTTTGCATCAAATTTCGCGTGATATCGATTGACGACCTGAGTGGTGCAGTGTTCAACATGCCAGTCTACCACGCTCTACCGGTTCCGGGTTCGATTCCCGGCCGAAATTAAAATGATAAATTTGTGAAATGTGTGAATTTCTATGACAGGTCTGCGTATAATAATAAGTAGGGAGGTACCTATGTATTTCGAAAAGTAAAATCAGTTGTCTAGCACCCATATTACAATTTTGGTTCTAGATAGCGCTAATATGTGTGTAAAATCAAATATCGATATTTAATACTATATTTTGAAAGGCACTCAGATAATTTATAGCCTGGTATAGTGATAAAATAATATCGAGGTAAGATAGTATGTATTTTTCAAAACATTGCAAAAAATAAAGTACCTAAGTAGCTACCTACTTTTGGAAAATTTATGAAAAAATATAGCACTCATTATTTTTTGACTAGCTTCCTTTAAAAAAATAAATACCATATTGTAGGTACCTTTGACTGAGATGAAAAGTATCCTATGTTTTAATCCAGGCTATAAACTGTGTCCCAAATTTCATCCATATTAGTCCAGCCTTAAAAAAACATAAAGATTGACCGTGGTAAATTGACAATCTACCACAATCTACTGCGTTCTTATATATTTAACCGACTTCAAAAAAGGAGGAGGTTGTCTTTTGCGAATGTCCACGCAGATGTAGTCGCGGGTGGAAGCTAGTTAGTTAAAAATAAATGTGGACTTATATTTTTTTATAAATTTACCACAAGTTACTCCGTTGTAAAACAAATTAAGAGACCAGCTCCTGATTTTGTAACGTTTTTGCACTCATCTCTGATAGAAATCACAGTTACATTGCTGCTTTAGTAAGAACCAATGTGACAACCATCTTACTTAAAGCAGAAATGTAACTGCAGTTTCAGTCGAAAATTGTTAGCAACAGAGTTACGTAATCAGGGGGCAGCAAACAAAGAACTTCCTAAACAAACGTAATACAAAAATTGTTTGCAATTTTAGCATAATAAACTCTTCTTGTCGTATTTGTCTAAAAATCCAAAATACTAACCCAATTCAAAATAAATGCCAATAACATTATTTCATACAAAACTGTAAATCGCATAAATTTTTATTTAGTTTGGTATTTTGGATTTCTTATTTAATATAACCTTAGACAAATACTGTATTAATCCGAATAATATCACAAGAAGAGTTCTTATGCTCAAATTGCAAATCATTTTGGTATTGAGGAAGTTGATAGCAAACACATTATAGCAAACAACAAAATGATGTGGACCACATCTACACTAGCGCCAATTTTCCGATAGTGCGCTGACTGGTGGACGATTTGTGAATTAGCAAAATTATTGTGAAAAAAGAATAATACAGGGTCACTGGAAATATGACGTATTCCTGCTAAGGGGTTATAGATAAGGTCAAAACAAATATTTTTTGTAACATTACTTTTTCTCAAAAAAAAACTGGCAAACTAGCCTCCGCCCACGACTTCATCCGCATTTACATTCGAGAACATCCCTAGGGAACCTTTAACCAAGATAATAGTATCCTCCTATGTTTAATCTGGCTTTTAAACTATCTGTGTGCCATATTTCAGCTGTTTTGCGTGATAGATTAACAATCATCCAAACAAGTAAACTTTCACATTTATGATATAAGTAGGATAATACGGCCACCTCTTAAGCGCTCGAAGTAGGAAATTTTTGCTACATGAAATGGGACTGCAATTTACTTAAGTCTTAATTTCTCATTTTTTATTTAAGTTATTATTAAGTTGTATACCTCATCTGAAAGCTAAATAGATGGTGATTATTTTAAAATATTATGCACGCTTAGTTACTAGGAAGTTTTTAAAGATATTTGCTGCCGTTTCTAAAAAATCTGAAAAAATAAAAATAAAAAATGTTTTTAAGGATTGATGTTTTTATAAACACCTGTACTTTTTGTATTTTTTTTATTCATTATCAACACTTAGAGTGTTTTCTATCCCAAAATAATACAAAAACCGGAATCGAACGAGTAGTTATTTTTTAATTTAAATTTTTTGTGTCTGAAAACGTACTTTTGGTGAAATATTACTTAATTTCAATTAACTCAAAACTATGAACTTTTTGAGAAAAAGTAATATCACAAAAAATATTTGTTTTGACCTCATCTATAACCCCTTAGCAGGAATACGTCATATTTCCAGTGACCCTGTATATATAAGTAGGTACTTACTTCCGCAAAATATATATGCAAGATGCACTGCCCGCCCGCCCCCAATGCACATGCACACGTCAAAATATCAGTGCACAATACCTGCATTTAGCAAGACAGCAACACACCTTGCACCTTCACCAATAGTGATGATGACTAATTAATAAAATAACGAAATACTAATAAAAATCGTAAGCATATTAAACTTTTAAAGTAGCTTGTAAACCTCTTGGTTTTATATATTGCGTTTTATTTGTTTTATGACCCTTCAAATTTGGGTGGACAAGTTCATTTTAAAGGTATAAAATTTGTTAAAATAAATAGTACATATAATTTAGTCCGTATTTATAGCAAATTTGTCTAAGAAACCATTTTGATAAACACAATATTTAATATAGCTGCCGAACAAATTTCCTACGCGTTGCATACAAAGTAGCCGTTACTGAGTAGCCGTTAGTATGGAGCATTTTCGGGTGAGTCCAATTTTGTGCATTTCAAACTGTGATATCTTGGGCAGTTTTCATGCTAGCGAAATAATTCTTTTACCAATGTTTCTTTTTTTGAGAGGTAATTTATGTAACATAAAATAAAATAAAAAATATCATGCCTATTACACTCTCTACACGTGTTTCTCCCCAACCCAGAGCATCCGCAACAGCAAGATCGTGCGTAAACCAACACCAAATAATTTGACTTACTATGCGAGTCAAATAAGAATAGGACTGTCAAACGGCCATTTTTGTCTTTACGGGTGTAGCATGTGCAAGAAAATAAAAAAAGATCAAGATTGCCGTTTGACAGTACTAATTCGGTGTAGTGCGGAAGTAAGCTACATATTTTTTTTCACAATGGTTTGGGGCAACAAAATTATCCTGCCATTAACATTATCTTAATTAAGTCAATCTAAAATACGGTCTTCTTTTTTCTTCTCGCAGTAAACGTCAGTTGTAGAAAAGGGACGAAACGTAACCTCTATCAGGCTATGTCTGAAACTACAAAAACAGACAAAGCCAAGGAGAGGCTAGGTCACCATCCCTGCGTCTTCTGATCGGAGAGTGTAAATGTCCTTTTTCTTCGAATCGGTGGGTGTAAATATCTTCCTGGTTAATCTTTCGCAATTTTCTTTGTTGTTCGGGATTTCCGTAGAATAAAATCAAGAGACCGCTGCGTCTTCTGATCGGTGAGTGTAAAAGGTCCTTTTCCTTCGAATCGGGGGTGTAAATGTCTTCCTGGTTATCTTACGCTTTTTTCTTCGTTTTTCAAGCCCGAGATTTCCGTGGAATAGAATAAAAGAAATAAATATTATATGGTAAGTAGATTTTCAGTAAAATTACGGGAGTTAGTATGACGAAATAGAAATAATTTGCAATAGCGGTCTTTCTTTTTTTGATCGTTAGATTAAATGGCTAGCTGTCATTTTGTTAATGAATCCAACTAATTTTCACTAATTTTTTTTTTACTTTACTGACCAAAATATTTTTTTTAATTGCTTTAGCAAAATTGTTAATTACACACTTTCTTTACTTTTTGCTTGATTTGGAACTATAATTTGATTGCGAATGTAAATCCAACAAAAAAAAGTTACAATTACGCTGTATTTTTTTGTATTCGTAAATTTAGTTGGATTCGTTTATTATATTTAGTTGGATTCGTGTTTTATATCCCATAAAAGTTAGATTGCAAAATTACAGCTTATTACCATTTAATGTTTTGCGAACCCGTAATTTTACTGAAATACAAGTAAAAGGGAAAATCTGCTAAAAATAGTTATTTGTTATACAAGTGACCAAAATCAAATTGTGCTGCGAGTGGCGACTTTAAATCACGAACTAGCGAAGTAGTCTAGAATTGAATCACGAGCGTAGCGAGTGATTCTAATATAGACTACTGAGCACAGTGAGTGATTTAAAGGCACGAGGCAGAACAACATTTTGGTCTCGTGTAAAACATACAACTTTTCACCTCGACCAGCGAGAAAATTTTCACGTGACTTTCCTGGTAAAAAAGCTTAATTCAGCATTTGAAACTTGTTCACTTAACTCTTTTGGAGTTAGACAACTATCTTCATCGTTGGACGCACTCATTTTTGTAATTTATCACAAAAATAATTCAATCAAACCTATGATGAAAAATTTTATTCATAGAGTCAGTAAAGTAGATTCCCGTCGTTTTGATTACATTGCGTTGTGTTTTTCTCTTATTCGTTAATATTCCGTCTTATTTATTTATTTATAATCATAAAACATATAATTTGTTAATAAATTTCATTAATTTTTCTTATTTCATATTTGTTTCATACATGTGACCTCATTACCTACATACTCTTTATTTCGAATTATCAACCTTATTTTTTAACAATCCTTATTTAAAACTCCTTGGTATTTCCGTGCATTTTATTTTTTTACTTTTTAATCCGTGTATGACACCATAAAGCACTCTATCTATCCTTTTCTCACATATCAATTTTACAAGTGTCATCCTTGTCACTTTATTTGTTTTTTCTTTATAATTTTAAAAGTTGGTGTTAGAAATTAAAAAAGCACTTTGTCTCACGCTCGCAGCAAAAATCGATTTTGCTGCGAGTTTTTACGCGCCAAAAGCACCCTTTTCGTGCTGGAGAGGTGAAAAACTTATTTGACCCTTCCCCCTCTAAAAAGCTTATTTTATTCACGGAAAACAGTGAATAAAAAGCACTATTAACTACTTTTGTGCTGTTTGAATTTGAAACGCAATTCAACCTCCATCTCAAAGCTATACCTACAACCTCCTTGTGCAATACTCGATCCAAACGCCTTGTGTGCAGAGAATACTCAACACGAAACTCTTTGCGCAAATAATATTTTTTCTCGTAGTCATGGTATAAACAAAGTATAGTATGCTACTCTTGAATAAAACGAATTTATATCGAGGGCCTGAATCACTCGCGTTGCACAGGATTCTAACACTTGAATCATCATGAATCACTCCTTACATTCGTGATTCAATCGTTAGAATCTTTTACTTGCTCGTGATTCATCAATGGCCCTCGCTTTAAATCCGTCCTTTATTCACTAATTTCATAATACTTAATAGTATTTTACAAAACGAAATAAGAAATGCCACCATAGCATAGTCAACGGTGCACGTTCGAGTGTGGTTTTTTAATAAATTTTAATGAAATAATAATATTATTCATTTTTCTCGATCACAGTCGCTATTATGGAATCAGTCTTCAGTCGCTTTGTGCTGCATCGCCAGCATTTTAGACCCGCCCACTTGGTTGTCATTTTTGTGTGGTGCTGTTTTTTGAGCGGACTGCTTGTTCCATAGATTTTAGGTTCGCTGTTTATAAGTTTGTTTTTGCTAACCTTAGTTAACCATACCTAACTTTACGGTTTTTAATTTTTTTGTATCTGCGGCAAAATGTAAGTAGTTTTTTTATTTTTTTTTATTTTTTATTATTTATTAGGACCGCCAGAGAAAATTACATTGAGTCTTACATAGTAGGTATTTACGTTATAACATAGAGAATGAAAAATTCTATTGAAGGCGGCCACAACATGCCTTATAGTACGGACGGATAATTGACTATATAAACATTAAGTACTAACCTAAGTAAGGGACCGTCTCACAAAGTCCGGCCAAGCTGAAACTAACATACATGATGAGCAATTTTATATAAATTCTACTCCATTCCCAAATTAATCCAGTGCCCAATCAGAAATTGTGAAACAGGTACCCAATTAAAACATTAATCTATTATATTATTACTTATGAACATAACATAATTATGAGAATAAGCCAAACTACACATCTCTCAACAACCCCAACACATTTATTCGAAACTGATGAAAAGATTCATGAAATATGTCGACTTTTTCTGCCAGTCTATTGTAAGCTTCGGGTATACGATATGTTGCGGCGTGCCTCAGTACGTTAGTGCGGGCAAATGGTTTAGCAAATAAAGGTAGTGGATAACGTGGTGGTTTACGGGGAACTCTGATACTAATATTGCTTAGAAGTTCGGGACAATCCAGTACACTTCTGACCACTTTAAATAGAAAAGATAAATCCAAAAGTTTCCTTTAGTTGCCAAGACACACAATGTTATGTTGCCAGCGCAAAATAAAAATAATCTATACACGTAATTTTTCTCACAAGTCTCGCGTCTAAATACCTTTATTTGCATACAATTAGCATCAACCAGATATTTTGACCTTTATTCCTCTTAAATTTCGTATTTTACATACATTATAAGTTCGTATTTCAGCGGAACACGGTTCTTACTATTCTGGTTTTTAAATATCATTCGGTATTTTTCCAATCAAATCACGTTTTTGAGAAGATATTTTAAAATATAAACTCTAAAGGTAAAGACGTAGAATTCAAAATAACTAGTGTTTCTATTTAATTTACATAAATTCTGGTTGTGTTTTTTTTTGTTACTAGAGGACAAAGTAACAAAGTATCATGATTTTAAAATAAAATCGTTTTAATTAATGTCACGTCAGGTTTTTTTTGGCAGCAACCAGTAATGTATGGAAATAATGTTATTTACAAAAAATAGGCATGACAAATATTTTTTTATTTTATTTTACATAAATAACCTCTCAAAAAAGAAACATTGGTAAAAGAATTATTTCGCTAGCATGAAAACTGCCCGAGATATCACAGTTTGAAATGCACACAAAAGAGATGTCCCAGCGTTGCCCCAATTTCATTTTACTTAATTACTTTCATAATTAAAAAATACTAATTACATTTTATTTAGGTATAGTATCAGTCAAGAATTGTTTTATATTTAGAAAAACAATTATTACAAAAACATTAAGTTGTTTTCTGAAGTATTTTGTGAAAAAAATGTAAGTAAATAGTACTCTAATGATAAAAAAATGTGATTTAAAAGAGTTTTAACTTAAAAATCCCACTTTTTAATGCAGAAAATAATTATCAATCTGATTCTAGAGTAAAATACCTACTGACATACTACTTTAATTAAGACGCGTTAGACTTTCATTTTTTGAGAATGGTGGGGCAAATGACAAAGGCGCGATGGGACATGTCCTTTGGCTCACCCATAAAAAACGCTCCATACTAACGGCTACCCTAGTTATGACGTCACGCCTAGATTATATACAACGCGTAGGAAATTTGATCGGCAGCAATATTAAATACTAGCGACCCGCCCCGGCTTCGCACGGGTGCAATGTAGTTACTAATGTAAAAAAACTGTGCTAATGTGGTGTCAGTGTAAAGTTATTACATAGATAATAAAAAACAGGATATCTACACTTTTTAAGGACTATTTTATTTATTTAAATAAATTTTATTCTTTTTAAATGGACTTGTCCACCCAACTTTGAAGGGTCATAAAACAAATAATACGCAATATTATGTAAAACCAAGAGGTATACAGGCTACTCTAAAATTTTAATATGTTTACGATTTTTATTAGTATTTCGTTATTGTATTCATCAGTCGATAACTCGTCATCCCTGTTCTATAGAAAAGACCTACTGTGCCCAAAAAATATTTTTTACAAAACCTTGTGTCTAAAGTGGACAAACTTTTTTAGCACACTAACATAAAATCACTGAAAAAGTGTTAAGAATATAACAATTGTTCAAGCATTTCCTAGTGGAATTTCAAAATACTTATAGCCGAATTTGAAATTAGAAAAGAAATGGTTTTTCAATCCTTTGGCCAGTTTTCAATTATTTTTGTATCCGTTAAATAATAAAGACAGTGATCCGCTGTAATTTCACTCGAGAATTCATCGTACCACAAGCGGTTTGAAGTTAGTCACTTCTGTTGTTAGTTCAGTAAAATTACGGATTCGCAAAACAATAAATGCTAATAAGCTGTAATTTTGCATATCTGACTTTGATGTGATTATAAAACACACAAATATCTACAAATATGCACAAAAATAAGGTAGGTAGCACAAAGAGCATGGAGCGTTCAATGTTAGGTATCTCTCTCGTTGACCGTATACCAAACGTCGAAATTCGACAAAAACGAAGGTCGAAGACGGGTAGGCGGATAACGAGGTTAAGGTGGAGATGGGCAGGACACTTGGCTAGACGGGATGACGGACGGTAGACCAAGGCAGTTACAGAGTGGTGGCCAAGAGGAGCAACAAGGCCAGTGGGCAGACCACCGGCCCGATGGTCAGACGATATCGTCAAGTTGACGGGATCTCACTGGATGAGGCTGGCACAGGACCGTGAGGAATGGCGCTATAGAGAAGAGGCCTATACCCAGCAGTGGGTTGATGTGGGCTGAATATGATGATGATGATGAATATCTACGAATCCAAGTTAAGGTCATTGGGCATACACCGTCATTTTGTAGTCGTTTTAATTAACTTAAGGGTGTGTTTTACCAATGAAAATAATCATTTTTGCCCAAGAAACATGGGTCAAAAAACGACAATAAAATTTGGCCCTCCCATACTAACTAGACAGCTAAAACATTGTATTTGTATGGGAAAGTCCAAAATTTTTGTCGTTTTACGACCCATGTTTCATTGGCAAAAATGATTATTTTTATTAGTAGAGCACTCCCTTAAGTTAATTAAAACGACTACAAAATGACGGTGTATATGACCTGCTTGATGAAAGTCCGCGTACAGAGTCCAAACCATTTTTAAATTGAAGAATTCAATCCCACTTTTCAAAATATATATTATTTTTTATGTACCGACCGGCAGAAAAAAGTTATTTCACATTATGTGTGTAAGTATTTGTTTAATGTTATTAAAGTTTCGTTAATAAAACAGGTTTTACTTTCAGCATTCTAAAAAAGGGTGGTAGAAGCGTAATAAACGTTTGTATTGTCTTTATTTTGTTTTATTATTGAAATGCTATGACGTAATGTTAAAAATTAAACATGTCCTGCAAAATGCGACCCATAACACTGAGTAGCAGACACATTTATTTACATACCTAGCCCTATTTCGTTTGTGTACTCCGTAGGTCAAATGTCCGAACAAAAATGCCCGATGGCCTTTACGAATACAAAAAATACAGTGTAGGTTAAGCATTTAAAAAAAACTTATTGACTTTGAAAGATGTTCCTCGTTCGATTCAAAATAAGTTTGAACTTAAATTTCTAAAGTAATAAATAATACTACAAAATATCGTGGTTAAGTTAACTCTTTGGTTTACCGCCCAATCGCGTCACAGTTATCCTTCCGAAGCACGGTGGAGCTCGAGATAATAAATTTTTGGTCACCCATCCCATGACCGACCCTTGCGAACGTTGCTTAACTTCCGCAATCGCTGGGCCAGGCGCTAAGCCACTGCGCCACCGAGCTCCTCGTTATTGTTATTATCCAGTAATTTCAACATAATAGCGACCAATTAAAAGTGGAACGATAAATATTTCTGACAAAATTTTACTTTCACTTCATATCTGTTAGAAACGACATCAACGCGTTTAGAAATAAAATTAAATGATTTCAGGAATTATTTATTGTATTGATGTATTGACAATCAGCCATTTTTAATGTCCCCACTGCTGGGGCAAAGGCCTTCCTTATGGGTGGATAAGGAGGTTGAGCCATCACCCACCACCCGGGCCCAATGCGGATTGGTGGGTGTTAACGACTGCAAATGCAGCCGGGACCAACGGCTTAACGTGCCTTCCGAAGCACGGAGGAGCTCGAAATAATAATTTTTTGGTCACCCATCCTATGACCGACCCTTGCGAACGTTGCTTAACTTCCGCAATCGCTGGGCCAGGCGCTAAGCCACTGCGCCACCGAGCTCCTCGTTATTGTTATTATCCAGTAATTTCAACATAATAGCGACCAATTAAAAGTGGAACGGTAAATATTTCTGACAAAAATTTAATTTCACTTCATATCTTCTATAGAAACGACATCAACGCGTTTAGAAATAAAATTAAATGATTTCAGGAATTATTTTCCAATTTAATTATTCGTTTGATAATCAGCCATTTTTAATGTCCCCACTGCTGGGGCAAAGGCCTTCCTTATGGGTGGATAAGGAGGTTGAGCCATCACCCACCACGCGGGCCCAATGCGGATTGGTGGGTGTTAACGACTGCAAATGCAGCCGGGACCAACGGCTTCACGTGCCTTCCGAAGCACGGCGGAGCTCGAGATAATAAATTTTTGGTCACCCATCCCATGACCGAGCCTTGCGAAAGTTGCTTAACTTCCGTAATCGCTGGGCCAAGCTCTATACCTATACTAAACCTGAATCAATTATACACCGTTAATTTTTAAGCATATCTAAAAATTAAATGGGGATTTCAGACCACGTAAATGAACAACTTTTACTGTAGGGCCAACCACGGAATCGCGAAAAAAACCAGCTGTTCCATAGAAAAGTGCAAGATCGACTCGACTATAATGTATGGAACAGCTGATAGTTTTTTCGCGATTCCGTGGTTGGCCCCATAGTTGTTAATTTACGTGGTCTTAAATCACCAATTAATTTTTAGATATACTTAAAAATTAACGGTGTATACGCGTTATGTAAATAATGTTTTAAAATCCTAACGATTTTTAAAACAGCTAAATCATAAATTCATCTGGACATAAAAACACAGAATATAATATATAAAAGTCGAGTTAGCAATAAAATCCAAGGTGGTCTAGTATCTAATGAACTTAGACCTTATAAGAACTGGTTGTAGTGACGTAAGCACTGGTTTCTTAGAAGTCAGACAAAGGAGACGAGACATACAGCCCTGAAAACGAAGGTCATATTATGACTATTATTGTTTATTTATTCCGAATTTAAATTTTAACGTGGCTTTTGAAGGTATGCTGCCACTTAGAATAATAACAACTAGAAGCCATGTCCTCGTATGCAAAGTAAGGCAACTAATACCAAGTCTTCAGCGGAAACGTAAAAAGTATTAGAAAATTTCGCCAAATTCATTGGTGGCTCGGTAGCATAATTGGTAGTGCATTGGGCCGGAATCCCAAGGGTGCGGGTTCGAATCCCGTCTGAGTTGCTACGGGTGAGTCGATTTTTTCTAAAATTTTTTCATTATTTATTCATCTTAACTAATACCAAGCCAAAATGGCTTAGTTTTCAGATTAATATCATTCATATGTTACCTAATCGTAATTAAAATCCAATGATATTAGAAACTAATCTCCTAAATGTGGGAAAATTGAAACTGTTTTGTACTTATTCGGTATGGTTAGGTAATAATGCAGAATAAAAATCTGAAAACGGAGCCATTTTGGCTGTTTTAGTTGCCTCACTTTTGACAGGGCGCTTTGAAGAGAACTATCGTTCTAGGTGTTATTATTCTAAGAGCTGCCATCATAACGAAAAATCTTTGGCTTTTTTTTCTGTCTTTACTAAATAAATGTAAAGGCTACTATTCTTATCTACATATTTGTGAAGTAAGTTTTATTTTTATTCGGACACGATGCGAATTGAAAATCTTACTTTAGGGTAAGTTTTCACTCTCTATCCGCCTAACCAATTTTGATGAAATCAAAAAAAGATTGATTGGATCTAAATTCTCATAGGAAAAGAAATTGCTCGTGGACAAAGTCGCGAGTAAGAGATAATCCTTACTAATATTATAAATGCGAAAGTCCATTTGTTTGTTTGTTTATTTGTTTGTTTGTTTGTTACGCCTTCACGTCTTAACCACTTTACCGATCATCATGAAATTTTGCATACACGTTGCCATGGGAACAAAGAAATAGGGTACCTTTCATCCCAAAAAATGGTTCGTTCCCAAGGGATAGCAAAAAACTTTCCACGCAGACGAAGTCGTGGGTGGCCGCTAGTTTGATATAAATAACTAAAGATATTTTGCGAATTTTTCTTAAAGCTAATTTACTTGTTTTATACAATTCAGAAAATTTAAAAGTCCTCCTCGACAATGTTACATAAGAAAAAGGCGATAACAAACTTCTTAAAGAATAGATTTGACATTTAAAACTCAATTATTATTAGTCTACGCCCTACGGTTAACGAAAACCTGTGTGAACCCCATTGACCTGTTCAGTGGTGAACCCCAATGCCAAAAAGACTCTTCTGTGAACGAACAAGTGAAAACAAGTGAAGCAAGTTAATGAACAAGTAAATGAACGAGTCGCGGCTGCGGTAAACTCTACAAGATTATTTGTAAAACACCAACAACCTCGCAGGACTAATAAACACCGTTTCGTCTACGACTTTTTCAAAAAGGAATGAACAGCTTTTTTTTTTTATATTGAATGGGTTTGCTCTTGACCCCAGTCTTGCCCAGAAAGCAAAGACAGGGTCTACGATGGAGCGAGCTTGCCCAGAAGGTGCTTATTCACTCTGGCCTTGAATAGAGTCAGGTTGTATGCGCTCGGAAACACAGACGCCGGCAGGGAATTCCATTCCATAGCTGTGCGCACAGCTAATCCAGTTTTGTATGAAAAGTCTTTTTTTCTCTGTTTTCGGAAATTTTAACGTTGTTGTTTATATGTTAGTAATCTAGCTACTCCTGCGATGTAGAGTTTACCAATTTGTCGCTATTTGTAGGTCTATCGATCGGCTAAAACCAATGAAGTTAAAATAGTTAAGCTTTGATTTCACAGATGGATTTATACAATGCTACTTCTTTTCGGCACAAATAAAGTCTTGCCAAAGCAAAGTTGCAATGTATCACATCCATTATTATCCAATAGATCCGCACAAATATGAACCTGTTGAGCATCCGGTAGGATTGCAAAAGTTATTGGTTTCAATGGTACCGGTCTTTAATAAATTATTGCGGTTTAAAAAATAACGATTTAGAAACATTGCTCACTGGACACCGGTTTTCATGACGCCCGGATTTGATCCCCGGCTAGGTCAATTTAGGACATGACCGTTTCTATATTGACTCAGGGGACGCATTTTTGAATCATTCGAAATGAATCTCAAATTCATGCACGAAAGCAAAACGTATACGAAATCAATTTCGATTGCTCCCAATTTTACGTATTTTTGAAACAATAGAAATGAGTGTTGCCCTAAAACTTGAATCTTATAACATTTTTCATTTCACGCAGAAAAAATAACAACCGGAAAGCCATAACTCGTTGAATTTAAAAACCGGTATTGAGTTACGGGGGAAGGGAACGTAAATTAAAAAGTTATAATGTCATTGTCTGTCAGTCATTTGATTCTGATATTTCTCTCTCACGTCATTTCTACTGGTAGAATATCGAAAACGAATGGGTCGGACCACTCGTTGCAAAATTCATGAGTATGAATATTCAAAAATTGCGATTTTAGGGATTCGCATACGAATCTTGCGATTTCATACACGGTTTGGAATTCTAATGATTCAAAAATAGGGCCCCTGTAAAATTGACTCTGATTTCCATAGGCACATACTTAAAAAATCATGTGGTTCCCGCAGTGGGGTGGTTCCACTGATAAGCAACTTTTACTATGTGGCCAATTCTGATATCGTGAAGAAAAACAGCTGTTGCATGCATTAGAGTCGATAAGGTCGCTTTTGTATGGAACAGCAGATTTTTGTCACGATATCAGAGTTGGCCCCATAGTAAAAGTTGCTTGTCAATCATGAGTGGAACCACCCCACTGCGGGAACCAAATGATTAAAATTTCAGCGTGTGTACTTTGGAATCGGAGCAATGTTCTACCTATATTACACATTATTATTATTTCACAGTAATTTATTTAATTTTTTTTAAAGAGAATTGGAATGCGTTGACAAAATTGCGGTGGGGTTCTTTACTAAACTCATGCTTAAGTGTTCCGTAAAAAAAAACTTTTATTTTTTTATATCTAACTGCTATAATAGGTACCTATATTAGTTTTTTAGATTTTTCTAGTGAGACCTTGCTTCTTGCCAAGTCTAGAATGGATAAGGAAAACTTCCACTTTCCTGAAAAAAACTTTATCGTGACGGACAGACAGACAAGTTATCCTGTGTGGGTTTTGTACCTTAATACTGAAATATTGAAACGGTAGAAATAAAACGCTTTTTATGCATTACAGCGCGTATATTGGTTAATTCGGATGTTATTTTAGAATTATTTAGTTTTGATTTGTTGGTTTTTGGGTTTTCCGACGTTTCGACCTTTCCAGGGGCCGTGGTCACGGGACGATTGAAGCAAAAAGGATGCTCATATTTTTTGTATTTTGAAACGTGTCAATATTTTTTTCAAATATCAAAAATAATTGTTAGCTATGAAAACATTCAATTGACTTTCACTTTGATACTTACCTATTATTTTAAAAGTACTTATTTAAAAGTTTTTACTTTTTAAATGTTTCAATTCAAATTAAAGTTGCCAAATAGTTAAGTTGTTTTAAAAAAACTATTTGACAAAAAAAGTTTCTGGGATAAGTACCAAAGATTTATTTAAGTACCAAAGTACATTGTTGAAAACACTACGCAATTTATTCTTTTAAATGCCAAGTAATATTCAAGTTGACGATAAAACAGATGAATTTATTATCAACATAAATTGTAGCTAAACAGGTTCCTTTACAACAATGTAAGATAATTAAAAAAGCGCTTACGTTAAAACGCAAAAAGTGGGTGTCCCTTTGACTTTGAGGCCATAAAAAAACAAAAATTAAAAAATACCACAAACATACCTGTCTGGCTGTACAGAATGACGTAACCAACACCAATATTTGATTAAAAAAAAAAACACCGCTCGAACACGTCTCCGACTCACTGACACAGAATCCATACTGAATACAGATTTGATCTAATCGTGATCCGCGAGCAAAAGTATAATAAAATCAATGAGAATGTCCTCGAGATTAGCATTAATCGTTTAATTTCAAAAACTGGTCGAGACTACTTCAAATTTGTCGAAGGTTAACAGATGTCACAAGGCGTTTGAGGAGCGCGAAGATGTTGGCGCCTTTTTTCTAAATTAATTATTTACGAACTCTTTTGTTATAATTACGATTAAAAATTGATTTAAATATCGAACGTATAATTTTGAATTAGCCGTGATGATGCTAGCGCCACGTGAAGTGCCAAAAACTAAGTGGCGCCTTTTTCGTAGATGCGCGCGCACTGGCCGTCTAGACGTTAGACCGTTGCCGGATTTAAAAACGATATAGAAAAAAAAACTACGGAGGAGCGACACCGTGGTATGTGGGCGAATTTTTGGCGCCTAATTTTGATAATGGTTCCGTAGGTTTCTTAGCGAGAAGAACCGACGGCCGTTGGGACGGAAAGGTTTTGGAATGGCGACCGCGCACCGGACGACGCTCCGTGGGTAGGCCCCCGACAAGGTGGACCGACGTGAGGGTGACGGTCGCGGTGCGCCGCTGGATGCGTGCCAAGCAGGACCGATCGTCGTGGAAATCCTTGGGGGAGGCCTTTACCCAGCAGTGGGTGTCGTGCGGCTGATATGATGATGATGAGGTTTCTTAGATCTTTTCAAATACTAATTTGAAAGCAAGAACACTAAAAAGCGACGAGTACAATTTACTACAATCTTGAGAGAACGAGAGGGTGATAGGCAATCAGCGTTTATAACCAACCAAACGAACACAATTAAACCCATGGGAATCAAACCTGGGGCTTCTAACTTTAGCGACCGGTGAAGATAAAAAAAAGATTCTAACGAACTGAAAACCTCCTTCTTTTTTTTTGAAGTCGGTCAAAAAATTAATTACTTATTTAAAACGCTACATGTAATTTTTACATGTTTTGTTCAATGAGCTGAGGTTCATAACTTAAATCTTTGGTATTATAAGGTCATAATACTCTTAAGTATTTATTGCATCATGTTGATAACATTACCTCATTAATTATACACAAATTAATTCATTAATTCATCCAAAACTATTCAGAACTTTTAAGTAAATTAGCCAGTTTCTCAGTAGGTAGTTCAAAATTCCGGGTGTATTGCGCTTCCACCTTCGGTCTTATCGTCATTTAACATCAGGTGAGGTAAAGGCCGACTGACCCGTTGTGTAAAAAAAGACAAATCGTTTTCCTCACTAAACTAAGGGTCCCTAAACCCCTTCTCCTAAATGTCAGCGTTCAAGGTTAGCGAGTAACGTATACCGGCGCAAAATGTCATATGTTAATACAAGAATTAGACGACGTTCTAACTGAAAAAGTAATAATGTTGTGTAGGTCTAGGCTAGGCTGTATGTTTTATGTCATTCGCTTTGGCAATTTAGAGGAAAATGGCGCGTCATCCACACAAAACTAATTAAGCCGCGATTGCATACGCCGATCTAGCATCCTAGTTAGGAACCAATTTCAGGTTGCCACCCGTACTTGACAATAAAATATTGTATAATAAGTTAGATTTTAAAAGTGAATTTACACTATAACGGAAAGGTAAACATTGCTTAAGATTGGAGATGAGAATCGAAAATAAAAAATCATAAAAAATTTTGACTTTATCGTTATTTGTGCAAATTTATTGTACTAACCCTATAGGTTCCTAACTAGGATGCTAGATCGGAATATGTAATCGCGACTTTACTAATCACTACATAGTATAAAACAAAGTCGCTTCCCGCTGTCTGTCCCTATGTATGCCTAGATCTTTAAAACTTCCCAACGGATTTTGGTGCGGTTTTCTTATTAGATAGACTGATTCAAGAGGAAGGTTTAATATGTATTAAAAAGGAAGGAACCAAAGCGAAGCGAGGGCGGGTTGCTAGTTAAATTATAAATGCGAAAGTAACTCTGTCTGTCTTTCTATTACGTTTTCTCGCCTAAACCGCTGAATCGATTTTGACGAAATTTGGTACAGATATAGATGGGACCTTGGGAAAGGACATAGGCTACTTTTTATCCCATTGCTGGGCACAGATCTCCGCCCGCATGATATAGTCTGTAGTAACACACGGGCAAACCTGCGGGCGGAAAGCTAGTAATTAATATAATTCCTTTATCATAGAAAGTGGAAAAATAATTTTCTTTGTTCGCAAATAATCGACATTAAAATAAAATTTCACAAAAATATCGGTATTTTATACAAACTTTCAAGTCCTTATTTCTCGAAATGAATGAACAGATTTTATTGAAACTTCTTACACATAAATACTTATAGGTATAAAAAATTTGGTGAGAACATTTTTAAAATTTCTTGTTTTAAAAAAGATAACTGTAAATTTATGTTTCTATAGAAAATTTAAAATCGGTCTAATTTACCTGTAACAACATTAATCTAAAAATTTGTTGACTAACTTTTTAGACCAATGTTTTCTGATTATGTGTAAAAAGTTTCATTAAAATCGGTTTATTCATTTTGAAAAATAAGGACTTGAAAGTTGGTATGAAATGCCATGATGAATCAGTCTTTATATCGTTCTTGATTAATCTCTGGTTGGGAATTAAATTTTCTGAGTAACTTGGAAAACAATGATTTTCCTCTTTTCCCTTTCAGTTATAACCGGTAATTGATTATATCAAACAGTAAACTCAAAATGTCTGTAAATCATCAAACAATTCATTCAATCATCAAACATCATTAATCCTAATTTATTAATATAAAAGTGATTGTAAAATTCTAGTATATTTTTACCCTCGATGACGCACGGACTGGGCTTAAATAGAGGTTATTTGTTCGATTGTTACCATTTTCCTCGGAAACTACTGAGCCGATTTTAATATAATTTTTAGCATTCAAAAGGTTTAATTTTTATTAAACTATCATAACAAAATGTGCAATTTGGAGTTAGTTGACTAAAAGTTTTATCTAGTTTCATCTTAGGACTACCAGTCGCAGGGCGGCTTTCATCCCTATGTTGTTGACATCCCACATACCCGCAAGAAACACTTCGATTCCAACTTTTTAATTCGAACAGCTAAGATGTGGAATGACCTCCCTGCGTCTGTATTCCCCGAACAATACAACTTGGGCGTCTTTAAAGCCAGAGTAAATAGGCATTTACTGACTGTGCGTGCTCTCCTTGTCACTTCCCATCAGGTGAAAGTGAGGTCAAACGCGCAGACAGTCCACACATAAAAAAACTATGAGTACAGCAAAATCAAGTAAAGAAACATTTCTAAGAGCCAAATTCACCATTGATTTTAAACGTGATCAAGATCACGTTTTACGTAATGTAGTTTAAGTGTCGAGTTTGATACCCAGTTCCCCGTTTATTCCAAAAATCAATTTCACCAGGTCATAAAAAAAATTGAATCAAGATTTAACAAGGCATTGTTTATAACATAATTGTACATTTTTGTAACAAATTTTACTTTGTTGTTATGACAGTGACAGCCTTAAACTTGTTTTTTGACAAAGCGCGTTTAAAATCAATGGTGAAATTGGCTCTTAATGTCTGTTTCTTGAAGTTACTGAAGTTTGTTGTAACAACTCATTATCGTTAATCAAAGGCTAATAATAGATAAACTTCTGCAATATGTTTTACATTATTGTGCCTACACTCGGTAGCTTCTCAGAGAGTATAATTTTAATTGAGAAAGACTACTTTTTTTATTCTGGTCATTTTACTTTAATTTTAAAATGTAATAATATTAATGTATTATTAATATTTACTTAAGCTGGGGTTTTCTAGGAGGACGGTGCCGTCATATTACGGCCGTAACTTAGCGGCGTAGAACGTTGTCTATGTAAACAATACGGCGCGGTTTCTGACGTTACCTTGTCGCCATATTGTTTACATAGACAACATTCAACGCTATATTACGGCCGTAATACGACGGCACCGCTATTCTAGGAAACCCTAGCTTAAGGAAGTTTATTCCTACCTAACAAATATTCAACCAATTTGATTTTTTAAACATTTCCCATTAGAACAATGGTATTATGGTATGGTCATACTAGGTATTGATCTGGGTAATTTAATTTGATACTTTGGCGACGATATGAACCAGATCAAAACCTAGTAAGAGTGTTACTGGGTTTTGATATAGTTTTTGTGATCTAAAATTTTAATCTTGTTTTTCTTTATAAAACATGTAATATAACATTATAAAAAGAAAAAAAAATGTAAAATGATTGGTACCATACCACTCTTTTTCCTACATATCAACTGGTCAGATACTTAGTAGTTCATGACGGCTAGCCCAAAATATGTTTTTTTGCTCTCCTATAAAATTTGGTCAAAAATACTTACTAGGTTTTAAAATAGAGCAGCCGATCTGTTAGATATAAATAAAGGCGTGTCTACATTTTTACTCTATGTCACCTCGCTAGCCGATGAATGCAAGGCTATATATAATTGTTTGTGTTCATTACCTACAGCTCATCAGAGGCCGATCAATTATGGCTTCGATTTATTGGCACGATCAGACAGGATATAGTTAGTTATTAACTTAGTAATAAAAATATCTGGGCATCCGGCAAAGGAGTTGACTCGACTATATGACTTAGAGTGTTTGATTGGATCAGGCGTCACTTGGCGGAAGTCCCAAACCATTGTGAACAAATAAATATAAAGTAGGTTACTTCCGCAAAAAATATATGCTAGATGCACCGCCCGCAAAAATATGCACATGCACACCACAAAATAGTTATCAGTGCACAATACTTGCATTGAGCAAGACAGCAACACACCTTGCACCTTCACCAATTAGGCTACTCTACACGTGTTTCGCCCCAACCCGGAGCATCCTCAGGAGTTAGATCGTGCGTAAACCAACACCGAATGATTCGGTGTTGGTTTACTAACGATCTTACACGACTGGGTGGATTCGACCAAAGTTCATTATAAACGGGAATAACTATACGAAGAATACATCTACTCCACGATTTTTTTCTCGAGTAAAGCAATGGTCATTTTTCCATGCAATCCAAGGACAAGATTCTTATTCCTTCATTAGTGAGTGAATTATGTGAATGAACTTATTATCCGGCCAATTGTCATTGTTCTATAAACAAACTATTTAAAAGGCAAAGTCTTGTCAAGTCAAATGTCAAACAAATATCACTAACATACGGCACGCGGACGCCATTAAAATACTCGCGGATTAACTCTGCTATTCCCCGCGAAATGGTGGTATAGTGAGTATTCCTGAATAGGGAAAATACTCTGAGAATAGTGCCTGGTAAAACGTAATTTCGATTTACTCTCGAATAACTGGTCATTTTATCTAAGAATAACAGTTATTCTCACTTGGTCGAATCCGCCCAGTTAGAGGTTACAGTCAGTGGCACGAATCATGACAATTTTTCGACGGAGTGGGGATAAGTTCGCGCATGTGCTCTTGTGAGCGACCAATAGCGCGCGCCCCTCTCCCGCCGCCCGCGCCCCTCACCGCAACGCATACCCAAAATACGCGTTTCGCGCAATCCCCACCCGATTTCATGATTCGTGCCACTGACTGTACACCTGCAGGTGTTACACGTAGAATAATAATATAAAAAAGAGATATGTTATTCAGGGGGTTCCACGGACAAAAATATTTGCTCGTGGTACCCCGAGGGAACTACTGGGGGACAACGGGCAAGTAACGAAAGAATCGCGATAATTGGACACATTTTTTTAACAAGTTTTTATTAGGTTGCTTTCTCGTTTGTTTGTTTGTTTGTTCACAAAGTTTGCAAACGATTTTTTATATTAAACTTAACGTGTGAATTGTCATTTCAGCCACATTAGTTAATAATACGAAATAAACTTTTGATTTAGACCGAAATCCTTCGTTTTAAGTCTAGACTTTAGATAAAGGTTACTTGTCGGTCTAGATCAGCGTGGGCTGATAATGTCTGTTTTTAGAGTTCCGTACCCAAAGGGTAAAAACGGGACCCTATTACTAAGCCTCCGCTGTCCGTCTGTCTGTCTGTCTGTCTGTCTGTCACCAGACTGTATCTCATGAACCGTGATAGCTAGACAGTTGAAATTTTCACAGATGATGTATTTTTGTTGCCGCTATAACAACAAATACTAAAAACAGAAAAAAACAAATATTTAAGGGGGGCTCCCATACAACAAACGTGATTTTTTTGCCGTTTTTTGCTCGATATTGATAACAACTACAGGTAGACAGTTAAAATTTTCACAGGTCGTGTATTTCTATTGCTACTATAACAACATATGCTAAAAACAGAATAAAATAAATATTTAAAGGGGCTCCCATACAACAAACGTGATTTTTTGCTGTTTTTTGGTACGGAACCCTTCGTGCGCGAGTCCGACTCGCACTTGGCCGGTTTTTTGTCTACCTCACCACACCTCGCTTTGAACTTCCTATTATTATATTGTCAGATTCTAATCTATGAATGTAAAACTAACTAAAGTAACCGACATCGCTCGAAGGATTGCTCAGCTGAAGCGGCAGTGAGCGGGACACATAGCGAGAAGAACCGATGGCTGCTAGGGCGGAAAAGTTCTTGAATGGCGACCGCGCACCGGACTCGGCTCCGTGGGTAGGCCCCCGACAAGGGGGACCGACGTGAGGGTGAAGGTCGCGGTGCGCCGCTGGATGCGGGCCAAGCAGGACCGATCGTCGTGGAGGTCTTTGAGGACTATACCCTACAGTGGGTGTCATGCTGAGCTATATCTCTTAGAATATTGATCAGATCAGTTGGGTGTGTATGGAGATCTGAATCTCCTCCATTTACTCCCTGGATGGCCATCATCAGATCACAGCTAGGTCAATCCCTGGCGGAGAACCAAGGCTTCAAAGTTACCTTGTTTGTATGAAAATCGACTGGTGTCTTTAATGACCGCCACTATTAGAAAGTTCAGCAGATTATAGCTTTTTAAAATAATTTTTTCAAACAGTAGAGGAGCTAACGTCACTTAGGCCCTTTTGTCATTGCACTCCGTCGGATCGCTAGGGTTGGCATTTTCCGGCTGTCTCGTGGAATGCTACGCGCGAACTCTATGGAAACAACTGCGACGCGATGTCACACACAACCCTGACTAAAGTACTGCGAACTTTGCTTAGAGCTCTTCGAGTGGCGTCAGCCGTCGAATTCGAACGTTTCCATGGAGCTCCTATACTGTGTGAAAAAACTTACATACTGTGTTAATAAGTTCGCAGACTGGCTGGCTAGACCTTTAGTTTTAAATCACTATAAAAAAAATCAACCTACGCAAGCGCTTTTGATGATATTCTGATTTTTTTACTATCATCTGTAAGGTTTGTACGCAATTTGATACTTGTAGCTACTAGAGAATCTCTTTAGCTTGTCGTATGTTTTATTGTGGCTACAACTTTACGTTTTCTATATAAAAATATGACCCCGCAAACCATGTTTTCCTGTCATGAACCCTTAAATAGAAAAAATAAATAAATTAAAAAAATATTAAAAACACGACTGCCCTGCCAAAACGAACTAAAAAGTTAAACAACAAGTGTCATTGCAGTCGGGGGACCTTATCATGGAACAATTTTTGATCAAAGAGGTCCCCCGACTGTAATGACACTTGTTGTTTAACTTTTTAGTTCGTTTTGGCAGGGCAGTCGTGTTTTTAATATTTTTTTAATTTATTTATTTTTATTTCACACATTTTAGTGACATAGTATATAGTTTTGGAATGTGCTCATCATGGCCTTTCATTTGATGCCCATATTGTAATAATAGAAGAAAATAATTTTTTTTTTTCACATTTGAAAATGGCATCGTACAGTCGCCATATTGATTTTTTCTAAAAAAAATAAAGCCAATGTCACTCGGGATTTTGTAAGGATTCTAACGATACCCCATTTATCCAAATCAGTTCAGGCATTTAGAAGTTATGGTGGAATAAAGAAACTCACATACCCACAAACATACATGAACCCTGAACACATAACACTCTTTTTGCTTTGGGCAGTCGTGTAATAAAGTAAAAAATGGCGGCATCACCTGGATTTGGAATTTTTTAAACAAGTTTGAGGAATCCGTTAAAATTCAAACTAAGTAGGTATGTGTAGGAATAATACCAATAATGCGTGGGCCCCGGACGCGCGCGAATACCAAAGTATCTCCGTTTTTTTGTATCAAGAATGTTTGGTGCATCTTAATTTATTCATGAATATTTGCATGGCTTTTAGTATACGAGATCTTTTGTTTGGTGGTTAGTAGATTCTAATATACACTTGAGACCAATGAAATTGACTTTGTTAGGTTTTTTTAAGTTCTTTCCGACATAGAATCAGTCGAGATAAATTGATACATTTAAATATTAATGTATGAGCTTCAAAATCTTCCCAATTTTAATTCTCTACTTATAAATCAATTGATGTTATTGAGAGAATTTATATAATTGAAAAAAAAACAATTGATTTTATGCTGAAAAGGTTGAAAAACAACTTAGTTGTTTCATTTTAATTGCTCTCAAGTTTTTATATCTATTTGTTTTTATCTATTTTAAGTTTCTCTATTCTTTTAGGATTCATGAACGCACATGGCCTGTTTTTGTTTGTGTCCTTTTAAAAAAATAAGAAGAATTTCGATTAATTAATTACCTGTCTTTGCGTAAATTCATTTACTTCGGCATTTTCTAAATAACTGAAAATGAATTGCCGAAATGTATGTAATTGCATAACTTTAGAATGACTGAACAAAATTAGATAATAATTTTTTTGTTGTGTTTGTTATTATAAGGACGAGGTTTGCGTAAAACAAAGTTTCCAAAAACTATACAGAAAGACGTAAAATACGATTTTTCTCTTTTCCGTCTTAGAAATTCTAAGAAAATGAATCGCTGAAATATATGTAAGAATATAACTTTAGAAAGACTGAACCAAATTAGATAATTCTTTTTTTGTTGTGTTTGTTATTATCAGGACAAGGTTTGTATAAAATATTTTTTCCAAAAATTGTAAGGAAAGATGAAAAAATCCTATCTTTATTTTCTTCGTCATTTTAAATAGCAATATAGGTTTACTAATAGACGGCGTCACCCGTGCAAAGCCGGGACGGGGCAGCTAGTTAAAAATAAACCAGTGCAAGTCGGACTCCGCACCAAAAACGCAAAAAAAAAACACGTTTGTTGTATGGGAGCCCCACTCAAATATTTATTTTATTCTGTTTTTAGTATTTGTCGGTATAGCTGCAACAGAATTACATAATCTGTGAAAATTTCAACTGTCTAGCTATCTCGGTTCATTCGATACAGCTTGGTGACAAACAGATAGACGGACAGCGGAGTCTTAGTAATAGGGTCCCGTTTTTACCCTTTGGGTACGGAACCCTAAAAAAAAAAAAAAATTAAAAAACCCGCCTGCATAAAAAGACAAGTCAACTGAAAAGATGGAAACAAGATTAAATATTAAAGGCAACATAATAACATGCAGTCATAATAACATGCATAAAGAAAGTGACGTTATGAATGATTTGAATTATATGCCTCCGACTGCATGTTATTATGTTGCCTTTAATATTTAATCTTGTTTCCATCTTTTCAGTTGACTTGTCTTTTTACGCAGGCGGGTTTTTTAATTTTTTTAATTAATTTTTTTATTTATATCTTTTTAGTTATTACATATTACGGTAATGTACCTCTTTGAAATCCTTATGCCCTTTAATTTGACACCCATATTGTAGTATTCTAAAAAAAATTTTTTTTTCCACTACGTATAATAGCACCGTACAGCCGCCATGTTGTTTTTTTTATAACGCCACCTTCTTAAGAACACTTGGGCTGACGAGACAAATCTAACGATATCTTAATAACAGAAATCCATTCAGCCGTTTGAAAGATATGAGGTAATAAAGAATATTACATACAAACACACAAACATACTTACATACAAGATACGCGCGAAAAACATAACCCTTTCTTTGCAGTCGGGTAAAAAGGGGGTAGCCCTCCTATTTTCGTAAAAATCGTTGGAGTAGCATTAAGGCCACTAGTGGGATTACAAAAAAAAGCCTGGCGATTGAAAGTTAAGGCTGGTTTACATTATCTTAGTCTTTAGTAGAGTGCTTTAGGAGAGTGCTGTAGTGGAAACATGTAAACGGTCGTCTTATGACTAAAGAGAGTAACGTTCTAGTAGCCTTTCTACTCGCTTTCCAGTAGCACCCCCTGCGCGCCCGCTCACCCCCCGCGCGATATTTTACTCGCACTCGCACTGGAATCATGTAAATCGACATTTTAGTAGCGTCTTTAGTAGAGTGCATTTGCCGGTGAACGCGTGACGTGTAATTGAATTAAATAATAGGTATTAGGTATGGCAAAAATGACACTCTACTGGAAGCGTGTAAACGGTCACTGGAAAGGCGCCAAAACTACTAAAGCACTCGCATTCGAATCTACTCGCACGCTACTAAGCACTCTACTAAATACTAAGATAATGTAAACCAGCCTTTAAACGAATTGCGTAATACTTTGCCAAGTTTAGTTAGTGCCTCAGTAAGTGTACATACTAAGTACATAATACCTACGTGGGATTTGAAATGAGGAAATGTGATAGAAGTAACCTTTCCTTCTCTTATGTAACATACATTTACTAATACATTGTAGAGATTTACTACTCTAAAATACGGTCGAGCTCCGGTTGATCTTCGGTTAAGTATCGGTTGATCTTCGGTCAAGCTTCAGTTGAAAGAGGAGTTATTTACAAAAAAAAAACATAAAAAAGTAAAAACACGACTGCCCTCCCAAAAATGAACTAAAAATTTAAATAACAATTCCCATTGCAGTCGGGGGACCGTTTTGAGGAACAATTTTCAATCAAAGAGGTCACCCGACTGCAATGACACTTGTTATTTAAATTTCGAAATTATGGTGGAATAAAGAAACTCACATACCCACAAACATACATGAACCCTAAACATATATACACTCCTTTTTGGGCAGTCGTGTAAAAACGGCCTTTGTAAATTTTTGGCACATTTTACGTTTTGACTGTTAGAAACACTTAGGATTGCTGTCTTTTAATATTATTGGTTTAGACAAAAACAGCCCACAAGAACACATAATCTTGGTGTGAAAAAAAACCGCCTTCAAAAAACTGAAAACAAAAACAGCTTAAATATTAAATACCTCTAAAAAGCAAGAAATAATATTCGAATCATTCGTTACACATATCAATATTAATAAAACACGTCTATTGAAGTCGGGTGGGGCTGGAGGACAACTTAATTTTTTTCTTAAAGCCCCACCCGACTTCATTAGACGTGTTTTATTAATATTGATATGTGTAACGAATGATTCGAATATTATTTCTTGCTTTTTAGAGGTATTTAATTTTTAAGCTGTTTTTGTTTTTTTTGAAGGCGGTTTTTCTTTTTTTTTAAATGCTTTTTTATTTTCAACTTTTTAGTGGTAGGTATGTAAGCGCAGCGTGTAAATATTTTTGAACTTTATATTATAATATTTTCAATGGTAAAATGCCCAGAACTCAATTTCCAAATTTACGCTGTTTGTTTTTGAGGAGTTCCGTTGTGCCATCGTAGTCCAAGTCTAGTACAGAACGTTGCATCGCAAACCATGATTTGGTTTGTTTTGGATTGCCATAAACTTACCAAAACCTAAATCACTTTACTTATACTATTTGATTTTGAACCGCCAAAGTTTGTATGTAGCTTGCTCGTATTTTACAAAAAGAGCCAAAACTGTTTTTACTTTGTCCTGAAAAGTCAACGTTTTGGACTTTTAATAATTTGGTTCCCGCCCGAGTTGGTTCCACTCGTGATTACAAACAACTTTGAGTCTGCGGCCAACTCTGATATCGTTAAAAAAATCAGCTGTTCCATACAAAACCGCAATACCTACAAGCTTAATGTAAAGGACAGTTGTTTTTTTTGCAATATTTGAGTTTGCCCTATAATAAAAGCACAGTATTAATAAGACTGTGGTAAAAGTAACTTGTAAAAGAGTGGAACCACCCCACTGTGACTCTACCAACTCTAGCATGTCAAGAAAATATTTTAAATCATCTTACCCCCGTATCTATGGACGAGTAAAGCTAGGGTTTCCTAGGATAGCGGTGCCGTCATATTGACTTGACTTGACTGTTGTCTATGTAAACAATATGGCGACACCGTAACGTCAGAAACCGCGCCGTATTGTTTACATAGACAACGTTCTACGCCGCTAAATTAAGGCCGTAATATGACGGCACCGTCATTCTAGGAAAGACTTGAGTAAAACTTGCCGTTTTATAATGCTTCTCATATCATGCACATGCAATATGATTATAGTAGGTATAATCATCTTAAATGCAGTTTTACCAACTCTACCATGTCAAGAAAATATTTTAAATCATCTTACCCCCGTATATATGGACGAGTAAAGCTAGGGTTGCCTAGGATAGCGGTGCCGTCATATTACGGCCGTAATATAGCGGCGTTGACTGTTGTCTGTCTATGTAAACAATATGGCGACACCGTTTCGTCAGAAACCGCGCCGCATTGTTTACATAGACAACGTTCTACGCCGCTAAATTACGGCCGTAATATGACGGCACCGTCATTTTAGGAAAGACTTGAGTAAAACTTGCAATTTTATAATGCTTCTAATATCATATTCACATGCAATATAATAGGGAACATGCATCATAATTTGTTTTTGTATCAAAATCAAAAGTAACTATAATGCGTGAGATAATCAACGGTAATATTAAAACTTTTTTCTTGCGTTTTTTTTTCTCGTGATACAGTCACTTGAAGTTAGCGCGCATCAATCAGCACCCGCCGAAAACGCTCTATACAAAATGATCAACATTTGTGACGTCACTTATGTCACGTTTTAAGGCGCATTCTTATGGATTTAGCCAAGAATTTTCAAATATCTCCTTAAATATTGCGTTTAAGTACATATGTGTCATACAAAATATTATTTCTTATTCGATATTCTATCCGACTGTTAAGTGCATTATATCCGAAAAAAAAAAACGTTATTTTCCCCCGTGTGTTAAAACTAAAATATTATATTTTATTTATTATTTTTCTGTTCCATCATGTTTTTATACGTGTCCGCAGCGATCAATCTCAAATTTATCAAAATCGGTGACTTATGCATGTTTCCTATTATAGTATAATCATCTTAAATGCAGTCTTAGTGCAGTTTTAAAGTATTTAAGATTAATTAATACTACAAAATGCATTTGAATGTAATATAAAAGTTTTACCTACTTAAGTTGTACTTAGTTGTTACTTATTCGTATATCTATAGGTACGGGGGTCAGAGTGTGTGCTGAAAGATTATAGTCATGATATTTGTGCTTATTACCGTTTTTGTCATGTTGACGGCACTGTTACGTCATTCATTATAGTCCAACTATCTTGTCTTGATACATTATCAAAGTATTATAGTCGCACTATAATGACGTAATAGTGCCGTCAATATCACAAAAACGTGAAAAACGGCAATCAAGCACAGATCCCATGACGGTTCTCCTTTTTACACGACTGCCCATAGCAAAAAGAGTGTATATGTGTTCATGGTTCATGTATGTTTGTGGGTATGTGAGTTTCTTTATTCCACCATCACTTCTAAATGCCTGAACTGATTTGGATAAATGGGGTATCTTTAGAATCCTTACAGCATTCCGAGTGACACTGGCCATATTTTTTTTAGAAAACATCAATATGGCGACTGTACGATGCCATTTTCAAATGTGAAAAAATAAATTATTTAATCTATTATTACAATATGGGCATCAAATGAAAGGCTTTGATGAGCACATTCCAAAACTATATAATATGTCACTAAAATGTGTGAAATAAAAATAAATAAATTAAAAAATATTAAAAACACGACTGCCCTGCCAAAAACGAACTAAAAAGTTAAATAAACAATAAGTGTCATTGCAGTCGGAGGACCTCTTTGATAAAAAATTGTTCCATAATAAGGTCCCCCGACTGCAATGACACTTATTGTTTATTTAACTTTTTAGTTCGTTTTTGGCAGGGCAGTCGTGTTTTTAATATTTTTTAATTTATTTATTTTTATACACAACGGGATAGCTTCTTGTCCTGCACCTCACCTGATGTTAAGTGACGATAAGGCCGAAGGTGGAAGGTGGAAGCGCACTACACCCGGAATCCGCATCACTGAGGAACTGGCTATCTTACCTCTAACTGCCGGAACACAACAATTTTTTAATTGTTGTTATAGCGTCAGACTTAGGTGGTAAGTAGCTAGACAGGCGGACTTGAAATAAGCCCCATCACCAACCATACAACCAATCTTTCCGCACATGTTTTTAAGTAAAAACGCTAAATATTAATCAATTTTAAACACATAAAATAAACAAAAAGACAAAGTGAGCGGCGACCTTGCATTCTTCGGCATTTGAAGAAAAAAACGAAAAAAAAACAAATGGCGCTTGGACATCAGCTGATTTTGTCGATGAGGTCATGGTTAGGGCATTTATTTTAAATAAACTCTGTGATTGGTGGAAAAGTTAATTTGATATGGAAATAAATGGAACCCTTTTTTATTTTTTTTTCCATTTTAATCCTACTAATAATATTATAAATGTGGAAGTTTGTGGGTTTGGATGTTTAGATGTTTGTTCCTCAATCACGCAGAAACTACTTAAGACGGTTGTACTAGCAAAACGTGGTTTTTACTAGGTTTTCATTCTCTATCACCTCTTTATTTAATGAATATTAAAAAAAGTAAATATACCATAAGAATCTTCAATTTTTTTCCTATCGGTTCCACGATTGCCATTTGTTATAAATAATTTAGATAATGCCAAATTTCTCATAAATAAATTCGACTAACACTTAGGTTTCTGTGCATCTCCTCCGTAAACTATGAGTCTTATGGAAATATCGTTAGCGCCAATCAATAGAGGAGAAAAAATGCTACAAATTCCACGAAAGACATTTTCAAAAATACCGTTTATGGGATTTGCACGACAATTTTTCAAAATTTGGTTGGAATTTGACCTTTCGGCCGCCATGGCAACTGAGTTTCGCAACCAGTTGTGAAAAAGGAATTTTTATTCGGTTTTGGCAACTAGTTGCAAAAGAAGATTTTTTTTATTAATACGCAACCAGTTGCCAACAAAGAAACCTTTCGGATTAAAGAGCTTTAAGACATATCTTCGCGGTACGAAATCAAAATAACTCCTCGTAAGTTATGTTGCCCTGGTACTTTTGACTGGATATTACATTATTTCGTTTTGAAATCAATAGCAAATAAAAATTCCTATCCTGCCAAAAACCAATAAACTCCATGGAGCCAAAAACGAATAAAAATACCTTTTTCACAACTGGTTGCGAAACTCAGTTGCCATGGCGGCCGAAAGGAAATTTGGCACACAGATAGGCTATAAGTATAAATACTTGTGACATTTCTATCTCAGAAAATTTTTGGTCACCCATCCCATTATTGACTTTTAAAAACATTGCTTATCATAGATGATTAGCTGTTGGTTTTACAACTGCGTGCTAAGAAGTGAGCAAAAACTGAAGTCTTAATGAAGCAATTAAACTACAGTTCACAGCAATTAATTTTAAAACACGTTTATTATAGGTACTTAATGTGTTAACTTTGAACTATACGTTAAATATAATAATTGAGGACGATGCCCACCCCAGAATAGTCTGGTCATTTTTGAATATCTATTACGTTTACGCAGAGTGCGTTTAAAGAGAAATTAATGAAAAAATATGAAATTGGTTAATCGTATAATATAGACACACTTGACACACGAAAATGGTTGACATGACAGCGAAAAAACTATTAAAGAGACTAAACAAGTAAGTAGTACATTGCTTATAAAAAGTATCAATGTCGGTTACCAACTCTTTGGTTCCAACATATTTTACGGAGGTTTTGCAAGAATATGAGTAAAATATAGATAGGTAAGTAGTGCAAGATAATTGGCGTGTCACATTCAAAAGATGAAAAATAGGGAACATGATTGCATCAACTTTTTTTGTATCAAAATCAAAAGTATAATGCGTGATAAAATCAACTGTAATATTCAAAGTTTTTTCTTGCGTTTATTTCTCGTGATATACCTAGGTACTTGAAGTTAGCACGCAGCAGCAGCCGCCGAAAACGCTGCATACAAAATGGTCAACATTTGTGACGTCACTTATGTCACGTTTAAGGTACATTATTATGGAGTTAGCCAAGAATTTTCAAATATCTCCCTAAATATTGCGTTTAAGTACATATGTGTCATACAAAATATTATTTCTTATTCGATATTCTATCCGACTGTTAAGTGCATTATATCCGAAAATGAAAAAAAAAATCATTATTTTCCCCCGTGTCATAGTAGGTATGCCTGTGTGTTAAAAATAAAATAATACGTATTTTTTTTTATTTTCTATTCCATCATGTTTTTATACGTGTCCGCAGCGATCAAGCTCAAATTTATCAAAATCGGTGACTTATGCATGTTCTCTATTCTGTGTTTTAATTATCAAAATGTCCGCTTTGACAAGTTTAGTGTAGACGATCATCTCATCATCATCATATCAGCCACACGACACCCACTGCTGGGTATAGGCCTCCCCTAAGGATCTCCACGACGATCGGTCCTGCGCTGCCTGCATCCACTGGCTTTCCGCGACCTTCACCAGATCGTCGGTCCACCTTCTCGGGGGCCTACCCACGGAGCGTCGTCCGGTGCGCGGTCGCCATTCCAGAACCTTTCTGCCCCAACGGCCATCGGTTCTTCTCGCTATGTGTCCCGCCCATTGCCACTTCAGCTGAGCAATCCTTCGTGCGATGTCGGTTACTTTAGTTCTCCTGCGGATCTCCTCATTTCCGATTTGATCACGTAGGGAAACGCCGAGCATGGCTCTCTCCATTGCACGCTGGGTGACCTTGAGCCTCCTTATGAGACCCATAGTTAGCGGCCACGTTTCACTGCCGTAAGTCATCACTGGCAACACACACTGTTCATAGACACACTGTTCATGTCACTGTTCATAGACGATCATCTATTAGATCGAAAAATGTGAAAAGTCACATAATTAAATTCGGTAAGTAATTAAATGGATGACAGGAAATAATTAAAGGCGACTGTTATTGGGTTCCATAAATACTAAATCTGGCAGCGGTTTATTTTATCGGCGACAGAATAAATAAACCGGCGACAAACTGTGGGTTACAAAAAGAAATTAAAAAACTGGCCAAGTGCGAGTCGGACTCGCGCATGAAGGGTTCCGTACCAAAAACAGCAAAAAAAATCACGTTTGTTGTATGGGAGCCCCCCTTAAATCTTTTTTATTTTTTATTTGTTGTTCTAGATTTTTGAGTGGGCGACTACCTATTAAACTAAGTGAGTAACTACTGATTTACATACATCCTACTAATATTATAAATGTGAAAGTTTGTGGGTTTGGATGTTTGGATGTTTGTTCCTCAATCACGCAAAAACTACTGAACGGATTTGGTTGAAATTTGGCACACAGATAGTAGATAGCCTAGATTAAAACATAGGATACTTTTTATCCCGATATTCCCACGGGAACGGGAACCACGCGGGTGAATATGCCAAATTTTAAATGTTTTGTGTGCCCTAAGGTTGTCGCTCAAATAGTAATTTGGTCGCCCGATCTGTATAACTAAGTTACCTACCTTTGTATTTTAAAGTCACCCATTTTCAATATCTGTAGTCGCCCTCGGTCCGTCGCCCACTTAGTATTTCAGTACGCCATATTCAGTATTTTTGAACCCAAAATGGGAATTTATTGTTACCCGATTAAATACTATACCCATTAAATTGCTCGTGTATGTATCTCGCCTGCAGCACAGCACGAAGCCTGATGACATCGGAGAGTACATCAGAGTTAAGACCAAATTCAGTCTGAGGGTCGAGCGGTTGGAGTCCCGCCACAATGTGAACTTCAACTCATTCGTGGTGAGGGTGCCGACCGAACATCTGTCGACCTTCATGAAAGAAGATTTTTGGCCGAAAGGTGTCTTGTTCCGACGGTTTCGCGGTCGGATACCGGACACTGCATTGAGCAACACGTCGCTGCCCTCTATACGTGTAAACAAATAGATTAATTTTTAATAATTATGTATGTTAGTCTGTAAGGTATACATATATTGTATGGGCCTAGTTGCCTGAAATAAAATAAAAAAAATTATAATAGACACACTGTACAGTGTACACTAGGCAGGTAGGTAGTAAGTAGGTGTCCACCAGCCATTTTTAATGTCCCCACTGCTGGGGCATAGGCCTCCCTTATGGTGGATAAGGAGGACCACGCGGGCCCAATGCGGATTGGTGGGTGTTATCGACTGTAACTGCAGCCGGGATCAACGGCTTAACGTGCCTTCTGAAGCACGGAGGAGCACGAAATAATACATGTTTGGCCACCCATCCCATGACCGACCATTGCGAACGTTGCTTAACCTCTTTTAAAAGATTCTAGTTAAGATTAGTATAGATATATTGAATACTTGGTTGAATGCTCTGTATTGAATGGTTCTAACCACATATTTGCTTAAAACTTAGCGATCGCCAAGACTAGCGGATATTCTAAGTATGTATCTATGTGTGTATGTATGTTTGTATGAATGTGTACGTCTTGTCGACTTTACCTTGTATCCAAAGTCACTATCGTCCGCCAATCGAATCAACGTATTTGCCCCAAAAATATATATGACCCGAACGTGCGTGGATGTTTACAAGGAGGAAAATAGTTTGGATATGGCATCCATGATTAATTTATCAAACTGAGCGATCATTTTGAGAAGAATAGCTCTACCATGATGCAAACTGTTTTCGCTACAGTAAACAGTCGGATCGGAACAGTCAAGACGAGTGAAAGAGAGAAAACAATAGTTCAAAGTTCAAAATTTTTATTGCACTTTTCATGTTGTAGGTACATAGATATTTTTACAAAAGAGAGAATCAAACATGAAACCCTGCAAGGGCACAGCAACTATGAAAAAGTATATCAAATTTATAGATACTTATATATAAAAATATTTTTTTAAGTAATATGTACTTTTACAAACATAATATTGTTATGTTCGTACGTTTACTTAACTAATTGAAAAACTAAGCAAAGTAAATTTAATTTAAATTAAAACAAATTCTTAACCTTAGTTAATAGTTGACAGTTTAACAGTTTGCATCAACTCGAGGTAGAGCCACTGGAATGGCGACTGCGCACCTGGGCTGCAAGATTGGGCGTCAGTCAACGCCTGCCCCCCTACTCAAATGGCCAACATTCTATGCGATTGAACGCTACGCTTGCGCTTAAAGCATTGAAATAAGCAGTAAACTATAAAATTACGTGCCGTAAGCTTAATAGGCATGTTGACTATTTTTTAATTTTATGGTACATAAATTTCCCCTCAAAAAAAAGAAACATTTGTATAAGAATTATTTCGCTAGCATGAAAACTGCCCGAGATATCACAGTTTGAAATGCACAAAATTGGACTCACCCGAAAACGCTCCATACTAACGGCTACCAAGTTATGACGTCACGCCTTCCTACGTTGTATGCAACGCGTAGGAAATTTGTTCGGCAGCTATATTAAATATTGTTTTCACTCCTCTTGCTCAAAAAGTCCGTCATTGTAAGGTACAAGAGTCAGGATAAAATAGCATAAATACCCCTAGGGGATAAAGTTTTTTCTTTTTTAATGTTTGTCTATTACCAATGAACCTACTAAAACGAAAAAGTCTTTATTCATAATTACGAATAAAAACTCGCTCGATTTTTGAAAATGGAACTAAAAGCAGAGATCTCTTCGGTGAAATCATAGACTTATTTATACTCTGTGACTTTTAGTTTAAAATGCGTGCATTGTGTTTCTTACCTGCTACAGTAGAAATTAAAAAAGGCACTGGCGCGAAATCTTTAGAATTTTTCTCTAATTCCAAACTGATTGAATTGTGTGACTGTAAGTAAGTAATAGGATAGAAATAATTTTAATCTTTTGCCGTCAAGCACAAATTATTTATTTAAATACTGTATGAAAAGTTTATGAAGTGGAGGATAGAAAAACGAGTGGATTCGTTTACGGAAGTATAAACTATAGGTATTTAATATTGGATTTTATTTTTTCGCAATCGTAGTGAAAAGTAGAGTGTATAATCCCCGTCAATTGGTAATGCGCTGGAACCTTGTCAAATTAACATACACATCATCGTCATCCGCAACTAAAAATGACAAAAAACAGTAAAATTCTAATAGGTAATATAATATATTAATTATTGAATTCTTATTTTCAATAAGAAAGGGTCTAGGTGTATGAGAAAATTACAATTGTTTTTCGTTTTTGAGGTTAAAATCATGGCCGCCAGGCGCATTACCAATTGACGCGGATAGTAACACACGATGCTAAAACCCATTGTAACTCGGTTTCTATTTATTCCCTCGCTAAAGCTCGGGAATAAAACTACCTCGTATGCAATGGGTCATTTTAGCGTCTTGTATAACAATCTACTAGTTTATCAAAATGGTTTCTTTGACAAATTTGCTATAAATTTTACGGACTAACTAAATGTATTATTTATTTTAACAAATTTTATACTTTTTAAATGGACTTGTCCACCCAACTTTGAAGGGTCATAAAACAAATTATACGCAATATATAAAACCAAGAGGTATACAAGCTACTCCAAAAGTTTGATATGTTTACGATTTTTAGTAGTATTTTGTTATTTTATTCTTAAGTCAACATCCCTATTGTCAATTCCATACAATACATCTTAGAGTAAGACGGAAGCCTTTGTTGCTCGAAGCAATACACCAAAGTCTGTGATTTACATAAGTTTGCGACATGTGATTTAATTGTCTATTGCTCATATTTAAACTAGCATAGTAAGCATAGCGATTAAACGTATATAATGTTGGAAGGACCACACGGTGCGTGATATCACGCTTCCGTAGGTCCTGCATATTGCATGAAGCAGTAGGGTTTAGTGAGTGTAGGGTTTTAGCGAGTCCCACATATCTTCGGGATGCATAAACGCCCCGAAAAAAGGCCCTCGACAAGGTGGACCGACAGACAGTGGTGATGGTCGCGGGAAGCCGCTGCATGGGTGCATGCAAAGAGCACTCTAGATAAAATTAAGGTCGAGCTGTATATACTATCTTCTACTTCTTCGTTTCGCTCTTGGCAGAGCGGTCGTGGTCACGTTGAGGCGTCCACGTCGGTGGTAGAGGCGGACACAGCTTTCCGCACGGTCTCCCGTCATCTCTCCCGGTTGGCAGACTGTCTGGCAGGCTGGTTCTATACGTAACGGGAAAAACCCCAGACGGGCACAGGGCGATTTCTTGACATCATTGCATATAAAACAATGTAACATAGGTACATACGCGACAGGACGGACACGCGCACTGGGCATGGATGGGACGGGGGAAAATGCATGGCGCACAGCACGTCCCCGTCCCGTCCGGGGTTATTTTCCGTTACGTATAGATAGACCCGCCACATAACCGAATTTGGTGTTTGTAGCTGCTGCGCATCTTTTGTCTCATCTTTGTCTTGCCAACACCTTTTAGTACATTTTCAGGAAGATGCATGACGTTTTAACAATCGATGTTAGTTGTACTTGTAACATAGGTCAGTTACGGTCGTAGGCTACCACTGCGCCAAGCAGCGTCGTAGCTAGAGGCTGGCAATGGGGCGGCTGGTAGGGGCGCAACCCTCAGGGTGCGCACTTTGCTCACCTAGAAAATAAGTGTAAAAGTCTTGGGGCGCCAAATTCAAATCTTGCCAGGGGCGCTTATTATCGTAGAAATATTCTTGGGGCGCAAAATTCAATTCTTGCCAGAGGCGCTCATTATCCTTGAAATATTCTTGGGGCGCAAAATTCAAATCTTGACAGGGGCGCTCATTATCCTAGAAATATTCTTGGGGCGCAAAATTCAAAGCTTGACAGGGGCGGCGCTCATAAAAAATCTTGGGGTACAAAATTTAAATAATGCCAGAGGCGCTCATTATCCTAGAAATATTCTTGGTGCAAAATTCAAATAATGCCAGAGGCGCTCATCATCATCATCATCATATCAGCCACACGACACCCACTGCTGGGTATAGGCATCCCCTAAGGATCTCCACAACGATCGGTCCTGCGCTGCCTGCATCCACTGGCTTTCCGCGACCTCCACCAGATCGTCGGTCCACCTTGTCGGGGGCCTACCCACGGAGCGTCGTCCGGTGCGCGGTCGCCATTCCAGAACCTTTCTGCCCCAACGGCCATCGGTTCTTCTCGCTATGTGTCCCGCCCATTGCCACTTCAGCTGAGCAATCCTTCGAGCGATGTCGGTTACTTTAGTTCTCCTGCGGATCTCCTCGTTTCTGATTTGATCACGTAGGGAAACGCCGAGCATGGCTCTCTCCATTGCACGCTGGGTGACCTTGAGCCTCCTTATGAGACCCATAGTTAGCGGCCACGTTTCACAGCCGTAAGTCATCACTGGCAGGCAACACACACTGTTCATAGACTTTCATCTTGAGACACTGAGGCAAGTCGGACGCGAAGATTTTTCGAAGCTTCCCGAATGCTGCCCACCCGAGTTGGATTCGATGAGAGATCTCTTTCTCGAAGTTGGACCTACCTAACTAGACTGCCTGTCCTAGGTATACGTAATGGTCAACAACTTCAAGTGTAGTGTTCCCAACATGAACTGGAGAGGGTACAACATGGGCATTTGACATAATTTTCGTCTTATCCATGTTCATCCTAAGACCCACTCTTTGGGAAGCACTACGGAGATCTTCGAGCATTGTGTTCAGGTCTTCCATGGTCTCAGCCATAAGGACTATATCATCGGCAAAACGAAGGTGTGTTAGGTACTGGCCATTAATGTTGATGCCGAGTCCTTTCCAGTCCAAGAGCTTGAAGATGTCCTCCAACGCAGCTGTGAACAGTTTCGGAGAAATAACGTCTCCCTGTCTCACACCACGCTGCAGTTGGATAGGATTTGTGTTCTGGTTCTGTACTCGGATCGTCATGGTGGCATTTTGGTATAAGTACCTCAACACCTCGATATACCTATAGTCCACTTGGCACCTTTGGAGAGACTGCAGCACCGCCCAGGTTTCAATCGAATCAAAGGCTTTCTCATAGTCCACGAACGCCAAGCACAGTGGCTCATTATACTCCTCAGTCTTCTGTATAACCTGCCGCAGCGTATGGATGTGGTCTATGGTGCTAAAGCCTTTTCGGAACCCGGCTTGTTCGGGAGGTTGGAAGTCGTCGAACTTGCGAGCGAGACGATTCGTAAGGACTCTCGAAAACAACTTATAGACATGACTCAGAAGCGAGATGGGTCTATAGTTCTTTAAGAGGGACTTGTCACCCTTTTTAAAGAACAAGATTACCTCACTTATGTTCCACGTCTTTGGCGTTCTGCCCTGGACGATGACGGAATTAAAGAGCTTCTGGAGGACTTTGAGTATCGGCTTACCGCCCGCTCTCAGAAGTTCTGTAGTGATTCCATCGTCACCCGCCGCCTTGTTGTTTTTCAGCTGTTTGAGAGCCATACTAATCTCGTACAGGCTGACGTCCGGGATATCTTCGGTATAGTGTCGGGTAAGCTTGGCTCTGGGGTCTTTAGCCTTGCTTTCAACAGGTGTCTGCGTGGAATATAACTGCTCATAGAAGCTCTCGATCTCCCTCAGGATTTCAGGCTTTGATGAAATGATGCGTCCGTCGTCAGTTTTCAGCTTCGTCATCTGGCTTTGCCCAATAGACAGATCTCTCGCGAACACTTTGGAGCCTTTATTCCGCTTGATGGCCTCTTTAATACGATTCGTATTAAATTGGCGAAGGTCGCTCGTCAAAGACTTAGATATCTGTCTATTAAGCTGCCGATAACGATTAGCATCTACTGAACTCTGGAGCCTCATTTCACGTCTCTGATCCATGAGTAGGAGTGTGTGGTCGGAGAGTTTCTTTATCTTGGGACGGCGGGTCTTAAAGAGCTTAGACCCTACCGTACGGACAGTATCCACCACCATGTTGTTTAGATCGTCCACATCTATGCTGTTTTCAAGGGCTTCGAAGTGGTTTTGGAGTTCGAGTTGAAAGCTCTCGTGTTTTTGAATATGGGCCGGCAATGGTCGAATTGTTGATTTTATCAGTCGAGATCTTTCCAGCTTTGGGTTGATATTCAATGTGCCACGTACCAATCGGTGATCACTCCCCGTCTTAACAGCGTTGATCACAGTGACATCATTGAATATTTGCCTTTTCTTCGACATGATAAAATCTATCTCATTTCTGACTTTACCGTCCGGACTGACCCAGGTCCACTTCCGGCTTTCCGGCTTTCTGAAGAAGAAGTTCATCATAAAGAGGTTCTCCTTCTCCATAAAGTCAGCCAGCATCTGGCCTCTGTCATTCCGTTGCCCAACTCCAAATTGCCTCACTCTCAGCTCATCACCGCATCGTTTCCCCAACTTTGCATTGAAGGCCCCCATCACAACAGTGTAGTGGGTTTTGTAGCTATGCATGGCTTTAGAGATCTCCTCATACATAGCCTCCACTTCGTCATCTTGGTGTGTCGAGGTCGGTGCGTAAACCTGTATAACATTCAGCGAACACCGTTTGGATATTCTGAGTATAAGGTACGCCACCCTGGTCGACACACTTCCGATGGTAATCACGTTGTTGACAAGGGACTTGTGGACGATGAACCCGACACCACCTTGGGACTCTTGGTCGCCCTCCCGGTAGTAAAGCAAGTTACCGGAGTTGAGGATTATCGAGTCCTCTCCCGCTCTTCGGACTTCAGATAACCCGATAATGTCCCAGCGTACCTTGCTGATAACTTCTTCCAACTCGGTTAACTTCGCGTCGGTCCTCAGTGTGCGCGTGTTATAGGTTGCCAGGTGCAGTTGTCGTCGTTTTTGGTAGCCGAGCCGAACCCGGGGATTCTTAGCACCCCCTGCCCCGCCGTTACCGTAGCTAGGAATAGCGGGGCTGCCGGGGACTGGGGGCCAATTTTTTGATCCATTGTGCATGAGGGGGGGGGGGGGTTGCCATAATCGCCACGCTTGGCAGGCGGGTTGGCGATCGCAGTAGGCCAAGGTTTTTTTTGGAGACGCTGCTGCCCGTCTCTTGAAGGCTATGCTCCCTTAGTCGCCTTTTACGACACCCACGGGATGATAGTGGGTAGTGCTATTCTAGGCCGACACATACAGAGGCGCTCATTATCCTAAAAATGTTCTTGGGGCGCAAAATTCAAATCTTGAAAGGGGCGCTCATTATCCTAGAAATAAGTATTGGGGCGCAAAATCCAAATCTTGCCAGGGGCGCTCATGACCTTTGCTCCAACGCTTGAGCCAAGTGGTCTTCAAACTTTTATTACCGTCATATCCTCCATCTTTGCCCTTTTGTCCTATTTTTGCCCAACGACAAAATTTAACTTTAAATTGAAATTGCCAGAAAAATATTCCATTTATGGTGATTTTTAACTGTTTAGTATATTTTTGAAGTATTACATGGCAACACTGAATGCATGTGACGTTCATAACCTCAATTAGTGTCTCACCATAAGGTGTCAAAGTTGGACGTGTAAAAGTGGTGCAAAATTTCTTGCCGGAAACTTTTTAGAGAAGTGGTAGAAGGAGTGGAAATACGTAGTAATGCTTGTTGTGTCTAAAAATAGGTTAAAAATGAGGATCAGTTGCTTGATTACACACATATAGGACGCTTATTTCGCAAGTTATGACGCTGGGTAATGTTAGGTAGTAAAAGTCCGTTTAAGCCTGCCCAATATTGCCCACAGGTTGAAATGCACTAGGGCTGACACTTTTTATTAACCGACTCCAAAAAAGGAGGTTCTCAATTAGATTGTATTATTGTTAAGATTTTTATAGGTAGGTAACTTACCTAGGTGATTTTTTTTATTTGTACCTAACTAAACTATGTTTGTACTTTAGTTTTATGACTGATAAGTTCCCGAGGTTTCATATTAAAAGTTTATAAAATGTTCATACTTATTGTTTTTTATTTTACATTTTGACACCCCTAGCCACAATTAATTTTTGTATGAGTATTTCAGAAATTGTGTACACAACATTGCCCACCAATTTTTTCTTAATGTAAGGGTTTTTTTTAAGTATTTAAAACGTAGATCTCATCTTTGTCTCATGGGGCACCTTGGGTCTTAATATCAGAACCGTAAGTGTTAAAATGGCTTCACAATTCGCGGTGGGCTAAGATGGGCACATTGCCGCATAACTTAGCCCACCTCTTTAACTCCATGTTTTAAAGAAACTGCTTAGAAATACTTGTTTGGAACCATTCTATTCTATTCTACTTAATCTCTGAAAACGAAATATGTGACTCAGGTATCTCTACGGTACATACTTTTTTCACAATCTTCAAAAATGTAAAAAAGCGGGCAAAGATGGAGGGTATGACGGTATTCTACTAGCGGCCGCCCGCGACTTCATCTGCGTGGAAAGTTTTTTGCTATCCCTCGGGAAGAGTTCCGTTTTTCGGGATGAAAGGTCTAAAGAAAAAAAAAGGTCAAAGGTCTGAAGAAATCCTATGTCCTTTTCTACACCCCTGACAACGTGTAACCAAAATTTCACGATAATCGGTTCAGTAGTTAAGACGTGAAGGCGTAACAAACAAACGGACTTAGACATTTAATAATATTAGTAAGGATATCTTTAAATAACTCCTCCACATTTCTTGCATCCAAGTCGCGGCCAAGCCTTCTTCGAAAGCCAGGTACGAATGACGTCACCCACGGCAGACTCAGGCATCTAAACTACCTACTTGTCAGCTGTAGTTTGGCATCTCAATGTATCTAATACTTATACTGTCTTATTCAGAGATGTTTCACAAAACTGGGGTGCAATACTGTTCTAACACAACCTGGTTTAATGCTTGTAAACCAATCACAATGCACCTTTTAGTCCTTAAACGGTGGGACTAATCGTTAAACTGTCACTCTGAATACGATTTGCGCTAAAATGGCGTTAGTCCGCAGTCTAACGCCATGTTAACTTTGGCCCTAGTTTAACGAACGCATTCTGAATAAGACAGTTACTTACTGTCTTATTCAGAGATATTTCACAAAACTGGGGTGCAAGACTGTTCTAACAAAACCTGGCTTAATGCTTGTAAACCAATCACAATGCACCTTTTAATCTTTAAACGGTGGGACTAAACGTTAAACTGCCACTCTGAATACGATTTGCGCTAAAATGGCGTTAGCCCGCAGTCTAACGTCATGCTAACTTCAGCACCAGTCTAACTAATGCACTCTGAATAAGACAGTTAGAGACTTTGACTGTCTTATTCAGAGATGTTTCACAAAACTGGGGTGCAAGACGGTTCTAACAAAACCTGGTTTTATGCTTAGATCCCAGACTAGCTCGTAATCGTAACTATGATTCCGCTTGTAAACCATCCTAACGGTGGGATTAAACGTTAAACTGTCACTCTGAATACGATTTGCGCTAAAATGGCGTTAGTACGCAGTCTAACGCCATGTTTACTTTGGCCCCAGTTTAACGAACGCACTCTGAATAAGACAGTAAAATAACTAGGTACTGTGCCCAATGAGGCTATACCACTAGTAGGTACATTATAAATATGTTTATTGGCACAATGTTAACAAAAAAACCGATAAAGTGCGTGTCGGACTCGCGCACGAAGGGTTCCGTACCTACCAAAAAACGGCAAAAAAAAACACGTTTATTGTGTGGGAGCCACATTCAAATAGTTATTTATTTTTTCTGTTTTTAGTAGGTATTTGCTGTTATAGGCAACAAGAATTTACGACAACAGAAATACTTCATCTATGAAAATTTCAACGGTCCAGCTATCACGATTCATGAGATACCTACAGCCCGGTGACAGACAGACAGACCGACGGACAGCGAAGTCTTGTACCTTAGGTACCTCATTATTGACATGTTGACATTATAGCTCACTCAGTGGGTACGAATTAATAGGTATGATTTTATCAATTAGGTAGGTACATAAAAATGCATTTTCAATAACCTAATAAATAATATTTGTTCCTAAAGTAGTACCTAGATCTGTCACTTAAAATGAATTACCAAATAGGTAATTTTAAAACGCATACTATATTATACTAATTATTTACCACCTACAACATATATATTAATTAGGAATTACTTGGAAATTATATAAATCATCAAATAATTATATTGGGTTGTAACCAAAATGTAATTATCCCCGAATTATAAACCCACTACCTAAAGTCTAAACTATTAAATATTTGCATTGTCATAATGAAATGGTTTTGCAATAAATTCGCATAGAAATTGTTTAAGCGCCATCTATTGGCAGGTAGTATATTACTTAAAATAAGCGCCATCTATTGGCAGGTAGTATATTACTTAAAATAAGCGCCATCTAGTAACAAGTAGCTGTATAGCCAAAGTATACAATTTTATTTGTTGTATTAAGAAAACAGATGTCGCTATTTTCGCCACAATGATACCGCGCATGTCAAAAATACATTCTGTCAATCTGTCATTCCATTCACATCACACATCATTTTATTTTGTGAAATCGTAAAAACGAGTTGATATTGCAAAAATATACGGACGTGTTGGCTTCGGGCATGTTTATCCAGTGCTGTCGGACTATAGCACGCCTGAAAACATCAGGGATAGTGCATTAATGGACCCTGAAATTCAGTGTTGGATGGTGGTCGCAAATCCGTGAAAGAAAATTAAGATTTTCTCAGTTTTCCTTTATTATTTTCATCTCCTACAGTGCATTGAACGTGTCGCTTGTTTGTTACATTCTTAATTAAAATGTGAATGTGTTATCGTTACCGAGTGTTGGGTGTAAAGTTTTCTATTTTTGACTTCGGTTGCTATTATTAGTTGTGGATAAAACTGTTTTTGATGAATTACATACGAAGGAAGACGTTTAAATTGCGTAAGTAGTTTTTTTTTTCTATTTTATAGCTTGTATGCACCTACCTCCAGGAGATTTTATTGTTACATACCTACCTTTACCTACATAAAATTTTAATAATATCAGAAAGCCAATTTTTTCTGTGTCACGTATAAGGGTACTTAAAAACATCATGAATTATCCAAATCAAATATTTATAACATCCTCACTTATTTGAAGCCCTTTTTCATGAAGAATAAGAAAAATACTTGATTAATTCCCACTATCATACAAAATTGTTGATTGAGTGTAATATCAATGTTTTGGTTACACTACTTACACTCCAAACTTCTTATCTTTATTGTAGAAATGAATTCAAGACTTTCCTCTTTTTATTACTTAATTAAATAAATGAAATGATTGAGCTCTGAATTAATAACAATCTTGTAAAATATTGTTGCTGAGCGTGCAGAACTGTCAAAATGCAGTTTATACATCGGTCCATCAGCCATTTTTAATGTCCCCACTGCTGGGGCACAGGCCTTCCTTATGGGTGGTAAGGAGGATGGGCCATAACCCACCACGCGGGCCCAATGCGGATTGGTGGGTGTTAACGACTGCAAATGCAGCCGGGGCCAATAGCTTAACGTGCCTTACAAAGCACGGAGGAGCTCGAGATAATAAATTTTTGGTCACCCATCCCATGACCGACCCTTGCGAACGTTGCTTAACCGCCGCAATCGTTGGGCCAGGCGCTAAACCTATGCGCCACCGAGCTCCTCTTTATATTTTTACATTCCGAGTTTATACATGCTGTGTTTCAATGTCGGGAAAGAACTGGCCATCATCTCCCTTGATGTTAAATGATGATAAAGTTGAAGGTGGATTGCGCCCTGCACCTACAATCCTCAGCTACTGAGAAACTGCTTATGACCTCTAACTTCCAGAACATAATCTTCTTCTTCTTAATCAAATGAGGAATAACTCCACCTTTGGTGTTAGAGTTTATCAAGCTGCCTGTAAGGCCTGTAATTTGGCTTAATGACTATTATCAGGATGAGAATAACCGGGACCGACGGTTTAACATGCCCTCCGAAGCACGGAAGCGCTCAGCTGTAATGCCACTTAACGGTTACCCCTCCGACACCTGGCCGGACTGAGCGTTGCTTAACAAACGTGATCAGTCTGTCAAAGAAGACAAACTCCGCAAAATAATTTAAATAAATAATGACCCATGCTCCGACACAATATAAAGTGCAAATTAAATCGCACAGGGCTACCTTCCCTACAATTATATTCACATAGGGCTGCCTCTCTTTCTATTGGGTAACTGTTATCTTTTCTGACATATGAAATTGGTCCGTCCGGAAGCCGGCTACGCCTCGCCTGGCACAATGTTAAAACTGTGTTTATAGGTATGATAAATAAAATGTATTTAGATTTGTTGTCTAACTGCCTTACTTATAAACATTTACCCAGATGTATACGGGTGATATAGCAAAAGCTTGACTAATAAACATATTTTGACATTTCTGCACATGTACACCTGTTATCACGAGTGGGTAATTACTATGGAAACTTAAACTGTCACTGTACATTCACAGGACCTAATTTAACAGATGAAGCAATATCCTACCCTGAAAACGATATTCGGTAAAATGTTGTTCTGGTGAAGTGAAAGTATGGCAAATAAGTTATCTGGCAAATGAAAAAAACTCAAAAGAGACTTCGGCCAATAATAAAAAGTTATTTTGAAAATCGGTGAAACGTAGTTCGGTAAAATGAGACATATGCCAAATGATATGTCGATGATATAAAAATATGGCAAACAAAACATATAGCAACAAAGACGTCGGTCAATAGTTTTCGGTCAAATGAAATTAGGACAAGTAAATTTCGGGCATGTGATCGGTTACCATTTATTTACCATACTTTGAAGTTTTTGATCACAGCACAGCATAGTGCACGGCATGGGTCACCATCACCAATTAGTTTGGTTAGGGGTCCGTTTTAAGAAATGTAATGACCATCCTGGTCCCCAGTCCACACATTTTATAGAAAAGAATATTTATTACAGAAATGTAATTATTAGGCAGGTTCTTAAAGTAGGTATTTTTGTAAGTTCCTGTTTTCACGGTCCGCACTAAATGGGTCAACGGTCCGCGCGGACCACAGTGCGCCATTAATTGGTAACCCCTGGCATAGTGGATGTAAATATCTTAGGAAATAAAAATATATTGTTATTTTCTCATAATACTTTATTTGTCAATAAGCTGGGTTTTTTAAATTATATCTAGTTTTGAATTCTCTATTCGCAACTGACTTTCCTCCTTGGCCCAAATGTGAGATTCGGTCGTCTGTTTCATTTTAAGGTCGTGCTTTTCTTTGATGCATTCAATCAAAACTGAATTGAAATCTTTTGCTTTAAATTAAAATTATATATTTTAAATTCTTTTACTTTAATGCCTTTAATATCAGGTGCCTGTAATTTTTTTAAGTACCTAATAAATAATTTATAATACTTAATAATAATAACTTTATACTTAACAGACACAAAACCCACATCATGAGAAAGTTTTCTCTTACGATTTGTATTTGAAGTAAGAACTTCATATTACCAAGTTTTGATGTTGGTGGTGTAGTAATTGTCTGAAAAAAGCCAATTAAAAGCTCTGTCCAATTTGTCCACTCATCCTCGTCCTCTGTAAGTTTGTAGCTTTAAAAAAACTACAAACCTCTTGTTTATAATTATTTGAGTCTTCAATCAATATAGGCTCAGTTTTTGATGAACCAGCCAGGGGCCGTACCGGCTAACGAATCGATTTTCATAAAAGTCTGCTGGGTTTCAACTTAAAACAGAGAAATCAAAGTATGCAATTTCGTTTTGTACTTTTTGTTGACGTGATTCGGAGAAGATATCGATGTTTGTGTGACATCATGAATTTGGGTTCGTCATTTTGGCCCTATTGGGGCTCGATTTATCTGTTTTAATTTGAAACCCAGCAGACTTTTATGAAAATCGATTCGTTAGCCGGTACGGCCCCAGATCCACCTGTGACAAATTCTTTTGACTCTGAAAAAAAAAACATTGCTTCTTTGTTTAAATACAGAATAAATAATAGTACAAGTACAGAAGATGCACTCTGCTGAACCATTTAAATAAATAACAAAAATAATTTCAACATAATAAAGTGGAATTCAGCTTGTACGGCGATTATTACGAACGGCTATATTCACCTAGACGCTGTATCTATTTATATCGCATATATCCTATCTTTTCGGACCTACGTTAGGGTTGCAACATGCGGCACCGATTACTAAATAGTAACTAAGTTACATTCATCACTCCCATACAAAAGCGAGAATACCTTCGCCCTCTGCCGATCGTCTCGGTTACGATTACCACAAAGAAAATAAAGATTTTGTAAAATGTGGTCAATTCAGACTAATCACATCAATTAATTTAAAATTAATAAAAAAGACAATTCAAAATTCTTTACAGGATTCACCATTTTTATAAATACTAATCTTTACACTTAAATAAAAGAAATGAAAGCGCGGGAATCGTAAGACCCTGTGAAAACGCGCTACAGATATTCCGAGGGCGCGACGGACAACCCTGCCGATTTTGTCCACGCAGAGGACGCCGAGCCAGGGGGTATCACTCCGCGCTTAAACTTTTATATTAGCCTACTGCTCGCGGCCCACTCCAAGAGGGCCATTGTCGAGGGATGTCACCGCGCCGACCGAAACGCGCGCCGTGTGCGAGCGACGAGAGCGCAGCGCGTGAACGATACGAACGAACAATGCCATACAAGTATATCGGTAAATACGGCACCCTGATTATCTAAAAAGAAACTATTTAGCGACCGGTTGCATTTGACATCCATTGCTACTTTTCTTTGGTATGTTTTTTTTTACCCCAAAGAAAAGTAGCAATGTATTACGTTCATCTGTGAACTGCGACCGGTCGCTAGGCGGTTTCTAATTAGATAATCAGCCCGCCGATAATGTTATTTTAAGTAGGTTAGGTACCCATATTGTAAGTAGGTACGCATTTCGCCAGACGTGACTCATTCACCTCACTCCGTATTCTTTAAGCATTAGAAGTATTTATCCTGATAATAATAAAAAAATGTTCTTTAGGTAAGTACTACTTTTTACGTAAATCATTCCGAACTTTATACATCACCTAATATTATCAATTATATAACATAACTCCCAAATAATATTATTTTCACAAGTAACCAGGTAGGTAAGTACTTACTTACCAACTTTACTTATTTAAACAACTTAACCATCAGCCATTTTAATGTCCCCACTGCAGGGGCACAGGCCTTCCTTATGGGTGGATAAGGAGGATGGGCCTTAAACCACCACGCGGGCCCAATGCGGATTAGCGGGTGTTAACAACTACAAATGCAGCCGGAACCAACGGCTTAACGTGCCATCTGAAACACGGAAGAGCTCGAGATAATAATTTTTTTGTCACCCATCCCATGACCGACCCTTGCGAAAGTTGCTGAACCTCCGCAATCGTTGGGCCAGGCGCTATACCACTGCGCCATCGAGCTTCTCTAACTACTCAGAAATACTTATTATATATGCATTTATATACTCACCTAGCTAGATTTATTTTATTTTATAAGTAGGTACCTATTAGTAATTTCATTGTACTCGTATATTCATGGGTTTAACGAATGTTTTCTATGATATCAGTAACTAGCGAGTACCAACCCCGAAATGTGTCGGTTGAAACAGAGCTATGCGACAGAAAGAGACACCTCTCTTTCTTCTTCGTAGGTGCATATAATTTTATACACGCAGCGTTGTGCAGTTTGATATTGTACTTTATTACCGTGCAGCGAGAGTAGGTTATTATTTGATGGTCCTCGCGCGGGCCGACTTCTGTACGTTAGTACTATTATATATTCTGTGGCCGAGCGCTAAGTACTTTTCTCATACTTCTCTCGTACTTTACTCGCGGAGTGATAGAGCCCTGGTTTAAACTAAAATATTCCTATAAGTAACCATTCACTATACTAGGGCGGATGCATATTGAAAGAAATTTCTGTCAGCAAAATCCTGACGGTCGCCGGAAGGCACTCGGTGCAAACATTTTGTATTAGACCCCAATTTTTCTAACAGTGTATGGGCAGGGCTCTGTCCCAGAGAGTGAGGCAACTATTAAGTGCATGTTTTGGAGCGAAGGGAGCGCTGTACGACCTAAATTGCACTTTATTGTGTCGGAGCAAGAGTCGCAATTTATTTAAACGATTTTGCGGAGTGCAACTTCTGTACGCCAGTACTATTATCTATTCTGCGGTATGGGCTCTAGTACAAAATGTATGCACCGAGAGCCTTCCAGCAACCGTCAGATTTTTTCTGAGTATTCGGCTGCCCTTAAGGGGAAAGGCAAGAGTATATAATAATTAAGTTACCTGTCTTCTATAAGTAGATACTTCCTTTTTGGCATCTAACTTAACTTCATGGTACGCCATTGTTGTTCTACTTCTCCCAAAGTTTTCTCTTGTCATTCAATTTATTTAATCTAAAATAAAATAACCAATTGAGTGGATCACAAGATTTTACTTGGGTAAGGTTACCAGATCTAATAATGAGTGAACTTTTACCATGACTTTTCAGTGGTACATTTCCTGACATTTTGTAACCTACATTTTTCATTTAGTTGAAGCTAGATAATTATTTCTCACCAAAATGATTATCAAGTTATGTGTTTTCATTAAGTACCTAATTACACTTTTTGAGATTTCAAAAATCCCTGACAACTACAGTTTTTTCCTGTTTTCCTGACGGATGCCTAAAATTCCTGACATGTCAGGAAAATTCCTGTCATCTGGTCAGGGATTGAAATACCGTTAAAAAAAATAACGATAAATAAAAAATTACGTCAAAAATACCGTTAAACATTTTATCGGTAAATTTACCGGTAAAAACAACGTTAAAAATATTTTACCGGTAAAATTAGCGTTAAATATAGCGTTAAACTTTACCGGTAAAATTATCTCTAAAAAAAACGTTATTAATTGGAATAACGTTAATTTTAAAGTTTAACGTTAAAAAAAAGTAAGAAATAACGTTAAAAAGTAAGAAATAACGTCATCATCCCTGCATCTGGTAACCCTTACTTAGGTAGGTACTCTTTTACAATATTATTTTATAACAAACCTTTGAGTTAACCGTATCCATGCAGTATTTTTATTCTTATTTAAATTTGTGTCTGTATTATTATTTTCTATTATTTTTATGAATTCCTTCATACACGTCACATACACGTCTCAGTAAATGCTGAAAGTAAAATGTTATATCAAAGTTATTTTAAGATAAACGAAAGACTTATCACCTTTTATAAAGAGTCCAAATTTGCAGAACGTTTTCGTTTTTTTAGGGTTCCGTACCCAAAGGGTAAAAACGGGACCCTATTACTAAGACTCCGCTGTCCGTCTGTCTGTCTGTCACCAGGCTGTATCTCATGAACCGTGATAGCTAGACAGTTGCAATTTTCAACAATGATGTATTTCTGTTGCCGCTATAACAACAAATACTAAAAACAGAATAAAATAAATATTTAAGGGGGCTCTCCCATACAACAAACGTGATTTTTTGTCGTTTTTTGCTCAATATTAATAACAACAACAGGTAGACAGTTAAAATTTTCACAGGTGATGTATCTCTATTGCCGCTATAGCAAAAATTTTTAAAAATAGAATAAAATAAATATCTAAGTGGGGCTCCCATACAACAAACGTGATTTTATTACCGTTTTTTGGTACGGAACCCTTTGTGCGCGAGTCCGACTCGCACTTGGCCGGTTTTCTTCTCTTCAACTCCTTCCGCCATAATTATTAGATGCTAATTATTAGGTTAGGAAAGGATTTAGATAATTATTAGGATTTAAATAAATAACTTAAATCAAATCACATTTGTTATGAAATATGTTACATAGATTAGATACCAGTACCACACAACACAATCAACACACAACACTACTGACAAGACAATGTTGACAAGGGGTGCATTTTGCCAGACAAATCTATGAATCATCGATGGCCATAGAGTAAATTTTAACCATGGAAAGTAAAATATTGAACACTAGCGGCCGCCCGCGACTTCGTCTGCGTGGATAATATTTTAGCTATCCCTCGGGAACAATTATTTTTTCGGGAGAAATTGTATCCTATGTCCTTTTCTTTACCCCTGACAACTAGGGTTGCCACCTCTCCTGGATTTCCGGGACTCTACCGGAATCGTGCCCTGAAAACAAATATCTCCCGTCTTCCGGAATTATTTCAATTCAAGATAATCCAAATTATTTTCAAATTTTCAAATTCGTCAATATTCGAAAAGAATGTAGAGTTTTTTCGATTTGTGAGTTCCTTGCGAGCGCATTTTTAGCATCATCTTCTTCGATATTATTGGACAAAGGAAAGAAAACGTTTAAATGAAAAACATGTCAAGGCAGAAGTCCAGACATTCGTCAATTTTCAAATGGAATGTAGAGTTCTTTTAGATTTAACACATCTAAAAAACTCTACATTTCTATCGATCTGTACGAAGAACAGATTGCAAAATTTCTGGTTTAGAAAAGAAAAAATAAGTAAAAAAAAATATAAAATGTGTAAAAAGTTACGCGCTTTATTTGAAGTTTTTTTTTTTTTTTTTTTTTTTTTTTTTTTTTTTTTTTTTTTTTACAGTTTTTTGGAAAACTTACAGCTAATTTATATTATAATATGAAGTAAAGCTAGCAAAATACAGCCATTTACAAGTTTTCACATTTAGCAAAAGGATAATGCTTAAAAGCTAGCCTTAAGAAAAATAGCAATAATAGTTTGTCATATATAATAATTTGTCTCCCGGATTCAAACGGCCAAGAGGTGGCAACCCTACTTACACGGGTAAGCGAACCACCAGACTACAGAGTTGGTTATAATAATTTACCTCGTATTTTCGTATTAAACTTCAACCACCCTTCTGAGTCATAACGCCTTGAACTTTCCACCTGCAAAGAATGGTCTGTTACGGTTAACGTTTACGGTTACAGACAATCAAGAGAGAAAACGTGGTTCCGGGTTCGTACAATTTGTATTCGGTTTGGTTGGTGGTAGGGCTTATTTCAAGTCCGCCTGGCTAGCTACCTTCATCTTACCTAAGTCTGACGCCATAAGAACAATTTAATAATTGTTGTGTTCCGGCAGTGAGAGGTAAGATAGCCAGTTCCTCAGTGTTGAGGATTCCGGGTGTAGTGCGCTTACACCTTCGGCCTTATCGTCACTAAACATCAGGGAGTCAAGTCTGCTAATGTTTTCGTCAAAATCGTAGTTCAATGGTGTTTGAATGGTAATGAATACTTTTTGACACAGTTCTTGTTTCTTAAACCCAAAACTTAAACACATTGTGTTTCTTAAGGGTGCACCGAGCGTCCACTAGCGCCGCCAATCAAGAAAAAATCATTACAACGAAATAACTATGTTTAACAAAATTCTGAAACATATAAAAACTAGTAATAGTTATAAACTATTTTTGTATGCGTTTTTTCCTGGTTTAAATGTGTTTGTGTTGTTAAAACCTGGATTAACGCCTAAAGTGGCCACTTTAGGCGTTAATCCAGATTTTAACCACACGAACGCATTTAAACTTAGAATTTTACGCATACAAAAATAGTTTACAACTAATACTAGTTTTTATATGTTTCAGAATTTTGTTAAACATAGTTATTTCGTTGTAATGATTTTTTCTTGATAGGCGGCGCTAGTGGACGCTCGGTGCACCCTTAAGCCCAAAACGGAAAGATATTCTGTCTTATTCAGAGTGTGTTCGTTAAACTAGGGCCAAAGTTAACATGGCGTTAGACTGCGGGCTAACGCCATTTTAGCGCAAATCGTATTCAGAGTGACAGTTTAACGTTTAGTCCCACCGTTTAAGGATTAAAAGGTGCATTGTGATTGGTTTACAAGCGTTAAACCAGGTTTTGTTAGAACAGTCTTGCACCCCAGTTTTGTGAAACATCTCTGAATAAGACAGTAAGTGTCTTGATTTTGTGTTTAAGAAACAAGAACTGTGTCAAAAAGCATTACCATTAGACACCATTGAACTACGATTTTGACGAAAACATTAGCAGACTTGACAGTTGACACCCACCAGGCGAGGTGAGGCCAAGCTCAATCTGGTTGTGCATTAAAAAAAAAATTGTTTACACAGCTTTATGATACAGCTGAAATAAGTCTACATGCTGAAAATATGCGTCGATTCTGATTTCTGAACATTGTATTGAATATTTATTGGACCTAGCCTAGGCTACTTTTCCCGAAAAGCCCATGAAAAAAGAAATTTCACTCGAACGAAGTCAAAAGCTACTCCATAAATTTCACCTTTCACCTCCCCTTTCGATATCAGGCGATCGACCTTGCCGATTCTTAGAACTATGAAATTGGGCCAAACATCAATTTAAGGGTCGCGTAACACTATGAATCAGACGTATGAGTCAGACGCGGCCCTGAAAAGGTCAACCTGAAAGCTAAGCCTACGCTAGGCCGTCGCGTGGCACAGAATAGTTAGTACTAAAGTTAACAGAAGGGTCGTTTGGCAGGACAATTATGCCGATTCACAAATCGTCTACCAATCGACGCACTACCACTCACTTGGCCCTAGTGTAAATGTAGACCTGTCATTTTGTTGTTTTCTATGTGTTTACTATAAATTTTTGGATGTTCGAAGCGACTTTTCGTAAATATCTCTTCCAACACATTTCTGTTTTCTTCAATCTTTAATTCGTTTACTGTCGGACTTCCATAGTAGTTATTTCTTAGTACTTACCTACTATATATTATACTTTTTTATCCCGATATTCCCACGGGAACGGCGGGCTGATTATCTAATTAAAAACCACCTAGCGACTGGTTGCAGTTCACAGATGATCGTGATCCATTGCTACTTCTTTTTGGGTAAAAAAAAACATTCGAAAGAAAAGTGGCAATGTATGTCAAATGCGACCGGTCGCTAAATTGTTTCTTTTTAGATAATCAGGGTGGGGGAACCACGCGGGTGAAACCGCGGGCGGCCGCTAGTAGTCACATAATTAAGGACGCCAGTAGATTTTCATACAAACGAGGTAACTTTGAAGCCTTGGTTCTCCGTCAGGGATTGATCGAGCTGTGATCTGATGATGGCCATCTAGGGAGTGAACGGAGGAGATTCAGATCGCTATACACACACAACTGATCTGATCAGCATTCTAAGAGATGTAAGCATCAGAGTTCTCCGTTTCAGTATTTCCATACATTTTAATGCTATTTTCGCGGTTTTTAAACATATCCTTACATCTCTTAGATTATTTTTTAGTAGTCCTATTTTATAACTTCAACAGATTCGGTGGACAACCGAGTTTGGCATAAGATGTAAGTACATTGCTGCTACAGTAAAATCAATGTGACAACTCTCTATAAAAACCCAGCAATATACAAATCGATTGAAACCTGGGCGGTGCTGCAGTCTCTCCAAAGGTGCCAAGTGGACTATAGGTATATCGAGGTGTTGAGGTACCTATACCAAAATGCCACTATGACGATCCGAGTACAGAACCAGAACACAAATCCTATCCAACTGCAGCGTGGTGTGAGACAGGGAGACGTTATTTCTTCGAAACTGTTCACAGCTGCGTTGAAGGACATCTTTAAGCTCTTGGACTGGAAAGGACTCGGCATCAACATTAATGGCGAGTACCTAACACACCTTCGTTTTGCCGATGATATAGTCCTTATGGCTGAGACCATGGAAGACCTGAACACAATGCTCGAAGATCTCCGTAGTGCTTCCCAAAGAGTGGGTCTTAGGATGAACATGGAAAAGACGAAAATTATGTCAAATGCCCATGTTGTACCCTCTCCAGTTCATGTTGGGAACACTACACTTGGAGTTGTTGACCATTACGTATACCTAGGACAGGCAGTTCAGTTAGGTAGGTCCAACTTCGAGAAAGAGATCTCTCGCCGAATCCAACTCGGGTGGGCAGCATTCGGGAAGCTTCGAAAAATCTTCGCGTCCGACTTACCTCAGTGTCTCAAGACGAAAGTCTATGAACAGTGTGTGTTGCCAGTGATGACTTACGGCAGTGAAACGTGGCCGCTAACTATGGGTCTCATAAGGAGGCTCAAGGTCGCTCAGCGTGCAATGGAGAGAGCCATGCTCGGCGTTTCTCTACGTGATCAAATCAGAAACGAGGAGATCCGCAGGAGAACTAAAGTAACCGACATCGCTCGAAGGATTGCTCAGCTGAAGTGGCAATGGGCGGGACACATAGCGAGAAGAACCGATGGCCGTTGGGGCAGAAAGGTTCTGGAATGGCGACCGCGCACCGGACGACGCTCCGTGGGTAGGCCCCCGACAAGGTGGACCGACGATCTGGTGAAGGTCGCGGAAAGCCAGTGGATGCAGGCAGCGCAGGACCGATCGTCGTGGAGATCCTTAGGGGAGGCCTATACCCAGCAGTGGGTGTCGTGTGGCTGATATGATGAATATACAAACACCTTATGCCAAACTCGTTACAAAGTTATAAAATAGGCCTGCTGATCAGTTAGGTGTGTATAGCGATCTGAATCTCCTCCATTCACTCCCTGGATGGCCATCATCAGATTACAACTCGGTCAATCCCTGGCGGAGAACCAAGGCTCCAAAGTTATCTGGTTTGTATGAAAATCTACTGGCGTTTTTAATTATGCGGCCACCTCTATCTCGGATCAAAACTGGCTTCATATATGTAGTACTGAAACAACAATACATTTTTTTTCTCCTTTCTCTATCTGCGATCAGCCTTTAGGCCATAATAAATTGGTTGCAATCAGGGAGTTTAGGACTTCACATCCAACGACATGATGTCCCCCACATAAAAATTACCCCAGTCAAATGGTGGCCAGTGGTGTTTGTTCTCTTCAGTCGCTTTATGGTTTGGCTGGTGTGAAGTAGGGCTGTAGCTAGTTGGTTTTTATGACTCCCAAGTCGTTGGACGTAGTTTTCACATGATTTGCTTATTTAGTCTTGATGTATGGTATCTCTAGGTATTCGTGCACTTCTAAATTTTTTGTGAACCATGGTGCACTGCATAGAATTTTAAGGGCTTCATTTTGAAATCGTTGAAGTATTTCTATGTTGGAGTGACTTGCAGAGCCCCAGACAGAATTGCATACCGTATGTCCATATAGGTGTGATTATGGCTTTGTAAATGAGAACCTTATTCTCCAAGCTGAGAGCTGATTGTCTTACAACAATACAAATGACAGAATTATGTTATAATCACAAAAACTATCTGACAAGCATTCCTTTTATAATGAAGCACTATTTTTTTATAATACAAGTACTAAGAAAAGAGAAGTTGCGGGGCGATCTTCATAAAACATTCAAACATCTGAGTATCATAATCCATATTATTTTGGCATAGTGACTTAGCACATCACCGCGTAGAACGCACTATAAATCTATTCTTGCTCTAAACACTGAATCTTGTTTGCCGTTACATACAGCTAGACTAGATCGTTAGATCATAACGTTTCTGTTTGCCCTAACAATAAATAGTGTAATCGAGCTAAATTTATCCCTATCCATAACATCCCTTCTACTTACAATCCATTGCAGGAGCTGTAGGTCTCTCCTTGGCAGGATGTTGTCATAATCTGGACGCTTGGCAGGCAGGTTGGTGGTCGCAGTGTTAGACCATTTTTATCGGAAAAGGCTGAAACTAGACCGCAGCTCACTCCTTGAAATGCATCGCTACAATTTTGAATCGGGCTCCATTATATTTTGTCGATGCAACTGCACTGCACTCAATCCGAACTCAACTCAAACTCAACCCGAACTCACCCAAAACTCGCCTCAAACCCAACTCAAACGCAGCCCACGTGTCATAAGATTCAAAATTGTAAGCGATACATTTCAAGGAGTAGAATAGTGGGCTGCCGTTTAGTTGAGTCAGGGTTGAGCTCGGGTCGTGTGTTATTGTCTGAATGCAGCCTAAGTCATTAGTGTCATCACATTAGTCCATAGTAGCATTAAGGTTGGTTGTGGTGTTAATCTACTCTGCCGAAACGAATGCGTTGCAATGCTGGCTGGTGCTTGCACTATCTCTAGTAAACACTACGTCACATGTACTTTTCTCTGACTTTGGACTTTTTTATTCACCATCATCACACCATCGCAGGCAGAAAGGGCAGGCTCTTTTCCCATTTCATTTGGTAGGCTTAGTACCTACATCCTGCTATTTCATTCTTCTCCGGTCACCTGTCATCTTCTCATTCAGTCCCTCGACATATATCATTCCGCACACAATACATCATTTCTGTGGCCTTCCTGTTACTCTCCATCCATCAACGTTCATGTCGATCACTATCTTCTAGTAACATGCCTTTCATCTAGAGTTACCAGATCAAATAATGAGATTTCCTTACTTTTTTTCCCTGACTTTTCAAATCAAATCAAATCATTTATTCCACCTTGTAACATGGTAAAATACAGCTGTTTTAAATATAATAATGATCACAACATATTACACTAAAACTAGTATGTGGAAATTATAAGAACTTTTTAAATTACATTTTAAATAACAATGGATTACTGAATAAAATATTACAAAACCTTCAGATCATTTAAGTTTTAAATTAGTACGTCATTAATCAGAATGTCGAGAGATAATAAAAATGTCAAAATAGATTTATATACATTATTATAAAATATTTATTAATGTCAAAGTTATTAGTTTAGTAAATTAATTATTAACATTTACAACTAAAATATTCTTCAAGTGAGTAGAAGCATTTTTCTAACAACCATTTTTTTAAGAATATCATAAATCGTTTCAAAGGCATCTCACGAATGTGCATAGGGATGTGATTATATATGAAAGATGTCATGAAATTACAATTATTTCTGGGCATAATGCTTTGAGAGCCAGGTATTTGAATTTTAGTAGGATCTCTGCGAGAATATCTACTACTCTACTTTTCAGTAAATTTCCTGTCATTTTGTCATCTACATCTACATTCTTCATTAAGTTGACGTTTGATATTTTTTTCTAACCAAAATGATTAACAAATGTCACACTTTTTGGGATATCATAAATTCCTGACAACTACACTTTTTCCCTGTTCCTGACAGATGCCTTAAATTCCTGACATGTCAGGAATATTCCTGTCATCTGGTCACCCTACTTTCATCCCATCTCAGCTCAGCAGTGGCGAAGGGTCCATACAAGCCGATTCCCATCGGCTTACCTTTGGGAATCCCACCACAATGATCCACGTTGCAGATCATATCATTTTTCATGATTTAAGTAGAGCGGCTTACCTTCGCCATAATTTCACCCCTCGCCACTGCAGCTCAGTCCCTCTTTTATTCTTCTCCGTCACCCGTCATCTTCTCATTCAATCCCTTATATCATTCCAATCTAATATTCTCTCCATCCATCAACGTTCTGTCTTCTATTAACATTCCTTTCATCCCATCTGTGTGTCCTCCATCCAGGTTCCTTTCAAATTTCTATCAATCACTAGTGCCACTCTCAAAATTACTCTTCAACTAATTTTTAAGTTTACTATTAGCGTTCGGTGGAACGGTGGAATGGTAATATCAGAATTCTCAACTCTGTAATGTAATTTTCTTTTCTTTCATCCGTCTTTTTAGGGTACCGTACCCAAAGGGTAAAAACGGGACCCTATTACTAAGCCTCCGCTGTCCGTCTGTCTGTCTGTCTGTCACCAGGCTGTATCTTTTGAACCGTGATAGCTAGACAGTTGAAATTTTCACAAATGATGTATTTCTGTTGCCGATATAACAACAAATACTAAAAACAGAATAAAATAAATATTTAAGGGGGGCTCCCATACAACAAACGTGATTTTATTGCCGTTTTTTGCTCTATATTGATAACGACTACAGGTAGACAGTTGAAATTTTCACAGATCGTGTATTTCTATTGCTGCTATAACAACATATGCTAAAAACACAATAAAATAAATATATAAGGGGGGCTCCCATACAACAAACGTAATTCTTTGCTGTTTTTTGGTACGGAATCCTTCGTGCGCGAGTCCGACTCGCACTTGGCCGGTTTTTTATAAGTAGGTAATGTTTGTACTTCCTCAATTTAAAGAACTTTGTACCTACTTAAATGTTTCGAGATTCATAGTCGAGTCAATTAGTTTTTTCAACAATACCTACGTTTCATTGTTTTTAAAAATAGCTGAAATACAAAGTGTTTGAACCCATACAAACAAACATCGAAACTCGCTAACATTGTAAAGCCCTATTTTGGGACATAGCCAGAATTTTAATTCATTCATTCATTGTTGTTTTTTTTAAATTTACAGAACAAAAATTTTCGTCTTGGCAAAAATACTGTTAAGAAAAGTAAATACACTTTTTCATTTGTACGATATCTTTCGGACTTTTTCTAGTGAATTACAAATTCCCAATTTTAGACAAAAGATGGGAAAGCTACCATTTTTTTTCTATTACCGGTCAGAAAGTCGAATTGAAAAAAAAAATCTATTTGTTAAGGGGATGTATTTAATAGCACTTTAAATTTGATGAAAACAGCAATAAAATTGTATAGCAGCACTTTAAAATAATGGTTTGCACTACAACAATTTTGTCAGCACTTTAAAATAATAATAGATCTATAAATTTAAAATTATCACTACAAAAATAATGGTTTGCACTATAACTGTGTCCCAGCTCCGAAACCATCTAATTTCTGTTTAACCATGTGTCAGACTGACCACTGTTAAAATGAGATGGCTAGATGATAACAACTTGTGGCATAAAATACATATCTACACGCCATCAGGTCAGTTCTGGCGTTGTTGGTCACAATGGAACCTAACCTCCTCCTCGGCTCCTCTATCGCTGCGTCCGCTCGTCGTCGCACCTAGTCGTCTGTTTACCAGTACCTACTAAAGTTATGAAATTAATTTTTATGGTGGAAAGTATTAATTTTAAAGCTAATCAATTAAATTGTATAGTGCAAAGTATTAATTTTAAAGCTTAGCATATTTATAGTGGAAACCATTACTTTTAAAGTTCATTCAATACATTTTGAAGCTAAACATTTTAAAGTGTTTTACATTATTTTTAAAGTGCATTTATATATTCCCCTTTGTTAAGCTAGGGTTTCGTAGGATGACGGTGCCGTCATATTACGGCCGTAATTTAGCGGCGTAGAACGTTGTCTATGTAAACAATATGGCACGATTTCTGACGTTACGGTATCGCCATGTTGTTTGCATAGACAACCTTCAACGCCGCTATTTTACGGCCGTAATATGACGGCACCGCTATCCTAGGAAACCCTAGCGTTAAAGACGATTTCCAGTCAAGTGATGTACCTTTTCTACTCTGGGTGTATAGTGATGATAGCCAGTTAAGCACTTGTATACACTAAAGGGGAAGAACTTTAGAGTTCAGAGCCTTAGTCACCGTCGCAAAGTTGCTTGTTTATAAGTTTTTTATAGAATACACTTTAGAGAGTGTGTGAGGGAACTGCACGACCTTGTTCCTCCAGCCCCTTTCCACTATCGGGGTACCAGACGCAGGTAAGCATATCACCCTTACATAGAAGATACTCCAAGGGACCGTACCAAGCGCTTTGCCAATACATTTCTTATGCGAACTGCTAAGGAATGGAATGCGCTGCTTGCTCATGTGTTCCCGCAATAGGGAACACCTTAGTAGACCACATCCTGTTTAAGATGGTGGTCAATTGCCTGCCCACCTGCCCAGTTACCTATAAAAAAATCACAATCAATCGAGTTGAACTGTCCCGGGGTATAAAACCCACTCGAAAAATTATCCTTACTTTCATAGAGCTTTCCTTCGTTATCGATAAAATATCGATGTTTTATTAATAGTTTACATCAAACTGTTGTCGGTAATAAAATGCGCGAATACATGTTGTTATTAAATTCTGAGAGTTGACTCTGCGACGCCCACGCGTGCGCCGATATACGTCTTTTTACACGCGGTATTTCCGTTTTAAGGATAGAGATGTGCTGTTATTTATCGATAAGTTAATCATCATCTTTCTGTCCTTAGCCCAAACCAAGAATACAGCAATGAATTTTCGGTATATGTTGTTGAAAAGCCTAAGAACTTAGTTTGTAAATATGTTTTATTTTTTTAATATTCATTGTAGATATGAAAATATTGGCACTTTTTTGTTTTGTATGAAATCACTCAGGTGCAAATATTTCAAAATCTATGATAAATATAAAAAACGTACAAACCTACTTCTTAGGCATCACAACAACATACAAAAATAACAGTACTATAAATAAAAGTGAAGGTTTCGAAGGTGAGAAACGTTTGTTGAAATTATTATCCGTTTGTAGAAAATGCACGATGCCAGGGGTCGAAAATGGTCAGTAAAGTCAGTGAAAGTCAGTTTTTTCAAATAATGGTCAGTAAAGTCATTTTTAGGGTTCCGTAGCCAAAATGGCAAAAAACGGAACCCTTATAGATTCGTCATGTCTGTCTGTCTGTCTGTCCGTCCGTATGTCACAGCCATTTTATTCCGAAAGTATTAGGATTACACAGTTGAAACTTAGTAGGTAGATGTATTCTGTTAACCGCTTAACGATTTTAACACAAAAATAAAAAAAAATAAGATTAAGGGGGGGCTCCCCTCCCCATACATTGAACTGAAACTGAAAAAAATTTTTTTCTTCATACAAACACATGCGGGTGTCTATAGATAGGTCTTTAAAAATTACATTGAGGTTTCTAAGACATTTTTTAAAAGTCAACCGTTTGAAAGATAAACACTGCCAAAGTGGTAAAATGTGTGTCCCCCCCCCCCCCTCTAACTTTTGAAATAAAAGAGTGAAAAATCTATAAAAAATATATGCTATAGATCTTAATAAAAACTTTCAACGAAAATTAGTTTGAACGAGATAAAGTAGTTAGTTTTTGAGATATATCATATTTTACAAAACCGCAAATATAACTTTGTCATTCTTACCAACACTGTGAAAAACAAAGTTATTTTTGTAGATGAAAAATTATAGTGGTATTAAATATGGTATGGTATAAGGTAACTATGGAACCCTACGGCGCGTGACCCGACACGCACTTGGCCGGTTTTTTTTAGCTACCTACTTTCATTTTTATTCACTTTTTTATTATAAGCGTTTGTTTTAAAAGTAAACAGACAAGAGTACAAGATTAGTGGATGAAACTCACCAAAAATCGCGCTGCGCGGCCGATAATTTTTACCGAAGACAGGCAAGATTAGTGGATGAAACTGACTAAAACCGCGCTGCGCGGCAGTTTCTTTTTACTATAGATAGGCAAGAGTCAAATAAAACTGAGCCGTTTTTTACCCCTGCGATGCATTTATTTACGGGTGCATTTATATGCGGGCGATGTGTTATTATTAAGTTATTATCTTCTTCTTTCATAAACTTGTGCAATAAGCATTATTTCATCTTTTTATAACTTTGAAACTTAATTTATTTAAATTTTATTTTTTTTAATCAATTAACTATTCTTCGTTTATAGATTTTTTGTCTCGCTAAGATGAATTAAGTTGTAATCCTTTTTGCTGAAAAACGACTGGAAAATTGTAGTTTACCTTTAGTTCTACACTAAACAATTTCACTTATAATCAGCTCGACCGTTAAATATTTTTATTATTAAAAAGTCCATACTGCCACGCCAACGTTTTGTGTTTTGTATTTAGTAGATTTCTTTGAATATCGATAAGTCTGTATGCTCACTAGCCGCTCGACATTGACCGCTGACGTTCTAGTGATGTAACCAGCCGAAACGCTGATTGACTAATGATGTACTACCTACTATAATTAAGTCACAGCTCGAACACGACATTTCTTTTTAATGTAATTCCCATGAAAAGTAAATATTTTTGACCATTCGTCATCGGTTTATTTTGTAGTGCTTCTGTTGACATTACCCATTTTGAACGTCCCCACTGCTGGGGCACAGACCTTATGGGTGGATAAAGAGGATGGGCCGTAACCCACCACGCAGGCCCATTGTGGAATTCGGGGTGTGCTTTCTATAATCGATTTTTATATGACGGAACTGGTTTTTAATAAAAATAAAGTGAAATCTTTAAATTTAATCAGCTGTATGTCGGTCAATCATCATATCAACACGACATCCACTGCTGGCTGCCTCCCCCAAGGATCTCCACTCCACAACCCTCTTGCCCTCTCCGCAAACAAAACAATTCTTCCAAACAAGTTAAGCCTCTTATATTTTTTTAGGGTTCCGTACCCAAGGACTTGTACTATTAGCTATTCTGTGGCCAAGGATTAAAAATGGGACCCTATTACTGAAACTACTGTCCTTCTGTCTGTCTGTCGCTCTGTCACCAGGCTGTAATCTCATGAACCGTGATAGCTAGTTGAAATCTTCACATATGATGTATTTCTGTTGCTGCTATAACAACAAATACTAAAAACAGGTAAAATAAATATTAAAGGGGGGTTCCCTTGCAAAAAAACTGGTGCCCTTCATGCGCGAGACCGACTCGCACTTTGCCGGTTTTTTACTCCGCTGGAAGCTAGAAAAGCCAGCGTCCAGTATTCCAGAAGCATTTTTTTTATATGTTAATAAAACTGTTTTGTCTACACTCAAATATTTTCAAAGCAAGTCATTTGCGCATGACGTCACTTTCTTAAATAGATTTTGTTTATATTTCTTAGGATCATCTACCAGCTAGATGATAGTATATTTTATCGTATGTTGTGCATTAGATTTATTATCTTCATTTGTAGTAAAGTTTTTGTCTGTTCCATTCGGCATTTTGACGTGGCGCTTGCGTCATCGGCGTTGGATTGCGAGGTATTTTGAGATGTTCTGTTAGCGCTATTATTCAACTGTACTTACACGAATTCTGAGGAATCTTCGTATGTATAGATTCGTTTGGAATTATTGTTTATTTTATACGCAAATTATGTCAACATATTTAAATGTAACGCGAAACAGCATCGTGCAAATGAGATTATAATAAACATAATTACTTTTTATTGTTGCTTCGTGTTCTTATCGTATATCGTATGGTATGATTCATAAAAAACCGGCCAAGTGCGAGTTGGACTCGCGCACGAAGTGTTCTGTACCAAAAAACGGCAAAATAATCATGTTTGTTACATGGGAGCCCCCTTAAATATTTATTTTATTCTTTTTTTAGTATTTTGTTGTTATAGCGGCAACAGAAATACATCATCTAACTGTCTAGATATCACGGTCCATGAGATACAGCTTAGTGACAGACAGACGGACAGTGGAGTCTTAGTAATAGTGTCCATTTTTACCTTTTTAGGGTTCCGTAGAACCCTAAAAAGCACCAACCCTTCACACTTGTGTTCGTTTCGACTGCTCGGCCACAGTGTCGTAGATGTAGTATCTCTAAGACATTTCATTTCTCAATAGTGGCTTTTTACGGCACCCCTAAGTGTCAGTGTCCATTTCGCTCGGCCACAGTGTCGTAGAAGAAAAACGAATACGTCAACATTAAAAAGGAATTTGTAAAAAACTAACAATGAAAGTCGCAAATTCGTATCTCCAATATTCAAAAAGTTATAAGGGCTTAACCATGGCCGCGCGGTCGAAACATGGAGAGTCGCTCGGCCACGCAGCTTTCTTTAACGGAGTTTAGTAGAGCTCCCATTATTTTTGATAATCACTGTCGTCGTGACATGGAGTCAGGTTATAGGTACTACGTTTTCTTCGAAATCATATCAGTGGTTAGCAAAAAAAATAGGACCTCTACTAAGCTCCGTTTGATAGAACTGCGTGGCCACGTTTCGACCACGCGACCATGGTTAAACTCTTATAACTTTCTTAATATTAGATCTACGAATTTGCGACTTTCATTATTAGTTTTTCGCAAATTTCTTCGAAATGTTGACGTATTAGTTTTTCTTCTACGACACTGTGGCCTAGCGAAATGGACACTCACAGTTAGGGTTACCGTAAAAAGCTACTAATAAGTAATGAAATGACTTCGGTGGACGAGAAAATGTGCAGCAGTGTTTCCGATGAAATCGGTCGCACATTGCGACCTCCAACCCGCCGCCAAGCGAAAGATCATGGCAACTTTCTTCTATAATATTTTTACACTGTCATAACCTTCAGGTTCAAAATGTGCACATTTCCCAAAATGTACACCGATTTCAAAAGGTACACTTCCCCAAATGTCCACTTCCCAAAAAGCACCTTTCCCAAAATGCGCCCTTTCCGTAATGTACATTTCCCAGAATGTATCTTTCCCAAAATGTATGTACACTCTTAGAACAGATAGGAATAACTGTGGGTCTACCGCCCAAGTGACGTCGACTTCGTCGTCGGCTTCATTTGACAGATGGTTGTATTGTAATACATTGCTACCTTTCTTTGGTAAGTTTTTATTTGTACCAAAAATAAGTAGCAATGTATCTCATCCATCTGACAAATGCAGCCGACGGCAAAGACGACGACACTTAAGGTATGATCCCGATCGCGGCAGCACTGCTGCCAAATCTGGTCCCCATACATTTCTCTATTGGGCTGCCGCAGCACAACACTTCTCCGGTCACTTCAAAATGAGCCGCCTTTGATAACATTACGGTTCAATTGGGAGTGCACTGCTGCGGCAGCACTGCTGCTGCTGCCGAGATCGGACCCCTGGTTGGACACGTTTTAAAGTACCACATAAATATGGAGAAGGTTAACTTCTATTATTTAAAAAAAACTTATTTTATATATATTTTTTTGGGAAATTTACATTAAGGGAAAGGTACTTTTTGGGAAGTGGACATTTCGGGAAGTGTACCCTTTGAAACCGATGTACATTTTGGGAAGTGTATATTTTAAACCTGAAGGTTATGATTAGGGCATGCAGAACCGTGTCCGGTTCCAGGATTTTGAGACCCGGTTCTTACAGGCCGTTGGAACCGGGGGAACCGGTTCCCCCGGTTCCAGCATACTTTTTTTTAATTTTTCATTGAAATGTAATTATTCATAGGTAATTTGACAGGATAAGCAAATATTATAAGGAGTTTAATATGAAAAAAAATATTTAAATTCTCAAACCAAGCAACACTTTAGAGCAGCTGTGGCCCCGCGGTTAGGGGTTCAAAAACCGATTTTTTTCAAAACTCTCGTCTAATCAACATATATTTAGAACTTTTACATTAATTCAGTCTTCATTTAGTAACAAATTAGTCTCAATTTAGTTACTTTTATTTATAATTTCCTTATATTGGTGAACCTAAATAAAAATAATAACTAATAAAAAATAAAAATATTAACTATCAGCTTTGGAAACCCAAAGTCTCCGAATAATCTTTTCATTTGACAAAACAAATACATGAATATAATAAAATAAAAAACTTATTATAACATAAGTACTCGTACTAATAAAGTTAACGAAAGAGTCTAAAACGCAGCGGGTACACGGCCGGCACGGGAATATAGATTAGATTTCTGACGGATAGATGCCAGCAGTGCAAGAGTAAGCGCTAATCTATGTCGCCCCACGTCAGGATCCCGCTTAACGCAGCAGACGCCTTAACTCGTCATTGCGAAAATACTATATATTTTAGTATAAGAATCAACATAAAAGATAATAAAAGTAAGGAGTCTAGCATGTATGCGAGTCATTGAGATTTTAAACTGAAAGGCACAACGAAAGTGAAGGCGCGCGCTTGTCGCGTGCTCAGGGAGAATGGAGCGCCGGTCTATGTTGACCTCTTGGACTCCCCAGACGTCTCGTTTCCAATCCGCGGAAGGTAGACCATGCTCTGAGCGCAGATGCTGGGACCCGAAAGATGATAAACTATGCCTGGTAAGTTCGAAGTCAGGGGAAAACTCTGATGGAGGACCGTAGCGATTCTGACGTGCAAATCGATCGTCGGAACTGGGTATAGGGGCGAAAGACTAATCGAACCATCTAGTAGCTAGTAGCTGGTTCCGTCCAAAGTTTCCCTCAGAATAGATTTCGTCGAATCGAACAGTCTCATCGGGTAAAGCGAATGATTAGAGGCATCGTTGCTGACACGACCTCAAGCTATTCCTATTCTCAAACTATAAATGGGTGAGAACTCCGGCTTACTCTAACGATGAAGCTGGAGATCTGATGACGATGCCAAATGGCAAATTTTGGCAATCAGAAACTGGCGCTGTGGGAAAACCATACAGAGTGTTAAGGCGCCTAGAAACGCTCATGAAAGGCGTTGGTCTCTAATGAAGCAGGACGGTGGCCATGGAAGTCGGAATCCGCTACGGAGTGTATAACGACTCACCTGCCGAAGCAAACAGCTCTGAAAATGGATGGCGCTGCAGCGTTTTGCCTATACACTGTGTGCATGTCATTAAGCCGTAACAAGTAGGAGCTGCGCGGCGGAATGCAGAAGGGCATGGGCGTGAGCCCACTTGGAGCTAGTAGCAAATACTCCAGCGAGGACCTGCAGGACTGACGTGGAGAAAAGTTTCGCGTGAACAGAGTAGTTACTCGCGAGTCAGTCGATCCTAAGCTCAAAGAGAAATCTTATGTCATCCAAGTTTTGTTGTTCAACAATTTCGTTCTCTTTATTCCATCCGTAGCCGTGGTTTTCTTGTAAAATACGTCTGAGAGGGCTAGCTGAACTGCATGCGCAATGAATTTTTGGTACAAAGACTTCATTTCTTTGCCAAATAGTATCATTATGCTTCACCCACCTGTGGTTTCTTCACATTCACAGTTTGTATTGAAAAAAAATGTGATCATATAAGTTTTTTTCAAGAACCGGGGGAACCGGGTTTTCTCCTTTCGGAACCGGTTCTGTTTATACCTTCAAAGAACCGGGTATACCCGGTTCTGACGGAACCGGGTAGAACCGGGTGCATGCCCTAGTTATGATAATAGTCTGCAGTGATAATGCACTGGTACGACCTTGATCGCTGACCGAAAAACAGAAGCATAAAAAATTATGATCTTATAGCAAAAATATTTGCAGTCTTGAAATTCCGTTCTACGCCAACAAATAAACGTTTTAGTATCACCACGTGTGTAACATTGCCGACATTTTATATCGATCGTAATTCTGATAATATTGTTTTTAAAACTACAAAGAATCGTTGTGCATAATATATTGCTAGTTTCATGATAAAAAAGGCATTGACAACATAGCTTTTCGTTTTCATTTTCTGGAGCTCATCTGTGGCCTTGGCCTTCTTCACCTCACCTGATGTTAAGTGACGGTAAGGCCGAAGGTGTAAGCGCACTACACCTGGAATTCTCATCACTGAAGAACTGGCTATCTTACCTCTAGCTACCGGAACACTTTTTAAATCGTTGTTATGACGTCACACTTAGGTAAGACCGGTGGTAGCTAGCCAGGCGGACTTGAAATAAGTCCTACCACCAAGCAAACCAAGCACTAATTGTCCGGGAATCGTCTTACATGGGTGGGTGGACCACAGAGGTTAAAAAAACCTGCCTAGTGGGTAATGGCTAGTTGTCTGTCTCTACACACCATCCCATTAAAAGCCACTGCAGGGCGCAGGGTTCTGCCTTGGGAGTAAGTTGCAATATACGCTAGCAGGTTTTGGAGATCGAAGAATGAGACTGTAATTATCTGAAATTGCTACCGCCTCTGTGGTCTAGTGGTTCGCCTACCTTTGTAAGACGCAGGGGTCCCGGGTTCGATTCCCAGGAGGGGGGTATAAATTGTACTCGGTTTGGTTGATAGACTTGGACGAAGGTTGTAGGTCTTATTTAAAGTCCTTCTGGCTAGCTACCACCATTTTACCTAAGTCTGACGCCATAACAACAATTTGAAAATAGTTGTGTTCCGGCAGTTAGAGGTAAGATAGCCAGTTCTGCAGTGGTGAGGATTCCGGGTGTAGTGCGCTACCACCTTCGGCCTTATAGCCTAGTTTACATTAGTCGAGTAGACGATCGAGTCGAGTAGCGAGTAGAAGTACATTGCCTGGCATGTTCGTCAATTAAAAAAAAAACATCAACACATCTCGTAATGTACTTGTACTAGAATGTTTGCTGGGCCAAGCAGCTGGCGTAATGTAAACATAGCCTATCGTCCCTTAACATCAGGTGAAGTGAAAGCCAACCTACTCCACGGAGCTGTCATGATATACTACCTCTAAAATCTCTAAATCGCTAGAGATTTTTCACGCCTTACGTTGATGCATACTCCGCCGGACGCTACACGGCATTCTCGTCTCTTACGCGATATGACTTTCGTCATTCGTTGTGAGCGTCATTGTGAGGTCAGGAATGTGAAAATATCTGGCAATGTCAACTAACCAGGAAGTACGATTACAAATATACAAACACGTATGGCCTTCACTTTTGGTTGAATTTAGCTGCCTCGAAGCCATGGCGCTAACGCGACGTGCCATCGTCGTCTGTCGTACAGAAATTAGAGTATTTTATTTCTTACGGCAAAGAATCTTCACCCAAATCTTGATGTAATAGCCTTTTTGAAGGGGTTGAAATAAGAAATTAAAGTTTCCTAAAGATAAAAAGAAACCTGGGTTCTTACACCAATCGTTGGAACGTCTCGGTGGGCTATGTCCTGTTTTATTCCATCCATTAGGTGGGACTGTTCCCCAGCAGTGGGTATATTAAAATGGCTGATGATGATGATGATCATAGATAAAGTAAGTAAACCAATAAGCAATATAAACATGGTTTTGCCCCGGTCTGGTACAAAATGTAGAGTCTAGCTAGACAGAAGTGACAGAAGCGTTGCTCTGGCTCTATTCGAAAGCACTTTTGTCATTTTGATTTCTTGTGCTTCCAAACGTCAGAAAACTGCTACAGTACCTGCCCTACAACCTACAATACAATAAAATCAGCTATCGCGTCGCTTCCGAGAGATGTATCAAATGGTTAGCGAGAACTTATGCCTGGTTTATACGGGGTCAGTAACATGGCAGTACAGTAGTCCAGCGCTGACTTGCTACTGGGCTTGTGTAGACACAAGTTTCAACCCGGTCCAGAGGCCGTATTACAAGCTCTTAAATCCTGCCAGGTTTATAAATTGCTGTAGTGACATCTCTTTCTCGTCGTATAGCAAATAAAAGAGATAGATTGATAGCCAGTCAGAAAACTGCCTGGAAACAAGAGGTCATAATACGGCCCCAGTGCTGACTTCTCGCTCGCAAGTCAGTCCAGCTGACTAGCCACCCGTTCTATTTTCGGGCACAGTACGACTTACTGCCGATCCTGTCTACGTTTACCCAGTAAATGGGTCCGAATTGACCCCGTATAAACCAGCTCTTAACCCAATCCCTTTCGGTCTCAAAATAACAAAGATTTTCAAAATGTGACATTGGCTACCAAAACAGACTGTATAGTCCAGTTTCGCTTGATATTACCTTACCTGTGCATTAATTATGTCTATGTGCGTCCACGAAAAACTGCGTTAAGTTTCTAGCGGCTTTTCTGTCCACAAAATATTTAGTGTCTGAAGCTTTGGTCAGCAAATCGAAAGCGAAAAGATCAGTGTTTTGGCACAAGCATCGCTCTCGTTGAAAAGGGGATATTTTGGGCGGGTGTGACGTCATCGTGTAGCGAGATGCCGCCACAGAATGCCGGATGAGTCGTGTCAAATAGTTTTGCAGGAAGGAAATCATGCTTTTTGGAGATCAAACATCCGTCAAACACTGGAAAATGAGACGCAAATTGACGCAATAGATTTTCCATTGTTGTGTTTGGGGTATTTTTATGCACAACGGGATAGCTTGGCCTTTCTTTCGCTAGGTGGAAGCGCACTATTCCCGGAATCTTCATCACTAAGGAACTGGCTATTTTACCTCTAACATCGGGAAGACAACAATTTTTAAATTGTTGTTATGGCGTCGTCAGACTTAGGTAAGAAAAATGGATACTAAATCTTAATAAGGGCTAGGTAAGGCAATATAATATCAAGTTAATCAACACTTTAACAATTCTTGTGAAAGATTAAGTGCGTTCACCTTGCTATTGCGACAGTTAAACAACTTTTGCATTGGTTGAGATGGGTAGCCGAAAATGTATTATCTTGAGCTCCTCCGTGCTTCTAATGGCAGCTGCCAGACAGCGCTGCTGCAGCGACAACTTCGACGCTGCTAACCTTAGGGCGGGTTTTCATGATAATAGTCGACTGTTAGGAGTTGGTTTGGTATGCTATAAAGCTTTTCTAAGCTTTGATAATACGTGCAATTAATTTTTGCCTTTTTAACACGTTTTTATTTGTTTGTTTTTTAGATTAGGTTAGGTACAACTCTTATCGTCAAAATGCGGCTCATGGGTTTAGAATAGATACTTAAAATTGTTTTAAAAAACAAAAAACCGACTTCAAAAACCTGCCTCTAAAAAGCAAGAAATAATATTCAAATCATTAGATACGCATTATCATTGTTATAATAACAACACGTCTATTGAAGTCGGGTGGGGCTGGAGTACAACTTCCTTTTTTTGTTCTAAAAGCCCCACCCGACTTCAATAGACGTGTTGTTATTATAACAATGATAATGCGTATCTAATGATTTGAATATTATTTCTTGCTTTTTAGAGGCAGGTTTTTGAAGTCGGTTTTTTGTTTTTTAAAACAATTTTTTATGTTTTTATTTTTAGTGTAAGTACCTTCTATATTAGGTATATTATTATAGGTATATTATTGGGTAAAAAAATCGGCTCAGCCAAACGTGAGATATTCGCGGAGAAACATACATTCATACAGGTCAAACTGAGAGATAACCTTTTTTTTTAAGTCGGTTAAAAAGACTACATTAAAAGTACCCTTTCCCAACAAAAAGAAACATCTAATTCGGTTCATAAATAACAAAGTCGTCATGTTAGTTGATGCAAAATCATAGTATTTTCAGGATTTCTCGAAGACTACTGAACCGATTTGAAAAAAAATTAAATGGGACCATCTCGCAAGAAAATTCAATCGAACAAAAGAAGAATCATCAAAATCGGTTCATAAATGACGAAGATATGCGCGAACAACGATAAAAAAAAAAACATACAATCGAATTGAGAACCTCCTCCTTTTTGTGAAGTCTGTTAAAAATATTATTGACAGTATATTGCAGATCTGTCTGAAATGTTTTTGCGATGGCTGGTCAGAGTATTTCAACATTTCAGTAAAAATATTCCCTGTTCAGTAGCACCTTAGGATGTTTTTATTGCATCGGGACGGGATGCATGTGAGCCCGATAATGGCAGGGAGACGGGCGTGACCTAATTTTCGCTAAAACAGTCTGGGGCCTAGTCCTTTCATAAAAAAACTAGCTTTTGCACGCGACTTCGTTTGCGTGAACATTTTAAAAAATCTTTAGAATTCTTAAAATACTGTAGAAGGCGTTCCCGTCCCCGTCCCCGTTCAGAATAGGGTCCAGAGATATTCGTATCCCGCGATGGCGCATTACCCCGCGGTTTCGCCAGGTTCAGTCACGGGATGTGTGACCAAAAATATATTATCACGAGCTCCTCCGTGCTTTAGAAGGCACGTTAAGCCGTTGGTCCCGGCTGCATTTGCAGTCATTAACATTCACCAATCCGTATGCCATCCGCATATCCATCATCATGATTGGTTAGGGCCTATCCTTCTTCTCATCACCCGTAATGGGCCCTGCACATGCACAGGGGCCCTATTTTTGAATCTCTCGACTAGCGTCAAGCGCTCGTTTCTACTGATTTTCGTTCGACATCCCATACATTTGAGTTGATTTGTCGAACGAAAATCAGTAGAAACAAGCGCTCGACGCCAGTCGATCGATTCAAAAATAGGGCCCCAGGCCGAGCCTGCAAGATCGTATAGACGGAGAGGCGCGGCCTTCTGGCTAAATCTCAGCGTTTGTTGGGGGAGGTGCGGCCTCTTCAGTCCTGAGGTCTGTCCCCCAGCAGTGGGGGACATAAAAAACGGCTGATATGATACCGAATCTGGGCAGTTAAAAAAATTGGGTAGTACCACTTCTGGAGACTTGTAAGCATCGCATAAGATTTTAGACGTCATGTTTTTTCTATCTTGTAAAAACAAAAAGATGTGTTCAATTCAAGTTTAGAGTGTTTTTATGAATAGAGCTATAGGTACCTATTCGTATGTTTCGTCATAATATAATAATTGTATATGACGTGATGGATTCAATCATTCATTGATTCGTGTTTAAAATCTCTTATATTGTCTGTTCCTAGGTTCCCCATTGCGGTACCTAAATATACTATCTGTGAAATGTCGTGTAAAGTTATGTTGTGAGGAAATGTGCGCCAAATATAAAATAACTAGGTACCTACATACAAAAGACGGCTGGGCGGGATGTACAACCTTTGTATAAAATAAATATATCGATGATTTCTAAAAGGGCACTTGTCCATATCCAAGATATTTTTCTTTAATTATCTTTTAAAGATTATCTACCTATGTTTGCTTTCATTTTGTGTAAAAAGGCCACATGTTACCATTGAAATGTATGTAACATGTTACTTCTTTTTCCGTAAGTTGGTACCTACGCCATCGAATTCGAACTAAAGAGGCACTTGTCTTTTGTTTTTTTCGTCTCCTGCAAAATTTTCAACTAGAGAATACAGTGTGACAAGCACATGAGTGGTGGTGACAAGTGCCCTTTTAGAAATCATCAATCGAAATAAGAAAATACGTACCTACCGTAAGAAATTGAAGGCGTGACGTCATACGGCTTAAAAAGCCGGTTAAAAAGTAACCGATTTTTTTCTGTTATTCAAGCCCTGGCTTAAACTAGGAGCCATGCAACAGTTTCCCGACACTGCATTACTCCCTCGAGCCCATTCGGGAACCGTCGGGCTTCGTCGTTCCGGTCACTGGGTCACCGGGAGTAACCGGGACGCCTAGTTGCCGAGATCAATTGAATCATGACCCTAATTCCGTAGTTATATGGTTCAGATTGCGTTGCGAATGGTTGGTCAACAAAGGGAAATAATTGGGTAGTTTCGGATTTACAACTTTGCATTTGGTAATAAGGTTTATCTATTCTGCAAGAGATAATAATATCTAACAGCCTCTGTGATCTAGTTGTTCGCCCAGGTGTAAAACGCAGGGATCTCGTGTTCGATTCCCAGGGGAGGTACAATTTGTAGTCGGTTTGGTTGGTGGTAGGGCTTATTTTAAGTCCGCCTGGCTAGCTACCACCATCTTACCTAAGTCTGACGCCATAACAACAATTTAAAAATTATTGTGTTCCGGCAGTTAGAGGTAAGATAGCCAGTTCCTCAGTAATGAGGAGGAGCTCGGTTTGGCGCCTGGCCCAGCGATTGCGGAGGTTAAGCAACTTTCGCAAGTGTCGGTCATGGGATGGGTGACCACAAATTTACTATCTAGAGCTCCTCCGTGCTTCGGAAGGAAAGTTAAGCCGTTGGTCCCATCTGCATTTGCAGGCGTTAACACCCACCGATCCGCATTGGACCCGCGTGGTGGGTTATGGCCCATCCTCTTTATCCACCCATAATGAAGGCTTGTGCTCCAGCAGTGGGGACATTAAAAATGGCTGATGATAATGATGAGGATTCCGGGTGTAGTGCGCTTCCACCTTCGGCCTTATCGTCACTTAACATTAGGTGAGGAAAAGGCCATCTATCCCGCTGTGCATAAAAAAACAACAGATGATAAGACTTGCAAGATATCTATGCAATCTGCATTGGGCCCGCAGGATTATTTGGCCTATCCTCCTGACCACCCATAAAGAAGCGTTTAGGCGCATTTGGTCCACTTCTCATTTGGTCCACTTGCCTTAAAAACGTCCATTTCTCATTTGGTCCATTTCGCGGAACGTCCATTTCGCATTTGGTCCATTTCGCAGAACGTCCATTTCTCATTTGGTCCATTTCGCATTTGGTCCATTTCTCGGAACGTCCATTTCACATTTGGTTCACTTTTACATAAATGGGATAATTTTGTTTTTGTTCTTTTTACATAAGAATAAAGTTGACCAAATGCGAAATGGACGTTCCGCGAAATGGACCAAATGAGAAATGGACCAAGTGGACCAAATGAGAAGTGGACCAAATGCGCCTAAACGATAAAGAAGGCCTTTGCCAGTGGGGACATATATTACTGAGGACATGATGCGGCTTTTACAACCGTAATAATACTACTTTTACGGCTCATGGTAAACCCTTTATTTTATCTATGGTTGTCCAATAGTAAAAATATCCGAGCAACCCCTCTTGACGTCACAGGTCCGAATTAGCCCATAATGGCGCCATAACCACCGACCCGTGATCACGTGACCTTTATCGCTGGTTTATTGTCTATGGAAGGTAGTCACCACACGTTAGGATTTTACCGAACTTTTTTCTTACTTACAAAATATTTGCATTTTCAGTTAAACTCAAACATTTGATGTTGTGGCGGCATGTTATGATTTTTTTTATAAATAACATCATCATTGACTGAGCGATAGCGTAGCGTGAGCGAAGTGTCTCCGTTTCATTGGGTAAAAACAAATGCTTTCGTATGTCCCGAAAGTCCAGATCCCGATGTCCGGCAGTCCGGCTGCTGTTCTCCTCTGCAACTCGTATTTCTGACGACCTCCGTGGTCGAGTGGTTCGCACGTCGGTTATCAAGGCGTCACCATCTCTTGAGGTCCCGGGTTCGATCCCCGGCTGGGTCAATGTAGAAAATGAACTTTTCAATATTGTCTCAGGTCTGGGTGTGTGTCATACCACCGTTGTTTCTGATTTCCATAACACAAGTGCTATAGCTACTTACTTTGGGATTGGAGCAATGTATGTGATGTTGTCAAATATTTATTTATTATTATTTATTTCTTAACTGATTCTCATAAAATTTTGTGAGCTGGTTCGATTGTATGAATTTTCTTTATCGGCACAGTTTTTCGAAATTTTTCATGATGGCGGCGATACGGTTGAAAAAGTAAAAAAAGCCTATTTCAGCCATTTCGAAAAATGTTCAAAAATGGCACAAACGCCTCTGTGGTCTAATGGATGGACCATTCTTGTAAGACGCAGGAGTCACGGGTTTGATTCCCTGGAGGTTGGTACAATTTGTACACGGTTGGTTGGTGGTAGGGCTTATATAATGTCCGCACAGCTAGCTACTACCATCTTAAAAAGTCTGACGCCATAACAACAAATTGTTGTGTTCCGGCAGTTAGAGGTAAGATAGCCAGTTCCTCAGTGGTGAGGATTCCGGGTGTAGTGCGCTTCCACCTTGGGCCTTATCGTCACTTAACATCAGGTGAGTTGAAGGCCAAGCATTATCCCGTTGTGGATTTAAAAAACGCGAGGTCTAGTCACTAGTATCAGGGCTCTATGTCACTCCGCGCGCGAGTATGAAGCGCTTGGCGTCCTCTGAGAGGACAAATTTCAAACGTCAGAAAAGATAAGACCTACGCGATAGAAAGAGAGGCCACTACTAAGTGAATGTTTTGGAGCGAACAAAGCGCTGTGAGACCTGAATTGCACTTTATTGTGTCGGAACAAGAGTCGCAGTTTATTTAAACGATTTTGCAGAGTGCAACTTCTGTACGCTAGTACTATTATCTATTCTGTGCTATAAACCTACGCGGACCAAATAGGGGTTATTATAAAAAAAGGCTGGTGTACGCAGTGACAAAAACCGCAGGGCATGTATGAAAAGATTGATGGATGTGAATGAAGCGAAAGAAGTGTGCAAGGATCGTAGCAGGTGGCGATCCATAGTCTCTGCCTACCCCCATGGGAAACAGGCGTGAGTGTATGTATTAGGGTGTTTCACATTTGTATGGAAAAAAAGTCATGTCATTTTTTTGCAACTACCGCTTGCGCCCCGAGTCTATGTCACGTGAAAGACATTTGTGCCAAATATCAAGAAGATCGGATCGCATTTAGAGGTTGCACAGTTTGAACAGTTTTGAAAAAGTAAGAAAAAAAAGATGATTTTCGAATTTCAATTATGTTTATTAGGAAAACTGGATCTAAGATACTTTAAACAATACTTTTAAACGCTAGCCTTTGTACCATCTTGATTTAACTTTAACAGTACATGAGACAAGCTTATCTGAGCTAGTGGTCAAAAGAAGAACTAAGGTGGTATTATATATTGTTTCCTAGGTTATGCCATAGACTACAGCGACGCTGTCACCGAGTCAGATGTTTATATCCGTTAAAGTTAAGGTTAAGTCAGGATGGTGCAACCCAGTCAGAGTACAAACTAGTACTTATACTAATCCACTTTGAACGATGCAATGCCTTCCTTTGTTCTCTTGGTGACAGCTTTTCTGTGATGCTCAACAATTCTTAATAAAAAACTGCTTTTGTTGTTCATCCCTTAGCCGGCTCGTCATATTTTTTTATAAGAGCTATTCTCCTTTCTGCCGTACCATTCACCACCTTCAGAGCATTTACAGAACTTCGAATAGCAACACTGCAGTATTCGTGTGCGTCTCGGATCCCAAACAATTCAAAATACGTCCTTGTTTTGCTGGTGACAAAATGGCTCAGGTCTTTATCTTCAAACCCTAGGTTTTTACTTTTAAACCTTTTTCATTTCCTTTTTCTTTGCAGGTTTTTCTAAATTTTCCATCATCTTTTCTTTCACATCTTCAGTAATCGGCTCATTGAAAAAGCCAGACCTATGTTTATTTCTGAATGATACCACAGGTGTCTTTTTGCGACTGTGATAGCACATTTCTTCACGTCTTCATCTGGGTTTGAGTTCAGGAGCTGTAGTGTATCTTAATCGTTAGAATCGATTGTCATAGAACTGAACATATACTAGGCTGACGAATTCGGGTACTTTTTTCATTCCTTTTAAATCTCATGTAGGAAATATTTATCTGGTGGGAAAAAAGGGCAATTTTGAGTGCGCAGATGGCCTTTGCCATCCATCTTGCTTGGTGAAGAGCTCCTGGGATTCTGAAACTTAAGTTAACAGTCCAACCTAAAATAAGTAAACGTTCTAAAATAACATCTGAATTAACCAATATACGCACTGTAATCCGTAAAAAGTGTTTTATATTTAAAAAACCTGTTCCTTTGATACTTCGGCTTACTAGCCGAGCTCCTAAAAAATCTGCGTTAAGCACCTTGTCGATTAATCAAATTCCTCTTTTAGACCCCATTTTATTGTTCTATTTCCTCAGAAGACGCAAAATCAACTGGGAAGCATAATAGCACAAGGTCAGAAAATTTTTTGAATTTTCACTACTTTTAAAAAAGTGATCAAAGTGTGCAACCTCTAAAAACCATTCAATTTGGCTGAAATTTTATATACGCAGCTTTTAGGTGTCTAGGAGCAAGAAATCAATCGGTTACAAAAAATTAAAAAATAAATTGTCAGATGAAACACCCTAGTATGTATGTATGGATGTATGTATGTACTTTATGTTACGTGGTTAGGTTAGGTGTTCGCCTGTACCATTTACCAAACACCCTATATGATATGATGCGAAGCCGCATTGACCTTCGCGAGGCCTCAACCTTGCACACCCTGCACGCTGCGATAGCATCACTGCATTGCATAATAAACTTAATGCCGTTGTATCTAAGGTCGGTGGTACCTTGTGGCGTGCACCGTGATGGTAATCGCCGTATTGCATGGTCTTATGGTGCTATAAATAAAATTGTTTTTTGCTTGTGCTTGGTTCGAGAAAAGTGATGGTATGTATGACTGCATAGCTCTACTTGCAGGGGTTTTGTAAAGGTGAGTCATTTGGTTGGAAATAGAGTTTTTTCTTCAAGACAAAAACTTACTTTTAAAGACGATTTGACAACCTTTGTGGTGGAGTGGTTGGCATTGTTTATGGTCTTACTTTCGACTTCCAGACGTACCTACTGATGTAAAACGGAATGGGCTATCTTGCTCAATAATATGCACCTTAGGCTGGCCCCAGACCTACCGGTTTCATTTCTGTGCTTTGCTGTTCTACCTTGCTTTAAAGACCGCCGGCCAACCAGGGTAATTTTCAATCTATCGCATTTTGGGACTAGACCAAATTGGCAAGATAGCCAAGCTTGGTGTTATCAAATATCATCGCCTGGATTGCGAAATAGGAAGCTTTTAGGAGATATGCCATTGCCACCCTGAATATGGACTCCGATCGTTAAAAATAAATCGATCTTATATTTATACAAGATGTTTAGTGCCTTATAAAGCTGAATATGGTAGATAGGGACCCTAAAACTGAACAACTTTTACTATCGGACCAAATCTGAAATCTCGAAAAAAAATGAGCTATTACTAAACAGCAGTTTTTTTTAAACTAAAACTTCGCATCGCAACCCAGACGACGATTTTGATAACACCAAACTAATGGCTATCTTGCCAATGTGGTCTGGTCAAAATATGCGATAGATTGAATATGAGCCTCTTGGCCGGTGGTCCATAGTAGAACAGCAAAGCAAAGAAATGAAACCGGTAGGTCTGGGGTCAGCCTAAAGTTCCTTGAAGTCGCCATAATACAGAGAAACTATACTTTCTACTGTTTCAGCCTAACTTTTGGGATAAAATGAACCTACATTGATTGACTTAGGTAGTGGTGACCCCCAGAGTTATTGTCAAACGCAGAGCCACTGTAAAATAAGGGGGCCGCATTTTTTTGAGTTTAGAAGCCCTGATTTTTAGGTTTCCGTACCAAAGGCATAAGAATAAATTCTTATGCCAAAGGGTAAAAACACGACTGCCCTACTGCCAAAAATAAACAAAAAAGTTAAACAACAAGTGTCATTGCAGTCGGGGGACCTTATTATGGAACAATTTTTGATCAAAGAGGTCCCCCGACTGCAATGACACTTGTTCTTGTTATTAATCATCTTAATATAAAAATAGCATTGTGAATGCAAAAATCTAAAAAGTTTAAAATGACACTTGTTGTTTAACTTTGTAGTTCATTTTTGGCAGTGGGGCAGTCGTGATTTTAATATTTTTTTAATTTATTTATTTTTATTTCACTCATTTTAGTGACATATTATATAGTTTTGGAATGTGCTCATCAAGGCCTTTCATTTGATGTCCATATTGTCATAATAGATTAAAAAAAAAATTTTTTTCACTTTTGAAAATGGCGTCGTACAGTCGCCATATTGATTTTTTCTAAAATAAATATAGCCAGTGTCACTCGGGATGCTGTAAGGATTCTAACGATACCTCATTTATCCAAATTAGTTCAGGCATTTAGAAGTTATGGTGGAATAAAGAAATTAAGAAACTCACAGACCCACAAACATACATGAACCCTGAACATATACCTACACTCTTTTTGCTTTGGGCAGTCGTGTAAAAACGGGAACCTATTACTAAAGATCCCATGAACCGTGAAGGCTATACAGTTGAAATTTCCACAGATGATGTATTTCTGTTGACGCTATAACAATAAATACTAAAAACAGAACAAAATAAAGTTGATGAGTATCAACTTTGTCTAGGGATACAGGCGTCTTAAAAATGCTGGTCAGATCAGTAAGGGTGCGATATGAAACTCCTCCATTCACTCCCTGGATAGCCATCATCAGATCACAGCACGGTACATCCCTGGCAGGAAACCAAGGCTTCAAAGTTACCTCGTTTGTATGAAAATAACACTTGTATCCCTAGACAAAGTTGATGTGTGTATTTAAGTGGGGCTCCCATACAAAAAACGTGATTTTTGCCTTTTTTTGGTACGGAACCCTAGGTGCGCGAGTCCGACTCGCACTTGGCTGCTTTTTAGGGTTCCGTACCCAAAGGGTAAAAACGGGACCCTATTTCTAAGACTCCGCTGTCCGTCTGTCTGTCACCAGGCTGTATCTCATGAACCGTGATAGCTAGACAGTTGAAATTTTCACAGATGATGTATTTCTGTTGCCGCTATAACAACAAATACTAAAAACAGATTAAAATAAATATTTAATGGGGGCTCCCATACAACAAACGTGATTTTTTGCCGTTTTTTGCTCGATATTAATAACGACTGCAGGTAGACAGTTGAAATTTTCACAGATGATGTATTTTTATTGCTGCTATAACAGCAAATACTAAAAACAGAATGAAATAAATATTTAAGGGCGGCTCCCATACAACAAACATGATTTTTGCCTTTTTTTGGTACGGAACCCTACGTGCGCGAGTCCAACTCGCACTTGGCCGGTTTTTTTTCTTTGTTTATCATAACGTAGGTAATACAGACTAGACCAAGTATAAGTGCTATAGACAAAGGGTCGCTTCGCGCATCTCTCTGCGCATCCGACCTGACAGGACCCACCGTTATTCCTGGACGACCTACTGAACTAATTCCAGGTCCCATGTCTTCAGCGATTGGTTGAAATACCTACCTAGATGAAATTTTATAAAGTGTTGTTTTTGCATCAAATTATACATAAGGTATTTTTACCTTTTAGATGCACAAAATTAAACATGTAAATTACATCAATTGTATACCAGATACCAGAATAGGGTAGATAGGGAGGGAACATTTAACTGAACAACTTTTACTATGGGACCAACTCTGATATCACGATAAAAAAGCAGCCGTTTCATACAAAAATTAATAACGAAAATATGGAATGATTACTAGGTAACGAAAATATAAAAATTGAAAATGTATGAAAAAGTAAATTTTATTTTTCGCGATTTCAGAGTTGGTCCCATCCATAGTCAGTTTGTTCAGTTTGATGCTCCGAAGAAACGGTTTTTTCCATTTTAGGTTCAATTATAAACACTTTGTATTCAATTTTGCGTACCATGTGACTTTGTTTAGGGGACTGCCCCTTTCTTAATTAGGAAAACTTTTAATCTGTAAAATTTAAGACAGATAATAAATATACTAATAGCACAGAATACTTAATAGCCCCCTTTAATAGCCGGCAATATTTTCAAAATCTACTTAATAAGATATCAAAATAAAAGATAAAGTTCAAAATAAAAAGTGTAACGCTTCCCGTGGTGTCCACTGTACATACGAAATGTGACGTCATCGTTGCGCCGGTGACCCAAATGCGAGCGGTCAGTGACCCGCATCCCAGGGAATCGTGAACTTGGGAAAAGGAGGGCTGAATAAATATCTCGAGAAAAGCCTGAAGCTTTTCTCCTCGCCTTTTTTAATGACGAAAAACCGGCCAAGTGCGAGACGGACTCGCGCACGAAGGCTTCCGTACCAAAAAACGGCAAAAAATCACGTTTGTTATATTGTATGGGAGCCCCACTTAAATATTTATTTTATTCTGTTTTTAGTATTTTCTGTGAAAATTTCAACTGTCTAGCTATCACGGTTTATGAAATACAGCCCGGTGAGAGACAGACAGATGGACTGGACAGTGGAATCTTAGTAATAGGGTCCCATTTTTTACCTTTTTGGGTAGGTAAGGATACGGAACCTTAAAAAACGAAGGAACTGGAATGCGAAATTCCCCTGGAATCCTTATCCAATGAGGAACTGACTATATGTACTAACTAACCAACACTTTTTTTATCCACAACGGGTCTGAGCTTGGCCTTCACCTCACCTGATATAGTCGCCTTAACATATAAGTTACTTTATCTTCACCTCAATCACATTGACCCGAAAATGGTATACTTACTACGAACTTTCTTTCATTGAGGTCAAATAAATAAGCTGTCACATAAAATATAGCTTAAACCACTAAACCACATATAACCATGGGTTGTGGTAGGTAGGTACATACACTTTATAATGGTAATAATTATGTGGTAAAGTTATAGTTGCGGCGCATGTGATTCTACCCTTAAACTTTAAGCTAACTTAAAAGTGCCCAAAATGTATGCTTTAGCGTTGAATCAACAAAATCTTGGATAGAGCAAAAGGCATACCTTAATGTGATGATTTTTTTTGGGGAATTTTGCACCAAATTCATGTTTGTTGAAACTTATTAAACATTTTTTTTATTTATCCTTTTAAATTGATGGTTAACCGATGGTCGTTGGTTGGGCGTGAAGTTTCTGGAATGACGACCGCGCACCGGTAGGCGTCCCGCTTTATTCCCATCTGCCCCCTTCGAGCTTTGCCACCGGGCTGGTGGTTGGCAATAAAAATTGGCGTTTACCTCCCCGGTGGTCAATAGCACGTATTTATTCCCATCTGCCGCCTTCGAGCTTGCCATTGGTGGCACTAATAGGTGGCGTTTACCACCCTGGTGGCAAAGCTCGTACGGGGCAGATGGGATAAAGGCGTCCCATGAGTAGGCAACCTACAAGGTGGAAACTAGACCGATATGAGGGTGAAGTTCGCGGTGCGCCGCTGGATACGGGCAGCGCAGGACCGAGCGTCGTGGAGATCCTTGGGGGAGGCCTATACCCAGCAGTGGGTGTCGTGCGGCTGATATGACGATTGGGTTTACAACAATAACCTCAGTAAAATATAGTTCGTTGTAGTAGGCAAAAGAGCAAAAAGTGGCCACTTTAGGCACGAGGACGAGGGCGTCACTTGAGGGCTATAGGAGCCTTAAACATGACTCAATATCTGGATTTTTGTCTCGATAGGTTTTCCAAGTGGCAATTAGTTTTGCGGTTAAATTATGAGATGTTAAAGTCCAGGGTTTTAAGGAAAACACAGTGTTGAGGGACTTGTCTTTAATTTTAACGTTTTCCTTGTGTTGTTGGCATGCAAATTGCATAATACAACGTGTTACAAAATAACCCCTAATGCCGAATATGGTAGATAGGAACTAATAATATATATATATATTGTTCAGTTTGATGTTACCTATCTACCATTACGTCGGCGGGCTGTGAAAACCTCGTAAGTGCATTTCTTCAAATTTTACAGAAGATGCAAAAAACAGTTTAGTGAGAATTTTTCCTTTCGGGGCGTTAGGACCAAGGTGCTAAAATGACCAAGGTGCTAAAATGACCAAGGTGCTGAAATGACCAAAGTGATAAAATGACCAAGTTGCTGAAATGACCAAGCTGCTAAAATGCCCAAGGTGCTGAAATGTCCATACGAGTATTGCTGAATTGACCATAGTGCTGAAATGACCAAGGTACCAAAATGACTTATCTGCTTAAGCGTGAAATGATAAATAAAATTTAAATACATTTCAATGAAATTACGTTACCAAAGTACCAGGGCAGCATAGATTTAGATGAGGTTAACGCGAAGGTCGCGAAGCTGAAGGAATTTTGTACAATGACCCGTCTATGGGTACTTTATCTCTGTCGCTCTCGCGCTAACATTATTGTTGTGCCTGTGCGAACGCAATGGCAATATGTTAGCGCAAGAGCGAGTATAGACGGGTCATAGTACAATTTTTTTTCTGCATACGTCACCTATTACGGTGAAAATAAATAAAAAAGAGATTAAAAATATCGAAGTTAACCTTCTCCGTATTTATGAGATCCTGGTACTTTGGTGATATATTGTAGTTATTACGAAAAATAAGAAAAAAAAGTTATTCAAAATGTAGAAGTTAATTAAACCTTCTTTTTCTTTTTCTGTTTACCTGTACCTGTCCTTTTGAGAATCTGTCCTTTTGAGAATAAAGGATATTTTGCAACCTTGGTCATATTGCAACCTTAGTCATTTTAGCACCTTGGTCATTAGACTTCAAAAAGATATTAGTCATTTTGCAACTTTGGTCATTTTAGCACCGTGGTCATTAGGATCCGAAAATATTAATAATTCTGCAACTTTGGACATTTCAGAACCTTGGTCATTTTAGCACCTTGGTCCTAACGCCCCGAAAGGGAATTTTTCACGAAGTTCTCATTTACATCAATAAGGCACTACAATTACCGAATCTGAGTCATTAGGATCCGAAAATATTAGTAATTTTGTAACTTTGGACATTTTATAACGTTGGTCATTTTAGCACCTTGGTCCTAACGCCCCGAAAGGGTTTCTTCGACGTAGACATGTATTACGAAGTTTTCTCACGAAAAACAGCTAAAAGGGTTTTTCACTAAATTTGCGACTTGCGAGTTTTTTTGTAACAGGTTGTATATCTTTAATAAAACAATGTCGAAGTTGGTCTTTATTTAAATGGGTAATAGCGTTAGTAAGATTTTATTATTAAGATTACAAGCCGTTTTAGCGTTAGCTACTCAATCCAACATCCTAACTTTCACATTCTACAATATTCATTGGTTTTTCTCTTGTTCCAGATTGATGGCGTCCAACATAGTGAAGAAACATCGCATAAAATCACATCGCCCCACCCTCTACCCGTCTTCCGTCATAAAGAACTAAACAGTGAAAAAAATGCGCTCCGTCAAACGCCGTCCACACAACCAAAAACCAATTAAAAACAATAAAACCAAAACCATAAAGAATAAAAAGAAAAACGTCGAGCTTACCAACTTACCGAACTTCGAAATTCGAAATTTGAAATCGAACTCTCGCGCAATTTTCTTTTTAAAAACAAAGCTTTAATCCCAAAAAGTTTTTCAAAGAAAACCTCTTTTTAAAAACGTAGTTTAATAAAAATAGTTGCCTTCTACTTGTAGTTGTAGTATACCGTCATTGGTCCAATTCCTGTAAACTGTTAAGAATCTTTTCCCATTGTTTTTAATTGATGTTAAGAAACTGTACGATCTACTTAGGAGAGCCGTTTGAAGTTTTAAAAAGAAAAGGTTGGTATCGATTTTTTTACCTAATGAGGGATTTTCAAATTGAGAAAAAACTGTAGGCTCGATAGATGGCGTTGATACATATACGCAAATGTCAAACTGCAGAAAATGTAGGAAAAATAACGTTTTCAAAGCCAATTATGACAGTTCACTTGTCCATCAACGCCATCTAGTGAGGCAAATAGTTGCTACTTTTTTTTAAATGACACTTGGAAAATCCCTCATTGTAGCAGTTAGTTTAGTGAGGGAATCTTATTCGGAATTTCGGAACAGAAAATGGAAAATATATAAAAATTCTGAACGGAAAATCACCACATGTATGTGGTAATACCTATGTCCATAGATTTGTATGGTTTAGCTGCGTTCGGAATGATTTCATTTCACAATGAAGGCTTTTCAAAGTGACATTTAAAAAATAAAAATAGTTACTTTTTGCCTAACTAGATGGCGTTGGTGGAAAGAGGAGTGTCAAAATTGGCTTTTAAAAATAAACGTTTTGTGCCAAAGAGGCAAGTAAACGCTCGCTGGCTGACATCTGCCCAAAGAGAAACATTTTAGAGTTACATCTGCCTGGCTACATGAGAACTCTTCGAAGCTTAGTAAAAAAAAACAGACACCTAAATTTTTATCAACGCCATCTATCGAGCCTACAGTTTTTTGTCATTGTGAAAAGCCCTCAGTCCGAACCAAAATTCCGACTGTGTGTGGCCAGTCTAAAGTAAGAGAAAAACGAATGAATGAAGATGGAAAGAAGCTAAACCGCCATTCGCTTTTACTATGTATTTATACAATTAAATTTAACTGAATTTTTGATAAATATATCTACGTAGAAATTAACAGCCAAAAAAAAATTTGATCAATTAATTTTTTTTTTCATTCATTCATTCGTTCATTATTTTTAATTTCATGTTGCAATTTTGCTAGTCTATCTTTTACTATCTTTTACTGATTTTAGCTTATCTCTTCCGAAATATTATAGTGAATGTACCTAACATGAAATGTCAATTTGTCTTTCTGATCTTTTATCGATTAGCAATGTTTCAATACTCAAAGAGAGAACTGGTATCAGATAATTAGTGTCGGTCACATTATTAAAGACACCAGTAGATTTTCATACAAACAAGGTAATTTTGAAGCCTTGGTTCTCCGCCAGGGATTGACCTACGTATGATGTGATGATGGTCATCCAGGGAGTGAATAGAGGAGATTTAGATCGCTTTACACACCCATTTGATCTGATCAACATCCTAATTTCTTAGAAGGATGTTTGTCCTTCTTTTAAGGATGTTTGAAAAAAAAACTCAAAATTTGCATAAAGATTTATGGAAATACTGAATCTGAAATGTGATTCTTATATTATCTCTTAGAATGTTGATCGGATCAGTTGGGTGTGTATAGCGATCTGAATCTCCTCCATTCACTCCTCGGACGGCCATCATCAGATCACAGCTAGGTCAATCCCTGGCAGAGAACCAAGGCTTCAAACTTATCTTGTTTGTATGAAAATCTACTGGTGTCTTTAATAATGTGACCACCTGGGGCCGTACCGGCTAGCGCATCGATTATCGAAAAGTCTGCTGAGTTTCAACTTAAAACAGAAAAATCAAAGTAAGGAATTTCGTCTTGTACTTTCTGTTGACGTAATTTGGAAGATAACGATGTTCGTGTGACATCATGAATTGGGGTTCGCCATTTTGGCCCAATTGGGGCTCGATTTATCTGTTTTAATTTGAAACCCGGCAGACTTTTCGAAAATCGATTCGTTAGCTGGTACGGCCCCTGTATATGATAATATTTGCAGTCTTGTTAAAATATTAAGGCTGTAGTACACGAAATCCAGTTGCATGTTGCAGTCACACATCGACTACAAATGAATTCAGTTTTTATGCATCTCCTGATTTTTGCCTGTTGCGAACCAAAACTCTTAATCGATTGCTTCTTTGTAATGTTGTCTATGACAGGTACGAGCCAAGTAAAATATGAAATCCCTTACAATCCCTTACAAATAAAGTAGATGAATTGAACATATTATTAATGGACTCTGATATTGACGTTGTTGTAATGTGTGAACTTTGGTTATTGCCTAGTAACTATCATCTATACCCGTTGGAGGGCTACGAACTATGCGCTAAATATCTAAGGCAGAACCACATACACGGCGGAGTTGCTATTTTCACACGTGAAGCTATTAAAACCAAAGCTAGACCCGATATACAATCATATACAGTTGAGTTTATAGTCGAATTCTGTGGGGTAGAAATTACTGATCACAACTTACTACTTATTTCCATGTATCGCCCTGAACGCGAAATAGAAATATTCTTTTCACAGATGCAATTATTATTAGAACACATTACCAAGCATTACGCAAATAAAAAAATTATCATATCTGGCGATATAAACATTGATATTACAAAAAATACCAGTATATCACAAAGATTTACGAACCTTTTGAAAACTTACGGCTTACATTGTATAAATAAAGCTCCTACACGAGTAACATCCAACAGTTCGTCATGCGTTGATCAGTTCATAATAAGTAAAAACATTGATATGAGCACTGAAGTCCACCATAACCAACTATCAGATCATAGCACACTTGTTGGTCGCATACCACTAAATGAAAATGTAAGTAAAAATATTTCAAGTAAAACTACAATAAACAAACGAATTTTTAACCGCAAAAATATGGATTCATTCAAAACCGCATTAAATAGGATCAATTGGCAACAGACTTTACCTGTTAATAACAACAACATCAATGAAAGCTACGATACATTCATTCACCAAGTCACGAAACTTCTCGATAAATATATACCAAAAAAAGACTTCATCCTAAAAACTAAGAGTAAAACAGCTTGGATCACTAAAGGTATAAAGCGATGTTGCTATCACAAGCGAATACTACGGTACCTTAAAATTAAATTTAAAAGCGAGAATTTAACAAATTATGAGAAGACATACAGCAAAATACTTAAAAAAACGATATCATCTGAAAAACGGAAGGCATATATACATAGGCTAACAACATCTAAAAACAAGTACAAAACAATGTGGGGGATAATAAATGAAAAAACCAAGTCCAGTAACAAAAAGAGACAAAATATTAATTTGATTAATAATAGTGAAACAATTACATGTCCCAAAATTATATCAAATCTGTTTAATAATTATTATATTAGCTTTTGTAAAAATAAAAATAATTATACACCAAATGTACACAAAAATCAGAATCTGGCAAACTCATTTTATTTACATGTGGTCACAGAAGAAGAAGTAAAAAAGACAATTTTAGGTCTAAAAAGAAACAACACGTGTGGATACGATGAGATACCGGCCACGTTACTGGTGCACTGCGTGGATGAATTTGTGCCTCCTTTAACCTTGTTGATAAACCGATCTTATGATCTTGGTGTCTTTCCGGAAAGCTTGAAATTGGCTAAAATCATACCCATTTTCAAAAAAGGAGATAAAAAGAGTGTTCAAAATTATCGCCCGATTGCTATATTGTCAGTGATATCCAAAATATTTGAGAAAATTTTGTGTAGAAGAATTTATCGGTTTTTTGAGAAATATGGAGTACTGAACAATAATCAACACGGTTTCCGCGAAAACCGCTCAACAACCTCAGCTGTGCTCGACTGTACTTTTGAGATCTTAAAAGCGCTTAATGATAATAAGTGTGCAGTAGCAATATTCATGGATATTTCAAAGGCATATGATGGAGTTGTGCATGAAGTACTTTTTAAGAAGCTCGAATCGCAGGGCATAAGAGGACAGGTACTGAAATGGCTCTCGTCGTACCTAAAAGATAGGAAACAATATGTACAAATTATGCACCATAATGATGATGTAACCTTAAATACTTTAAATTACGCTAACTCTTCGATTGAAACTATCAACGGGTCCATACCACAAGGAAGTGTATTGGGGTGTTTGTTATTTCTAGCATATATAAATGACCTACCTTCTGCAGTAACAAACAAAATCGTGCAATTTGCAGACGACTCCACGCTCATTATAGCTTGTGACAACAAGGACTTAGCTAAAATACACAGTGAAATAATTCTCTCTTTACAAAAAATAACAAGTCATTTGCGAGAAATAGGCCTCACTCTTAATTTAGAAAAAACAAAAATAGTTAATTTTCGGCCGCATCAAAGAGTAGCACTGCCCCTTAATATATTTCATGAAGGTAATAAGATCAAAGTAGAGGAAACAGTCATGTTACTAGGTATTACTCTGGATGATACCTTATCGTGGAAACACCACGTTAACGCAGTAGTAAGCAAACTGAGTAGTTTTGCGTACGCGTTACGCGAGTTGCGTAAATGCACAAACGTCCAGTGTGCACTAACAGCGTACCACGCGCATGCCGCGGCATGGATAAGGTATGGGATTGTGCTTTGGGGTAACTCAACCGATGTGCAAGCAGCATTTACTATGCAAAAGCGCTGCATTCGAGTTATTGCGAATCTGTCACCTAAAGAAACGTGTAGACCTTGGTTTATTAAATTGAAGGTATTGACAGTCAGCTGTGCGTACATTTATGAGCTTTGTCGACTTGTGCGAACGAGCCCACAATATTTCAAACGAGTAGGAGCCGTGCCTAGACGTTTTGCCTCACGCCGCGACAACGATCTGTGCCAACTCACACCTCATCTCGAGCTGTTTAAAAAAGGACCGTTCTACATGGCTGTCCAACTTTACAACCACTTGCCAAATAACGTAAAAGCCCTCCAAGGTGGTAAATTTGATAAAGCAGTTAAAAATATTCTTCTGGAAAAGGCATATTATAATATTAAGGAATTTGAAGATGATAGACTGTGATTTAGGTACCTACTATTTTTAATTTGTATGTTTAAAGTTTATTAATGTTTTATTTTCTATTTAATGTTTAATTGTTTAATTCGCCCAGTATTAATGATACATCTAAAATTATTTTCTAGTTTGTAAGGAATTTGCAGTACCCCTATGGGGTTCTTGTTTGGAACTTTATATTGTAAACACCATGTATACAACAAGAACGCAAATAAAGAATATGAATATGAATATGAATGATAGGCGTCTCACTGTAAGCAGACTGTTTGCATTTCGTCTGCATTTCACTGGATATGGTGTGTGTGACTTTCATAGAATTTAAGATATGGATTTATGGATTTAGCACATTTAGGGTTGGTTCGACCACATCTATCAGCACCAAATCATCTTTTTCCTTCGTCCTATCGTTTTCTGTCGGTCAAAACATTGAGGATTCCGCCGCAACAGAAAGCCACAGCATTTTCGCTATCTTTCTCGCTCTAGCAAACGGCGGTTCTGAGCGAAAGAAAAGGATAGGGCGTAGGAAAAAGATGATTTGGTGCTGATAGATGTGGTCTTACCTTACCCTTGGTACGGACAAGGTCAACCCTTACCCTTGGTACGGACAACTTAATTTAGTAAATTTTCAGGACATGCACAGAAACGGAATTCTTTAAATAAATATATTTTCAGAGTGCCATCAAACAATATGGAGAGGGCTGAAGCGGAGAAGTCCCCTGAAGACGGGAGCCAGCTTAACAGGAATAGGGTAAGATTTTGATGCTTTTTTTCATTATCAGCATCATAATCAGCCCTCGATCATCATATCTGTCTAACTCGATTTCGTACCAGCAATCGAGTTTCTGATAGTGCTGCCTCCAGCCAACAACCAAAGAACTAACAAAAACGAGCACTTTTGAAGGAAATGGTCTAATATCTAACTCTGTAACCGCGACGCGACCGTTAAACGGTTTGACAGCGACGGTTCCGTAATTATTACTGGTCGTTAATAGATGGTTTTGGTTAGATAATCAGCCTGCCATTATCCACATCAAATACTCAAAGGGAAGAAAAGTCACTATGAAATGTAAAAAACATGGCTGCATAACCCATAATATTTCTTTACTTTTTGTAAATTGACCCAATTGAGGATCGAACCCGGGATCCCATAGATGGCGACACAATGAAAACCGTACAAACCATTCGACCACGGCGTTCGTCAAAATGACATGCTTTATAAGGCAGAATGGGTGTTTTTTTTACATACATCTGTAATTACAATATCTCTGATCTTCCTAGGTACTATTAATCCTACTAATATTATAAATGTGAAAGTTTGTGGGTTTGGATGTTGGTTCCTCAATCACGCAAAAACCACTGAACAGATTTGGTTGGAATTTGGCACACAGATAGTAGATAGCCTAGATTAAAACATAGAATACTTTTTATCCCGATATTCCCACGGGAACGGGAACCACGCGGGTGAAACCGCGAGCGGCCGCTAGTTTTATCATAAACTAGCGGCCGCCTGCGGTTTCACCCGCGTGGTTCCCGTTCCCTTGGGAATATCGGGATAAATCTACTATCTGTGTGCCAAATTTCAAACAAATCCGTTCAGTAGTTTTTGCGTGATTGAGGAACAAACATCCAAACCCACAAACTATCACATTTATAATATTAGTAGGATTCCATTCAAACAAAATAAAACCTTCACCACTTGTTCACAGAGTTTCAAATCGAAACAACTCGTGCGCAGCCAAGCGATACGCGAATCGCAGTCTCCCCCGCGGACGATCTCGCCCTCCCCCGCCGCTTTGGAAGAGCTAAGCAAAACGAGCGAGAGGGCCGAGTCCTTGGTCGACGAGTGCGAGAAGGACAGTTGCGAGAAGAAACAGCAGGTGGAAATTCAGGTGCCTACTTATATATTTTTTCAGTCTAAAGTAGGTTTTAATTTGTTCTGTTTGGGTTAAGATGGTATACCTAGAAATAACTTATCTTAACTTAGAGCCGCAGACTAAGGCGGCCGGATAGGCCGAGTAGGACAGAGCAATACGCGGCAATATATTATGTTCGATATTCTTATTCTAAAGAAACTTTCTTATGTATTGCTCCACCTCATAGTCTAGGGGACTCATAGATGAGTCCTTTCTACTTGTCTAACTATACGCTGTGGGTATAATTAAAGCTAGAGGTTAGGTTGGGTTGATACTTATCAATAAAGGACCCACAGACTGATGCCTGGTGTATACGGGGTCAGTAACATGGCAGTACAGTAACCCAGTCCAGCGCTGACTTGCTACTGGGCTCGTGTAGACACTGGTTTCAACCCAGTCCAGTGCTGACTTCTCGCTCGCACTTCTTCTCTTCTTCTTGCTCGCTCGTTGGGTCCAGTCACTGACCCCGTATAAACCCACCCTGAGGGGCCAGACAGGCCGAGTGGGATGGAACAATACGTAGCAATACAAAGGAAAGGGAATTTTGTCGTTTGTCCTTTACTTTTGTATTGCTCCGTCCCTCTCAGCCTTCTGGTCTCCTCGTAGTCTGTGAGTTCAGAACCTCATCCTTAGGCCTCATTTTACAGGTACCTGTATGGGCTTGAAACGCCTTTTTGCCTCTCTGACCCTGGGCTTTCAAACTCTTTCCACTGATAGAAAATGTGACGCCCATTCAAGTGCAATGCGGTTTCGTTTCATCATCGTCATATCAGCCGCACGACACCCACTGCTGGGTATAGACCTCCCCCAAGGATCTACACGACGATCGGTCCTGCGCTGCCCGCATCCCGCGGCGCACTGCGACCACGTTGCTCCACCTTGTGGGGGGCCTACCCACGGAGCGTCGTCCGGTGCGCGGTCGCCATTCCAGAACCGCCCCGCCCCAACCAACATCGGTTTTTCTCGATATATGTCCCGCCCACTGCCACTTCAGCTGAGCAATCCTTCGAACAACGTCGCTTACTTTGATGCGATGCGATGCCATTTCGTTTGCTTTACACTTATCGCAATAACTTTAGGCACCAACAAAAAACTAACCTCAAAATTTACCGCTAGATCACCAGTGGCAACTGGGAATCGGAATCCAGCGAGCAACGCCTCCGCGCGCGGCGCTGGCTTGGCCATAGACAATCCAGTGACCTCGGCTACCAAAAATCCAGTGACCTCGGCCACAGACAATCCAGTGACCTGCTGTCGAACAACCCGCGAGTGTCGTGTGTGTGCGGGGCATGCGCTAACTGTCCGCACTGCAGGTAAGGGCTTTTTAATTGTTCGCGCATTTACTCGGGTATCCCATTCACTCACTTTATCCACTCCCTCACTTCATCCATTCACTCACTCACTTCATTAACATAGCACTCACAAATTTTTCATCCTCACTTCACTCATTCAGTCACTAAACCCATTCACTCACTTTATCCACTCTCTCACTTCAACACTCACTCCATTAACATGGCACTTACAATTTGTTACATTCATTTATAGTTCTTGCAACTCAGGAATGCGCGTCGGCTATGAATGTTGTTAGGCGTGCACATACACATTGTTTTAGTGTGCGTAATAGGAAAACGTGCAGACGCACACTAAAACAATGTGCACGTGCACGCCTAACAACATTCATAACCGACGCGCATTCGTGAGTTGCAAGATCTATACCCAGTTAACCCATTCACTCACTTATCTACTCATTCACTTCACCCACCCACTCCATTAACATAGCACCAGGGATTGATAACGTTATTTTTAAATGTAACGTTATTTCTTACTTTTTTTACCGTTACTTTTAACATTAACGTTATGTCAATAAATAACGTTATTTTAGAAAACGTTATTACATTGAAATTATCGTTATTTCAGTATAATAACGTTAATTTTAACGTTATTTTTTCACTTTTTGCTACCGTTACTTTAAAATTAACGTTATTCCAATTAATAACGTTACTTTTTTAACGATAATTTTACCGGTACTATTGCACCGGTAAGGTTTAACGCTATATTTAACGGTAAATTTACCGATAAAATGTTTAATGTAAATGTAACGGTATTTTTTTGTTTCGTTTTTTTAACGGTATTTCAATCCCTGCATAGCACTCACAAATATTACTCCCTCACTCCACTCATTAACTCACTAAACCCAATCGCTTACTTATCCACTCTCATTTCACTTCTCACTCACTCCATTAGACTCACTCACTTCACCCATCCACTTCATTAACATAGCACTCACAAATATTACGCCCTCACTTCACTCATTAACTCACTAAAGTGACTAAATTTAGCGAAAAAAGTTTAGTGACTAAACCCAATCACTTACTTTATCCACTCCATCATTTCACTTCTCACTCGCTCCATTAGTATAGCACTCACAAATGTTACTCCCTCACTCCACTCATGTACTCACGAAACCCATTCATTCACTTCCTCACTTCACTCACTCACTCCATTAGCATAACACTCAAAACTGTTATACCCTCACTCCACTCACTTACTCACTAAACACATTCTCTCACTCACTCCCTTAACTCAGCATTTACAAATGTTACTCCCTCACTCCACTCATTCGCTCTGATAAGTTAATTCATTCATTCCACTCATTCGCACACACTCTACTAAAGGCCGTTACTAATAAAAAAATACTTCAATGTTCTACTTACAAACAGACCGACGTTCCAACATAATGAAATCATTTGTCATTCCAGAGGTCGCCGGCGGAGACACATATGCACAATCAAACAGGATTCTGGAATCGCCTGCTCTGAAGACTGCCCAGACTGTTCTGACACGGAAAATACAGGTATAGTTATGCGCAAAATAACTTGGCGACTCGGAAGTTAGCCGCAAGTGATATTTCGCGCAGGGTCCATAGTTCCGAGTGCTTCCGCCCGCGCCCCGTCCCCGCGCAAGCTCTGTATTCGTCTACTGCTCTGCGTTCCGCGCAAAGTTCAGAACCGCCAATGGCCAGTAACTTCTTACAAATGTTTTTCCTAAAATCGCAAAACGCGATGTAAAGCTGCATTTTGGTATGTTATTTGGACCCCTTAAGGGAGTGTGGAACCATGTTTTGCAAGCAAAAAAAGTTGTGCTAGCTGCGTTATACGTGAAAAACTGATTTTTTTTTCAGTTTTTGCAGTTTTATTAAAAAACTATGAGCTTTTTAGCTTGAGCTTACATTAGTTACCTACATCATTTTGAAAGTGTATTAAATTTCAAACAATTAAAGCCAACTTTCAGCTCTGTATGTCTAATAGTTTTTGAAATACGATGCTTGAAATATTGACACTCACCGGCATATCTAACCGCCTACACCGTTATTTTCATACAAACATGCTCACTTCACAGTCTCATAAATATAAAAGAATACGCATCTCTGCAATGATATGTATGTTGATAGATTAGTCAGGTGCTCATTTTTTGAAAAAATATGTCAAATATGTATAGACCTCTCAATTTATCCAAAAAGAGGAAAAGGTAAACCAATTTCCTCGTTCCATGCAATGATATATGCTATTAAAATTATGCATTGCTTTATTGCATTTTTGGCGAAATTGAGAGATGTCTATGCTTATTTGACATTCTTATTCGAAAAACGAGCACCTTCCTAAACTCTTAAATATACAAACCATTGCAGAAATGCGTATACTTTTATATTTATGAGACTGTGAAGTGAGCATGTTTGTATGAAAATAACGGTGTAGGCGGTTAGATATGCCGGTGAGTGTCAATATTTCAAGCATCATATCTCAAAAACTATTAGACATACAGAGCTGAAAAGTAGCTTTAATTGTTTGAAATTTAATACACTTTCAAAATGATGTTGGCAACTAATGTCAAAAGCTCATAGTTTTTTAATAAAACTGCAAAAACAGAATAAAAATGCAGTTTTTCACGTATAACGCAGCTAGCACAACTTTTTTTGCTTGCAAAACATGGTTCTACACTTCCTTAAGGGGTCCAAATAACATACCAAAAATGTAGCTTTACATCGCGTTTTGCGATTTAAATGTAGATTTTTACTGGGCTACAAGTTATTTTGCGCATACTTTAACAGTTACTTCGAAGATTAAATTTAATTTAAAAATTAAATTACTATTCCTTTAATTTGAGTTCTAATCTTCTATACAAACATTGATTTTATATAAATACTTTCAGGTCAAGATAGTTTTCGAAAATCTGAAAGTGTTGAAGCTGAAAAACTTGAAGAGCAAATATATTACTGCAGGTTGGTTAAATATAGATAAATTTATAAATGCACCCAAAGTACACGTAATTTTTGTGCTGTTTTAGTTATTTTTAGGGTTCCGTACCCAAAGGGTATAAATGGGACCCTATTACTAAGACTCCGCTGTCCGTCTGTCTGTCACCAGACTATCTTATGAACCGTGATAGCTAGTCAGTTGAAATTTTCACAGATGTATTTCTGTTGCCGCTATAACAACAAATTTGAGTAGGGCTCCCATACAACAAAAGTGTTTTTTTTTTGTTTTTGGTACGGAACCCTTCGTGCACAAGTCCAACTAGCACTTGGCCGGTTTTTTTTTATTATTACTTATTTCTTCTAATCACAAACATGTTTAAGGAACTTCATGATCTGTAGGTGTATTACAACCTCGTAAGAGTTTAAGAGCTTGTAATAACCCTTCTCCCCCCTTCCCCCATATTAACATAACAATGTTTATTTTAAATTCTAAAAATAAACAACAATGGAATGTTATGTTATAATATATTCATTCGTTTAAGTTAACAAACAATTATGAAATACTAGCTTCTGCTCGCGACTACGTTCGCGTATCCACGCAATTCTCTATTCGAGAAAATCCATAGGCAATCTTTAACCAGGATTAATAGTATTGTATGTTTTAATTTCATCAAAATCTGATCGTTTTTACGTGTTTATCCCCACTAAGCCAGCCGCTCCCTTTTCCTTTCCCCTTTCCCACCTTTTACTCGCCCCCTCCCCTCCCGTCTCCTTCCCTCCTCCCCTCTTCCTCACTTGCCCCCTCCCCATTTAATTTTTAATCGTCCCTAGCTTCGAAACCGAGCTACTTTCTTTCATACAAACTTTAATCCCCTATTTCAAGATTTAGGAACACTAATAGTTGTTTTCATTACAGATGTCCGGAAAGAAAAGAGAGACCAAAGAACATATCTTTAAGCCGAACAGATTCAGGTATGTTTTGAACTCTACGTGTTAGAGATAAAGTTGAAAATTGGTTGAGAAAACTCTGGTCATTGATAGGTTTACTAGAATGAGGATCAGTAACGATTTTTGTTTAGTGGCTTATCAGAAAGCTTATGCCACCACATGATTAACTGTGAAGAAATTTTTACGATATCTCTTAAACCTGAGAAGATATACCAGTTAAAACGTGCTAGAATACTGTTATTTTGGGCGGTCCTTATGACGCCATCGAGACGTACGCAAACCTTATGTCGTACGTGATAAAGCACATATTGCATTGAGCTTGGCATTTCCTTCAAAACCCTTTTAATTCAACCATTTCTAAACGGATTTCAAAAAATCTCTCACTAAGTTTCATTGCTGAATATTTTTATATACAGGGTCATTTTTGGACCCCCTTTCAAACTTTGTCAGGTAATTCTATAACAGCAGTACAATCAATTTATGAAGTAAAACAAAAATATTTTTTTTACATTTTTACCCCAAACTTTTCCCTACACAAATTGAAATTGTTGTCACCGTTTGCGCGTCGCACGGTCGACCCGCGCGACCCCCCTCCCGCCACTCGCCTCCCCCGCTCGCGTCCCGTTCGTGAGGGTGAGCGTGCGCGCCTAGATTTTTAGGATATAAAAATTGGTTGAAAACTGTGAATTTAAAAAGAAATTTATAATTATCTCACCTAATTTTTTTTTATTACTTCCTTGAACTATTATTTGATTTTGTAAAGGGGTCGCAAAATTACCCTGTATTATACCAATAAAACTATAGGATTCAAACCTGTTACTGGTGCTCATTATACGTGTGTACTAACTGTATGTCTTGTTAAAGTTGATAATGAATTGTGGAATTTTGAAAACGTTGAACATGTGTGCAATTTTTATGTATAATATTTTGTATTGTCTCGAACAATGAATTTTGAAAACGTTGAACATGTGTGCAATTTTTATGTATAATATTTTGTATTGTCTCGAACAATGATACAGTGGCGGTCACATAATTAAGGACACCAGTCGATTTTCATACAAACGAGGTAACTTTGAAGCCTTGGTTCTCTGCCAGGGATTGACCTAGCTGTGATCTGATGATGGCCATCCAGGGAGTGAATGGAGTAGTTTCAGATCACCATACACACCCAACTGATCTGATCAGCATTCTAAGAGATATAGGGATCAGACTTTTCATTTTGAGGATTTCCATACATTTTTACGCTAATTTCACGGTTTTTTAAAACATATTCTTATATCTCTTAGAATGCTGATTAGATCAGTTGGGTGTGTTTGGCGATCTGAATCTCCTCCATTCACTCTCTGGATGGCATCATCAGATCACAGTTAGGTCAATCCCTGGCGGAGAACCAAGGTTTCAAAGTTACCTCGTTTGTATGAAAATCGACTGGTGTCTTCAATAGGGAATATGCATAAGTCACCGATTTTGATGAATTTGAGCTTGATCGCTGCGGACACTTATAAAAACATGATGGAACAGGAAAAAAAAAATAAAAAAAATGTATTATTTTAGTTTTATCACACGATGAAATCAGGGAAAAATAACAATTTATTATTTTCATTTTCGGATATAATGCACTTTACAGTCAGATAGAATATCGAATAAGAAACAATATTTTGTATGACACATATGTACTTAAACGCAAAATTTAGGGAGATAATTGAAGATTATTGGCTAACTCCATATTAAACGCGCCGAAACACACCTGAAACGTGATATGTGACGTCACCGTTTTGTATGGAGCGTTTTCGGCGGGTGCTGCTGCGCGCTAACTTCAAGTAACTATATCACGAGAAAAAAACGAAAGAGAAAAGTTTTAATATTACAGTTAATTTTCTCACGCATTATACTTTTGATTAAGATTTAAAAAAAAAATTGATGCATATTCCCTATTATGTGACCGCCACTGTATGGACACACTATTTCATATTCTATCAGTCACTAGGTAGAGAAAGAATAACATACTACCAATGTCATCCTTACTAATATTATAAATGCGAAAGTCCGTTTGTTTGTTACGCCTTCACGCCTTAACTACTGGACCGATCATCATGAAATTTTGCATACACGTTGTCAGGGGTACAGAGAATGACATAGGGTACCTTTCATTCCGAAAAAAGGTATGGGATAGCAAAAAACATTTCCATGCAAACGAAGTCGCGGGCGGCCGCTAGTATAATATAAGTAATTGACTGAGCGAGCGCGAAGCGTCTCCGTTTCCGCTTGGGCAATAATGCTTTCGTATGTCTGTCCGGTTGTCCGTCTGTTCCTCTCTACAGACCGCATTTCTCAACCGATTCTCGTGAAATTTTGTGACCCCGGTTCGATAAAATATTTTAGAAAAAAAAACTGGATCCAAATCATGCTGAAATGAAATGAGATGATTGACTCATAATTTTGATTAATCTTGCATAATAAATTGTACATAAGTTTATTACCCAATATTTTAATACGAGGGTGGATTGATAAGTCCATGACTTTTTAATGAAGAAAGACTTTTTTTCGGAATATTTTCTTTTATTTCTGTACATAATCTTATTGTAGCTCTGCGTATTCAGTCCAACGAAGTTCCTACCTCTTTAACCCATTATTTTTTTCATTCATCGCCTGAAAACTGGTAACTGAAATAAGGGCCCATTTCAGACATCACCTTTTGGCTTGATGAAAATCTTTGCCCGCCAAGACATTTATCAAGACATTTATTCATGTTTGGTAGGAGAAAATATCTCACTGGGGTTGAATCTAGAGAATAGGAAGGATTCGCATCTTCATTCGATGAGTTTTGATGTCATGAGTGCCGCCGAGAGGGTCGACAGGGTCATTAAGAAAAGTTAGAACTCGCTTGAGCTTTTTGTTTTCAAAAGTAATAATCTTTTGCCGAATTTGAAAAAAATGTAGTGTAAAGATGCCTTAAGGAGTTTCTTTTTAAGACACAAAAATAAATTATGAAAAAAAGTATTTCTTCTTTTCAAAGTCATGGACTTATCAAACCACCCTCGTATATTATCTACATAGTCATAGTTGGTTTCATTCAAATTTTGTAGTCATCAATTAATTTTCTAATAAAAAAATAGCCACTTGTTCACCGTTAACCACTGTGACGTCACATATCTTAAGAACTGTCCAGTGCACATTTCGCCTCTCGTGTATCGCCCGCCGCCCGCACCCCTCGCGCTCCCCGTTGTCGCGTCCCCCCGCGCCCCTGTGCCCCGCAGGAGGGGACTCATTTAACCGGTCGGCCTATAGTAGAGTATTGATGAGACCATGAAATAGAATCGAATAGCATAGGAAATATTGTATCTATCGGCTACACCTAGTTTTAGCCGGCTAAAACTAGGTGTAGCTGCACTTCGGGTAGTAGCCGAAACGTACGTTTATTAAGGATCAGAAACAGGTTTGAATCCTATAGTTTTATTGGTATAATATAAAAACATATTCATTGTATTGTACTTATTTCAGGCACTGAGCAGGAGTTAATAAAAAGAATAGTTATATGAAACACTTGGAGTTTTATTTTTAATTACTTATTACAAAATCGATCGAGCACCGACTGACTTGACACATACCAACGGTTACTTAATTAATTTTATATACGTCTGTAGGTGCATGCAGATACAACTGCCATTTTAGGTTAAATTAAATGTCATGATGTGACTCATGTATTTTAACTGGTCTGTACTTGCGTTTCATTACACACAATGCTATACTATAATACATCATACCCCTCTCGAAAAAAAAAAATATATATATATATTTTTTTTAACAAAAAAAACATAAAGTAATTAACTACAATTTTAGCACACTTAATTACTTTAGTAGGTACAATATTTGCTAATGTTATTAAAAATAACACATTGCACTAACTTAATTACTTACTTCCTATAAGAAAAGAAAGAAAAAAATGCTCCTGCAACTGCACACTCACACCTGTTTATTATCAGATTATTGAGATCGAACATGATAAGAAGTTCTTGTATAAACAGAGCCATTATTATCTTGAATATCATAAGATCTGAAATTATTATTATTTACAATTGTTCCTTGTGTCCAATATTTCTTTTGAGGATCCTTTTTAAACCATACTTTTTGATTTAATACAAAGCTACTTCTTTCTTTTACATTCTTATTATAATAAATTGTATTCCTATTTTTAGTCTTATTCATTTCAGTCTCTACATTACAATTTAACTTTGGTACTAAATGCTTGTAACACGAGGGTAACTTAGTTTTTAAATTTCTACTCATCATTAGCTGCGAAGGTGTGAAACATGTGCCTGATACTGGTGATGATCTATATTGTAGTAGGGAAATTCTGAAGTCTATTTTATCTTCATTACACTTAATTAACATTTTTTTAGCTATCTGTACTCCACGTTCGGCCATGCCGTTTGACTGAGGATACCTTGGACTAGAGTATGTGAATTTAAAACCCCATTCATAGGCAAACTGTTTACATTGTCTAGAGTCAAACGGAACGTGATCTGCTACAATCTCAGATGGTATGCCAAAACATGTAAAAATATCTATTAGTGCATTAATTATGCTATTTGCAGATTTATTAGCAATTAATTTTATGTCTAACCATTTAGTAGTGTAATCATAGATGATCAGATAACTTTTTCTTTTGAAATCCATGATGTCTATTCCTATTTTTGAAAATGGTAACTTGGGTACATCATGTGACAGTAAAGGTTCTTTAATATTGTTATTTTGATAAGTTTGACATATAAAGCATTTTTTAACTAGTTTTTCTATGTGAGAATCAATATTTGGCCAATAATATAAAGTTCTAGCAACTTGTTTCATTTTTGTCATTCCTAAGTGGCCTTCATGCATTTTATGTAAGATTTTTAATCTAAGAGACTGCGGAATTATTAATCCATCATTCATAAACAAGAGTTGTTGATCAATTGTTATGTTATCAGTGAATTTAAAGTAATGTTTCAGGTAATCAGGGATATTTTTGTTTGGCCAACCATTCTGTGTAAATTCAATTAATTTAGATAATTCAATGTCTTTAGATGTCTCACTTATTAGTTCCTGCTTTTGTTCATCAGTACACTGTAAATAGTTTGCCAGACCTATACAGTGTACTACTTCAAACATATAAGACTGGTCATCCTCATTTTCATCTAAGTATGAGCGAGAAAGCAAATCCGCTATGTACATTAAACGACCTTTCAAATACTTAAATTCTATATTATATTTTAACAATTTTAGTTTCAGTCTCTGTAGTCGTGCTGAAGGAATTGCATGAATACCCTTTTTTAGGAGGCTTTCTAACGGTTTGTGATCATTAAGTATAGCACATTTTTTACCATAAATAAAATAGTGAAATTTTTTAGTTGCCCACACTACACTTAACAGTTCTTTTTCTATTTGTGAGAAATTCTTTTCTGCACTACTTAAACTTCTGGAAGCATAGCTAACCGGTTTTCCATTTTGCATTAGACAGCAACCTAATCCATCCTTACTCGCATCACATTGAATTGTTACTGGCAATGTGGAATTGAAGTTTTGCAATACTGGTGCTGTACTAATGCACTTTTTTAATGTTAGTGAAAGCGTTTTCATGCACTTCCGTCCACAGCCAGGACACATCCTTTTTTAAGAGGGTATTTAATGGTGCTGTTAGGTCAGCTAGTTTATTAATAAAGTTTCTTAAATAATTAACCATTCCCAAAAATATTTGAAGTTCTTTTTTGTTAATTGGACTTTTAATATTCATAATAGCTTTAACTCTGTCAGGATCAATTTTCATTCCCTCCTTAGAAAAGATGTGACCGAAATACTTTATCTCAGGTAGTTTATATTGGAATTTTCTTTTATTGAATTTAACATTATTATCTTTTGCTCTTTCTAACACACATTTTAATATTCTATCATGTTCCATTTCATTTTCAGCACAAATTAATAAATCATCACAGTATATTACAACACCTGGGATGTCTCCGAATGTTTTTTCAGTGTATTTTTGAAAGATTTCTGATGCTACTGACAAACCAAATGACAATCTGAGAAATTTATAACAACCGAATGGAGTACTGAATGCACATAAGTTTGTTGATTTGTCTGTTAATTTTATATTATAAAAACCATCTGACAAATCAAGTACTGAAAATATTGACTTATTACTTAGTTTGTTTACTATTTCTTCTAAAGTTGGAATTAAGTGATATTCTCTTATTAAAACCTTATTCAATTCTTGAGGATCTAGACAAATTCTCAAATTGCCATCACTCTTTTCAATTATAACAAGATTACTTACAAATGATTTTGGATGTTCGACTTTCTCAATAATCTGATTTTCTTCCAAACTTTTTAACTTATTAGCAAGGCGGTCCATTAATGCATGCGGAACTCGTCGTGGTGGTTTCACCACAATCTGTGCATCTGGTTGAGTGTGCAGTTCCAGCGGTGTATGAAATTGTCCTACGCCCTGGAAAAGTTCAGGATATTGATTAATAATTACATCTTTGTTTTGGATATTGACGCTGTTAATACAATTACTGTTTACATTGGCTAAATTAATATTATTTGAATTTAATAATTTTAGTTCTATTAATGAATTAAGACCCAATATTGGACAAACATTTTCTTTTATTATCAGAAATTCTGTAGGCACGTTACCCAATTCATCATTTAAATGTATTGTTAATATTACTTTACCTAGTGGTTTTATTTTATTACCTCCAAACGCTTCTAACAAAACTTTTGTCTCAGACCACTTACGGTTTTCATCATCGACAATTAATTTGAAATCTTTTAATGAGATTACATTGACTTGGGCCCCAGTGTCACATTTATATGTAACTTTTTTATTTTCAGTTCTTAATGTTCTTCGCCACTCATTCTTTGTAGAATTTCCAAGCGAGTGACACACTTTGACTAGTCACAAGTTATGTACATAGTTATCATCATCGGTATTTTCAGATTTCTCAACTGAATCTACTTTTTTATTTATACATCCTTTAGCAAAGTGATTAGGCTTATTACAAATAGAACAAAGTTTACCAAAAGCAGGACACTGCCGTGGGCCATGTTCTCTATTACATTTCTTACAATGATAAAAATCTTTACTATATTTGTTAAAATTTTGGTTAGTTTTCTGAATTTTAAATGAATTGTTTGTGTTATACTTAGCTTTAGGGATTTGGGATGTAACGGCGTCCACCTTCAAAAAATCTTCTTGCTTCTGAATGATTTTGATGTGTTCTTGTGATAGTTCGGCTGCTCTACATTGATCTACTGCGAAATCCAAAGTTAAGTTTCGGTTTTCTAGAAGTTTCCGTTGTAAGTTCCTGTCCCGAATGCCCATGACAATTCTATCTCTTAACATTCTGTTTTCTTGTTCTTCATAGTTGCAACTTTTTACTAATTTTCTTATTTCAGAATAGAAACTATCAAAAGATTCCCCATCTTCTTGATTTCTACTATTAAAATTAAATGTGTTTATGATCACGTTTTGCTTTGGTTCAAAGTAGTTATCAAATTCTTTTAACAAATCTTCATATTTAGGTGTTTCGTCTGACTTCTTTAGAATGTTAAAATATATATTTTGTCCCTCCTCACCTATACAATTCAGTAAAATGGCAGACTTCCTTTTTTCCGAGACTTTTTCCAAACCCGATGCCAATAAGAATACAGTTATTTGCTGTTTAAAATTTCTCCATTTTGTTAACATGTTACCTACGGAGTCCCATTGCAGTTGTTGGGGCATCTTATATTCGAAAGGAGTGACCATGTCTTCTAATTCTTCCACCTGTTCGGTTTGTATTGACTTTGTTACAACGTCCCTGGTTTCTTCAGTTTTGCTCATGTCAAATAATTGGTTCGTGAAGCGGCTGCGCCATGTATTGTACTTATTTCAGGCACTGAGCAGGAGTTAATAAAAATAATAGTTATATGAAACACTTGGAGTTTTATTTTTAATTACTTATTACAAAATCGATCGAGCACCGACTGACTTGACACATACCAACGGTTACTTAATTAATTTTATATACGTCTGTAGGTGCATGCAGATACAACTGCCATTTTAGGTTAAATTAAATGTCATGATGTGACTCATGTATTTTAACTGGTCTGTACTTGCGTTTCATTACACACAATGCTATACTATAATACATTCATAGCTATGAAACTTAGTGAAAGATTTTTTGAAATCCGTTTAGAAATGGTGGAGTTATAAGGGTTTTGAAGGAAATGCCAACCTCAATGCAATATGAGCTTTATCACGTACGACATAAGGTTCGCTTACGTCACGATGACGTCATAAGGACCACCCAAAATAACAATGTTTTAGCACGTTTTAGCTCGTATAACTTCTCAGGTTAAAGAGATATCGTAAAAATTTCTTCACAGTTAATCATGTGGTGGCATAAGCTTTCTGACAAGCCACGAAACAAAAATCGTTACTGATCCTCATTATTCGTGTCTCTACACTATTTATTATTGATGCAACGAATACGAATATTCGTATTCGCCGAATATCATCACGAATATTAAAAACAAATTATTTATATTATAACTGAATGCAAATCAAGTTACAGTTTGGCTGTGCACCGTGTATCCGAATGCTCCTCATACGCACTATACTGTTTGTATCTTTTGACGGGGATTACCCTAATATTGAATGAATGAACGAAGTCGAGTTCTCAAGTTGTCAATTATTACTTGTTTGCTTCATAGCATAAAGTGCCTAAGAAGTTACAAATGTTGTGCTTTTTGAACAAAACTTTGTCAGAAGTTAATTTCAATTAATAAATATCTTAATAAAAAAAGAATACTGTGTATTATTCATTATCATTACCTTGTTGAATTATTCGTATTCGTATTCGCCGAATAGTAGGATTGATATTCGTATTCGTTAAAGTAGTATTCGTTGCATCACTACTATTTATACTTTTCAGATGATAGATCAGAACCGACGGGCCCAGAGCTCGTGAACTTCATCAAAGAAACTCTCAACAAGAACGCAAGAGACAGAATGACGCTACTTAAGATTGAGAAGGAGTTGCACGCACTCGTCAACGACACCGGGTATGTATAATAATTATAATATTATTTCTTAAAAAATACATTGATATCAATTTCATCGAAAATCTTTGTAAATAAACGAATAAGAAAAATATAGTCCATTAGAAATAAGTAAAAGTGAGACTTTTTTCGACACTGACGCTAACCAATCAAGATTTTTTGTGGATATTTTTCTGCGATCTGATTGATCAGTAACTTATCGTTTCGTATCTAATAAAAATTGCCATGCTTGTAATATTATATTCACATGTAATTTATATTACTTATAAATTAATTTTAATTGCATCAAAACTGCACAAAAGTCTATCTTAAAATTACAATTATTTCGGTTTTAAAACCATTTTTGTGTCCCTCTTGTAATATTTCATGATTTTTTCAAATCAAATTGCACAGCGCTGCGTGCCTATTATTATAAGCGCCTCCGAAGCGCTTCTGTCGCTTAGCTCTGTCTGGAACTGCCTAGCAGAGAAATGTGGTCTGATGACCAAGGCTCCTGCAAGGCTGGAAGCCTAGTCTGGTTCACGGACGGCTCCAAAATGGGTCATGATGTAGGCTGTGGTATACATGGCGTAAGGCCAAGAGTCAACCTTAGTGTTAATCTTGGTAAATACGCCACAATATTCCAGGCAGAGGTCTATGCCATCATAGAATGTGCAGAAACCAACCGCCAGCGAAACTACACAAATCAGACTATTTATATCTTCTCAGATAGCCAAGCAGCACTTAACGCCATAAACTCGAACGTAATACGATCGAAATTGGTACAAGACTGCGTAGACAAACTGAATGAACTGGGACAAAAGAATAAAATCATTCTGAAATGGGTCCCTGGTCATTCAGGCATCATCGGTAATGAAAAAGCCGACGAGCTTGCTAGAACTGGAGCGCGAGGCCAACAGTTTGGTCCAGAACCTTTCTGCGGCATCTCAAAAAACCAGGCTATGCAACTCCTTAAAGATAATCTTTTGGACGAGTCAAAAAAAATCTGGCTAAAACAACCAGAACTAAGACACGCCAAATCCGAAACTTTCGCTACTCGCGAAAACGGACGAATGAGCTTACACAGCTCAGTAGATCGAACGTCAGCGCGACTGTTAGAGCCTTAACTGGACACTGCAAACTAAACAGACACCTGTTTCATATGAAATTGAGTGATACTGACGTATGCAGATATTGTAATGAGGAGCAGGAAACACCCAAGCACCTCTTATGTGACTGTGGACCTCTAATTCACAGGCGTAGCATCCATTTGGGACGACACATAATCGACCCGGAGGAAATAAAAACTCTTAAAACCAGGAAGATTCTAGACTTCCTGGAAGCCGTTGGGCTTAAAGAGTTACTATAACTAGGTGGCGAGTTACAATAGATCTTTTAGGTCGCAGTGACTACAGCTTTATCTTGAGCTGCATAGCCCCTAACACTCAAATAATAATAATAGCTCTGTCTCAACCAGGGATTGAAATACCGTTAAAAAAATAACGATACAAAAAATAACGTTAAAAATACCGTTTAAACATTTTATCGGTAAATTTACCGGTAAAAATAACGTTAAAATTATTTTACCAGTAAAATTACCGTCAACGGTAATTTCATTTAAAAATTCCTGGTCTCAACCGACACATGCCACCCCTCGTGCGCTGGCTCGACTGAGTCAGCCGCTCGCGAGCAGTAGGATAACATAAAACCGGCTCCAGACTAGCGCGCAAACCGCGGCTGCGAATTACGGCCGCGGTTCACGCATGAAAACCCTTTTGATGAAACATTTTTAACCGGAAGTGAAGGATTTTCTCAAGCTTCCGGCCAATTTTATTTGCGATAATCTTATGATCCCCGCTCAGCACAACTTTTCCGGCCGTGTGCCATGCATTTCATCGTGATGTCATATGACGTGGGCAAAACTGTCGCGGGCTTACGGACTGATATTTTAGCAAATATTTTGCTTATTTTGATTAGTTCACTATATTCCTAGAGTCCTAGCGGAGCGTGCGCTTGTCATTGTTACTGCGTCTCGCACACAACTGCGATGCGAGCACACCGCGAATGTGGATGCGTTCGCGTTTGCGCTTCGCAAACCCTTTGACGTGGACCAAAAAACCGACACCGGAAGGGGAACGCCGCGAAACGCGAACGCGAAACCATCCACACTCGCGGTTCGCGGGCTTTCGCGGCGTGAGTGTGGAGCCGGCATTAAAGTTTAAGCGCGAAGTGAGACCCCCTCCGATGTGAACATTACGTACTACCAGTAATACCAGTAACGACGGATTCGTTAAAAACGGTCCTGTAAAATGGATCGCTGCGTCAACACACGGTAAGGCGAAGGTTTAAAAGTGTTGTTTCTTCAACAGTCGGTGCGTGGTTCGGTTCCCGGTGATGTCATCATACGGTCGAATGCTCGTACATCGCGCCGCTGCTTTATTCCAACTCAGCCACCACCTCGACCATGCCACTAAGACTGCTGTACTGGTCTCTAAGACAGGTAGGAATTGTATTAAAGTATGTTAGTTAATTACAATCAAAAGTGTGGAAAATGTAACACTTAAAACTCCATAGTCTCTAGTATAAACAACACTTCTGATCCGTTGGGTTTCTTCAGCGATCTGAGCTTCCTTCATTCACTCTTTGAATGGCCATCATCAGATCACACCCCGTTTGATCCTGGGCGGAGAACCAAAGCTTCAAAGTTACCTCGTTTGTATGAAAATAGGCCTATGATTCCATACTTTTGCTCGCGAGTGTAGAAGGCAATGCAATATTTTGGGGTTATAGAGCTGATCTCATAATCGAGCCGGGAAAAGGCCACAAGAACTCTGTTATAAAACCTAAATATAAGTTTATTCCCCACAGGTACTAGCGGCGGGCGCATTCCGTGCACTAATTTCAAGCAATGGTGCACAGCTACGTTTCCTCCAAGCCCGCATAGGTATAGTTTTTTTCCTTTCAGTCCACAATGTCAAATTCCCAAAATGTCGGTTTCAAAATGTCAAGTTCCTAAAACGTCAGATTCCCAAAATGTCAAGTGACCGAAATGTCAAGTTCCCTAAATGTCAAGTTCCCTGTTATAATAGGGGAGCAAATGATGATGAATAGGGTATATGACAGATTTTTATATTGACTTTAAATGTTTACTGAAATATTAGCAACACTACATAAGTATTTATTTTCAAATATCTTGCATATTTTCAGCGATATACAGCATCAAACTTTCTAATTAGACAATTTAGTATTTTTTTATTTTATGTTTTAGTTAAAATCGCGATAAAACCTGTGTTCCAAATCTAATTTCCTCGTTGCGTACAAAGATACAGGTCATTCGTAAAATTATATTTCAAAAGTACCCACATTCTAGTTCGTAAAAGTTAGCTTGATCCCTAGGGCTGGGACAATGTTGATCGATCAAAATAAATATCTATTCGATTTGATATTTTTATTCGATTGTTTTGTGTGTATTTGATTTGATTCGAATAATTATCGCTTACTGTAATGTGACTATTGTTTTGGATGATTTTGACAGGGAACTTGGCATTTCAGGAATTTGACATTTCGGGAATTTGACATTTCGGGAACATGACATTTCGGGAACTTGACATTTCGGGAACTTGAGATTTTGGGAATCTGACGTTTTGGGAACTTGACATTTTGAAACTGCTTGATATTTTGGGAATTTGACATTATGGACTGAAAGGGTTTTTAACATCTAATCAATAAATTTATATGAGTTTTAGTTTCATAAAACGATTTAGTCAATAGTCCCTAATTACACACTTGTACAGGGTGTTACAAAACAACTAGCAATGCCGAATATAGTAGATAGTAGTAGCAGGGCTCTATCACTCCGCGCGTAGGTATGAGAAAAGCACCTAGCGCTTGGCGTCCTCTGCGTGCACAACATCGGCAGGGTTGTCCGTCGCGGCCTCGGAATATCTGTAGCGCGTTCACAGGGTCTTACGATTCTCAAGCTTTCATTGCCGCAAGCTGCAACCCTAACATAGGTCCGAAAAGATAGGATATATGCGATATCAAGAGATGCAGCGTCAAGATGAATAAAGCCTTTCGTAATTAGCGCCGTACAAGCTGAATTCCACTTTATTATGTTGACACTAGCTTCTGCCCGCGACTTCGTCCGCGTGGATATTAGACGAAATCCTTTTAAGGAACCTTCAACCAGGATCCGGCCAGACATTTTTACGCGATTAGGCGAGTCCCCATCAAGCGCGCTGCCTCGCGAGGCAAGACATTTGCCGCGTGTGGCGGGCCTCGCACAAGGCTTCCAGTTCCCATTCCCGCTCCCGCTCCCGTTCCCCGATCCCGTTCCGTTCCCGTTCCGTTCCCGTTCCGTTCCCGTCCCGTTTGCGTTCCCGTCGCGTAAACGTCCTGTAACCGTCCCGTACCCCTTCCGTTTCCGTTCCCGTTCCCATCCCGTTCCTGTCCCGTTCCCATCCTGTTCTCGTTCCCGTTCCCGTCCCGTTATATTCCCGTTCCGTAACCGTTCTGTTCACGTTTCGTTCCCGTTCACAATCCCGTTCCGTTCCCGCTGCGTTCCCATCCCGTAAACGTCCCCTAACCATCCCGTACGCCTTACGTTCCCGTTCTTGTTCCCGTTCCGTTCCCGTCCGGTTCTTGTTCCCGTTCCCGTTCCCATCCTGTTCTATTCCCGTTCCGTTCCCGTTTCATTCGTTTCGTTCCTGTTTCGTTCCCGTTTCGGTCCCCTTTACGTTCCTGTTTCATTCCCGTTTCGTTCCGTTCCCGTCCGATCCCGTCCCGTACTCGTCCCGTACCCCTTCCGTTCCCGTTCCCGTACCCGTCCCGTTCTAGTGCCCGTTACCGTCTCGTTCCCGTTCCGTTCCGTTCCATTCCGTTCCGTTCCGTTCCGATCCGTTCCGTTCCGTTACGCTCCACTCCGTTCCGTTCCGTTCCGGTCCGGTCCGGTCCGTTCCGTTCCGTTCCGTTTCGTTCCGTTCCGTTCCGTTCCGTTCTTTTCCGTTCCGTTCCGTTCTGTTCCGTTCCGTTCCGTCCCGTTCCGTTCCCATGCCCGTGCCCGTTCCGGTTCCCGTTCCCATTCCCTGGATGTGCATGTCCAGGTCCAGGTCCATATGTGTCATGTCCACCGCGTTGGACTTCAAAATAAATCTCACTTTCGCAATCACCATCCCATAAAACCTCAAGAACGACATCCATATCGATTTTTATGTTACTCACCCCACTTACCCTCTAAGGGGTTGATTTTCAAAATCCCAAAATATATATTTAGACGTGCTCCTACGAATTTTAAAGTTGTAATTTCGATTTTGTATTCTTTTTCCATACAAAATTTGAACCCCATTTTGCCCCTTTAGGGGTTAAATCATGTCCACCGTGTTGGACTTCAAAATAAATGTCATTTTTGCAATCGCCATCCCAGAAAACCCCAATAACGACATCTTTATCGATTTTTATATTTACTCACCCCATTTACCCCCTTAGGGGTTGATTTTCAAAATAACAAAATATATATTTGCCTATTTATTTTTAGATGTGCTCCTACGAAGTTTAAAGTTGTAATGTCTATTTTATATTATTTTTCCATACAAAGTTTGGACCCCATTTTCACCCCTTTAGGGGTTAAATCATGTCCACCGTGTTGGACTTCAAAATAAATGTCATTTTTGCAATCGTCATCCCAGAAAACCCCAATAACGACATCTATATCGATTTTTATGTTTACTCACCCCATTTACCCTCTAAGGGGTTGATTTTCAAAATAACAAAATATATATTTGCCTATTTATTTTTAGATGTGCTCCTACAAAGTTTAAAGTTGTAATGTCTATTTTATATTATTTTTCCATACAAAATTTGGACCCCATTTTCGCCCCTTTAGGGGTTAAATCATGTCCACCGTGGTTGGACTTCAAAATAAATGTCATTTTTGCAATCGTCGTCCCACAAAACCCCGATAACGACATCCATATCTATTTTTAGGTTTTTTTAACCCTTTTCACCCCCATTTCATCCCCTTTGGAGTTGAAATCATAACAAAAACAATATACGTTGCTTTAGGATTCTATACATAAGCCTAAATTATAAATTTAGCGATTTTTACTTCGAAAATGAAGGATTTTCTTTAATACACAACTTCATCACCCTTTTGACCCCTTCGGGGGTAGAATTTTGAAAAACGCTGAGACCCGTATTTATTTATTTTCAATCGTCAGCCTAAACACAAAATTTGAAGATTCTAGCTTCAAAACTGAGGGACTTTCATACAAACTTTCATCCCTTATTTCATCCCCTTAGGGATGGAATTTTCAAAAATCCTTCCTTAGTGGATGCCTACACTGTATAAAGTATCTGTGTGCAAAATTTCAAGTCTCTAGGTCCAGCGGTTTGGGCTGTGCGTTGATAGATCAGTCAGTCAGTCAGTCAGTCATTCAGTTTACGATTTTATATATTAAGATTAGAGTTGCTATTTATTTAAATGGTTCAGCGGAGTGCATCTTCTGTACTTGTACTATTATTTATTCTGTGGTAGTAGTATAGTAGATAGAGATCATCAAACTGAACAACTTTTACAATAGGACCAACTCTGAAATCGCAAAAAAATAATAGCGAAAATATCAAAATGTATGAAGCGGTTGATTTTTTATTTCACTATTTTAGATCCCATAGTAAAGGTTGTTAAGTTTGATGGTCATATTCGGCATAACGGGTTTTTTGTAACACGTTGTATCACATAATAAATAATAGTACAAGTACAGAAGATGCACTCCGCTGAACCATTTAAATAAATAGCAACTCTAATTTCAACATTATAAAGTGGAATTCAGCTTGTACGGCGCTAATTACGAAAGGCTTTATTCACCTAGACGCTGCATCTCTTGATATCGCATATATCCTATCTTTTCGGACCTATGTTAGGGTTGCAGCTTGCGGCAATGAAAGCTTGAGAATCGTAAGACCCTGTGAACGCGCTACAGATATTCCGAGGCAGCGACGGACAACCCTGCCGATGTTGTCCACGCAGAGGACGCCGAGCGCTAGGTGCTTTTCTCATACCTACGCACGGAGTGATAGAGCCCTGGGTGTATACCCATAAAGGATGTATTTTAACTTTTAAAGACAGATAGACAAGAAATCTACATAGTTATTAAATGTTAATACTTTTATGTATTATTTCCAGATCTATACTAAAAAGGGACACAAATTCTCTGGATGAACCCGGGTCAGGATCTTCGTCTAATTCGAGGAGCAAATCTCTGGAGCAGAGGGAGAAAGACTATGAACGAATGAAACGGAGGATATTCACTGAGGTAAGTTGAAAATGCTTGTTTATTAATAAAGAAATTGGGGCGAAATTACATTACTCAGTCCCGTGATGAGCAAATCTCTGAAGCAGAGGTAGAGAGACTTTGGGAGAATGAAACGGAAGATATTCACTGAGGAACATACTTTAGAATTTCGTTATTGTAATAGCAATAAGGTTGTAATTTTTTTTTCACCTCTCCAGCACGAAAAGGGTGCTTTTGGCGCGTAAAAACTCGCAGCAAAATCGATTTTTGCTGCGAGCGTGAGACAAAGTGCTTTTTTAATTTCTAACACCACTTTTAAAATAATAAAGGAAAAACAAATAAAGTGACAAGGATGACACTTGTAAAATTGATATGTGAGAAAAGGATAGATAGAGTGCTTTATGGTGTCATACACGGATTAAAAAGTAAAAAAATAAAATACACGGATATACCAAGGAGTTTTAAATAGGAGCGTTTTACCTACCATTAAAACGCATATTGTGTCTGAAGCCTTATTCGAAGCCTTGGTAAACAGATTGAGAATAGCGAAGCCTTTCCGTTTCCCGTTCAGCATCATTATTATAGGTCTATCTTACCAAATTACGTCACATCCGTATCCGATCTCATCCCACTATGTTCACCAGGCGGCCATTGCTGGTTTTCGCGCTCATTGCAGTCTCAAAATCTGAAAAATACTTTACAACTAATTAGCATTGAATGCATACCAGGCAGCCCTTGAAGGTAGGCTTCGAATAAGGCTTCAGACACAATATGCGTTTTAATGGTAGGTAAAACGCTCCTATTGTGTCCTATTCGCCGTTATTCGAAGCCTTGGTAAACAGATTGAGACATTGTTTGTTATCGCCTGGTGAACAGGGACAGGACGCCAATGTGACACTTTAAATCATAAATAGTTTATTACTCTTAAAAATTATTTTAATTTAGATCAAAAGAAATCTTTCTTTAAAATTAGTAAAGGGAAGAAAAAAAAATACAAAAACATAACAATTAAAACTGATACAAGGTCCATTGACAAATCAGCTTTAAATAAATTCTCATAAAATTTACTTAAGTAATTATTTAACATACATTATCTAACTCATAATATTTTAGTCATGTTATCGTTTAATATGACTGCTGGCTGACAGTGCATCTCTGCTTAAGTCGCGTCGATCGCCTACTTCAAAATTATCTTGGACAAGACAACGTTTTCTTCTCAGATTCTTTAATTACAACTGTGGTGTCAGTTGCTGCACAATTATTTCACTTAAAGATACAAACCTTACTAAAAAGATCTTTATAAAATCACTAACTGGATTTAGATATCATAATAAAATAAACCTTTGTGAACGCGGTCACAAAGTTATTACTTCTATATCAGATACTTGATTAAATTAATTTAACGTAAACTGCGAACTGAACTCAATAAATACCTACCCAAAAATAAACGTTATACGACTGACTTAAGCCAAAGGTAACTTTTTAGATTTAACCTTTGGTGTTGATTAACTTAGGCCGACTAGCTAGCTAGAGTGTCTGTGTGCGCCATTGTCTGCGACATCTTGTTGTGTCACGTCTTGGAACAAGCACTAGTATTACACGTGTTATATAAATTGCTATCGAATATTAATTAACATTAACAAGTCCCTTTGAATTTTTACACTTAATAAAACATTTAGTATTCGATTGGTCAGCAGTAGTCAGCACACAGCAGCTGTGTTAGCCAAAAACAAAACAATAAAAAAAAAATAGTTAAGTAGGTACATACTTATTTAGCTAAGTACTCACTACACTTAACTGTAACATTTTTAATTAGCATCGCAAAATTAAATGACATCTTAACATTGGGAATCAAAATACTAGGTATAGACAAAATAATAAATGTAATAGATAAAATCAAAAGATGTATTAAAAGTACAAATATGACAGTACTGCATATCAAAGAAAGAAATATGACTTTAATTATTTCAACATGTCTTTACTTTCTGTAGACAAAGTTTCGTCTTTTTAGGTAAAGGAAAGTAAATAAAAATTTTTATTTTTATCAATCTAATAAATATTTAAAAGAAAATTAAATCAATTAAGTTTCTAAATGTCATGGTTTCTATGGCCATCGGAAAAACTGCACGCAGCATAAACTTAATACTTATATAACATTCGTTTTGAACTTGAATTTCTAACAATATAGCAAAAATGTTGCATATCAACAATGATAGTAATAATAAATTACAATTAATATAACTGCATTTAATTATTCAATTAAAATCACATATATACTTTGGAATCATCCACCAAGAAGATTACCTCTGTTATCTAACAAATCAAGTATTAGCACCCGGATAAATAAACAAGAGCCGGGTGCCAGTGCTGCCCAATGGTCGTTAAGCTTTGATTAGGAAAGCATATTTAAGTAACTTAATCGCAGACACCAACCAATGTAATATCAGATCGACAGTGTTTACAACAACTGACTAATGTCAAAGTGCAATTAGGGGTATTATTTTAAAATGATTTCCAGAATACCTATGGTACATGTATAGTAGCTAAATAGAAGTGCTTTCATATTCTACTGAAATATTCAACAATTACTTAAGTAAGCATATAACAAAATGTTAACTTGTTATCTACACCGTGCTAAGATCATATTCAAAATATAGAATGATTCAATCAAGGTCTGAGTAAAATCGAGATTCCCCAAGAATTAAATAGGGTTTATATCACAACAAAATATTTACAAGTTAAGGTGATTTTTAAATTTCCTATCTATTAATGTACACCACAACGTGGTCAAAGTACAATAAAAACTAGCACTTTATGTATTTATGTACATACACATTACACGCCCCCGGCAAATCGGATATCAATGCACTTTGTAATAAAACCAACATCATCAGACTTAAATCTTCATAAAATTTAAAATGTAAAACAAGCACAACTCTTGCAGTGACCACTTAACTAAACCCACAGCTTTAAAACTAGCTGGGATATCTGATCTGTCCTCGGACTCATGAGACAATATTAGTCTTCAAAGCACACAAATGAATATAAAATTTTCAAACAAAACATAATATCTGCTACACTTATTTTGGTTACAGTGTATCCAAAAGGGACATCACCAGTTAGGTTAGATTAAAACTGTGACCTTTTGGTCACAAAAGGGCAAAATAAAGCGCGAGCCGAGCGAACGCATCGAGTGTGCCACGGCAGCGGCCAGTGAAGCACCAGAACGCAACTGTTGGTGAACCTCCTTTGCGGCACCCGGACTTAGCTAGCACCCGGTTCGATATTTTTAATAAAGAAACATTTTAAATAACTCGAAGATATATTGATTGAAATATTCAATCGTAATAACTTGTTTTACCAGGCCCACGGTTATAAAAATAAATATTAATAAATAACTCACCAAAGAAAATTTCAAAATGTCATCTTCTGGTTGTTCTGTAAGCAGCAACTAGTGGTTGTTAGAAACATGGTGCCCACCAGAAGTACGGGAATATCTTGGATGATCCCCTTTTTAAGTTCCTCCCCCTCAGGGATTAAGGACAGTATTTACACAGAATAATTAAATAAAATAATGAGATAAAATGAGTTAAAAAATTTACGGTGCCTGGACGGTGCTCATCAAAAGCAACTGAAATAATTTTTATATCAAAACATCAACCGACGGTGCTCAGGAGCGACCGGCCGAATTTATGTTAAACCATAATAAATGTTTATCGAATGTAAATATATTTATTGATATTACATAACTATAATGACGGTGCCCATCAGAGGGTGACCGAATTTATGTTAAATAGTAAGATACTTAATTAACGGAATCCATCAGGAGTGACCGCCAGAGTTCAATCAACGGTGCTCAAAAGCGACCGGATAAATCCAAATTCAAAATATTGTTATAACTCACACAGCTCTCAACATGTGGGGCTTACTACCATAGAGGAAGTAAACAGCATGTTTTAATTACAAAATTATGTAGATACAACTTTCATAAACGGTGCCAGGAGCAGCCGATAGACCTTCCCCGGTTCAGTTGCGGAACAAGCTGGAACCGAGGGGTATAATAATAATAATAGAAAATATCTAATTACTATGATAAACTTTTGACTTGCCTGCAATTAAAAATAGATTTCAAATTATTTAAATCAGTTCCCACAATTAATTTTATTGATAGAGCTGTACCCGACAACCTTCGGTGGCGTACGCAGATAAGGTCGTTCAAGTTTCATCACAATCAAATTAATGGTTCTGGAAAGCATACTAATAAAAAACATTCATTTTTATTTATACACAAGAAAAGATTAGTACGCTCTTTTACTGTGAATTGAACCCGGGCCATTTTGCCAATTGATAGCGTTTACTGCCGCTGCATCAAATACGCCATCAATTGTAATATTCCGCAATCAAGTCAATATCTGACTGTTTAAATGTTTTAATTAAACACCAATTTACAGGCAAGATTCTTTTGTATAACCACTAAATACTTATTCTTGTTCAAAGTGCCTTGTTATGTATCACTATTCAGATTCAAAGCAGTGACTTAAAAAAAAAATATACTCGTTCAAACGACTACGGCTAAACAACATATCTCAATAAAATAGGGCACAATGGTTAATCTCAACACTGGTCAAGTAAAACTATGAGTCGAACGAAATGCCACGGCAATGGCCGGATAGTGCTAGGATTCAAGCAGCATACACTTTCTCATATTTTTAGAAACACAAGTATTTGTGTACTCATCTCACATTCAACACAATATATCTTTACCAACAATGAATAGGAATCGTACGAAACATGTTTTCCGTAACATAAAAATTTTCATAAGCATTAAATTTGTCAAAATTATAACGTTTTTAGGAGATCGCATAGGCCAAAAGCGAATATCACTCATGAACGGCAATTTTACGAATGTAAGAATTAACAGAAATTATTTTTCAACATATCGTGGGTAGAATCATATCATTATTAAATAATGGAAAAATTTCACTGACCTTATGGCGAGGCGTTAGATTACCTCAATCCAATTCAAATCACGCGTCATATTTACTGTAGATCCATGCCCTCGCCCTCGTTCTCTGCTACTTCACGAACATGACGACGAAAACGGAGACGACACAAAGTCGGCCCCAACTAACACTGATTTTACGTATGGTTTTCAAATGTCTATGCACACGCATTTTAAATAACCGAAAATAAATCGTAAGATGTTACTTTTCAACAAAAATATGTAATATAAAATTTAAATTCGAATTAAGAATTTTACGAACGCTAACAGCGTTTGACCTACTTTAGAAAACTTTAAAATTCGAACGCTAACAGAATTTGACCTACTTAGGAAAATTTTTAAATTTCGAACGCCTACAGCGTTTGACTAGATGTGAACGGTTGCGAAAAAAGGACGCCAATGAGCGCGAAAACCAGCAATGGCCGCCTGGTGAACATAGTGGGATGAGATCGGATACGGATGTGACGTAATTTGGTAAGATAGACCTATAATAATGATGCTGAACGGGAAACGGAAAGGCTTCGCTATTCTCAATCTGTTTACCAAGGCTTCGAATAACGGCGAATAGGACACAATAAGGATTGTTAAAAAAGAAGGTTGATAATTCGAAATAAAGAGTATGAAGGTAATGAGGTCACATGTATGAAACAAATATGAAATAAGAAAAATTTATTAAATTTACTAACAAATTAATATGTTTTATGATTATAAATAAATAAATAAGACGGAATATTAATGAATAAGAGAAAAACACAACGTAATGTAATCAAAACGACGGGAATTACTGACTCTATGAATAAAATTTTTCAGCATAGGTTTGATTGAATTATTTTTGTGATAAATTACAAAAATGAATGTGTCCAACGATCAAAATAGTTTCCTAACTCCAAAAGAGTTAAGTGAACAAGTTTTCTAATGCTGAATTAAGCTTTTTTACCAGGAAAGTCAAGTGAAAATTTTCATTTGTTTGTTTGTAAATTATATTGAATGACTTTTATGTTGTTCGGATTATAATTTAACTGACTGATATCTGTTATCTGAGGATTGAAAAATCAACCCTAAGTTTTCTTTTGCTTCAGGACAACTGCTCTCAAGACGAGGCGCAGTGGCCGTGGTTGAACACGGGGCCAGTCAAGTTACTGACGCCAGAAGCTGGCAGGAACAAGCTGATTAAGGTAAGTTAGTGGTATTATTAAATTTTTAGATTTTATTCATTCACAATGCTATTTTTATATATTAAGACTAGCGGCCGCCTACGACTTTTTCTACGTGGACAGTTTTTTACGTTCCTATAAGTTTTGTCTGTATGAAAGATTTGTCCTTCTCTGTACCCCTGACAACGTGTATGTAAAATTTTATAATGATGAGTTCAGTAGCTAAGAAAACAAACAAACAAACTGACTTTCGCATATTCACTTCTCAAGCTATGAAATAAAACACTTTTTAACGGAAAAATCGAACTTTTTAATGAAAATAAAAAATAAAACCAAATACCATCTAATTACCAAAGTACTTTCAATAAAACCGCGCTAGTATCCGTTAAAACTGTTTTATTTCATGTCTTTCGCATTCTTAATATTACTAGCGGCCGCCCGCGACCTCGTTTGCGTGGAAAGGTTTTTTTGCTATCCCTCGGGAACAATTTTTTTTTCTGAATGAAAGTTACCCTATGTCCTTTTCTGTACCCCTGACAATGTATATGTAAAATTTCATGATGATCGGTTCAGTAGTAAAGACGTGAAGGAGTAACAAACAAACGGACTTTCGCATCCTTACTTAATATTATAAATGCGAAAGTCCGTTTGTTTGTTTGTTACGCCTTCACGTCTTAACTATTGAACCGATCATCATGAAATTTTGCATACACGTTTTCAGTGGTACAGAGAAGAACATAGGGTACCTTTCATCCCGAAAAAAAGTATCGCTTCCGAGCGATAGCAAAAAACTTTTCCACGCAGACGAAGTCGCGGGCGGCCGCTAGTAAGGATTAGTTCGACACAAATGCTAGATAGTTGTACATATAATATTGGGATGTATTTAATAGCACTTTAAATTTGATGAAAACAGCTATAAAATTGTATATCTGCACTTTGAAATAATAATAGATCTATAATTTAATATTATCACTACAAAAATAATGATTGCACTATAACAATTGTATATCAGCACTTTAAAATAATAATAGATCTATAATTTAATATTATCACTACAAAAATAATGATTGCACTATAACAATTGTATATCAGCACTTTAAAATAATAATAGATCTATAATTTAATATTATCACTACAAAAATAATAATTGCACTATAACAATTGTATAACAGCACTTTAAAATAATAATAGATCTATAATTTAATATTATCACTACAAAAATAATGGTTTGCACTATAACTGTGTCCCAAATCGCAATGGAACCTAACATAACCTCCTCCTAATCTCCTCTCGCTGCGCCCGCTCGTCGTCACATCTAATCGTCGGTTTACCAGTACTAAAGTGCAAAATACATAATAATTTTAAAGCTAAGCAATTAAATAGGCATGTTGACTATTTTATTATTTTATGTTACATAAATTACCCCTCAAAAAAAGAAACATTATTACGCTAGCATGAAAACTGCCCGAGATATCACAGTTTGAAATGCACAAAATTAGACTCACCCGAAAACGCTCCATACTAACGGCTACCAAGTTATGACGTCACGCCTTTGTACGTTGTATGCAACGCGTAGGAAATTTGTTCGGCAGCTATATTAAATATTGTGTTTATCAAAATGGTTTCTTTGACAAATTTGCTATAAATTTTACGGACTAACTAAATGTATTATTTATTTTAACAAATTTTATACTTTTTAAATGGACTTGTCCACCCAACTTTAAAGGGTGAACCCAACTTTAACAAATAATACGCAATATATAAAACCAAGAGGTATACAAGCTACTCCAAAACTTTGATATGTTTACGATTTTTATTAGTATTTCGTTATTTTATTTATAAGTCAACATCCCTATAGTATAGTGCAAAGTATTAATTTTAAAGCTTAGCATATTTTTAATGGTACCATTATTTTTATAGTTCTTTCAATAAATTTTGAAGCAAAACATTTTAAAGTGCGGTACATTATTTTTAAAGTGCGTTTATATATTCACCTATAATATTTGCAGTATTGATGTCGACATATCCAATTCAGTAATTTCATCGTTTCAGGTGCATTCTCTAGAGTGCAGCCAACCGGGAACTAGTCGCGGGCCCGTGTCTAAAAGCCACAGTTTTGGCGGTTACGCCGCTGTTGAACCTCACCCCAGGGTGCTGAGCAGGCAAGGTAATGTAGACCTTATTGTATAAGTAATACGGGTGAAACTTGACTAGCCACTGATATACGATAATTCTAAAAGACCAATTCCAAAAACCAACAAATCAAAACTAAATAATTCTAAAATAACATCTGAATTAACCAATATACGCGCTGTAATCCTTAAAAAGGATTTTCGATAAGGATAATTCTAGTCTTATGACAGTTCCTCAGCAGCCAAGGAATTATTTTATAGGCAATACGGATGAAATTCGGCTAACTGATACATGCCATCTCTAGTGTTATGACAGTTACTAAACTGCCAAGGTGAGACTTATGGAGTTGGTAATAAAGGTGAAATTCGGCTAACCACTGATACATAACAACTCTAGTCTTATAAAAAAAAATCAAAAATGTCTTTCTTATTTACTAGCGGCCGCCCACGGTTTCACTCGTGTGGTTCCCGTTCCCGTGGGAATATCGAGATAAAAAATATCCTATGTTTTAATATAGGCTATCTACTATCTGTGTGCCAAATTAGAACCAAAACCAAGTAGTTTTTTCGTGATTGAGGAACAAACATCTAAACATCCAAACCCACAATCTTTCATATTTATTATATTAGTAGGGCTACAAGTAATATTTAACAATGTGTGGGTCTCTTCTTTTAAGATGAATAAATAATGAAAAATATTAGAAAAAATCGGCTCACCCGTAGCAACTTAGACGGGATTCGAACCCGCACCCTTAGGATTCCGGCCCAATGCACTACCAATTATGCTACCAAGCCGCTGATGGTTGTGGCGAAATTTTCTAATACTTTTTACGTTTTCGCTGAAGATCAGCGCCATCTCACCAATGTGAAGAGAACTACTTCGACATTCGGTTGTAGCACCCTTGCAGGTGCCAGACAATCAATTAAGGTGAAACAGTACAATTTTAAACTTTTAGATTTTTGCATTCACAATGCTATTTTTATATTAAGATGAATAAATAATGAAAAATATTAGAAAAAATCGGCTCACCCGTAGCAACGGTGCGGGTTCGAATCCCGTCTAAGTTGCTACGGGTGAGCCGATTTTTTCTAATATTTTTCATTATTTATTCATCTTAATATAAAAATAGCATTGTGAATGCAAAAATCTAAAAACTCTTCTTTTAAGTTTGAAAAAACCTGTATTAGAAGAGGCCCCTCTCTTACGACAGTTATATACAGTTGGCCGTATTGTGTTAGTAATACGGGCGAAAGGTGCATTCTCTACGCGCGGTGCCTTCTCTCTAGGTGCGCGGGGCGCGGTTATTGTGCTCTGACGTGTTTTACATACGCTCCGTGTTTCTAATCAGTTTATAAAAGTAAAACTCATCCAATATACCTGTATCTTATTACAGCTTATTCTGCAAGTGATTTTCTACGTTTTGGTGTATACAACAACATAAACAGTGCAGTGATTGTGGTCTTTATACGCGTTTTTGTAAAATTTGTGAAGGTGAACAGAACAGTGATACACGGACAACGTCGTTGACCTTGAGCCCACTGCTAGACAACTTAATTACTGTACGCTACTGTCTCGCTATTTCGGCATCTTATGTACTGACCGATTGGCGTAGAGGCTCTCACCTAGACGTTGCACACTGTGATCCTTAGTTCGATCCTACGTACGCCTTCTATCTTTTTTTTTTTTTTTTTTTTTTTTATTTCTTTTGCTAATAAAATAATTTGCATTTTTTTTTCTTTCTTTCGTTTTTTTATTTATTTTTTTTTCACACCACGCTTTTATTTTTATTTTGTTACTTTTATCTCCCACTTTGGAAGCTTGGACTATGTCGACTAAAAACTGTGCTGGTTGTTCGCAAGCGATAAAAAACAGACAATTTTTATGCTGTTGCACGTGCGCAAATTTTTACGACATTGTATGCGCAGGCGTCTCCGAGCAGCGCTTCCGCAACACTCTTACAGTAGAGCATAGGCTCAAATGGAAGTGCGAAGCGTGCAGATGCCGGGACCAAAAAGTCGACAACAGCGACACGCCGGTTCGTGGTCAAGAAGAGATGGTCACGCGTCGCCGCGGTGCCTTGGCTCCCCCCAGCCCGCTGGAGTTTTGCAGCCCAGAGGCTGCTCCTGAGCCATCTAATGCAATATTGTCAGCGCTGACCGGGAGGTTGGACGCACTCGTGGAGGAAGTGCGCTTGTTCCGGAAAGAAATGGCAGAAACACGCCAGCAGGTTCAGATGTTCGACGAGAAGCTGTCAGGGCTCGTCACTCAAGTGGAGACATGCGTGTGCGAGGTTAAGGAGCTCAAGTTGCGCGTAGAAAAATTAGAAAAGCGTGATGAGATGAACTTTGAAGCTGGCGGCTCCCACAGCGCTCTCGTCAACACCATCGAGTCTCTCAAGGCCGAGCTCAATGAACGCGATCAGGATCTCCTCCTGAACGACGTGGAGATAACATGCATTCCTGAGCAAAAAGGAGAGGGCTTGCAGCACATCGTCTTAACTCTGGCTTCCAAGATCGGAGTACAGTTGGGCCAGCAGGATGTGGTCAGCGCGACGCGCGTCGGTCCCCCTCCGGAGCTTAGCGGAGGTAGCGCGGCGCCGCGGCCGCGTCCCATCGTCGTCCGGCTGGTGCGTCGCGCGGTGCGCGACGAGCTACTGCGGGCTGCCCGGGTGCGCCGCGGTGTCACAACCGAGGGCGTCGACCTGCCCGGACCACATCGTCGCTTCTATATCAACGAGCGTCTCACTCGCGCAAACCGAGCGCTGTTCCGGCAGGCACGGGACATCGGCGCGCGGCTGAGCTGGCGCTTCGTCTGGACGCGGGATGGCAGAATCTTCGCGAGACAACATCCCGGTCAGGATTCTCCCCGGCATCGTCTGCGTTCCCAGGCAGATCTGGTCAGAGTTTTTGGGCAGGGCGCCGTTGGCTCACCTGCTGTCGCCCCGACCTAAAATACATTGTATTATGGACCGTTGTGTTAAAGGTATAAATAATTCACTAAGTTGTCATCTAAGTGAACCACCTATTTGTCATTTGTCGCAGCTACCAACCATAACAGCATTAATATTTCTACCAGCTGTGCTTTTTTCTTTTGTCATGTTTATTTTCTGTAATTATTTGTTTCGTGCACATGCAATGCTTGCTAAAGACATTATGTCCGCTTTACCTGGCTTAGCTTTGTTGCTCTCTAGTCACGCTTTGGTATTAACCTATCAGTCATGTAATTCTCTAGTGCTTTTATACAAAGTCGCTGTGTTAAAAAAAGCTTACAATGATTTTACATACACTTGTGTCACTAATGGCTTATTATGTTACGCTTTCTATGTGCGCCTAAAATCAAAAACCAGTGCTATTTGTTATAATCCATTTATTTCTTATACACGTCTAAAACTCCAAATACATAATCACCCAACAACCAGGTTCCACATTTCACATGCTGTTATCAAAACAATATATGGCAAGTATATATGGCAGGAGGGCACTGCACAATACTTTTTCATAAATGGCTAACCACACAAATTTAAAAGTTGGTCTATTCAATGCCGGGTCCCTAAACACTGGACATGAGGAGTTTATAGCTGCCGTTGAAGAACTGGCACCAGATGTACTGGCCATAAACGAAACCTGGCTAAGACCAGGTCAAAGCGACACAGCACCTAGACTTTCAAACTACAAGTTGTACCATACTCCTAGAATAAGTGGCCGTGGCGGGGGAGTGGGGTTCTACATCCGCAGGGGACTGAACGCTCGCACATGCTCACACTCTCCCTCTGAGACAGTTGAGCAAATGTGGCTAAAGATACGGCTCTGTAATCAGGACATTATAATTGGCACTGCTTATCGTCCGCCAAAACAAGATATGAGCATCTTTTTTGAAGCTATTACTGACTCGCTGGCTTCCCTTCCTAAGCAAGATGGCCTTATACTACTCGGGGATTTTAATGTAGACCTTCTCAGTCCCGGCACTAGTAAGGTCAGGTTCTTTGAGCAATTTCTGAGCAGCACTAATCTGAGACAATTTGTCACCGAGCCAACCCATTTCACTCAGCACGGTCACAGTCTCATAGATGTCATCTGCACTGACATAACAGTTCTTAACATCACAGTTAAACACACTCCAGACTTGGGAAGGCATGCTATGCTTACAGCAACTCTCAAAATAAAAAAGGAAAAACCATTGCCACAGTGGGTAACTTTCAGACCCCTCAAAAATATAGTTCCACAGCTTTTTACCACTGACCTTGACTCTATCAATTGGGACTATTTCGAACAAACAAATGAAAGGGTTGATGTACTGGTTAAAAATTTAACATCATCTCTAATAGCACTTTTTGACCTTCACGCCCCTGTCACAACAAAAAAATTTAAATCTCCACCACATCCCTGGATCACTGACACCGTGAAATCAATGATGCACATAAGAGATGCTTATCATGATAAATGCAAAAAACGTAAAACCCCATCCTCCAGGCATAGCTACATTTTCATGAAACACCAAGTGATTGAAGCCATTGAGCGTGAAAAGACAAGCTACTTCACGACTTTTATCAACAGTAACATACGTGACTCCAAAAAGTTGTGGCAAAACCTAAAGAAGAATATACTTCCCAACAGAAAGGCCATAAGTGACCTTCCACCCTCGTTTGATAACCCCGACGCCATCAACAGACACTTTCTCCAAGTACAAGGTGAAAACAATGTACCCATCTCCCACCTCACCTTCTTTGAACACCATAGGCACAGCGCAGCTGGGAATTTTAGACTTCAACCAGTTGACGAGAAGATGGTCCTCAAAGCCATCAAGGGTCTTACTTCAAATGCCCAGGGAGACGATAATATCTCTTTGGAAATGCTGCTGCTTACATTGCCGCAATCATTAAAAGCAATCACAAATATTATTAATCGCTCGATAACTGACAGTACATTTCCATCAGATTGGAAGCATGCTCTGGTAAAACCTTTACCCAAAACCACCCAGCCCTCATCATTGAGTGAACTTAGGCCCATTAGCATACTTCCTTGCACCTCCAAAATTTTAGAGAAAATAGTATGTGACCAACTTACCACTTATCTGGAGGAACACGACTTACTGCCTCAACTACAATCTGGTTTCCGCAAAGGCCGAGGTACTGCAACTGCTCTCTCTGATATTGTGGATAATCTCCTCGCCGCACAGGACTTTGGCATGGTCAGCGTGTTGGTACTATTAGACTATTCTCGTGCTTTCGAATGTATTAACATATCTCTACTGTTATCCAAGCTGGCTTACTATGGTTTCGACACAAGCGCTATAAGATGGTTCTCCAGCTATCTCACAGACAGAACTCAATATGTGGAGTTGACAGCTGCTGATGGGAGAAAATCACATTCTTCTGCGCTCCCAGTCCTGAGAGGCGTTCCACAGGGCTCTTTGCTTGGCCCCATCCTCTTCATTCTATACACCGCTGACGTGATAGGCTGCATTCGGGAATGTCGATACCATTTGTATGCGGATGACATACAACTCCACTACTCATTCAGGCCATCTGAAACCAATCACGCTGTTAAAAGAGTGAACGAGGATCTTGCAAGAATATCAAAGTGGTCAATCTCCAACTGCCTTGCTCTAAATCCACGAAAGTCTAAACTGCTCTTAGTGGGCAGCAGGAAAAATATTGCAAAGTTCAACGGCACAACACTACAAATCCACATTGATGGAACTACCATTGAGCGGGTTGACAGAGCTAAGAGTCTGGGACTCACACTAGATAGCAACCTCAATTTCGAAACACACATAGCCGAAGTCGCTCGTAACTGTTTTTACAGGCTGAAAATGCTCTACAAGATTAGGCCGTACCTATCCGAAAAGCTAAGAATAACACTTTGCGAGTCTTTAGTTCTTTCCAAGTTCAACTACTGTGCCACTGTATATGGCCCCTGCCTTCTCGCCAGGTCGGACCGGCTCATCCAGAGAGTGCAAAATGCGTGTGCGCGTTTTTGTTTCCATATCCCGCCACGAACACATGTCACCCCTTTTCTAAATTCAGCAAGCATGCTAAAAATGAACACACGTAGGAAGGTCCATCTAGCTTCCTTATTGTTTGGGATAATTAATACAGGCAAGCCAAATTACCTCTTTGCTAAGCTGGAGCTGGCATTTTCCCACAGCAGGTTCTTGAAAAGATCGTGCACTCATGTCTTCTCCATTCCTAAACACCACTCCTCGGCCTTCCGTGGATCTTTCAGATTTGCTGCCTCGAAGTGCTGGAACGACATTCCTCCTCCGATCCGAGATCTTAAAACAAAACACATGTTTAAAAACTCTCTAAAACGTCACCTTATCACATTGCAACAACACACTCAATAACATTACTACTTCACGAAACTCCACCTTTGTTCATTCTCGTCAGACTTGACAAATATCTAACACCGGCACTCGAGGCAGCTCCTTCTCAACACAACAACCAAGTTGTCTTCACCGTAGTTTTTCTTCTACTGCTTCCAAACAATGGTTTATCACTTTAGCACTGGCCAAGCCAGCCATGCCATAGAAAACACTCGGATTTACGCACATACCCCATTAAATATTATAATGTAACATCATTAGCCAAACGGTTGTAAGTACTTCATATTGTTGAAATATTATTGTTCTTGTTTGTTTGTAAACAAATTTTATTCTTCTTATAGGTAGGTATCTATTGTAATTTTTTCGATAGGTACATTATTTTTTTGTGATTTGTCAAAACCAATATCAATAGAATTAACTTGCCACAGATTACAGAGTATAGTCGCATTCTCACCGTTTTACCACAGACTATATGTAACTAGTCTAAGTTCACATTCACAGCAATAATATCACTAGCATAGACCAACATTTTTATTTTACTTTTGTACTTTTAACCATTTCTCTAGTCCAGACTGTTTACTTTATTAACTTTGTGTTTATCTCTGCCGTGTGTAGTATTCTCACACTTTATTTTGAGCGTGTCCGTGCGCACTAGCAGGCCCTGCCAGAATACCAGCGTTGCCGTAACACATGTGTCACGGCAACATTACGCTGAGGCAGGGACCTTTTTGACTCAAGGACCTTATTTGTAAATGTACTTTTTTATATTCTCATTTTAAATGTTATATGTACCATCTCACTTCAATCTTTGTTGTATTGTTACTTTTTGTATGGTCTTTGGTTAAATAAATAATTTCTCTCTCTCTCTCTCTCTCTCTCTAGACTTCTAGAGTGTAACCTGCCGGGTACTAGTAACGGGCCGGTGTCTAAAAGCCACAGTTTCTGGGGTTACGCCGCTGTTGAACCACACCCCAGGGTAAAGTAGACCTTATTGTGTAAGTAATACGGATGAAACTTGGTTAGCCACTGATATAGAACAACTCTAGTCTTATGATAGTGACTCAGCAGACAAGGTGGACCTTATTGTGCTTGTAATAAGGGGTGTTTAAATAAAAAATGTTCAATGTTCAGTTTCGTTTTTTATTTGATTTAGGGTTTCCTAACTTTATGGTAGGGGATCTCACTCCGTGCTTAAACTTTTATATAAACCTACCAGTATTATTATATCGGGTCATTTTGAACATACCATCCAAATTTTGAGGATGTGTTCAGCCCATGAAACTGAACAACTTTCTCTAAGGAACACATGGTCAAATATGTAAAATTAAAATTTACTTTCCATACAAATCAAAGAGATCACGTGATCAATTTAGTATGGGATGACCATAATTTTGTGGCGAAATTTGACACATGTTTCTTACAGAAAGTTGTTTAGTTTCATGGACTGGACACATCCTCAAAATTTGGATGGTAAGTTCAAAATGACCCGATATATTCTGTGCTTTCGACACCTTTACTGGTCAAAAAACATCAAAGAACCTTATTAAAACCGCGCTAATATCAGTAAAAACCTTCTACTTCAATAATTCTGGTATTTTATCATTATAAGTACATTCAAATGTTAAAATATGTTGTCGGCAGGTGACCTAGCGTCGAGTAGTTGGCGACTGTCGCCTTCTAGTTCAGGGTACAAGACTCTCAGCTTGAGGAGTACGGATTCAGTTACACCATCACCTACAGGTATTTTTTTTACAAAATTACTTTTTTAAGCACAGGCTGTTTATTTTTCAAAGCTAATAGGGAATATGCATAAGTCACCGATTTTCATAAAATTGAGCTAGATCGCTGCGGACACTTGTAAAAACGAACAGAAAGAAAAATAAAAAAATATATTCTAATTTTATCACACGATGAAATCAGGGGAAAATAACGATTTTTTTTTTTTAATTTGCGTATATAATGCACTTAACAGTCAGATAGAATATCCAATAAGAAATAATATTTTGTATGACACATATGTACTAAAACGCAAAATTTAAGGAGATAAAGATTCTTGGCTAACTCCATATTAAACGCGCCTGAAACACACCTGAAACGTGATAAGTGACGTCACATATTTTTATAGAGCGGTTTCGGCGGGAGCTGATGCGTGCTAACTTCAAGTAACTATATTACGAGAAAAAAACGCAAGAGAAAAGTTTCAATATTACAGTTGATTTTCTCACACATTATACTATTGATTTTGATTAAAAAAAATTTTGATGCATATTCCCTATTTTGTCCGTCGTCAAAAACAAAACACAGTAAGCCACATTTGGAAACTTTTACAGGGCAAGCAGAAATGTGTTTTTGATAATGTCAATTACTATTACTATCTATAGCATACGTTTAGTAAAGTTCGCCAGATTTTTTGGTATTTTTATTTTTTCATATAACTCGTGTTGAACGCTTCTGCAGTAAAAAAAACCGGCCAAGTGCGAATTGGACTCGCGCACGAAGGGTTCCGTACCAAAAAACACCAAAAAATTCACGTTTGTTGTATGGGAGCCCCCCTTAAATATCTATTTTATTTTGTATTTGTTGTTATAGCGGCAACAGAAATACATCATCTGTGAAAATTTCAACTGTCTAGCTATCACGGTTCATGAGATACAGCCTGGTGACAGACAGACAGACGGACAGCGGAGGCTTAGTAATAGGGTCCCGTTTTAACCCTTTGGGTACGGAACCCTAAAAACAATTAGAAAACAACGAAGTTCGACTTAATAAATATTTACATGCATTGCATGTCTGTGATTTTGATGAAAATTTAGATAAGCGACTTACTAAAAGCTTTAAAATGTGTTTGTTAAAAAAAATGCATATTAAAAGGACATTTTGAGAAAAGGACATTTCGAGAAAAAGACATTTTGGGAAAAAGACATTTTGAGAAAGGACATTCTGAGAAAAGGAAATTTTGAGAAAAGGACCTTATGCGCCAAGACGTTTGAAACAACCAATCAAATGATTTTGGTACAAACGCTTGTTCCTCAGTTTGCATCCCCATTACAAGCAACTTTTACTAAGGGGCTAACTCTCGGGCTAACCTCTACTCGACCTTAATGTATGGAACAGCTGATTTTTTACGCGATATCAAAGTTGGCATTATAGCACAGAATAGATATAAGTACTACCGTACAGAAAGGACACTCTCCGCCCCGCCCCTGAATCAATTACCTCACCCCACTGCGCGAGTTCGTGTGCCGAATCGTGTCTCAATTCAATAGCCCTAGACTTAACGCACACAGTTGCGCGTGTGCAAAAACGTCACTGTGTAGCGTCTGTGTAATAGGTAGTTGAAACGCGGCGCTTGTATGGAGTGCCCAGGGTGTGATGATTATAGTAAAAGTTGTAATCTTGAGTGGAACCACCAGCGACCTCAAATCTATGGAATAAATATTCTGCTCAAAAAATGGCACCACACGAAAAGTACAACTAAGTGGATAGAGCCAAAAATGCTGGCATTTAATTATGCAGCACAAAGCGTCTGACCACTGGTTGCTTATTAGCGACCATAATTTGTATACTCATAGATATTTTCTATACTTAAACGAAAAAATAAGATATTGTTTTTTCTGCATCTTTTTACTGCCTTCCTTGCATCTTTTACACCATTTGGCTATAAAGGACCTCATTTCTAATAAACTCTCTCTTTATCTTTTCTCTACAATACAAACGGCGGGTTGTACTTTTCAGCCCCGTGGTGCCACTTTTTAAGCAATATTTGTTTTGCAATTACAGTCAGTGGCACGAATCATGAAATCGGGGGGGGATTGCGCGGAAAGCGTATTTTGGGCATACGTTGCGGTGAGGGGCGCGGGCGGCGGGAGAGGGGCGCGCGCTATTGGTCGCTCGCAAGAGCACATGCGCGAACTTATCCCCACTCCGTCGAAAAAAATTCATGATTCGTGCCACTGACTGTACACTTCCATAGATTTTAGTGGGAACCACCCCACTGCGGAAACCAAATGATTAAAATTTCATGATATATACGACTTGAAATGCAAGCGACATTATTTGGCACAGGCGGCGCGAGTCCAGAACCGTGTGGTCTACCCGGTGGAGTAGTTTGTGCCGTCACCGACATGGGCGCCGTACCGCCAGGAGCCCTCGTCATCAACCCACAGGTAAACCTACAGCGAAAAACGTCGAAAAATTGCAGAAGTGTTTTCCATACTCTTTACACGTAAAGAAAAAGACAGAGACAAATGATTTCGCATAACGGAGCCTTAAGAGATTTTAAATTTTACACTTGCTCCCGCAAAAAATATTACCGTGTAAATTCACAATTTATTGAAAATCCAAGCTGATGGTCCCCTCGTAAAATTTTAATTGTTATTTATAAACACATAAACTCGGTGCCAAATAATTGTTTCCAGTTTTGGTGGTGAAAAAAGCTAAAAACGGCCATATTTTTGTATTACGTCGAAAAAAACCACAATTAATTATCTGTCATTATTATAGTCCCTAATATTAATGTCTTTTGTTTTTAGGTATAAGATACTAACATTAGCTTATAAGTTTAATATGTACCTACTAACAAAAATGGAACCAGTTTTCTGAAATAAATGTTATTATTATTATTATTATGAAAAGTCTAACTTTTCACAGCCTAATGCTGGTTTTACCTGCAATTATTATTATATTATTATTAGTGTTGCATATAAAGTCGTCTTAAATCTGACGTTTTCAAAAAGTCACCCGGATTTTAACCGTAAAACTGTTATTCCCAGACGGGCCGGCCCCTCACCAACCCCGACGGCAGTTTATACCACTTCGACCCCGCCAACCCGCCCGTGCTCTACGACGCCACCTACCACGAGAAGGTAACTCCTCATACTCACCAACCCCACCTGTACCACTTCGACCCCGCCAACCCGCCCGTGCTCTACGACGCCACCTACCACGATAAGGTAACTCCTCATACTCACCAACCCCACCTGTACCACTTCGACCCCGCCAACTCGCCCGTGCTCTACGACGCCACCTACCACGATAAGGTAATCATCATAACAGCAAGCTATTATCAGTAAACACCGGATTTTATGCATTTGCATATGCATACTGGAAACAATGATCAAACTCGCCAACGCCCTTCCTAATTAAATATCAAAAAAGATTTGTAAAAATTAAACGCTATTTTGCGTAAAATTCCTGTCTTGAAGAATATGAATGTATTATTTATTTTTTCTTTAATTAAAATATATGAAAATAAAGATTTATCTTTTTAGTGTGCATATTTTGGGCATTTTACAATTTTTAGTCCATATTTCGGCCTTTTTAGTGCATATTTGCATGCATATTTTGGCACTTTGTTAGTGCATATAATCCGATGTCTAATTATAAGTCATCATCATCATCATCATATCAGCCGCACGACACCCACTGCTGGGTATAGGTTTTGTACTACTACAGGGAAAAATCTGAAAATTATAAATTTGTAATTAAATCACAAAAATACAATCTTTTAAAGTACATAATCAAATCAATCATAAAGTTTGTACGGAACCTTTGGTATGCATTCCAGCAGACCAATCGCTAAGTCATCGATCACCATAGTATACATTTTGAACATGGAAAGTAATTTGTTTTAGAGTTCAATTTTATTACTTTCTATGGTTAAAATGTACTCTATAGCGATCGATGACTCAGCGTAGATTGCATCCAATGCTGCACATTTTCTGAAATTTTCTGCTTTTTAGAAAGTACTTAAAATAAAAATAAGCAAGTACATTTTATAATGTCTTTTTTTTTCAGATTGACCAAAACAACGAGAAGAAAAGAGGCAAATTGGAGAAACAGCATTCCTTTATTGATAACGGTAACTTCGAATTCATAATAAATAATAAAATAAAATAAAATAATCATAAGTTTTTTTTTTAGGAACTCGGTGGCGCAGTGGTTAAGCGCCTGGCCCAACGATTGCGGAGGTTAAGCAACGTTCGCAAGGGTCGGTCATGGGATGGGTGACCAAAAATTTATTATCTCGAGCTCCTCCGTGCTTCGGAAGGCACGTTAAGCCGTTGGTCCCGGCTGCATTTGCAGTCGTTAATACTCACCAATCCGCATTGGGCCCGCGTGGTGGGTTATGGTCCGTCCTCCTTACCACCCATAAGGAAGGCCTGTGCCCCAGCAGTGGGGACATTAAAATGGCTGATGGACAAGTTTTTTTTTATTAAATCCTAAAAAGCATATCTATCGTTCAATATTCTGTTTATATGAACTTATTCAAAATACAACGTGTTACAAAATAACCCCTAATGCCGAATATGGTACATAGGGACCGTCAAACTAAACAACTTTTACTGTGGGACTAAATCTGAAATCACGAAAAAAAAACAGCTATTCGATACAAACATTAATAACGAAAATATATATATTTTTATTCGCGATTTTGGCATTAGGGGTTATTTTGTAACATGTTGTATACAGGCTGATATTTTAAAATCACATGACTAATTATTAGGATTTGTTCAGTACATACAAAAAATAGAATAATATTCATACATATCAGAGTAATAACGTAATCGTTTTAGTTTGGAGTGACCCAAACAATTTTTACAAATTTCGCCTATGTTTCTTGAAGTTGATAAATTTCATTATACTGAATACATCCAAAAAGTTTGTCACGCGACTTTTAAATCACCCTGTATTACATTCTATATTTGTTACAGAGTGTGAGTGCCAACCTAGTGAAGAGACGCGCAACAAATGTTGCTGCGCTTGTCGGCTACATGACACATGTCACAGGAACACAGATAAGGTAATGTTTAATATTATATAATATATAATATTATCTTAAATGTATAATATTGTATCGTGTTCAAAAAAAATATCTTCAATTCAATTAAAAAAAATATCTCAAATTGCCGAAAAAAATAATCAAGTTTATGAGATTTTTATGCGCCTATTTATTTATAAGTATGTACCAAAAAATTAAATGTTTATTTACAAATTTTAAAACCGGTTTTGTGTTGATTTATACTAAATAATATTTTTTTAAAGATCCCAACGGTTATGTTGATCTTTGTACCTTTAATATAAGGATTATTTTGCTTTAATGAATATTCTAATAATTATCTTGTCATAAATTATTTATACTATCCATATAGTAGACCATATCTTATCTATTTATCATAAATATTAATTGTTCCACTCCAGAATACATCAGACCAAAGTCAACCACCACCAAGCCCTTCAAAAAATCGCTACGAACAAACAGACATACAACCAGATTCAACATACACAGACACAGACACAAAACAAAACGTACAAGAGAACTCACAATACGAAACAAAACCACAAACTTACCAAAACGAAAGTTACGAAAACTATGAAAGATTCGAAGCCAATCAGCGACCGCCTTTCGAAAATCCAACCAATCAGAGGCCGCCTTATGAAGTTCCGACCAATCAGAGACCGCCTTTCGAAGTTCCAGTCAATCAGAGGCCTTATGACGCGTCAGCCAATCAGAGACAAGTTTATGAAGCGTCAGCCAACCAGAGGCAAACTTATGAAGTGACAACCAATCAAAGACCGCCTTATGAAACATCAACCAATCAAAGACCACCTTATGAAACATCACCCAATCAGAGGCCTCCTTACGTAACATCACCCAATCAGAGGCCGCCTTATGAACCATCGCCCAATCAGAGGTCTCCTTACGACGCTTCAGCCAATCAAAGGTCATTTGAACAAGCCAATCAGAGTCAAAGGACTGGTAAATTGGTCAAACAGGAAAGCCAGGAGTGTTATCAACAAAATTATGGGCAAATAAAGAATGAAGAGGTATGTTTGACTAATATTTTAATTTTGTAAATAAAGGATTTTGTTTTGTCAAATATTTTATTAATTTTATTTTAGTTTGATTGTGTACATATGTTTGTTTATGTAATAATTTTTCAAATGTTATAAGTTTTTTATGATGAAATCCCGACATACAGTAGTTGCCAGATAGTTAGGACATCAGTGCATTTTCATACAAACGAGGTAACTTTGAAGCCTTGGTTCTCCGCCAGGGATTGACCTAGTTGTGATCTGATGATGGCCATCCAGGGAGTGAATAGAGGAGTTTCAGATCGCTAATACATTCAACTAATCTAATCAACATTCTAAGAGATATCAGAGTTTTCAGTCTTAAGATTTCCATACATTTGTATGCTATAATATTTCGTTTTTTTTAACATATCCTTATATCTCTTAGAATGTTGATCAGATCAGTTGGGTGTGTAAAGCAATCTGAATCGCCTCCATTCAGTCCCTGGATGGCCATCATCAGATCACAGCTAGGTCAATCCTTGCTGGAGAACCAAGGCTTCAAAGGACATCATCCATTTTGGTCCAAATGTGAAAGTGCCGGCCAAAAAGCAAAAGTGCTTTATTCTGATAGATTTTGTCCGCCTAAGCATTTCCTATTATGGCCCCGAAGCTGTAGCACCGCTGTACTTGATTTTAATTGAGTTCAAAAAGTCTGTCTTTTCATACATTTTGACACAAATATGAAGCGGTGCTACAGCTTCAGTGCCATAATAAAAAATGCTTAGATGGACAAAATCTATCAGAATGAAGCACTTTTGTCTTCTGGCCGGCACTTTCGTATTTGGACCAAAAATTTATGAAACTTTCTTTGGCCACCACTATATTTAATAAATATTCTTGTTTATTTATTGAATGATTCTCTTTCAGGTGACATCCCCACCCATCCACCAGAACTACCCCCAACAGGATATGAATCTGCAACATATACAAGCTAAAACCACACCATTGCCTATGCCCGACCCGCATATACGTAAGTAGCGTTGTCTCTTTCACTGTGAAACTTTTTGTATTTGACTCGCGCACCGACTGTTCCATAAAAACATGTTTTTTTTTTACTGTTTTTAGATCTTGGGTCTTAGTTAATACTTTGATATTATTATTGTTTCAATATTAGGTTTCCTTTATTTGTGCTGTTGTTGTGATTTTGAAATCAAAGGAAGATACACTCATTGTTGTTCCTGGCAAATTTAGGATTGCCGTATTCAAAATCCAAAATTGATTGACGTTAAATTGCCGTAAAAAAATAATTTTAGCAATGAAAATTGCCGTATTTGTATGGACAGCGTTGTTAGACGGTGCCGTATTTCGAGTCAAATTCGATCTGGATTACCGTAGCATACGGCAATAGGGAATATGCATAAGTCACCGATTTTGATGAAACTGATCTTGATCGCTGCGGACACTTATAAAAACACGATGGAACAGGAAAAAAAATAAAAAAAAAGTATTATTTTAGTTTTATCACACGATGAAATCAGGGAAAAATAACGATTTTATTTTTTCATTTTCGGATATAATGCACTTTACAGTCAGATAGAATATCGAATAAGAAATAATATTTTGTATGACACATATGTACTTAAACGCAAAATTTAGGGAGATAATTGAAGATTATTGGCCAACTCCATATTAAACGCGCCGAAATACACCTGAAACGTGATGTGTGACGTCACCGTTTTGTATGGAGCGTTTTCGGCGGGTGCTGCTGCGCGCTAACTTCAAGTAACTATATCACGAGAAAAAAACGCAAGAGAAAAGTTTTAATATTACAGTTAATTTTCTCACGCATTATACTTTTGATTAAGATTTAAAAAAAAAATTATGCATATTCCCTATTGCCGTATCAAGAACAACACTTAAGTTTTGAGTAATTTATTTCGAGATGCTCTTTCACGGGCAATTTGTTTGGAAATAATTGTCGAGCAACACGAATGGAGCAACATGGAGCAATATTTTTATTTGCTGGTAATATCGCTTTTCATTGCTCCATATATTTTGTATTGCTGAAAGTCGCCGGCATCAATTGCCGAATATTTAGTGGGTTTGGAAAAGGCCTATACTAGCCTCGACAGCAAGAAAACGTCGCTTCGTCCATAGCTCTAGCAATTGTTTTTCAACTAAAGTGCCACTGCTGCTGTATTGTCTAATTGCCAAGAGTTGATCCATATAGCTCCATATAGTTGCCGCAATTGATTTCTGCGTATATCATATTGTGAAACTCGGTATTAAGTATTTTTGTACAAGTTATTATAAAAAAGTGGTTGATATTCGAAATGATAAAAAAAATGGTGTTGCTGATAATTGCCGAATGTTGCCGATAATTTGCCTGATATCGCCATCAACCAAAATTGCCAATAGTGGAGCAATTTTAATTGCCCATGTAAGCGCTCCTTAAGGAACTAACGGCGCCACAAGCGACTCTCCTAAAATCATTTGATTGGTTGTTTTAAACGTCAAATGTCATTTCTGAAGTATTTAACCAATCAAAACCATTGATAGTGGTTGTATCGCTGCTGGCGACATCTGCGATTATATTATCTTTGCGTATTTCCCCATTGGCAAGTTAAAATGGTATAGTCGACAAATGCCAACTTAGTTTAAAACGCCAGATTCTACAAATGTCCAATTCTACAAATGCCAACTTAGTTTAAAACGCCAGATTCTACAAATGTCCAATTCTACAAATGCCAACTTAGTTTAAAACGCCAGATTCTACAAATGTCCAATTCTACAAATGCCAACTTAGTTTAAACGCCAGATTCTACAAATGTCCAATTCTACAAATGCCAACTTAGTTTAAAACGCCAGATTCTACAAATGTCCAATTTACAAATGCCAACTTAGTTTAAAACGCCAGATTCTACAAATGTCCAATTCTACTAATGCCAACTTCTACAAATGCCAACTTCTACAAATGCCAACATTTAGTTGCAGTGGCGAGGGGTGAAATTATGGTGAAGGTAAGCCGTTCAACAAAAGTGTTATGATCTGCATAGTGGATCGGTAGGGTGGGATTTCTAAAAGGTAAGTCAATGGGAATCGGCTTGTATGGACCCTTCGCCACTGTTTAGTTGTAATATTTTCAATCACTTTTTGATGTATATTTGCGTTTCTATAGTGTTTTTTCAATCAATTTTTGAATTTGGATTTTTTCTTTCCATAGTAATATAAAAACGTCTCCAAAATACCAGTATCACATAAATATGGAGAAGGTAAATAAAAATATGTAAAAAATATGGAAACGCAAAAATAAATATCAAACAGTGATTGAAAATATTAGAACTAAATGTTGTCATTTATAGAAGTGGGTATTTGTAGAAGTTGGCATTTGTAGAATTGGACATTTGTAGAATCTGGCGTTTTAAACAAGTTGGCATTTGTAGAAGTTGGCATTTGTCGACTAAACCGTTAAAAGGTTTTTGTTCGAAGCTAGATTTTTAACAGCTTCGAACCTGCAAACAAGTAATTATTGTACAGGTCCGGTATCGTTGACGAATATGGCGTATCCGGGTGTACATCAAGGATTCCAGTACATGAACCACTTTAGAATGGTAAGTTAATGAGTATTTTTTTAATAATTAATAATTAGTTACAATAATTCTAAATGCATAAGATTGTTTCAATATAATTCTCCTCAGGTATTGTGCAATGGAACAATCTTGTTAGTTCATTTTTTTACCAACGTCATTCATAACGTTGGTTAATTTTATTAAATTAATATCTAGGGTTTACTTTTCTATAAACATATACAGTGTGTTACAAAACAACCCACAAGTCTGAATATGGTAGATAGGGACCATCAAACTGAACAACTTTTACTATGGGACCAACTCTGAAATCCCGAAAAAAAGCTGTTTCATACATTTTGATATGGTCGTTATTATTTTTTGAATGAAACAGCTGTTTATTTTCGCAATTTCAAAGTTGGTCTCATAGTAAAGTTATTCAAAGCGATGGTCACTATCTATCATATTCGGTTTTATGTGTTTTTTTGTAACGCGTTGTATAATAGGTCCACAATAAGATCAAATTCAAAGCTTCATTGAAAAAATACTGGATTTTTTGCATTCCCATCCACAAATGTTTAAGGGTGCACCGAGCGTCCACTAGCGCCACCAATCAAGAAAAAATCATTACAACGAAATAACTATGTTTAACAAAATTATGAAACATATAAAAACTAGTATTAGTTATAAACTATTTTTGTATGCGTAAAATTCTAAGTTTAAATGCGTTCGTGTGGTTAAAATTTGGATTAACGCCTAAAGTGGCCACTTTAGGCGTTAATCCAGGTTTTAACTACACAAACACATTTAAACCAGGAAAAAAACGCATACAAAAATAGTTTATAACTATTACTAGTTTTTATATGTTTCAGAATTTTGTTAAACATAGTTATTTCGTTGTAATGATTTTTTCTTGATTGGCGGCGCTAGTGGACGCTCGGTGCACCCTTAATATTAATATTCTTCGGGCATTCATATTGAAGAACCAGTTTTTTTTCCTCTGAGCTCTGATAACCTAATACTTTTATATAAACATATACAGGCTGTTACAAAACAACCCACAATGCGACCATCAAGCTGAACAACTTTTACTATGGGACCAACTCTGCCTGCCTAGCATGACCGATTTATATCGCGTGATATAGCATTTTACCGACACTCAACTGTCAAACTCCTTTGACTTTTTGACAGTTAAACGTGATAAAACGCTATATCACGCGATATAAATAGGTCATGCTAGGGGGGCTGAAATCACGAAAAAAACAGATGATGAAACTATCAAAATGCATGAAACAGCTGATTTTAACACGTTTTTATTAGGTTGCTTTCGCGTTTGTTTGTTTGTTTGTGTGTTTCTCCACAAAATTTGCGAACGATTTTATCCTAGCTTCCCGATGAGCTAGAGACTTGAAACTTTGAACATAGATCAGAACTGGAAGGCAATGCAATATTATGGTGTCATTGAGCTGATCTGATGATGAAGCCGGAAGAAGGCCACATGAACTCTATGATGAAACCATACAACCCCATCGTGTTTGGTCTCGTTAGCATCGTCTTGACGAGTACTCTAACGGGAGACGAGGTCCAGGGTCAGATGATGAAGCCGAAAGACCATGCCATAGGAACTCAATATTGAAACCGTGCAACCCCATCAAATTTGGGCTCGTTTGAATCGTCTTGATGAGTTCTTTGTTGGCAAATAGTTTTCAAGGTCTGATGATGAAGCCGGAAGAAGACCACTGGAACTCGGTAATAAAACCATGCAATCCCATCGAGTTTGGGCTCGTTTGAATCGTCTTGACGAGTACTTTAATGGGAAATAGTGTCCGAAGATCTGCCTTTCTATTGTCTAATTTAAAAATTTATCGCAATCGCTTTCAGGATGTAACACATTGAAGTTTATTTTTGGCACAAATAAAAACTTACCAAAGAAATGTAGCAATGTGTCACATCCATCTGTCAAACGAAAGCGATTGCGATAGTTTTTTAAATTAGTCAATTAGCCCCCTGATGATGGAGCCGGAGGAAGGCCATAGAAACTTTATAATAAAACCATGCTACCCCATTGAGTTTGGGCTCGTTTAAATCGTCTTGACGAGTACTTTGTTGGGAAATAGTTTCCAGGGTCTGATGATGGAGCCGGAGGAAGGCCATAGAAACTCTATAATAAAATCATGCTACCCCATCGAGTTTGGGCTCGTTTGAATCGTCTTGACGAGTACTTTGTTGGGAAATAGTTTCCAGGGTCTGATGATGGAGCCGGAAGAAGGCCACTGGGACTATGCAATAAAACCATGCAACCCCATCGAGTTTGGGCTCGTTTGAATCGTCTTGACGAGTGCTCAGATAGGAGATGGTATATTTTTAGTCTTAGCTCCTTAACTAAAAAGTAGAAAATAAAAATTTACTGAAAAAAAAACTTTTTTAAAAACACGTTTTTAAAACGGACTAAATTTTTAACATAATTTCAGAGTTGGTCCCATAGTAAAAGTTGTTCAGTTTGATGGTCCCTATCTACCATATTCGGCATTAGGGGTTGTTTTATAACACCCTGTATATTTTAATATCAAACAGGACCCTTCGCTACAACACATGTACCACCATAGCCACATGGTACAAGGTACAGAGGACCACAAGTTGAATGCGACACCGTCACAAGAACCCACCTTTAGAATCGGTAAGCAAAAACATTAGTTATGCAGTTACTATACATTATTATAAGATTTCATGGTAAAAATATTAAATAATTATGCAGAAACTCTTCTTTTTGTTTAAGTCTTCGTTATGCGAAATCATTTGTCTCTGTCTTTTTCTTTACGTCTAAAGAGTATGGAAAATAACCTCACTTCTGTACTTCTTTGATGTTTTTCGTTGTTTTTTCATCATAATCTTTAGCGCAATTATCTTTCTTGAGAAAAAGTTATTAGAGCAACTGCACAGTACTTTAAAGTGTGTTTTGATGTAGAATTTAATACGTTTCCGATATTATTAACGCCAAAAATATGACCCGCGGCAAGCGCTTTTGATGATATTCTGATTGTTTTACAATCATGTGTGAGGTTTATACGCAATTCAATACTTGTAGCTACTAGATAATCTCTTTAGCTTGTCGTATGTTTTTTTTTGTGGCTACAACTTTACGTTTTCTATATTAAAAATATGGCCCGCGCAAACCATGTTTTCCTATTATGGCCCCTTAAGCAATCGAACCCACCAAATATGAAAAAAACGGTTTCTCATAAGTATTAATTTTTCTTGAGTAACCAATGAGTAACACATTTATTTATTTATTTATTTATAACACACATCTATCTTTACAGGTACACCCAATGCGATAGAGTAGACAAATATTTTAAACATATATTTTATATATGTTTTAAACATGAGGAAGAGCATGTTATACATTTAAATTTTAAAATTTACTTATTGTCCGATCCGATTATTTTTAATCTTAGAACGACAATTCTTTTTAAAAACAAAATGAAGTCTTTCAGTAAAATTTTCTAACTTCAATATTTCTCTCCAATGTGTGGCCAAGTTTTGAGACACCCTGTATATACCGCGATTTGTCAACACCCTACTGACAAAATCTATTTCTATTCCCAGATCCGAGTTATCCATATGCGGCCGTAGATTTCGGAGCACAGTGTGGCGCTTGCGTTGATCCGAATACTATGAGAAGGTATGTATTATTTTATTCAAATGTCGAAGTCACCTAGATTTTAACAAGAGAAAAATGTTAAAATTGACACTTTTTCATGTCTTTTAATACAAAAGATGAAATTTTAAATGTATTTTTCTTGTATACAGAGTTACGTGTAACTTAACGTATCCCTGGTACGACTGAATTTCAGTCGTACCACATTCACATTTATAATGAAAGTTTGTCGGTTTGGATGTTTAGATGTTTGGATGTTTGTTCCTCATTCACGCAAAAACTACTGAACGGATTTGGTTGAAATTTGGCATACAGATAGTTGGTAACCTGGATTAAAACATAGGATACTTTTTATCCCGATATTCCTACGGGAACGGGAACCACGCGGGTGAAATCGCGGGCGGCCGCTAGTAGCATCATAAACAAGAATGTTTGTTCGGCTTTTTACGAATAGGACAAGAAATAAAAAATACGACTTCTCGTACAAAACTTGTTTGGGCATTTATATAGAAAGTTTATTTGTCTATTTCGGAAAAGTCTTAGAACAAACATTTTTGTTTATGATTTTAGTAATCTAGTCCCTAACTTTCTCTATGGAACCACTTATGACAAATACAGAGTTGTTGAGATTTTGATTTTTCGTTGAGAGTAACAACTCGATAATATCGTGGGTAAACAGTTGTACATAGCGGGTTTATATTTTTTCTTTTTTTATATTTTTCCGTAAATTTAGGTTCTATCCAACTAAAAAATACAACGTGTTAATGAATTAACGCAAAACGAGAAAACCGTTTCTTCTGACCATCAAACTGAACAACTTTTACTATTGGACCAACTCTGAAATCGCGAAGATAAATCTGCTGTTAAATACAAAAAATAATAATGAAAATATAAAATACGAAGCAGCTGATTTTTTTCGCGATTTTACAGTTGGTCCCGTAGTAAAAGTTGTTAAGTTTGATGGTCCGAAGAAACAGTTTTCTCAATTTGCGTTAATTCATTAACACGTTTTATAAAAAAAACACTAAATTTTTCATAAATTTTACGACAGAAAATTCCACTTCATATAGATTCAGAATCATAAGTCGACTATGCCCTGAAAGTACTTATTCGCTGGGGTGCTACTAACACCCTTGGACCGTCGGCCCAGGAGCTCATTTTCAATCTAGCGCATATTGGGACCAGACCCCATTGATAAGATAGCCATTAGTTTGGTGTTATCTAATATTGTCGTCTGGGTTGCGAAGTAGGAAGCTTCTGGAAGATATGCCACCCTGAACATATGGCCTCCAATACAATGATATCCAATCGCAAAAAATAATCGATCGAATATTGATATAAATGGTGAACAGGGTCGTAGGTAAACATGTTAGACATCGGCTTGCTTAGTTTTCAGGAAGCATGCGCGTGGCCAGGGTAGAAACATAGAGACTTTTTTTCCAAAAAATAATCGACTACATATTGGCATGTAATGACATTCAGGGAGTGAGGCAGGTCCCAGGCGTATATAAAACCACAGTCTTGCGTCGCTTTCAGGAAGCGTCTAGGAGGTCAGGCCAGGTAAGTACATTTCACATATATGCTCTTGTGATCCTTGTTCCTTATTCGATCGATATGAAAACACAAAAAATAGTTCAGGTAATGATGCCACCCACTACCCTGTTCACCATTTATATAAATATGCGATAGATATTTTTTAAGCGATGGGTGACCATGTTCAGGGTGGCGTATCTCCCAGAAGCTTCCTACTTCGCAACCCAGATGATGATATTTGATAACGCTAATGGCTATCTTGAGAATTTGGTCTGGTGCTAATATGCGATACATCAAAAATGACCCTGGTTGGCCGACGGTCCACCTGTATATTCTGTAGTTTTACACATAACACATACACATACCTATATTATGCGGCAATGAAAATATGCTATATAATAAATAAATAAAAAATATTTGACAACATCACATACATTGCTCCAATCCCAAAGTAAGTAGCTACAGCACTTGTATTATGGAAATCAGAAACAACGGTGGTATGACAAACACCCAGACCTGAGACAATATTGAAAAGTTCATTTTCTACACTGACCCAGCCGGGGATCGAACCCGGGACCTCAAGAGATGGTGACGCCTTGAAAACCGGCGTGCGAACCACTCGACCACGGAGGTCGTCAAATAATACTTTAGAAAAGCCCCAAAATCTAAATTATTTTTAATGGAAAAATCGTCCTCTTGTCTTCTCTTCATTCCCAATATTGCGATACCCAACAGGGTCCATTATTTTGTACTTTGTTTTTAGTTGTAACATCTTTATAACATTATGGTTGCAATAAATATATTGAATTGAATTGAATAATCACAGCTGTATAATTTAACTTGAATGCTTTATTTAATTATTATAGTTACAACATGCCTTACGGCCAAGTAGAAGTGCCACAAGTACTACCAACCTACCCGATGGGTAACATGATGTTACAACATATACAAATGCCGGTAAGTACCTTATGTTATGACATGTGGCATGTTATACTTATACTGTCTTATTCAGAGATGTTTCACAAAACTGGGGTGCAAGACTGTTCTAACAAAACCTGGTTTAATAAACCTCCTTAAACGGTGGGACTAAACGTTAAACTGTCACTCTGAATACGATTTGCGCTAAAATGGCGTTAGTCCGCAGTCTAACGCCATGTTAACTTTGACCCCAGTATAACGAACGCACTCTGAATAAGACAGTTACTGTCTTATTCAGAGATGTTTCACAAAACTGGGGTGCAAGACTGTTCTAACAAAACCTGGTTTAATAAACCTCCTTAAACGGTGGGACTAAACGTTAAACTGTCACTCTGAATACGATTTGCGCTAAAATGGCGTTAGTCCGCAGTCTAACGCCATGTTAACTTTGACCCCAGTATAACGAACGCACTCTGAATAAGACAGTTACTGTCTTATTCAGAGATGTTTCACAAAACTGGGGTGCAAGACTGTTCTAACAAAACCTGGTTAAATGCTTGTAAACCAATCACAATGCACCTTTTAATCCTTAAACGGTGGGACTAAACGTTAAACTGTCACTCTGAATACGATTTGCGCTAAAATGGCGTTAGTCCGCAGTCTAACGCTGTGTTAACTTTGGCCCTAGTTTAACGAACGCACTGTGAATAAGACAGTTACTGTCTTATTCAGAGATGTTTCACAAAACTGGGGTGCAAGACTGTTCTAACAAAACCTGGTTTAATGCTTGTAAACCAATCACAATGCACCTTTTAATCCTTAAACGGTGGGACTAAACGTTAAACTGTCACTCTGAATACGATTTGCGCTAAAATGGCGTTAGTCCGCAGTCTAACGCTGTGTTAACTTTGGCCCTAGTTTAACGAACGCACTGTGAATAAGACAGTTAAGGTATAGCAGAACAAAAATGTAAGATAAAACCCTACGCGAAATTTGGTCTCGATTTAACGTATTTTACTATGATTTCTAAAACTCCAAAGTTGGAAAAACATAAAAAATCAAAATGATCCAGTGACAAAATAGTGTTGATTATTAAGATCTATTCTTAATTACAAAATAATGTTGTTATGGAAACATTACTGTAAACATATTTTTTGCTTAAAGTCGCATTACTAATCTCCCAGCAAAAATGTAAACAAAGGTGTTGCCAGAGCAAAACAACACAAAAAGAAATAGTATATTGCTAAGTCAAGAGATAAACACACTTACATGGTTTTTCATCACAAACCTAACAAAAATAGATTAGATAAATATTCTGAATCATGAGTTTGGCGTCAAAAAGAGTAATATAATTTAATATTTCATAATAACAGTTTTATAGTAGAAAACATTTTATGACGCTGTGCACACATCAACTGCAAACCGTACACATCAACCTTTGGTCTTTTTATAAAATTTCATATAAATTAGTATTATGAGTAGTAGCTGTAGTAGTAACATTTGTCTTTTGGTATTGGGGGGGAACAGGCGGTGATGCTACGTATTTTGATAGTTTACATACAGTCAATATCTAAGTAAAGTTTTCTTATTAGTTTGTTTCAAGAACTTTTAACATCAAAAATTATGATAGGTTATAAAGATAAAATTTCTAATTACCATCCTACTTTAAATTAACCCTGGATGACATTATATTTATAATGACTCAAAATATAATATATAAATTAAAAAGTTTCAAAATTGACCAAAGGTTTTCAATATCTGAAAATGTCACTATCAGGGTCAGTTTGTCAATTTGACAGTGACGTTTCTTTGTTTACATTTTTGCTGGGAGATTAGTAATGCGACTTTAGATAATCACTAATTTCTTTTGCGCGCCATACGCATGGGCCGCTCGGTGTGAAATGTGACGTCACTATTCTCACACTTTTTGTATGCATTTTCACTTCACGCGGCCGCCATGATGTCAATATTCAAAGCATATTTCAATAAATATAAATCGCAGAAAAAAAAACACAGATTTTTTTGTACGAATTTCAACTATTCATAATAAGATACAGCCTGGTGACAGACAGACAGTGGAGTCTTAGTAATAGGATCCTGTGTTTGTTTGAAATTAATATAATTTCATTTTATTATTTCCTTTACAGTACCAAGACGCAGTACAATGGCAAGCACATCAGATGATGCCTCTACCTCCGAAGCTAGTTGTACCCGAGATGTACCCCATGTACCCTAATATGTACCAATACAATTTACTGTACCCTCCTGTAAGTATATTTGTATTTCAGCAACACAAAAGTGAAATATATTCAGTAGTTAAAATGTCCGTAATCTTATAAAACACTTTTTTTAATTACGCTCTTGGATATAAGAAATCTTGAGAAAACATGAAATGTGAGAGGACGAGAGACGATGAGACGACCGACGTCGAGACGAGAGAGCAGCAAAACGTATATTGCCTCTTTAAAATTGTTCGTTCAAATTAGTTTAAATAAATATAAAAAGTACTAAGATATAGCACTCATGAAATTGATTCGTTCGAAAAAAACTACTTTTCTATCAAAAATCATTTACTAAAGAAGATATGTAAAAAAATCAGACTATTATAGTACACATATTTGACCTCAAATTGGGTAAACATTGTTCGTCAAAAAAGAACAAGTAAAAAAACAGATCAAAAAAATTAGTGGCAAATGTCAACTACTACAAATGCCAACTTAGTTTAAAACACCAGATTCTACAAATGCCCACTTGTACAAATGCCCACTTCTACAAATGCCAACATATAGTTGTAATATTTTCAATCACTTTTTGATATATATTTTTGCGTTTATATAGTGTATTTTCAATCAATTTTGGTTTTTTTCTTTCCTTCGTAATAAAAACGTCTCCAAAGTACCAGGATCACATAAATATGGAGAAGGTACATAAATAAATACATATAAAAATATGGAAACCCAAAAATATATATCAAAAAGTGATTGAATATTACAACTAAATGTTGGCATTTGTTACATTTGTAGAAGTTGGCATTTGTAGAATTGGACATTTGTAGAATCTGGCGTTTTAAACTAAGTTGGCATTTGTAGAAGTTGGCATTTGTCGACTAAACGATATTTTCTTCTCAGGTAATTCCCCAACCGTACCCAATATGCCAGCCCGTATACGGAATGGTAGAGAAACCCCCCTCCAGAAGCAATAGCGTTGCGAGCGCGAACGCGAACGTTCACGCGAGCACGTTCGCGAGCGCGCACAGCGAACACGGCGAGGATAGAGCGGCGTCTACGCATAGTAGTGATAATAATGTGAGTAATTTATGTTTTATTTAAGTAGGTAATAATTTTATTCTAAGTACTTATGGCTCAAAAGTAACCTGAGATTTGTAACTTTTTTTTCAAATGCTTAAAAATTTGTTGGTCGTTACAGAATGATCCTCGTGTTTAGTAAATTGAGATTCTTACAAGATTACAAGATAAAACGAAAATATTTATCTAAATAATTAAATAATAGTTTGCCATTTTGTTTCCAAAAAAATTACATTTGTTCTCGATACGAATTCTATTCGCACTCAATAGTTTTATCTTTACGAAATCTTCGAGTGATTTCGATTAAATAAATCAATATGTAATACTGTAAAATAGTGATAATAAAATGACTTCTTTGGCTTTGTTACCTACCATTTGACATTCGATTCGATCGATGTACGCGCTGGGCATTTTTTTCATACAAGGTGCCTATTCTCCTTTACAGCATTTTATTTTGGATGATTCTTATAAATAAAGTAGTCATTATGACTTATACAACTTATTACAGAAAACCCTAACGCCGAATATGGTAGATAGGGTAGGGACCATCAAACTGAGCAACTTTTACTATAGAACCAACTCTGAAATTGCGAAAAAATCGACTATTTCATACAAAAAATTAATAACGAACATATTAAAATGTATAAAACAGCTGATATTTTTTTCGCTTATTCAGAGTTGGTTCTGTAAAAGTTCTTTAGTTTGACGGTTCTTGTCTAGTAGCGTTGCTAACCGACCCGTATTTCACGGAACGCCCTGTATTTTTGGTATGAATTTTAATGTCCCGCTGGGACAGCCCATGTCCCGTATTTTACGAAAATCAAGCAAATTAAATGAACTTTAAATGGACTTATGTCCGTCCGTAGTAACAAATGCACGCCGAGTTTCATTTAAAGCCGAGCTGCTAACGATGGTAATTAAAATTTTGATTGTTTCTTTTTTACACGACTGCCCAAAGCAAAAAGAGTGTATATGTGTTCAGGGTTCATGTGTTTGTGGGTATGTGAGTTTCTTTATTCCACCATAACTTCTAAATGCCTGAACTGATTTGGATCCTTACAGCATTCCGAGTAACACTGGCTATATTTTTTTTAGAAAAAATCAATATGGCGACTGTACGACGCAATTTTCAAATGTGAAAAAAAAAATTCTTCAATTATTACAATATGGGCATCAAATGAAAGGCCACAATGAGTGCATTTCAAAAATATATAATTTGTCACTAAAATATGTGAAATAAAAATAAATAAATTTAAAATTATTAAAAACAAGACTGCCCTGCCAAAAAAGAACTAAAAAGATAAATAACAAGGTGTCATTGCACTCGGGGACCCCTTTAATTGAAAATTGTTCCACAAAACGGTCCCCCGACTGCAATGACACCTTGTTATTTATCTTTTTAGTTCGTTTTTTGCAGAGCAGTCGTGTTTTTAATATTTTTAAATTTATTTATTTTTTTAAACATTTCAATACACAAAAAAAATGTTGTGCACAGTAAAATCTGTATCAAAGTATAGTTTTAAGTCTAAATAAAAACAAAATGAAGTATAAATGCAATTACCTTTATTTGTCCCCAAATGATGAAGAGAAATCCCGTATTTTTATTTAAAATTCATAATCGTTTGTCCCTTAACGTTGTCCCTTAACGCTTGTCGCCGCACAGTTCCGGTTAAGAATAGGACTGTCTCATCTCATCCCGTGGGTATCGTAGAAGGCGATAGAGGGATGTTTTAGGGACCCGGTGCAGACCATCGCACAAAGGGTCACTCGAATGGCAGCGAGGAAACTGTCAACAACAGCATTCCCGAGGAGGGTTGGTGTCAGGCAGGCGGTCGACCGTAAAACTTTGCCAAAACCTAATGCAGTATGTACTACATGCTGCGCCGACCCCAATAGTGGTCGTTCTACGAGCGCAAAATTTTATTTTGTGTAGAGCACTACAAATAAATTGGGATAAGGACAGGATGGATGATCGTTTGTCCCTTAACGTCAAAAAAAAAGTTGGCAACCTTACTGTCTACCAATTCAGCTTTAGGAGGTTTTTTATAACACGTTGTATAACCTTGTCTCTAGGCTACAGCCCGAAGGAACTCCAATGAAATCGCCGCCAAGATCCAACAGATCAAAGACCAGATGGCCCAACTCAATACGCGAGACAGAGACAGAAGCAAACGCAATGAAGACTGGAAGAGACGGAATAATGGGAACGGGATACTAGGGAATTACCCGGTTAATCATGTTAATGGGAGGATCGATAGGGTGCAAGGGTGAGTGAAATATGTTCTTCTCTTTCTTGTTTTTTGATTTTTTTCTATCAACAGGCTTCCATCGTCATCATAATGACAATGAAAACGCCAGATATAGCTTTTAAACATTTGTTTGAATACACATTTGACACTTGTTTGAACACATTTGACACATGTTTGAACACACATTGAAAGTATGGAAACACTTGTTTGAACACACATTTGACACTTGTTTGAACACACATTTGACACTTGTTTGAACAACATTTGAACTCTTGTTTGAACACACATTTGAACACTTGTTTGAATACACATTTGACACTTGTTTGGACACACATTTGAACACTTGTTTGAATACACATTTGACACTTGTTTGGACACACATTTGACGCTTGCTTGAACACACATTTAAACATATGTGTAGCATGATTATTTGAGCATGTGTTCAAATTTTGGCAATAATCCTAATAGTGTCAGAATAAAGTGGCTGTCACATACGGATGGACGGACAGACAGACATGACGAATCTATAAGGGTTCCGTTCTTTGCCATTAGGCAACAGAACCCTAAAAATAGACTCGTAACCCTGATCATATTCTCAGGCGGGAATCGTACCCTTGATCTTGGAAGTCCCGACCAACGCTCTTCCAACTGAGCTACCGAGTCACTTATAACTGTCCTTTAAACTCCTTTGTCATCGAACTGTATTTTAATTATTTTTTTTACTATTTTTCTGTAAATTAAAATTCGTTTACTGTCAACAGCATCTCAGGAAATAGTTTACCATTTTTTACCAATAAGTAACGTCGTACAACGTATTCCGAGATAAAGTAAAATGAACTATAATGAACTCACAATAAGAACACATTTTGTTGCAGAACTTCAAATGACGAGACTCAACTCAGTTCCGCCGCGCGAGCGATCGTCAACTCTATAAGGAATATGCAAGCCAAGACTAACAACTGTGAGTAGAGTATTAATATTAAAGCGCTTTCCTGACCGAAAGTGGCGCTGCGGTGAATTTTATTTAATATTGTAATGCTAATAATAAAACTTCTCGTGGAATTTTCACAGCCCATACTCTATAGACCGTAAGCCCCTGACAGTATTGCCTACGTCATGTAACATCACGATGAAATGCATGGGACACGGTCGGAAAAGTTGTGCTGAGCGAGGATCAAAAGATTATCGCAAAAAAAATGGCCGGAGGCTTGAGAAAATCTTCCACTTCCGGTCAAAATTTTAAGATTATATTTATGTCATGTGACATCAGTAAGAGACCCGTGTCATCATTTAGTTTTCAATCGTAGAGAGAGTAAACATAAGTCTGTCAGTTCTGAAATGACTAAAAAACAAAAAAAATTAGTTTAAGGTATTCCGGCTATTTCAGAACTGACAGACTTATGTTTACTCTCTCTACGATAGAAAACTAAATGATGACACGAGTCTCTTACTGATCTCACATGACATAAATATAATCTTAAAATTTTGACCGGAAGTGGAAGATTTTCTCAAGCTTCCGGCCAATTTTTTCTGCGATAATCTTCTGACCCTCGCTCAGCACAACTTTTCCAACCGTGTGCCATGCATTTCATCGTGATGTCACATGACGTAGGCAATACTGTCGCGGGCTCACGGACTACTAGTATTTTTAGGCGATATCATTACATTCCCTCGTAGTCACTGCTAGAAGTAGATAGCAAAACTGCTAAAAGTGGCCGTTTTTGACACATTTACTATCTACTTCTACGAATGAGGAAATGTAATGATTTCTTCTAAAAATACTAGACTATGAGCCCTAAAAATTCCACGATGAGTTTAAATACTTTATTAAAATACTTTTCTGTTAACAATTTATTAAATAAAAACCTCTGAGGGCGCCACTTTCGATGTTTTAACGACCTAAAGTAATGGCAGGATGACAGGAAATTTATCCCGCTTGGTGGCGCTGCCGTAGATGGAGGCATTTTGTATAAGTCTGTATATCCTTACTTGTCCTTAATCGTATCCGTCCCTGATAGCGCTCCTAACCACACTATATGTAAGTACATGGTAGTGTTAAACCCATAGACATAGAAAAATTTTCGCTGCGCTCAAGAAGACCAACAAAGCGTGGAAAAGAGAAGTTAACATCATACGGACACGGTCTATGTAAAAAAGAGACAAAGGATCAAGTGACATGTGCCAACATTTTTTACAGTAAGAGCCCCTAGCGTCCCGCTTAGCAAATGAGCAATCACAGTTTGTTTAAAATATTTGTTAATATTAATTAGAATTTAAAATAAAGGTATCGTGGAGCCATGGTGTCTTGTGCACTAAGTAATTGTGATGTGACAAAAAGAAACAATCCAAGTAATCACACTTTTCACAGGTAAATAAGATATTGCCACACATTTCTCTAAAACCAAATTTCGCTACATTTATTCGTTTATCGACGAAGAAAACAGTATGGAACATAGCTTATTAATTTCCTTTGCCTTATATAGTCATATTTTATGAATCTAAGTAATATTTTATGTATCTCATATAAAAAAGTATGCATTCGTTTTCGGATCACCTGTTTATTGACATTGTTGTTCTTTGACATTCTATTTCTATGGTTAAACCTAAGAATTAAATTTGAAAAATTAAAATGTGATGTGCTTCGATGTTTTGTATTTTCTGCTTACAACATTAAAAAACCATATCTCTAAAACTAGTCATTATTTTACTTTGCAAGTTTCGATCAGATCAGCCTATCACAGGGTATATTTACACAGGCTTTTTTGAACATTTTGTGCGAGGTCATTTAAATCGTTAGGTATTTAAAAATATGTTGTCTTATTAGCTTTCCGCTCGCAACTTCGACCACGTGGAAAATTATTTTTCACCTCTCCAGCACGAAAAGGGTGCTTTTGGCGCGTAAAAACTCGCAGCAAAATCGATTTTTGCTGCGAGCGTGAGACAAAGTGCTTTTTTTAATTTCTAACACCAACTTTTAAAATTATAAAGAAAAAACAAATAAAGTGACAAGGATGACACTTGTAATATTGATATGTGAGAAAAGGATAGAGAGAGTGCTTTATGGTGTCATACACGGATTAAAAAGTAAAAAAATAAAATGCACGGATATACCAAGGAGTTTTAAATAAGGATTGTTAAAAAAGAAGGTTGATAATTCGAAATAAAGAGTATGTAGGTACTCGTAATGAGGTCACATGTATGAAACAAATATGAAATAAGAAAAATTAATGAAATTTATTAACTAATTATATGTTTTATGGTTATAAATAAGTAAATAAGACGGAATATTAATGAATAAGAGAAAAACACAACGCAATATAGGTAATCAAAACGACGGGAATCTACTTTACTGACTCTATGAATAAAATTTTTCACATAGGTTTGATTGAATTATTTTTGTGATAAATTACAAAAATGAATGCGTCCAACGATGAAGATAGTTATCTAACTCCAAAAGAGTTAAGTGAACAAGTTTCAAATGTTGAATTAAGCTTTTTTACCAGGAAAGTCACGTGAAAATTTTCTCGCTGGTCGAGGTGAAAAGTTGTATGTTTTACACGAGACCAAAATGTTGTTCTGCCTCGTGCCTTTAAATCACTCACTGTGCTCAGTAGTCTATATTAGAATCACTCGCTACGCTCGTGATTCAATTCTAGACTACTTCGCTAGTTCGTGATTTAAAGTCGCCACTCGCAGCACAATTTGATTTTGGTCACTTGTATAACAAATAACTATTTCTATCCCTCGGGAACAATATGTTTTTCGAGATGAATGGTACCCTATGTTCTTCTCTGTACCCCTGACAACGTGTATGTAAAATTTCATGATGATCAGTTCAGTAGTTAAGACGTCAAGGCGTAACAAACAGATTTTCGCATTTATAATATTACTAGCTTCCGCCCGCGACTTCGTCTGCGTGGAAAGGTTTTTTTGCTATCCCTCGGGAACTATACTTTTTTTCGGGATGAAAGGTACCCTATGTCCTTCTCGGTACCCCTGACAACGTGTATGCAAGATGATCGGTTCAGTAGTTAGGACGTGAAGGCGTAACAAACAAACAAACAAACGGACTTTCGCATTTATAATATTAAATAGTAATAGTAATATAGTAAGGAAGTAAAGATAAGGAAGGATTTGAACCATAGTTTTCTCTTACTTCTTTTATTTTTACTTAAATATATATTTTTTTAATTCCTTTAGATCAAGACAGGCGCGAATACCAATACCGGCCCGACTACCGGCGGCGGGAAAGAGACGACAGATTAGAGCGAGACAACAAACCTCCCGACCGGAACCGGAACATACTGCAGTACCGGCCGCCGTACTTGCTGCGACAGGTAATGTGCATCTTATGTTGTAGCACAGAATAGATAATAGTACTAGCGTACAGAAGTTGCACTCCGCAAAATCGTTTAAATAAATTGCGACCTTTGCTCCGAACACAATAAAGTACAATTCAGGTCGCACAGCGCTCCCTTCGATCCAAAACATGCACCCAGTAGTTGCCTCTCTTTCTATCGCGTAGGTCTTATCCTTTCTGTCGTATGAAATTTGTCCTCTCAGAGGACGCCGAGCGCTTTATACTCGCGCGCGGAGTGACAGAGCCCTGGTTGTAGGTCATAAAGACTATATTAAAAAGAGACTGATAGGAGCTTGTTTAGTATACAGGGTGGATTGTTGAGACAGGACATTAAGGGCAGGTACCTTAACCGTTATAGTTACAGGCAAACATTCCAGGGAGACCATCCATAACTTTTTGAGATATTCTGAACTGCATTTACAGATTTTAGAAAAAAATTACCGTTAGCAAAAAAAATGCTAAAATACCAAAAAAAAATTGTTTATGCCAATCGATCCTATTTCATGTGGGGATCAAAAGACTCTATGGGACCACTTAAGGTATGAGTACTAGAAACGACAGAAATCGCCAAAAACATTTCCCATACATTTTGTATGGAAAAACGAAAAATCTTCTCGAAATATTTTTTATTGCCAAATGTTCCTCTTTGTTACTGTGACCAAAATACTCTTTAAGGCCAACTAAATTTTGAGTACAGAAACTACGTAAGTCACACACAACATCGTCTTCACACGCAGGCACAATCGTTTACAGCATTAGATCCAAAAAGTAGTTTCAGTGTTCAAATTTTAGTTGACCTTAAAGAGTATTTTGATCACAGTAAGAAATAAGATCGTTTGGCACTAAAAAAATATTTCGAGAAGATTTTTCGTTTTTCCGTACAAAATGTATGGGAAAAGTTTTTAGCGATTTCTGTCGTTTCTAGTACTCATACCTTAAGTGGTCCCATAGAGTCTTTTGATTCCCACATGAAATAGGATCGATTGGATAAAAAAAATTTTTTGGTATTTTAGCTTTTTTTTTTGCTAACGGTAACTTTTTTCCAAAATCTGTAAATGCAGTTCAGAATATCTCAAAAAGTTATGGATGGTCTCCCTGGAATGTTTTCCTGTAACTATAACGGTAAGGTACCTGCCCTTAATGTCCCGTCTCAACAATCCACCCTGTATAGTTCGTTCGCGTTAAGAATGCAGTGGGTCATTCTTTTCCGCTGGCCTAGCCACGCCCCCTAACCAATCAAATCGTTCAAAATTATAAAGTCAAGTTCACAGTGCCCAGTTGAACGCATACTTTCGAACGCAATGGTCGTGTCCTGTGCTTTGTGCACGGAGTACTGTTTTTATTTATTATTTATTTATTTCAAAATATGAATGAAAAAATAATAGTTATAAACAAAAAATGCATTTGACTACGTTTGATCTCGGTATTTCGTCGTGGAAGTGTCATGCATGATGTTGTATCCGTTACGCTGCTGGGTTTTTAATTCATAAATGTCGATTTTTATCATTATATTGATTCGCACCATTATTTTCGCAAATGTCATTACCGTCTGGAATGCGTGCGATGTGGCGCCATCAATTCATTTGCTAAATGATTATTTTTTTAAGTAAAAAGCCCCTAGAGGTAGGAATTACGCAACTTTCGCAATGATAAGCTTCCAGGGTGACAGTACTAAGATTACGGCCCCTGGCTTTGTATTATGAACACCACTGTGAATACACCTTTACCCTGCAGTTGCACTGATGACTCGCTGCATTCTTAACGCGAACGCACTATAGAATAGAGATGGGCCATGAACCCGATTTTGTCCCGCCTGCTAGGTTACCCAGTTAACACCCATATACAATTTTGTTAAACTAAATAAAATCTATTCACCTTTCAAGCTTACGCGCTCACTAGACATGAAATAAAACACTTTTTAACGGATAAGCGCGCTTTTATTGAAAGTACTTTGGTAATTAGTAAATAAAATCTTAAGAAATGGAGTTGTTTCGTCCTTCAAATATTTTTCTGTATTGATTTAACAAGAATTTGTTTCCATAGCAAAGTCACATTTGACATATCAATAGAAGTAAAAGATCTGTAAAAAGTAATAACATACAATGTGGGTCTTTATTGGGTTTATTAAACCCAGTGGTCGGGTTTAATCCAGGTCTTTTGCCCATCTCTAGTACAGAATAAATACTATACTTACTGCTCAAAAGAAAATATGGACCACTATTTTTCCGTACAAAACAAACAAGCTTTAAAGATTGTCAGTGAATCCCTAAATCCGAATATCGTAGATAGGGATCCGAATATCGTAGATACAAAAAACTATTGCCGAATATGGTAAATAGGGACCATCAAACTAAACAGCTTCACTATGGGACCAACTCTGAAATCGCGAAAAAAATGGGCTGTTTCATACAAAAAATAATAACGAAAATATCAAAATAAATGAAACAGTTGATTTTTTTTATCGCGATTTCAGTGTTGGTCCCATAGTAATAGTTATTTGTTATACAAGTGACCAAAATCAAATTGTGCTGCGAGTGGCGACTTTAAATCACGAACTAGCGAAGTAGTCTAGAATTGAATCACGAGCGTAGCGAGTGATTCTAATATAGACTACTGAGCACAGTGAGTGATTTAAAGGCACGAGGCAGAACAACATTTTGGTCTCGTGTAAAACATACAACTTTTCACCTCGACCAGCGAGAAAATTTTCACGTGACTTTCCTGGTAAATAAGCTTAATTCAGCATTAGAAACTTGTTCACTAACTCTTTTGGAGTTAGACAACTATCTTTATCGTTGGACGCATTCATTTTTGTAATTTATCACAAAAATAATTCAATCAAACCTATGCTGAAAATTTTTATTCATAGAGTCAGTTAAGTAGATTCCCGTCGTTTTGATTACATTACGTTGTGTTTTTTCTCTTATTCAATATAATTATAATATTCCGTCTTATTTATTTATTTATAATCATAAAACATATAATTTGTTAATAAATTTCATTAATTTTTCTTATTTCATATTTGTTTCATACATGTGACCTCATTACGAGTACCTCCATACTCTTTATTTCGAATTATCAACCTTATTTTTTAACAATCCTTATTTAAAACTCCTTGGTATATCCGTGCATTTTATTTTTTTACTTTATAATCCGTGTATGACACCATAAAGCACTCTATCTATCCTTTTCTCACATATCAATTTTACAAGTGTCATCCTTGTCACTTTATTTGTTTTTTCTTTATTCATTTAAAAGTTGGTGTTAGAAATTAAAAAAGCACTTTGTCTCACGCTCTCACGAGTTTTTACGCGCCAAAAGCACCCTTTTCGTGCTGGAGAGGTGAAAAAGTTGTTTAGTTTGATGGTCCCTATTTACCATATTCGGCAATAGTTTTTTGTAACACGTTGTATATTATTATCAATAATTATTATTTCACTGTCCAGATGTCGCCCGGGACTTGGTGCAGGCGATCCCCTGGACCAGTCCATCCAGGTAAATACCAATATTTTAATTGTAATTTTATCCGCCTGTGTGGTCTAGTTTGATGGTCTGATCAACCCCACGAGAGGTTTTGTATTAACTAAAAATAACTTTGTATATTTAAAAAGTATATAAGTAATCTATCAGTTGTCTAGCACCCATATTACAAGCTTTTGCTTAGTTTGGGGCTAGATGGCGCTATGTGAAATTGTGTCCAAGCCCATGTTATTATTATTACCTTTTATTAAATTTTTCGAAATATAATAAAAATGTATTTATTCCAGTATTGAATCACCCCCGACGACCAAATCCGGACACAAGAAACGGTAGGCGTTAACGCACACACTGACAAATAATAGCTATAATACTAACATAGATAGTCACTCTATAAGCCCATTCATTTAAGTCAGTCCTATTTCGTAACCAAACAACTCAACTCTTTCGTACAGACAGAGAAAATGGTAATTTTTTAGTTTTGTCATATGGCAACACTCGACTACAAAAAGTGTTGCTAGTAAAAATAAGTTTAGTTCCGTTTCTATACTTTTTTTACTAAGCTGCAATATTATGTTGAAAAAACTGTTGATCTGTATTATTTATTTTCAATGGGGAAGGCAACTGTCAAAATGGCGCTGCGTACGCTTGTTCCACGAGAACTATGAAAACAAAGGACTTTTACTTAAAAAAATATTTTTTTATCTTTAAAATGATTAAATTCTGTGTAATATGATTTAAAAATGTCGGCACTTACGAATTTCCGAAAAATCTGGATATAGAAAAAAATTATAAATTCTGTAAGAATAAAAACGTCTTAATTTGGCTTTAAATTCTGGCATTTGCATTGTAGAATAGTCTTTTATATCCATTTTGGGTCAATGGATCTTTTTCGGTTAAGAAATACTACAAAATAAATACCAATTTTCCCATACATTTTGTTCTGGACGTCAGTAGACAGTAGTCTTAGGAACAAGCGTACGCAGCGACATCTACAATTAGCTTTGCGTTGCCATCCCCATTGGTACACTATGATATTATCTATGATTTTTATGACGCCATATTTGTTTACCAACTAAGACTCTCTTAATAGGCTTTATATACTTATGTGTACCTTGTAATATGATTAAACGTTGCAAGCAAAAAATCGACCCATAGCAACAGAATATTAGTCCTAACGTACAGAAACCCATCTGCGCGAAGACAATCAAATAATAAGCTACTCTCGCTGCACGGCAATAAAGTACAATTTCGTCTTTCATTCAAATATAAGTTGCAACAAAATTGTTCGTCGGTTATAGAATGAAGCGACATCTATAACAAGTCACAGTTTTAACTTCTCGACACGAGATGGCGTTGCGACACTGACATTTACTAGTAACTTATTTTCTTATAATGCCGGAAATTAATTAGATTTTGCTGAATTATGTATTTGGCTGAATTTAATTTATGTATATTGCATTACTGCTACTTTTGCCTCAAAATCTAAACAAAAATCAAAAATTTTGTACATCCATTATGTCAACGAAATTATTCATGGTATTGGTTTTAATATTTAAAAATCTCAAGGCTCTTTTCTTAATAAGGGTACCTTAAAATGAATATCCCGAAAACACTAACACATCGGTTACTTAGTTTGATATTTACATCGCTTTCTGACCTTTAATAACACCCTATATATACAATTTTTATTTTTTTAATAACACTACCTATCGATACACGATTCTAACTTTCGAAGCGAAATAATGGTAATGGAGTTTCATGATACTGTTTGTGCTTACTTAATGGCGCTACATTGAAAAAATAAAATCTTTCATCTATTGGTAAAATGTATATCAAATTGATATTACATTAACTACTTTGATAATGTAAAAATCTGAATATCAATCACAATTAAAAGTGTTTAGCGCCATCTTTTGTTGAGTAGAAACGTAAATCTAAATTAAAATAACAATATAAATGTGTTCGATTTTTTTATGATTTGTAAATTGTAATGTTGTTCTTTACAACTGAAAAAAACTTGTACACAAGACAAGTACAATTTTTGTTTTAAAATAACAATTTTTTGATCAATAACTTGAGGAAAACAAAAAACGAAATGACAACACAAGTATTTATAGGTGCCACAATCTTATGTTTATAAGCTATCAATGTTAGAAAATTGTTAAAAAATATGTTGTTAATTATTACAGTGCCACAATCTTATCTGTGAGCCTAGTATTGGTGCTTTCACTTTTCGAATAACTATAGTTTATATAGTAGTTAAATATAGTTTCCTCTCTTTCACTCGTTCACTCACTCACATTGACTGTGAGTTTATCCGATAGTTAACTGTGCGAGATGTAAAAACACAACTCGTTCTAGGCCCTGAATATACCTACAACATGTATGGAGGAGTAATAGGTCACGGGATTTTTGGTAACGATCAAGGAAAAGGTTAGATTCATTTTCATGGGTTGTAGAGTGGTCCCCTAATGTGGATGATGTCGGTCTACCTGCTCTCAGTGGTTGCAACTTCGAGTTATAGCGCTTATAGGCTTCATTGTTACAAAAAAAACCACTGAGAGACGGCAGACCACATCGTTTCAGCTACGGAGACGTATACTTTGAATATGTACTAAAACTGACCATTTCTCTGATCGTTACTTTTTTGGTAATAATGAAGCCACTGTGAGCAGGCAGACCGACATCATTCACATGAGGGGACCACTCTACAACCCATGAAAATGAATCTAACCTTTTCCTTGATCGTTACCAAAAATCCCGTGACCGCTTAGACTATAATAACACTTAGTTTCAGTTTTGGCCACCCGGTCAGATAAGTTTGTGGCACTGTACGTATGTTGATTACAGTCCGTTCACAGTTACTTCACTCTGAAATGACATTTCTTACATAAAGTGTCATTTTCAAAGGTAAAATAACTGTGAACGTCCTTTATAGCTTGTTCAATTGTTTCATGTCATTTTTGACTGACATTATTTTGACAGTCTATCTTGTCATATATTACAAAATCAGTGACGTTATTTTTAACGTACTAAATATTACGACATAACGACTCTATACAGTGGGGACTTTACTTGAACTGTCATCTTTATGAACTGAAAAAGGCCGAAAATCTTGAGCGCCATCTGTCGTCGAGTAGTAAAACTACTAAGTCTAGCGCCATCTCTGGACGTGCTTGTTAAACAACGAGTCTCCAACTAATGTACGAAAAGTCGAGGGGAGCGTCACCGCGCCGAGATCTCACTTTGAACTCGAAACTAGTCATTTTTTATAAATAAAGTGAAACCTTTAAGGTGTAGTGATATCTACTTTTTTTTACTATAAATAAATAAATATAGATTATGCGCGCGTGTTGCTCTCCATAGACGAAAAACCGGATGTGACAATATTTTTAGTTAGTGTTTATAGTTTTCGTTAACCGCGAAGTGAAATGTTTATATGACAATTATTATTAAATTATTGATTACTACATATATTTTATATCAACATTCCACTTCGCTTTCACATGTCTATTAATTATTATATTAAGTTGTACATTATTGTAAGTTTATATACTTTTTTTCTAATTTTCAATGTTTTTTCCTGTTATATTAAGACAATTTATAATAAAACAAAACGCTGCAAACATATACCGTGTTATTATAAAAGATTTTTAAACACTTAGACACTTGTTTAAATGCAATGCTGTTACTTTCAAACAAAATTGTCAAAAAAGTGACAACATCACATTTAAACAGGGTTAAACAGGCGTTTTAAAATCTTTTGTAGTAACACCGCATATCTTAAATCAAACATTGATAAGCATTTCGCGATACTAGTTGAGATATTAGGGAAAATGCGACCTTATTAAAAGAGCGTAAGTAGCAAAATCAACTGTGTTGCTAAAGTAAAAAATACAGTACCCTTAGCACGAACAGCTATCGAAAAAAATAACGTGCGTAAAATCATTCGATAGTGCAATTTTGTATGAAAAATTAATACAGCGCCATCTATTGCCGAATAGCGAAATTAAATTTTCCATAGAAAATTCTCTATCGAGTAATTTTATGCGCGTCATTTTTCTCGATAGCTGTTCGTGCTAAGGGTACAGAAGCAAAGAACTGCTTATAGCAAAAAAATGTGATAATTTGTTAGTTACCAAATATTGTAATATGTTTGCACCTTTTGTTCCACATTCGACCTGTAAGCTCAGATTTGCTAATTATATTCCTATTTTATCAATAATATCAGATGATAATACAAGTTCCTACTAAGCAGTATCTTAAATAAAAACACTTAAAGAACCTTTAATATCCAGATTAAAAACAACCGCTGTTTAGTCAATGAATTTTATAATCAGTTAGTCTTATTATTGATACAATAATTTTACGAATCAGCAGATATGATAGAAAAGTACATTCGGCAACATGACAAAGACACATCTGAGATTTAAGGTGATTGTTGCCTTAAGTACTCCCTAAATAGTTCATCATATTATACCAGTTCCAAAAATATATGTTAAAAAACCGTTATTAAACATAATTTGTTCAAGTTCCCCCTTCGAGACGTGTTTATTTGTCGTTTATAACAAAAAAATATATAAATAAAAATATTATGAGAGAAAAAAACATAAAATAAGTGACTCTTAATAAAAATTTTAGTAAAAATGCCGCATCCACCACATCACAGATTATATTTATATTTGTTTTGGTTAAAATAGCTAATTTATGTAAAATTAACAATATTGTAAATAATATTTCGCGTTTTCTGCATGAAAGTATTTTTTTTGTGACAAATCCTTAATTAAAACAGTAGTGTTATCAAAATCTTTGCCACTTAAAATATTCGTACATATATATCTTGACGTTAAACATAATATAATAGATAAAAAAATATTAGTATACTAAAAATAAACCAAATTCTAAAATTTGTGTTGAAGAGTTTTTAATACATATTTCAGGTTATTTATTATCATAGACCGAAGCTAACATTATACTAAACTGAAATAATAATTTGAAAGAAATAAAAAAAAAGGTATTTGGCATCAAACTAAAACCTTATTACATAGACGTGATAAATAAAAGGCGCATTTCTTAAATACGTTTGGAAGTGATTGTTTAACTAAAACGAAATTGATACATAAAGTTCATATCCATCGACAAAATAACGAATGGAGTGATAAAAATTCAAGATTCGATTTTAATTTTTGCATTTTTTTAGTCAAATTATTTTTTGTATAATTTTTAACATACTATTTGTAAGGCTTCGGTCAGTTTTCATCATTTCAATCAAAGATGATTATTGATGTTATTCGCCTGCCATAGTACATAAAATGTGTTTTTTAAATAAATTCGTAGATAGTAATTGTTCATAGCGTAAGACCAATCCACTGTCATTTGTATCTTCAAACATTTTTTAAATATTTATTGCCTCTAAAAGAAATAGAATATTTTGAACAAAAATTTAAAAAGTCGCAATTTTAATAGCTTTATTTACTAACCTTTTTTATGATTTAGGTACATAAAAAATATTCCAGCTTCAGACGGACTTAATTATGATTTTTCTTAAATCAACATACATAATACGGTATAAATAATTAATTAATTAATTTCGAAGAGTGTGAACTGTCAAAACCCGTTTGTGTTCTAAACAGTCCAGGACCGACCCCTAAGTATGACGATGTTTATTTTCGTTTAAGATTTATTTGTGATTTTAACTGATTACATAACATTAATAATTCTCAAACATTGTGTGAAAGGCACACAATAAGAATACTTTCAAAAGTTTTTAAATAAATGTTTAGTAGGTACTTACTGTTATTTTCCTATTTTAGATAATAAACATCGAATCCGTTATTTATGTTACATAGACATTTGAGTATCTCTATTTAACTTTTAAATGTTAGAAAAAGACGAAAATTTCACCTCACCTCTTTGAGAATGGGGATTAATCTTAGCAGTTCCAAAATTATCCGCTTGGGCAGCGCCACTGTGTCACTGGAGATTAGGGGGTCAAGTCTGCTATTGTGAACGCCATAGTTGTGTTTTAATGGTTATGCTTTTGACAGTTCTTGTTTCTTAAATTCAACTTAGCACGAATAGCTATCGAAAAAAATAACGCGCGTAGAAACATTCGATAGAGTAATTTTGTATGGGAATTTAGTACAACGCCATCTATCGCCGAGAAGCGAAATTAAATTTCTCATCTCTCTCAGACAACTACGCTATCGAGTACTTTGTTTATCTGCCGATCTTTCTTATTTCCCAAAGGATTTGTCACATATTATTAAGCGTCACTTATTTATGTTTAAACCCAATATGAACGGCAGATGTCTGCCATTAAAGATGTGTCGTAGGAATGTAATAATTTATATGAACGTTTATTTTAACGTGTAGAGTATATCGTTGTTAATATTAAAGATTTTAGCCTATAAAATGTGTTTTATTTGATTGATGTATTGAATTGGTAGGTACCTACCCTTTCCAAACGCTCAAAAGTAAAAAACAGTTTGAATATGCCTAACTGTGAGCTGTAGATGCGTTTATGACGTTTTTGAACATTTTTCGAAATTAAGAAATACTGATTCGATAAAAAAACCTATATAATATCGAACTAGGGGTCGTACCGCCTAACCTCCGAACTTCGGCAAGTCTGTCAGGCTTAAAATTATACAGATAAATCGAGCTCCAATCAAGCCGATTTGGCGAACCCCGATTCATGGTGTCACACGAACATCGATATCCAAATAACTCCGGCAAATAGTACCTACAATACGAAATTCCGTACTTCGAATTTATCTGTTTAAGTTGAAGACCGGCAGATTTGCCGAAGTTTGGAAAGTTAGCCGCTAGGGCTCCTACTGTACTACACTCGACGTCAGAAAAACCGCACCTCTTTGACACTAAGTTTAGACTTGGCCATCTGCTATTGCTAGCTAACGTTTTATTGTGTAAATGTTGATATCTATTGAAAGTACATTTAATGAGCTTTCTTTTGATAATTGTTTGATTTAGTTAACATAACAGTTACCATAATTAAACGATTAAAGCGTTATTGCTAGCGCCACCACAAAAGGGAAATAAAAGGGGTCAATTCAGAAAATGCGAAAACACACTTCAACAGTTCAATTAAAAAAAGGAATACCCAAGATGGAGACTATTGCCCGTTAAGTTTTCAAATATTGCAAAAAAATTAGGCAATGTAATGTGCTCGGAAACTCAATCTCAGTAATTGATTCCGTTCGACGAGTATTCCAACGGTTTGTAAAGACTGTTGGCTATGTCCGAAGGGGAAGAAGTATATAATAACACTTATCATTAAATTATATGGGATTAAATTAACTTTGAAGAAAAGGTGCGGTTTTTCTGACGCCGAGTGTATTAGTTATTCTGTGCCCCTACTCACAAAATTTCAGGAGAATCGATTGAAAAATGCAGTGATAACTTTGACAGCTTTGTTTGCTAAGATTAATTATTTGATTGAATCAGGCGTCACTTGGCGGAAGTCCCAAACCATTTTGAAAAAAGAAATATATGTAGCTTAGTTCCGTAAACAATATATGCAAGATGCACCGCCCGCCTTCCCGCAAAAATATGCACATGCACACCACAAAATACCAGTGCACAATACCTGCATTTAGCAAGACAGCAACACACCTTGCACCTTTACCAATTAGGCTACTCTACACGTGTTTTGCCCCAACCCGGAGCATCCTCTGTACCCTTAGCACGAACAGCTATCGAGAAAAATAACGCGCGTAAAATTATTCGATAGTGCAATTTTGTATGAAAAATTAGTATACCGCCATCTATCGCCGAATAGCGAAATTAAATTTTCCATAGAGAATTCTCTATCGAGTAATTTTACGCGCGTTATTTTTCTCGATAGCTGTTCGTGCTAAGGGTACAGAGGGCCTAGTACGAGTTTGTTTTTTGCTCTCACTTCACTTTGCGAATAGTTAACTATCGATTCCTCTCTTTCACTCGTTCACTCACTCGCATGATTTCCTCTCTTTCACTCGATACTATTCGCAAAGTGAGGTGAGAAACACAACTCGTACTAGGCCCTCAGGGCCCCTATTTTTGAATCGCTCGGCTGCCGTCGAGCGCTCTTTTCTACTGATTTTCGTTCGACATTTGACTCAAATGTATGGGATGTCGAACGAAAATCAGTAGAAAAGAGCGCTCGACGACTGATTTTTGTGCGACATTTGACTTTCCATATTTTTGAATCGCTCGACCGCAACGAGTGCCCCTACCCACTCGTTTACAGTCGAGCGATACGGCACGGCGAGCGATATTCTTTTCTACTTAAAGCAAAGATTTTTGTTTAACAGCCAATAGAAACTAATAGAGAAAAAATGGATATTACGTTCCGTTTTCGTTGTGGTAGTTACCAGTTTTCTCTAAATTTTGTATGGAACGGATAAAATCCAACATTTCGTATTATATTGGCAGCACGGAAACGAACGATTCAAAAATAGGGAAAATCGGCGTTATGCGACTTGGAAGACGAGTGTGACTTAAGTCGCATGCGATAACAAAATGTCGTACGAACGATTCAAAAATAGGGCCCCATGTCTAATTTGGAGATTATCACAGGCGTTTGACGTAAGTTATCGCTGTGAGAAAAACGACGTAAGTCAAACTCTCAAACAAAGTAATTCAAACAGTACCTAGTTAGGAAAAGATGGAGATTCTTAAGTTTAGTGCAAATAGCCATAGGATTCGTTTTGTAAAGAAAAGAAAGTCTCGGTGCGCAAACATGGTCGGCAGGGCTGATAAGTAAGTAAGTATTACATTTTAAAAAGTGTGTAAAAAAACTAAAGTAAATATTAATAATCTATTTAAAACATTATTTTAATTAATCTACGCCTTATACCTAGTACCTATCTATCACAAAATTTACTATTTAAGTTCCTTTAAAAAAAGGTTTAAGAAGCAGGTACCCACTCTCTTAATTTAAGTTGTGGATAACGGTGTTGGTTGTCCTATAAGTATTTTTCATTGTTTTTAGTTTATTTAAGTAACATAATATATTGGTCAATTGTTTGTTGTCCTGAGTAAATAAAAAAAATTGTTCCTAAATTCGGCCCTGCCCTCTCATTGGGAACAACAGTGAGTTGATTAACGTTACCACTGCATCCGTCCCGCTCACTCTTACTGGCGACGTCATCCCTCTCGCTTCATCTAACGCCACCCTTATGTACCTATTACTCGAATGAAAAATTCCGGCTCAGTCTGCTGTTGTGTCGCCATCTTAAGATTTGACTGAAATTGCAGGAAAATATCTTTTTTTACGTTTACAAAGTTCTCTAACAAATAAAAATGTTTTTTACCATCGCCACTCAAAAAAGTGCGTTTAATTCAACGAAAAGAGTGAATAATAAGCGATTTTATTCACCGAGTGAATAAAAATAATTTGAATTTGGAACAAGCGCGCATCATGAATTAGAACAAAAAAAGTGCTGAAAGTATACGTACGTACTGGCTGCTATGGAGCTATTCCATAGAGAAAAAAAAATAAACGAAAAAAAATATCCCGCCAAATTTAACTAGGTTTTTTAGTGTCTTATCGTTGTGTTCTTTTCTATTTATTAGAGGGAAATTAAATGTTCAGTCTTGCATCAGTCCATTCCATCAGTCTCTTACGATATTCAGTCTGCAAAAATTCAAAGCCTATACAGACTGATGAAATGGACTGATGCCAGACTGATCACGATCTCTCTCTTAGCGTGGTTGTTTTATGTCATTGGAAAACTTCTAATTTCACTATTTTCTATGTTTAAATATTAGCGATTACCTCAATAATAAAATGTGATAACTATAAAGAGGCGCTCGACGGCACAGTGGTTTAGCGCCTGGCTCAGCAGTTGTGGAAGTAAAGCAACTTTCGCAGGGGTCGGTCATGAGATGGGTGACCAAAAATGTATTCTCGAGCTTCTCCGTGCTTCGGAAGGCACGTTAAGCCGTTGGTCCCGGCTGCATTTGCAGTCGTTAACACCCATCAATCCGCATTGGGCCCGCGTGGTGGGTTATGGCCCATCCTCCCACCCATAAGGAAGGCCTGTGCCCTAGCAGTGGGGACATTAAAAATGGCTGATGGTCAACTATAAATACATACTATAAGTACTGCTAGGTATTTGTTTTCTCGCAGTCGATGGTAAAAAGTAGAGTACACAACTCGTGAAAAAAAATTTCATCTCGGTCCTTTGTATCCCTCGCTTCGCTCAGGATTCTACTTTTGAATCCCTCGCTACGCTCGGGATTCAACTCTAGAATCCTTCGCTACTCTCGGTATCCAACTTAGTCCCTCGAACTAAATTCCCTTTTTATTCACTTGTTGTATAATCTACTATTATACATCTAACAAAATATTTACCAATCAACCTTTCGTTCTGCTAAGGACGAATAATGAGAAAAAGGACTTTAGTTTAATTAAAAATTCGATATCTATCAACATCGAGCGAGCATCGCGGCTTAGCGCGACTTACTCTAAGTCTATCAAAGTCAAAAATAGCTTTATTTAAATAAACTTAAGTGTTATTACTACGCGTTCACTTCGTCATTGCCGTCGACGACCGTTATGACGTCACAGCTAACGGTACTGTAGACAAAAAAGTAATCATGTTTTTCAACTGTTTTTCATTTTTCTTGTTCAAAGAGTGTCGATAATTTATCTAACAAGTTTGGTTCGTCATATGTAGGATCTTTACTCTTTTAATCATTATAACAACACTAATAACGAACGTAATGATTAAATCAACAAAAACAAAAATTAAGCTTTGCATTGCTAGTCGTACTAGAATGGCGTCGCAGGGGGTGCGGTGTGACGAAGCCGGCCGGGAGGTAGCGGCAATGATGAAGTGAACGCGTAGTAAGTACTTTTGAATCGTCTATATTTTCCTACCATCCGTTCCAGACTTTTTTAACTGACAAGAAGACAAGAAGAACGGGCGCAAGAAACTTACCAGCTTTATGTTTATATTTATTTTAGTTAAAATACATTGGGATTTAAATAAATCCCCACCACAGAAATTACTTGATTGAAGATTTATTCAATTTGCAATAAATTAGTTCATAAGTCTTTTTTCATTATAAAATTAAAAAGTAAATTATTATTATTATTAATTCATTTATTTCGGAACGAAGTCCATAGATAGTGTTAGTAACAATTTACCTTAAAAACTAAGTTAGTAATTAGAATACAGATTTGATTTGAATTAAAGTAAAAATAAAATACATTAAATTAATCATACATTATTACACAATAAAATTCATACATTAAATTTTGCTATGTTAGCATGCCGTTTGGCCCATAGGCTCAGGAAGACAGAGTCCCAACGTTCGACCAACAACGCCCTCAAGATGGTATTGTCGCTGTTTCTTACTCTGTTTAACAGAGACGCGCAACGCTTTCGAATGATGGTAGAAAAGCCATCGACCCGCGCCTCCGCAAACATGCACTACAGCGACGCGGGAGTCCCATTAGCACCCTGAAGGCGTCGTTGTATGCCCGCTGCGTGTAGTCGACCCACAGGCTGCATGTATAAAGAGACTGGCAGTATGCCGTGAAAAGTGTAACCTTTACGGCTTTTGTACAATGTGCGAACCTGCGGGCTAACATATTACAACGAACAGCCAGAGACCTACGTTCCCTTTCAACATCTTGGTTATCTTTGAGATCCTCGGTGACCCAGTGACCTAAATACTTAAACTTAGTCACCACATTCAGGGCCATATCACAAAGTTTTATTACAGGCATCGAATAAGATTTAGTGCCAGCCCTGAATAGCAGTAACTCGCTTTTCTTTACATTGTATGTAAGTCCATGGGCCATAGCATAGTGCTCACAAATGGATAGCAATTTCCTCAAAGCACTGATTGAGGGGCTCAGCAGCACCATGTCATCGGCATAACTAATATTGTTTATACATACGCCATCAATATGACAGCCGATGCCTGTACCGCTGAGCTCCTCAATCAGGCCGTTCATAAACAAGTTAAACAATTTAGGCGAGCTTATCCCTCCCTGTCTTACGCCAGACTCTAGACAGTATTCTTCCGACGTAGCTCCACCCCACTTTACGCGGTTTGTCTGGTGACTGTACCAAAATTTTAATAAAGATGTAATTTCATTAGGAACAGTTGTCTCACACCTAAGCTTCAGCCACAGATCGTTATATGACACAAGGTCAAATGCTTTTGAAAGATCTAAAAAACACGCATAAATTGGGGTGTTTCTGCTCGTATAGTACTTTACAGTCTGCTTGAGGCATAGGATAGCACTTTCTGTAGACAAACCAGGCCTAAAGCCAAACTGCGCGTCATTCAATTTAATGTGCTTACCCAAATGCTTGTCAAGCAGACTGTCAAGCACTTTAGCTATAACTGTAGCTAGGGAAATAGGCCTGTAGTTTGAGGGATCTGATGTGTCACCCGTTTTGTTTTTTACTATAGGGACTACAATGGTATGCATAAGCTCTTTCGGCAAGTAAGAATGAACAATACACAGACTGAAAAACATAGCCAACACTCTATTTAGGTGGACACCTGCATATTTCAAGTGCTCGATACTGAGACTGTCATGCCCCGGTGATTTCCCACGATTCATATTTTTAATGACAGCTGCCACATCCTTGGCAGTGAAAATGATCGCATGATCCGAGGGATGACAGCCTTCAGCAACGGGTTCATTCTGAGGCACCGACCTGATCATAGAACTCACCCTAAAATGTTTTTGAAAAAGGTTCGCAATTTCACTGGGCTCATGTACCCCAGCGACGCTAACCGGGACGCTCGCCCTTAAATTGAGATCTTTGGTTTTACGCCAGAATTTAGAAAAATCCTTACTTTCATGGTGCTGGGCAATTATATCCATTCGGATTTGCTGTTCTCTATTTTGGCACCATTTAAGCTTATATTTAAAAATACTTCGCGACCTGCACATATTTTCGTAAATAGCACCTCTGTTAGGTTTCCCGTAGAGCAGCCAAGTCTGAAAACAAGCGCGAGCATCACAGTGAGCCTCCCTGACGTACCTGTTCCATCCGGTCACATATTTTCCGTTTCCCTTTTTGCTACAATAACTTAGTTCTGCCGCTTTTCTCAAAATATTAACAATGTTGTCATACATTTTATCTAACAACGATCTATGTTTTATATTCGAACAAGTTTTTTCATTACAATCATTATTAAATTCCATGTCAAAATCTATTTCTCTAAGTTTTGAATTACACAAGTCATAATATTTATTTATTTGATTCAAATCTCGTTCACCCCACTTTGCCCTATTAATGTTATAATTTTGAAGTACAATTTTAGGTCTTATAAATTGAATATTACATTTGAGTAAGATAGGGAAATGATCCGACCAGTAGGTATCATATGAAACTGTTGCATTGACCACTGTTGACTCGGCAGCGCTAGTCACTACACAGTGATCTAGCCACCGCCTGCACCCGTGTGCTTCGCTCACAAACGTATATGTGTCCACCGGCAATAGGTTCATGTCACAAATGGACCAAGATTGATCGATCGAAAACTTAGAAAGTTCAGTGAAAAATAACTCACCGGGGTGTGCGTTAAAATCCCCAAGCATAAACACACTTTCGACGTTTTGACTTTCAATAATAGCATTCACTTCACCTAGGCACTGCGTAAATTCTGTTAAATTGTCATTTGAGTCCGTAGGCATGTATATTGAAAATATAAGTAACGACCTATCCTCCACTACGACCTTGATGGCCGCAAGCCGTACACTTTCACACGTAATCACGGTCACTATAGGAAACACAGATTTCTTCCAAAGCAGGGCCACTCCGCCGTAAGGCCTTCCTCGTAGAACACCCGCCGAGACGTCGACTGCTGACACAGCAGTAAAGTCAAAATTGGCGTCCACACTGCCCAAAAACGGTATATCTTGCGGGAGCAGCCATGTCTCCTGTAAAGCGACCACATCGGCCACCATACATAATTTTCTTACGCAATCCACCGACCTAATGATACTTTTACAGTTAAAACTTGCAAATGTGATCGAGCTACCCATTTATTTGCTTTTTTGATTTCTCGCTATTATTCAGAGGGACATCTCTGTCTGTTTGTCGTAGCCTAAAGTTTATAAAACGGCGATAGGATACACCGTCCGGCCAAAAATCATCTCGCATAAATATATCAAGTTTATGCTGGGGCACAAAAATCTTGTAAGCATTATAGGGTTTCTCCACTTTCATGGACATCTTTTCTAATGTTATGTTCATTCCAGCTCTTTTTTCAATATAATTACGGATATCGCTCACGGACACCGTCTTCTCCACATTATAAACATAAATAGGTACCGTAATATTGGCCGCTTTAAAGCTGGCGCCTGCTTCCAATACCGCGCTTCCTTTACTCGCAATAAACCGGTTTTGTAATCGTTTTCTCTGCACCGTAATCCACTCATCGTTAGGGAGTTGTGGTTTCCAAACACCTTGCTGCGCTATTTCAGAAAAGGTACTCGTTTTTTGCACCGAGTTATCGTTCGTTGCCGCCTCGCTTACGCCGGCCGCGGTCCCGGTGGAAACAGCTGACGCGGGAGGATGAGTCACGCCGCTGTCGACTTTATTTTCACAGCTCATAGCCGCGCTTGACTTGCATGCTTGTTTGTGATGTGAAATATTATTTTTCATATTTTGTGTTATTGTATGCTGTGATACCGTTTGTTTGTTTAATCCACAGCCCACTGCCCTGGGTTGCACTTCAATGTTTCTGTAGGTAGTCTCATGGGGTGTGAGGGGTAGGTTTTTATCCACCGCTTCACTTTCAAAATCTGCAGGGCTTATCCCTATAGGTCCACTGTCGAGATTGCAGTTATCCGTTAACAGATAAGCGCCTCGTTTTGTATTGACATTACCCTCGAAGTTATTTACCAAAGAGGAATTCTTTAGCGCATCCAGGTCTTTCTTAACAATATCCAGCTGACCAAAAGTAGCGTAGTTCTCCTTGATTTCATTAACATCATGTTGCAGTTTTAGAATATCTTTTAGTAATCTGGTTACGTCTACATGGTCGAACAAAACCGGGGGTAGTTTTTGCAAATCTTTTGCAACGAATACAGGCATATCATCGGGGTTAGTTTCCTTTAGAAAACAAATTATGTCGTCAATGTCTCGAAGTGTTTTCCCATCTCTTTTTCTAGTTATTTTTCGCTTATTTGTTGGAATAGACTCGTATAATAAATTCTTCGCGGTCACTATATCCGATTCAGAAAAAGCACTTATACAAATTCGACTAATGCTTTCTTCGTCCATCACATCAATTTTATTGTTAATAAATGCAAGAGCCTCATTTATAACAACATTACAGTTTGAACACTTCACTAACTTCGAAGACATTTTTACACTCGCTCAATACGACTTCGACACGACCCGTGCGTAGCGGTGCGCACGCGCGACTGAAATACCCACCTTTGCAGTGTACGTTCAACTATAAGATGTTTTTTCTATATATTATTTTAATTTGGAAATTAATAAATAGGTTTGCTCAAATACCTACTGCCATAGGAGATTATAATAACAACACAAATAAAATCAACCTCTGATTGATTCGATTAATTCTATTAAAGCCGACTTTTATCTAATAGTAGATTGTTATACAAGACGCTAAAATGACCCATTGCATACGAGGTAGTTTTATTCCCGAGCTTTAGCGAGGGAATAAATAGAAACCGAGTTACAATGGGTTTTAGCGTCGTGTGTTACACTCTACTTTTCACTACGATTGCGAAAAAATAAAATCCAATATTAAATACCTAAAGTTTATACTTCCGTAAACGAATCCACTCGTTTTTCTATCCTCCACTTCATAAACTTTTCATACAGTATTTAAATAAATGATTTGTGCTTGACGGCAAAAGATTAAAATTATTTCTATCCTATTACTTACTTACAGTCTTAGAATAATTACACCTAGAACGATAATTCCCTACAAAGTGCGCTGTCAAAAGTGAGGCAACAAAAACAGCCAAAATGGCGCCGTTTTCAGATTTTTATTGTCCATTATTAAATAATCATACCTAATAAGTACAAAACAGTTTCAATTTCCCTACCTTAAAGAGATTAATTATTATATTATTGGATTTTAGTTACGATTAGGTAACGTATGAAGGATATAAATCTGAGAACTGAGCCATTTTGGCTCAGTATAAGTTGCCTCACTTTGCATACAAGGACACGGCTTCTATGTGTAATTATTCTAAGCTTACAGTCACACAATTCAATCAGTTTGGAATTAGAGAAAAATTCTAAAGATTTCGCGCCAGTGCCTTTTTTAATTTCTACTGTAGCAGCTAAGAAACACAATGCACGCATTTTAAACTAAAAGTCACAGAGTATAAATAAGTCTATGATTTCACCGAAGAGATCGCTGCTTTTAGTTCCATTTTAAAAAATCGAGCGAGTTTTTATTCGTAATTATGAATAAATACTTTTTCGTTTTAGTAGGTTCATTGGTAATAGACAAACATTAAAAAAGAAAAAAACTTTATCCCCTAGGGGTATTTATGCTATTTTATCCTGACTCTTGTACCTTACAATGACGGACTTTTTGAGCAAGAGGAGTGAAAAAAAAATTGCCTAAAAATGAAATGCGCCCCTTACCCTGAGTGCGTCCCTGCGCCCCATCCAATTAGCGATCAGATTAAAGATATGCCCGGGGAGCCATTACCCAGCAAATTAGCCGCCCGCCCGCGCCCGCCGCCGCCCGCCCACAAGCCATGGGCGGCAGCGATTTTACACATACAATCCTACTAATATTATAAATGTGAACGTTTGTGGGTTTGGATGTTTGTTCCTCAAACTTGCAAAAACTACTGAACGGATTTGGTTGAAATTTGACACACAGATAAAAGATAGCCTGGATTAAAACATAGGATACTTTTTATCCCAATATTCCCACGGGAACGGGAACCACGCGGGTGAAACCGCGGGCTTTTATTATTTGTAAAAATAAAACGCTAGAGTAATTAACGCATAGAGTTGTATTTGATTATGAAACTAGCGGCCGCCCGCGACTTCGTCTGCGTGGAAGTTTTTTTGCTATCCCTCGGGAACTATACTTTTTTCGGGATGAAAGGTACCCTGTGTCCTTCTCTGTACCTCTGAAAATGTGTATGTAAAATTTCATCATGATTGGTTCAGTAGTTAAGACGTGAAGGCGTAACAAACAAATAAACGGACTTTCGCATTTATAATATTAGTAAGGATTGCCGATTATTATGAAGCTTTCTTTTAACTAAGCTTTTTTTTAATGTTAAATAGGCAAGCGCTTGCCCGCTATCAGGCCTGATGGTAAGCGATGATGCGGTCTACGATGGAACGCGCTTGCCTAGAACCTATTCACTCGCGACTGGAGGCCCCCAGATTGTACCTATCAGAAAACACAGACTCAAGCAAGGGAGTTCCACTCTCTAGCGGTACGGATGATAAAATTAGAAGCAAAACGCTAAGTGCGAGTCTTTGTTATATCCACTAGAAAACGGTAGCGCTGATTCGTCTGGTTGTCTGATAGAAGAAGGCTTTGGCTCAGTTAAAACGAACATATTGATCAGTACCCGTAGCACGAGCCACGAACAGCTATCGAAAAAAATAACGCGCGTAAAATCATTCGATAGTGTAATTTTGTATGAAAAATTAGTACAGCGCCATCTACCGCCGAATAGCGAAATTAAATTTTCCATAGAGAATTCTCTATCGAGTAATTTTACGCGCGTTATTTTTCTCGATAGCTGTTCGTGCTAAGGGTACCTAACCGTAGCACGAACAGCTGCCTATCGAAAAAAATAACGCGTGTAAAAAGATTCTATAGAGGATTTTGTATGGGAAATATGTACAGTGCCATCTACCGCTGAGTAGCGAAATTAAACTTATTGACAATATAATTACTCTATCGAGACTTGTAAATAGTATACACCGTCATTTTGTAGTCGTTTTAATTAGCTTAAGGAAGTGTTCTACTAATGAAAATAAACATTTTTGCCAAAGAAACATGGGTCGAAAACCGACAAAAATTTTTGACTTTCCCATACAAATACAATATTTTTGCTGTCTAGTAAGTATGGGAGGACCAAAATTTTTTGGCGTTTTTTGACCCATGTTTCTTTGACAAAAATGTTTAGTTTCATGGGTAAAACGACTACAAAATGACGGTGTATATCCTGTACAGCGCCATCCATCGAAGAATAGCGAAAGGAAACTTATAGACAATAATCGTAGACAATAATAATTAGGTAGGTACTCTATCGAGTATTTTTACGCGCGATTTTTTCTCGATAGTTGTTCGTGTTATGGGTAGCTTGATTACAGTTTTTTCTATCGCCGATGCTGGCCGCCCATACCTCGGACCACAGACAACCGCTCTCCGTTTCATTCCCGCCTAATTGTTTTAATCGCGCCTCCTTACACCGCTCGCTATGTATTGTTGCCCGATTCCCTTATATAATCTATGTAACGATTCGGCTGTGGTTCCGTGGAACTCCCGCTTAATGTGCTGCCATTCCAAATTTGAAAGCAGAAGTTATTTTTCAGGAGATCATTTTTGTTTGCGAAAGAAAATACAATAGAAAGCTTTCATTGTATGTAGGCATACAATGAAAGCATTTTAAAGTGACAATAAAAAAATAAAAAATACTACAATACATACATAGTAAAATACATTGAGTCATACATTTTTATCAACGCCATCTATCGAGCCTACGGCTTTTTGTTATTTTGAAAAGCCACTTCATTCAAGAATGTATGGCAAAAAAATCAAGAATACTCTAGCTAGATGTCCGGTCAGAGTCTAAAAATGGCACCTCATATAGCGTCCCACTTACAAACTATCTTGCACAAAGTAAGTGATACTTAAAAGATGTGATTTTGTACAAAATAAGCTTATTTTGTACGGAGGAGCTTGATAGAATATATTTTTTGGTCACCCATCTCATGACCGACCCTTGTGAAAGTTGCTTAACCTCCGTAATCGCTTGGCCAAGCGCTAAACCACTGCGCCATCGAGCTCCTCAATTCTTGCGTACCATCAACCAAATAGGTTGTCATTGTCATTCCAGTTTTTTCAATTTCCGCTTTTTTCATGCAAGCTCTTTGCATTTTATCAAATTAAAATCCCAAAATTATCTTCATTCATTTGGCTACTTTCCTACTGCGTCACAAAATTAATCTATTGTGTACACAATTTATCAGTTAATGGACAGTAAGTGCTACCATATTGCACTGTGCCGATAACAAAGTGTCCACATTATCATGGCAATATAGTTTTTTTAGAAATAAATGTATTTACTGATGAGAACTATCCATACTCACAGTAAGCTAGGCATTAACTTCTAGTAAACTAGAGGGTTGTGCGAAACACACCGGATGCGTCAGCGTAAGCGTGCACGTAGACGTACCATGACGTTGTAATGTCTGATACTATATGAGACATGGCACACCGCTTGCGTAACGTACGCGTTCACGAAGACTGATGGGTAACCCTACGCATTGCAGCTCCCATGATACAAACAGGCTGCGTACCTACGCAGAGCGGAACGCATTGACGCGTGCAGTAATGACGTTGTACTCAATGGCATTCCCTATTGGACGTCACACCAAACAAATTCGAACACGCATGTTTCTTTTGTGCGCTTCACTACGCGCGTGACTACGCACGCATTCAGTTGTATTTGTTTACAAATAGTACCGGTAGTAACTGGTGTTTTATTTTGTTTTTAAATAATGAATGACGTAACGATATTAAAGGAAAACTATAATTGAATAAGTGAGAAAAAATTTGTCCATTTACTCAATCTTCGTCTGACATCGCGCACTAGAGTCGCAAACATGGCCGCCGCAGCGGCTGGGTACGCAAGGGACAGGTTGCGTTGCGTGCCCGGCACGTATGCGTATGCGTAGACGTATGCGTAACCCAGTGTGTCAGGAGTAGGGAATTCGATCCCGGCCCTTATTTCTGATCCCGGGATTTCGGGATTACACTTAGGCAATCCCGGGATCCCAGGATTATTTCGGGATTGAAGATTAAACATTCAAATTTTCGATTTCGTCAAAAATCGACGTACTTTAATCAAAATTTTAACTAAAACTAACATATTTTACGTTACAATACACACCTAGCTAATCTAATCACTAACTAATCAAAGTTAGGGTCAAATTAAGTCTAACCTAATTAAGTCTAATTAAGGTTAGTTTGACACTTTTATTGTATAAAAAATATTTTTCAAGAGTTAATAAGATCTTCATTTAAACTTCAATAAAAAAAAATCTAACAAACTATGCAAATAAAGATAATTGACAAAACCTCACTTAACGTCGACCAAATAGACGGATTTCATGTAAAAACCTAGTTATTATTTAGGTAGTAAAGAAGTTTCTTAGAAAAAACTGATTTAAATTAATATTCATGAATTACAAAATGTCTCATTTCTAAACTTATCTTGAAGCATTCTTCAAGATAAGTTTAGAAATGAGACATTCATACATTTTTGTTCAGTAGCAGTAACACTGAAGTGTCACCACATAACCCAGTGAGAGTTGCTTGTTTATCATTTTAGTTCTAAATAAAAAAAGTTTTATTCCAAGAAACCATCGCAAATCCGCTGGGGTGTGTTGCTTGCTTGGAATGCTGCTTGAATAAAATACAGGTTTTCTTGTATTTTATATAGTAAATGATAGGCGTGCAATTATATTGAGAGCACTGGCACTGAGCGTTTAGCATCACGCACTATATTTTGCAATATTTTTGTAATAATTAACCAATCCCGAAAATCCCGGGATTATGAAAACTCAATCCCGAAAGTTTCGGGATTGAAAAACGGTCGGGATCCCGGGATCCCGAAAACCGGGATCCCGGGATCGAATCCTCTAGTCAGGAGGCAACGTGCGTCACTACGCGCGTGTCTACGCAGCCGGTGTACCCAGGTCTAGCACCGCCATTGGAAATATTGTTTACATAAATATACTCACGCCTGTTTCCCATGGGGGTATGCAGAGACTATGGATCGCCACCTGCTACGATCCTTGCACACTTCTTTCGCTTCATTCACATCCATCAATCTTTTCATACATGCCCTGCGGTTTTTGTCACTGCGTACACCAGCCTTTTTTATAATAACCCCTATTTGGTCCGCGTAGGTTTTCTGGGACGCCCTTGTGCCATCGTTCCTTCCACATTCGCACAATATATCTCTTTCGTGATTCGCCCATTACATTTCAATGATTCGCCTTTCATTCATCCTCTCCAAGTGACCAAACCACTGGAGCATTCCTTTCTCAATTCTTGTCGCTATATCATCTTTCAGACCACACCTTTTACGAATCACCTCACTGCTCACTCTATCACTCAATTTTACTCCGCATATTTTCCTCAACGATCGCATCTCTACCGCATTTATTCTGCTTTCATTCTTCTTCTGCCATACCCAAGATTCACTTCCATACATCAGTGTCGGTACCAGCACTCCGTTATATTGTTAAAATATTGTTTTCACCTCTCCAGCACGAAAAGGGCACTTTTGGCGCGTAAAAACTCGCAGCAAAATCGATTTTTGCTGCGAGCGTGAGGCAAAGTGCTTTTTTAATTTTTAACACCAACTTTTAAAATAATAAAGAAAAAAGAAATAAAGTGACAAGGATGGGACTTGTAAAATTGATATGTGAGAAAAGGATAGATAGAGTGCTTTAGGTTGTCATACATGAATTAAAAAGTAAAAAAATAAAATGCACGGATATACCAAGGAGTTTTAAATGAGGATTGTTAAAAAAAGAAGGTTGATAATTCGAAATAAAGAGTATGGACGAAATGAGGTCGCATGTATGAAATAAATATAAAATAAGAAAAATTTATGAAATTTATTACCAATGAGGAGGCGAAGGCAAAGTGAATTACAGATGGCGCTTAGTCTTTGGAACAATTGTCAGTTTGAGCTTATATTGTCTTGACTGTGTATTACGTGATTTTACTGTCTTAGATTGTATTTTTTTCGGTTTTGCGGACAAATAATGTATTCTATGCTAACTTTAGCTCATATAAAAGAAGAATTACGGAAAAGAAAAGCCAAAACAACAGGCAAGAAAGTTTATAGCAACTTAAAAAATTGCTAACAAGCATTACATTTCTTTAAATTTCGTGTAAGATTTACAAGTAATCTTTTTATTTCAGATTAGAAGCATATGATTTAAATTTTAACAAAGCAACTGAGTGTGAATTTCCGTGTTTATAGTTGCCTGATGATGCCTTCTGTGCAATAGTAATTTCAGGTTTCTGTACTGGAATTTCTGTACCATCCAAAATTACACGAACCGTTTTATCATATTTATTTTATTATTCTAAGTTTCTTGAACGACTCTGGCATATAAAATTCTATTAATTCTCTGTTTGGCCCCAATATTGGGCTTATTCCATATTTGATATACCTATCAAATTCATCCAAGTTATAAATATGTTAGAAACTGCTGAGGTTGAAATATTAAAGAACAAAGCTGTTATAGTTCAAATGTTGTTTTATTTTGGCGAAGCTTCATCAAATTCATGAAACATTCCTTTTGATTTATAATGTTTCTCAGGCTCAGCAAAGGAGAAAATCGAGGAAAAAGCATATTTTTTTTGATATTTTTTTGCCCACTATTTTTTTTGTTACTGGGAAATCGATGAACTCCAATATTTTACAAGTTACATGCATAACAATGCGGCATTTTCTCACTATAAAATTAAAAAGTGCAATACTCCAAGAGATTCCCATATGTTTTGACAGTTTCTTTGAGGCGGCTCGGTACCAACGACAAGACGCCACCTATCGGGATAAAATTGCGCTTTTCCTCCCCATTAGTGTTTTATGATTATAAATAAATAAATAAGATGGGATATTAATGAATAAGAGAAAAGCACAACGTAATAATGTAAAACAAAATGGCGGGAATCTACTTTATGAATAAAAGTTTTCAGCACAGGTTTGAGCGAACTATTTTTGTGATAAATTACAAAAATAAATGCGTCCAACGATGAAGATGAGTTGTCTAACTCCAAAAGAGTTAAGTGAACAAGTTTCTAATGCTGAAATTAAGCTTTTTACCAGGAAAGTCACGTGAAAATTTTATCGCTGGAAGAAGTGAAAAGTTGTATGTTTTACACGAGACCAAAATTTTGTTCTGCCTCGTGACTTGCTCAGTGCTCAGTACCCTTAGCACGAACAGCTATCGAAAAAAATTACGCGCGTAAAATCTTTCGATATTGCAATTTTGTATTGGAAATTTGTACAGCGCCATCTATGGCCGAATAGCGAAATTAAAATTTCCATAGAGAATTCTCTATCGAGTAATTGTACGCGCGTTTTTTTTTCTCGATAGCTGTTCGTGCTAAGGGTACTGTAGTCTATATTAGAATCACTCGCTAAATTGATTTTGGTCACTTGTATAACAAATAACTATTAAACGATAAAAAGTACCACAATGCTTTTTTGGAGTGCACTATACGAACCAAATTCACAAATTTAATTTTTAATATGGCACTGATTTTTTTTTTCAATGGCGGCGCAGAGTGCTACGTAACCCCTCTTTTTTATCCACAACGGGATAATGCTTGGCGTTCACCTCACCTGATGTTAAGTGACGATAAGGCCGAAGGTGGAAGCGCACTACACCCGGAATCCTCATCACTGAGGAACTGGCTATCTTATCTAACTGCCGGAACACAACAATTTACTGGGTGTGTAATGTATGACCTAAATTTACATGCACTAAGTGTCCGGACATGAAAGTGGCGGCGGCCGAGCGGTGGCGGGGCGGCGCGGCAGCGGAGCGGCGGCGGGGCGGGGCGATGAGAACGTGGGCACGAAACTTAGCGGTCGGTCAGCCGCGCTAGTAGTGTTGTGACAGATGGGCTAAATACCATTAAGGGCCCGTGGACCTACCGATTTGACCTACTGGTAGGACCACGGTATACCACTAAAGTAACTTCTTATTTTTTTTTATTTCTATTGATGTGTCAAATGTGATGTTGCTATGGAAACAATTTCTTGTTAAATCAATACCGAAAAATATTCAAAGGACGAAATATATCCTATGTCTAAAAATTTTATTTAGATCGAAAAAATGGTCTAAGTATAGGCGTTAACTAGTTTCAAAACCGGATTCTTTGCTCATCTTGTGTTTTTTAAATGATGTCCAAGATGCCGACATCCATACTGAATAAATAGGTACTACCTAGTAATCAAACAGACACTATTATATTATTCAACACAACACTACTGTAATCGCGGGCTACCAAATCCAACTAGTTTGTTCATTTGTTTTCGTCGCTCTCCTTCCGCCCGTGCATCGCTCGTCGCCCCGCGCCGCCACCGCCCGTTTCGTGCGCGTCTCCATACTGTGCCATACTGTTGAATGCATCGCCGCCGCTCCGCTGTCGCGCCGCCCCGCTGCCGCTCCGCCGTCGCAGTTTTCGTGCCCGGACACTAACGATCAGAGGATATAATAACATTTCATATAATTTCATTTGACATACCGATCGAATAATATAACATACGGTTAATATAATTTCACTTGACCTAAATACATGTGATATAAAAATTATTTGACATAATAAACATTTGATCTAATTAACAGATGATATAAAGCACAATTCATATAACATTCATTTACTCTATTCAACATTTAAAATAATTTTATTTGACCTATGATTTAAATGCTATAAAAACAAGCATAGCCAAAAAATATGATTTCATCACTTACATATTTTTATCTACACCCACGCTTTAAATCCTCCATAAAGGGTTCTGAAACAGTACTGCCAACATTACAGTATCGCTCCGCTGCGAGTGGTCAAGACACTAACCTAACCTACCTGATGCATTAAGTTTTTATTTAAAGCGGGGGCCCTGCACCCCCCAGCAAGCATTTTGCAAGCAAGCACCCAACATGCAAGCAAGCATGCAGCATGCAAGCAAGCATGCAGTAAGCAAGCATGCAGCATGCAAGCAAGCATGCAGCATGCAAGCAAGCATGCAGCATGCAAGCAAGCCTGCAGCATGCAAGCAAGCATGCAGCATACAAGCAAGCATGCCGCATGCACGCAAGCATGCCGCATGCACGCAAGCATGCAGCATGCAAGCAAGCATGCAACATGCATGCAAGCATTGTGGAGCTCCGCTCGCTTCGCTCGCTCCGCTGCGAGTGGTCAAAACACTAACCTAACCTAACCTACTGGTAGGTGCATTAAAAGTTTTTCTTTATAGCGGGGGGCCTCAGGCCCCCCGACCCCCCCGAGCAGGGGGGCCAGCCCCCCTGCACCCCCCGGCAAGCATTTTGCAAGCAAGCAAGCAAGCAAACAGCATGCAAGCAAGCATGCAGCATGCAAGCAAGCATGTAACATGCAAGCAAGGATGCAGCATACTTGCAAGCAAGCATGCAGCATGCAAGCAAGCATTGAGGAGCTCCGCTTGCTTCGCTCGCTCCGCTGCGAGTGGTCAAAACACTAACCTAACCTAACCTACTGGCAAGCTACATGCATGCTTGTATGCTTGCTTGCATGTCTAGTCATTGTTATGTTATAGATATATATGTATGCTATTGATGTTATTACATTAAAAAATAGTGGATTTGATAATTAAGCAAGCATCGTAATAACAAAAGCTAGTTATTTCTATTTTATAGTAAAAGTTGATTATAACATGTAAAATTAGATCAAATGATATGTTTAAGAAATGTAAGTTAGATAAAAAAAGCAATATATCAAATGATACTTATGGGATATAAACGTTAGAGCAAATGTAAATATGGCAAATAATAATGATGACAAATGAATAATAGGTTAAATAAAAATTATGTCATTTATTTTTAGGTCAAATAAAAATTAGATGAAGTCAACGTTAGTGACATTGAAATTAGATTAACTGTTTTTATGGGAACCGAATCGCACCCCAATTTACTATTACCTAATCATTTTTAAATTTTTGCATTGTTCACCGAAACAGCAGAATTTTTTTCGCCATTTCAGAGTTGATCCTATAGTAAACGTTGTTCACGAACAGCTATCGAGAAAAATAACGCGCGTAAAATTACTCGATAGAGAATTATCTTTAGAAAATTTAATTTCGCTATTCGGTGGTAGATGGCGCTATAGGGTGAATATGCCTATTACCAGCCCCCCCCCCCCCCCCCCCAAGGATTTTTCAACTTTGAATCTCTGTTGTTGCCACAATTGCTATCTTAAAAATATTGTTGATACAGTTTTAGGTAGGTTGATTCATCTTTATTACGAAAATTGTACTTAGTTTTACGTAGTTTTGTGGAAAAAAAATAGAGAAGCGTTTAAATGTCTGAAGGGCGAAAAAGCCTAATTCCAGCCGCCTTTGCCCTAATATCAGCCGCTTTGCTCCCTAATTCCAGCTGGGTACAGGATGTTCTAAAATAATACAACCATGTTAGTATAAAATAAAATAAAATATAATTTGGTAACTCTCAATAGTGATAATAAAACACCAAAGGCTATAAATTATGATTCTCATAGCAAGTCATTGAAACTTACACCTCTCCTGTAGATATTCATCAATTTAGAATATACATATATTAAAAATGGCGTAACAAAAAGTGAACTTTGATTTAATAAACATATAATCAACGAGTATAAAATCGTTTTAATTATTTGAAATTTTTTTAAGCGTTTTCCAAGAAGTGGAATTCAATATACATTTTTTTATATTGAATTTAATTGTGTTTCTATGAGTGAAGAAAAGTATGATTTTAATTGTTATTACTTTTTACATCTAATATAAAAAAAAACATATTTGAGAACACCCTGTATATTGCCGTAAAGTTAGATGACCGGCTGGAGTTAGGTTCTCATACATATCCTAATATCAGCCCCTAATTTGCAGAACAAATAACTTAGGAAATGAACATTATTCACCCGGCTGTAATTAGGTCATTGGGTGCAGGGTTAGTAATTCTAGTGAATAGCACTACAAATTCCAACCTTGAGACGAGCAAATTAAGATGAACTTGATTTCTTAAACGAAAGTTAAATACCCAATACCAGCCCCGGCTGATAATAGAAAGTTATTGAAAATCACCCAGTCAAACTCCAGCCCCCCTATTTTTTTCGAAATTAGTAAATTTAATTCCAAACTAGTAATATCAAAACGCTATATATCTAATCTATTACTAGTATCAAAGCTTAAAACCTAAAAAAATTGCATCTTGCCTTCGTAAACACACTTCCCAAAGTTCGCATCGATCGAGCTTTTATGCTGTTTTTCAAACATAGTCACCTCTACTCGGTCTCGGTGAACATTATTGCTCGTTGTGTGAGTTGTAGGTGACGTGACGGGGCTATAGTGATTTACCAACATACAGGATTAACTAGCGGTGTGGCTCCATTAAACAGTTTCCGATTTTCACTGTTTTTTAATGAAAGCAAAGCAAAAACTTTTGGGGGCTGGTATTAGGGGGGGGGGCTGGAGTTAGGCATATCCACCCTACTAATTTTTCATACAAAATTGTACTATCGAATGATTTTACGCGCGTTATTTTTTTCTATAGCTGTTCGTGCTACGGGTACTGATGGTCCCTATCTACACGTCCCAGGACAGGGACCATCAAACTGAACGAACAACTTTTACTACAGGACCAACTCTGAAATCACGAAAAGAAATCAGCTGTTTCATACAAAAATTAATAAAAAAATTAATAAGAAAATGTATGAAACAGCTGATGTTTTTTCGATTTCAGGGTTGGTTCCAGTTGTTCAGTTTGATGGTCCCACTACCACTGGCTTACGCATTGTAGATAGGGACCATAGACATAGAAAAAGAAGACCAACAAAGCGTGGAAAAGAGAAGTTAACATCATACGGACACGGTCTATGTAAAAAAGAGACAAAGGATCAAGTGACATGTGCCAACTTTTTTTACAGTAAGAGCCCCTAGCGTCCCGCCTAGCAAATGAGCAATCACAGTTTCTTTAAAATATTTGTTAATCTTAATTAGAATTTGAAATAAAGGTATCGTGGAGCTATGGTGTCTTGTCCTCTAAGTAATCGTGATGTGACAAAAAGAAACAATCCAAGTAATCACACTTTTTACAGTAAATAAGATATTGCCACACATTTCTCTAAAACCAAATTTCGCTACATTTATTCGTTTATCGACGAAGAAAACAGTATGGAACAAAATTAATTAATTTCCTTTGCCATATATAGTCATATTTTATGTATCTAAGTCATATTTTACGTATCTCATATAAAATGTATGTATTAGTTTTCGGATCACCTGTTTATTGACATTGTTGTTCTTTGACATTCTATTTCTATGATAGGGACACATCCTTATTTCTATATTTTCAGTATGCAAAAATAGGAAGCCACTTAACAAACAGGTTTATTTGCTATCACTTAACGTCACTTAGCGTCAATTACTGATAACACAGCTGAAAGCGATCGCACAATATTTACATTGCACGGCTTCTGAAAACGTTTTAACAATGGATACTTATCTGGTTTTTTTGCTAAATAGGGACCATCACATCAAACTGAACAACATTTACTATGGGCACCTTGCACCTATGGATCCAAATCTAAAATTGCGAAAAAAATCTGCTGTTTCTGTGCTGATTTTTACACAAAAAAAATGATTAAGGGGGTCTCCCCACACTTGGAACAGGGGCCTTACTATGAGCTCTTATAGCAGGACTTATATTGAACTATCTTACTTTTTCGTACTATGACCTCAACGGTTAGTATGAAAGCAGGCCTAAAGCAGTCCTGTTTAAGGCCTGCTTTTGAACTGAACGGTTTCTTATTTGCTGATGGTAAGCCCCCTGAACCGGAAAAAAAATTCGTCAAACCCATACCCTCTCTAAAAATGATATTGAGGTTCCTAAAACTATTTTTTCTCAAAGTAATCCGTTTGGAAGATATACACTCCCAAAATGGTAGAAAGCTCTTGTACCGACCTCGAAATTCATACAACTTAGGCTGATCCCAGACCTACCGGTTTCCTTTCTTTGCTTTGCTGTTCGGCAATGGACCGCCGGCCATGAGGCTCATTTCCAATCTATCGCAAATTTTCAATCTAAGTAGATTTCTTTGTGTAGAAAATATGTTGTAGTTTTACATAGACTCCGGTCTGGACACTTTCCGTGTAACAAGTTTGCACATTTAATGAGGAAAACTGAATCGCCAAACTGTGACGCGTGTGGTAAAGTAGAGGATGTGCAACACTTGTTGACGGAATGTGTCAAAAACCAAAGGGAGAGACGGCAACTAACTCTTCATTTAGACCTGAAGGCATCTGATGTGGGAGCTTTCCAAAGTATTTTGGCGGATCCCGCATCGGATGCAGCCAGGCTTGTATGTGACATGGTGCAATCACGTGCTTGATTTGTTATGAAGTACTTAGGGTATAATAGGACTGACGTACTCTGTGTAAAAGTCCCTAAATTAAATAAAGATTGAAAAAAAAAAAAGTAGATTTCACATATATGTATGTATGTTCTTGTGAGCTTTGTAAACGATCCGTAAACGATCGTTATGTAAACACAAAAAAATTGTTCAGGTAGATAATGATGCCACCCACGACCCCGTTCACAATTTATATAAATACTATCAGCCACCCGCGGTTTCACCCGCGTGGTTCCCGTTCCCGTTAGAATATCGGGATAAAAAGTATCTTATGTTTTAATCTAGGCTATCTACTATCTGTGTGCCAAATTCCAACTAAATCCGTTAAGTAGTTTTTACGTGACTGAGGAACAAACATCCAAACATCAAAATATCCAAACCCACAAACTTTCACATTTATAATATTAGAAGGATGTGATCGATTTATTTTTAGCAATCGGAGACCATGTTCATGGTGGCATATCTCCCAGAAGCTTCCTGCTTCGCAACCCAGACGATGATATTTGATAACACCAAGTGGGCACCCCGCTATTAAATCGTTTGGTCTGGTCCCAATATGCGATAGATTGAAAATGACCCTGGTTGGCCGGCGGTCTAAACAGCAAAGTAGAATCGATGTTTAAACATCGATGTTTTTGAAAGTATAACATCGATGTTGAAAACATCGACGTTTATGAACGATATATCGATGTTTTTACGATGTTTTTTCTAGACTACCGGTCACTGCTTTGAAACACCGAAAAAACGCGTTTTCTCAATATATACATATTTATACATCGATGTTTTGGTATATGGGTATAAACTATATTTTATCTAGGAATTAGGAGTAGAAGCACATTAAATACAAGTTATTTAAACACTAGATCAGATAAAGATATCAACGTGTTTCCATCACATAGAGTAACGTAACTTATTTTAACATTCGTATTTCGTATAGTCTTGCCAAATTTTGTAATGGAAACACCTTTTATGGTTAGTAATACGAACCAATGCATAGGTGGCGCTTAAAAAACATCGTTCATAAAACATCGTTCATGAAGAACGATGTTTCATCGATGTTCACAATTTCAACATCGATGTTAAAACATCGATGTTTATGACCAAAACATCGATGTTTTTAAATATCGATGTATCGTTTGCATCCCTAGCGGTAAATAAATAGGTTATTTTCAGCAGCCTCCTAAACACTATGTATTCTGTGCCTAAACACTTGTACTATTATGTATTCTGTGCCTAAACTTCAAAAAACCAACCGTACCTATCTAACTTTCTTTTGACTGATATCATAAGGGGCCATTATAGGAAAACATGGTTTGCGCGGGCCATATTTTATATCGGGTCATTTTGAACTTACCAATGAGCGGTTTTCTGACAGCTGAGAATTTTAGTTTATTTTTATGTTGATAGATGGCGTTATTCAACTAGGTAGGGTTTTTTTTTAATTTTTCCTAGCAGCTGAGTATAACCATGGTATAACACTGAATTATCGACTCGATACTGGCAAAAGTTACTCCCTGAAGAGGAGTAGATTGCCATAACAAAAATAAGAAGAAGAAAATTAACTGTCAAATTAACAAAATCCTTTGCTTTTTTCGTTAAAAAGTTACGTACTTAGTTGAACAACGACATCTAGCCGTCTTTTAGGTACTACTTTTTTTTCTTAAACTGCCTTTTGAAAACCGCTCATTGCCATCCAAATTTTAAGGATGTGTCCCGTCCATGACACTAAACAACTTTCTCTAAGAAACACGTGTCAAATTTCGCCACAAAATTTTGGTCACCCATACTAAATTGATCACGTGATCTCTTTGATTTGTATGGAAAGTAGATTTTTATTTTACATATTTGGCCATGTGTTCCTTAGAGAAAGGTGTTCAGTTTCATGAACTGAACACATCCTCAAAATTTGGATGGTTAATACAAAATGACTTTGTATACAAAACGTAAGTTGTAAAATAAAAATAAAAACTAACACAAATATTAATGAAAACTTTTTCAAAAATGGAAAGAGTAAAAAAAAGTACTTATCTAATTTCTTTTTTTCCCGCGTAAAGCGTGCGTTCAAAACTTGGCAACACCCTACATATCGGTTATCGCGGGCTGCGGGATTTCCCCGTTTAAGTAATTTGTGTGAGTTGCATCAAAACGCTGTCAAAGTTAAAGTTATCGTCAAATGATAATGCTACCTATTTGTCACGTCAAACTTGTCAAAGGACATCATGCTGGCTGGCAACCTCTTTGTTTGGATAACTTGTGCCTTGTGCCTAACCGGTACTTTAACAAGCTTGTTATCGTTAAAGTTAAGTGGTGCAAGTGCAACTGAGCCATATAAATAATTTGGATTGTTTGTAAAAATTTTGGAAAAAGTGACAGATAATTATGATGTATATTTTTTATTTTATTTTATGCAAACATTTTTTTCTTTTGTGAGAAATCTTTACCCTTCCTAAGGGCCCCCAAGTATTTTTTATACGAGGCCCCGCCAAGGCACGCTACGTCCCTGGTTGAAGCCACAAAAAAAACATACGACAAGCTAAAGAAATGATCTAGTAGCTAAGCTATATTAGCTATAAGTATTAAATTGCGTATAAATAAACCTCACAGATGATTGTAAAAAAATCTGCATATAATCAAAAGCGCTTGTCGCGGGTCATATTATTGGCGTAAATAATAGCGAAAACGTATTGAATTCTACATCAAAATACACTTTAACGTACTGTGCAGTTGCTCCAATAACTTTTTTTCAAGAAAGATAATTGTGCTAAAGATAATGATGAAAAAACAACGAAAAACATCGAAAAAGTGCAGAAGTGAGGTTATTTTCCATACTCGCGTGTAATGTAACATTATAGATTCGTCTTTGAGCATTACATTACAATAATACCTCCCTGACTGACGAGCATTCGCGTGTAATGTAACATTATAGATTTAACTTTGAGCATTGATTCTATTGTCAGATGTTACAAGTTGTATCAAGATATTACACATTGTATCATTAGTCATTCATTACAAGGTGCGCATTGTAATGCTCGGTTCTCCTCCTTCACTGATGTATGCCCGTTTTGTATCATTACAAGGTGCGCATTGTAATTCTCGGTTCTCCTCCTTCACTGATGTATTCATTACAAGGTGCGCATTGTAATGCTCGGTTCTCCTCCTTCACTGATGTAATGCTCAAATCTGTAACGTTACATTACACGCGAATGCTTCCGGTGAGGGAGCACCTTAAAAAAAAGACATACAAATGATTTCGCGTACCTAACGGAGCCTAATTTCATTATTTATCTATGTGTGGAATAGTACATTACATCCGAGAACGGAAAGCTAGCGATTGCATTGTCGAGGATGGTTTGAAGCCCGAGCCGCAGGCGAGGGCTTTAATCATTCGAGGCAATGCAAGTAGCTTCCAGTACTAGGTTTGTATAATACTTTACTCACGAAATGCGAGGAAATACAATTTTCTTTGTAAAAATGTGATATTTAAATTGGTTCGCGTGGCCATGTTTACTGACCGGTCCAACCATAAAGTTTCATAAAAAAACCCACAACGGTTAAAATTGTTACTCTTTATTTAAGGGTGCACCGAGCGTCCACTAGCGCCGCCAATCAAGAAAAAATCATTACAACGAAATAACTATGTTTAACAAAATTCTGAAACATATAAAAACTAGTAATAGTTATAAACTATTTTTGTATGCGTTTTTTTCCTGGTTTAAATGTGTTTGTGTAGTTAAAACCTGGATTAACGCCTAAAGTGGCCACTTTAGGCGTTAATCCAGATTTTAACCACGCGAACGCATTTCAACTTAGAATTTTACGCATACAAAAATAGTTTATAACTAATACTAGTTTTTATATGTTTCAGAATTTTGTTAAACATCGTTATTTCGTTGTAATGTTTTTTTCTTGATTGGCGGCGCTAGTGGACGCCCAAATGAACAAATATTTTTCAGTTATTTTAGAGAAATGGCAATGGCAGCCCCCGACGGATTTTTCTTGCGTTTGTAATTTATGAATAGGTAGATAAATTATGTATAATACCTACATTACTTTTAGTCGAGGGATTTTTGTAAAACTTATTTTAGTCTTTTTAAATAAAGAGTAACAATTTTAACGGAGACAGGATGATGGGTGTGACGAGGACGGCTTTAAAAAGGTGGAGAAGAAGAAGAAACCCGCCCGCCGTAACCTATGTGGCACCGCCCCGACTGGACACAATCACCTGCTGCGCCCGGCTATTCCGACGACGCTGGTGTACGTGTCCCGCCTGCATTACTCCACTAAAGCAGACGATCTCGTGGAGTACATCAGAATCAAGTCAAAATATACTCTGAGGGTCCAACGGTTGGAGTCTCGCCACAATGTAAATTTCAACTCATTCGTGGTGAGGGCGCCGACCGAACATCTAAAGACCTTCATGAGTGAAGATTTTTGGCCGAAGGGTGTCCTGTTCCGTCGATTTCGCGGCCGGTTACCGGACACTGCGTTGCGCAACACGTCGCCGTCAATACGTGATAAAGTGTAATATTTATAAGATTGTTTATTATTTATGTATGTTAGTCTTTAAGGTATTTATTGTATGGGCCATTGATGCCTGAAATAAATGGTTAAATTAAAAAAAAAAAAAAAAAAAAAAAAAATTTAACCGTCGTGGGTTTTTTCAAATTTTTTAATTTTGCCATTTTATTTTAAACTTTTTATAGAATTCATACGTTATACTATACTCTAAAAACCGCATCTAAATTGGTCAAACCATTCGGAAAATGATTACTACAGCGCCCTCTAGCGGCTGAACACCATAACACCAAGAACCATCGCCGACAAACTACAAAACTATTACAGAAAACCGCATCCAAATTGGTCAAACCGCTTTGGAAATAAATGAGAAAATGATAACTGCAGCGCCCCCTAGCGGTTAAACACCATAAAATCTATCTGAGAACCATCGCCAATAACCTACAAACCCATTACAGAAAACCGCATCGAAATCAGTTGAGTAGTTTTAGAGAACTTCTCAAGCGCGACTTATCTGGTTGCTGCAGCGCCCCCTGGTAGTCTACCATCATGTAACATATCTAAGAACCTGCTCTGAAATGAAACCTTTTGATTGCAAAAAACCGCATTGAAATCAGCCCAGTAGTTTCCAAGGAAAATGGTAATAGACAAACTTTACTTATCTGGTTGCTGCAGAGCCCCCTGGTGGTCTACCACTATGAGACATTTCTAAGAACCTGCTCTGAAATGAAACCTTTTGAATGCAAAAAACCGCATCGAAAGCGGCTTAGTAGTTTCCGAGGAAAATGGTAACAGACAAACACACAAACAAACAAACACACAAACAAAAAACGCACAACCTCTAACATACCGCCTCCGTTCCGTTCCGTCCGTCGTGGGTAAAAATAATGCTAGCTGATTAGTTCTACCGATTTGAATTTGGAACACTTACTTCCCGCACTCAGTGCGGGAAGTAAATAATATAAGTTAAAGTTTTTTTTTTAAAGTAAATAATATTAGTTTGATTTTAGCAGTTACATAACGATATCATGTGATTTCGTTTTCAAAAAAGTTTTACTGAATGATTTCGTTTTCAAAAAAGTTTTACTGAATAGCGCAATCGATATTTTATCGTCAATAAATCAATATAACGAGGGTGGGAAATGTAATTATCTATTCCGTTTACACATGTCAGGTTCCGATTATAAAAGTGTGAGATTATAAAGTGTAACTTGTTTACTGAATTTATCTTATCTGTGGCAGTCCAGAGCATTAAGCAGTTAAGGGGCCGTTATGCGTATATCTTTTTGTTTACGTGTAAAGAGTATAAAAAATAACTTCACTTTTGCACTTTTTCGATGTTTTTCGTTGTTTTTTTAATCATTATCTTTAGCACAATTATCTTTCTTGAAGAAAAGTTATTGGAGCAACTACATAGTACTTTAAAATGTATTTTGATGTAGAATTCAATACGTTTCCGCTATTATTTACGGCAAAAATATGACCCGTGACAAGCGCTTTTGATGATATTGCTTTTCTTGCAATCATCTGTGAGGTTTATACGCAATTTAATACTTTTAGTTACTAGATAATCTCTTTAGCTTGTCGTATGTTTTTTTTTGTGGATTCAACTTTACGTTCTTTTTATAAAAATATGGCCCGCGCAAACCATATTTACGTTATTGATTGAATACACGTTTTTGAGCAACAATTTCACGCAGTATTACTTGATTTATCGGTCCTAAAAACAATGTATAAAGTAGATTATAGTAGGTACTCAGTTACGTGATTTGACAAAAAAATCGTAAAGTGACCTCCAATTTTGTAGATTTTCAATGCTGTGCCAACTAATGGGGATGGCAACGCAAATCGCTGCGGACGCTACGTGCCGGACTACAGCTGGGCCACAAAAAAAGTTGGAAATCTGACTTTTTGACTATGCCATGATGAAGTCGATAATTTGTCGGAATTTGTCGCCAAAAACCAGAATTTGTCGAGCTTGCGTTTAGGAGATACGTGTGGCTCAGCTGTAGAGACGTCTCTACAGCTGGGCCACACAGATCTCGAAAACGGAAGGTCGTAGCGAAAATCTGATTACTCGTATGTGTAGCCGGTAATTTGTCGGATTTTGTCGCCAAAAACCATAGTTTGTCGGTCTTGCGTTTAGGAGATACGTGTGGCTCAGCTGTAGAGACGTCTCTACAGCTGGGCCACACAGATCTCGAAAACGGAAGGTCGTAGCGAAAATCTGATTACTCGTATGTGTAGCCGGTAGTTTGTCGGATTTTGTCACCAAGAACCAGATTTTGTCGATCTTGCGTATAGGAGATATGTAAGGATGCGCTGTGGAGACTTTTTGCCTGGATCTCGAGAACGAAAGGTCGTAAGCGTATCCTCACATATCTCCGAAACGCAAGATCGACAAAGTCTGATTCTTGGTGACAAATTCGACAAACTAACGGCTACACACTCGAGTTATCAGATTTTCGCTATGACCTTCCTTTCTCAAGATCCAGGTAGAAAAGTCTCCACAGCGTATCCTCACATATCTCCTAAACGCAAGATCGACAAAATCTGGTTCTTGGTGACAAAATCTGACAAACTACCGGCTATACATACGAGTAATCAGATTTTCGCTACGACCTTCCGTTTTCGAGATCTGTGTGGCCCAGCTGTAGAGACGTCTCTACAGCTGAGCCACACGTATCTCCTAAACGCAAGCCCGACAAATTCTGGTTTTTGGCGACAAATTCCGACAAATTATCGACTTCATCATGGCATAGTCAAATAGTCAGATTTCCAACTTCTTTTTTTGTGGCCCAGCTGTAGTCCGGCACGTGCGGACGCTTGTTCCTAAGACAGTAGACGTTCAGAACAAATCTATAGGAAATCAGCTCCCCTTCTCAAATACGCTACGCTTACTTTTAAAGCTTAAATATGACCAATAGATGATTAAATCGCATGTCGCAAACTTATTTAAATCACAAACTTCGATGTATTGTATGGAATCGTCAAGCTTACGGCACGTAATTTTATAGTTTACTGCTTATTTTAAAGTTTTAATAGTAAGCGTAGCGTTCAAACGAATAGCATGTTGGCCATTTGAGTAGGGGGCAGGTATTTATTTTGTGGTATTTTTTTACCGAAAATATTGAACCAAATCTATACATATAAAACTCTAAATTGATTCATTCATTCATTCATTGTTGGGATAAGCATGGAGCCCTAACGGCTGAAGGTAGAGACACTATTTTTGGAGGGTAGATACCTTTCATGATGTAGATGAGCACTAAGAAAGGATTTTAGAAAATTCCCGTTATACAGGGTGCTAAAGGTTGTGTAAGTTTGTATGATAATTTTTATAGGGTCTAAGTAGAGACACCATTTTTAGAGGGTAGACCTTTCATGGTGTAGGTAAGCACTAAGAAAGGATTTTAGAAATTTCTCGTTATACAGGGTGCTACAGGTTGTTTAAGTTTGTATGAGAATTTATATGGGGTTGAAGTAGAGACACCATTTTTGGAGAGTAGATACCTTTCATGGTGTAGGTGAGCACTAAGAAAGCGTTTTGTAAAATTCCCGTTATACAGGGTGCAACAGGGTTCCAGTTTGAATAGGGATTTGTATAGGCTGAAGGTAGAGAGTGAGACACAATTTTTTAAGGGTATAACCTTTCATGGCGTAAAAATGGTAAAATTGAAATGTGTGAAATAAGGTTTACTGATGGTATATTGGTAATCCGTGACTTTCAAAACAAATGCACAACTATCTTAATCACGCGAACGAAGTCGCGGGCAAAAGCTAGTTGGATATAAAAGACTATTCTACAACGCAAACGCCGGAATTGGAAGCCAAATTAAGAAGTTTTTATTCTTATCTACTGAATTTATTATTATTTTTCTTAATATCCAGATTTTTCGGAAATTTGTAAGTGCCAACATTTTTACAGCTTATTACACAAAATTTGGTCATTTTAAAGCTGTACACGAATTTTAAAGTAAAAGTCCTTTGTTTTGACAGTTTTTGTGGAACAAGCGTACATAACGCCACTTTGACAGTTGGGTGAATCTACGTTGTTCTAAACTTCCTGCGTCATTGTCTGAACTCGAAAATTTTTAAAAGTCCAATGCATCACAAGGCATAAATCTCCATTTGCCAGTTGCCTTCCTTATTATAAATCTTGAAAGACATACGAGTAGGTAGACCTATAATAAAAAAACCTTAGCTAGGTTCTCTAGTTTTGTTATTGACAGATATCCAAAATAAAAAATAGTTTATTAGTTACTAATTAAAAACGTTAAACTGTCAATAGCTTCGATAATTTTTACTATGAAAATTTCTTCATTGTACACCCCCTTAAGACTCAGTGGTATGTGTAAAAAAATATCCCACCGATTAATGCAAATATATCCGAAGTATTTTAATGGAAATAAACATTACTTGTATATTGATTTTATACTTATATACAAGGTGTTTGGTAAAAGCCTTATAATGCCGAATATCTATGGTAGATAGGGACAATTAATCTGAACAACTTTTACTATGGGACCAACTCTGAAATCGCGAAAAAAAAAACGGCTGTTTCATACAAAAATTAACAACGAAAATATCAAAATGTATCTACCACTTGATTGATCAACCCATCGACCCAAGGGTCGGAATTCAACGCTTCGCGGGTCGCAGATGGCCCGCGGGCCCTGGTTTCCCCATACCTGTCCCACCCAAAGGACAGAATAGATAATAGTACTAGCGTACAGAATTTGCACTCCGCAGAATCGTTGAAATAAATAACGACTCTGGCTCCGACACAATTAAGTGCAATTCAGGTCGCACAGCGCTCCCTTCGCTCCAAAACATTCACTTTAGTTGCCTCTCTTTCTATCGTGTAGGTCTTATCCTTTCTGACGTATGGTCCTCTCAGAGGACGCCAAGCGCTTCATAGTCGCGCGCGGAGTGACAGGAGCCCTGGCCAAAGTAACATTTGCAAATCTTCGTTTTCGCTTATCTTTCGAAACATTATGTGATTGAGAACAGCGAACTAAAATCTATGGAAATAAGCATTGCGCTCAAAAAATGGCACCACACGAAAAGTGCAACTAAGTGGATGGAGCTAAAAATGCTGGCATTTGATTACACTTTGCGTTATTTATTTACTTTGCGTCTTTTACACCATTTGACTACACAGGACGTCATTTCTAATAAACGTTCTCTTTCTTTCTTTTCTCTACAATAAAACTGCAATATTAAGCAACTGCAATACGTCACTGGTCACCGCACCGGGTGCGTGGCTGGCCCGACTAAGGCTGGCCCCAGACCTGCCGGTTTCATTTCTTTGCTTTGCTGTTCTACCATGGACCGCCGGCCAAGAGGCTAATTTTAAATCTATCGCATATTTTGACCAGACCACATTGGCAAGATAGCCATAGTTTGGTGTTATCAAATATCGTCGTCTGGGTTGCAATGCGAAGTTTTAGTTTAAAAAAAAACTGCTGTATCATACAAAAATTAATAACGAAATTATCAAAATGTATGAAACAGCTCATTTTTTTTCGCGTTTTCAGTTTTGGTCCCATAGTAGAAGTTGTTCAGTTTTATGGTCCCTATCTACCATATGCGGCTTTACCAACATCTTATATAAAAAAGCGATCGATTTATTTTTAACGATCGGAGTCCATGTTCAGGGTGGCATGCATATCTCCTAAAAGCTTCCTACTTCGCAATCCACGCGATGATATTTGATACCACCAAGCTAATGGTTATCTTGCCAATTCGGTCTAGTCTCAAAATGCGATAGATTGAAAATGACCCTGGTTGGCCGGCGGTCTTTCAAGCAAGGTAGAACAGCAAAGCAAAGAAATGAAACCGGTAGGTCTGGGGCCAGCCTAAAGCTGTGCCGGCGGGTTGTAATTTTTCGGCCCCGTGCGTGGTGCCATTTTTTAAGCAATATTTGTTTGCAATTACACTTCCATAGATTTTAGTTCGCTGATTGAGAATAAGGTTTCGTTAACAATAGAATTTTTAAACGTTAAATCCATACAGTTTCGAAGCGAAGCGATAGCGAAAATTTTAAAATGTTACATATAGTCCGTGAGCCCACGACAGTATTGCCTACGTCATATAATGACATCACGATGTAATGCACAGAACATAGAAGTAGAAAAAAAAATCTTTGTTCTGTGATGTAATGCATGGCACACGGTCGGAAAAGTTGTCCTGAGCGAGTACCTATCAGAAGAATATCGCAAATAAAATTGGCCGGTAGTTCAAGAAAATCTTCCACTTCCGGTTAAAATTTTAAGATTATATTTACGTCATGTGACATCAGTAAGAGACCCGTGTCATCATTTAGTTTTCAATCGCATAGAGAGTAAACATAAGTCTGTCAGTTCTAAAATGACTAAAAAACAAAAATTTTAAGTTTAAGGTATTCCGGCCATTTCAGAACTGACAGATTTATGTTTACTCTCTCTACGATTGAAAACTAAATGATGACACAGCCTGCCTAGCATGACCGATTTATATCGCGTGATATAGCGTTTTATCACGTTTAACTGTCAAAAAGACAAAGGAATTTGACAGTTGAGTGTCGATAAAATGCTATATCACGCGATATAAATCGGTCATGCTAGGCAGGCTGGTCTCTTACTGATGCCACATGACGTAAATATAATCTTAAAATTTTGACCGGAAGTGGAAGATTTTCTCAAGCTTCCGGCCAATTTATTTGCGATAATCTTCTGATCCTCGCTCAGCACAACTTTTCCGACCGTGTGCCATGCATTTCATCGTGATGGGTAATACTGTGTGTAATGGGTAATAGGTAATACTGTCGTGGGCTCACGGACTAATAATTCTACTGGCTCCAGATTCGAAATGCCGAAACAGAATATATAATTTCAAACAGAAAATTTACATGTATGTATATGGACATTTGAATTCCGAATTAGTACCCTCAGCACAAACATACTTATTAAATCGAAAAAAAAACGCGCGTAAAAGTACTTGAGAGAGTATTTATCTATGGAAATTTTCATTTCACTTTTCGACGGTAGATGGCGTTGTACAAATTTCCCATACAGAATTACTCTATCGAATGTTTTTACGCGCGTCATTTTTTCGATAGCTGTTTAAGGCTGCGTTCATATACGATAACGTACTACCCGACCCTTTAACTCAAACTCAACTCAACCGGAGCCCACTCCTTGAAATATGAAATACAGCGCTTACAATTTTGAGTTTTATGACACATTAATCTCTCTCTTAATCGTTCCCTCATAACTGATAGGATCGTGATCACCGGCTGCTTTTACGATTTGCCTTCATTGGTCTCGGTCCATGGTTGCTCTCACTGCTTGATGGAATTTGCTTGAGGAGGTTGCTATCTTACTTGGTCAGACCATCTGGTTGGCGAACGACCTCGGGCTCTCTTGCCTTCTAGACATGACACATTAATAAGCTCCGTTATATTTTGTCGATGCACATATATCGCGCTCAACCCGAACTCAACTCAAACTCAACCCGAACTCACCTCAAACTCACCTGAACCACAGAATACATAATAGTACACCTGAACATTACACAGGAGCTTATTAATGTGTCATAACATAAGACCCAAATTTGTAAGCAATGTATTTCCAAGTGGGCTGCGGTTGAGGTGAGTTTGAGACTGAGTTAAGTTCGGGTTGAGGTCGAGTCGTGTTTATCGTTCTGTTTTCAGATTCCGTCTGTAGACACTGTAGGTATGTGGCGGGCCTTAAAAATTTCAACAGTAGGTAATAAGAGCACCACACCCACTCATCTACAGATAGCGCAGTTAAAAAGCAAATAATTCACACTTAACCTGACATATCTGACAGCTGTCAAACAGTTTGACAAATGTCGAAACCCGCCAAATGACCGGGAAATTACTATATGATTCAGCGAGATGTAACAAGATGTGATTGTCGTCTGATAAAACTTGTAATCTTATCGTCTAAGTCCTATATTTCATTTCTCAATGATAGAAGAAATAATACCTAATGTCTGTATTTAAAAGATTTAATATTTTATGATTCGCCGGGTTCGGGTATCCAATTTGTACTCGGTTTGATTAGTGTTAGACTTAGAATAATAACACCTAGAACGATACTTCTCTACAAAGCGCGCTGTCAAAAGAGGCAACTAAAACAGCCAAAATGGCTCCGTTTTCAAATTTTTATTGTCCATATTACCTAATCATACCGAATAAGTACAAAACAGTTTAAATTTTCCTACATTTATTAGATTAGTTACTATATTATTGGATTTTAGTTACGGTTACGTAACGTATGAAGGATATAAATCTGAAAACCAAGCCATTTTGGCTTAGTATTAGTTGCCTCACTTTGCATACCAGGATACGGCTTCTAGGTACTATTATTCTAAGGTGGTAGGGCTTATTTCGAGTCCACCTGGCTAGGTACCACCATCTTAGTAAAGTCTGACGCCATAACAACAATTTCAAAATTGTGTTCCAGCAGTTAGAGGTAAGATAGCCAGTTCCTCAGTGGTGAGGATTCCGGGTGTAGCGCGCTTCCACCTTCGGCCTTATCGTCACTTAACATCAGGTGTGGTCAAGGCCAAGCACTAAGTACCTCCTAAGTACCTATCCCGTTGTGCATAAATATACTTAACCGTTTGACCAATATTAAACTCTTGTGCCATTTGCCGACCAAGAGCTAAGCTAGCTCGCATACCTTTATACTCATGAATAATCCTTAAACTATGTTAATGAAAAAGTAACCCAGCTATAGGATCTAAACTAACTTAGCTTACCTCTGGTCTGCAACCGGTATTATATTAACTCTGAAGGATCAACTCTGAAATCGCAAAAAAACATCTTTTAACGAAAAATAATAACTTTCATATTTTGGTTATTATTTTTCGTATGAGACAGCTGGTTTTTTTTAGCAAAGTTGGTTCTAATCTCCTTAAAAGTTTTTCAGTTTGGTTTGATGGTCCGAAGAAAAGATTTTCCCATTTTTAGTTAATTAACCGACTTCAAAAAAAAGGAGGAGGTTCTCAGTTCGTCGGAATATTTTTCATTAACACATTGTATCAAAGCTAACTGGTCAGTTGGTAGTATGGCTAGTGACTAGACCAAATATTGAAAAAAAAGTAAAAGTTCTTTTTTTGTTTCAAGTCACTTTTTCACTAGACTCTAGTCTAGTCTTACTGATTTTTTTATAGAGTTTTGTTCCAATTCACATCTTATTATAATCTGTGCGGAAAGAGAACTGACTTGGCACTTGTGCTTGATCACCGTTTTTGCTGAAGTGGCAATGGGCGGGACACATAGCGAGAAGAACCGATGTTGGTATGGGCGGGGCGGTTCTGGAATGGCGACCGCGCACCGGACGACGCTCCGTAGTATGCCCCCGACAAGGTGGACCGACGATCTGGTGAAGGTCGCGGGAAGCTAGTGGATGCAGGCAACGCAGGACCGATCGTCGTGGAGATCCTAGGGGAGGCCTATACCCAGCAGTGGGTGTCGTGCGGCTGATATGATGACCGTTTTTGTCATGTTGTCGGCACTGTTAACTTACGTAAATAGTGCGACTATCTTGACTTCAATGACACGACGACGACTTGATTACAGTCGCACTAAAACGTTACAGTGCCGTCAACATGTCAAAAACGGTAATCAAGCACAAATCCAAAGTCGGCAGGCTATTATTATATTATAGGGCGGCCGCCCGCGGTTTCACCCGCGTGGTTCCTGTTCCCGTGGTAATATCGGGATAAAAAGTATTCTATGTTTTAATCTAGGCTATCTACTATCTGTGTGCCAAATTTCAACCAAATCCGTTCAGTAGTTTTTGCGTGATTGAGGAACAAACATCCAAACTCACAAACTTTCACATTTATAATATTAGTAGGATTAAAAACCACCAAGCGACCGGTCTCATTTGATAGATGAAAGTGCAATATATTGCCACTTCTTTTTGGGGTGAAAAAAAAACATACCAAAGAAAAAGTTGTTTTAAAAAACAAAAAACCGACTTTAAAAGCCAACGCTACCTCTAAAAAGCAAGAAATAATATTCAAATCACTAGATACGCATTATCATTGTAATAAAACACGTCTATTGAAGTCGGGTGGGTGGGGCAGGAGGACAACTTTTTTTTTATTCTAAAAGCCCCGACCGACTTCAATAGACGTGTTTTATTACAATGATAATGCGTCTCTAGTGATTTTAATATTTCTTGCTTTTAAGAGGTAGTTTGAAGTCGGTTTTTTTTTTCTTCCTTTTAGTGTAAGTACCTACCTTCTGTATTATAAGTAGTTATTTTATCTAGGTAGAAAAATCGGTTTGACAAACGTGAGATAATCGCGGACAAATATGTATGTGGGTCAAACTGAGAAGAGAACCTCCTTTTTTGAAGTCAGTTAAAATACTAAACCTTTCTCTTAAGTGTAACAAATACTTTTCTGAAAACCGCATCAAAATCAGTTTAGCCAAACGCGAGATAATCGTTGACAAACATACATACATACAGGTTGAGTGCCCGCTCCAAGGCAGTTTTTTCTGTTCCCACATGTAGAACTAAATATTCTAAAAATAGATTTTTGATCCGAGCTTGCAATACACATAATAATAGATACTGTCATATTGATTTATTTAATAGCAAACTAAGAACTTACATTTCATATGTCAAAAAAGTTAAAAGTGTGTAATAAGAATCATTAAGAAATTGTAATTATCCACCGTTTAACTGAATTCTTTAAATTTCTGAGTTTTTTTTTTGTTATTATTCTTACTGAAATCTTTAAATTTTGGTGGGTAAGGGAAATGCCAAATTTTCTGTCATTGTATTTTTTTTTTTTAAGTTAAATTCATTATAGTCTTCGCTATGTAATTCTCATTGTTGGAAACTGTTTTGGCTAATGATCTAGTCATAGTTATTATACCTACCTGTATTATAAGAGCTGTATGTTTCTTTAATAAGCAAAATAAAAAAAAATAAAAATAAAAATACATACAGGTCAAACTGAAAACCTACTTTTTTGTTTTTGTTCAATGTCATCTGTGCTGTGAACTGAAACCCGAAACCGGTCGCTAGGTGGTTTTTAATTAGATAATCAGCCTGCGGTTCTCTTTTCAAACAGACTCTACATTTATTTTTTCAGTATTTGGTCAATAAATTCAACGGCATACAGCCTAATCTATCAATAAGTGAATGTTTGGTATTGGCACAATTTTCCCACAACGCGGTATCTGCGGTAATGTGTTTGTTTGTTTGTTTGCGTGCTCGATAAGCCGCGGTCGCACGGCCCGATGCCAAACAAACAGGTTGCCGGGGTGTACTGAAGTCGACACGTGTGAACTAACCTTTAGAACATTTATTAAGTAAAATTCAGTTAACTCCATGAAAAGTGTTTTATTTCAAACTAGAGACCGCCCTCGACTTCGTCTGCGTGGAAAGTTTTTTACTATCCCTCGGGAACAATACTTGTTTTCGGGATGAAAGGTACCCTATGTCCTTTGTACCCCTGACAACGTGTATAAACAAACGGACTTTGGCATTTTTTATAATATTACTATGGATTAATGGCACTGTAAGTATTATTTAATTTTATTGGAACATCATTAACTAAGTATAAAAATATAGGTACCTAGTGTTTTACAGCGCTTTTAGGTACCTATACCTACCTGCTTAGAAAGGCAAAAATTATTAATTTTGCTAGTAGAATTATTTTAAAGGACACCATCCATTTTGGTCCAAATGTGAAAGTGCCGACCAAAAAGCAAAAGTGCTTTATTCTGATAGATTTTGTCCACCTAAGCATTTCTTATTATGGCACCGAAGCTGTAGCACCGCTGCACTTGATTTTAATTGAGTTCAAAAAGTCTGTCTTTTTATTTATTTTGACACAAATGTGAAGCGTTGCTACAGCTTCGGTGCCATAATAAAAAATGCTTAGATGGACAAAGTCTATCAGAATAAAGCACTTTTGTATTTTGGCCGGCACTTTCATATTTGGACCAAAAATGTATGAAACGTCCTTTTATAGACATAGCAATCATTCCTCATAAGAAAGAATTATAAGATGAACAATCTTTAATGAACATATTTTTTCATTTGTCGAAATTAATTTTAATTACTTACCTAAGTAAGTGTAATTAAGTCATTTTGTTTGAATTTTTTTTTTAAATAGCGGCTATTAGAAACAAGAACCAAGTTTTCGCTAAAATCAAAGTAGAGTTAGTAGATTATGTGGTAGAGTCATGGACGAATAATCGTCCATGGTAGAGTGTAGTTTTATAAGAATAGAATAAGGAAAAAGCTGAAATTGATTTACGAAAAGCTACAAAATTTAAAAGCTCAAAAAAAATTGGGTCAAATGACTTAAATTTAGTAAGAAAAGCATTAAAAATAATCAAACAAATACGATGAGTAAACGTTAACCACTGCAAATAAAAACTAAAATAAAACAAAACCATCTACAGGGTGAAATTAAAAACAGTCGACTTTTGTGGTGTGGCTTAGAGTTAGTCAAACTGAACAACTTTGTCTATATACCAACTTAATCAGAGCAAAAAAAATCAGCTGTTCCATACATTTTGGTAGATACATATGCATGGACGAAGCCAGCGTTAAGGAACCCAGCGTTGCTCTAAGCCTATTGACCTTTTCTATGGGATAGCTGCCTCCCTACTCAAATGGCCACTTTTCTATTCGTTCGCTAACTTAAAGCTTCATCATCATCATCATCATATCAGCCGCACGACACCCACTGCTGGGTATAGGCCTCCCCCAAGGATTTCCACGACGATCGGTCCTGCGCTTCCCACATCCAGTGGCTTCCGGCAACCTTCACCCTCACGTTGGTCCCCCTTGTCGGGGGCCTACCCACGGAGCGCCGTCCGGTGCGCGGTCGCCATTCAAGAACCTTTCCGCCCCAACGGCCATCGGTTCTTCTCGCTATGTGTCCAGCCCACTGCCACTTCAGCTGAGCAATCCTTCGAGCGATGTCGGTTACTTTAGTTCTCCTGCGGATCTCTTCATTTCTGATTCGATCACGTAGGGAAACGCCGAGCATATGGCTGTCTCCATTGCACGCTGGGTGACCTTGAGCCTCCTTACGAGACCCATAGTTAGCGGCCACGTTAACACGTAACTTAAAGCTTAAAGATATGCAATTAAATGATCAAGTCACATGTTGCAAGTTTATGTAAATCACATACATTGTTGTATTGTATGGAAATAAAAAGCCTATGACACGTAACTTTAGATCTTATGGCTTATTTTTAATTTTTATGTTAGCGAACGAATAGAAAAGTGGCCATTTGAGTAGCTTCCCTGATTACGTACCTACCTATTTTTTTGCTGTGATTATATTGGTCCCATCAAGAAGCTTATACCCACAATGGAGATTGCACGCCTAGTATCATAGTGATGATTGAAAAAAGACTCTTTAGTGACGTCACGGCGTATCTCTTTCTTTTCATTTTACAATACGTTTTCGTTTCCCACGAACGAACGAACGACGAACAACGAACACGTATTGTAATACTAAAGAAAGAGGTTGCAATAAGCCGTCACGTCACTCAAGAACATTTTTTCTATCTTCACTATGACACTGGCCGTGCAATCTCCATTGGAGGGAGGTATAAGCTTCTTGGGTCCCATAGACCATAGTTTTTCAGTTTGACAGTCTAAGCTACACCACATTCGACGACTGCTCAAAAAATCACCCTACAAACCATAGATATAGTATATTAAACTACAAACACTAAGTTTAAAAAAACGTTTTTCATAGACAATCAACAAAAAAAAAGTAAAAAAGCAAACAGCAATTAGCGATAATGGCGCTAAACTTGGTACAGAAACTTTAATGTTATTCATTAGTCAGTCGTCCCCTAAAATTGTCCGCCAAAATTAATCTGCCCCTCTGCAGGACGATTTGGGAGGCATTATAATCGTATTTATTCGTCGAGAGTCCAATTTGCGCGCGAAACTTCGGCCATAAATAACCGGCGCCATTTTTGTTTTTCGTCGTCGAGAGAGGTCCGGCGAGAGAATTAAGAGTTCTGACGAATGAGGTTTTAATCGAAATAAGTAACTATAGGTTATACAAGATTATTTGTAAAACACCAACAGCCTTGCAGGTTTACCTACATGAAGGTGACCAGTAATCCTCATTCGATAAGAAGAAGATTAATACCCTAGAGTTATGAGATATAAAAAATACGTTGCATAGTCAGTGGGTAGGTATCATACTCTTTGAATCAATAAATAATAAAAGTGGCCTGGAAGATATTGCTTTACTGCTACTTATCGCCCTTTGACTGTATAAAGCATATGCCATTAGCTCAGTATTTAAGAATGTGGCATAAATAACTCCGCCATTAGCAATATTTTTTTTTAAATTATTTAAGTTTTGTACCTTTTGCCTTTAATATTTTATCAATTAAGAGGCATATTACATTTCGACTGTGATTTTTGCGTAAAATGGCCAATTTTGGCGTTATCGATCTCAGAAACAAAAATACATTTACACTTTTGACTTATTGAATGGTGCAGAATAGCTATTGGAAGACTTCATAGCGGCCTCGCTTTTTTGAAAATTTGCTTAACTTTATAATGAAACCCGAAATTGCAGAGAAAGATTTTCATAAAATGCGCTAAGGCACTTTTTTGAGCTCATGGATTGAACAACTGTGCTAAACAATTGAAATGAAAAAAAAATTATGTTATCTCTTATATAGTCGAATAGTTTATAGCGGCCTCGGAATTTTGAAATTATGTATTGAATATGTGAAAAAAAAATCCAATCAAAAACCATAAAACTACTGAAAACGCTCTGAATAAACTGTGGATTTCTCCTAGATACATTATTATTATTACGTAAAAATTATATCATAATAATCTTTACTTCATAAAAAAATCAAATTTCATACTTTTATTTGTTGTTTGTACTTGTTTGTCTTTCTGTGTATGTTCAAAGTTGACTCTAAGAAATCGTTCACCAACTTTCATTTTCCTTTCTAACCCTTTAACTGTCCAGTGAATCATCATATTACTTTTTGTCGCGGACACATATAAATGTATTTAGTAGACCCAAAGGTTTCTCTAGGTTGTATCGCTAAAATCCGTCAAAATCTAAATTTCGACGAAAAAATGTGATAGGGCCCTTAAGAACAAACTCCAAAACACGGCAATCAAAACCCGAAGATTTAAACGACAATCATGGACAATATAGTTAGAACAAAGTAGTATTTTTTCCAGAGTCACTTTCAACTTGTTGTCAACTGTACCCAAGTACTAACTACATGTCTAACATCAAGCAAACCAATTTACTGGCAGCAAAGATATCCGAACTTATTCATCTAAGACATAAATATGTCAAGCAGCTATCCTTCTCTTTGTCAAGGAAAAGTTGTTGCCGTCTCTTTCCCGCACGACAGGGGATTGGCCAAAAAAGTTTCACTCCCGCCCTCTGAAACAATGGTGTGGACAAAAAGTAATGTAATGCTATCTCTTTTTAACTGCGCGCGTTAGGGCTGGCGATGAGAAGTTTAAAAACTTAACGTTAAAAATACTTTGCGCTAAAGCTAACTAAAAGCTTAATAAAAATAAGCAAAAACACAACTATTGCAAGCTTTTATATAACGTGTTACAAAAATAAACCTAATGCCAAATATGGTAGAAAGCCATCAAACTAATCAACTTTTACTATGGGACCAACTCTGAAATTGCGAAATAAAAATCAGCTGTTTCATGCAAAAATTAATAATGAAATAAAATGAATGGGAAGACTGTTTTTTTTTTCGCGATTTCAGAGTTGGTTCCATAGTAAAAGTTGTTCAGTTTGATGGTCCCTATCCTTACTTCCTTACTAATATCATAAATGCGAAAGTCCGTTTGTTTGTTTATTTGTTTGTTTGTTTGTTACGCCTTCACGTCTTAATTACTGAACCGATCATCATGAAATTTTGCATACAAGTTGTCAGGGGTATAGAGAAGGACATAGGGTACCTTTCATCCCGGAAATAAGTACTGTTCCCGAGGGATAGCAAAAACCTGTCCACGCAGACGAAGTCGCGAGCGGCCGCTAGTCTACCATATTCGGCATTAGGGGTTTTTAACACGTTGTATATATCACAGATAGGTATTGAATGTGAGTACCTTGTGCAAAACAAAATTAAATACATATTAAAAAAGCGGATGAGAAGTATTTGAATCTTTTAATTCGATACTAAATAAAATACTCGTATCAGTAAACAGCCATCGCAGCGACTTGAAAACTAGTATGAAATTCTATAATATAACAGTCATGTAGAGGATTTTTCTATTACTATGAAAACTCTACACTCACAGCTGTTGTGTATTTCAGACCAAGGAGGTAATAAAAAAACGGAATGCTGTATGATTCGGACCGGCATAAAATGACGTCACACGTGTAAAGTGTAAAAAAAACAAATGAGGGATTGTCATTGAACATTTTTATTTTAACGAAATTAGTTCAAGAGAGTAAAATGAGAGTGATGAAAATATTTTGTTTTCCGCGGCATAGTTTAAGAAAAGTATTTACTATAAGCCTTGGGCGCAACTAGGCATTGATGGACTCATTCATGTTGTTCACGTTCGTTCATCAGTGCCTATCTTGCGTGCCTCTGCAGTAATCCTTACTAATATTATAAATGCGAAAGTTCGTTTGTTTGTTTGTTACACCTTCACGTCTTAACTACTGAACCGATCATCATGAAATTTTGCATACACGTTGTCAAGGGTACAGAGAAGGACATAAGGTACCTTTCATCCCGAAAAAAGGATTGTTCCCGAGGGATAGCAAAAAAACTTTCCAAGCAGACGAAGTCGCGGGCGGCCGCTAGTGTAGAATAGTTTCAATGAATAGTGCACGTGGAAATATAAGAAAATTATTTTCTTATAAGAGTAGATTTATGAAACTGACAACCCTGCTTATATCGCCGTCCCTCTCGCACGGGACACGTTCGGAAACAGCGTGGTAACGTTATTTTAAGTGAGATAGTGAGTCACTAAATTATTTGATTTAGACATAACAATGTAATAGATATCTCGAGTGTTTGGTTTTTTTTTAAGTAGCTGTTTCCTAGATGTTAAAAATTTATGATTTTATATAAGTATCGTATTAGAATACCTACTACCTATATACCTATAGTGTATTAATAATAATCTCATCTGTCGAATGTATGATCACAGGGTTGTTCGAATCCCATTGAAATTTGAACTAAAAATAAAAATAAGATTAATCGATTGGGTAGCTTTGTAAGTTTGCTCTATATTTCAAATGTAATATTATAAAATTGCGAAAGTATGTTTGTTATGCTTTCATGTCTCAACTAAATATAAAACGTGTTATTGAATGAACCTAAAATGGGAAAACAGTTTCTTCGGACCATCAAACTGATCAACTTTTACCATAGTAAACCACCATAGTACCATAGTAAAAGTTGATTTCCGAGTTGGTCCCATAGGACCAACTCGGAAATCGCGAAAAATCTGCTGTTTGATACATTTTGATATATTTTCGTTATTTTATGAAAAAGCTTATTTTTTCGCGATTTCAGAGTTGGTCCCATAGTAAAAGTTGTTCATTTTGATGCCGGCACTACATATTTTGCTAAGCATCGGCACAATTCATCGTACGTTGCCGGTTTTGTAACAAATGCTTTAAAGAGGTTCCTTCAAAAGCATCAATGTACGATAAATTGTGCCGATGTTTAGTGAATATGTAGTGCCGGCATGATGGTCCGAAAAACGATTTTCGCATTTTGGGTTCATTCAATTAAGACATTGTATTGGTAGGGTACTCAACCGATCATCATGAAATTTTGCATACACGTTCTCTGGGGTACAGGAAAGGACATAGGGTACCTTTCATCCAGAATTAGTAATGTTCCCAAGGGATAGAATTATAACTGTTTTCGTACACAGACGAAGTCGCGGGCAAAAGATCGCTAGTTCCAAAATAATGTATACGAGGGTGGTTTGATAAGTCCATGACTTTGAAAAGAAGAAACACTTTTTTTTCATAATTTATTTTTGTGTCTTAAAAAGAAACTCCTTAAGGCATCTTTACACTACATTTTTTTCAATTCGGCAAAAGATTATTACTTTTGGAAACAAAAAGCTCAAGCGAGTTGTAACTTTTCTTAATGACCCTGTTGACCCTCTCGGCGGCACTCATGACATCAAAACTCATCGAATGAAGATGCGAATCCTTCCTATTCTCTAGATTCAACCCCAGTGAGATATTTTCTCCTACCAAACATAAATAAATGTCTTGATAAATGTCTTGGTGGGCAAAGATTTTCATCAAAAGGTGATGTCTGAAATGGGCCCTCATTTCAGTTACCAGTTTTCAGGCGATGAAAGAAAAAAATAATGGGTTAAAGAGGTAGGAACTTCGTTGGACTGAATACGCAGAGCTACAATAAGATTATGTACAGAAATAAAACAAAATATTCCGAAAAAAAGTCTTTCTTCATTAAAAAGTCACGGACTTATCAATCCACCCTCGTAGACGGACCTTTCTAAAGATACTTAAGTAGTAAGCACAGCTATGAGACTTTTATAGCAGTCTCTTCAACCTAAAAAGCCTTTGGATTTTTTTTTTTATGATCCACCCATCCATCCACGTCAACCATTTATGATGTCCCTACTGCTGGTACACAGGCCTTTTTCATGGATAGATCAGGAGGATGGGCCCTAACCCACAACGCAGGCCCTAAGCGGATTGGTGGGTGTTAACGACTCCAAATATAGCCGGGCTTAACGTGCCTTCCGAAACACGGAGTCACCCATCCCATGACCGACCTTTGCGAAAGTTGCTTAACATCCACAATCGCAGAGCCAGGTACTAAGCCACTGTGCCACCGAGCTCCTTTTTTTATAATTAATCGTAATTATAATACAATTATACTTACTTATAATTTTTATTTACTCATTCTGTTTTAAAATAAGTCTTTTTATAGAGGAATATCTTATTTATAAAGAGTCTTTTTATTTATCTTACCTAAGTCTCACCACCAGGTTTTCTTTACATTGTTGCGTTCTAGTTCTAGCAAATAGAAGTGAAATCAGTACGAGAATCGCATTAGACAAAGTCCTATAAACAAAGTTCTTTAGTTTGACGGTCTAACTAAACTACACCACATTTGTCGACTGTTTTCAATTTCACTCTCTCTCTCTCTCTCTCTCTCTCTCTCTCTCTCTCTCTCTCTCTCTCTTTCTCAAAGTCAGATATATTTTTTGTCGTTACATTTTCTATAATATAAAGTTATGATAATCCCAGAACACGTTTGCCTACTACCGACCCTTAATAAAAACAATTCTTCATTAATATTTTTTTTGTGATCTAAATGCATCCGCTGGAAATCGAACCGGTAAGACACGTCTTTGTAATGTTGTGTATCGTTATGTGTTTTCAAAATAAATGTTTTTCTTTCTTTCTTTCTTACTAAAATTGCCTATTTCCGTTGTTCCCCACTGTTTGTCCACCACTGGAGGATAACGGGAGAAATGTATTGAAAAAAAACTTTTTTTTCTCGATTTCATCCCTCAGTGTGGTGTGGGTGGACAAAGGCGAGGGCTAACCGAAATAGGCCACTAAAATGATAGAACTCTAGAAAATAAATCAAAAAAACTGTATTATTTAAACCACACAGTCTGCAAGAAATAATCCTCGTAAACCCAAGCACAGCATTCAGAAATTAAAATACTTACTTAATAAAAGCAAATTCATAATTAACAATTTAATTAAGCGCGCGTCTACTCAAACATAAAAATAACCTCAAAATTACTCTCCCTAATGCCGCCATTTTACGTGTTAAAAAAATAAAAAAAAACGAAATATACTAAACAGACGGACTTCGTTCGCAAACAACCAAAATCCAGTATCGTGGTGAGAGGAAAGACAATTCATGCGTACAAATTGCTTTGAGGGAGAAAGAGACGGCGAAAACGTAAGCGAGACGACGAGAAATGGGGTGGGGCATGGTACGATAAACCAATTTACATGAAGCTCTCCACCGAAGATCTTTCCTCTTTTCACAGGTCAACTTAAATTGGCCGTTTAGTACCGCCCAGCCGTTGTTCACACACGGTACAATATGGGATGATAATGGGCGCTCAGAGCGTTAATAAAATAATTCAGTTGTTAGTAACTACTTCGCGGGCGTAGTATCCGAACGGGGCCCGCGTTCCAAATTTGAAAATTTGAATTGGATCGGCTCGCGAGTGTTGCAGTGAAGTGGTTTTGAATAAGTGTTCGATTTTGTTTTTATTTTTTTTACGAAAGAGGTGAGTTGGTGTTAAGTTTTTCTTTTGTTTACTAATTTTAATTGTAAAAAAACCGAAAAAGGCCCCAACTTAAAAAAAGTTAAAAATATATTTTAAAAATATCATCGAATGAGTAATTTGGTTTTTGTAGAGACATGAGAAATTAATAAATTTTAATCACTTTACAAAATGGTTTTACTTCTGAATTTCTGCTTCTTTACATTTACCTCCTCTTACGGGATTCGAATCCCCGACAATTTGTGGTTTGTTTTTCAAATAGGAGCTCAGTAACTTTAAAGTTAAGGTGGCACCCTGAGTGAAAGTGGCGTTGCGGTGAATTTTATTTAATATTATAATTCTAAATACACAATTTTAATATTGTTTTACGTGAGTTTTTTAGGGTCCACAGTCTAGTATTTTTAGACGGTATCATTTCATTCCCTCGTAGTCACTGCTAGAAGTAGATAGCAAAACTGCTAAAAGTGGTCATTTTTGACACATTTGCTATCAACTTCTACGAATGACTACGAGGGCATGTAGTGATGCCTTCTAAAAATACTAGACTATAAGCCCTAAAAACTCCACGTAAAACATTATTAAAATCTTTTTATATTAATAACTTATTAAATATTTTATGAACTTATAAATAACACAAATTTTAACTAAACTACTTTTTACTAATGTTCTAAATTCGTAGCTTCATTTATAATTATCTTTTAAAAAAAATGCATACTAGATGTAGCGAAATGTGTACGATCTTTTGAATATAACACCACATGTATTATTACATCCTCTGAGAGCGCCACTTTCGGTCATAAAACCGCCTTAATAGCTACTTAGTTAATTTTAAGTAAACTAAACGGCAGAGGAGCTCAATAACGCAGTGGTTTATCGCCTGGCCCAGCGATTGCGGAGGTTAAGCAACGTTCGCAAGGGTCGGTCATGTGATGGGTGACCAAATTTTTTTTATTTAGAGTTCCTCCGTGCTTCGGAAGGCACGTTGAGCCGTTGGTCCCGGGTGCATTTGCAGTCGTTAACACCCACCAATCCGCATTGGGCCCGCGTGGTGGGCTATAGCCCATCCTCCTTATCCACCCATAAGGAAGGCCTGTGGTGTGTGTGTGTGTGTATAACAATCTGAATCTCCTCCATTCTCTCCTTGGATGGCCATCATCAGATCACAGCTAGGTCAATCCTTGGTGGAGAACCAAGGCTTCAAAAGTTACCTCGTTTATATGTGAGCCCAATGTGGATTGGTTGGTGTTAATGACTGCAAATGCAGACGGGACCAACGCTTTAACTTGCCTTTAAAAGCACGCAAGAATTGAAGTTACTTATAGGTATACTAGCGATCGGTTTTTGCTATCCCTCGGGAATCGTACGTTTTTTCTGGATGAAAAGTACCCTATGTCCTTTTCTGTACCCCTGGCAACGTGTATGCAAAATTTCATGATGATCGGTTTAGTAGTTCAAACGTGAAGGCGTAACAAACAAACAAACAAACGGACTTTCGCATTTATAATATTAGTAAGGATATCTTTTATCCACAACGGGTTGTGCCTTCACCTCACCTGATGTTAAATGACGATAAGGCCGAAGGCGCGCTACACTCGGAATCCTCACCACTGAGGAACTGGCTATCTTACCCAAAACTAGCTGAACACCTAGTTGAAAGTTATTATTTGCTCTCACAATTACCTATCCGATATATAGGTAGATAATTTATAATTATAACCTAGACCTACCCATTTTATTAAATTTTGTCAATTATTGTGATGGAAAATGACCCCACTTTAGATGCTGAGGTCATTTTTCCATTTTTACACGACTCTGTATGAAATATACAGGGAGAAAAATCAGCCCTTGACGAGTTTCTTGCCGGTTCTTCTGGTTACAAGGTCTCCCGCTTAGGGTGCGCGAACCAATGGCGTAGCTTCTATGACATTCACAAGTGCTTGTAACAGCCTTAGACTGAATAAATTATTTTTTAATTTAAATTTAACTGCCGTAACATAACAATATATAATTGTTATGGCGAAATAGTAAGTACCTATAATAGTAGATTGTTATACAAGACGCTAAAATGACCCATTGCATACGAGGTAGTTTTATTCCCGAGCTTTAGCGAGGGAATAAATAGAAACCGAGTTACAATGGGTTTTAGCGTCGTGTGTTACACTCTACTTTTCACTACGATTGCGAAAAAATAAAATAAAATATTAAATACCTATAGTTTATACTTCCGTAAACGAATCCACTCGTTTTTCTATCCTCCACTTCATAAACTTTTCATACAGTATTTAAATAAATGATTTGTGCTTGACGGCAAAAGATTAAAATTATTTCTATCCTATTACTTACTTACAGTCACACAATTCAATCAGTTTGGAATTAGAGAAAATTCTAAAGATTTCGCGCTAGTGCCTTTTTTAATTTCTACTGTAGCAGCTAAGAAACACAATGCACGCATGTTAAACTAAAAGTCACAGAGTATAAATAAGTCTAGGATTTCACCAAAGAGATCGCTGCTTTTAGTTCCATTTTCAAAAATCGAGCGAGTTTTTATTCGTAATTATGAATAAAGACTTTTTCGTTTTAGTAGGTTCTAGGGCATGCAAACCGGTTAACCGGATAACCGAAAAAACCGGATAACCGACAGAGTTTAAGACCCGGTTTTTTCTAGTCAAGAAACCGGGTTTTTCGGTTTTTTCGGTTATTTCATTTAACACACAGTTTACATTAAAACATTCTTCTTTACTCAAATATGCTACAAAAATACATTCAACAACATACATTTCAGTCAATTAAATAGTCTATTGTACTTAAGGAAAGCGCTAAGCGTGTAATATAATGGCGACTTTATATGCAACACTAGCGCCACTCCCGCAAAAAATAATTACCGTGTAAATACACAATTTATTATTAAAAATCCAAACTAAGGGTTCCCTCGCAAAATATCAATTTTTATTAATAATAAACACAGAAATCAGTGACAAATAATTGTTTGCAGTTTTGGTGGTGAAAAAAGCTAAAACAGGCGGTCTTTTTGTTTTTCGTCAAGAAAAACCTAATCATTAAGTTTTGATATTTTGCAAGGGGATCTTCAGCTTGGATTTTTAATAAATTGTGTACACGGTATTTTTTTATTTCTTTGCGGGAGTGGCCCTAGTGTTGCATATTAAGTTGGCTTTGTGATATCACTTATGCTTTTGTAATCTATGCCACTTGATATTCTACTCTACAGCAATGATTAACAAAGGAAAGTCAAGTCTGCTCGTAATCATGTCCAGGATGCTGTTGGGGCTCCCCCGCACCCTATGCACCAGGGAATAAGCACAGTTTTTGCGCATAGTTGAATAGAAACATTCAACGCTGGCCTCAGCAAATATCCCGGTTGCCCTGCAGGAGCAACGCTACCCCGAAAGCACCGTTAACGTATTGTTATATTGAACTCAGAGGATGTGATAAGCACTTTGAGTACTAGTTAAACCCAAGGCTACACGTATAAAAGTGTGTAAAAAAAGGTCGAAACAACGTAATTACTTCATACACACAAACACATTTTATTTTGACGACAGCGTGCTAACCTTACAAGACAACGCCCTTCGCTCCGTTTCTATTATCATTGTCCTTGAGATCGGGCGGTCCAAGCCTCCAAGGTATTTAAAAGAGTAAAGTGAGTTGGCTGGAGTAGGTATATATGTCAAATGCTAAATTATTTGTCTCGGTTTGACTCCACCGACGCACCTACAATACAATCGATTTAAAAATACTATGATACCTTTGACATAATAATTTGACGACCTTTATTACTTGGACATAAAGTCGCTGAATTGTCAAAAGGATATACATAAAATATTAAACTCGACTACCTAACTTTTAACAATTTTATTTTGACAACTGCACCGCATTATGGACTATTCTTTTTGAGTGTATTGAGTATGTAGGTATAATTCTGAGCTTCCAGTCAAAAGGGGCATAAGACGAGTTATGCCCTTTTTATTTTATTGCACTGTTGTAATCAGCGCATTGAGTTACATAACATATCAAAAGGGCATAACTGTACCTACCTCCTAACATACATTTATTTTTTACACAAAAAGCATAACTCACCGCTTGTAAGGGCACAGTTTTTAATAATTGTTGAGTTTTACGTTTAGAAAGACATAAATGGTATAGTCTCAAAATTATCTGTGATTAAAAAAGCATAATTACATTTGATTTATTAATAGAAGACATAATTCATGTTATATCATTAAGTTTAAAAATAATATAGAATTAAATGTAGTTATGCTCTTTATAACCACGGTATAACCACTAAAAAAACCAAAGTTTTCACCATCACCATCCTAGAGATTATTACCAGATGGTAAGGTCTGCTGGGGAAAGAGGCCAATTCACTGTGAAAGAAACGACTTTGGAGACTTTCTATAATTTTGAAGCACTCTTTAAAGGCCCACTGGTACCACTTAAGGAAAATTAATGCCAATAAAGAAAATGTGCATTGGCGCGATATAAGCTGGTTCCGATATTCACAATCTAATCAGAGCTACTTGATGCTCTCTGCAAAACAAATTTATGTGAAGAAAGCGATTATGACTACATACATTATGTATGTGTATAATAAGATAAATTTTATCGACAAACCCCCCCCCCCCCCCCCACATGTTCGGGTCTATCCCCTGTCGTGTTGGAATGACCAGCATTTTAAATTTATTTGACTTTTAATGTTTGATTGCCCTGCCGAAATTCCTTTGGATTACAAAGTCCTACAGTTATAAAAAAGTAGTTTTTGAAAGCTTATAATATCACCTATCAAGTAAAAAATAATTATTATGTCAACTATTAACTTTAATTCGTCATAAAAAATACTTTAGTAAATTTTTATACGAAATTAGTGCTTTTTTTTAGGTTTTCCCACAGATCTTGAAAACAAGGATATTAATGTGAGTTTTTTTTTAAATTTGGTAATACACAGGAATATTATAAACAAAACGACATCAAAATCAATGCTCTGTGTTGCAGATTTCAAGAGTTATTATTGTTTGACCCTATGGCACTAAATGTTAATTTTTGAAAATGGTCAAAAATCAAAACTCGTAAATACTTGCTTTTATAGTTCAATGACATTTATATTGCGATAAAATTATCAACTTAAGTTAAGAACTGATAAAAATGTTTTTAAATTTGTCCATTTACGTAAGAGTCATATTCAAACAATAATAACTCTCAAAATATGCAACTCAGAACAATAGTTCTGATTTCGTTTTGTAGATAATATTCCTGTGTATTATAAAAATATAAAAAATGCACCTTATTTTGAGATCTGTAAGAAAAACAAAAAAGCACACCAATTTCGGATTATTTTATTATGGTGAACAATAAAGTATTCATTCATTCATGCATTCATTCATTATTTTTTAGGATGTATTAAAGTCAAAAGTCTACATAATTATTTTTTACTTGATAAGTAATATTGTATAAGGTAATGATGTAAAGTAATGATGATGATGAGGTAATATTGTAAGCTTTTTAAAATAAAATAAAAATTAAATATTTTTTATTTCAGATACATTTTAATGCTATTGTTAATAATTTAATTTATATTTTACCATATTGTGCCAAAACTGGCTATTACATAAAAGGGTAGGTTCCCGTGGCTGTCACTCTTTGAATAAAGCACTTCCACAGTGGGGAAGTGTACCGATTTGACTTTTGCGTTTGATTTTTGAAAAGTATTTTTTTTATAACTGTGGGATTTTTAAATCTAAAGGATATCTAAAGGATATTATCGGCAGGGCCATCTTAAATAAAAAGTCAAATTTAAAATGCCAGTCATTCCAGCAGGAGAGGGGATAGACCCGAACATGTGGGGGGTTTTGTCGATAAAATTGATAATATGATCTGCCTTTAAAAACTCCGATATCGCTAACCAAACATATTATGTACATCATTTGTTACCTTTAGTCTTAATTTATTGAGTAGACAATTAATGTTATTCTTATATCATGCAAAAAAAAGTTCATTTAAATCACGTTATGCTTTTATGTAGTCGTTAGTAAGGGCATAATTCAAGAAAATTTAGAAAAAAAAATATATAGAGTGTACAAATGTAGAATAAATTTCCATTAATCGTATCATTAAAAATATATCTAAATAAATGCAGCATTGGATTTCGTGTTCATAATTTAATAACTAAAAAAACAACCAAAGTTTGGTTTTTCAACTCTCCTGAAAAGTAGTATTTTTGAATTATGCCCTTTTTGACTGGAGGCACAGAATTGTTTTGCACGCTCCACGGCGGAAGGCTCGCAGACCTCCCAAAGAATAGAAAATATTTTATTGTAGGGTCACTTGACACCTATTTCTTTAAACAAATTGGTTGATTATAAAATTATTAACATACAGACAGTTTTTTTATTTATGAGTCTTACTGCCGTACTCAGAGACGTCTACTAAGTTTAATGCTTCATGTATCGTGTTGTCTTATACTATCACTATGGAAAAGAAAGAGATAGCAACTATTTTAATGAAGCATTAAACTTTATTGATGTGTCTGAGTACGGCCGTTAATTTGTAATTAAATTCGAATAATATATACGAAAGAAAACAAATAATATCTATTAATTTTAGCATTTTTATTGATTTTTATTAAAAATAACCGAAAAACCCGAAAAAACCGTTTTAACCGGTTTTTGTTTCATTAAAACCGAAAAAACCGGTTTTCCAAAACAACCCGGTTTTTGCATGCCCTAGTAGGTTCATTGGTAATAGACAAACATTAAAACAGAAAAAACTTTATCCCCTAGGGGTATTTATGCTATTTTATCCTGACTCTTGTACCTTACAATGACGGACTTTTTGAGCAAGAGGAGTGAAAAAGTAATTATATTATAGTTTTTTAATAAACTGACAGATAAGTGGTGAAGTGTTTGATGAAATAATATTCGATAATAATCGTTCATAAAGCTCCATTATCGAAATATTAATATTTCAATTCGTTATCTATCAGTGAGACACGTGCGGGTTTTTTTATTAACTCTATTTAATATCAAAATCATTAATTCACACGTTTAATTTACCTAATCTTTTTGATTGAGAGAGTCGGTAAAAATATATTTCATATTTAGGGCCCACAGGCTAGTATTTTTAGACGGTATCGTTACATTCCCTCGTAGTCACTGGTAGAAGTAGATAGCATAACTGCTAAAATTTCCCGTTTTGGCCCTAAAAACTCCACGTAAAACATTTTTAAAAATCTTTTTACCATTGAAAATGGTTATCAGATGCAAATCGCCTGAGACGTATTTTTGGTCATATCTTCGAGGATTTTGAGAGGATCGAAATGAAAATAGTTCCAAAAGTTGAGGAGTTTATCGAGACACGTGTGAACGTTTGAGTTTTGAAAATCTACTGGTAACTTTTTTGGAAAATTGCGAAATTCCGAAAATTCCGGGTTTTTTGGGGGATGTTTGTTTACTAAATTGTAAATATTTCGGAAAAAAAACCGACTTAAGAAAAAATGAAAAAAAAGGTCCTAGGGTATTAGTTCAACTATCAAATGGCGAAATAATTTTGAAAATCGGTTTATAATTGTGACCTGTAGGTGGTCCCTTGAGATTTGGAATTGTAGAAAAACGGCTGTTTCCGCACATAAAAAGTGATGTATCATCTATGATTATTGACCGATCGTCATGGTAACAGTGTTAAAAGATGCAGGAGCAGACGAGAAGTGCATTCGTTAGAATTTTGAAAATTGGTTAATATTAATTCGGCTGCGTCGAGGCAGTCAGCGGGCGCTTTTGTGAGAGTACGAGGCGGAGCCGAGTGTTACAACACAATCGTAAAAGTAAATAGGTACTACCTAGGTATCTTTAAAAATATAATAGGACTCTGCATTTGATTTTGGTTTATCGTAAATTTTTGTGTTCATTTTCATTGCTCCGATTCTTGCGGGGACTGTAAAATCTGTGTTTTTTTTTCTATTAATAACATATTAAATAAAAACTCCTGAGGGCGCCTTAAAGCTAATACTTCCAACGCCATCTTTATGTCATTTAGTTTGTTTATGATTCTATTCATTTTTTTATATTTTATTTATATCTTTACGAACTCGTTTAAATCTTATGTTATGTAGACATGATGTGTGCTTGAAAAAGACATCAACGCATTACAAATTTTCCACTACAATATATATTTTTTTATAATAAAACAAACCATTATAAGTCTTATTTGATAAACGAACATGAGTTCATAGAAATCATAGACAGAGTTTTAAACTCAGTTCTAGGGTTGTCACTAGCCAGTTTTTCATGAAAATAATCATTTTTTTTAAGGAAAATTATTGTTTTCGGGATTAAATAATAATTTTCTGGGGTCTACATTATATTCTTAAAGTTTTTCTCCCGTGGTCAATTAATTATAACATTCAAGGTAATAAAATTAACTTTGCGTTACAAATAATTGTTTTTACAACGTGTTAGGTACAAAATAACCCCTAATGCCGAATATGGTAAATAGGGACTATCACACTGAACAACTTTAACTATGGGACCAACTTTGAAATAGCGAAAAAAATCAGCAGTTTCATACAAAAATTAAAAACAAAAATATCAAAATGTATGAAACAACAGTTTTTTTCCGCGATTTCAGGGTTGGTCCCATAGTAAAAGTTGTTCAGTTTGATGGCCCCTATCTACCATATTCGGCTTTAGGGGTTATTTTGTAACACGTTGTTAAGTCGGCGCTTTGCTTTTATTAATTTTTTGATGAATTAAATAATTATTACTTGTCCGCCACTTTCAATGTCCCCACCCCACTACTGGGGCCCAATGTGGATTGGTGGGTGTTAACGACTGCAAATGCAGCCGACGGGCTCAACGTGCATGGAGGAAGTCAATATAATAAACTTTTGGTCACCCATCCCATGACCGACCCTTACAAAAGTTGCTTAGGCTCCGCAATCGCAGGGCCAGGCGCTAAACCAGTGCGCCACCGATCTCATATCCACTCATATCTGAGATTGCGTGTGTAATCAATAATTATGCTTTCTTAGTAATTATTTGAAAACCTGAGTGGTGCAGTGGTCAATATGCCGGTCTAACCACGCAAGAAGTCCCGGGTTCGTCTCCCGTACCTTGATTACGTAAAGCTGTTGCTAACAATTCTCGATTGAAATCGATTGAAAGCGCGGTTGCATTGCTGCTTTAGTTAAGATAGTTGTCACATTGGTTCTTACTAAAGCAGCGATGTAACTGCGATTTCTGTCAGAGTTGATTGCAACAAAGTTACGTAATTACCCCCCAGGCCGGGCAGAAATTGAAATGATGCATTTTTTTTTCTGTGTCAGGTCTGGGTGTTACTATTAGGGTTGCCAACCCTACTATATATAGTATCCTACTATATTGAGGGCTCGCCTACTATATTTTTTGAAAAAATATATAGTAGGCAAAACTACTATATTTTTCAAGTGAAAAAATTAAACAAAAGCAATAAAAACAAAATACTTATGTATGCACATAAAGTAATTGCATAATATTTTTGTGATTAAATACTTGTCTTAGTGGTAGTTGAATAAATTATGAAAATGTTAGTACTTACTTAAGTATGAAAAATGCAACTTCTTTAAAATCCTCCATACAAAAAGGCAACCTACTATATTTTTTTGGACTTTTTCGCCATCTACTATATTTTTACACTAAAAATCTTGAAACTACTATATTTGATCCAAAAAAAGTTGGCAACCCTAGTTACTATGTATAATATAAAAAAGTGTATAAGTAGTATATCAGTTGTCTAGCACCCATATTACAAGCTTTGCTAGTTTGGGACTAGATTTCGTGTGAAATTGTCTAAGTATTTATTTATCCATGTTTTTTTTCGCAGGCTTGAAATACAACCATGTCATCGCAAATCATAACACACATGTACCGACGTGATTCTAGCGACCAAGACCGACCTTTAGACATCGACGACGAAGATCGAAACTCCAGCAGCCCAAAAAACTTGAAATACTACAAACTGGACGAAGATAAAACTATCATAAACCAAAGCAAAAAGTCTTTTTGCATAGACGCTCTCCTTTCGCGCCACATCGAACCAGAGACAACCCTACAAGAACGAATGACACAGCAAAAGTATTTAGCTCTCATTCAAAATAAAAACTATATAAATAGGTTTGATACTGATAACTATGATTCCCAAATTGAGCAAAATACCATAGATAAGTATCAAGGTCAGAGTTTTGAGCAAAGGGCGGAAAGTCCAAGGTCTGGTCAGAGTTCGCCGAGGAGTGGCAGTCCAGGGTCTGATGATGGGAACAGATCGGAAAGCTATAGCCCCCCCATTTCTCCGGGAGTGGAGGGAGGGAATGAGGAGTATGAGAGCTATAGACCGGGTAAGCTATCACCTTTTTAACTGACTTAAAAAAAGAGGATGTATTCACCTCTTAAGCTTACGTGTTTACTAGACATGAAATAAAACATTTTTTAACGGATGCAAATAAATTGATAAATATAATAGACGGAGGTCGGCTTTTCTCTCCAAATTTTCTTTCGCCATTTCTTTCTTGGAGTGGCCTCCCAATTTTGTGAAATGGTGGTAGTTTCAGTAGATTCTCTCTTTTGAGCATTAATTAATTCACAAAATTAAAATAAAACATTTACTTAAACCAATAAAAAAATTTGTATATTAATTTCTGAACGTCTTTAAAAATTGATTAAGAGCTAGCCCCGGAAAAAGGTATACAATTTACAGAGCGACGAAACCATGTGTGCCATATTATCATTATTAATAGATCCAGGCGCCTGATAGCTTTTCAGTGGTGGGGGTGGGAGTGGTTGGGCAACAAAGGGGCTGAAAACTGATTGAAGGTGATAGGTCTGTAAATTATATACCTTCAATTAGTTTTTCAGCCCCCTTGTTGCCCAACCACTCCTACCCCCACCACTGAATTTTTTTTCATATATTTTATATTGTAGTCCAGTTGAAAATAGACATTTATATCCATCGTAACTATTTGATAACCCGGAGACAAAAGTTGCAAACGAAAGCCATACTAACATCTTTTTATTTCCACAGGTATAATCCCAAAACCAGGACTCCTCCCCCAAAACCCAGCACTGGTTGGGGCACCCTCCCTCTTCAGCTACCCGCAGCTGTCGGGACCCCCCGGCGCGCCGCTGCCGTCCGCCTTCCACCACCCTGGAGATAGGGTCCTACACCACATGCAGCTCGAGTGGCTCGCCAGGACTGGGATGTTCTACCATAGGATACCGGAGTTGGGAGGTAAGTCATAACACCATATGAAAGTCCAGTAACAGCTGAGGGTCTCACTCCAAATATTTTATATTAGCGTACTGCTCGCGGCTGACTCAGTCGAGCCAGCACACGAGGGGTGTCATGTGTCGGTTGAGACAGAGCTACAACAGCAAGAGAAGTGTTTCGGAGGTGCTTATAGGCATGAAGCGCTGTGCAATTTGAAATTGTACTTTATTGCTGTACAGCGAGATTCGCTTATTATTTGATTGTCCTCGCGCAGATGAGCTTCTGTACGTTTAGGTAGTACTAAAAATATATTCTGTGCTAACCTAACATGACGTTATGTATGAATACGACGTCTATTCAAGTCCCAGCGTATTTTGTGAAGTCCTATCAAACAAACTGTATTTGCCATGTGCTTCGTTTTATTGGAGAAGAAGAAATAAGAGAATAGAAAGTGAGTCAATTTCTTTTTCATTAAAATTCAGTGTTAGGCGATGAAAACTGATAAACAAGCTTTGAAATCGACAAAAAAAATTACAGGGTTATTTGTAAAACACCAGCAACCTCGCAGGAGAAGATTACTAACATCATACCATAAAGTTAATATTTATGCATCATACACAACAACATTTTGTTCTACGACTTTTCCGAAAACAGACAAAAAACAACTTTACTTACACAGCTCGATCAGCATTGGGACATTTGTACGGAAAGTCGATTATTTTACCATTGAAAATGGTTATCAGATTCAAATCGCCTGAGACGTATTTTTGGCCATATCTCCGAGGATTTTGGGAAGATCGAAATAAAAATAGTACCAAAAGTTGAGGAGTTTATCGAGACACGTGTGAACATTTGAATTTTGAAAATATACTGGTAACTTTTTTTGGAATTTTGTGAAATTCCGGGTTTTTTGGGGGATGTTTGTTTACAAAATTGTAAATATTTCGGAAAAAAAACTGACTTAAGAAAAAAATAAAAAAAGGTCCTAGGATATTAGTTTAGCTATCAAATGGCGAAATAATTTTGAAAATCGGTTTATAATTGTGACCTGTAGGTGGTCCCTTTAGATTTGGAATTGTAGAAAAACGGCTGTTTCCGTACATAAAAAGTGATGTAGCTTCTATGATTATTGACCGATCGTCATGGTAATAGTGTTAAAAGATGCAGAAGCGGATGAGAAGTGCATTCGTTGGAATTTTGAAAATTGGTTAATATTATTTCGGCTGCGTCGAGGCAGTCAGTGGGTCCGCCGAGTGTCACAATCGTAAAAATAAATAGGTACTACCTAGGTAACTTTAAAAATATAATAGGACTTTGCATTTGATTTGATTTTGATTTTTCGTAAATTTTTGTGTTCATTTTCATTGCTACGATTCTTGCGGACAGTCGTAAAATCTGCGAATTTTTGATTGTTTTCGGAAAAGTCGTAAAACAAAATATTTTTGTTTATGATGTTAGTAATCAACTCCTGCGAGGTTGTTGGTGTTGTCAATGCTATACACCCTGAAATTTCAATAATTTGGTACCCTTAGTGGGGTGGTTCCACTTATGATTACAAGCAACTTTTACTGTGGGACCAACCCTGATATCGTGAAAAGAAAATCAGCTGTTGCATACATTTAGGTCGAGTAGGTATTGCACTTTTGCAAAAGTTGCTTGTAATCATGAGTGGAACCACCCCACTGCGGGAACCAAATGATTAAAATTTCACGCTGTATAATGGTATGTATAGGTAAATCAATTTAGATGTGTAGTCGTGCGTGGAATAGACTTTCGGATTAACAAATATAAATGTAGGTATATCGGTCGCAAATGAAATCCTCATAATTTTAACAGGCCATTTTGTCACAGTTCCCCTAATATTTAATCAACACTATAACATGTGCACTGCTCCCCTAGCTAGGGGGACTTGTGATAAACAAAATTAACGCAAATCACAAGTACTTAAATTAGGAAAGTGCGACCATTTTATTGAGCAAATTAGCTAATTATTTCGAAGTGAGACATATTTCATTGGGAGATATGACAGTATTATATCCGAGTGCAATTTTTTGCGATTTTCGAGTTGGTTCTATTCAGCTTGATGATTCCTATCTACTATATTCGGCATTAAGGGTTGATTAGTAACACAACACCCTGTATTTTTGGCGGTCAAATAATTAAAGACAAAAGTCGATTTTCATACAAATGAGGTAACTTTGAAGCCTTCGTTCTCCGCCATGGACTGGCCAGGGAGTGAATGGAGGAGATTTAGATCGCTACCCAACCCAACTGATCTGCCCTCCTACTCAAATGGCCACTTTTCTATTCGTTCGCCAACTTAAAACTTAAAAATAAGCAATTTAAACGATCAAGTCACACGTCGCAAGTTATGTAAATTAAAGACATTGTTGTATTGTATGGAATTGACAACCCTACGACAAGTAATTTTGGAACTTGTGGCTTATTTATAATTTTTAAGTTAGCGAACGAATAGAAAAGTGGCCATTTGAGTAACCCCCCTGATCAACATTCTTAGAGATATATATAGCACGTTAAGCCGTTGGTCACGGCTGCATTTGCAGTCGTTAACACCCACCAATCCGCATTGGGCCCGCGTGGTGGGTCTTATCCACCCATAAGAAAAGACTGTGCCCCAGCAGTGGGGTCAATAAATAGCTGACGTCGAAGAAAATAAAGATTTTATTGAGTGTACTTACATGTTTAGAGTATATCATCAGGTCATTTTGAACTTTCCATCCAAATTTTGAGGATGTGTTCAGTCCATGAAACTGAACAACTTTCTCTAAGGAACACATGGTCAAATAAGTAAAAAAAAAATTGACTATCCATACAAATCAAAGAGATCACGTGATCAATTTAGTATGGGATGACCAACATTTTGTGGCGAAATTAGACACATGTTTCTCAGAGAAAATTGTTTAGTTTCATGGACTGGACACATCCTTGAAATTTGGATGGTAACTTCAAAATGACCCGATATATTTGCCAAATTCACCATACCATAATACCATGCCATGGAACTTGACAGGCTGATCGTACCCGATCACGTTTGTTAAGCAACGCTCAGTCCGGCTAGGTGTCGGACCGTTAAGTGGCATTACAACTGAGCGCTTCCGTGCTTCGGAGGGCACGTTAAACCGTCGGTCCCGGCTGTTGTCATCTGATAACAGTCGTTGAGCCAAGTTAGAGGCCTTACAGGCGGCTTGATAAACTCTAACACCAGAGGTGGCCACTAATCCTCATTCGATAAGTACGAAAAAAAGAATACCATGCCATAATAATTTCTCCGAAAAATGTAACTTGTCAATAGGCATGTTGACTATTTTTTTATTTTATGTTACATAAATTACCCCTCAAAAAAAAGAAACATTTGTATAAGAATTATTTCGCTAGCATGAAAGCTGCCCGAGATATCACAGTTTGAAATGCACAAAATTGGACTCACCCGAAAACGCTCCATACTAACGGCTACCAAGTTGTGACGTCACGCCTTCCTACGTTGTATGCAACGCGTAGGAAATTTGTTCGGCAGCTATATTAAATATTGCGTTTATCAAAATGGTTTCTTTGACAAATTTGCTGTAAATTTTACAGACTTTTAAAATGGACTTGTCCACCCAACTTTGAAGGGTCATAAAACAAATAATACGCAGTATATAAAACCAAGAGGTATACAAGCTACTCCAAAAGTTTGATATGTTTACGATTTTTATTAGTATTTCGTTATTTTATTCATAAGTCAACATCCCTATTCTATAGGTATAGTCCAGCAAAAGGTACAATTAAACAGTACGGTATTTAATAGTAGATCATAATCCTATAACAATAGAAGCTAGTGCGCCATGTGTGTAGTGTAAACAAGGGTGTGACAAACAAACCGACACCTCGATAATCTGCGCGTGGTGATTTGTATGGATGAACTAACCAGCCAGTGTTCGAAATCAGTTACAGGGTGGTTGGTAAAATACCTTACTAATTTATAAATGCCAAAGTCCGTTTGTTTGTTTGTTACGCCTTCACGTCCTAACTACTGAACCGATCATCATGAAATTTTGCATACACGTTATGAGGGGTGCAGAAAAGGACATAGGGTACCTTTCATCCAGAAAAAACGTACAGTTCCCCAGGGATAGCAAAAAAAACCTGTCCACGCAGACGAAGCCGCGGGCGGCCGCTAGTCCTTACTAATATTATAAATGCGAAAGTCCGTTTGTTTATTTATTTGTTTGTTACGCCTTCACGTCTCAACTACTGAACCGATCATCATGAAATTTTGCATACACGTTGTCAGGGGTACAGAGAAGGACATAGGGTACCTTTCATTCCGAAAAAAGTGTTGTTCCCGAGGGATAACAAAAAACCTTTCCACGCAGACGAAGTCGCGGGCGGCCGCTAGTAGCCATATAAAGCTGAATATGGTAGATAGGGTACATATAGAGTATAGGTGGAATATGGCTCAGTTTTCAGATTTATATCTTTCTTTTCATAGGCACAGATACCGGCACATAAATTGGCAAGACAGAGATGAGATAAAAGATATATAATATAAATATTATAAGCAGCTATAAACACTATACTTGACGAATTTTTTGTCTCATCTTTGTCTTGCCAAGATATGTGCCGGCACCTATTTTTTACCTAATTACCGGATTTTAGTTACGGAACTAAAATCCAATAAAATATAAAGGTAGGGAAATTGAAACTGATTCGTACTGATACATTCAATTAGGTAAGAAATCTGAAAATCTGAGCCACTTTGGCTCAGTTTTAGTTGCGTCACTTTTGACAGTGCGTTTTGTGGGGAACTATCGTTCTAGGTGTTATTATTCTATTAAATATTTATTTACTTACGTTTCAATGTTTTCTACATTTTGGCATTTACTAGAAAAGATCTACATTATCGTTCGATAATCAATCATACATTTAGAGCAATCGATAAAAGCCAGAAATGATAAATTCGTTTCTTATCATTATAAATTGGTAATACTTGTCAACGATACATCATATTATTGTGAAATCATTTGAGATACCGTTTTAAAAATAATTTTATACAGACAGTTTGAGATGGATTTGAAATGATTCGATAGATAATAATTCTTTAAGTATTGATATTATAACAACTTTAAATAACCCTTTCATTAGTATGTAAAGAAGAAAAATTTAGATAGCTTTGTAAAAAATAGTAATGTTCATAAATTAAATACAAGAAACAAGGACAAACTTGCTGTTCCAAGGCGCAGACTGCATAAAACCGGAAGCTCTTTTTTGTGTAGATGTATTACCTTTTATAATAAGATACCACAACAAGTCACAGAACTGCCCTTGGAAAAATTTAAAAATACTGTTAAAGCCAATCTTATGAGTAAAGGCTATTATACTGTTGACGATTATTTGAAGGATAATAATGCATGGGCATAGTTTTTGTATTGTTAATTATTACTCTAATGCCTCATTATTGATTGTAAATTTTGAATTTATCTTGAAATTTATTTGTTAATATTTGTTATTTTAAGTCTGGAAACGACATACATATTTGTAAATATCGTTCCATCTGATAACGTTGACAAGTTTTTTGCGCCCATTTTTCTTGTCAGCTAAAAGACGTCATAATGGGTAGTAGGGTAAAAAAAGATTTGACGATTTAAAAATGCTTATTATGTGAGCTCATTTAAATAAATATATTTTCATTTCATTTTATTTCATTAATGATCAGAATTTATAAAAAAAATACATGAACAATGCTTAATTTAAGTTATTTTGTCATTTAGGTATATTTGATTTCTGCGCATACTATCTATTCAGTAAAAAAATGTGTAGGTAACTATAAAGGAGTAGGTACGCGCGCGTTAACGCTAGGCTTTGATATATATCAACAAAACAAAAAAACCTTGAATCACTCTATCTTTTGGTAAAAACTGCATGAAAATCCGTACAGTAGTTTTGAGTTTCTTGCGGACAGACAGAGAGACGCGACAGAGCACTTTGTTTTATAATATGTAGTGACTACTTAGGCATAATAATTACAGCTATGTATATCCAAAAGTCATTTATTTTTTATTTATTTATTTGACATTATGGGAAACAACAGCATTTGTTAACACAAATTTTCACAATACAGTATAAAAACACAATTGCCATAATAGTTTCCACTAATACTTAGTACATATCAGCATCAAGTAAACAAATAACTAACAAGTACAATTGACTTTTTATAATGCAAAACTAAGGCAACAAACAAATTAGACTACGTTTTTTTTTAATGCGGCCAAAAGTATTACAACAACAATAACATTTAAGAGAAAAAATAATTTTTGAAATTAGATGGTTTAGCGCTAAAAATATCAATGTGACTATATTTCGAATTATACAGTTTCATTGCTCTGACAATAAAACGATTCCTTACATAATTGGTCCGGCACATAAGAATGCAAAATGTATCACGGGAACGCGAATTCGGTCTTGGGCATTTCAACAATATTTTGTTTAATAGATATGGAGAGTCAACGTAATTGTTGATAACTTTGTAGAGAAGGGCTACGTCTCTGTACTCTCTTCGATGTGCTAGGGATTGAAACACATCATCGCGAAAACCACAAAATTTAAATTTCATCCTTCTAATAAATTTTTGCTGAATTTTTTCTATGGCATTAACGTACTTAAAGTATTGCGGTATTGTCATGTAAAAGTATGTTTTCTTCCTAACCATAAAAAATATCACTGAGCATCAAATCAAACCCTCCATAAAATGTGGAGGACCCTTTCCACCCCAATGGTGCCTTAAGTGGTACATTTTATGGTTATTGCATCCCATATGGTACACCTGTATTGTGCCGCGTCAAATCACCCTTAAATAAGGGTGATTTCTGTCAAATGGGGTAATTTATAACGGCAATTATGAATGTTATTTGTCAATAGATTTGATGGTATAATTTAATTTGGATAATTAACTATCCAGTTAAATTGGAAACATTTTGTTAATAAAAAACCTCGTATTTTTTTAAGTATTCTATACTAAAGCTAGGGTTTCCTAGGATCACGGTTCCGTCATATTACGGCCGTAATTTAGCGGCGTAGAACGTTGTCTATGTAAACAATACGGCGCGGTTTCTATGCCGTTACGGTGTCGCCATATTGTTTACATAGACAACATTCAACGCCGCTATATTACGGCCGTAATATGACGGCACCGTCATGGAAACCCTAGTTTAACGCCGTGCGTAGACGCGGCGCGCAGAGGGGGAGGCACGGTGCATACGGCGGCGGCGCCGTGCCGTCGCGCCGCGGTGCCCGTCAACAAGCTCCCATAGTGATTCATACAACACTGACGACCGTGCCTACGCACGGCGAATCAGCCGTAGATTATCACGGCGAAAAACCGTGTGTGTACAAGAGGGCTAAGGGTAGTGTGAATGGGGAGGCGAAGGCAAAGTGAATTACAGATGGCGCTTAGTCTTTGGAACAATTGTCAGTTTGAGCTTATATTGTCTTGACTGTGTATTACGTGATTTTACTTTCTTAGATTGTATTTTTTCGGTTTTGCGGACAAACAATGTATTCTATGCTAACTTTAGCTCAGATAAAAGAATAATTACGGAAAAGAAAAGCCAAAACAACAGGCAAGAAAGTTTATAGCAACTTACAAAAAATTGCTATCAAGCATTACATTTCTTTAAATTTCGTGTAAGATTTACAAGTAATCTTTTTATTTCAGATTAGAAGCATATGATTTAAATTTTAACAAAGCATCTGAGTGTGAATTTCCGTGTTTATAGTTGCCTGATGATGCCTTCTGTGCAATAGTAATTTCAGGTTTCTGTACTGGAATTTCTGTACCATCCAAAATTACACGAACCGTTTTATCATATTTATTTTATTATTCTAAGTTTCTTGAATGACTCTGGCATATAAAATTCTATTAATTCTCTGTTTGGCTCCAATATTGGGCTTATTCCATATTTGATATACCTATCAAATTCATCCAAGTTATAAATATGTTAGAAACTGCTGAGGTTGAAATATTAAAGAACAAAGCTGTTATAATTCAAATGTTGTTTTATTTTGGCGAAGCTTCATCAAATTCATGAAACATTCCTTTTGATTTATAATGTTTCTCAGGCTCAGCAAAGGAGAAAATCGAGGAAAAAGCATATTTTTTTTGATATTTTTTTGCCCACTATTTTTTTTGTTACTGGGAAATCGATGAACTCCAATATTTTACAAGTTACATGCATAACAATGAGCATTTTCTCAGTTTAAAATTAAAAAGTGCAATACTCCAAGAGATTCCCATATGTTTTGACAGTTTCTTTAAGGCGGCTCGGTACCAACGACAAGACGCCACCTATCGGGATAAAATTGCGCTTTTCCTCCCCATTAAAATTTACAACTTCGAAAAACCTGTGGAAACTGAGAAAACCGATAATCTGCTCTCCAGGGCCAAAACTATGCATTTTTGCGAACAATGTTTTCTATACTTTAAATTGTATTCAATTACCTACAATTTGAGCCTAATTGCAGCTCTATTGACCCCATAGGAGCCAAGCTATTGCACTTCGAAGATGACCATTTTTTCTCAAAAGTTGAATTTATCAGGTTTTACTCACGTATTTCAGGAAATATTGGCAAAACCGCTTGCCCTATGAAGAAAAGTAACTGAAAATATCTTGTAGTGCATTTATTTATCTTTTATTTAAAATAATTAATTATAATACATATATAATTAAACATAATTACAAAATACCAAAAATGCAGAACTACACCACGCTTTGCGAATTTAGCCTCTTTTTTGTTTATGTATTTCCAACGGCCTATCAATTTTGATGATAAAAAGGTTCCTCGCTGTGGTATCTTTATTATTTTTAGTACAAAAAGGCTGAGATTTTTTCTGACTACCTAAGGGGGCGTCCATTAATCACGTGATGTTTTTTTGGCCAATTTTTGACCCCCCCTCCCCCCTGGTGATACATGGTGAGGTTTTACGTTAACCCCCCCTCCCCCCCCTCTAAATCACGTGTATTTTTTTCGGTTAAAAGTCACACTTTCAACGAAAAAAAATAATACACGTGATATCTCACTACACCCCCCGTTCCCCCTTGTGATACTTCGTGATGTTTTCAACTACCCCCCCCCCCCCCCCCCCCTTTCGAGGCTCACGTGATTAATGGACGACCCCTAATACCTATTACAATTTTATTATCTAGCATATAAACTGGAACCAAATGATGTGACAATACTTAAACAGGTGATAGAGTTGCTAAAACTGAAAAACATTCTCAACGTAACATAGTCCAAAAAACAATTTTCATAGTCCCATACAAAATGTATTCGTCAGCTGATTGACTTAAGGCCTACTCAAACTTGACCGGTATCCTGTACCGGTGGTGGTAGCGGTATCATCATCATCATCATATCAGCCGTACGACACCCACTGCTGGGTATGGCTTCCCCTAAGGATCTCCACGAACGACGATCGCTCCTGCTTGGCCCGCATCCAGCGGCGCACCGCGACCTTCACCAGATCGTCGGTCCACCTTGTCGGGGGCCTACCCACGGAGCATCGTCCGGTGTAGTCGTCGTAACGGTATACCCGACCGATATCCCGACCGGTATTACCATTGAAAATGGTTATCAGATACAATTCGCCTGAGACGTATTTTTGGCCATATCTCCGAGGATTTTGGGAGGATTGAAATGAAAATAGTACCAAAAGTTGGGGAGTTTATCGAGACACGTGAACGTTTGAGTTTTGAAAATCTACTGGTAACTTTTTTTGGAATTTTGCGAAATTCCAAAAATTCCGGGTTTTTTGGGGGATGTTTGTTTACTAAATTGTAAATATTTCGGAAAAAAACCGACTTAAGAAAAAATTAAAAAAAGGTAGGACCCTTTTTTTCATTAGGTTGTGGTTGTGGTTTTCATTGGGTATTAGTTTAGCTATCAAATGGCGAAATAATTTTGAAAATCGGTTTATAATTGTGACCTGTAGGTGGTCCCTTTAGATTTGGAATTGTAGAAAAACGGCTGTTTCCGTACATAAAAAGTGATGTAGGTTCTATGATTATTGACCTATCGTCATGGTAATAGTGTTAAAAGATGCAGAAGCGGACGAGAAGTGCATTCGTTGGAATTTTGAAAATTGGTTAATATTATTTCAGCTGCGTCGAGGCAGTCAGTGGGTCCGCCGAGTGTCACAATCGTAAAAATAAATAGTACTACCTAGGTAACTTTAAAAATATAATAGGACTTTGCATTTGATTTTGGTTTTTCGTAAATTTTTGTGTTCATTTTCAATGCTCCGGTTCTTGCGGGGACTGTAAAATCTGTGAATTTTTTGTATGGGATGATCGCAGCTGTTGCGGATCACCTTTGAACAGCGCGTTACCGCATACCCATCGGGACATCGTTACCGCCACAGGTCATATTTGAGTACCTAGGCTTTTACTACAGAAAGGCGAAAAAAAAAATTGTTTTTCGGCCTATGTTCCTTGGAGAATATTGTTCCGTTTGCAACACTGTCACCTATTTTAGTATACATACATACATACATACATACATACACTCACGCCTGTTTCCCATGGGGGTAGGCAGAGACTATGGATCGCCACCTGCTACGATCCTTGCACACTTCTTTCGCTTCATTCATATCCATCACTCTTTTCATACATGCCCTGCGGTTTTTGTCACTGCGTACACCAGCCTTTTTTATAATAACCTCTATTTGGTCCGCGTAGGTTTTTCTGGGACGCCCTCGTGCAATCGTTCCTTCCACATTTTAGTATCATCATATAAAATTAACGAATCAACGCAAAATGAGAAAACCGTTTCTTCGGACCATCAAACTGGACAACTTTTACTATGGGACCAACTCTGAAATCGCGAAAAAAAACTGCTCATACACTTTTATATTTTGGTTATTAATTTTGTATTTAACAGCTGATTTTTTTGTCGCGATTTCAGAGTTGGTCCCATAGTAAAAGTTGTCCAGTTTGATGGACCGAAGAAACGGTTTTCTCACTTTGCGTTAATTCATTAATATGTTGTAGAATTCTTTTCATTATTGCAAATTAAATACAAAGTTAAAAGGTCTATATTATACTGAAATGGCTGCTAATTATTTTAATTATGTGCATAATTAGTTCAATTCTAAACTCTTCTCGTTAAATTTGATTTAATCAACTGGAGCAATGAACATTTCGCTCAGACGCCTAAGGGTGGGGCCATAGAGCTGGCGGGTTTGAAAATACTAGTAATTTAAAACGCGCTTTTTCCATTTAAAGAGCGTAACTTCGAATTTTTAGAAGTTTGGTTTAAGGATCATTGTTCATCAATGATCCTCTTAAACTGTGCTGTTTGCGATAACATTTTTTTTATGACGGAAAACATTTAAAATAACTCATAGGTACATCCTTATAATAATTCTCACTTTTTCTTTGTTGAATTTACACAGTAATTGGCACATTTAAATACACTATTTACCACATACTAAAATATATCTTAGTAAATTGAAGAGTTTTCGTTTATGTCTGTGTAGGATAACGTTGAATTTTCAGTTTCTGACGTCCCAGTACGTTACAGCTACCGTAGTTACAGGAATTCTAACAGCGTTTTTTAAGCTTTTTAGAGTTCCGAACCTCAAAATAAATATAAACCCATCTTGCTGCCTAGCTATCTTTTGTCTTGTTTCATAAATATAGTGTAGGAAAGGAAGGTAGTGGACCCCCACAGTAAATCCTCAGTAGACGAAACTTTACAGTATGATAAAGTCTCATAAATTAATCATTTTTTTTAAATTATCCAAATCGTTTTTTTTTTTTTGTTTTAGAATATTTGTACAAATGTTTTGGTTTTTGTACAAAGTTCCATCGACTGAGGATTTAATGCTGGGGGTCTCCATACAAAAGATCGCTTCTTTTCCTATAGTATATATAGTCAATTTTAAATTTTCCTGTTTTTACTGAATTATAAAACATTTTCATGTATAATGTCTTTGTAAGTAGGGCGAGAATTTGCAATTAATATTGAAATACTTAAATCTATAGCCCCATAATGTTGGTCATTTTGGCAGCGTTTTCGGTAAAAACTCGCCCGCTAACAGTGAGGTCCCACCCGGGCCCCGTAGGGAGCAGTAAGCCAATTATCAGGGAGCAATTTATTCGCGCAAACAAAGGGCCGGGCCCTTGCCAAATTAGATCCCCGTGGAATAGGGATGTGACACCAGTAAGAACCGTCAATATCGATGGTTTTAAAGTTCATCATCATCATATCAGCCGCACGACACCCACTGCTGGGTATAGGCCCCCAAGGATCTCCACGACGATCGGTCCTGCGCTGCCCGCACCCAGCGGCGCACCGCGACCTTCACCCTCGCATCGGTCTTTCTTGTCGAGGGCCTACCCACGGAGCGTCGTCCGGTGCGCGGTCGCCATTCCAGAACCGCCCCGCCCCAACGGCCATCGGTTCTTCTCGTTATGTGTTCAGGCCCACTGCCACTTCAGCTGAGCGATCCTTTGAGCGATGTCGGTTACTTTAGTTCTCCTGCGGATCTCCTCATTTCTCGTTTTAAATTTATACAAGACAAAAAAATATCTTAATGTAAAAGACATCAACGCATATTTAATTATTTTAGGTGTTGATTTTAAAAGATTATTGATCGAGCGAGCTCGAAGCGCGAACGAAGCGTCTTTTCAGTTTGGGCGAGAATGGTTTCGTTGTAGTGTAGTGCTGACATAGCAGCCCCTGCGCGGGCGCGTCAGTCGTGACATAGCAGCCCCTGCGCGGGCGCGTCAGTCGTCCACGAGACGAGCTTTGAGGTTGAACGTGTGTTGGAAATATAGAAGTTACTAAAACAAAGTGCCTCTTTTTATTCCACGTCCCCTGACCACACTATATCGTATTTCAATCAGTATTCTCCTCTACAGGTCGCATTTCTCAACCGATTCTCGTGAAATTGTGTGAGCAGGTTCGCTAATCATAATTCAATTTTTAGCCAATTAAATTTTTCGAAATTTCAAAAAATGGCAGAGATATGTTAAAGCTCACAGAGCTACTACGATAGTTACCATAGGTAGTTTGGTTTTATTGTTTTTGAAAATTTCCAAGCCCAATCTTAAAAATAATAGCTAAAAATAATATTGCCACCCGTAAACATTTCTATTTTATAATATTTAATAAGAAATAGTACCTGTGAAGAATCTAAGAAGCGTAATACTTCATAATTTGATTTAAGAGGGTTTATACGCTACATTAGCGCCGCCAATGGAAAAAAATCATAGTGCATAAAGATGAAATTGTGAATTGTGTTCTTCTAGTGTACTCCGAATAAGATTTGTGTTACTTATTATCGTTTAAACTATATTTTCTAGTCTGTCGTTTAGTTTAATGGAGTTTTATTGCTAAAAGTGGCCACTTTTAGCAATAAACTGAACGACAGGTTATAAAATATTGTTTAACTTTAAACGATAAAAAGTAGGTACAACAAAGCTTCTTCGGAGTACACTAGAAGAACACAATTCACAATTTCGTCTTCATGCACTACGATTTTTTTCCATTGGTGGCGCTAGTGTAGCACAGTAATCCTCTTAATTTGCTGACTAATTGTGCAGTCACATATCATGTGAAATGCAATAAATAAATTGTAAAAGATAATAGGGATGTTGACTTATGAATAAAATAACGAAATACTAATAAAAATCGTAAACATATCTGTGGTGGATTGTAGGATCAAGTAGTTTCTATAGCTTTTATATTTCTATCTCTATCTTGTCTATTTTCTGTTTTCCTTTGTTACTTCTTGTCAAAAGAGAAAATTGTGTGCTTTCGAAATATACTCGTATCCTTGCCGAACAGTCGCCTTGTTTTGCTATCACCTAGTTTACAGTCCCTTTCCCTTACAATATCAAACTTTTGGAGTAGCTTGTATACCTCTTGGTTTTATATATTGCGTATTATTTGTTTTATGACCCTTCAAAGTTGGGTGGACAAGTCCATTTAAAAAGTATAAAACTTGTTAAAATAAATAATACATTTAGTTAGTCCGTAAAATTTATAGCAAATTTGTCAAAGAAACGATTTTGATAAACACAATATTTAATATAGCTGCCGAACAAATTTCCTACGCGTTACATACAACGTAGGAAGGCGTAACGTCATACCTTGGTAGCCGTTAGTATGGAGCGTTTTCGGGTGAGTCCAATTTTGTGCATTTCAAACTGTGATATCTCGGGCAGTTTTTGTTTTACACGAGACAAAATAAAATAATTCTTATTCAAAATGTTTCTTTTTTTTGAGGGGTAATTTATGTAACATAAAATAAAAAAATAGTCAACATGCCTATTGTTTTGAGTTCAGAATTCAGACATTTCGTGAAATTAAACAGCTCTCTGTGATTAAAATCTGTTATAATGACCTGAAACTCGATTACAGTTATAATTAACCACCTAAACCGATGTTTGTGAGTTTATTTGCTGTATTGTTTGATGCAGACCACTAAACTAACACATAAAACGCAATGACCAATACAAATTCTAAAACCAATTACGTTTCATTGCAACTTTATTTTTATTTTAAGGGTAAGTTTCTTTTTAAACGACTGCCCAAAAACAGAGAGTGTAATAATGTGTTCAGGGTTCATGTATGTTTGTGGGTATGTGAGTTTCTTTATTCCACCATAACTTCTAGATGCCTTAACGGATTTAGATGTATGGTTATCATTAGAATCCTAACATCATTCCGAATGTAACATCATACCACTGTACGACGCCATTTTCAAACGTGAAAAAAATGCTTTAATTATTGCTATATTTTTTTTCTGGTTTGGTATCTGCAATCAGTGCTTTCCACTATGAGCAAATGAGTTCCAGTCTTTGATCGGTGTAGAGTGTGTCCCTCAGCAGAGTCATCTCCTCCTTCATTCCTCACTACAGGATATCTTTCCTTTTGAGGCGCTTGGTATAGCTTCGAGTTAAAAGCTGTGATGCCAGGACATTTGGGTGTCTATCCAGTCTACCCCGGTATCTCTGGGTTGCATTGGCAATCTCTTCCATAACTGTACTCATTTCCAAGTTTTCATGTATTTCGGAGTTAGTGATATACCATGGCACTTCACTAATGGTTCGGAGTATCATATTTTGAGCTCTTTAGAGGCATGCGATGTTCGAATTGCTGGCACTTCCCCAGAGTTGGATACCATAGGTCCATTGTGGTTATGTTTTATATATTAAAAGTTTGTTGTCTAATGCCAACTTGCTATTTCGGCCCAGGAGACGCTTATAGCGGATGTTTAGTTCCTCTCTTTATTAATTATTGCTATATGGGCATCAAATAAAAGGCCTTGATGATTACATTCCAAAATTTTATAATTTGTCTCTAAAATGTGTAAAATAAAAATAAATTAATTTGAAAAAAACACGATTACGCATAAAAACAAGAAAAAAATACCCATCTTAATTTGTTATCGATTATCGATATTTCTCACTCCTCGTCACATCTCTACCAACCAAAAGCTGTGATGTAAAGAATCTATTTAGCCAGCAAGTGGACACAATCAATATTGCGCCATAAAACAAACCCCTGACGGTTTCTAATCCATCAACATGAATATCGAGAACACAATAGATTTCGGTAGAATTGTAGTCTTTTTAACCGACTTCAAAAAAAAGAGGACGTTCTCAGTTCGTTCTCAGAAACTAACGTATGATCTTGAATTACATAAAAATTTAAAATTTAAGTAGGTAAGTGAATTTTATTTTAATTAGAAAAACTTTGATGATTTTTATATTTTGTCAAAATCTTTAAAAGTTTATTAAGCTCCACAAAAAAATAAAATAAAATAGAAAATAGTAGCTACTGGCGACCGCCCGCGACTTCGTCTGCGTGGAAAGTTTTTTGCAATCCCACGGGAACAATATTTTTTTCAGGATGAAAGGTAGGTATCCTATGTCTTTCTCTGTACCCCTGACAGTGTGTATGTAAAATTTCATGATGATCGGTTCAGTAGTTAAGACGCGAAGGCATAACAAACAAACAAACGGACTTTCGCATCCTTACTTCCTTACTATCCTTACTAATATTATAAATGCGAAAGTCCGTTTGTTTGTTTGTTTGTTACGCCTTCGCGTCGTAACTACCGAACCGATCATCATGAAATTTTGCATACACGTTGTCAGGGGTACAGAGAAGGACATAGGGTACCTTTCATCCCGAAAAAAAGTAAAATTCCCGAGGGATAAAAAAAACCTTTCCACGCAGACTAAGTCTCGGGCGGCCGCTAGTTACACGACTGCCCAAAGCAAAAAGAGTGTATATGTGTTCAGGGTTCATGTATGTTTGTGGGTATGTGAGTTTCTTTATTCCACCATAACTTCTAAATGCCTCAACTGATTTGGATAAATGGGGTATCTATAGAATCCTTACAGCATGTCGAGTGACACTGGCTATATTTTTTTTAGAAAAAATCACTATGGCGACGGCATGACGCCGTTTTCAAATGTGTTTTTTTTTCTGTTATTACAATATGTGCATCAAATGAAAGGCCTTGATGAGATTGAGCACATTCCAAAACTATATAATATGTCACTAAAATGTGTGAAATAAAAATAAATAAATTTAAAAAATATTAAAAACACGACTGCCCTGCCAAAACCGAACTAAAAAGTTAAACAACAAGTGTCATTGCAGTCGGGGGACCTTATTATGGAACAATTTTTGATCACAGAGGTCCCCCGACTGCAATGACACTTGTTGTTTAACTTTTTAGTTCGGTTTTGGCAGGGCAGTCGTGTTTTTAATATTTTTTTTTTATTATAATATTAGTAAGGATGCCTTCTATACGAGAATAATTCAGAAGGTTAATAAAATCGTAAGAATAATAGGTACCTACCTCAGGTACCTATAACTTTAAAAGATTTTAAGTATGTCCTTAGGTAAACATATTCTTATATTTTAACAGGTTTTTTTTTATTTTTACATCCCGAAGTGGCCTCACTGCACACTGCAAACTAATTTCTTAACTAAACTAAAACGTTTAACAAGTGTTCAACCTGTTTTAATGGTGACATTTGGATCACATGTCACAATAAAAAAAAGAAAAAATTATCAAAGTCTCTATGTCCATAACAATAAAGACTAAATTCGTTCGCTTCATTTATTTTGGGGTGATTAAGCTCGATAGAATTGGGGTTATAATCTGGGGTAAGATCTATTGTTCGATAATTTGTTTGTTTGTATGTTACAATTGGCTGGTGTTGGCTCGTAATGGCCAACATGTGCCAATTTGGGGTACTGGCGACAGCATATTTATAAGGGCAGTGTGAACATCATTTTTTTTTCCAAATAGATACTGTATGTTAAAATGCTTTTTAAAAAAAAAGAAAAACCGCCTTCAAAAAACCTGAAAACAAAAACAGCTTAAAAATTAAATACTACTAATAATTTTTAAGCTTTTTTTGTTTTCAGGTTTTTTGAAGGCGGTTTTTCTTTTTTTTTAAAGCATTTTTATTTTCAACTTTTTAGTGGTAGGTATGTAAGCGCAGCGTGTAAATATTTTTAACTTTATATTATAATATTTTCAATGGTAAAATGCCCAGAACTCAATTTCCAAATTTACGCTGTTTGTTTTTGAGAAGTTCCGTTGTGTCATCGTAGTCCAAGTCTAGTCCAGAACGTTGCATCGCAAACCATGATTTGGTTTGTTTTGGATTGCCATAAACTTACCAAAACCTAAATCACTTTACATATACTATTTGACTTTGAGGAGTTCCCTTGTGTATCTTCGAAGTTCGAAATCCAATAACGATGAAATTAAATTGTGACCACTCTTGAAGTACCTATACCCTTTCAAATAAAAGAAGAATCATCGAGGAAAATGATTTTTCATAAAAAAAAAATATATAATCCTGATTTTAAAAAAGTCAGGGAAACACCATTTTCCATTATTTCCAAATATTTTTAACCGACTTCAAAAACATAAAAGGAGGTGGTTATTTGATCGTCGCTTATATTTTTTTCTGTGAAACTTTAATTGGTTCAGCCGACTTCGATTACTCGAAAACGGCTGAACCGATTGAAATAAATGATTCAAACGTTATTTCATCAGGGGTGCGATTTTGACAGTTCACATCGTATCCGATCGGCAGCAATTTGTATGGAATTTGACACTAATGACATACAATTATGAACTCTCAAAAGAATACGATCACGAGTTTGCACGCCTAGTATCATACTGAAGATTGAAAAAGACTCTTTAGTGACGTCACGGCGTATTGCTATCTCTTTCTTTTCGTTTCTCACGAACGAACGAACGACAAACAACGAACACGTATTGTAACACTAAAGAAAGAGGTTGCAATAAGCCATCACGTCACTTAAGGAGCTTTTTTCAATCTTCACTATGACATATGGCCGTGCAATCTCCATTGGAGGGAGGTATAAGCTTCTTGCGATCACCTTACGCAATCGCCTTGCAGGTTTGTTCCTATAAATTGGTCCCATTTTTGAAATTTAGAGATTGGTTCTGTAGTTTTCAGGAAATCCTGTAAATACTGTCATTTTCCTTGGCATTTTTATATGAATTTTGACGGATGTTCAACCCTAACTTATTTGTTTAAGAACCTATTTAGATGATTCTTTTTTGGTTTGAAAAAGACACTTTTTTCAGAAGAAAATTTTCTTTCTTACCATTTAATTATTAAACAATGTAATGGCAAATAAAACAAGTACATAATTATTATTATTTTAACTCAATAAATAATTGGTTAACGAACCCAATCACCAAAACCACGCGTGAAACTGTTTTTTTCGAACACTCGTGGCGAAATGTCACCCTCACCCTAACCCATAAAAATAAAAAGGTACATCCATACCATGTGGTCCTAATTTGGAATTAGCCCGCTTACCGCAAATTCGAAAATCGAACTTTATTTATAGAAATCAATTTGGGTGCTTTTCTATGCGCACTTTTGATAATATACAAGGTGTATATCAAATACCTACCTATAAGAAGGTATTTATAACCACTCTTCAAATTTTAAGAATGTATTCAGTACATGAAACTGTACAACTTTCTCTAAGAAACTTAGGGTCAAATATGTAAAAAAAAAACACAGATTTTACAGTCCCCGCAAGAATCGGAGCATTGAAAATGAACACAAAAATTTACGAAAAACCAAAATCAAATCAAATGCAAAGTCCTATTATATTTTTAAAGTTACCCAGGTAGTACCTATTTATTATTACGATTGTGACACTTGGCTCCGCCTCGTGTCACAAAAGCGCCCGCTGACTGCCTCGACGCGGCAGAAATAATATTAACCAATTTTCGAAATTCCAACGAATGCACTTCTCGTTTGACACTATTACCATGACGATCGGTCAATAATCATAGAAGCTACATCACTTTTTCTGTACGGAAACAGCTGTTTTTCTACAATTCCAAATCTAAAGGGACCACCTACAAGTCACAATTATAAACCGATTTTCAAAATTATTTCTTCATTTCATAGCTAAACTAATACCCTAGGACCTTTTTTTTCATTTTTTCTTAAGTCGGTTTTTTTTTCGAAATATTTACAATTTAGTAAACAAACATCCCCCAAAAAACCCGGAATTTTTGGAATTTCGCAAAATTCCAAAAAAAAATACCAGTAGATTTTCAAAATTCAAACGTTCACACGTGTCTCGATAAACTCCTCAACTTTTGGTACTATTTTTATTTCGATCCTCCCAAAATCCTCGGAGATATGGCCAAAAATACGTCTCAGGCGATTTGCATCTGATAACCATTTTCAATGGTAAAAATACTTTTCATACAAATCAAAGAGCTCAAGTGATCAGTTTAGTATGGGACGGTCGAAAATTTTTGCCGTATTTTCAACACATGTTTCATGGAGAAAGTTGTTCAAATTTGGGGAGTGGTTACACCTTGTAGGTATCTAATGAAAATATTTTGATCAGAAGCAGTTTTATTACAACTTAGGTACTATTTATTTTTCAATTAATCTTAACTAACTTACTAGAAAAAAATTACAACTTACCACCTGTCCAATCTGGTGACTATTTTACTAAGTATTTTATATTATAGTAATATAACTTACTTTTTTTCCAAAAATTTCTCGCCAACAGAAAGTCCCGCTTGAGAAAATGATTAGGTGGCAAGTTGATTTTTTATCCAGTATACTTTTTAATATTATAAAAAAATAACTGTGAAATACAAAATTTTTAAATACTAAAGATTTTTCTCAAAATTTGAATAGTATCACTTTTGTAAGAGGGTGAATTGGTACATATTTGCGTACAATCCTTTGCAAATAATCCCCTTACAATATAAACATTTCTTTTCCTCTCAAAATCATAGCTCGATTTCGTTCTGGTGTCAAGATAAAGATTCGGGTATTTCCTTGCAGACTACAAGAAGTTATTTAATCCATATCTATGATTCTTTTATCTTTTCTATAATGTGACGAATTTTACTAGTGACTAAACATTTTTGTGATTTTGTTATTGAAATAATGGGGTCAACTTCTAATATCAAATATTTTTATAATAGGTATCAACAAAGATAAAATATTATAATAATTATCCTTTTTAAAATTGTTCTGAATGACATAATAATACCTATTATGACTATTTAATATTCACTTAATGAAACAATCTTAAAACAAATTAAAAAGGTCAAAAGATGACCAATTTAAGTCAAGATATATTTTTTAACAAAAAACATCGATTTTTTTTTCTTTCCTATTTGTACAAAAAAGTTAAATTCTTTATTTTAGATAATTGATACACACAATCATACTAATGTAATTATGTATGTTAAAATTAACTTTGTGTTATAATTAATGCATTATACTATTTATTCTTCAAAAAGAATGCTCCGCGAGGCTATCGAAATAAATAAATATCCTAATTTCAATAGAGATGATGGTTGGAAAATTCCACCAGCTTGGGATCCCATCATTCACAAGCTAAAGCCCCATACACACACTGCAAGATCTAATGATACGGTTAGTTCCTTTTGCAAATAAATTAATAAATATAAAAGACGGAGGTCGGCTTTCCTCTCCAAGTTTTATTTCGCCATTTCTTTCTTGGAGAGGCCTCCCAATTTTGTGAAATGGTGGTAGTTTCAGTAGATTCTCTCTCTTTAGCATTAATTAAATCACAAAATCAACTTAAACCAATTAAAAAGATTTTTTTTTTTTTGTAAAATATTAATTTCTGAACGTCTCAAAAAATTCATCGCTTGAGGGTAGGCTCACGAGTAGCTTCAGTCCCCCGTGACCACGGCAGCTGCAAAGGTGCCGAAACGTCGGGAAAATCAAAAATCAAACCAAATACAAACTAATTACCAAAGTACTTTCAATAAAACCGCGCTAGTATCCGTTAAAAAGTCTTTTATTTCATGCCAAACCATTCGTCCTTATATCTTCCACGAGACATGTTTAACTATTTTGTTGACATTTACTTGTGTTTCTTCCAAATTAAAGTATAAGCTAAATAATTACGATCTATTTTAAGTGGATTTTAAAGGCTTAAGCAAAAAATCGAAAAATAAACCTTTTTTAGCTATTCGTTCTAAGGGTACTGAAGCAGTACCCTTAGAACAATATCGATGACTACAAAAGTCCGTTTGTTTGTTTGTTACGCCTTCACTCTTATCTACTGAATCGATCATCATGAAATTTTACATACACGTTATCAGGGACACAGACGGTACTTTTCATCCTGAAAAAAAGTATTGTTCCCGAGGGATAGCAAAAACCTTTCGACGCAGACGAAGTCGCGGGCGCTCGCTAGTTCTTAATAAGCAGCTAACTACACCATAATCACAAATAACCTCGTCAGCTACATCTAAACCTCATAAACTGGCTGACAATGGCTTACATAGCGTTATATCTTAACTCAGCACATAGGGGCAGCTGAATCAAATTACTCTGATTGCCGCCTTGCGCTCGGCGAGGCGGCATAACCGTATTGTTGTGTTTGCGATACGACTTACAGGACGCCATGTTGTAACCTTTGGCGCGCAATTTTCGAAGATTGCGACCTCTTTGGAGGTTCGCGCCAAAAGTGACGCGTAAAAAGGTTGATGATTATTGGACAGGAAAAGAACCTAAAACTTTCTTCCGCCATTTTTCTTTAAAGCCCATTGCCATATCACAAAACTGGTCAAAGAGAATTAGAATACCTACTAAATCAGTGCTTTAGGGACAAAAATCCACTAAATAGCGTGCTACCTAAATGGTCTTTTTTTTTATTTGAGAGACAAAAATGACGTTTCACAATTTTCTAATCGGATATTTTCTTGTAAAATTACACTAGCGGCCGCCCGCGACTTCGTCTGCGTGGAAAGTTTTCCCTTCGGGACAACGGGAGTAGTTAAGTCGTGAAGGCGTAACAAACAACAAACAAACGGACTTTCTCATTTACCTATAATATTAAGTAAGGATTAGTAAGGATTATTGTTTAAGTAAGTAATTTAAATTATTTAATCTGAACCAGAATCATAAAAACTACATTAATCGTAATAACATTATCAAAACAATTTTAAATTTGACAGAATATAGCTGTAACTTGCCTCTCGAATAAAATAACCAATATTTGTGTGGAGAGCTTTATATATTTTTCACAGTATGTCTGTCTGTTCTCCATAGGTCGCATTTTTTAAAAGATTCTCGCGAAAATTTGTGAGCAGGTTCGATAATTATTATACTTAATCGTTTTTTTTTTCAAAAATAACATTTCAGCCATTTTAAAAATGTCACTAACTTAACTAGTTCTACCCATTTTACAAGTTCCTAGTCCTACAAGTTTTTAATATTTTGCCACCAATATGATTGGGTTGAGTGAGATCACAGAAAAAAAATGTTATATGATTGCGATGGTCGATTAAGTATCGATTTTTAACAGTAAAAAACATTGTATATTTGTAGATCGAAAATATGAAACTCATTCATAAATCAATGCCACCATAAAGAAAGCAGATTTAATCTATTATCACAACTGATTCAATCCAATTTAAAAACTAATGTAGACGGCATTAAGTCCATTTTTCTGTAACGATATTCTTTCAGTCGAAGTTGTTCATAGCAAATTTAACCTTATGTTAAACACATAAGAGGCATGAATCAGTTTCTTTCACTAATGAAATGCTTGTATTCTGTGAAGGGAACGTACGTAAATCTTTTTTCAGGACGGATGAAACTGTATAGATCGGTGCTCTACTTATAATTTTATATTTTAATCTTTGAAATAATCACATTTCTAGAGTACCTGCCCCCCTACTCAAATGGCCAATATTCTATTCGTTTGAACGCTACGCGTAGTATTAAAACTTGAAAATAAGCAGTTAACTAAAATATAATATTACGTGCCGTAAGCTTGACAATTCCATACAATACATCGAAGTCTGTGATTTACATAAGTTTGCGACATGTGATTTAATCATCTATTGGTCATATTTAAGCTCTAAAAGTAAACGTAGCGTTCAAACGTACAGTAAGCTGCTTTTTTATTAATATTTGGTAATTTTTAGGGTTCCGTACCCAAAGGGTAAAAACGGGACCCTATTACTAAGACTCCGCTGTCCGTCTGTCTGTCTGTCTGTCTGTCACCAGGCTGTATCTCAAGAACCGTAATAGCTAGAAAGCTGAAATTTTCACAGATGATGTATTTCTGTTGCCGCTATAACAACAAATAATAATAATAAAAAAAATTAAGGGGGGCTCCCATACAACAAACGTGATTTTTTGCCGTTTTTTGTTACGGAACCCTTCGTGCGTGAGTCTGTCTCGCACTTGGCCGGTTTTTATTACTTAATATTGGGAAATTTTTGTATTTTATTATGCGCCAAAATGAGCTGTAAAATAAATAATTGCTCTGTCTATCTGTTATCTTTTCAAGCCTGAACCACTCAACTAAATATGATGAATTTTGGTATAGAGATAGATTAGACCATGAGTCCATCGTCCTTTTGTCGCAAAAATGAATATTGAAGGGGATGTAATATGGAAGAAAGTTCCTGGAATAAAAGCAACACAGTCGAAGTTGCAGACAGCCGCTTGTATCTAATACAAAAAAATATTAAAAATTAAATCAATATTAACAAGTAAACATCATATGAGAGAAACTTTATCGAGGTGTCTAGATCATGTCACGATTAACATCAATAAAAACATGTTTTGTTATTTCGACACTTACTTAGATCTGAATTATCTAAAGATTTGAAACATTTGAAACACACACTATTCTTTAAGTTATTTATTCCGGTTTGAGAATGGAAATAATAATAGTCATAGATAAAATAGATCATAGATGTAAGATAGATATAACTACTCTTCAACCTAACTACCTATATTCTCTCCAATTAAGGCGCCCTACTACCCACTACGAACGCCGCCAATACATTTATTTTTATTAATCGTAAACCAAGCCATTATTTTAAAAAAGCTAAGATCATGCCTTCTTAAACTGTATCTAATATTTTATTAATAACTCTACAATAGTTTTCATTCTTTCTGTAAGTTTTAAAATCCATTCTAGCCAAAAGTGTCCACTTTGAGGTAAAATGGATTTTAAAACTTACATAAAGAATTTAATGAAACTGTTGAAGAGTTTAGAAACAATTTAGGAGGGCATGATCTTAGTTTAAATAATGGCTTGGTTTACGAGTAATAAAAATAAATGGTTGGCGGCGCCAGTAGTAGGTAGAAAGGCGCCTTAAAACTATTTTTAACTTATAATTTTATTTTCTTTATTTTTTTGGAAGATCATATATATGTACCCTGTTAGACAAATTGTGTAACCGATAAAAGTGTAAATAAAACCCAAAAACATTTTGTTAAGAGTATTTAATGTAGAGCATTCTGCTCTACAATCGTGGGAGTGAGTGAAATAAATATTGTTATGGAACCGTTTCCGGTTCCCCTCCACCATTGTAAGTCAGTCGGTACCTACTCGGCAGAATTCACATGGAGAATTAATGATAATTCTTTTTGTTTTCCCAGACGTACAATGTAATATAATTCTTTTAGTTTTCCCAGACGTAACTTAAACTATAAATGCATTGAATGTGGATAAAATAGTGTTAAAAGGAGCAAGTTACCTAAGTAACCTTAAATAATGTATTTGATTATTATCGAGTGCTTGTAATGAAATAGATACATTTCTTTCTTTATTTTTATTTGTGTACTCGTAGTTTTCGTCTTTGTATACGTGTGAATCCCGTGTTTAAAATTCACAAGACATCAAAACTACATTTTATGTTTAAATCAAGTTTGAATCGAAGCAAACAAAAAAAAACTTAAGCTTAAAAATTATGTTCCAAACTTAATTCAATACACTTTATAAAAAAAATACATTGAATTACTCTACAATCCGCTCTCCCAACAAAGTTACCGACAGTGCATATTTTTTTCTGAAAGGTAATTAAATCAAACACTTAAGTTTATTATGCATGATCACTAAGCAAAACGCAAGTTTAAAAAACATTAAACCATGGTACTGTTATAATAAATTCAAAAGAACCACCGCCCAACGCAAATATTCGAGAAATGTTTAAAACTACATTAAAATTGAGCGTTCACAAATCAAATATGGCTGCGTGCTTAAGTACCGACATCAAAAATCAATAACGAGTACTTTCTTGTTGACCGTACGTGACTTTACGGGACCCTTAACTCGTATCGCTTTTATTTTGTCAACCGCCTAATAGAAGGTGGTGTACAAACAAAAATTGGTAGAGCAACCTGCATTACAGTGTAAAGTTCTTTTTTATGTCTTATCCTTTGATCGTTCTGATCACTGTAAGTGCTCAATGTCATGCTTAAATGATTCATAGTAAGTTTGAAGGATTTTAATACGGTTAGTGATACGCATTATAAAGAAGATGACAGCGTATACAGGAAAATCATCTGGTACCTACATGATAGATAGCGCATTAGTTGTTTATATTTTTCTGTAGCCTTGATAAAGTACCTATTCCCCAAGTCCATGTTTTTACCTACAACCGTAAAGTAACTAAAACTGTTTTTTTATTTATTTATTTTAATTTAGGGACGCGTAGCATAGTGTTTATTTTTTTCTCTTCAAAGTGACATTTTAAAAACTAAAAATAGTAAGTAACTATTTTCCTCACTAGATGGCGTTGATGGAAAGAGAAGTTCAAAATTGGCTTTTAAAAATAAACGGCCTGTACCAAAGAGGCAAGTAAGCGCTCGCTGGCTGACAACTGCCTAAAGAGAAACATTTTAGTATCTTTTACATCTGCCTGCCTACCTGAGTACTCTTCGAAGTTTAGTAAAAAAACACATTGACACACGCATTTTTTTCAACGCCATCTATCGAGCCTACAGTTTTGTGTCATTTTAAAAGCCCTCATTTGGTAATTGAAAGAAATAAAATATGAATATGTAGCCCCACATACGAAATGGACTAACAAATTACATTAATAACGATCCCTCAATAAAATCAACAGCCATTTAACCAAATTACATCGACCAATAAAAATTTCCATTCGATTTAAGCCAATTAGCGAATAACACCAACAAAGTGCCCCCTCTGAAGAACCCACGATCTGTCACGGTGACAGGTCTTCCCGCCAAAAGTGACAGATGCGTTCCGTTCCAACCGAGCGTTTATCGCGTTGTGCAAACAACACCAAATGTCGCGGGGCCGATTCTAATTGATAATTATTATTGGCTTATCGATAGTGGTGAGGCGGTTCGTTTGTTATATTATAACTATCTAACGCGATTTCATTTCGTTGATTGTTATTGTTAATACGTATGGAAATATTAATTAAAATATATTTTTGGGGACAAATTAGAACAGATTTATCGTTATCGCTGCGCGGTAATGACAAATCATTGGCCGTTTTCGAGCTATCTATTTCCATATCGACCACAGTTTATTACAATAAGTAATCTTCGCGCTTTTTGGGTTTGCTCTTGACCCCAGTCTTGCCCAAAAGCAAAGACAGAGTCTACGATGGAGCGAGCTTGCCCAGAAGGTGCTTATTCACTCTGGCCTTGAATAGAGTCAGGTTGTATGCGCTCGGAAACAGACGCCGGCAGGGAATTCCATACCTAGCTTAGCTTTATTAGCTTTTTATTCACACAATAAATAATATCGGTCCAAATTGTCTAATTCCCTTATTTGTAGTACACATTAGACACAAAAACATCTACCAAACACTGTTACGCTCTTTTGTTCAATGTCAGAGTCAGTCGTTTGCCTTAAATATGTTTTCCATCTTTAGATGGCAATGGGCGAAAATAAACAAAACTGCTCTTTTGTTCAGTGTCCATAATTTTCAGTCTCTTGCCTAAAAATATGTTTTTCATCTATAAGACGAACATAAACATTGCCATAATCACACAGCAAAAACAAAGATCGTTCAATAAAAATTGATCATAAAACAATGTTTTTATTTGAATAGATATTTTGTGGAAAAGCACAGGCGATTCGGCTTAAGGCAAACAACCATCCTTAAAGCTACATAAAATCAGTAAAAAAACAGCTGTTTCATATATTTCGTTATTAATGTTTGTATTAAACAGCTGATTTTTTTTCCGCGATTTCAAAGTTGGTCCCATAGTAAAAGTTGTTCAGTTTGATGGTCTCCATCTACCATATTCGGCATTAGGAGTTATTTCATAACACGTTGTATAATTCAACCTTATCTTCCCCAGGAGCTCCACACGCACTTCTCGGCAAGACCCGCCGCCCGCGCACCGCGTTCACTTCGCAGCAGCTCCTGGAGCTGGAAAAGCAGTTCCGGATGAACAAGTACCTGTCCAGGCCGAAGAGGTTCGAGGTGGCTACCAGCCTGATGCTCACTGAGACGCAGGTATGATGCATTGTCATATTTAGGTGGTTGGTGTGTGTCACTCTTCAGTCTGCATGACCATCAGCCATTTTAATGTCCCCACTGCTGGGGCACAGGTTTTCCTTATGGGTGGATAAGGAGGATAGGCCATAACCCACCACGCAGGCCCCATGCGGATTGGTAAGTGTTAACGTCTGCAAATGCAGCAGGGACAAATGGCCTAACGTGCTTTCCGAAACACGGTGGAGCTCGAGATAATAATTTTTTGGTCACCCATCCTATGAACGACCCCTGCGAATCTTGCTTAACCTCCGCAATCGCAGGGCCAGGCGCTGAACCACTGCGCCACCGAGCTCCTCCTATAATAATAATTATGACCCATTTAAATCTCCTGGCTGATGGTATACAAGCCCTCCTTATATTATAGATAATAGGTATGGGCGCGTCTTTACTAAATGTACCTTGTATCGGCTCTCCATAGGGTTTTGATCGGGTATAGTTAGAGGAGTAAGCTGAAAATAAAACCTAACTACTAAACATACCCGATTTGGGGTGTCGTAATCGGGTATATTTAGGAGCTAACGTTTTGTTATTACTTACTACTAAATATATCTGAACAGAGCAGCACCGACACTGACTGATTTGCGTGTTTACAGAATGTACCTTATGGTGACGCTCCATAGGGTTTTGGTCGAGTATAGTTTGGACGATGCTCTCATCATTTTCAAAATACTAAATATACATCGTAATGATAAAATAATGGCGTAATTAAAAGCCAAATAAATTAGACATTGGAGTGTTTATTAACAACAAGTGCGTGTTGGGCCACTCGCAGTATAGGGTTCTCCCACCTGGCTATCCCAATCAGTTGGGATACATGGATATTTTTCCCATTCTTCCCAACTTGTGGGTGGAAAAAATTGGTAAGAGTGGAAAAAAATAGCTCTTTGAACAGTTACCTTGGAACACTTGAGGTTTTGGCATATTGACTTTAATGTTTGCGTAATCGTGTAAATTCTCTATTAATCACTTAAAGTAGTTTGGATTTCTTCAGAGTTGTAAGTTTTTGTTGCTGTTCATGCACAATGCATTAGCACGGTATAAAGATATCATTTGAATGTTTTGGGTCTCGTATTAGCTATCATTATAAGGGTGGCTGGGTATGGGTAGACTCATCAATAGTCATAGTCCAATATGAAAATGCTGCTATCTTTGTTGAAATTGCTCCTATCTATACCCGATTTTTGCCGCGTGCAAAAGTTGTTGGGACCGAAATCGGGTATATTTAGTAGTGCTTTTGTTTTATATTGTTACTACTAAATATACCCGAGACGCTGTGTCTTGTAGAGGTACATTTAGTAGTGCTCACTTGATTTCATTCATCTCCAAACTATACCCGAGTTCGACCAGACCTGTGACGTCAACGGCGCCCTCACAAGGTACATTTAGTAAACACGCGGTATGGGCCATAATTTTAATAACCCACCATGCGGGCCCAGTGCGTATTGGTGTATGTTTGTTTAACAACTACAAACACGACTGTATTTGTATTGTAGTCATCCTGGTTAGGACTAACATATTGACCTGCCTTCCGAAAATAATTATTTACTAGCGACTCGCCCTCGCTTCGCTTCGGTGTAGTGTGGGATTTGACACCATGTATAAACCTTCCTCTTGAATCACTCTATACTTTATCTATTAAAAACACCGCATCAAAATCCGTTGCGTGGTTTTAAAGATCTTAGCATACATAGCGACAGACAGCGGGAAGCGACTTTGTTTTATACTATGTAGTGATAAAGGAAATACCGAACCCTAAAAACCTAAAACAAATGTGGCCATCAGCTCATTGCAAATACGACATCAAAAACGACCTCTTTTTGACACTTGCCAAATGTCACAAAACACTTGTCACTCTGAAGAATCCACGGATTTACGTAACAAATCTGACAAGCTTTACGTGCGGCCAAAAACGAGAAATTTCATTTGGACACAGAAAAATGAACCTTACATGTAGAGAAAAGGGGTTAGTGAAGTGTAAAAGATCACTTTGTAACGTAAATGTGGGGACAAGATTAAAGGGGCGGCAAAACGCCACGCTATAAAGATTATTGCCTAGGGCGTTTATATCGGTTTAAATATATTAATCTTTCTGCACCCTTACTTGTCTACTTGGAGTAATTGAAAGTGGTTTTAGTGATTCGGAAGCTTTAGTTAAGGCTGAATGGTCATTAGTTCTTTTGCCTGTTCATTTTCTTAATTTCCCCCCAAAACTTTAGAAAAATGGTTTTGGATTCTTTTATATGACTAATCTTTAAGAAAATTACAAAAAGCTATAGGCTCGATAGATACCTATCGTTGATAAAAATGTCATTTATTTTATTAAGCTTCGAAGAATATAGGCAGGCAGATGCAACCCTAAAAAGTTTCTCTTTGGGCAGATTTCAGCCAGCGAGCGCTTACTTGCCTCTTTGGTACAGGCCGTTTATTTTTAAAAGTCGATTTTGATACTTTTCTTTCCATCAACGCCATCTAGTGAGGCAAATAGTTACTATTTTTATTTTTTAAATATCACTTTGAAAAGCTCTCATTTCCCCTCAAAATTTTACGAAATGGTTTTGGGTTCTTTTATATGACTAATCTTCAATTGTTTCCTTGTCTACTTTATCAAAAATAATAACAAGTTGTATTTTGTTCGCAGGTAAAAATATGGTTTCAAAACCGTCGTATGAAGTGGAAACGTTCCAAAAAGGCACAACAAGATACCAAGAAGGATGCACACGCCCACCAGCCAGAAGAAAAAAATAAACCCAAAGACCTCCCGCTTCCCGCCGAAACAGAAAAACAAAACATCGCCGCAGATTTGACGTCTGTCAAACCGCCCCCAATGTTGGACAGGGAAAGAATTATCGCGTTAGAAAGAGAGAGGGCGATGGCCGCCGCCAATTTTAATTCGAATTTGGAAAACAATAGAAGAGGGTTGGTCGTAATGAACCAAGATGGCCGACCGAGCATGGATATGTTTAGGCCTTATGTAGTATGAAAATAGAAGACCTTTTTATTGCAAATTCTAATATTCTTTATCTATTTTTATTTATTATTTGTTTTATTTTTGTAAAAAAGTCAATATTATAATAAAACAATAAGTTCTGCACATAGTAGGGTGACCATTCTTTATGTTTAAACTGAGTCTGTTGAAAGAATTATTCTTTTTTGTAAATAAAATACCAAAACATATAACAATTTATTAAACTACCTATGTGTATAATAATATAATTAGTATAATAATAAATAATTTTAAATATAAACCCTGTATAATGTATTATAATTAATTTAAGAAACCAAGAACTGAAACAGGCCAAATGTTATTAGCAATCTAGTAATAAGTTTTAGAAGTTTATTTTTTAATTTAACACAGATAACACAATTATCTATAATCATATAAATTATATAAACACAAGACATCTTCCAAACAGTATTAAATATGTAGATTAGAAATTTAAATGTTTTAATATTAATTTGTGTTTCATTTTGTCGCAAACATATTTTGCAACCAAAATTTGCTTTTGTTTTGTTTTGTCAACGTTTGTCCTTGCTATAATACAAATATTTTGTTAAATAACATACAGTGATTATAATAAGTAAAAATGTACAGTTCCTTGTTAAAAAAACTCTGTCTTTAATATCGTAATGTTTAGCATTTATGGACAGATAAGGCACCAGCAAACACAAAACACAGCCTAATTAAATCCTTACTAATATTATTAATGCGAAACTCAGATTGTTTGTTTATTACGCCTTCACATATTGAGTACCCTATCGATCATCATGAAATTTTACATACACGTTGTCAGAGGTATAAAAAAGACATAAAGAATAAAATACACCTATGTTTTACAGTTACACAGTTTAATTGAGAACACTAGTTAAATATAAATTTCCTTATTTTGACCGGTTTACAGAAAGTCAAGTTAGAGTTTACAAATAATTTTTGCGCAGTTTATAGTCAAATTATACACTTTTAAAATCGCAGTAAAAAACGTTTATTAAGAAAACGTTTTTGTAAAACGATTTGTTCGTCAGCCATCAGTTTTAAAGGAAAATATAATATAATGTAGTACTGGTGCCACTATGTATAAAGTTGATAGTTAAAATAAAATAATTGTAATTAACAATTAATCTGATGTGTATACTAATAGTAATAAGGTGATATACTTGTAAGAATTAGATCTCCACGGATAAGTGTTTAATTTATGGCCAGATTTATAAAATATAGTCACTACGTTAAATTTTGAAGTTTTATTGCACTCAAAAGACCAGCAAAAAAATTACATACCACCCAATTTGATTAGAAAATTGCAGACCAGTTTCGGGCCAGTTACCTAACCTAACCTAAAAATCTAAGCCCGAAATAAGTGGGTAAAGCAGCTGTTTGATTAATCTCAGTAAAATTGAAGGTATACCGACTTATGAAGATTGAGAAAATTTCATAGAAGGTATAATATTCTCTAAAGCCGGTAGGTAGGCACCGGTTCGAATCCTGGGTCATGGATTTTAATATTCATTCATTTTAAACTTTAAGTCACCAAACAGAGCGTTGCACTCTACCTCAGAACAAGCTGCAGGCCTATTACACAAAAATAATCGTTATAGGTGCACGATGTTCGTCTCACTCCGTGACACTATTAACTCACGAATAAGGTTTAATATCAAGTAAATTTAACGACAAATTGCGTCTGATTATCGCGATTGTTTTTATGTTAGCCTGCAGAGCAGCTCAAGATTTTAAGGCGTGAAATACATAAAAGCGATGCGGCGGAGATAAGGCGGAGATACGGCGGCGACGGCGGCGAAACGTGTATTTGATTGGCCGAAAGCATCCGAAAGTCTCACATTTGCACCGTATCGCCGCCGTATCCGTGCCGCGTCGCTTCTGTGTATTTCACGCCTAAGGCTCACCAAATGTAGTCCTTGATCAAAAAGTTGCAATCCTGCATTACCTCATTGAATCCTACTCGTATTAACGTGAGTATTTGCGAGACATAGTACGAAAACGTTCAGTTATTTCTGATGTGTACCATTATTTAGAATGCATTAACTCTAATAAAATAAATCTCTGAAACAATGAAGAGCGCCAGAAGAGTGACAGAACACAGATTGTTTGAAAATATAAGTATTACTTATTATTATTAACATACATACAAGAACAAAACACTACAAAACATCTGACAACTCGTAGACAAAAGAAAGATTTTATTTTATATTTGCTGAAAACAATACTCAGCTAAGTACCTTTAATTATATCCGAACTCTTTAGTGATTTATATTAGAACTTGGGTACAAATAACAGTCAATAACTGGCCTGAAATGGATCGCTTACTGCTCGCAGTAGTCAATTATGGGGGCGGGCGCTTTTGTACGACAACCATCTTTTAGGAGACCACAGAAAAAGGTTGGAAAAATCTCCAAGTTGGAAGAAAATAGCCTGGGAGGTCAAACTCTGAGGGCCCATTACGAAAAAGAATTCTTCTTCGGTCGGAAAATGTTCGTTGATACACTCGACGTCAGAAAAACTGCACCTCTTTGACACTAAGTTTAGACTTGGCCATCTGCTATTGCTAGCTAACGTTTTATTGTGTAAATGTTGATATCTATTGAAAGTACATTTAATGAGCTTTCTTTTGATAATTGTTTGATTTAGTTAACATAACAGTTACCATAATTAAACGATTAAAGCGTTATTGCTAGCGCCACCACAAAAGGGAAATAAAAGGGGTCAATTCAGGAAATGCGGGTAAATTCGCTATCGAGATGATAGAGAAAACACACTTCTACAGTTCAGTTAAAAAAGGAATACCCAAGATGGATACTATTGCCCATGAAGTTACTCAAATATTGCAAAAAAAATTAGGCAATGTAATGTGCTCGGAAACTCAATCTCAGTAATTGATTCCGTTCGACGAGTATTCCAACGGTTTCTAAAGACTGTTGGCTATGTCCGAAGGGGAAGTATATAATAACACTTATCATTAAATTATATGGGATTAAATTAACTTTGAAGAAAAGGTGCGGTTTTTCTGACGCCGAGTGTAGATTTACTTGATTTTGGACCTTATACATGAGTTAATAATGTCACGGAGTGATATTTGTTAAACAATTTTCACCCAACTTTTTATTGAAAAAAAAACAATTTTAAAATACAACAAATTATCGTTTTCCACACATAGATTACGAAAAAAATTACAAATTTAGCGACAATTTGATTTAATAAGATAACATATTTTTAAAAAATGATTTACATTTAAAAGACGTATGAAACTGTCAAAATCTGTTTACTAAATAGGCCAAGTAAGAAAAAAAGACTATAAGTATTGTCATGGACCATTATCTTCTGTCCATGGTGTTGTCAAGTACCTATAGTAGATGTTCGTTATATTAACCGAGTGTTTATAAAAAATATTTATAAAGATATTTACAAAACACACAACGTTTGGTGAAACACAACTAGAAAATGGATTACTCACAGACACCGCAATGTATGCAAATTAACGTAGTAAATTACTAATTGTAATGTTTATGAAAAAGGCTTAAAGGGCCTCTAGACGATGTGAGGGTTTACCTCATTCTCTCTCACTCAGTCTACGAGAAGTTGACTGTTAACTAAGAGAAGTTTTATAATTTTCAAAGGGCTAAAGTTCATAAGATAAATTTAAATTCCTGATATTATCCAACATTTCAAATAACTCCATGGTCACCCTACATATTTTCTCGAGTATAGATTGCGTTGAAAAACTCGCTTCATTCCGTATTCTCAGCACGTCCGTTGGAAAGAGATAGAGGTATCGCTTGTCCCCTTCTGCTTTTCTTGAGAAAACGGAGGTGTCCCGTATTCATAGTGAAAGACAATAATTGTTTTTTGTTTTAAATGTTAAGTACACGACATCCCCAATAAACTTAAGTATATTTTGCGAATAGCTTCTCTTTTTAAATAAGTATGGCAATTTTTCACATTTCATTAATATTCGAATTACTTGTTTTATTTAGGTACGTGTAACATTTAGTACAAACCAGAAAAATCGTCGATCTCTCTTGGAGTGGAGCTCGTATTATTTCATAAAATTATACTTAAAAATAAAATAGGGCCTTTATTTGAACTTCATATATTCGGAAGCTGTAACAGTCAACTTGCGGACTCTAACTGACGAATTTACTGTATAATTTCTCCTATTCGCCGTGTGTCTGTTAGATTTGAAAAATATAAAATTTCACGTGTTTTTGTGTGAAACTCCAATTTCTTTATATGCTGACACAATGGTGAATAGGAGAAAATATTATACAGTAAATTCGACGGCAAATTCCGCAAGTTGACTATTAAAGCTTACGAACACTAAGTAAATAAAATAAGATTGAATTCATTTTTTGCTTACAAAATTTATTTAAAATAAGATTGAATTCATCAGAAAAATACCTTTTTTATATTATTAAAGAGGATGAGAAAAATATGAACTGTAGGTTAGTCAAAAGCACTTAGTGAATTTATTCAAGTTTTGAGATGGCGCGGGATTTTTTGGAAAAGCAAGTCAGTTGCACGGCCTTAGGACTTTGGTTATTTTGCAGTTAGCTACATTTTAACCTCTAGGGGGCAGCAGTCCCCCCTGCCCACCTTTGGCGACGCCATTGACTTTCGGTTATTTCATAACACGTTGTATTTTCGGAATATTTCAGATCCCATCCTACGCATACAGCCGTGGGCGGTGCTACCCATGACTGATGGTTTTTGTCTAAACAACTTCCAGACTTGATGTATCGAACTACACCGATATAGCACGATAGTTCATCGTGCTATATCGGTGTCTGCGTGTAACGGAACCTTCATACTTCACAGTACAATCACACGAAGTACCTAAGAACAGTTTTATGATCAAAAAACTCAAGTGGTATGGATGCATTACGCAATAGGTACAATAGCAAAGCTGAAATGTGGCACATGCCGTTTGACAAATCACACGACACTAAATGTCAAGTTGTATGACAAGTCTAGGGGAACTTTCATAGTGGGCTGCGTTTTGGGGGAGTTAAAAGTGTCCAACAAAAACCATTGTCATGCAATATCCACAGTATAGATGATCAAAGGTGGTATGGCTAAATTAATAAACTACTATCATTTCTCGGGCGGGAATCAAACCCGCGACTGCTAATGACTAAGTGACTCCGACATCTAAAGGTCGCGGGTCCGATTCCCGTGCAAGATTTGATCTAGTTCGAGTCGTATTTTTTTTGTTTATTCTTTAATAATGTTTAAAAATATCACAAACGCGAAGCCTACGGAGTTCGACAGAGCCGCTAGTTATATGTAGAGAACAAGAAAATACTTTCCACCTATTCTCTTCATAATTTTCCAAAATGGCGCGCTGTCAGCTGTAACGAAAGCGCGCGCAATCCGTGGGGAGTGTCGTCGTTACAAAATCAAATATCAAATATTGATATTCGCTGCTCGATTCTGTATTCTGTTTGAGGTGCCAGATCTATTTGCGCTTCCACTTGGGATTTCAGAGTTACAGTTTTAGGTTGTCATTGATTCAGTTCAGTTGGTATTATCTTTATATATCTAAGCATAGTTATACATACTTACCTAGGTAGGTACCTAAAAGTACTTACTGCTACAAAATAGTAGATTTTCCATGTAATGAAGTTACAACGAAACGACATAAGGTCGCTGGTCGCTACGTACGTAACGACTGGCTGGTCGTAACGTTTTTCCGAACAGCCCCCCTGTTCGGAAAAACGTTACGACCAGCCAGTACTACTCAAATGGCCACTTTTCTATTCGTTCGCTAACTTAAATCTTAAAAAAAAGCAATTAATGATCAAGTCAGACGTCGCAAGTTTATGTAAATCACAGACATTGTTGTATTGTACAGAATTGACAAGCCTACGACACGTTATTTTGGTGTTTATGGCTTATTTAAAAAATTTAAGTTAGCGAACGAATAGAAAAGTGGCCATTTGAGTAGCCCCGCAGAACGGAGCGACATATAAAAATAACGGGTGTAATAATAACACTCAACGAAGCCGAAGTCCACGCATTCCGCCCGTCATCAGGATCATTTTTGCCTTTTAGACTATACCTGGGAAACCTACGATATAGCTACGAAGTTATTGAAGGTCAAAGCCAAAAAATTTTTATATGAAATCTTATTTTATTCGTTATTTCCTAATATTTGTCTTCAGAAACATTATCAAAATTTTATGTATTTCTTAACAAACAATGGCTTCAAAACGTCTTCACTCAATGTAACTCATGAGCACGTATAAACGTTGCCTTTCAACTCGGCCGCACGCAGCTGTGTAGCATACACTCGCAGGCGCGGTCTGTTGTACGCGTTACATTGCGTGGTAATGTATGCAATGCTTTTTAACACAAAAAATTTAAATCTTTTCCCAACAATAATTTTCAACAGAAATGGTCCTGATGATGGTCAGAATACGTAGACCTCGGCTTAGTTGAGGGTCTTGTTACACCCGGTATAGCAACAAAATATACGCGACGATAACACGGACGGGACGGCGAAAAATGAGGTGCACAGCAGCCGTCCAGTCCGTTACGTCAGTTTTTCTCGTTACGTATACAGCGACATTTCTGCTAACTACAATACACTCCTTTTTGGGCATAACCACCATCTCCCATGGTCAAACCAACCGAATCACGAGAGTTGCATGCTTGACTCTTCAAATAATTTTTCTCTCTGTTCCTTATGCCCCTGTACCAATAATCACCGTGTTGCTTAAATCAGATATATAACAAGTTACCGAGATAATTGACAAATTCTAAACCTAGCAGGAGCCACCTTTGTGTCGTCGTAGGTACTTGTTCCACTACCTTCCCGGTGCTCATGCGTTACTGATCATCATATCACTTTTTGTCACTCGCTAAAGTAGTGGAATAAGTACCTACGACGCCGCGACGTCACAAAGGTGTTGCTCCTAGGTTTAGATTTTGTCAATTATCTCGGTAACATTTTATTTGATTTAAGCAAGCTAGGTATGCAATGATAGGTAATTAAAATTGTAACAAAACATGGAAATAAACTGTTATTGTAGATATTATATTTAAAAAAATTATGAGACTTTAATTTTAATACCTAACATTAAACAATGTTCCGTATATAGCAGGCATGGTGCAAACTCGTAGGAAACTTATATTCATGTCTTCTAATGATTCCATAAAAAATTACAACTACACGAATTACTTACTTCCGATTTTTTTGCAAATTCGACCTACACTAAACGTAACTCGTGCAAAAATACAAAATACTTCCTTTGTATGGCTTTTAAAAATCATAAACAAGCTTGTACCACATTGTTATACCATGTTCCCCAAAAAAGTCCAGCTAAAGAATAAAAAAAGCAAACTAGAACGTGAACAGAACACGTTTTCCCTCGGGCGGAAGGCGGGAAGACGGCTCCCGTTGATTGGTGCAAATTGAATTTGGAATCAAGGAGGGGCGCGGGGAGGGTATTGTCGTGTTGGCGATCGCTCGCTGATTGCTCGTTTGCGGGTGACGATGTAGTGTGGATAAGGTTCTTTTTTTGAAAACTTTTTTTAACATTGAAAATTTTTATGTTTTAACAATGAAAATATTTATACAATGCTAAATAATATACTAGAAAATACTCAGCCGGGAATCGAACCCGCATCGAACCGAACTAGTGACTCGGTAGCTCAGCGGTCAGAGCATTGGACCGGATATCCATAGGTCGCGGGTTCGATTCCCGTCTGTGTATTTGTTTGGTGCGAGTCGTATTTTTTCAAGCATATTATTTAGTATTGTATAAAAAATAGCATTTTGAATGCAAAAATCTTAAAATTAAAAAAAGAAAATATGAATGTTTACGTGATCGAGTATAGTGTCCCGATTTATGAAATTGTGACATTTGCCTTTAGTTTCGCAGATATGAGAGTTACGCGGATGTGCCATTATGTCAAAATGTGCGTCTGACGGAGGGCTTCAAAGGTAACTTTTTGAGATTTTCTAAAAATGTTTGACGACATGGATCGAGAATTTATCCCAATAACTTTTTTTGAGCTCGCTATTCAGGAAACAAAAAAATGATCTCGGGATTGAATTAAGCTACAGTTTGAGCCACCTTAGGAGGCGGGCGGACAAAAACTGTAGGCTGTAAGTGGGGTGGGTCCCTTACGTGCAAGGTCAGTCTGCGCTCCGTTCACTTTATCGTCAGTACGATAAAGAATGAATTCCTATTATTTCCTATTAACTAATATATGGAGCCTATGTGGCATTGGGTCAAAATTTATCGTGTGCTTTATTTCTAAATTATTTATTCAATGCCTTTGATAGTTGCGCGTATTGAAATCTGTGGATTTTATTCTTGCTGCCCCTGTACTAATAATAATATATCATACTATATGCCCTAAAAATCCATGTAAAGATTTATTTAAATCGTTTTCTATTAACAACTTATTAAACAAAAACCTCTGAGGGCGCCACTTTCGGTGGTCACCTTAACGGTCATGTCCACTCTATTCTGTCTCGCTCGCATGATTGCGCCGCTCGCGCCTCAGACAACACCGCTCAGCGTGTGCGGGCCAAATCGCTCCGTTTATAACAAAGCGGACACCCGAACATAGACAATGGAATCCACTGAATTAGGTAGGTAGTTAGGTAGTACCGTAATATATTTATTAAAGCGGGTTTTACTGCGAAACGCTGTTTTTGTTTTTAGTGGCATTTTTGGCACCGACTGTACTACCTCCAAAAAGGTCTGTCTTCACCGAATCTTTTAACCGCCTCTGTGGTCTTGTGTCACCCACCCGTTTAAGACGCACGGGTCCCGGGTTCAATTCCCAGGGGTGTACAATTCGTACTCGGTTGGCTGTAGGGCTTATTTCAAGTCCGCCTGGCTACCACCACCACTACTACCACCATCTTACCTAAGTCTGACGCCATAACAACAATTTAATAATTGATGTGTTTTGTTTGTAAGATAGCCAGTTCCACAGTGATGAGGATTCCGGGTGTATTGCGCTTCCACCTTGCCTTATCGTCACTTAACATCAGGTGATGTGAAGGCACTATCCAACGGTGCATTAAAAAAAAAGATACATTTTCTCTCACGTTTGAGATAGGTATAGGCACATAGGTACTTACCTACCATTGTTTTTTTTACTTGACACTTAATTTAAGTAGATAAAATGTTCAATACTTAATATTAAACTATAATAGTAGTTTATGAAACTGACACATAAAGAGGGGTATTAAAACACGAGTGTGTGTTTAAAAACCGAGCCGTAGGCGAGGTTTTTAATAGTATCACACGAGTGTTTTAATACCTAGTTATGTGCAGTTTCATACACTACTTTATCTACACTCATACATTTGGGATTGAACCTACTAAATAAAAGATCAACGTTAGAAAAGAGGAAGAGAGAGACTTTGTTTGTATTAGCTAGGTACCTACCTTGTAATAAGTCAATTCCTTAGCTGCATCTAAACTAAAATATCGGGCAGAGTATTTTTTTCACATTTTAAAGCAAAAATAAAAAACCTACAAAATTCAGTAAGTATAACAAAATGTAAAAATTGAAATCAAAACTTTATCTGAAATGCTTGGCGCCCATTCCATTAAAAAAATAGATCAGTGCATTCCAACAAACTAATCGCACTAAGTCATCGATTACCATAGAGTGCATTTTAATCATGGAAAATAAGTGGGAAAATATCGTTGTTCTTTTTTAATGTTACGGCACTGCCTTCTTTTTGGATTTGCCCTGTATCGTAATGAGAAAAAAAGTTATTTTATGATGCAGTTGACTGCATCGTAATGAGTTTATTTTTTAATTTTACCTATCCACGAAAATAAAGTACGTATTTATATTACCTTTTTTGAATTCATATTTGGAACATTACGTTGTGAGTGTAGATAAAAAAATAAAACAGTAATCCAATTGGCAAAAAAGACAATCTATTTTATAGCAATAACAATTATGATGTTCGATTTCAATCGCTTGCATCCCCACTGTCGTAGCGTAATGCAATATTCGTAGCGAGCCGCCGTAGCACAATGTCAAACTCATAGCTCGTAGCGTAATGCAATATTAGTAGCGAGCCGCCGTAGCACAATGTCAAACTCATAGCTCGTAGCGTAATGCAATATTAGTAGCGAGCCGCCGTAGCATAATGTCAAACTCATAGCTCGTAGCGTAATGCAATATTAGTAGCGAGCCGCCGTAGCACAATGTCAAACTCATAGCTCGTAGCGTAATGCAATATTAGTAGCGAGCCGCCGTAGCATAATGTCAAACTCATAGCTCGTAGCGTAATGCAATATTCGTAGCTAGCCGCCGTAGCACAATGTCAAACTCATAGCTCGTAGCGTAATGCAATATTAGTAGCGAGCCGCCGTAGCATAATGTCAAACTCATAGCTCGTAGCGTAATGCAATATTCTTAGCAAGCCGCCGTAGCATAATGTCAAACTCATAGCTCGTATCGTAATGCAATATTCGTAGCTAGCCGCCGTAGCATAATGTCAAACTCATAGCTCGTAGCGTAATGCAATATTCGTAGCTAGCCGCCGTAGCATAATGTCAAACTCATAGCTCGTATCGTAATGCAATATTCGTAGCTAGCCGCCGTAGCATAATGTCAAACTCATAGCTCTTAGCGTCATGCAATATTCGTAGCTAGCCGCCGTAGCATAATGTCAAACTCATAGCTCGTATCGTAATGCAATATTCGTAGCTAGCCGCCGTAGCATAATGTCAAACTCATAGCTCGTAGCGTAATGCGATATTCGTAGCCAGCCGCCGTAGCATAATGTCAAACTCATAGCTCGTATCGTAATGCAATATTCGTAGCGAGCCGCCGTAGCATAATGTCAAACTCATAGCTCGTATCGTAATGCAATATTCGTAGCGAGCCGCCGTAGCATAATGTCAAACTCATAGCTCGTAGCGTAATGCAATATTCGTAGCGAGCCGCCGTAGCATAATGTCAAACTCATAGCTCGTAGCGTAATGCAATATTAGTAGCGAGCCGCCGTAGCACAATGTCAAACTCATAGCTCGTAGCGTAATGCAATATTAGTAGCGAGCCGCCGTAGCATAATGTCAAACTCATAGCTCGTAGCGTAATGCAATATTCGTAGCTAGCCGCCGTAGCACAATGTCAAACTCATAGCTCGTAGCGTAATGCAATATTAGTAGCGAGCCGCCGTAGCATAATGTCAAACTCATAGCTCGTAGCGTAATGCAATATTCTTAGCAAGCCGCCGTAGCATAATGTCAAACTCATAGCTCGTATCGTAATGCAATATTCGTAGCTAGCCGCCGTAGCATAATGTCAAACTCATAGCTCGTAGCGTAATGCAATATTCGTAGCTAGCCGCCGTAGCATAATGTCAAACTCATAGCTCGTATCGTAATGCAATATTCGTAGCTAGCCGCCGTAGCATAATGTCAAACTCATAGCTCTTAGCGTCATGCAATATTCGTAGCTAGCCGCCGTAGCATAATGTCAAACTCATAGCTCGTATCGTAATGCAATATTCGTAGCTAGCCGCCGTAGCATAATGTCAAACTCATAGCTCGTAGCGTAATGCGATATTTGTAGCCAGCCGCCGTAGCATAATGTCAAACTCATAGCTCGTATCGTAATGCAATATTCGTAGCGAGCCGCCGTAGCATAATGTCAAACTCATAGCTCGTATCGTAATGCAATATTCGTAGCGAGCCGCCGTAGCATAATGTCAAACTCATAGCTCGTAGCGTAATGCAATATTCGTAGCTAGCCACCGTAGCATAATGTCAAACTCATAGCTCGTAGCGTAATGCAATATTCGTAATATCCGTAACTAGCCACCGTAGCATAATGTCAAACTCATAGCTCGTAGCGTAATGCAATATTCGTAGCGAACCGCCGTAGCATAATGTCAAACTCATAGCTCGTAGCGTAATGCGATATTCGTAGCGAGCCGCCGTAGCATAATGTCAAACTCATAGCTCGTAGCGTAATGCAATATTCGTAGCGAGCCGCCGTAGCATGATGTCAAACTCATAGCTCGTAGCGTAATGCAATATTCGTATTTAGCCGCCGTAGCATAATGTCAAACTCATAGCTCGTAGCGTAATGCAATATTCGTAGCGAACCGCCGTAGCATAATGTCAAACTCATAGCTCGTAGCGTAATGCAATATTCGTAGCTAGCCGCCGTAGCATAATGTCAAACTCATAGCTCGTAGCGTAATGCAATATTCGTAATATCCGTAGCTAGCTACCGTAGCATAATGTCAAACTCATAGCTCGTAGCGTAATGCAAAATTAGTAGCTAGCCGCCGTAGTATAATGTTAAACTCGGAGCTCGTAGCGTAATGCAATATTCGTAGCGAACCGCCGTAGCATAATGTCAAACTCATAGCTCGTAGCGTAATGCAAAATTAGTAGCTAGCCGCCGTAGTTAAACTCATAGCTCGTAGCGTAATGCAATATTCGTAGCGAGTCGCCGTAGCATAATGTCAAACTCATAGCTCGTAGCGTAATGCAATATTCGTAATATCCGTAACTAGTCACCGTAGCATAATGTCAAACTCATAGCTCGTAGCGTAATGCAATATTCGTAGCGAACCGCCGTAGCATAATGTCAAACTCATAGCTCGTAGCGTAATGCGATATTCGTAGCGAGCCGCCGTAGCATAATGTCAAACTCATAGCTCGTAGCGTAATGCAATATTCGTAGCGAGCCGCCGTAGCATGATGTCAAACTCATAGCTCGTAGCGTAATGCAATATTCGTATTTAGCCGCCGTAGCATAATGTCAAACTCATAGCTCGTAGCGTAATGCAATATTCGTAGCAAACCGCCGTAGCATAATGTCAAACTCATAGCTCGTAGCGTAATGCAAAATTAGTAGCTATCCGCCGTAGTTAAACTCATAGCTCGTAGCGTAATGCAATATTCGTAGCGAGTCGCCGTAGCATAATGTCAAACTCATAGCTCGTAGCGTAATGCAAAATTAGTAGCTATCCGCCGTAGTTAAACTCATAGCTCGTAGCGTAATGCAATATTCGTAGCGAGTCGCCGTAGCATAATGTCAAACTCATAGCTCGTAGCTTAATGCAATATTCGTAGCTAGCCGCCGTAGCATAATGTCAAACTCGGAGCTCGTAGCGTAATGCAATATTCGTAGCTAGCCGCCGTAGCATAATGTCAAACTCATAGCTCGTAGTGTAATGCAATATTCGTAGCTAGCCGCCGTAGCATAATGTCAAACTCATAGCTCGTAGTGTAATGCAATATTCGTAGCGAGCCGCCGTAGCATTATGTCAAACTCGTAGCTCGTAGCGTAATGCAATATTAGTAGCTAGCTGCCGTAGCATAATGTCAAACTCATAGCTCGTAGCGTAATGCAATATTAGTAGCGAGTCGCCGTAGCATTAATGTACCCTTAAAAAAATAACGCGCGTAAAGACATTCGATAGAACAATTTTGTAAGAAATTTGTACAACGCCATTTACCGCCGAAAAGCGAAAATAATTTTCCCATAGATTGCGAATTACGAAGTGAAAATTGATCGTTTATACGTGCGATACCTTACGCGCGTTTTTTTCTCGATAGATGATCTTGCTTCGGGTACTGGTAAAAAATACCTCCTATTTACTGATATTGATAGCGCAATTGACCCCAGTCCGAAATCTTGACGGCGCATCGCAGAGCGAAAATTAAATCACCACTAACGCCATCTACCAGCAAATCTCATGAATAGAACATGAGCCGCCGCGTATAGATGGCGCTGAATCGAATTTATTGCCACTTTTACTGTTACGACCACTTTGCCCGCGTTTCGCGGGCTTTTATCTAAATTAGTCCCATTTCTTACAATGTGCTTAACATATTTGTTGGGCTTACATTTGCCGTCGTAATTCCACTAATGTTTCATAAACATTTTCGGACGATTTGGTAAGGGCTGAGTGGGCAATGTTGCGTGTCTCATCGAGTGGAAAGCTATGGTTTAGGCCATGGTAAATTACAAATGGTAATGGCAATGAATACCTAAATGCAATTTATTCAGTAGAAGAGAAATAAAATTCGTTGTTCTTAAAGACGCCAAATAAGGACTATGTTCGAACTCTTTTAGGATTATGGGTAGATAAAGAATAATTTTCTAATTTGGTCCTTCCTTTTTAATACCTACTGTCTTTACATTGGTTACAATTATGTTGGTATCGTATTATGAGAAGATACAATGGGGCTGGCGTATCCATATGGATAAAAGCCCCAAACTAAATAAAGAGAAAAAAAATTTGGTCCTTCGGGTGGAAAAGTGTTATAATAGGGTATTTTCCGAATTTTTGAAAACTGCTTATATTTAAAGATTGGGACGAACAATTTAAGAGAAAAATAAAAATAAATTTATTAACGCCTTTTTTCTTCATTAAACCAATTTAAAGTCAAACTTACTTTAATGGTTTTGAATTTACCGCCAAAACGCTCGGTTCGATGATGTCTACTGTGTGACGTCAACTTTGTGTAAACAATAGAGTAAATTGTACCACAGACTATATAGGTTAACACAAAGTTGACGTCACATAGTATTATCGAACTGAGCGTTTTGGCGGTAAATTCAAAACCATTAAAAATAAAATTGACTTTAATTATTTTAATGGAGAAAAAAGACATTATTTAATTTATTTTCATTTTTCTGTTATACTGTTCGTCCCAATCTTTGAATATAAGCAGTTTTCAAAAATTTGGAAAATACCCTATAGCTTTTAAGAATTTCTATATATCCTTACTTACGAAATTATTTTGAATACAGATTTTTTTATTATTTTACTTTGCGGAGTTCGTTTTCTACCTCAAAGTGGCGCCCTCATCCTAAAAACAATAATTGCTCGCAAAATACATAATGTATCTAAAATTCACATGTACCTACATATTGAAGCAAAGATTCCATAGTTTTTTACAAACAATAACCTCAGTAAAATATAGTTCGTTGAAGTAGTCAAGGGCGTCGCCGAGGGTGGGCAGGGGGGGCAGTTGCCCCCCTAGAGGTTAAGAGGTAAAATTAGCAAAGTAGGTGACCAAAGTCCTAAGATAAGTGTGATCCTAGTTTACATACATTTACTATGAAAACCGATGTCATCTGACGGGGCGTGTTAACACGTGTTAACGCGTGGCGTCAGACAACCACCTTTATTGACGCCTGAGAGAGATTCGATAGGTGTGCAATTATATTGAGAGCACTGGCACTGAGCGTTTAGTATCATGCACTATATTTTGCAACTTTTTTAAATTAATTAACCAATCCCGAAAATCCCGGGATCCCGGGATTGCCTAAATGTAATCCCGAAATCCCGGGATCAGAAATAAGGGCCGGGATCGAATTCCCTACCTGAGAGGCACAAGCAACAATAAAGAAAAAATGTTTACCTGTTTCGCAAAATATGACCTTCAAAATATTGAAATCAAGTGGGTAACTACTTAGTTATATGCCAGTTTTTCCAAATCACCGCCAAAATCTACGTAATGAGTAGAAAAAAAAACAAAAGCAAAGGACACTGAAGGAATCTGCCTGTAATTTATGGCGCGAGCGATTCCGTCGGCTTAACGGCTGTGTATGTTAGGCGAATAGCTTTTATATGTAAAACAGCTTTCTATGTATGTAAAAGATCGGATTCATCGAGATTTCTTGGAGGGATGCCGCTGAATGGAAATCTTTATAGAGCTGCGAAATAAAAATTTACAATGTCGGAATGAAAATATGTGTTTGATCTGGTATGTCCTTTTCTTTTATTAATCCAATATGTAACTACGCAAATCCGTCGTGCAAAACAAATGTTCTAAAATTTTCAAGCATGTAATGTTAAGATAGTATTTCGTATTTTGCTGTCTATGGGAAAAGTCTTGAACATATTATGGGAAACTCTAGCTAACTGGAGTCTCCGTAATATCTAACCAATAGTATAATAGTAAATCTCTCAAGGTAACTCCAAAGTTTCCAAACCACCCTCAAACAAAATCTAATCTAAAAATATGTCGTAACATGTGATCATACTAATTGTGGCAACTCTGCAAAGAGGCCACCACTCCTCTATGGCAGGTAGCATTAGAGGAAACATAATTTATTCTGTCAATTCTTGTTCTGTCACGATTTTAGTTATCATGAAAATGTTTTCACTACTTGGAAATAAAGTTAAGCTTTAATCCGGCTGATTTATAATGTGACCTGATTGTGTACATAATTGTTAATATGAAGTAAACGTGTATTCCACTACGCAAGCGGTGTTTCTAATGTAACTCAATAGTTGAAAGAACATCATAGTCAGCACAGACAACGAGCACAAGTATAGTGCGGGCGGGACCCAAGCCCGTACATTTGGTTACCCCTATTACTACGCAGCACGCGTCACGTCACCGTACGTCGGTGACCCCTACTACGTTCTAGGGTAATAGCTTCTCCGTATATTTCCTTGAAAATTTAATCTGTATAATGTTCCCCGATTTGCAACTTGACTTGTGGCGGGCTGCTCTTACTCACACCAACTTTTAAAAATCACGATACAACCCATTTCAAGCCTTATTCCCTGCACATAAGACACGAACGCTAACAAAATGGAAAATTGCAAATGGCTTTTCCTCAGATATTGTAATGGCGCCAAATCCACGGGAAAGCGCGCGCAAATCGGCCATATTGGATTATTTTTCCCGCCTCTTTGTTATTGATGCTTTGTAAAATTATCCTCCTACTACCTACTCTTGTTAATTTGTTAATGTTTCTATTGATTACTTTATCTTTTATTTCTAATATTACCTCTGTGATAATTCTATTTATTGAATAGGTCCCTACATAATAAACAAAAGTATTTTCGTTTTGTTTCTTGATTTTTTTAGAGCATGTTATCTGATAATTTACCTATTATTTAATTGAGGGCTTACAATAATAACACCTAGAAGCCGGGTCCTCGTATGCAAAGTGAGGCAACTAATACTAAGTCGAAATGGCTTAGTTTTCAGATTTATATCCTATATACGTTACCTAATCGTAACGAAAATCCAATAATATAGTAACAAAACTAAATGTAGGAAAATTTAAACTGTTTTGTACTTATTCTGTAGATTAGGTAAATGGAGAATAACAATCTGAAAACAGAGCCAATGGGGTTGGCAACGCAAAGCTAATTGTAGATGTCGCTGCGTACGCTTGTTCCTAAGACAGTAGACGATCAGAACAAACTGTATGAGAATATATTTATTTATTATGTGGTTTTTTTAATCGGAAAAGACCCATTGACCCAAAATGGATATAGAAGACTATTCTACAATGCAAATGCCGGAATTTAAAACCAAATTAGGACGGTTTTTATTCTTACGGAATTTATAAATTTTTTCTTTATCTAGATTTTTCGGAAATTTGTAAGTGCTAACATTTTAAAAGCCTATTACACAGAATTTAATCATTTTAAAGCTTAAAAAACGATATTTTTTTAACCAAAAGTCCTTTGTTTTCATAGTTCTCGTGGAACAAGCGTACGCAGCGCCATTTTGACAGTTGCCTTCCCCCTTAGAATAATTATTTACACCTAGAACGATAATTCCCTTCAAAGCGCGCTGTCAAAAGTGAGGCAACAAAAACAGCCAAAATGGCGCCGTTTTCAGATTTTTTTGTTCATTATTAAATAATCATGACTAATATGTACAAAACAGTTTCAATTTCCCTACCTCAAAGAGATTAATTATTATATTATTGGATTTTAGTTACGATTAGGTAACGTATGAAGGATATAAATCTGAGAACTGAGCCATTTTGGCTCAGTATAAGTTGCCTCACTTTGCATACAAGGACACGGTTTCTAGGTGTAATTATTCTAAGGCTTCCCCATTTGGCTGTTTTAGTTACCTCACTTTTGACAATGCGCTTTGTAGAGAACCATCGTTCTAGGTGTTATTATTCTAAAATTGAGAGCTGCAATAATTATTGATTACTAGATATAATAATTATTTACACTGTATGCGAGCGAATAGGCAGTAGGCACTAGGCTCCAATGTTTTTGATTGATGCAAAATAAAAACATACATAAAATGTTACCAACAACAGTAAACAAAAACATAGTAGGTACCTAATATAGGGTTTAGTTTAGTTAATAAATCACAAATGGGAACCAATTTCAAAAACTTTCCGTGGTGATGGTTTTAAAGTACCTAATTGACAATAGTGATCCATTGCAACTTTACTTGCATATGTAGATATGGCAAAGAGAAATTTTTAGAGATTAAAATACATACGTCGTTTTGTACCGCAAGTACGCTGACGAAAAAATAACAGGCGTAAAACATGGGAAATTTGTACAGCGCCATCTACCGCCGAATAGCAGAATTAAATTTTTCGTTAGGAGGTACCTACTTCTTCTTCTATTTTTATTTTGGCAATCTACTTTCCTCTGTGTATTTTTTATTTACAAACAAATATAAAAAACTTAATCCTAAATACAGTAAGTATTTTCCTCTTGGAAGTAATTCTTGCCAGTGTCAAGTGTTTAATAGTTCAGTGGTAGGTATTGTTTCAGTTTAAGTTTACATTAGAATGCGGGTGCATTGCATTCCAATGCTGCTTGGAGCATTTGGCAACAAGTATATTAAGACAGTTTACTCGGTAAGTTCTGCCGAGGTAGCTACCACTACAATAAAAGTCTCAGCTTCACACAACCAAGATCGCGCCTATTTTAATTATCCCACATATTGTTCAGTTGCGTAGACACTTGTACCACTAAACTGCACCAACTTTAAGACTCAATGTCCACTATGAATCAATTTTCAAATAATTTAAGTAGACACCAAAACCGTACTCGACAAAATGGCGCCAAAAACTCCCATTAGGTACCTCCCAAGTAGCACATTGGCTGATCAAGTGTCGAATTATACACCTACATAAAGTTAAAAGTGTGATTAAAGATGTTTAAAGGTTTTCGTAGCTTCTCAAGGCTGATATATTGCATTTAAAAAAGTTATTTATTCAATAATCTGTAAAAGGCACTCCAGAAATACTTAATTAAGCTATGGGCTATTTAAGAGTTCATAATACATGTTTTACTACGTTTGCAGCTGAAAAGCGGCGTAAAGAAATTCTTCTATAATGTTTTTTGCTGTTGAATGGTCTAAAATTAATCCTTTCTAACACCACTGGTTAACAGTACGTCTGAAAGGTATTGTAAAGTTAGAAGCTGTGCATTGATCTTGAAGGCATCTTTTATGACGCTTTTGAGCTATATGTGGTGTAATATAATACCACTGTAAGGTTGTCTGGTTAAGATCATTAAGGAAATACTTTTAACAGCCTGTTGCTGCTGAAATTACGCCTAAGTAGAAAATAATAACTCTTCAAGCTGAAGAAGTGTATGAAATCATATATTTATACAGCTTTATTTGAGAAACTGTTGTAAACCATTTTTCAAGCGCTTTGTAATTCTCAAAGAGTTAGAATGTAATTTGTCTATACTATTAATCAGTTTTTGACACCCAACTACACCACATTAAAGTTCGTTGCTGTTATTGACTCCATTTAACAGCTTTTCTACCTATCTGTTGCAAAATTTATTATTTTGGTTACTAGCTAGTCTTCGAATAAATTTTAGACTATACCTACCTATAAGATAAATGTTTGTTGGAGGGTGATTTTCTTTTTGGTAGAGGACCCCTAATTTGCTGCAAGAAATAGTTGTTGAAATACAATATAACTCATAAGTCATTAGAACGGCATTTCCGGAATCTATATATGAACTACAAGTATAAATTAACGTCTCTTATACAGAACACGAGCAGTCTATGGCTGATTAATGGTATTTTGTTCAGCAAATAGTGTCACAAGATAATATTTTAACGATTAAAGCTGAGCACCTCATGGACGCCATAACTAACCTAAAAATAGCTTTTTTTATTATTTTTTAAAACATTCTTAGCTGCAAGAATACGCCTTAATTTAAGCTCTTACTTCATAGGCAATTTAAAGAAACCATTTTTACTAAATATCTCTTTTAATTTTCCATCATAATAGATTAAAACTTTTGCACTCGTGATTTGTCTACATATTTTCTAAGTTAAAATCTAATTATTCGAAGGGCGCATGAAAATTTTGTAGTTAATTAATATTAACTTCACGATGTAGTTGCACTCGCATCCTGAACGCATTTGTAATTACGAATGATTACTTGACCTTGTTCTAACAAAAAATATCCCAATAGAAATGGTGGACGATGATGGAAGATTGAATATATTTAACTTTACACCATAACTTTTAACAGTCCTTTACATACTTAATTTATTTTAAGATGATTTGCTAAGAACAAAGACGTTAAAAAAGTTTGAATAGGGAGTTGCAAAAGGTTAGAAGCTGTTTAAGAGCTGGTTGGGGGAGTCCTGCACAGAATTAAACTTTTTACAGTGCTTTATTAATGCTCTATTAAAACTTAAATAAGCCTGACCGATGCTTCTCTCCAGCCATTGTAATACCAAAGGTTGTATAATTTGGGGCCCTTTTTAGCTGCTTAAGCGCTTAAACAGCTTTAGTACAGCCAAATTGATATACCCTTAAACAGCTTTAAGATTCGATGGCAGCATTAATTAAGCACTTATGCAGCATTTGTGTGCTACTTGGGCTGTATCGAGTACTTTTACGCGCCTTTTTTACTCGATAGGCAGAAGTTTGTGCTAAGGCACAGACCTTACAACAAGTACTAAGGGCATATGAATAAATAAACTAAGGGTACTAAAATTGTCACTTCAGTTGTACATCATTTTAGAAATAGGTAGGTAAGTAATTCATCGCAGTAAGCCTTATTAAACGCGTTTAAACTAAATAAAATGCAATGCATCCTTACTATCCATACTATAATATTATAAATGCGAAAGTAACTCTGTCTGTCTGTCTGTCTGTTACGCCTTCACGCCGAAACTACTGAATCGATTTGGATGAAATTTGGTGCAGAGGTAGAGTAGAGCTCGAGAAAGGACATAGGCTACCTTTTATTGCGAAATAAGGGTTGGAAGGGTTGAAATAGGGGATGAAAGTTTGATTGTACTACAGAATAGAGAGACTTCAGAAGTTATGCCACTATCGTATTTATTAGGTACCCATTTACATACTTTTACACTACGAGATTATGTTGTTTAATCGACTACCATGAGTAAAATTGACAGAACGAAATTCAAGATCAGTAATACAAAATCCATACTAATATTATAAATGCGAAAGTAACTCTGTCTGTCTGTCCGTCTGTCTGTTACGCCTTCACGCCGAAACTACTGAACCGATTTGGATGAAATTTGGTACAGAGGTAGAGTAGAGCTCGAGATAGGACATAGGCTACCTTTTATTGCGAAATAAGGAATGGAGGGGTTGAAATAGGGGATGAAAGTTTGATTGTACCACAGAATAGAGAGACTTCACAGAAGTTATGCCACTATCGTATTTGTTTGGTACCCATTTACATACTTTTACACTACGAGATTATGTTGTTTAATCGACTACCATAAGTAAAATTGACAGAACGAAATTCAAGATCAGTAATACAAAATCCATACTAATACTATAAATGCGAAAGTAACTCTGTCTGTCTGTTAAAAATGTTGTCTCTGTGTGTCTGTGTTTAAAGTTCTCATGGGATTTTCTCGAATATCCACGCGGACGAAGTCGCGGGCAAAAGCTAGTAATATTATAAATGCGAAAGTCCGTTTGTTTGTTTGTTTGTTACGCCTTCACGTCTTAACTACTAAACCGATCATCATGAAATTTTGCATACACGTTGTCAGGGGGTACAGAGAAGGACATAGGGTACCTTTCATCCCGAAAAAAAGTAATGTTCCCGAGGGATAGCAAAAATCTTTCCGTGCAGACGAAGTCGCGGGTGGAATAGCTAGTAAGTTTATAATAATAAGCCTTGTATAGCCCCAGCAAAAATACGTCTCGTTTAGCTTAATAGTGGTCATTAAAAAGCCATAAATATTTAACGACCCATAATTTTCTCTATATCGCCATAAACATTTTATGGTCCTTCGCACAAGGACACAAGTGTCAATTATTTCCGCACTTAATGACTCTTAATATTATGGTGATTGTCACTAAATGATAGTTTTTTCAATAATGTCGATGATAGAAATATTACCCTGTAATGATAGGTACTGATTTTAAATTATTTATGTCATCTATTCTGCAAACTCTGCAAAGGCGCGAATGGCTATTCATAACGGAGTGCACACTGATGTATGGAAGTGAATCTTGGGTATGGCAGAAGAATGAAAGCAGAATAAATGCGGTAGAGATGCGATCGTTGAGGAAAATATGCGGAGTAAAACTGAGTGATAGAGTGAGCAATGAGGTGATTCGTAAAAGGTGTGGTCTGAAAGATGATATAGTGACAAGAATTGAGAAAGGAATGCTCCGGTGGTTTGATGACTTAGAGAGGATGAATGAAAGGCGAATCACGAAAGAGATATGTGGAAGGAACGATTGCACCAGGGCGTCCCAGAAAAACCTACGCGGACCAAATAGGGGTTATTATAAAAAAGGCTGGTGTACGCAGTGACAAAAACCGCAGGGCATGTATGAAAAGATTGATGGATGTGAATGTAGCGAAAGAAGTGTGCAAGGATCGTAGCAGGTGGCGATTCATAGTCTCTGCCTACCCCCATGGGAAACAGGCGTGAGTGTATGTATGTATGTCTATTCTATACATTCAGATGTTACCTACCCCCTACTCAAATGGCCACTTTTCTATTCGTTCGCTAACTTAAAACTTAAAAATAAGCAATTAGACGATCAAGTCACACGTCGCAAGTTTATGTAAATCACAGACATTGTTGTAATGTATAGGTATGGAATTGACAAGCCTCCGACACGTAATTTTAAAGTTTACAGCTTATTTTAAATTTTTAAGTTAACGAACGAATAGAAAATTGGCCATTTGAGTAGGGGGGCTGATAGTTTTTAACATATCATCGGACACAGATATCGGACGTTTGTAAGAGCTCTCAGTAAGGACAATCTACTATTTTTTTTCGCACAACGGGATTACTTGGCTTTCACCTCACCTGATGCTAAGTGACGATAAGGCCGAAGGTGGCAGCGCACTACACCCGGGACCCTCATCACTGATTAACTGGCTATTTTACCTCTAACTGGCTGAACACAGCAATTTTAAATTGTTGTTATGGCGTCAGACTTAGGTAAGATCTTTGTTCGTAGGGAAAGATGGTAGTAGCTAGCTAGGCGGACTTGAAATAAGCCCTACCATCAACCAATACTACGCCATAAAAAATATTCGAGTCCGAAATTCAATAAAAAGGATACCTAACCGTAGTCGCATTCGCATGCCACTTTGTCCTAGACATGATACGAACGAACAACACTATAGCATTATGTATTCTGTGACTATAGGTAGGTACAGTCAGAGGCACGAATCATGAAAATTTTTCGACGGAGTGGGGATAAGTTCGCGCATGTGCTCTTGTGAGCGACCAATAGCGCGCGCCCCTCTCCCGCCGCCCGCGCCCCTCACCGCAACGCATACCAAAAATACGCGTTCCGCGCAATCCCCCCCCACCCGATTTCATGATTCGTGCCACTGACTGTATGCAGGTATGCTAGAGTTATATTGAATTTCGGACTCGCATATTTTTATTGCATCGTACTTACAGAGCTTCTTATTCACAAAAATGACCACTTTCCGTTTCCGATGATGTTTTCCTTTCCATAAACCCGTTTCTTGTCTCGTACTTTTGAAAGCGCGATTTTTCCGTAGTATTGTTTTAGTTTTAAACTCATTTTTAGGGTTCCTTACCAAAATGGTAAAAAGGAACCCTTATGGTGTGTCTGTATGTCTCTCTGTCTGTCACAGCTGGATATCTCAAGAACTACTAATGGTAGGTACCAACTTGAAAGGAAATGTCCCAGCGTTGCCCCAGTTTCATTTTATTTAATTACTTTCATAATTAAAAAATGCTAATTACATTTTATTTAGGTATCAAGAATTGTTTCATATTTAGAAAAAAGATTACAAAAACATTAAGTTGTTTTCTGAAGTATTTTGTGAAAAAATGTTAATGATAAAAAATTGTGATTTAAAAGCATTTTAACTTAAAAATCCCAGTTTTTAATGCAGAAAATAATTATCAATCTGATTCTAGAGGAAAATACCTACTCTGACATACTACTTTGATTAAGATGCGATTGACTTTCAATTTTTGAGAAGGATGGGGCAAATGACATAGGCGCGATGGGACATGTCTTTTGGAATAAGTAGTTTAAGATGACATTTGCCTGACTATCTTGCAAATAAGAAAGAAATAAAAAAAAGGGTCTTAAAAATGTGAAGTGTGGCGATCAAGAAGCTTAAATCCACATAGGAGATTGCACGCCTAGTATCATACTGAAGATTGTAAAAGACTCTTTAGTGACGTCACGGCGTATTGCTATCTCTTTCTTTTCGTTTTACAATACGTTTTCGTTTCTCACGAACGAACGAACGACGAACAACGAACACATATTGTAACACTAAAGAAAGAGGTTGCAATAAGCCGTCACGTCACTAAAGGAGCTTTTTTCAATCTTCACTATGACATATGGCCGTGCAATCTCCATTGGAGGGAGGTATAAGCTTCTTGGTGGCGACTAGGGCATATGAAAGAGCGCTGTTTGCACATTTAAAAAAAAAATTAAACCACATTGTTTTCGACTTATGATGAAAAATTTAAAAAATTATACCGTTCCCCCTTATCTCCGAAGTTTGCAGAAAAATACTAAAATAATTGTATGTGATAGTAGTTTATGTAAAGATTACAGGAAAAAAAACACACTTTTTTAGAAATTCAAAAAACAATCAAATGATTTATTAGTTCCACTACCAGTCCACAGATGGCGCTGACCAAAGAAAAATAGTTCCACTATCGGTCAAGAGATGGCGATGACCTAAAACTGCAATAATAATGAGGGGTTTTCAAATTGACATTTAAAAAAAGAAAAGTAACTATTTGCCTCACTAGATGGCGTTGATGGTAAGAGGGAAGTCAAAATTGGTATTAAAAAAATATGAATTTATTTATTTATTGTACTATTATAACAAAATAAAGTACTAAATATTTTTCACGAGCTCAGTTAGTTAATTTACTACTAACGCCATCTAACAGCCAACTAAACCACTATGCGATGCGATATGCGAGCGCTTTTTGTAAAGCTTCAAAAATACATTCATAGATGGCGCTTCACCAAAGAAAATATACACTAACGTGAAAAGAAGCGACACTTGCGCATGGGTGTTGTAAAATTGCTCGCGGCTATGTGTGAGTGCGCCGGGCGAGCGCGGGGGTGCCGCGACGCCATCGGGGCGAGGAATCTCCTCCGCGGAGGCACGTGCTATCAGGCTTGCCTAGTTCGCTCGCACCGCGCAATAGTATAGGCAAGTACGACAAACTAAAGTGATATGTGTCGAGCCGCATGCGAGGGCTTTAATCATTCATCGTTCAGGCAATGTAATTTGCTTTTCGTATTATAAGTACAATACAGGGCATTATTATTGCTTTTCTCAAGAAATGTGAGGAAATTAATAGTATATTGTACATTGAGGGGTGAAGTGGTAATAATTGCACTTTCTTCAGAGTAATACATAGTGCTCTATACTACAGAAAAATAAATAAATAAGTACCTACTTAAAATAATATTGTATTAAAGTAGCTACAATAATTAATTATGGTGTCTTGCCTTTCACCCCGAACTATATATCTATTACACAGACACTGCACATAATAAAGTTTTTGTACTTTTGTAAGTATAGAAAAATATTAAAATACACTTGACCGTTTTTTGACATTTTATTTATGCCTCTCATCTATTACCTCCATAGTTTTAAGGGGGGTCGAAAAAAACTAATTTTTTTGGTTCCGACGCACCGTGTCCGAGATATTTGCATTTTTGTAATTTTATTTAGAGATTAGGTTAAAATAAATACTGTTCTTTAAAATGTAGTACCCACACACTATTTAAGTTGTAATTAATAAAAGTCAAAGTCAAAGTCAAATACTTAAGCTTTATTCAAATAAACTTAATTATTAAGTACTTTTGAATCGTCTATATTTTCCTACCACCCGTTCCAGACTTTTTTAGCTGACAAGAAGAACGGGCGCAAGAAACTTATCAGCTGTAACAGCCATAAGTAACGATATTTACAAACTTGAATATATCGTTACCAGAAAATTACAACAGGGTGACAGGATTATTGGCAACAACATAGACTTATTATATTACTTCAACAAAGTACTTATTAGCAAGTTATGTGTTACATCATTTCCACGCATTTAGATCTTTAAGATAATCATCTACTTTATAATAACCTTTACCCATGAGCGTTTTTTTAACATGGTTTTTAAATTCATGCAAAGGAAGATCAATCACTTGTTGTGGAACTTTATTAATAAAGGCTATGCCTTTCCCCATAAATGAACCTCTAGTTTTTGCAAGCCTAAATCTTGGAACGGCAAGTTTATCTTTATTTCTTGTATTGAACTGGTGAACATTGCTGTTTTTAGCAAATGAATCATAGTGCTTCCTTCATCATCATCATCATCATATCAGCCACACGACACCCACTGCTGGGTATAGGCCTCCCCTAAGGATCTCCACAACGATCGGTCCTGCGCTGTCTGCATCCACTGGCTTTCCGCGACCTCCACCAGATCGTCGGTCCACCTTGTCGAGGGCCTACCCACGGAGCGTCGTCCGGTGCGCGGTCGCCATTCCAGAACCTTTCTGCCCCAACGGCCATCGGTTCTTCTCGCTATGTGTCCCGCCCATTGCCACTTCAGCTGAGCAATCCTTCGAGCGATGTCGGTTACTTTAGTTCTCCTGCGGATCTCCTCGTTTCTGATTTGATCACGTAGGGAAACGCCGAGCATGGCTCTCTCCATTGCACGCTGAGTGACCTTGAGCCTCCTTATGAGACCCATAGTTAGCGGCCACGTTTCACTGCCGTAAGTCATCACTGGCAACACACACTGTTCATAGACTTTCGTCTTGAGACACTGAGGTAAGTCGGACGCGAAGATTTTTCGAAGCTTCCCGAATGCGGCCCACCCGAGTTGGATTCGACGAGAGATCTCTTTCTCGAAGTTGGACCTACCTAACTGGACTGCCTGTCCTAGGTATACGTAATGGTCAACAACTTCAAGTGTAGTGTTCCCAACATGAACTGGAGAGGGTACAACATGGGCATTTGACATAATTTTCGTCTTATCCATGTTCATCCTAAGACCCACTCTTTGGGAAGCACTACGGAGATCTTCGAGCATTGTGTTCAGGTCTTCCATGGTCTCAGCCATAAGGACTATATCATCGGCAAAACGAAGGTGTGTTAGGTACTGGCCATTAATGTTGATGCCGAGTCCTTTCCAGTCCAAGAGCTTAAAGATGTCCTCCAACGCAGCTGTGAACAGTTTCGGAGAAATAACGTCTCCCTGTCTCACACCACGCTGCAGTTGGATAGGATTTGTGCTCTGGTTCTGTACTCGGATCGTCATGGTGGCATTTTGGTATAAGTACCTCAACACCTCGATATACCTATAGTCCACTTGGCACCTTTGGAGAGACTGCAGCACCGCCCAGGTTTCAATCGAATCAAAGGCTTTCTCATAGTCCACGAACGCCAAGCAAAGTGGCTCATTATACTCCTCAGTCTTCTGTATAACCTGCCGCAGCGTATGGATGTGGTCTATGGTACTAAAGCCTTTTCGGAACCCGGCTTGTTCGGGAGGTTGGAAGTCGTCGAACTTGCGAGCGAGACGATTCGTAAGGACTCTCGAAAACAACTTATAGATATGACTCAGAAGCGAGATGGGTCTATAGTTCTTTAAGAGGGACTTGTCACCCTTTTTAAAGAACAAGATCACCTCACTTATGTTCCATGTCTTTGGCGTTCTGCCCTGGACGATGACGGAATTAAAGAGCTTCTGGAGGACTTTGAGTATCGGCTCACCGCCCGCTCTCAGAAGTTCTGTAGTGATTCCATCGTCACCCGCCGCCTTGTTGTTTTTTAGCTGTTTGAGAGCCATACTAATCTCGCACAGGCTGACGTCCGGGATATCTTCGGTATAGTGTCGGGTAAGCTTGGCTCTGGGGTCTTTAGCCTTGCTTTCAACAGGTGTCTGCGTGGAATATAACTGCCCATAGAAGCTCTCGATCTCCCTCAGGATTTCAGGCTTTGATGAAATGATGCGTCCGTCGTCAGTTTTCAGCTTCGTCATCTGGCTTTGCCCAATAGACAGATCTCTCGCGAACACTTTGGAGCCTTTATTCCGCTCGATGGCCTCTTTAATACGATTCGTATTAAATTGGCGAAGGTCGCTCGTCAAAGACTTAGATATCTGTCTATTAAGCTGCCGATAACGATTAGCATCTACTGAACTCTGGAGCCTCATTTCACGTCTCTGATCCATGAGTAGGAGTGTGTGGTCGGAGAGTTTCTTTATCTTGGGACGGCGGGTCTTAAAGAGCTTGGACCCTACCGTATGGACAGCATCCACCACCATGTTGTTTAGATCGTCCACATCTATGCTGTTCTCAAGGTCTTCGAAGCGGTTTTGGAGTTCGAGTTGAAAGCTCTCGGGGTTTTGAATATTGGCCGGCAATGGTCGAATTGTTGATTTTATCAGTCGAGATCTTTCCAGCTTTGGGTTGATATTCAATGTGCCACGTACCAATCGGTGATCGCTCCCCGTCTTAACAGCGTTGATCACAGTGACATCATTGAATATTTGCTTTTTCGTCGACATGATAAAATCTATCTCATTTCTGACTTTACCGTCCGGACTGACCCAGGTCCACTTCCGGCATTCCGGCTTTCTGAAGAATGAGTTCATCATAAAGAGGTTCTCCTTCTCCATAAAGTCAGCCAGCATCTGGCCTCTGTCATTCCGTTGCCCAACTCCAAATTGCCCCACTCTCAGCTCATCACCGCATCGTTTCCCCAACTTTGCATTGAAGTCCCCCATCACAACAGTGTAGTGGGTTTTGAAGCTATGCATGGCTTTAGAGATCTCCTCATACATAGCCTCCACTTCGTCATCTTGGTGTGTCGAGGTCGGTGCGTAAACCTGTATAACATTCAGCGAACACCGTTTGGATATTCTGAGTATAAGGTACGCCACCCTGGTCGACACACTTCCGATGGTAGTCACGTTGTTGACAAGGGACTTGTGGACGATGAACCCGATACCACCTTGGGACTGTTGGTCGCCCTCCCGGTAGTAAAGCAAGTTACCGGAGTTGAGGATTATCGAGTCCTCTCCCGCTCTTCGGACTTCAGATAAGCCGATAATGTCCCAGTGTACCTTGCTGATAACTTCTTCCAACTCGGTTAACTTCGCGTCGGTCCTTAGTGTGCGCGTGTTATAGGTTGCCAGGTGCAGTTGTCGTCGTTTTTGGTAGCCGAGCCGCACCCGGGGATTCTTAGCACCCCCTGCCCCGCCGTTACCGTAGCCGCTACCGTAGCTAGGAATAGCGGGGCTGCCGGGGACTGGGGGCCAATTTTTTGATCCATTGTGCATGAGGGGGGGGGGTTTGCCATAATCGCCACGCTTGGCAGGCGGGTTGGCGATCGCAGTAGGCCAAGGTTTTTTGGAGACGCTGCTGCCCGTCTCTTGAAGGCTATGCTCCCTTAGTCGCCTTTTACGACACCCACGGGATGATAGGGGGTAGTGCTATTCTAGGCCGGCACATACACGGCAAACATTCCTTACATAAACTAAATTATCATAAATATATTGGCCTGCCAAAGTTAAAATATTTATTTCTTTGAACAATTATCTCAAGGTATCTCTCCGCCGTAGATTGTATATGGAGCGAACAGCTCTTTTTTGGAGTACAAAAATATTTTCAATACTGGCAGCTGAGCCCCACAATAGCAGTCCATACGACATTACGCTATGAAAATAACTAAAGTATACTAACCTTGCCGTTTCAATATCAGTTAAAAGCCTTATTTTCTTAACAGCGAATGCCGCTGAACTAAGTCTACTTGACAGGGCTTCAATATGTGGATCCCATTGCAGTCGAGAATCTAGTGTGATACCTAGAAATTTTGTGCTCTCGATAAACTTGACTTCATCGTCATTCAAATTAATATTTAATTTTGTCTGCTCAACATTAGGTAATGAGAATTTAACACATTTAGTTTTTTTGGGGTTAAGTGCTAAATTATTACTATTAAACCAGTATGAAACTTTAGAGAGGGCACTATTTACTTCGTCCGAACAGTTATTACCTCTGTTTACTTTAAAAACTAAAGAAGTATCATCCGCAAATAGTACTGTTTCACATAAATTATTCGTGTAGTTGGGAAGGTCATTTACATAAATTAGAAACAGCAATGGGCCCAATATTGATCCCTGTGGCACACCCATATTGATGGGGACTCCAGTAGATTCAGTTCTATTAATCACTACTTTCTGAGTTCTATTGTACAAATACGATTTCATAAGACTAACTGATTTATCAGAGACACCATAATGTTCTAGCTTCTTTAATATTGTTTGATGATCAACGCAATCGAATGCCTTAGAAAGGTCACAGAAAATGCCAATTACATCTTGCTTTTCTTCCCAAGCATCAAGAATATGTTTGAGAAGTGCAATTCCAGCATCAGTAGTACTTTTACCCTTGGAAAAACCAAACTGATTTTTATGAAGTATATTATTGTATGTGAAGTAATCTAATAATTGGGAATATATAATTTTTTCAAATATTTTACTATTTTTTCAAATATTTATTCAAAAATTTAATTTAATAAGAATATAATTTGATATTAATTGTAATGAAAAAAACTATTTGGGCAAACAAAGAATAAACGTAGAAAATGGCGCAAATCAAAAATTGTATTAATTTATTGATCTACAGAATGTTTGGTAATACCAATCACCTTGTATATATTTAATCGTAATATAGTATAATGTATTAATATTAAAATTAATATAAAATCAATAGTTCACCAAACTATCGTTTTATAATTTCCTTGCGTTAATGATGCTAATAGACAACCCTATCACAAGTCGTGACTACTCGTCACGACTTCGACGCAGCCGCCGCCAAACTGGCGCCAAGCTCACACTTACAGGGAGTGCCGCCGCTGTGGCTTCACCTCATCAAAGCATGCTGTGATGTGATGAAGGAAGGAAGATATTCTGTGCTGTCACTCACTGTTGATATTCATTCACTCGTTCTTAAGGTGCCTTCCCACCGGTGCGTCTGCAGACGCACGAGAGCGCACCAGACAAGACCACACACCGTGGGAAACGACGCACTATGATAGATTTTGCTTATTTATGCGGCCAAAATAGAAATTTTAAAGTAGTTTCAAATACAAAATGTAATATCTCTCTACGTTAACAATAAAACAGGCGATAATAAACCGGCCTTCTCGGCTTCGATACCCGCGCGGAGTACGTGTGCAAGTAGTCGGAATTGTTTTTTACGCTTTTAAAGTGACCTATTTTTCGTCGTCAATATTTTTGATTTGAAGACAGATATCAAAGTAAACAATATGGATTCTAGTGCTGCAGGTCAATATCATTCTTTATTATAAAAATTGTTAACCTAGTATAATAAAAAACTTTATTTGAAAGCTTCTAAACATATTTCGTTTTCTTGAAAAAATATTCTTGTTCAATAGTAATTTAGTTATATTATCGCTTCCGATCGCCGTAAAATTATTATTTGTCATAATACTTAATACTCTTTTCTAATGATTCTGATAAAAATCAGCTCCAGGTAGGTGCAGGTTGGGTAAAAAAAAGTTATGTTGAAAAATGTACCAAAAAATATTATTTTTTCTTTTTGGTCGTAGGTTCTCCTAGCTCATCCGGAACAAAATTAGTCACCCGTTAATTTATCTACGATAAAATGCAAAGTAAGAAGCCAGCTCATACATGGTGCTACTATAATAGAGAATTCACTTCTCACAATAGGCCTAATATCAGAGGAGGCTCAAGATGCCCGAAAAAATCCCTTTCGCATGTTTAGAGAAAATAACACAAGATTTTTTTTTTTAAATATATTTAAAATTTCATCTGAAAGTTGTTTTTTATTGTCAATTATATCATTTAGAATAGTTATGGCTTTTAAAATAATTTTGGACGCATAAAACCTAAAAACCTATCTATGTGCGACGCGTTCGCGGGTAACTTCAAAGGATCGGTGCGTGCTCGCCCTCGTGCGGCTCGGTGCGGTGCGTGGTAGCACGCACCGTGGGAAGGCACTTTTAGAGAATACTATACTCTAAAGGAGGACACACACGGTCAGTCTATTTGATGTACAGCTCGCGCAACATAACTTGACCCAATTTTTAGTACCACGTGACCTGCGCACTACAATTTTTGTACTGAAAATTGCTACTGCGCAAGCTTCATTGTCTATGGTTTGGTTCAAGTTATGTTGCGCGAGCTGTAAATCAATTGGATTAAATCAAATGGACGGACGCCAATTTTTGAGGCCACACACGGCGTAAATCATTTGGCGTACGTCCAAACTACGATCAATCATTTGGCATCACGCCAAACGATTTACGTCAAAACCCACATCTATTTTGTAGCGATGCTAGGGTTGTTGAAAAAATATCGATATAGGTACCATCGATATTTTCGTTTTTTTTGTTTATATTGGAGTATTGGAGGAGCTTAAAATAATTATCATTATGTTAGAATAAACGATTTTGTATGCATTACTGTTTTCGTTACTCGCTAGTCTGGCATGCACTGGCTTGACCAACTGCAAAAAAAAATTGTTTTGTTCGCTAGAGATAAATTTAAATATTTTCAAACGAAAAACAATTTTTTAAATCGATCCAGCCGTTTTCGCGTAATCGAGTAACATACATAAAGAAATATATAAAAAAACATTCCGGCGAACTGAGAACCTCCTTTTTTGAAGTCGGTTAAAAAGTTTTAGTTATTTTGATGATTTGCTACAAATGTGCCTAGGTAGGTATATCTATAGTCGACTAGCGACCGCCCGCGACTTCGTCTGCAGGAATAGTTTATTTGTTCCTTTTTAATCTCTTTTTATCCAGTTTATTACTTAATTATAAATCCTGTTGTTTTAAGGTCATTGTTTTAATGATGTCGATGTTTTTGTATAATCGCTACATCCCTATTTGAACTGATGGAGTGATCAAAACTTGGCGTCCGTCTATTTGATTTAATCCATTTGATTTAAATCAAACGATTGACTATACAGGGTAATTTTGCGACCTTTTTACAAAATCAAATATAAGTTCAAGGAAGTAATAAAATGAAAATAGCTGAGATAATTATGAATTATTTCTTTTTAAATTCGCAGTTTTCAGCCACTTTTTATGTCCAAAAAAGGTGATGTCCAAAAATGTATGAGGTCTGGGCCACGTCTTTGTACAGTATACCAAAAAATAGATAAAGACACGATAAACAGTTTCTAATTATTCAATTTCTTTAAAATCGCTTTGTTTTCTGGAAGAAACATAAAACAAAATGCAAAAACGCATAAAAAAAGCATCATGGCGGAAGATGTTAACAACTTCTTATACGTCTGTGTTAAAAACAACCCACACACAGCACAGAGTAGGTAGAACTCAATGACAGTGACAATGGGCGCATTCTGCCAGACAAATCGTTGAGTCATCGATTGCCATTTTTAACCATGGAAAGTATAGCGATAGTGAGTGTTTCTACACGGTGCAAGTAGCCCGCGCAAGCACTTGCGCAAGTTACATGCCCCGCGTGGAAACACGTAAAGCGGGTCTAGCTCCATAGCATTGTACACCCGCGCAAGTAACCCGTGCCTCAACGTGCGCAAGATACATGCACCGTGCAGCACTCAAAAATACAAATAATTTTCTCAGAATCAGCATATTTTTCTCCATCTTTGAGGGTGGTGTACATAGACGTGGCCCAAATTAGGACATGTCCTTTAGGCGCGCACGCTCACCCTCGCGCAAGCGAAGCGAGCCGGAAGGCGGGTGACGGGAGGGGGGCTCGCGCGGGTCGACCGTGCGATGTGCAATCAGTGACAACAATTTCAATTTGTGTGGGAAAAAGTTTAGGGTAAAAATGTAAAAAAAAATATTTTTTTAACTTCACAAATTGATTGTACTGCTGTTATAGAATGACCTGACAAAGTTTGAAAAGGGGTCCAAAAATGACCCTGTATGCGCACACACGGTCAAACTTTTCGATGTGGGCCGTGGTTTTACGGAATCCGTGATTGGGAATTTGGATGACAGATTCGAGATTCGACACACACGATCAAAATTTTGGACGTACGCCATCTATTTGGCGCGATGGAAGGACCGTGTGTGTCTACCTTAAGCACTCGTTTGTAGAATCGAACATTCATTCAACCAATAAATCAGTCATTGATCATTCATAATTCATTCATTCTTTTACTATAAAAAAAATAGTTCATTGAAAAATGTGACACTGACAACGTACGCATGTTGTTTGTACGAAAATGATTTTAGTTTCTTTGTTTGTTTCATTTATTTATTTGTTAACAATGTAAAATGTAGATAAATCAGTGTTTGTGTTGTTTTGTGTGTTCATTATTTAAAATGAAGGTTATTGAAGCCAAAATCGTAGTTCTAGGATCACAAGGTACGTAAATATAATCTGAAATTACTAAATAATGTTTCCCCAGCGATGATATTATAAATTTCTGAGTGCCTAATTAATGGGCGCAAGATTTAAAAACTTAGCGTACCAAAAATGTTATGAAATATGCAAATATTTGGTTAAATCGATATAAAAAACCTACGATCAATCATGAACTGTTACTATTTTCGTCTACCTACCTACTTGGTAACCAAATGAGGAATAAACCGGTTTATAGGTACCATCACTTCTATGAACTTTATTCCAGTTACCTACCTACTATTCTAGTGACATAATTAAGTATTTACGAAATACCTAACTAACTTTTTGCTGTGGTTACCTTTAGCGATGGGCCGAGTCGCAATTTTTTCAACTTAAGTCATCCGAGTTGAAATCTATGCTGACCCGGGCTTCAACTCATTTTGTCTGTATTTGATGAACTATTGAACCGATCCAACTCGGTTGCTAAAAAACTCCAAAACAACACTCTTTTTATTGTTTACCATGTTAAATTACTTAGAAAACACATAAAGACTAAAAAAACAATAGAGCGAGCAAACTACCTACTATTACAATTATTAATAAGGCTGTTCCGGGGGGGGGGAAGCGGCGCGGTGGGCTGGCCGCGAAGCGAGTGCGAGCGGTAATACAGTGCCACACACCGAACCGAGTTGGCGGGTTGATTGTGCTAGCCCGGGTTGACTCGGTTGGTAAGTCGCGTACGCGTCCAGTGGGCGGGCGGCGCGCGGCCCGTTTGGCGCGTCAACCGAGTCAAGCGAGTCAACCCGGGCTAGGAAAATGTCAACCCGAGTTGACGGGCTGGAGAAGTAACCCGAGTTACCCGGGTAAATTGACCCGAGTCGCCCACCACTAGTTACTTTAAATAATTGTAGGTACACATTATTGCATAGATTTCCTCTTGTTATAATTTAACACATAGATAGGTACCTAACTAAATAAAAAGAACCCACATTTTTTATTTACTAGGGACCACATAAGTATAAAAACAAGGACCATAATTTATACAACATTCACAGAAACCATTTAGGTTTACATTAGAAATGTATTGTCTGGTTCCTGAAATCATTCGCTTAACTACTAAGTAGCTACTCTTATATTATATCTAACATAATTGTCTTTAATAAATCAGTAATAAAACCATGACTTGAAAACAATTATTGATTTTGTGTTAGGAGAGGAGCAATTTAATCGTGGAATTGTAAAGGCAATCAATATTATGTATCTTAAAACGGGGTTAATAGAATTCACGGGGTGATTAGACACAAAAGCAAAAAGTTTTACAACCCAAATTATCCGAGTGACAAGTTTATAGAACATATGCGTTCGTTTTTTAAGCTAATATATACTAATACGAATCCTTGATGTATTTAAGTGAAAGTACATTTGTTTGGTCATTTGTTATGCCTTCAAATCTTCACTGCTCAACCAATCATCATGAAATTTTGCAAACACGTTGTCGGAGGTACAGAGAAGGCCATAGGATAGGTTTCATCCCGAAAAAAGTACTGTTGCCAAGGGATAGAGAAATAGCTATCCAGCAGATGAAGTCGCAGGCAGCCACTAGTCAGTCATATAGTTCAAACGCTGACTAGTTAGTCAGTTTTTGTACAGTTGTACAACAGTATGTAAAATGTACTAACTTAAATAATCTTATTTGAGAACAAGATAACCAACAGACATAATAAATAACATATTATATTGACTGATATTATAGCACTTCAAATCAGTTTACAGCACAGAAAAGATTTATACTTATCTACCAGTTTAAAGTCATTTTGTCTCGAAATGACAATTATTATTACTAGGAATCATAAGCTATAACACCTTTATTCCAAAACAAAAACAAGGGCTAAAACAAAACCGCATCAAAATCGGTTGTATGCAAAGTAGCTCCCAAACAAATTTTGGGAGCTATGTTGCCTTAGGGCTTAGACAGATATAGACACACATACCCCTCAAACTTATAACACCCCTCTTTTTGCATCAGAGATTAAAAATTAAGAGATATTAATTTTTAAGCATTTCCTGATGTTTTCGAGGCCATTATCATGATAAGACATTGTAACTTATTTTATTACTTACTAGCGGCCGCCCGCGACTTCGTCTGCGTTAAAAGTTATTTTGCTATCCCTCGGGAACTATACTTATTTTCGGGATGAAAGGTACCCTATGTCCTTCTCTGTACCCCTGACAACGTCTATGTAAAATTTCATGATGATCGGTCCAGTCGTTAAGACGTGAAGGCGTAACAAACAAACAAACAAATAAACAAACAAACGGACTTTCACATTTATAGTATTATATAATAATATAATAATATAATATATAATATATATATATATATATAGTAAAGATTGAATTTTTAATCTTTATTTATTTAGGGATATTAAACGCTTCTTATTTCAGTCCCATGATACCCTAAGCCCTAAACCCATGATACCCCAAGCCCTAAACCCATAAACCATAAATTTAAATATTAATTATTCAAATAAACCTAAAAATTAAGTGCTTTTGAATCATATATACTTATTTTCCTATCACAACCCGTTCGAGACGTTTTTACACGACTGCCCAAAGCAAAAAGAGTATGTTGTTGAGTATGTTTGTGGGTATGTGAGTTTCTTTATTCCACCATAACTTCTAAATGCCTGAACTGATTTGGATAAATGGGGTATCGTTAGAATCCTTACAACATTCCGAGTGACACTGGCTATATTTTTTTTTGAAAAAATTAATATGGCGACTGTACGACGCCATTTTCAAATGTGAAAAAAAAATTTTTTTCTTCTATTATTACAATATGGGCATCAAATGAAAGGCCTTGATGAGCACATTCCAAAACTATATAATATGTCACTAAAATGTGTGAAATAAAAATAAATAAATTAAAAAAATATTAAAAACACGACTGCCCTGCCAAAACGAACTAAAAAGTTAAACAACAAGTGTCATTGCAGTCGGGGGACCTCTTTGATCAAAAATTGTTCCATGATAAGGTCCCCCGACTGCAATGACACTTGTTGTTTAACTTTTTAGTTCGTTTTGGCAGGGCAGTCGTGTTTTTAATATTTTTTTAATTTATTTATTTTTTTTACAAGAAGAGTGGGCGCAAGAAACGCATAAAACATAATATAAAAAAAAGAATAATACATTGCACTATTTATCTTATCTCTGCTATAAATCTAAACTTACCTATTTGAATGCACCGCTGATAAATTTTATCAATTATGTATTAATGTACCTAGGTATTTGATAACTTATTGAGGAAGTGAAGTACCAATAATTATTAAATAGAAAATTACTTTACAACTTAAACTGTATATTTATTAGGTTTATACAATCAAAAACTATGCCCATTTTTTTGGCCTATAATGCTAGTAGAAACATAAGTATGTCAGTAATCAGACCCGTATTTGCCCATTTTTATCTAAATACACAACTGAGACTCAAACCCAAGACCAAATTAGTTGCACCTCATCATGATCCATTTTAATGTCCCCACTGCTGGGGCACAGGCCTTTCTTATTAATGGAAATGGAGGAAAAGCTGTATCCCATGCGTGTCCAATGCGGATTGGTGGGGCATAACGAATGCAAATGCAGCCGAGACCAACGGCTGAACGTGCCTTGCAAAGCACGGAAGAGGTTGTGATAAATTTTTGGTCACCCATTCCATGACCGACCCTTTTTTTGTTGCCGAATGTGCCGTATTGGTCACGGGGTGCCATTGCTGTCACTCCTTAGGGGGCGTCCATTAATTACGTGAGGCATTTAAGGGTGGAAGGGGGTCAAGCCGAATTCCACCCAATCTCAAATTGCGGGTCTCGGCAAATATCACGCATTTTTTTCCGCAAAAACAGTATCGCGAAAAAACTAGGTTAAATAAAGTTAATAATTTTTCTTACCAAAATATGTATGACTAAATCCTAAACAATAATGTTTTTTTAAATAAATGCAAAGCTAGCAAGCATAGATTAACGTAATTACACTAAAAATACGCGTTTTGAAAAATCTCACGTGAGATTTACGGAGGGATCCTCATCCCTCACGAGGGTCGAGCCAAATCTCACGATCACGACATCTCACCAAGGGGGATAGGGGTCGAAAAATCGCCAAAATCACCTCACGTAATGAATGGACGTCCCTTTACTTATCCCATCCCATGATTCAGGGCTTGGTAATTTTTTTGAAACGACGAAATTATAGGTGAATATTTTTGAAAAATGTTCTGTTCCTCTGAACTGGTTTGGAAGAATATGGGTATTTTTCATTAACCTTAAAGTTTTCGCTAAGGACAACGAACTGAAGTTCGTGAAATCTGCGCAGTCTCGAACCTACAGATTTTTCGGTGATTCTACCGATATGGAGCCTCTCCTACCAAAATACCGAAATGTAAAGATTTTTTCACGATTTCTGAGAATATAAGGAAATTCGTCCGATTTATTTACCGATTTCAACTGAGTGGCTAGGCAACGTATTTCGCTTTGTTTGTTTACAGGGGAATCCTCTATGATATGTATGACTGCCCTGGCGATCGCTAGGAACCAGTTTATTTAGGTTCAAAGTATTGTGCTATTTAATTCCGCAGTGGAACGGAATAATACCGGTTAATTTTGAACCGGTTTCAAGCCCTGCCCATGACAAACCCTCGCAAAAGTTGCACCTCCGGACTCACACGGCTAATACGCTAACCCACTGTGACATCGAATTCATCCAAAATGACAAGAACAGGCGGAAAAAACCGCCTCTGTGGTCTAGTGGTCCGACCACCCGTGTAAGACGCAGGGGTCTCGGGTTCGATTCCCAGAGGGGGTCCAATTTGTACTGGTGCTAGGGCTTATTTCAAGTCCGCCTGGCTAGCTACCACCATTTTACCAGTCTGACGCCATAACAACAATTAAAAACCGGCCAAGTGCGAGTCGGACTCACGCACGAAGGGTTCCGTACCAAAAAACGGCAAAAAAAACACGTTTGTTGTATGGGAGCCTCCCTTAAATATTTATTTTATTATGTTTTTAGTATTTGTTATTATAGTGGCAACAGAAATACATCATCTGTGAAAATTTCAACTGTTTACCTGTTGTGGTTATTAATATCCAGCAAAAAACAGCAAAATAATCACGTTTGTTGTAAGGGAGCCCCCCTTAAATATTTATTTTGTTTTGTTTTTAGTATTTGTTGTTATAGCGGCAACAGAAATACATCATCTGTGAAAATTTCAACTGTCTAGCTATTACGGTTCACGAGATACAGCCTGGTGACAGACAGACAGACGGACAGACAGACAGACAGACGGACAGCGGAGTCTTAGTAATAGGGTCCCGTTTTTACCCTTTGGGTAACGGAACCCTAAAAATTGTGTTCCGGCTGTTAGAGGTAAGGTAAGATAGCCAAGTCAGTTCCTCAGTGATAAGGATTCTGGGTGTAGTGCGCTTTCACCTTCGGCCTTATCGTCACTTAACATCAGGTGAGGTGAAGGACTAGCACTATCCTGGGGCCGTATTATGACCTCTTATATCCTGGCAGTTTTCTGACTGGTTATCAATCTATCTCTTTTATTTGCTATACAGCGAGAAAGAGATGTACCCCTAGCAATTCATATACCTGGCAAGTTTTAAGAGGTTGTAAGTTTTGTTTATTCTTATGGTAATACCCCCCCTGTTGTGCATTAAAAAAAACTATAATTTAAGCCAAGATAATTAAAGTAAGATTAGTCTAATTGCCGTGGCCTTGCCTATTGAGTGTGAACAATCAGCTTATGTTTAATCGCTTAACTATTTTCTACCTTTTACTGAATTCCCCAGTTGCCTAATACATATGTGTACACGTGACTTCGCTCAAGTAATTGTATACTGTTGAACTGGCGCAGTGAAGCGTTGGAGCGTGGAGTGGAAGGCTATTGCGTTAACTACTGACTTACTTTTGTGTAAGATTGTTAAATCAATACTTAAGTTCCTACCTAGCAAAGGAATGTATGTGAATTTAGCCGTCCGGCAGGGTAGAACAAATTAAAAATAATTTATTCACTGCTGTAACAAGCACTTGTGAATGTCATAGAAGCTACGCCATCGGTTCGCGCGCCCTAATCGGGAGACCTTGTAACGAGAAGAACCGGCAAGAAACTCGTCAAGGGCTGCTTTTTTCTCCCTATATTTCATACAGAGTCACATTTAGTCATCGTTGAGCTAAAAGTACGCTATTTCTTCCGTCTTTAAGTTCGAGACTAAAAATTACGTCTATATTCCCAATGATGAACTTGACATAAAATAACTTTATCTGTTTGAGAATTTTTTAAGTCTATATTTTCCACAATCCACAACACTCAATTACGTGTTATCAGGTATTGAAAGTATCTTATCATTATTATCCTCTTGTATAAGCAATGTTGTTATCAACACAGGTAGCCGCCATTACAAAATATAGTACAATCTAGCTAGACAGAAGAGTAGATTGGAAAAAACGCGGTTTTTGTAAACACACTTAAAGGACATCCATTAATCATGTGATGTTTTTCAGCAACCTTTTAACCTGTCTTAACTGACACACGACATCCCTCGTGCGTGCGCTGGCTCGACTGAGTCAGCCGCGAGCAGTAGGCTGATATGAAGACCCCCCTGCCCATAAACATTTTGTACAGGCTATCCCATTCCAACTCCACTATATTCAGTACCTTCTGTAGCAGTTACCACACCACAGCAAGGGAATCATAGTCATAGTCACAGCAAAACAAATGTCGACACCGTTTTCTTTATACGGCCAGAGTGGGTCTTCTGTCTAAAACAAACATATGTATTAAGTTGTTTTTCTGTTGCCTGTTATCAATACAGTAGCCGCCGTAGTCACGTAGCTTATAAACATGATGTATTACATGATTTATTAGTTTATAATAATTTAATCTGTACTGTGGCACTATCATTCATTATCAGATAGGTTCTGTTGTCAAAAATGTTATAGTGCGTCTACCATTCCAGAATTTGTACAAAAATGCAGCCAGGACCAACGGCTTAACTTAACATGCCTTTTCCGAAGCACGGAGGAGCTCTAGTTAATATATTTTTGATCACCCATCCCATTACCAACTCTTGCGAAATAAAATACTTTATTTAAATTTAATGAAATAATAATCAAATTAACCTTTCAAGCTTAGGCGCTCACACTTAGGATACTAGCGCGGTTTTATTGAAAGTACTTTGGTAATTTTTTTTGGTATTTGTCTTGATTTTGATTTTCCCGATGTTCGACCGATAAAACGTCGGGAAAATAAAAATCAAACCAAATACCAACCAATTACCAAAGTACTTTCAATAAAACCGCGGCCGCGCTAGTATCTGTTAAAAAGTGTTTTATTTCATGTCTAGTGAGAGCGTAAGAAGAAGGCTCAATGTCACCCAGCGTGCAATGGAAAGAGCCATGCTCGGCGTTTCCCTGCGTGATCGAATCAGAAATGAGGAGATCTGCATCCGCAGGCGAACTAAAGTAACCGACATCGCTCAGCCAGTAGGCGGGACACATAGCGAGAAGAACCGATGGCCGTTGGGACGGAGAGGTTCTGGAATGAAGACCGCGCACCGGACGACGCTCCGTGGGTAGGCCCTCGATAAGAAAGACCGATGCGAGGGTGAAGGGCGCGGTGCGCCGCTGGATGCGGGCAGCGCAGGACTGATCGTCGTGGAGATCCTTGGAGGAGGCCTATACCCAGTAGTGGGTGTCGTGCGGCTGATCTGATGATGATGATGATGAGCGCGTAAGCTTGAGAGGTGAATATTGCTTATTATTTCATTTATTTAAAGACTTGTATCCAATTTTCAGGTGTGGGCAAGACAAGCCTCGTGGTGAGGTACATCGGCAAGATGTTCTCCAAGCATATATCGCCCACCATAGGCGCTTCGTTCTTCACCTGTAACATCAGCGTGGGAGACTCCAGGGTTAAACTTCAGGTAAATCCAATTCATTTTATTGAAAACTAGAGCAATGATATATGCTCATGATTCGTACTACGTTTGCGGAGGATGTTAAGCAACTTTGAAAATCGATCGTTGCTTAGCCCCCGTGCATATCCATCGTTAGAGCAGCGTGCGAGTATCCACTTGCACGCTTTAATGATGGCTATGTACATAAGGATTCATCATTATCATCAGCCTATCATCGTCCACTGCTTTAGTTCTCTGTCGGATCACCTCGTTCCGGACCCGATCTCTCAGAGGAACTCCGAGCGTAGCCCTCTGTAGGGCTGGTTCACAAATTTAAAGTCGCGCAGCGAGCTATGGAAAGGGCTACATAAGGATTAGTAATGATTATTTTTCGATTCGTACTTATCTTATACAGTCATAGCCTCCAAAGACCAATGGGTCTATTTTTTATCACTCAGTGTACAAGTTGCACAACCGAGTTTGGCAAAAGGTGCAAAGTATTTACCTCTCAAGCTTACGCGCTCACTATTTGTTTGTTTATTACGCCTTCACGTCTTAACTAATGAACCGATCATCATAAAATTTTGCATACACACTGTCAGGGGGGAAAGACAAAATATAAAATAGTATATAAATAGTATTTTCACTTCTCATGCTCGTAAAGTTCGTCTTTATGCATAAAATCGCTTTTTATGCTCTAGTGCATAAAGTAAAATCTTCGTCTAAGTCTCAGACTTTAAGACAAAGGTCGTCAGGTAAACAGCCACACATGCAATTAAACTTCATTGAATTAACTTGTTATTTCATTCTGTTTTTTTCACTTTTTTTATTTTTGAAAATGGGTACCTATCAATTTTATTGAAAGTCCTTGATAATTTTTTTTAATTTTAATTTTTGAATATGGGTATCAAATGAAACGCCTTGATGAGCACATTCCAAAATTATATATTTTTTATAAAAAAATGAGTTTTTTTTTCAATTATTGAATATGGGTATCAAATGAAAGGCCTTGATGAGGACATTCCAAAAATATATATTTTGTCACAAAAAATTGAGAAAAAAATTTTTTTTTTCAATTTTTTAATATGGGTATCAAATGAAAGGCCTTGATGAGGACATTCCAAAAATATATATTTTGTCACAAAAAATTGAGAAAAAATTTTTTTTTTAAATTTTTGAATATGGGTATCAAATGGAAGGTCTGATGAGCACATTCCAAAAATATATAATTTGTCACTAAAATGTTAGAAATATTTTTATTTTTATTTTTACATTATTGTTGTTTAATTTCCTCACAATCGAAGTGAAAAGCAGAGTGTATAACTCGTACATAAAACCCATTTTACCCTCGACTTGACTCGTCTCGGGTAAAATGATGCGTTTTATGCACTTGTTGTACAATCTACTATTTTCCCGAGGGATAGCAAAAAACATTTCACGTAGTGTCCACTAATGTTGACTACAAAATAGTCAGCCAGCTTTTGTCTATAAAATGAACCGGGCGGTTCTGGAATGGTGACCACGCACCGGACGACGCTCCGTGGGTAGGCCCCCAACAAAATGTACCAACGTGAGGGTGAAGGTCGTGGCGCGTCGCTGGATGCGGGCAACGCAGGACCGGTCGTCATGGAGATCCTTGGGGGAGGCCTATACCCAGCAGTGGGTGTCGTGCGGCTGATATGACGATGATGATGTGATGGATGACCTCCATACCCTCGTCCGCAGGTGTGGGACACTGCGGGCCAGGAGCGGTTCCGCTCGATGGCGCCCATGTACTACCGCAACGCTAACGCGGCTCTACTCGTGTTCGACATCACCAGCGCAGCCAGCTTCCAGTCCATCAAGGGATGGGTCAAGGAGTTGCAGAGGTAAATATGTTGGATCGTACTTAAGATATAAATAGACATGCTCATTAGTAGCACGAAAGCATGCTATTAATGAGCAAATGCTACTTAGGGGCCATCCATAAATTACGTCACACGATAAGGGGGAGAGAGGGGGTCGACGAAGTGTGACATTGTGACGTGACGTCACATAAAAAAACGTTTAAATTTTAAATAAAACAAATTTCGGAACTGCTGTTTGATTTCAATAATTATTTCTGTAGTCATCATCCTCCTGCCCTTATCCCAATTTATTTATAGTGTTCTACACAAAATAAATTTTTGAGCTCGTAGAACGACCACTATTGGGGTCGGCGCAGCATGTAATTCATACTGCATTAGGTTTTGGCAAAGTTTTACGGTCGGCCGCCTGCCTGACACCAACCCTCCTTGGGAATGCTGTTGTTGACAGTTTCCTCGCTGCCATTCGAGTGACCCTTTGTGCGATGGTCTGTACCGGGTCACTAAAAACTTCCCTCTCTCGCCTTCTACGATACCCACGGGATGAGATGGGACAGTCCTATTCTTAACCGGAACTGTACGGCGTCAAATACGGTGTCAATAATTATTTCTATAGTAAAATTGTAAAATATGTGACGTCACACTCGGGAGGAGGAAGTCTCACAAATGTGACCAAAAATCATGAAATTCGTGTGACGTAATTTATGAATGGCCCCTTAGTAGCATGTGTGTCAAAACATTTCTAGTAGTAAACATGCTTATTTCGAAGCAATTCGAGCATACTCATTTGAAACATGCTGTTATAAATTAAATCTTCCCGTTTTTAGCGACGGTGCATTATTATTCTGTTGCATATATTTGGGTGAATCAACTTTTTAGTGTAAGGAAAAAATCGACCCATGTGTAAATTTTCATAAATTAAAACAAAACTAGATACCTCTTTTGTAAAAAATCTCTATTTTACAATATTTAGATTCATAGCCAATAAAACAAACTTAGTTTTGTACAAAAATAATCAATAAAGAAATACATGGGGGACCCAGGGGACAATGTTGTCCCCAGCTTTTATATGAAAAATAGGAGTTATCTCCTGAGTCACCTATGTTTTTCTTTAAAATCACGTTATCTTGTAAGAAAACTTGAAAGATATAAAATCTTTCAAGTTTTCTTACAAGATAATTAGCTGAGAGTATTTGCAACTACATATTAACTTCATATAAAAATGGTTCACGCAGATATTTTAGGAAATGCCACAAGACAACAAAAAGTTGATTCACCCATTTAATAAAAATGTTTTTTTTTTGCCCTTACTAAATCCATTAGTGATGTGTTAAAAAAGCCCTGTTTTCCGCCCGATTGCACTAAACTTAAGGATCGCCTAAGTCTTTTCCTAACTACAACACGACCAAATTAAAACGGTGTCATAAACTTAGCCGTCATGTAGCTGTCATTCGCCTAGTTATCTTGGTCGAGTTGTAGATAAGAAAAGACTTAGGCGGTTTTTAAGTTTAGTGCTTTTTTTGTTCCGAGATCAAGACCGATCTAATGGATGTACAGTCGGCGCCAAAATGGTCTTAGCATTCAAACCTAGGTACGTATTTTCGACACAGAATCCATAATTGCTTTCGTTTATTCTCAGACAATAAATTAAAATGAACCTTAATGTCTTGAGATAAAATTGATTTTCATCAAATGATTAGCTAGTTTGGTAGGTTTGAATGCTCAGCCCCCCTAGCATGACTGCTGAAACGCGATGTATCACGTTTAACTGTCAAAAGACAATGGATTTTGACAGTTGGGTATCGATAAAACGCTATACCACGATATATTTGCTAAGAACAGCAATATTCACCAGTTCAATACAAGAAATAAAGATAAACTTGCCGTTCCAAGATTTAGGCTTGCAAAAACTAGAGGTTCATTTATGGGGAAAGGCATAGCCTTTATTAATAAAGTTCCAGAACAAGTGATTGATCTTCCTTTGCATGAATTTAAAAACCATGTTAAAAAAACGCTCATGGGTAAAGGTTATTATAAAGTAGATGATTATCTTAAAGATCTAAATGCGTGGAAATGATGTAACACATAACTTGCTAATAAGTACTTTGTTGAAGTAATATAATAAGTCTATGTTGTTGCCGATAATCCTGTCACCCTGTTGTAATTTTCTGGTAACGATATATTCAAGTTTGTAAATATCGTTACTTATGGCTGTTACAGCTGATAAGTTGCGCCCGTTCTTCTTGTCAGCTAAAAAAGTCTGGAACGGGTGGTAGGAAAATATAGACGATTCAAAAGTACTTAATAATTAAGTTTATTTGAATAAAGCTTATTTGACTTTGACTTTGATATATAATCGTGTTCCCGTGATCATGAAGCATTTTTGTTATTGTACTAAATTCCACCCTCACTTCATCTTTTTCTAACAGCAACGTGCCAGAAGAGATGGTGGTATCATTAGTGGGCAACAAATGTGACCTGCACGAGTCCCGCGCCGTCCCGCGCGCTGAGGCGGCCGCGTACGCTGCTTCGATAGGCGCCGCGTACTGCGAGACCTCTGCGCTACACGACCAAGTAAGAGTACTGTGTTAGGTGGTGTCACTAGTGGGCAACAAATGTGACCTGCACGAGTCCCGCGCGGTATAGGCGCCGCGTACTGCGAGACCTCTGCGCTACACGACCAAGTAAGAGTACTGTGTTAGGTGGTGTCACTAGTGGGCAACAAATGTGACCTGCACGAGTCCCGCGCGGTATAGGCGCCGCGTACTGCGAGACCTCTGCGCTACACGACCAAGTAAGAGTACTGTGTTAGGTGGTGTCACTAGTGGGCAACAAATGTGACTTGCACGAGTCCCGCGCGGTATAGGCGCCGCGTACTGCGAGACCTCTGCGCTACACGACCAAGTAAGAGTACTGTGTTAGGTGGTGTCACTAGTGGGCAACAAATGTGACCTGCACGAGTCCCGCGCCGTCCCGCGCGCTGAGGCGGCCGCGTACGCTGCTTCGATAGGCGCCGCGTACTGCGAGACCTCTGCGCTACACGACCAAGTAAGAGTACTGTGTTAGGTGGTGTCACTAGTGGGCAACAAATGTGACTTGCACGAGTCCCGCGCGGTATAGGCGCCGCGTACTGCGAGACCTCTGCGTTACACGACCAAGTAAGAGTACTGTGTTAGGTGGTGTCACTAGTGGGCAACAAATGTGACCTGCACGAGTCCCGCGCGGTATAGGCGCCGCGTACTGCGAGACCTCTGCGCTACACGACCAAGTAAGAGTACTGTGTTAGGTGGTGTCACTAGTGGGCAACAAATGTGACCTGCACGAGTCCCGCGCGGTATAGGCGCCGCGTACTGCGAGACCTCTGCGCTACACGACCAAGTAAGAGTACTGTGTTAGGTGGTGTCACTAGTGGGCAACAAATGTGACCTGCACGAGTCCCGCGCGGTATAGGCGCCGCGTACTGCGAGACCTCTGCGTTACACGACCAAATAAGTTTAATAATAATAATAAAACACTTTAGTGCACACAAATACAGAACACATAGAAAACAGGAAAGCAATTAACAGAACAATAGCACACAAAAGACGGCCTTATTGCTAAATAGCAATCTCTTCCAGGCGTGTTTATTATGCTAATTAGATGGTCAAATTTATTATGTTGGTTAGATGGTCAAATTTAGATGTAGATAGATTAAAAATACGCTATTTTTCCCTAATTTAGTGCAGATTTTCGGCGTTACATCAGCTAGTGTCTAACTACAGTCTTCCAATATTATGAGCACTATGATATCAACCCACTTCACGTAGCGGCGTTGTATGTCGAATAAAATACAGTTATTAGGGTTCCGTACCCAAAGGGTAAAAACGGGACCCTATTACTAAGCCTCCGCTGTCCGTCTGTCTGTCACCAGGCTGTATCTCATGAACCGTGATTGCTAGACAGTTGATGTATTTCTGTTGCCGCTATAACAACAAATACTAAAAACAGAATAAAATAAATATTTAAGGGGGGCTACCATACAACAAACGTGATTTTTTTGCCGGTTTTTGCTCCATATTGATAACGACTACAGGGACCCTATTTTTGAATCGCTCGGCTGGCGTCGAGAGCTCGTTTCTCTGATTTTCGTTCGACACCTCATACATTTGAGTTGATTTGTCGAACGAAAATCAGTAGAAACGAGCGCTCGACGCCAGCCGAGCGATTCAAAAATAGGGCCCCAGGTAGACAGTTGAAATTTTCACAGATCGTGTCTTTCTATTGCTGCTATAACAACATAATATGCTAAAAACAGAATAAAATAAATATTTAAGGGGGGCTCCCATACAACAAACGTGATTTTTTGCTGTTTTTGGTACGGAACCCTTCGTGCGCGAGTCCGACTCGCACTTGGCCGGTTTTTTATAACAAATTATGATGCGTACTAAGAAACGTTAGTGTTATGAATTATGATATGGCAACAAATGTGACCTGCACGCGCGCTGAGGCGGCCGCGTACTGTGAGTACGTTTTACGTACGAAAACACTTTATTGCACACATAGAAAACACAGAACAATAGCACACAAAAGACGGCCTTATTCCTAAATAGCAACCTCTTGCAGGCATGTTTATTATGCTAGTTAGATGGTCAAGTTTATTATGTTAGTTAGATGGTCAAATTTGTACGTAGATAAGATTAAAAAGTATGCTATTTTCTCCCCTAATTTAGTGGCACTGTAGATTTTCGGCGTCATATCAGCTAGTAAGTAGTCTTCACTCTTCCAATATTATTGGTATTGTGATATCAACCCACTTTACGTAGCTGAGCAACATTGTATAATATTATGTCGAATACAACAAGTTACAATGCATACTAAAAAACGTTAGTGTTAAGATATGGCAACAAATGTGACCTACACGAGTCCCGTACTCATTTTTATACAATGCCCGCGCGGTCCCACACTCTCCCGTCCATAGGCGCCGCGTATTGTGAGACCTCTGCGTAAAGCCAGGTCTCCTGCGCCGTGTTTTTGTGTTTCCAAACATCAAAACAATGTTTTGTTAACATGTTCGGGGTATGGCCTATGAGTTTTGTTAAAACACAAAACATGTTTGCCGAGACGAATGGATAACATCCCCCGCTCTCGCCTGCGGGGAGGGGAAGTAACTCATTTTGTGTTAGCGCTCACTAGATGCAGACGCCTCGCCTGCGTTCGGACAAAGCCGTGATTGGACGCAAATTTTCTAACAAAACATGTTTTTAAAAACCTAGGCGCAGCGGACGTGCGGTTATGCTAACATGTTTTGATAATAATGTTTTGCTAACATATTTTGTTGAAAATTAAGCGCAGGAGACCTGACTTTACACGATTAAGTATTACCACAGAATAGATAATAGTACTAGCGTACAGAAGTTTGTCGTTCATCGTTTAAATAAATTTCGACTATTGGTCCGACACAATAAAGTGCAATTTAGGTCGCACAGCGCTCCCTTCGCTCCAAAACATTCACCTAGTAGTTGCCTCTCTTTCTATCGCGTAGGTCTTATCCAGGCGCGGTCGCAGCCTGAAATTTTGGGGGGGGGTCACTAATAATAATAATTGCTCTTTTGTTAATTTTTTGAAGCTTTTTCAATGTGACATGTACGATTTTGTCCCCCTCGGACCGCGCCTAGTCTTATCTTTTCTGACGTATGAAATTTGTCCTCTTAGAGGACACCGAGCGCTTCATACTCGCGCGCGGAGTGACAGAGCCCTGATATTTCAACATTACAACGTCATGGTACGTCTACGTGCACGTGCACGCTTTACGCTTACGCATCCGGTGTGTTTCGCACTTTATGTGTACGGATCCGGTGTGTTTCTCTCTTTAATGTTGCCAAATATGTTCTCCGGCAGAACATCGAGCAAGTATTCCTCAGTACGGCCACTTCGCTGCTCACGCTGTCCACCACCAACTCCGCCATGCGCTCCTACGACTCCGCGGACGACGACCGGAATAGCGGTCAGTATACAACATCATCACATTAACTTCAGCATATCATCATCATCATCATCATCACCAAGCCACTTCCTTATGACTCCGCGGACGACGACCGAAATAGTGGTCAGTATATAACATCATCATCACATACATCAGTATATCATCATCATCACTAGCCCATGCTACTTCCCTGCTCACTGTGTGACCACCAACGTAGGGGAGGTCAGCTCAGCGCGGCCACCTTAACTTTGACTTTAAAAAAATGCCGTTAAAAAACAGAATTTGGAAAAGTATTTTATACCAATAGATAGGGAATTTATTAAACTTTTATAACGTGTAATTGCATTCCGTGAAAACTTTAATAGTTTCTTTTAATTTGTAAATTACGAAAACTTGTCAAAAAACCACTTTGCCCAAGTGAGCGCCTAAAGCGGCCATGGGGGTAAGGGCAAAGTGGTCATTCCAAAAGATTACAAGAAATTCATTTAAAATTGAAAAACATCGTGCTTAAAAAAACAAGAAGACCAAAAATAAATTAAATAAAACTCTACTAATGAAAAAAAATATATTAAGTTTCAAATGAGACATTTATTATTACAGTCTTAGAATCTTCGAATACTTCTTAAATTTATTTTTAATTATTATAATAATAATAATTTTAGTTATGTTAAAGGTACGCAACAATTTTGTCATACTTATCTACCAACAGGTCTTCTACTTAAATTAAAATATTCCATAGCTAGGCAAAGCACTTGGCCACTTTGCCCAGACCGCTTTGCCTTTTCCACCGTTTTGTTTTAAAAATTAACTGTGCTCATTACATTTGTCTCATATCGGAACCAATGTTACACAAACAAAGCCAAATAGATAAGCAATAATAGACGTAAAATAAAAACATTGAGTTTTATAGAGTTTTGATCAAAACAGATTGAGTTTACCCTGGATTTTCTTAACAAAATGAACAAAAACCTTTCGCATGTTGCCGCGGCCACATGCTGGTTCCGACCACTACCAAATGGCTGCTCGGGGCGGGGCGGTAGGTTTGCTGCATATCAGAACATAAAACATTGTACTATCGTTATAAGTTTCCGAGAAATGAGGCATGGCCGCTTTGCCTCCTATGGCCGCATTGAGCTGACCTCCCCTACGAAATTCTTAAATAGGTGTAAAAGGTAGTAAATATTCGTGTCTACAAATCGGGGAGCTCGGTGGCGCAGTGGTTTAGCGCCTGGCCCAGCGATTGCGGAGGTTAAGCAACGTTCGCAATGGTCGGTCATGGGATGGGTGACCAAATATTTATTATCTCGAGCTCCTCCGTGCTTCGGAAGGCACCTTAAGCCGTTGGTCCCGGTTGCATTTGCAGTCGTTAACACCCACCAATCCGCATTGGGCCCGCGTGGTGGGTTATGGCCCGTCCTCCTTACCACCCATAAGGAAGGCCTGTGCCCCAGCAGTGGGGACATTAAAAATGGCTGATGGACATACAAAATCATCACTATACACGGTTATTTTTAAAGTATATCTAAAAATGAAAAGGTGTGTTCACACCATGTTAATGAACAACTTTTTTACCATCGCCACTCTAAAAAGTGCGTTTAATTCAACGATAAGAGTGAATAATAAGCGATTTTATTCACCGAGTGAATAAAAATAATTTGAATTTGGAACAAGCGCGCATCATGAATTAGTACAATAAAGTATCTATACCTACTGGCTGCTATGGAGCTATTCCATAGAGCCATAGTTACACAATAAAATTAAAGAAAAAATAATATCCCGCCAGATTTAATTAGGTTCTTTTTAGTGTCTTATTATTGGGTTCTTTTCTAAAAAAAATATCTTGACAAATTAATTAGGTTCTTTTTAGTGTCTTATCTTTGGGTTCTTTTCTTTCTATTAGAGGGAGATTTAATATTCAGTCTTGCATCAGTCCATTCCATCAGTCTGGTACGATATTCAGTCTGCAAAAATACAAAGTCTATACAGACTGATGATGGACTTTACTTTAAAAATAACGGTGTATAGAGATCGGATATACAACGTGTTACAAAATGACCCCTAAATCCGAATATGGTAAATAGGGACCATCAAAATGAACAACTTTTACTATGGGACCAACTCTGAAATCGCGAAGAATAGTAGATTATACAACAAGTGAAAAAAGAAGGAATTTAGTTCGAGGTACTATGTTGGATCCCGAGAGCAGCGAAGGATTCTAGAGTTGAATCCTGAGCGAAACGAGGGATACAAAGGACCGAGATGAAATTTTTTTTCACGTGTTGTGTACTCTACTCTTTACCATTGACTGCGAGAAAACATAATAGCAGTACTTACACCTATAGTACCTATTTATAGTTAACAAATTTTATTATTTAGATAGGTAATCGGTAATTTAACCGTTAGAAAATAGTGAAACTATAAGTTTTCCAATGACATAAAACAACCATGCTATGAGGGAAATTACATGATCAGTCTGACACCAGTCCATTTCATCAGTTTGTATAGACTTTGAATTTTTACAGACTGAAGATCGTACCAGATTGATGGAATGGACTGATGCAAGACTGAACATCTAATCTCCCTCTAATATAAAGAAAAGAACCCAAAGATAAGACACTAAAAAGAACCTAATTAATTTGTCAAGATATTTTTTTTAGAAAACAAACCAATAATAAGACACTAAAAAGAACCTAAATAAAATAGGGTATTTTCCAAATTTATGAAAACTGCTTATATTTAAAGATTGGGACGAACAATTTAACAGAAAAATAAAAATAATTTAATTAATGTCTTTTTTCTCCATTAAACCGATTAAAATCAAATATATTTTTAATACTTTTGAATTTACCGCCAAAACGCTCGGTTCGATGACGTCTACTGCGTGACGTCAACTTTGTGTAAACAATTTCAACATCTTTGTAGTCTGTGTTACAATTTACTCTATAGTTTACACAAAGCTGACGTCACTCAGTAGATGTCAGTGAACCGAGCGTTTTAGCGGTAAATTCAAAACAATTAAAAATAAATTTGATTTTAATTGGTTTAATAGAGAAAAAAAGACATTAATTAATTAATTTTTATTTTTCTGTTAAATTGTTCGTCCCAATCCTTAAATATAAGCAGTTTTCAAAAATGTGGAAAATACCCTATTGGCGGGATATTTTTTTTTATTTAATTGTATAACCAAGAATCTTATATTCATATTTGTATAACTATGGCTTTATCTATGGAATAGCTCCATACTTTCAGCATGTTTTTTTTTTTTTGTACATAATTCATACGATGCGCGCTTGTTCCAAATTCAAATCATTTTTATTCACTCGGTGAATAAAATCGCTTATTATTCACTCTTATCGTTGAATTAAACGCACTTTTTAGAGTGGCAATGGTAAAAAATATGTTTTTACCATTGCCACTCGAAAAAGTGCGTTTAATTCAACGATAAGAGTGAATAAATCGCTGTTTTATTCACCGAGTGAATAAAAATATTTTGAATTTGGAACAAGCGCGCATCGTATGAATTATGTACAAAAAAAAATAAAACGTGCTGAAAGTATGGAGTGTTAACGCCTGCAAGCATAACTGTTTGTCAAGCTTGCCAACGGCGAAAAAGGCATGAGGCCAATGCCGTGATATCGATAGACGACACCTAGAAGCAGCCAATTAGGAGCGCCTGTCTGCATCAAATGTCATCGAGACGTCAACGTCAGAAGACAATTCTCTTTCATTATTTCTCTCGGCCACGACTGACATACAAACGACGGAGCGTGTACACGCTCCCATCACCCAACAAAATTTAGAATCTAAGCTTATTGCCATATTGTATTGTACCAAACAATTGTTATAAGAAGTAAAGCAGATGCTATAGAAACTCCCAAGTTTTATTTAAAGGATAAACACCATTAATTCCATCACCTCATCATTCACGCAACGTGTCATCGCAGCGAGCCAGCCATCGAGCGAGCCCTTCACAACTTCATCTACTCAACGAGCAGTACCTGGGCTACCAAGTTTTGGTCCTCGAGCCGCACGTCGAGCTGAGTTACGCGCCGCCGCCAACACCTAGGAAGTACTACGTTCGCCAATAGTGAAGTTTGTGAAGAAATACAGGTGGCCATTTTGGTATCCACACGTGTGTTAAAGAAATCTCTAAGCATCAGAAAAAGTAATATCCATCTACATATTTTATGCGAATAAGGGCATGTGATGCAAGTTCGTTCTTTTTTCCATTCCAACATTTCCAACATCCAACCCTAGTGACATTTAGTGGTCGAGTCATTTTTCAAATCAAAGTCATTTTTCATAAAAATCAACACATTTTTTCAAGTTTGTTCACATTAATTTGCTAATTTCATTTCACAGTGCAGTGAATAACCAATTTTAAACAATAAGTTTTTCCCTAGAGGTGCCTATTGTTTATAACAAAACCACTTTACTTTGCAACTTGCTAAATAGGTTATACCTATACATATAAAGGGGTGATTGACCTGTGTATTGTGTTCATTGCTAAATAAGTGACGGTGTTTTTTCGTTCCTAGAGACGCCACGTTGTGGGGCAGCGACCGCGTGTTTGGCCTTGCGCAGAACTGTGCTTTGCCTGTCGCGGGCCTAGCTTCGCTGCGCGTGTATGCTGTTTCACTGCTTGCTGCACATTCAAGCTTACGTGCACCCTCACTCATCGCATCGTTCATTAAATTTAAGTACCAATTTATTTCACATTACTTTCATTTTTATCAAAGTGCATAAACGTAACGTATTCATTTCAGTGAATTATTGGCTGGTAAGATTAGTATAGTTTCAATTTTAATCAGTTAAAAATGGATTTCAAGGATCTCATTAAGAAACGAGGTAGTTTTAAAGCTAAATTAACTCTTTTTAAAACACATGTACAAGGCGTTCGAGGCTTAAGTACCTTAAGTACATTGCAAGTAACAGAATTAAATATTAGATTGTCCAAAATAGAAGAACTTTATTCTGATTTTGATTGCATCCAAACTGACATAGAGAATTTGTGTGAAATTCCAGACGAGCAATACAAAGAGCGTGAGAGCTTCGAAACCCAGTACTTCGCTGCGGTTGCTGAGGCACGGGAGCTGACTGCTACCAAGCAGGAGCTCTCGGGGGACTTCGGATCGGCTGCAGGTTCTGCTGGTACTGTTTCTGGACATCGAGGTGGGCCAAACCTTAAACTTCCAACTATACACTTACCTACCTTTTCGGGAAATTATCATGACTGGTTAGAATTTCGTGACACATACACATCACTCATACACTTAGATAGCTCAATTCCTAAAATTAGCAAATTTCATTACTTGCGGTCATCGTTAAGAGACAGTGCTTCTTTAATTATACGTTCTTTGGATCTTTCAACCGAGAACTATGATATAGCATGGCAACTTTTATGTGACCGCTACAACAATAAGCGACTTCTTGTCAACAATCACATTCAAGCTATTTTCAACATAGATTCAATTCCTAAAGAGTCCGCAAAATCATTACGGAACATAATAGATACTGTCAACCGCAACTTAAGAGCTTTAAAAACATTAGATTTGCCAGTTGATGGTTGGGATTTACTTATTATTCACATTATTTCTAGTAAATTGGACTCGACAACAACGCGTGAATGGGAGACATTCAGAAATTCATTAACGGAATTGCCTACCCTTGCTGATTTCAATAAATTTTTAACTAGTCGAGCTGATTTGCTAGAAACTATGGAGGAAGCAAACCATAGTAACATGCGCCGTAGACATAGTGACATTACACATACACGACAAAAGGCGTTCACTGTCAAGTCACATTCACTTCCATCACCGCAAACATTTTGTTGTCCTCTTTGCAAACATAGACATGCTATTTATCACTGCACAAAATTCAAATCTTTACCTGTTGAAAGTCGGATTCAGAAAGCAAAGGCACTTAAATTATGTCTTAATTGTCTACGTCAAGGTCACAACGTTAACACATGCAGATTAGGTTCATGCCGACTGTGCCACAAGCCACATAATACATTATTACATTTAAACGAACCATCCAACTCACATGAGTCGAGTACAGACACATCCACATTACCCGCTACAAGTGCGAATGGTGTTGTTCTTTACAGTGTACAATCACCACAAACTCAAGGTACTCCTCTCACACAAACAAAGGATATATCATTATCTTCAATTCAGAATTTTCAAAACGTTTTACTGTCAACGGCTCTCGTTAAAGTCAAGGACCACGATGGTCATGAGCATACTGTCCGGGCATTATTGGACAGTGGGAGTACTTCGAGCTTCATTACAGACAGTTTACATACAAAACTCAATTTGCCTACCACTTCAACTTCAACAACAGTTGAAGGGTTGAATGGTCAATCATCATCCATATTCAAGCGCTGTGATGTCATTATATCATCACATGCTACATCATACACAAGAACCATTAATTGTCTTGTCGTTCCAAACATTACACAGTTGCTTCCAAGCACACACATTCATTATACAACATTAGATATTCCACAAAACATTACATTAGCAGATCCTACATTCCATACACCATCCAAAGTCGATATGCTACTAGGGGCAGATCTATTTTGGAGCTTGTTGTGTTCAAACAATATCTCACTAGGTAAAAACAAACCGACATTAAGTGAGACAAAGCTTGGATGGGTCATATCTGGTCCCATACACACATCACATAAAAATCATACAGTCCATTGCAATCATTCATTAACACAAACCGATGATCGTCTTCACGAGCAATTAACACAATTTTTTGAACTTGAAACAGTTGCAACTCGTAAACCAATGTCGAAGGATGAAGAAGAATGTGAGTATAACTTTACAAATACTACAGTTCGTGAAGACGACGGTCATTTTGTTGTAACGATTCCATTGAAGGAATCGCCACAACAGCTGGGTGACTCTTATGAACAAGCGCTATCTAGGTTCATTTCCCTAGAACGTAGATTCAAGCGTGACCCAGACTTTAAAGCACAATACACTCAATTCATTAAAGAGTACATCACTTTAGGTCATATGACAGAAAATACAACACCCGAACAAGACGAGTTCACATATTTTATGCCACATCATGGGGTAATGCGTGAGGAAAGTTTAACTACTAAACTAAGGGTCGTGTTTGATGCCTCCGCTGTGACCACATCCGGTGTATCATTCAACAACATTCAAAGAGTGGGCCCTACGGTTCAGAATGACCTCATTAGTATATTAATTCGGTTTCGTCAACACAAGTATGTGGTCACGGCAGACGTTGAAAAAATGTACCGGTAACAGAAGATCAACGTTCTTTACAACAAATCCTCTGGCGCTTTGAACCCGATGAGCAACTCAAACAATACAAATTAAATAGGCTGAGTTACGGAACTGCTTCGGCTCCTTATCTCGCCACCAGATGTTTGTGTCAGCTGGGCCGGGAATGTACCGATGAGTCAGTTTCAACTTGCATCCTTAATGATTATTATATCGATGACTATATCAGTGGTAATGACAATCTAGATCAGTTGATTTGTACTTGTAAGGGAGTAATTAAACAATTAAAGAGTGGTCAATTTAATTTAAGAAAATGGCATTCAAATAATCCGCAGGTCATTACACAACTTGTAGGTGAAGCCAGTGTTAACGAATTCCTTAATTTAAGTAATCATGATTATTCAAAAACTTTAGGTTTACTGTGGGGTTGTAAGGAAGATATTTTATTATTCTCAGTTAACATCACACATCATGAACGCATTACAAAACGGACAATTTTATCTAACATGTCACAATTATTTGATCCTTTAGGACTTATTAATCCTTGCATATTACAAGCAAAAATAATTTTGCAAAAGCTGTGGTCGTTACAGATATCTTGGGATGAAGATATCCCCACAGATTTACGTGTGGCATGGGGTAACTTTCTACAATCATTACTTTACATTAAAAACATTAAAATACCACGACACATTATTTGTGAATGTCCTACATTATTAGAAATACATGTATTCAGTGACGCATCAACTCAAGCATATAGTGCTTGCGTTTACATTAGATCTGTTAACAACAATCATGTTTCAGTTCACCTAGTTACTGCAAAGAGTCGAGTTGCACCAATCAAGCAAATGACAATAGCACGTTTGGAATTGTGTGGTGCGCTAATTGCTGCCCGTCTGGCGGATAAAGTTAAATCCTCATTAAGATTAAATATTCAGAAAACAGTTTATTGGTGCGATTCCACTATTGTCCTAGGTTGGATTAAGTCGTCTAAGACCAATTTATTAAAACAATTTGTACACAATAGAATTCATGAAATTACTACTATTTCAGAACCAGATTCATGGCGTTATGTGCCTACGCGTATGAACCCGGCCGATGTAGGGTCACGCGGCATGGACGCGAGAAAAATCGAAAACAACACATTGTGGTGGTCGGGTCCTGAATTTTTGATCAATTCAGAAGCCGATTGGCCAAGTCAATTAACACAAGTAAACAATGTTGATTTGCCGGAGCTTAAAGTTTTAACTCATTTAAATGTTTCAGAATCACCTCCATTGGATTTTATTACTAAATATTCAAAATTCAGTAAGCTCCAACGAATCACAGCCTACATAAGACGCTTTATTCATAACTGTAGACACTCTCTCACTAGGCATACAGGCTATTTAACTTTAGATGAATTAAAAATGTCAACACTCACTTTATGTAAACTAACACAACTACAAACATTTGAATATGAATATAAACTATTAAAAAATGGTAAACAGTTGCCGGCTAAAAATAAATTGCTTAATCTTTCTCCTTTTTTAGACTCGAACGATGTCATACGCGTTGGTGGCAGGTTATCCAACTCTCATTATGATTATGACACAAAGCACCCTATATTATTACACGCATCTCACCATTTAACAAACATTATTTTTAAACATTATCATATCTTACTTTTACACGCTGGTCCACAATTGTTGCTCGCTAACATTCGTCATAAATTCTGGGCAATCAACGGCAGAAATCTGGCAAGACAAACAGTACATAAATGTAATGTGTGCTGTCGTTTTTCAGGCAGAACGAAACAACCAATTATGGGAAATCTCCCTGAACAGCGATTGCATACAGAGTATGCATTCACTAACTGTGCCGTAGATTATTGCGGACCTGTCATGATATTGAACCGAAAGGGTAGAGGTGCTACATTAATTAAAGCATATTTATGCATTTTTGTGTGTTTGGCGGTCAGAGCAGTACATATAGAACTTGTAAGCGATCTGAGTTCTGAAACGTTTCTCTCCGCTCTTTATAGATTTATTGCTCGTAGGGGAAGACCCACGAATATCTATTCAGATAACGGAACATGTTTTGTAGGGGCTTGTAATGAACTTGCAAAATTTCTTAAGTTAAACAAAGATAACATAGCATTGCACGCCTTAGATTTATCCATTAAGTTTAATTTTTCGCCAGCCTATAGTCCACATTTTAACGGTTTAGCTGAGGGTGCCGTAAAGTCAGTGAAACATCATTTAAAAAGAATCTTAGCATATGCAAACCTCACTTATGAGGAAATGAACACAGTCCTTTCACAAATAGAAGCAATTTTAAATTCAAGGCCTTTGACGCCTCTATCATCTGATCCATCCGATCTCGCTGCCTTAACTCCGTCCCATTTCCTCATCGGAAGAGCATCAACAGTCTTGCCATCTTCAGAACCTCGAGACTTAGAGAAGTTAAGTACTCTTTCACGTTACAAGAGGACGCAGGAACTGAGAGCACACTTTTGGCAACGGTTTTACAAAGAGTACATTTCAGAGCTTCAAAAACGCCACAAATGGAAACAGGCTGGAAAACAACTAGCAATCGGCGAGATGGTCCTCATCAAGGATGACCGACTCCCAGCGAACAGGTGGCTGCTGGGTCGAGTGGAAACCGTGTATCCAGGCTCCGACGGTGTGGCACGAGTAGCCGACGTCAGGACAACATCAGGGACTATAAGAAGAGCTTACAACCGCTTATGCCCACTGCCTGTTCTAGACCGACCTGAGGATCCAGTTCCAGCGGCCGTCCCACGAGTGACAGTTCCTGTTCCCGAGGCGGCAACCTGTTAACGCCTGCAAGCATAACTGTTTGTCAAGCTTGCCAACGGCGAAAAAGGCATGAGGCCAATGCCGTGATATCGATAGACGACACCTAGAAGCAGCCAATTAGGAGCGCCTGTCTGCATCAAATGTCATCGAGACGTCAACGTCAGAAGACAATTCACTTTCATTATTTCTCTCGGCCACGACTGACATACAAACGACGGAGCGTGTACACGCTCCCATCACCCAACAAAATTTAGAATCTAAGCTTATTCGGTGTATCAAAACTTGGTAGCCCAGGTACTGCTCGTTGAGTAGATGAAGTTGTGTGAATGATGAGGTGATGGAATTAATGGTGTTTATCCTTTAAATAAAACTTGGGAGTTTCTATAGCATCTGCTTTACTTCTTATAACAATTGTTTGGTACAATACAATATGGCAATAAGCTTAGATTCTAAATTTTGTTGGGTGATGGGAGCGTGTACACGCTCCGTCGTTTGTATGTCAGTCGTGGCCGAGAGAAATAATGAAAGTGAATTGTCTTCTGACGTTGACGTCTCGATGACATTTGATGCAGACAGGCGCTCCTAATTGGCTGCTTCTAGGTGTCGTCTATCGATATCACGGCATTGGCCTCATGCCTTTTTCGCCGTTGGCAAGCTTGACAAACAGTTATGCTTGCAGGCGTTAACAGGTTGCCGCCTCGGGAACAGGAACTGTCACTCGTGGGACGGCCGCTGGAACTGGATCCTCAGGTCGGTCTAGAACAGGCAGTGGGCATAAGCGGTTGTAAGCTCTTCTTATAGTCCCTGATGTTGTCCTGACGTCGGCTACTCGTGCCACACCGTCGGAGCCTGGATACACGGTTTCCACTCGACCCAGCAGCCACCTGTTCGCTGGGAGTCGGTCATCCTTGATGAGGACGCGAAGCCATCAATGCTTTATCTATGAAGTTATCCAACTCTCATTATGATTATGACACAAAGCACCCTATATTATTACACGCATCTCACCATTTAACAAACATTATTTTTAAACATTATCATATCTTACTTTTACACGCTGGTCCACAATTGTTGCTTGCTAACATTCGTCATAAATTCTGGGCAATCAACGGCAGAAATCTGGCAAAAACGACAGCACACATTACATTTATGTACTGTTTGTCTTGCCAGATTTCTGCCGTTGATTGCCCAGAATTTATGACGAATGTTAGCAAGCAACAATTGTGGACCAGCGTGTAAAAGTAAGATATGATAATGTTTAAAAATAATGTTTGTTAAATGGTGAGATGCGTGTAATAATATAGGGTGCTTTGTGTCATAATCATAATGAGAGTTGGATAACCTGCCACCAACGCGTATGACATCGTTCGAGTCTAAAAAAGGAGAAAGATTAAGCAATTTATTTTTAGCCGGCAACTGTTTACCATTTTTTAATAGTTTATATTCATATTCAAATGTTTGTAGTTGTGTTAGTTTACATAAAGTGAGTGTTGACATTTTTAATTCATCTAAAGTTAAATAGCCTGTATGCCTAGTGAGAGAGTGTCTACAGTTATGAATAAAGCGTCTTATGTAGGCTGTGATTCGTTGGAGCTTACTGAATTTTGAATATTTAGTAATAAAATCCAATGGAGGTGATTCTGAAACATTTAAATGAGTTAAAACTTTAAGCTCCGGCAAATCAACATTGTTTACTTGTGTTAATTGACTTGGCCAATCGGCTTCTGAATTGATCAAAAATTCAGGACCCGACCACCACAATGTGTTGTTTTCGATTTTTCTCGCGTCCATGCCGCGTGACCCTACATCGGCCGGGTTCATACGCGTAGGCACATAACGCCATGAATCTGGTTCTGAAATAGTAGTAATTTCATGAATTCTATTGTGTACAAATTGTTTTAATAAATTGGTCTTAGACGACTTAATCCAACCTAGGACAATAGTGGAATCGCACCAATAAACTGTTTTCTGAATATTTAATCTTAATGAGGATTTAACTTTATCCGCCAGACGGGCAGCAATTAGCGCACCACACAATTCCAAACGTGCTATTGTCATTTGCTTGATTGGTGCAACTCGACTCTTTGCAGTAACTAGGTGAACTGAAACATGATTGTTGTTAACAGATCTAATGTAAACGCAAGCACTATATGCTTGAGTTGATGCGTCACTGAATACATGTATTTCTAATAATGTAGGACATTCACAAATAATGTGTCGTGGTATTTTAATGTTTTTAATGTAAAGTAATGATTGTAGAAAGTTACCCCATGCCACACGTAAATCTGTGGGGATATCTTCATCCCAAGATATCTGTAACGACCACAGCTTTTGCAAAATTATTTTTGCTTGTAATATGCAAGGATTAATAAGTCCTAAAGGATCAAATAATTGTGACATGTTAGATAAAATTGTCCGTTTTGTAATGCGTTCATGATGTGTGATGTTAACTGAGAATAATAAAATATCTTCCTTACAACCCCACAGTAAACCTAAAGTTTTTGAATAATCATGATTACTTAAATTAAGGAATTCGTTAACACTGGCTTCACCTACAAGTTGTGTAATGACCTGCGGATTATTTGAATGCCATTTTCTTAAATTAAATTGACCACTCTTTAATTGTTTAATTACTCCCTTACAAGTACAAATCAACTGATCTAGATTGTCATTACCACTGATATAGTCATCGATATAATAATCATTAAGGATGCAAGTTGAAACTGACTCATCGGTACATTCCCGGCCCAGCTGACACAAACATCTGGTGGCGAGATAAGGAGCCGAAGCAGTTCCGTAACTCAGCCTATTTAATTTGTATTGTTTGAGTTGCTCATCGGGTTCAAAGCGCCAGAGGATTTGTTGTAAAGAACGTTGATCTTCTGTTACCGGTACATTTTTTCAACGTCTGCCGTGACCACATACTTGTGTTGACGAAACCGAATTAATATACTAATGAGGTCATTCTGAACCGTAGGGCCCACTCTTTGAATGTTGTTGAATGATACACCGGATGTGGTCACAGCGGAGGCATCAAACACGACCCTTAGTTTAGTAGTTAAACTTTCCTCACGCATTACCCCATGATGTGGCATAAAATATGTGAACTCGTCTTGTTCGGGTGTTGTATTTTCTGTCATATGACCTAAAGTGATGTACTCTTTAATGAATTGAGTGTATTGTGCTTTAAAGTCTGGGTCACGCTTGAATCTACGTTCTAGGGAAATGAACCTAGATAGCGCTTGTTCATAAGAGTCACCCAGCTGTTGTGGCGATTCCTTCAATGGAATCGTTACAACAAAATGACCGTCGTCTTCACGAACTGTAGTATTTGTAAAGTTATACTCACATTCTTCTTCATCCTTCGACATTGGTTTACGAGTTGCAACTGTTTCAAGTTCAAAAAATTGTGTTAATTGCTCGTGAAGACGATCATCGGTTTGTGTTAATGAATGATTGCAATGGACTGTATGATTTTTATGTGATGTGTGTATGGGACCAGATATGACCCATCCAAGCTTTGTCTCACTTAATGTCGGTTTGTTTTTACCTAGTGAGATATTGTTTGAACACAACAAGCTCCAAAATAGATCTGCCCCTAGTAGCATATCGACTTTGGATGGTGTATGGAATGTAGGATCTGCTAATGTAATGTTTTGTGGAATATCTAATGTTGTATAATGAATGTGTGTGCTTGGAAGCAACTGTGTAATGTTTGGAACGACAAGACAATTAATGGTTCTTGTGTATGATGTAGCATGTGATGATATAATGACATCACAGCGCTTGAATATGGATGATGATTGACCATTCAACCCTTCAACTGTTGTTGAAGTTGAAGTGGTAGGCAAATTGAGTTTTGTATGTAAACTGTCTGTAATGAAGCTCGAAGTACTCCCACTGTCCAATAATGCCCGGACAGTATGCTCATGACCATCGTGGTCCTTGACTTTAACGAGAGCCGTTGACAGTAAAACGTTTTGAAAATTCTGAATTGAAGATAATGATATATCCTTTGTTTGTGTGAGAGGAGTACCTTGAGTTTGTGGTGATTGTACACTGTAAAGAACAACACCATTCGCACTTGTAGCGGGTAATGTGGATGTGTCTGTACTCGACTCATGTGAGTTGGATGGTTCGTTTAAATGTAATAATGTATTATGTGGCTTGTGGCACAGTCGGCATGAACCTAATCTGCATGTGTTAACGTTGTGACCTTGACGTAGACAATTAAGACATAATTTAAGTGCCTTTGCTTTCTGAATCCGACTTTCAACAGGTAAAGATTTGAATTTTGTGCAGTGATAAATAGCATGTCTATGTTTGCAAAGAGGACAACAAAATGTTTGCGGTGATGGAAGTGAATGTGACTTGACAGTGAACGCCTTTTGTCGTGTATGTGTAATGTCACTATGTCTACGGCGCATGTTACTATGGTTTGCTTCCTCCATAGTTTCTAGCAAATCAGCTCGACTAGTTAAAAATTTATTGAAATCAGCAAGGGTAGGCAATTCCGTTAATGAATTTCTGAATGTCTCCCATTCACGCGTTGTTGTCGAGTCCAATTTACTAGAAATAATGTGAATAATAAGTAAATCCCAACCATCAACTGGCAAATCTAATGTTTTTAAAGCTCTTAAGTTGCGGTTGACAGTATCTATTATGTTCCGTAATGATTTTGCGGACTCTTTAGGAATTGAATCTATGTTGAAAATAGCTTGAATGTGATTGTTGACAAGAAGTCGCTTATTGTTGTAGCGGTCACATAAAAGTTGCCATGCTATATCATAGTTCTCGGTTGAAAGATCCAAAGAACGTATAATTAAAGAAGCACTGTCTTTTAACGATGACCGCAAGTAATGAAATTTGCTAATTTTAGGAATTGAGCTATTTAAGTGTATGAGTGATGTGTATGTGTCACGAAATTCTAACCAGTCATGATAATTTCCCGAAAAGGTAGGTAAGTGTATAGTTGGAAGTTTAAGGTTTGGCCCACCTCGATGTCCAGAAACAGTACCAGCAGAACCTGCAGCCGATCCGAAGTCCCCCGAGAGCTCCTGCTTGGTAGCAGTCAGCTCCCGTGCCTCAGCAACCGCAGCGAAGTACTGGGTTTCGAAGCTCTCACGCTCTTTGTATTGCTCGTCTGGAATTTCACACAAATTCTCTATGTCAGTTTGGATGCAATCAAAATCAGAATAAAGTTCTTCTATTTTGGACAATCTAATATTTAATTCTGTTACTTGCAATGTACTTAAGGTACTTAAGCCTCGAACGCCTTGTACATGTGTTTTAAAAAGAGTTAATTTAGCTTTAAAACTACCTCGTTTCTTAATGAGATCCTTGAAATCCATTTTTAACTGATTAAAATTGAAACTATACTAATCTTACCAGCCAATAATTCACTGAAATGAATACGTTACGTTTATGCACTTTGATAAAAATGAAAGTAATGTGAAATAAATTGGTACTTAAATTTAATGAACGATGCGATGAGTGAGGGTGCACGTAAGCTTGAATGTGCAGCAAGCAGTGAAACAGCATACACGCGCAGCGAAGCTAGGCCCGCGACAGGCAAAGCACAGTTCTGCGCAAGGCCAAACACGCGGTCGCTGCCCCACAACGTGGCGTCTCTAGGAACGAAAAAACACCGTCACTTATTTAGCAATGAACACAATACACAGGTCAATCACCCCTTTATATGTATAGGTATAACCTATTTAGCAAGTTGCAAAGTAAAGTGGTTTTGTTATAAACAATAGGCACCTCTAGGGAAAAACTTATTGTTTAAAATTGGTTATTCACTGCACTGTGAAATGAAATTAGCAAATTAATGTGAACAAACTTGAAAAAATGTGTTGATTTTTATGAAAAATGACTTTGATTTGAAAAATGACTCGACCACTAAATGTCACTAGGGTTGGATGTTGGAAATGTTGGAATGGAAAAAAGAACGAACTTGCATCACATGCCCTTATTCGCATAAAATATGTAGATGGATATTACTTTTTCTGATGCTTAGAGATTTCTTTAACACACGTGTGGATACCAAAATGGCCACCTGTATTTCTTCACAAACTTCACTATTGGCGAACGTAGTACTTCCTAGGTGTTGGCGGCGGCGCGTAACTCAGCTCGACGTGCGGCTCGAGGACCAAAACTTGAAAATACTTGAAGTTATCACATAACTATTCCATAGATAAAGCCATAGTTATACAATTAAAAAAATATAAATCCCGCCAATTTTATTTAGGTTCTTTTTAGTGTCTTATCTTTGGGGTCTTTTCTAAAAAAATATCTCGCCAAATTAATTAGGTTCATTTTAGTGTCTTTTCTTTGGGTTCTTTTCTTTATATTAGAGGGAGATTAGATGTTCAGTCTTGCATCAGTCCATTCCATCAGTCTGGTACGATCTTCAGTCTGTAAAAATTCAAAGTCTATACAAACTGATGAAATGGACTGATGTCAGACTAATCATGTAATTTCCCTCATAGCATGGTTGTTTTATGTCAATGGAAAACTTATAGTTTCACTATTTTCTAACGGTTAAATTACCGATTACCTATCTAAATAATAAAATTTGATAACTATAAATAGATACTATAGGTGTAAGTACTGCTATTATGTTTTCTCGCAGTCAATGGTAAAAAGTAGAGTACACAACTCGTGAAAAAAAAATTTCATCTCGGTCCTTATTGTATCCCTCGCTATGCTCAGGATTCTACTTTTGAATCCCTCGCTACGCTCGGGATTCAACTCTAGAATCCTTCGCTACTCTCGGGATCCAACTTAGTCCCTCGAACTAAATTTCCTTTTTATTCACTTGTTGTATAATCTACTATTCATAATACAAAATATCAAAATGTAAAAAACGCCAGATTTTTTTTAGCGATTTCAGAGTTGGTCCCACAGTAAAAGTTGTTCAGTTTGATGGTCCCTATCTACCATATTCGGCTTTGTAAGGCTTTACCAAACACCTTGTATATTTTTATATGAATTAAACATGGTGTTTTTTGATTGTAGGGTCTCCAACAGAGGAGTTAGTATCAGGTAAAGTAGAACTACCCGCGTGGAACTCGGAGTCGATCGCTCACGGCGAGTTGCAACGAAACATGTGTTGTTGACAGTACTTTTACACAATAAAAGTGCAGGGCTATTACAAGATTATGGATGAAACATTTTATTGTCATAAAATGTTGTTGACAGTACTTTCACACAATGAAAGTTCAGGGCTATTGCAAGATTTTGGATGAAACATTTTGTTGTCATAAAATGTTGTTGTTATTAACAGTACTTTCACAAAATAAAAGTGCAAGGCTATTGCATGATTATGGATGAAACATTTTACCGTCATAAAATGTTGTTGTTGACAGTACTTTCACGAAAAAAAGTGCAGGGCTATTGCAAGATTATGGATGAAACATTTTATTGTCATAAAATGTTGTTGTTGATAGTACCTGCACAAAATAAAAGTGCAGGGCTATTCCAAGATTATGGATGAAACATTTTATTGTCATAAAATGATGTTGTTGACAGTACTTTCACGAAAAAAGTGCAGGGCTATTGCAAGATTATAAATTAATGTTGTTGTTGACAGTACTTCCACGAAATGAAAGTGCAGGGGCCCTATTTTTGAACCGCTCGAGCGCTCGTTTCTACTGATTTTCGTTCGACAAATCAATTCAAATGTATGAGAGTGCGTCAAATGTCGAACGAAAATCAGTAGAAAAGAGCGCTCGACGCCAGCCGAGCGATTCAAAAATAGGGCCCCAGGGCTATTGCAAAATTATGGATGAAACATTTTAGTGTCATAAAATGTTGTTGTTGACAGTACTTTCACAAAATAAAATTGCACGGCTATTGCAAGATTTTAGATGAAACATTTTATTGTCATGAAATTTTGTTGTTAACAGTACTTTTACACAGTAAAAGTGCAGGGCTATTGCAAGAATTTGGATGAAACATTTTATTGTCATAAAATGCTAAGTGGCAATCCCTTTTATGAAACACTAGCGACCCGCCCTTGTTTCGGTTTCTTCCTTTTTTGCCAAATGCGACCTTCCAACAACACCCAAAAAGAAAAGAAATACCTTATAGTCGTCACGTCTCCTCCATTCGCTCCAGAAGTCTGTTTCCGTCCCGATCGAGACCCGTCCCGTCATCGGTGTAAGAAACGAGCTCGAATTTTTTACGCGCGCTTTAATTTTTTTGCGACAACTCTTAAGATTGTGTATATCTACAGAAATCGTATTTTTTTTATTAATATAGGCTTACAATATCGTTTTATCAAATACAAAAATTATAATTAAGATAATTAATATTTAGGTGGTACGTCAAGCTCAGTAGCGCCACCAATGGAAATAAATCATTTACGTTTTATCAAGGGCTTAGTATAAAAGTTTTAGCACTTTTGGCAATATCGACATTCATAACTTATTGCTTATATTTGAGGCCATGAAAAAATATTTAAATATTGCACTTTACTCTTCTATTTGCGCAAAATTATCTAAACTTTATCAAAAGGCTTTGATAAAACGTAATTGATTTATTTCCATTGGTGGCGCTACTGAGCTTGACGTACCACCTAAATATTAATTATCTTAATTATAATTTTTGTATTTGATAAAACGATAATGTAAGCCTATATTAATAAAAAAAATACGATTTCTGTAGATATACACAATCTTAAGAGTTGTCGCAAAAAAATTAAAGCGCGCGTAAAAAATTCGACCATACCACCTTAAAGAAAAAATACTAGAATAAAATAGCATTGTGAATGCCTAAAATCTAAAAATTCAATAAGGAAATATAATTTCAACGAAAATATTAAAAGTACGAATTTGAATTTAAATTTCACGACAAGAGTGGTGCAGAGGTCAACATGCCGGTATACCACGCAAGAGGTCCCGTATTCGATTCCCGGCCGGGCAGAAATTGAAATTATGAATTTTGGTTTCTGATTTTTAGACATCTGTTTATCTTAGACACCTGTTTAAATGTGATGCTGTCTCTTTTTAAGTGACAGCATCACATTTAAACAGGTGTTTAAGTTAAACAATGTTAGTAACACGGTAAATGTTTCATCCAAAATTTCCATCCGAGCGACTATCTATTCTGTCTTTATGTCGTACTTTAGTACTAACTTTATTATGGTTACTTATATTGGGTCATTCTGAACTTACCATCCAAATTTCAAGGATGTGTCCAGTCCATGAAACTAAACAACTTTCTCTAAGAAACATGTGTCGAATTTCGCCACAAAATGTTGGTCATCCCATATTAAATTGATCAAGTGATCTCTTTGATTTGTATGGAAAGTCGATTTTTTTTTTACATGTTTGGCCATGTGTTCCTTAGAGAAACTTGTTCAGTTTCATGGGCTGAACACATCCTCAAAATTTGGATGGTAAGTTCAAAATGGTTTTGACGCGGATCGTCATTTTCGCAACTGGTCACTTTCGCAAAAGGTCACTTTCGTAGAATGTCATTCAAATTTTTTTCTCAAACTCACAATTTTGAGAAAAAAAAAGAAATAAATTTGAATGACATTCTGCGAAAGTGACCTTTTGCGAAAGTGACCAGTTGCGAAAGTGACCAGTTGCGAAAATGACATTGTGCGAAAGTGACCAAATCTGCGTCAAAACCTATGACGACGATGATTGTATACAAAATTCACCTTACATTATGCAAAACTCTGTAATTGATATTTAACCTTATTGAGGTATATTGTTAAGTAAGTGCAAAATTTGTTAACTGTAATTTTTTTTGCACTTAACAATTTGATTTTTTTTTTATAATTGCCCTTTGACATTACGAAATATTATGGTAAGATCTTAGGTATTAAATTTTATAACTGTTTTAATATAAATTAATGATATTTTAATGTAGGTATATTTTAAATAAGTCACCTGTTTGTATATTTTCTGAGATTATATAATGTAATGTTTTTGTCTCAAATATAGAATAATAATATAGAATTTATGTTCGATTTGACTCAAATATTAAGTTTGTTTTTATTCTTATTAATATTAACTAACGGACTATGGTAGTGTTAAGAAATGTATATTTCACGAATTAATTTTGTTATTCTTTTACGAAATACCTAGTATAAAAATAACTTTATACTTAATAGAAATAATTTTATTTTAGCAGGTTTAAAAATTGCTGTTGTGACATCTTAAAACTGTCTGGAAAAAGAGGTCATATACAGCTTCGTTGTTATAATAAAAAAAAATGTATTCGCAAATCAGTTGTCTAAAAATAAAAAAAAGTTTCATAAGGGACCAAATCTATACTTGTCATTATGAATGTGAAATTATCTGCCTATAACCTGTTCACATCTGCTACATTGAACCAATTTTGATGAATGTTAGTATAGAGATAGATTGGAATATGGGGAAGTACATAAACTACCTGTTTGGGGAAAAAATATTTAGAATGGGGATGAAATAGGAGATGATCGTTCGTCTAGGGACCTGCCCCTGTAATACAAGATCTTAAACTTGCCAGTTTTCTGAATGGCTATCATTGCATCTCTTTTATTTGCTATACGCTACTGCTCTTATCTATTCTGTGATAAAGCAGGGCTCTGTCACTCCGCGCGCGAGTATGAAGTGCTCGGCGTCCTCTGAGAGGACAAATTTCATACGTCAGAAAAGATAAGACCTACGCGATAGAAAGAGAGGCCACTACTAGTGAATGTTTTGGAGCGAAGGGAGCGCTGTGCGACCTGAATTGCACTTTATTGTGTCGGAGCAAGAGTCGCAATTTATTTAAACGATTTTGCGGAGTGCAACTTCTGTACGCTACTGCTATTATGTATTCTGTGATAAAGCGATAAAGAGATGTAACTATGGTAATTCATAAACCTGGCAAATTTTAAGAGCTTGTAAAATATTTCCTCTGGACGAGTCCACTGTCGCTAGTTAATTATAAAATAACTATTTTATACCATTCCAATTACTTATTATAACTTTAGTTTTAAGTTATATATATAATAAGAATTATATGTATTATACAATGTGTTACAAAATAACCCCTAATGCCAAATATGGTAGATAGGGACCATCAAACTGGACAACTTTTACTATGGGACCAACTCTGAAATCGCGAAATAAATCAGCTGTTTCATACAAAAATTAATAACGAAAATATAATAAAGCAGCAGATTTTTTGCGATTTCAGGGTTGGTCCCGTAGTAAAAGTTGTTCAGTTTGATGGTCCCTATCTACCATATTCGGCTTAAGAGGTTATTTTGTAGCAGTTATATATTTTATTATGTACAGACGGCAGCTTATAAGTAGTGGAGATAATATGTATTATTTTAAGTTAATAGGGAATATGCATCAATTTTTTTTTAATCAAAATCAATAGTATAATGCGTGAGAAAATCAACTGTAATATTTAAACTTTTTTCTTGCGTTTTTTTCTCGTGATATAGTTACTTGAAGTTAGCACGCAGCAGCAACCGCCGAAAACGCTCCATACAAAACGGACATGATATATGACGTCACATATCACGTTTCAGGCGCGCGTTTACTATGGAGTTAGCCAAGAATTTTCGATTATTTTCAATTATCTCCCTAAATGTCGTGTACATATTATGTGTCATACAAAAAATAATTTCTTATTCGATATTCTATCTGACTGTTAAGTTCATTATATTCGAAAGTGGAAAAAAAAACGTTATTTTTCCCTGATTTCATCGTGTGATAAAACTAAAATTGTACATTTTTTTCCTGTTCCATCATGTTTTTATACGTGTCCGAAGCGATCAAGCTCAAATTTATCAAAATCGGTGACTTATGCATATTCCCTATTGGGCTAGATTAGTAAAGATCACTAAAATTAAATTGTAGTAGGTATACCTAGAATTTAATTTAAGTGAATGTTAAAATTGCCCAATCTTCTAGTATTTAGTGCAATGTTCGATGGTTCGAATTTATTTGATGTAAAATAATTTCTGTATTATATTGTAGATGTAATTATGTTAGTGCTTTAATATAATTTAATTATCTTATCTTGCCTAATGTGATATAGGAATAAATATTTTTTCTACTAAGCTTTGTTTTTTTGCCTCTAACGTTTGGGATGTAGTGTAAAATGAAACAGTTAAATTGAAAACAAACTTTTTAATTTTAATACCCAGTAAAATCACACGTTCTCACAACATTATGTTACACTCTTAATTGGACAATTATTTTAAAATACCCTTAACTCCGATAAATTAAAAAAGGCAGCACTGTTAATTATTCCTTAAAAATAATCTAAATAATCGGTATTTTTTTTTATTTACAAAATGGGACGAATAAGGATAGTGACAGGTTTGAATCCTATAGTTTTATTGATATAATATAAACACTGATTGATAGCTATGAAACCTAGCGAAAGGATTTTTGAAATCCGTTTAGAAATGGTTGAGTTAAAAGGGTTTGAAGGAAATGCCAAGCTCAATGCAATATGTGCTAACACGTACGACATAAGGTTCGCGTACGTCGCGATACGTCATAAGGACTCCAAAAAAACCCAGTGTTTTATCTCTTATATGTTCTCAGATTTAAGGGATATTTTGTCACAGTTAATGGTGGCATAAGCTTTCTAATTAGCCACTAAACAAAAATCGTTACTAATCCTCATTGCAGATGTTTCAATATAATAATTACCATTTTAGGGTTTTTAGAGGATTTCTGCTATAAAATTGGAACACTCAACAGTGCTGCCCTCCGGCGGGTAGTTTTTATGCTCATATATCCAAAAACAACATAAGATCTGCATAAATGCACAAATATATACCTACTTCACTATTTGTGATACACTTTCAATTAAAAATAACGTTAAAATACATAATTATTTATAAATAAAATATAATTACTCCTTCAAACTACATATTTTATATAAATAATAAAATAATGTTTTATTGCACACTCCTTTAACTTAATTTTAAGTACAATTTATAGTTGCGACATTAAATTTTTAAGTATATTTGACAAGTTATGGGCAATGTACTACTTTCACACGTGCCGGACTAAGGCTGGGCCACAAAAAAAAGTTGGAAATCTGACTTTTTGACTATGCCATGATGAAGTCGATAATTTGTCGGAATTTGTCGCCAAAAACCAGAATTTGTCGGTCTTGCGTTTAGGAGATACGTGTGGCTCAGCTGTAGAGACGTCTCTACAGCTGGGCCACACAGATCTCGAAAACGGAAGGTCGTAGCGAAAATCTGATTACTCGTATGTGTAGCCGGTAGTTTGTCGGATTTTGTCACCAAGAACCAGATTTTGTCGATCTTGCGTTTAGGAGATATGTGAGGATACGCTGTGGAGACTTTTCTACCTAGATCTTGAGAAAGGAAGGTCATAGAGAAAATCTGATAACTCGAGTGTGTAGCCGTTAGTTTGTCGGAATTTGTCACCAAGAATCAGATTTTGTCGATCTTGCGTTTAGGAGATATGTGAGGATACGCTTACGACCTTTCGTTCTCAAGATCCAGGTAGAAAAGTCTCCACAGCGTATCCTCACATATCTCCTAAACGCAAGATCGACAAAATCTGGTTCTTGGTGACAAAATCCGACAAACTACCGGCTACACATACGAGTAATCAGATTTTCGCTACGACCTTCCGTTTTCGAGATCTGTGTGGCCCAGCTGTAGAGACGTCTCTACAGCTGAGCCACACGTATCTCCTAAACGCAAGACCCACAAATTCTGGTTTTTGGCGACAAATTCCGACAAATTATCGACTTCATCATGGCATAGTCAAAAAGTCAGATTTCCAACTTTTTTTTTTGTGGCCCAGCTGTAGTCCGGCACGTTACTTTCACCCCTTTCTATAATCGATGGGGGAAAATGGAAGATACAATATTGATAAAATATTGTCAACATGATATCGCCAATCACACAATATCAAACTTAATCTTATTTTAAATAAGGCACATATTTGTATACTTACATATTACACTTTAGGATTTAGAGAAATGGAATGTGGTAATTTTGGCACTTTAGTGTAATTATTATCAGTTTCTTAAGACACATTTTTTTTCTTTATATAAATAAATGCATTGTCATGGTTTTTATACAGGGTAATTTTTAGGCACCATACAAACTTTCGGTGTCTGTTCAGTTCATTAAATTGATCATTTTTCTCTAAGAAACATTATAGAAATACTTTTTTTACTATTTAATAAATAAGAGAAAAATTGAAAAAAAATTGGACCCATATTGCTAAGAGAAAAAATTGGACCCATATTGCTAAGAGAAAAAAATTGGACCCATATTGCTAAGAGTTGTTCAGTTTCATGAACTAAACACATCGTTAAAGTTTGGATATTAATAAAAAAATACTCTGTATTACACAATTTAATCTCATTTTGTCATAATAACCATAGATAAATCCATGTTATTTAATTATAATATTCTTATATGCAATCAAGCTGGAAACTTACTTCACACATCTTAAAAATATTCACAAAATCAACAACTGTTTTTAATTAGTACAGTCCGAATTTAGCTTATGACGATTGTGAACTAAACGGTCTACATACAAACAAGCCGTTTGTTTCACAGTCCTTTTAAGATTGTGTGGAACTGTACAACTAGTGACTAACTAAATGGATTTGACGCAGTCTGTCCCATTCGCAATTGGTCACTAAGATCTGATACAAAATGGGTAGGTTTGAAAAAATATATAGTTTTGATAACTTATGGTCCGTAAGCCCGCGACAATATTGCCTACGTCATATGACATCATGATGAAATGTATGGCACACGGTCGGAAAAGTTGTGCTGAGCGAGGATCAGAAGATTATCGCAAATAAAATTGGCCGGAAGCTTGAGAAAATCCTCCACTTCCGGTCAAAATTTTAAGATTATATTTACGTCATGAGACAATATTATGTTACAATTTAAGTAGTCAATAAGGCTGTTTGTTATTCCGAATAAATAAACTGCGTCAAACCCAAACTAAACTAGTACAAGTACAACTAACTACACCACTCACAAATTTACAGCTCGTCTCTAGTTTCAAGTTCGTCTTCGGCGTCCAAGTTCTCCTCCTCGACGTCGTCGGCGCCGAAATTCGGGGCGGCGCCGCCGAACCCGCCGAGCCCGCCGAAACCGTACGGGTCCGGCCCGTGGATCTGGTGTCACGAAAACGAATCATCATCATCATTGTATGGGTTTTGACGCAGATCGTCACTTTCGCAAATGGTCATAGCGGAAAGTTTGGTCACTTTCGCAAATGGTCATCGCGAAAAGTTTGGTCACTTTCGTAATTGGTCACTTTCGCAGAATGTCATTCACAATTATTTTGAGAAAAAAGAAAAAAATTGAATGACATTCTGCGAAAGTGACGTTTTGCGAAAGTGACCAAATTTTTCGCGACGACCATTTGCGAAAGTAACGATATGCGTCAAAACCATTGCAATGTGAATGCTTCAAATTTAAAAATTATACAGTTGTTCGGGTATGCATTAAAATGCTGATAATTCATAACATAACACATACGACCGAAATATCGACGCAGACGTCACGTGTGTGCACGTCGACCCCTCAACGTGCGTACGCTGCAGTCACCGCTGCAAACCGACCCGCTGTCCAACAACTCCAGCGGGATACAAATGAGGGAGAAAAACAACGCCGGCCGGTCTCTAAACCTGTGCAGTCAGTTCCAAGGAGACTGGATGAAGAGTGCGACAAGGACGGCTTCAAGAAGGTGGAAAGGAAGAGGAAGCCCACTCGCCGTAACCTATGTGGCACCGCTCCGACCGGACATAACCACCTACTTCGTCCGGCCATCCCGACAACGCTGCTGTACGTGTCTCGCCTGCACTACAGTACGAAACCTGATGATATTGTAGAGTACATCAGAGTGAAGACCAAATTCTGTCTGAGGGTCGAGCGGTTGGAGTCCCGCCACAATGTTAACTTCAATTCATTTGTGGTAAGGGCACCGAGCGAACATCTGTCGACCTTCATGAAAGAAGATTTTTGGCCGAAGGGTGTTTTGTTCCGACGGTTTCGCGGTCGGATACCGGACACTGCATTGCGCAACACGCCGCCGCCATCGATGCGTGTTAAATAGTTGTAAAAATGTAATTTAAATATAATGTATGTATGTTAGTCTGTAAGGTATCTATTGTATGGGCCTAGTTGTCTGAATTAAATAAATAAATAAAAAATAAAATAAAATAAAACACCTTTTTATTTAATTGCAATCTTTTTACTTTCTGTAGTCAGTAGTTTTGTAAAAGACCTATGAAAAGCTTTTGGATATTAATTTTCTATTCGATTAAACCCGCCGAGACCGTCGAAACGGTACGGGTCTGGCCCGTGGATCTGTCGTCATGGCAACGAATAAGAATAAGAATTTTTATTTGTTCAAAACATAGAAATTACCTATTCGCTGGGTGCGAAGGTCTAACAATCGATCGCAGCGCTCATGGTGGCAAAAAGTAGAAATAATGTAGGCTCTGTAATCTGTTTGAAAACGATATTTAGTTTATTACCAGCGATACAGGAACAATTATATATGTTAATAAAATTATTAAAGTAGCTTTATCCTCTTGTTTTATAAAATTTACAACTAAAAAAGAAGTAAAGAAACCATGATTTAACCAAAATAAAACACTCTCTTTGAATAGATCTTACTTGCCATATTTAATTTAAATGACAAAAAAATATTTCACGATACTTTGTCCACCCAAATCACAGTAATTTTGAATTTTACATTAAGGCGCTAAGAAGATTGAAATCCCAATATTCAAATCAAATTATTGACAGATTACGCGCGTGAAGCTATCATGGAAAAAATATAAAATGTACTTGGAGTAATACACAATAGATTTAATTGAAAGCATTTGTAAGAATGTTACCACCTTTGATGTAAAAAAATATTCTGTGGACCCTGTTTCTGGTCCTATTTGCAAAATTTCTCGGAAACAGAACATTTGTTAATGTTAAAACTAACACATAAAAATCGGCGATGTTAATACCTTCAATCTTAATTGAACAGATTTTTTTTAACTAACTTGAACGCGAAGAAATTTAATAAAAACATGTAAAAATTGAGAATTCGGTGCAAGTTCTCAACGCAACCGCCCCGTTGGAACGCGCACTGATTTGAACCTAAAGTGAGTAGAGTTACGTTCGATTTCACACCATCACGGACCGACCCGCTCGGATTGAGGCATGTTAAAGCCTTAATAACACAATATGTATAGTATTTTTTAATATTTAGTCACAATGCCGCCATTACATATCAAAACGTCAAATCAGACAGGTCAGAGCCAACAAAGTTGCAAAAAGCTAGGTGGCGCTAAAAGCGTGCACGGAGCCAATATTCTCATCAAGTCGCACTGTAAATGGCGGGATGTCACAAAATTTATCACGCATGGTGGCGCTACTGCTGCTGAATACCTTTGTATGGGCATTAATCCCCGATTTTCCCATTTATTTTAAACTATTTTTCTAAAATGGTTGATCTAATAAATAATTATTATGGAAGTCGGACAGTAAACGAATTAAAGATTGAAGAAAACCAAATTGTGTTGGAAGAAAAATTGATATTTACGAAAAATCGCTTCCAACTCCAAAAATTCATAGGAAAATAATAAAATGTCAGGTCTACATCTACACTAGCGCCAAATTAGTAATAGTGAGCCGACTGGTGGACGATTTGTGAAACAGAAAAATTATGAGACTGGTTGAGAAAAAATATCTTTTTATTCTCATCTAATAACACTGGTTCGTGTATACAAGATGTTTGGTAAAAACCTTATAAAGCCGAATATGGTAGATAGGGAGCATCAAACTGAACAACTGTTACTATGGGACCAACTCTGAAAACGCGATAAAAAATCTGCTGTTTCATACAAAAATTAATAACGAAAATATCAAAACGTATTTTGTATGAAACAGCTGATTTTTTTCGCAATTTCAGAGTAAGTCCCATAGTAAAAATTTTTCAGTTTAATGGTCCCTATCTACCATATTCCTTTCAGTCCACAATGTCAAATTCCCAAAATGTCGAGCGGTTTCAAAATGTCAAGTTCCCAAAATGTCAAGTTCCCGAAATGTCTAGTTCCCTAAATGTCAAGTTCCCAAAACGTCAGATTCCCAAAATGTCAAGTTCCCGAAATGTCAAGTTCCCTAAATGTCAAGTTCTCGAAATGTCAAATTCCCGAAATGTCAAGTTCCCTGTTGTAATAGGGGAGCAAATGATGATGAATAGGGAGTGATTTTTTTGTAGACTTTAAATGTTTACTGAAATATTAGCAACACAACATAAGTATTTATTTTCAAATATCTTGCATATTTTCAGCGATATAGAGCATCAAACTTTCTAATTAGACAAGGAGAGCGCTACCAGCCAGTGACGTCACATGCTAGTAGCGCCATAGTCTCGCCAAAAAAAATTACGTTTTAGAAAGGGATAGCAAGAGGCACAACACAATTAAGTAACTCATAATTCGCTTGTTATACTACAGATTGAATTTCTTTTTTCACATTTGTTATTCAATAATGTTATATTTCTGAATGTTATTGTTTGGATGATTTTAACAGGGAATTTGACATTTCGGGAACTTGACATTTAGGGAACTTGACATTTTGGGAACTTGACATTTCGGGAACTTGACATTTTGGGAATCTGACGTTTTGGGAACTTGACATTTTGAAACCGCTTGACATTTTGGGGATTTGACATTGTGGACTGAAAGGACCATATTCGGCATTGGGGATTATTTTGTAACACATTGTATTATAGATTATAATTTTCCTTACCTTAGTGTATTCCCGTTCCATCTCTTCGGTCCATGTGGTGTCTTTTTCATCAGGCAACATCCATTCCTCGCAGTAGTTAGTGTGGTTGAAGCAAATCTGGAAAAGAACAAAATACAGGGTGTTACATAACAATCCGTAATTTTTTTTTTATTAGTATGCACTGCAAAGTGACAACCCTAAACGAAAAAGAATATTGTTTCCGATAATCGAACCCATAAATAGGCTAAAGCAAAACACAATTTAGGTCTCTTTGTTGCCACTATGCAGTTTATCACGAAAAGCATTTTTTTTAAGTGTCAGTTTTCAGAATTTATAATAATTTTCCAGGATTGTATGTGTTAGGTTTCGTGATAATTCTAAATAAATTATTTGATTATCGATTTTTGAATCGAGTAAATTAGTCTACTGGCAACACTGTCATCACTGACAGTGACAATATTGACATCCGTTCGAACACTCACTATATAAGAGATGGCGCGTCACCTGTCAAGTCACTTTTGCTCGAGCTCTCGTCAAGTGCAGACATCTAAGGAATATTGTGGCTGGATATTGAAGGTAATCTTCTCAAATAAATTATTTAATTGTTGATTTACTGTGTTTTATTATATTTCAGAAGTGGTATGAGCTCATGTGATATGCAAGGTCGAAATTAGTCAAAGTGAAGTGAGGTCAAGGAAAGGTCAACTTTGGGTTTCATATTAGTGTGTGCCGTAACACGCATGGGGTCTACGGGGGACCGAAATTTCATTATTTTTGAGCTAGGACGCACCGTTTTCGAGATATTTGAGATATAAGTTTAGTAACGTTTTTTTTTTAGTTTGATGAAAATTTTTAAATAGAGGGTACATTGTGGTATGTTTTGAGTTACAGTAAATGCCGCGTGACGAGCTGACGCCGCGAAGGCGTTTGGAAACGCCTCCACCGGGCCGACTGACTGGTCCTAATCGAGAATCGGCAAGGCGCAGCCGTAGTCGCACGCTTCAGGGGAGCCAAGATCATCGCAGTCGCAGCCGCCTGCGTAGCTCCGAAAGAAGGCGTCGATCCATCATCGAGCGGGAACATGAAGTTCAGCAACAGCGCGAGAAGCTGCTTGCGCTTGAGAAGGCGCTGAGCAGGGAGCGCAGCCGCACGGTCAGTGACGCCCGTGAAAGAAGCATTCTACGCGAGCGGCGGAGGCTCGGGTCAGAGGTGCAGCGTTCACATCGCAGCGAACTGCTGGAGCGGGCTTCAGAGCGTTCACCGGCAGCCGAGCGGAAAATAAGGTCAGACAGTCCAACGTTTAATGCTAAAGATGTTGCAAATATTATTAATTCCTTGAGCAGTGTAAAACCCCGAACTCAGCCGTTAACAGAGGCCGCTCCATCTCAATTAATTGGCAATATGAATCACAAAAATATTCTACCCGACTTTGACCCGACTTCGAAAGGTCAAAGAATTGATATTTGGATTAAGAAAGTAAACGAGTGCGCCACTGTCTACGGCTGGGACGATAAAACAACTATTTTCTTTGCCATGCAAAAACTCCAGGGATTGGCCAAGCTTTGGTACGAAAGCTTAAACTCAATATTATTCACATGGGCTGAATGGCAGCAAAAACTAATGCTTGCATTTCCTTTTGAACAAAACTATGGCCAGTCCCTGGAGGATATGCTTAAGAGGAAAAGTAAGTTTAACGAACCACTTGAAGTATATTATTATGAAAAGTTGGCTTTGTTGAATCAGTGTGACATCGAGGGGAAGCGCGCAGTGGATTGCATTATTCATGGGCTTACTGATAAAACAATGAGGTCTAGCGCCAATGCATTGCGCTGTTCCCAGCCTGACCAACTTCTTAGCTTTCTTATAAGTAATAAGGTAACGCCACAGTTTTTCGAACGTAACAATTTCAAAAGCAGGCCACCCACTGACACAATAGCTACAAATGGTAACCCAAACTATTATAGGCCAGCTAGGAATCCGAATAGTCTGAATAACGAATTATATTGTTATAACTGCCGGGAAAAAGGTCACCCGTTTTACAAATGCTCTAAGCCCTTGGTTCAATGTTCAAAATGCCGTAAGTTTGGTCATAATGTAGAATCTTGCAAAATTAAGCCTGAAATTGGTGATAAGCAGGGTATTATTCCTAAGACGATGAGTATAACGGTTTCAGAATCGAATTCGAAGTTCATTAGGGATGTCAAGCTGAACGGTATTATAACTAAATCGTTTATAGATTTCGGTAGTGAGGTCTCGCTTATGCAACAGTCGGTGGCATCCTCCCTTGGTCTAACCTGTGTTCACCCTCCCACACCATTGAAAGGTTTTGGTAATTCTATCCTTAGTTCCATCGGTGGGGTTGATGTTAACTTAAACATTGATGGTGTTAGTGCAGATGTCCTGTGTCATATCGTAGAAGATAGGTTTCTTGATTCGCCATTGTTGATAGGACAGTCTTTTACAGAGCAGGCTCACGTGGCGGTGTTTAAGAATGCTGAGGAGCTGAAATTCTTTAATATAAGTGATGAGGTTCTTTCCCCACGATTTGACGATCTAGCTGAAAAAAGTGTTAGTGTCGTTGTTTCTGCAGATGTTAAAGTATATGGTCCGGCTGCTGTCAAAGCTTGTACTCCTGACATAGTCAATGGGAATATCCTGCTAAATGGGAAGGTTATAGGGAGACCAGATCGAGAGCTAGCAGTCACAGGTGGTGTATACCAAGTGAAGGAAGGAAAACTATATATTAACGTTACTCCTTTGTCACGTTTTTATCAATTGTATGGAGGCAGTATAATTGGTAGAGGTGCAAGAGTACAGGTAGTGAACCGTATATGTTCTTCGTCAAATGACTCATTCGTAGGCGAACGCTTCGACATAGATCCAAGCGAGATACACTTAGGTGATTCAGTTAGTGACTCTGAGAGGCAACGTCTGATAGGTTTATTGTCAAACTACAAGCATTGTTTTGCTGGTTCGTTAAAGGAGTTAGGATGTACGAATATGGCTGAAATGCGGATAGAATTAAATAGTAACCGACCCGTCGTCTATAGGCCGTACAGGTTATCACATAAGGAGCGAGAGCAGGTGAGAGAGATGGTGGGAGAAATGATGGATGCCGGGATAATCAGGGAGTCTGTGTCGGAATATGCGAGTCCTATAATTTTAGTTCGCAAAAAGGACGGGAAACAGCGACTTTGCGTAGATTACAGGCTTTTGAATTCGGTCACAGTGAAGGAGCGTTACCCGATGCCAGTCATTGAAGATGAGCTTGCTAGACTTTCAGGGCAAGCGTATTTCATAACCTTAGATCTGGCATCCGGGTACTATCAGGTCCCGATTGCTGAGGAATCAAAGCCACTGACATCATTTGTGACCCCGGACGGCCAATACGAATTCAATCGTATGCCGTTCGGGTTAGCTAACGCGCCTGCAGTTTTTCAGCGTCTAATGAACAAGGTCTTAGGATCGGCTAGGTTTTCAGAAGCAACTGCATATATTGATGATATACTTATTTACGGAAAGAGTGTGGACGAGTGCTTGGAGAGGCTGGAAAGGGTGCTGCAGCTTGTAGATAAGGCAAATTTAACGCTGAACTTGTCGAAGTGTAGTTTCCTTCAGAGTCAAATTAGTTATCTAGGTTACGAGATTAGCGTTGCTGGCATTTGCCCGGGGGACAAGAAACTTCAGTCCGTTCTTAACTTTCCCCGTCCAACTAATCCACATTCTGTTCGTCAATTTCTAGGACTAGTGGGCTATTTCAGGAAATTTATAAGAAATTTTGCAGTCTTGTCCCACCCCTTAAATATGTTACTTAAGAAGGATGTGGATTGGGTATGGATGGAGGAACAAGAATCTGCGTTCCAGGTTCTTAAAGACCGTTTAGTTGAAAAACCAATACTCGCAATCTATGACCCTAATGCTGAAATAGAGCTACACACCGACGCCAGCAAAATTGGTGTCGGTGGGATATTGTTGCAGCGTTGTCATAATGATGATAGTTTTAGACCCGTGGCATACTACAGCCGGAATACTTCACCCGAGGAAAAGAATTTTCACGCGTATGAACTCGAGACACTGGCTGTAGTATGTTCACTCAAGAAATTTAGAGTATATTTATTGGGGCGTAAATTTAAAATTGTGACAGATTGTAGCGCACTACGTTCGACATTTTCGAAGCGCGATCTTATTCCACGCATCGCTCGTTGGTGGTTGCTTTTGCAAGAATATCATTGCTCTGTGGAATATCGTGCCGGCACGAAAATGTCGCACGTAGACGCTTTATCCCGAAATCCTCCAGCTGATGACGACAATAACACATTAGACATAGACCAGTATCCTAGTGTGATGGTAATTAGTAAGGATGACTGGACTCAAACCTTACAGTTAGGGGATAGTGAGCTTGTTCGAATTCGCGACATACTGACATCTGACATAAATGCCGAAGGACTACAGTATATCAAGGACAATTATATAATTAAGGACGACAAACTTTACAGATGCTTAGACGGCGATAGGACTAATCTACGCTGGGTGGTGCCAAAGGGCGCAAGGTGGCAGATTTGCCGAATGAACCATGATGAAATTGGTCATTTGGGTGTGGAAAAGACCTTGGAGCGTATTAGAAAGACTTATTGGTTTCCAAAAATGGCAAAATTCATTAAAAAATATGTGCAGGCTTGCCTTGAATGCGCATATTCTAAGAAAACTAGTACAAAAGAAGGTCTTTTACACACAATTGAAAAGGTAGAGGTACCTTTCCACACGCTGCACATCGACCACCTTGGGCCCTTTGTGCGTTCAAAAAGAGGAAACTCTTACCTACTTGTTATAGTAGATGCTTTCTCGAAATTTATCTTTATCAGGCCGGTTCGCGACACAAAAACGCAAACTACGTTACGAGTTTTAGAAGACATTTTTTATACTTTTAGAAATCCCGACCGTATCATCAGTGACCGCGGTACTAGTTTCACATCTTACGCATTTAAGCATTTTTGTTCAGATAAAGGCATACGACATGTTTTGAACGCGGTTGCTAGCCCTAGGTCCAACGGGCAAGTCGAACGATGTAATCGAACGATACTTAGTTCGTTGACTGCTCAAAATTTAAATTTCGACGAAAAAGACTGGGACGATAAAGTAGGTAGGGTTCAGTGGGGTATAAACAATACTCCTCACAAGACCACGAGTAGGACGCCGGCCGAAGTAATGTTTGGACCTAAAATGAATTCTGAAATTAACCCTAGGTTAAATGAGGTACTCAGAGAGACCCGAGAAGATACTGATTTGTTGGCAATACGAGAGTCTGTTAAAGATAAAATTGATGAGGAACAAGAAAAGCAAAAACTAAATTATGACAAAAACCGGCGTCCTGCTCGAGTTTATTGTGAGGGGGAGTTGGTTAAGATTACGAGAACTTCATTCGATAATGATGGGAAGAGCAAAAAGCTTGTTTCACCGTATATTGGGCCTTTTCGAGTAGTCGCGGTTTTAGGTAATGATCGTTATAGGGTGGCTGCCATACCTGGTCTTAGTAGCACCAAAAACAAGCGCAAAACCACTGTGGCTTCCGATCGAATGTCCCCTTGGGTTCACGTGGCGGCTCTAAACGTTAATGAAAGTAACAATGATAGTGATAGGGAAAGTAACGTTAATAGTGACAGTGACACAGCATAATTGAATTTACTGTTAGTTAAGTTATAAACTGTTATTTGATATTTGTAAAAGTTTTAAGTTGTACAGAATTACTTGCACATTATAAATATAAACCTTGTAGGTAACATGATTTAGTTATGTTTTCATAGTGTAGCAGTCTATATTATGTTTTCAATAATAAAATAGCAATAGGTTGATTATTTTAGTTAAAATTTTTATGTTGTTTATGTGGTTTACTTCAATAAGAATATTAAATAGGAAAATAATTATTTAATATAATATAATACTGATCTCGTCTTCAAAGTTGTGTTTATATATGAAATAATTAAATATAATAGATAAACAAAAGGTAGTAGCTAATTTTTATGGTTTTTGTCACAGTTAAACATATTTTAAAGGAATATCTTTATATAAAGTAAAATTAATATTCACTTTTAATCTATGATGTTGATTGTCTAAGTTCCAAACTAAGTATTAAACGAGCTAGAAGAATATAATGTTAAGGAAGTAAGGAAATCATAACTGTGTCAAGGAAGGTTCACAGCTATTAACCTATGTGTTGGTTATTATTGAACATGTTCTTGCTTGAGTATTTATTGAATAGAATAGTAAGAGAATTGTTAGACTATAATAAGGAAGGCTCAACTAATATGATTATTCATGAAATAAGTAATTCCTAGTTTATTATTTATAATAATAAATAAATAATAAGTTTGTGTGCTTAAATGGTTACAGGTGTAAATAACAATGTCAATATTGTATTTATGCATTTAATATTTTGTTCCCTAATAAATTCATTAATGTAGTGAGATTGCATTGTGAAAATTGGTACAATTCATTATTCATTGCACTAATTAGGTAACAAATGCATAAATATAATGTTACATTTGTAAATGATACATAAAATGTATGATTCATGCCTAGATGTAATGATATTACAGAAAGTAAATTGGTAGATATTATCTTGGCTTTAATTATAATGTTATACTTTGTGGAAAGGAAGGTTCACAAGTTGATTACTAAATGATAATTTACATAAAGCAAATTGATAGATATTATTATGGCTTTCATTATTATGTTATATCTGCATACTTTTTGAAAAGGAAGGTTCACAAATTTACTTTGAATAACTGCGTAAGAAGGAAGGTTTACGTATGTTATGCCGATGCTCTGCAGAAAGGAAGGGTATGCAGAGCATCGTGACTATAAGGATAGGTACTTTTGTCTAGCTAGTGAAAAAGGAAGGATTCACTACTGTTTACATTATTTTTTCTTTTTTTTTTCTTTTTCTTTTTGTTGGTTTTGTTATAATACATGTTTATCGATGAATTTGTATTTTACGACCTTAAGCGACTTGACAGGCCGAATGTTAGGTTATAGGGACCAATGATCTGCGTGCATAGGGACATGCACGAGGTCAGGATGGTCGAATGTTAGGTTTCGTGATAATTCTAAATAAATTATTTGATTATCGATTTTTGAATCGAGTAAATTAGTCTACTGGCAACACTGTCATCACTGACAGTGACAATATTGACATCCGTTCGAACACTCACTATATAAGAGATGGCGCGTCACCTGTCAAGTCACTTTTGCTCGAGCTCTCGTCAAGTGCAGACATCTAAGGAATATTGTGGCTGGATATTGAAGGTAATCTTCTCAAATAAATTATTTAATTGTTGATTTACTGTGTTTTATTATATATGCATTGTCTATCTAAGTACCATATTCGGTTATAGGGTTTTTTTTAAATACGTTGCATATTTATAAATAAAATAGCTAAAGTCAAAGGAAAACAGAAATCCTACTATCCTACAAAATGTCTACGAAGCAAATTAAAGTCTAAAATAAATAAATTAAAAAAAATTAAAAACACGACTGCCCTGCCAAAAACGAACTAAAAAGTTAAACAACAAGTGTCATTGCAGTCAGGGGACCTTATCATGGAACAATTTTTGATCAAAGAGGTCCCCCGACTGCTATGACACTTGTTGTTTAACTTTTTAGTTCGTTTTTGGCAGGGCAGTCGTGTTTTTAAAATATTTTTTTTTATTTCGCACATTTTAGTGACATATTGTGTCCTATTCGCCGTTATTCGAAGCCTTGGTAAACAGATTGAGAATAGCGAAGCCTTTCCGTTTCCCGTTCAGCATCATTATTATAGGTCTATCTTACCAAATTACGTCACATCCGTATCCGATCTCACCCCACTATGTTCACCAGGCGGCCATTGCTGGTTTTCGCGCTCATTGGCGTCCTTTATTCGCAACCGTTCACATCTAGTCTAACGCTGTTGGCGTTCGAAATTTAAAAATTTTGCCTAAGTAGGTCAAATGCTGTTAGCGTTCGAATTTTAAAGTTTTCTAAAGTAGGTCAAACGCTGTTAGCGTTCGTAAAATTCTTAATTCGAATTTAGATTTTATATTACATATTTTTGTTGAAAAGTAACATCTTACGATTTATTTTCGGTTATTTAAAATGCGTGTGCATAAAAATTTGAAAACCATACGTAAAATCAGTGTTAGTTGGGTCCGACTTTGTGTCGTCTCCGTTTTCGTCGTCATGTTCGTGGAGTAGCAGAGAACGAGGGCGAGGGCCCATGCCCTCGATCTTTCTTTACTGTAGATCCATATCTACAGTAAATATGACGCGTGATTTGAATTGGATTGAGGTAATCTAACGCCTCGCCATAAGGTCAGTGAAATTTTTCCATTATTTAATAATGATATGATTCTACCCACGATATGTTGAAAAATAATTTCTGTTAATTCTTACATTCGTAAAATTGCCGTTCATGAGGGATATTCGCTTTTGGCCTATGCAATCTCCTAAAAACGTTATAATTTTGACAAATTTAATGCTTATGAAAATTTTTATGTTACGGAAAACATGTTTCGTACGATTCGTATTCATTGTTGGTAAAGCTATATTGTGTTGAATGTGAGCTGAGTACACAAATACTTGTTTCTAAAAATATGAGAAAGTGTATGCTGCTTGAATCCTAGCACTATCCGGCCATTGCCGTGGCATTTCGTTCGATTCATAGTTTTACTTGACCAGTGTTGAGATTAACCATTGTGCCCTATTTTATTGAGAGATGTTGTTTAGCCGTAGTCGTTTGAACGAGTATATATTTTTTTTGAGTCACTGCTTTGAATCTGAATAGTGATACATAACGAGGCACTTTGAACAAGAATAAGTAATCAGTGGTTATACAAAAGAATCTTGCCTGTAAATTGGTCTTTAATTAAAACATTTAAACAGTCAGATATTGACTTGATTGCGGAATATTACAATTGATGGCGTATTTGATGCAGCGGCAGTAAACGCTATCAATGGGCAAAATGGCCCGGGTTCAATTCCCAGTAAAATGAGCGTACTAATCTTTTCTTGTGATTAATTAGAAAGGAATGTTTTTTATTTGTATGCTTTCCAGAACCATTAATTTGATTGGGATGAAACTTGAAGGACCTTATCTGCGTACGCCACCGAAGGCCAAAAAAAAAAGAAAAAAATAAAATAAAAAATAAAAAAAATTGATTTTAACCTTTGATTGAATATATGTGTGCTACTGATATATATGCTTGTCGGGTACAGCTCTATCAATAAAATTAATTGTGGGAACTGTTTTAAATAATTTGAAATCTATTTTTAATTGCAGGCAAGTCAAAAGTTTATCATAGTCATTAGATATTTTCTATTATTATTATTATACCCCTCGGTTCCAGCTTGTTCCGCAACTGAACCGGGGAAGGTCTATCGGCTGCTCCTGGCACCGTTGACACAAGTTTATGAAAGTTGTATCTACATAATTTTGTAATTAAAACATGCTGTTTACTTCCTCTATGGTAGTAAGCCCCACATGTTGAGAGCTGTGTGAGTTATAACAGTATTTTGAATTTGGATTTATCCGGTCGCTTTTGAGCACCGTTGATTGATACTTTGATATGAACTCTGGCGGTCACTCCTGATGGATTCCGTTGATTAAGTATCTTACTATTTAACATAAATTCGGTCACCCTCTGATGGGCACCGTCATTATTTGGGGGACGAAGCTGCCCACGTCCGTAGGATTTACCACCTTCTCCTAGGCCCACCCTACACGTGTCCCCCGGGTGGTGCTAAACGGGCAGCAACGCCGAGCAACAGGCGGCGGTTAATTAACCTGTCTCTGGCTACCACAAGCCAAAAGGAACTAAATCCCCTTTAAAAATAGTGGCGGTAGTACCCTGGGAAAGTGCTACTAGTATCTCTCCCACCCCCCCCTTTTATATGAAATGTCGAATAATGAGTGCGTTGTTTTGTCATGCGATCCGGCTAACCCCCGGCGCTCTCCAGTACCCGGGCTGGAGAGTGTGAAATTTGCTACCGAAGACACCATTGGAGTAGGTGACCAGGCTCCAGTGGCTGTGAATATTACTGGAAATAAGAAGTTGATTCAGCAGGCATTCCACCCTAGTATGTTTATCTCTAGACCAAGGAGTAATTCTATGAGCAGCCTAACAAATGCTAACAATGCCATCACAGAAAAAAATACAGATGACCAACCATCTCTAATATCCCAGGAACCAGATGTTCAACTGGTTCAAAAACAATACAGACCAGAGCCACCCGATTGGCAAAGAGTACCCACAATCAGGAACCCTAAAAGAAAAAAACTATCAACACCTTCACCTGATAGAATTCAAACTTCCAATAGATTCAGTGGTCTGGAAATTGACACAACCCAAGAGCATACTGGACAACAGATGCCAAATACTAAACGGAGCAATAAACCACCACCAATCCTACTCTATGGCATTGAAGATATTAACAAACTTACTGAGCTCTTGGAAACCACCACGGAGAGGTCCGAGTTTACGTACAAAATCATTAATAAAAACCAGATAAAAATCATGACCTCTGATGTTGATGTATATAAAAATCTGATAACCCTGATCCGAGAAAATAGACTAATTGGCCACACCTTCAATCGTAAAGACAACAGAAGCTACAGAATAGTAATTCGGAATTTGCACCATACAACTCCTATTAGCGCTATTAAAGAAGCCATAGAGGAAACGGGAAATACTGTAACAGGCGAAATCATAAATGCCAAATTTGGCCCGAACAAAAAACCTACAACAACATTTTTTGTCAACCTGGTGGCAGGGCCCAATAACAAGGCAGCAAAAGATTTGAAATATATATATCACCAATCTGTAATTATAGAAGACCCCAAAAAGAGAAATACAGTAGTACAGTGTCAAAGATGTCAGCAATACGGGCACACAAAAAACTACTGTATGAAACCGTATCGCTGCGTTAAATGTGCTGAAGCACATAAAACATCTGACTGTAAGAAAACAGATCGACTCACACCAGCTACATGTGCATTGTGCCTAGGCCCTCACCCTGCAAATTACAGGGGGTGTGAAGTGTACAAGGAAATAATGACTAGGAAATTTCCTAAAGGACTACCTACTAACCACAAAAATATAAAGGACAAAGCAACAGCAGAAAACAACAATGGAAACAACAATACTATACCTACAAATCCTAAGCATATGGAAGATCTACACAAGACACAAAAGCCTAGAGAAACAAATAAATCATATGCAAGTGCTACAAAATCACACTCTACTCCACCATCTGAAGAGCAATCAGAACTCCCTGTAAGGCTTGAGCATATGTTCCTGAAGCAATCCGAAAAAATAGATGTTCTCTTACAACAAATGAGTACACTCCTGCAACTCATCACAACATTAGTGTCGAAATTGGCAAAATGACTTCCCTAAAAATAGCCACTTGGAACACTAATGGTCTGGCCCCCAACAAAGATGAGGTAGAAGCTCTGCTCCATCTGCACAATATTGATATTATATTAATTTCTGAAACACACTTCACCAGCAGTAGTTCCATCAGAATAAGAGGCTACAGCATCTATAGCACAAATCATCCAGATGGAACGGCACACGGAGGATCAGCGGTTATCTTGAGATCGACTATTGATCATTATGAACTCCCTGAATTTCGTACGGAGCACATACAGGCAACTTCTGTTACTATAGCGGATAAAAATGGTGACTTCAATATCTCAGCTGTGTACTGCCCTCCGAAGCATAAAATAACCGAAGCACAATTCAGTGAATACTTTAAAAGCCTGGGCACCAGGTTCGTGGCTGGAGGAGACTGGAATTCAAAACATCCACAATGGTGCTCGAGACTAACAACAACAAGGGGCAGAGAGCTTAAGAAGAGTATAGATAATAACAACCTTAAAGCAATATCTACTCCAGAACCAACACACTGGCCATCCGATCCAAACAAGTTACCAGACGTCTTGGATTTCTTTATAACAAGAGGAATGTCTAGATACTTCTACTCTATCTCTTCTTCACTGGACGGCTCCTCCAACCACATCCCAGTAATGCTGACAATTGGCCTAGAGGTGATTGCTCGTGACGTACGAAAACGTACTTCCCTGTATAATAAACGTACAGACTGGGAAGCATTTCGTGAATTGGTTGACAAGAATCTCAAATTGGACGTGGCTCTCAAAACAGAAACTGATATAGATGATGCTACTTATTTGTTCACTACTGTAATTCAATCCGCAAGTTGGAAATGCACACCGGAGTCAACAAACCAGGCACCAAGACAAAATAAAGTACCCACGGAAATCAAACAAAAAATTCTGGAAAAACGACGAATACGTAGAAGGTGGCACACTAGTAGGCACCCAGAAGACAAAGCTGCATTCAATAAGGCAATAAAAGATCTCTCAAATGCCATAAACGAAGCTAATAACGCTTCAACAGAGACCTACTTAGAGTCACTAACCGCAACAAATGCAACAAATTACTCATTATGGCGAACATGCAAAAATCTGAACCATCCAATCGAGCATAGACCGCCAATAAAATTGAGAGACAATGAGTGGGCCAGATCCAAACAAGAGAAGGCGGACACATTCGGAGTCTACTTGGCTGATGTCTTCAAACCGAATGAAGCTGACCTAGATACGGATGAAGCAGAAATAGATAAGATCCTTAACCAAGACTTCCAGCTTGATCTGCCAATAACACCAACTAGTCCTAATGAAATAAAGAAGATTATCAATCTAATGGAGGACAAAAAGGCACCTGGATTCGATCTTATTGATAAGAAAGTACTGACTGAACTCCCAAAAAAAGCTGTAGTATTTCTGTCTACCTTGTTTAATGGTATCATGAGAACTGGCCACTTCCCAGCCCTCTGGAAAGTATCTCAAGTCATTATGATACAAAAGCCAGGAAAGCCAATACATGAAGTGTCATCATACAGACCAATTAGCCTGTTGCCAGTGATCTCCAAAGTGTTTGAAAAGGTTCTTCTACACAGACTGTCAAGAGAACTCTCAGAAAGATCCATAATACCTGATCACCAGTTTGGATTCCGACAGCAGCACGGCACTGTGGAACAAGTGCACAGGGTGTACAGAGACATTCGTGAAGCTCTTGAACGGAAAGAATATTGTTCTGCTGCGTTCCTTGACATACAACAGGCGTTCGATAGAGTCTGGCATAAGGGCCTACTGTGCAAAATAAAATCACTCCTACCTCACACATATTTTGGAATTATAAAATCCTATCTCTCCGACCGTATATTCCAAATCAAGGAAGATAACTGCACATCCTCATTTCACCCAATCTTAGCTGGAGTTCCTCAGGGCTCAGTGCTGGGTCCGATGTTGTATACTATTTATACATGTGATCTACCACAACGAGAAGATGTTGTAGTTGCTACCTTCGCAGACGACACTGCAATCCTCGCTAGAAGCACATGCCCCGACGAAGCTTCAATGAAGCTACAGAGTAGCCTTTGTGAAATAGATAGGTGGCTGACTAAGTGGAGAATAAAGGCTAGTGCCGCGAAATCAGTTCACGTAACCTTCACTCTTCGCAAGGGGAACTGTCCCCCAGTCTCACTACGCTGTAACCAACTCCCCCAAAGTGACTCTGCTAGATACTTGGGACTCTACTTGGACAGACGATTGACTTGGAAAAACCACGTGCAAGTCAAGCGGGACGAAATTAACATCAGATTCAGAAAACTTTCTTGGATGCTAGGAAGAAACTCTAAACTCTCATTGGACAATAAGTTGCTAATCTATAAGTCAATCCTAAAGCCAATCTGGACATATGGCATACAGCTCTGGGGCACGGCGTGCGACTCAAGTATTGGTATAATACAAAGGGCTCAAAACTACATGCTGAAACAAATTTCCAACGCACTATGGTTCATAAGAGTTGCTGAACTCCATGAATTTCTTGAAGTCAACACAGTTAAGCAGGAGATCATGTCCAGCTGCGCAAAATACAAAACAAGGCTCTCAAACCATCCAAATCAACTTGCAGTGCAGCTTACTATTCCTGAGGCTATGCGTAGACTAAAAAGACGGCAAGTCCTAGAACTGGACGAACCTTAAATTGATATGGTCTTTCCATTGGGGAAGCCGCTTCTACTGCCAAATTCACCACTCAACTCATCTGTTCATAGTCTTTCGACTGATCGCATGATAAAACAAAAAAAAAAACAAAAAAAATATAGTTATGTAATATCAATAAATATATTTACATTCGATAAACATTTATTATGGTTTAACATAAATTCGGCCGGTCGCTCCTGAGCACCGTCGGTTGATGTTTTGATATAAAAATTATTTCGGTTGCTTTTGATGAGCACCGTCCAGGCACCGTACATATTTTAACTCATTTTATCTTATTATTTTATTTTATTATTCTGTGTAAATACTGTCCTTAATCCCTGAGAGGGAGGAACTTAAAAAGGGGATCATCCAAGATATTCCCGTACTTCTGGTGGGCACCATGTTTCTAACAACCACTAGTTGCTGCTTACAGAACAACCAGAAGATGACATTTTGAAATTTTCTTTGGTGAGTTATTTATTAATATTTATTTTTATAACCGTGGGCCTGGTAAAATAAGTTATTACGATTGAATATTTCAATCAATATATCTTCCAGTTATTTAAAATGTTTCTTTATTAAAAATATCGAACCGGGTGCTAGCTAAGTCCGGGTGCCGCAAAGGAGGTTCACCAACAGTTGCGTTCTGGTGCTTCACTGGTCGCTGCCGTGGCACACTCGATGCGTTCGCTCGGCTCGCGCTTTATTTTGCCGTTTTGTGACCAAAAGGTCACACTTTTAATCTAACCTAACTGGCGATGTCCCTTTTGGATACACTGTAACCAAAATAAGTGTAGCAGATATTATGTTTTGTTTGAAAATTTTATATTCATTTGTATGCTTTGAAGACTAATATTGTCTCATGAGTCCGAGGACAGATCAGATATCCTAGCTAGTTTTAAAGCTGTGGGTTTAGTTAAGTGGTCACTGCAAGAGTTGTGCTTGTTTTACATTTTAAATTTTATTAAGATTTAAGTCTGATGATGTTGGTTTTATTACAAAGTGCATTGATATCCGATTTGCCGGGGGCGTGTAATGTGTATGTACATAAATACATAAAGTGCTAGTTTTTATTGTACTTTGACCACGTTGTGGTGTACATTAATAGATAGGAATTTTAAAAATCACTTTAACTTGTAAATGTTTTGTTGTGATATAAACCCTATTTAATTCTTGGGGAATCTCGATTTTACTCAGACCTTGATTGAATCATTCTATATTTTGAATATGATCTTAGCACGGTGTAGATAACAAGTTAACATTTTGTTATATACTTACTTTAGTAATTGTTGAATATTTCAGTAGAATATGAAAGCACTTCTATTTAGCTACCATACATGTACCATAGGTATTCTGGAAATCATTTTAAAATAATACACCTAATTGCACTTTGACATTAGTCAGTTGTTGTAAACACTGTCGATCTGATGTTATATTGGTTGGTGTCTGCGATTAAGTTACTTAAATATGCTTTCCTAATCAAAGCTTAACTACCATGTGGCAGCACTGGCACCCGGCTCTTGTTTATTTATCCAAGTGCTAATACTTGATTTGTTAGATAACAGAGGTTGTAACACTTTTTTTACGTAATCTAAGTAATTCCTGAAAACAATTTATAATTTGTTTACTTTTAATGGTTATGTTCAATGACATTAGTTGAAAGGTCAATCTGTCACTTCATTTTGACGTTTTGCCCGCTCCGTTCCACGAACGCTTTGAGATGTTTTGATGAAATCTTAGTAATCCAAACATTATTTCTTAATTAACAACTTTCGTTTATTCGTTTTCATATAAAAGAATATAAAATTAAATAAGTGAATTAAACTACATTAGTTCTGCAGTATCTTTCTTCTAAAAAACATGAAACGGAACAAAGCACCGTGTCACAGATAAATGTCTGATCATAACCCTTCTAATAGATTAATCGATTAGTAATCGATGACAATCGATTAGTAATCGCCTTTAGAGTTTCAACTACAAAATTATGATTTTTCGATAGAAATATTGTAATTGAATAGTTTTATCGCATGCAAATAACTTATAAATAAAATTCTTCACGATTTGAGTCTCGTTCTGGTATTTTCAGTGTTTTACTTTGAGATTTGGCAAATCGCTAGGTGTCCGAAGCTGTTAACTTTTTTTATCGTCTGACATGACATGATCATGCACTTTTCTCTTGTCTTTTTTTTGGCTCCAAACCATGAAGTGAAGGAAGCAAAATTATCCTTTTTTGAGTCTTAATTTGTAGGGCTGCGGCCCATTTTTATAATTTAAAATAACTTTAAAACCCATGCAGTAAACATGGTAAGAAATCCTTTTGGAAATAATATCATTTTATGAATTGCGAAGATTGATCCGCCATGTGCTAAACCGCGTGTTCTTTTGTTCCAGGGTTTTTTCTTTTTGTTTTTATGTCTGTACATAAGTTTTAACACTGTTTAACAGTGCCTAGTTTTCTGGTCTAATCCTTAGTACCAGCCTAATTTTTGATGTAATGAAACCTTGAATTACACTCAACTTATCATGATGGAGATTGTCTCATATCTTCCATCGCCAATATGAAGTGGTGACCAACGCTTCATACTTCAAGCATCCTGTACTGTTCCGTACCTACTCAAGATGGGAAGTTGTATTTACTGATCAACGGCCTTGACACCAAGAGAGGGACGAAAACCTCACCGATGACATCCTTGGAAAGCTCTTAAATGGTGGAGATTCAGCAGTAACCAACCATTCTACTGTATGTACGGTAACTTTAAATATATTTCTTAACTTAGTGATAAGTTTTACAAGTTAATCTTTTGACCGTAAGCGGGATAAATGTAATAAACGATAAACTGTTCTGAGAAATAAATGTAATTCTTTAAATTCAATCTTTCTCTTTATTTATCTCTGAAATCGCTTGCTGCAGTGTATAAGGCGCCCTTATCTTCTATAAATTATAATACGCTGTACTCCAGGTGCGGAAGAGCCAACTCCCTGAACATGCTCCAACCTAACTGAGTAAGCCGCATTTCACTTGAGCTTAAACTATAACACCGAACGCTCACCCTTTAACTCTCAATAGTCGCCCTGTGGGAGAAAACCGTTACAGTGGCGCCCAACGTGGGGCCTGGAGATTTCAGAGAAAAATAAAGCTTTCTTTTTAGTGAAAATATTAAATTTCATTTCTGTTAAACTTAACTCATAATGTGTAACTTTTTGTATAGAAAACAAGAAGTAGAATCTTTTTATTATACTTAGTTAAGTAATAGCATGTCTTTGCTGTATTCTTTTTACTTTTAATACTTAACCATGCAAACGGTTAAATAGTATGTAAGTCTCTGAGTTATCTACTCACTCTAAGCTGTCTAAGCTAAAATAATACATAACCTAGATAATGGTTGATTGTAAACTTTGTTCTTAGGGCTACTTGCTCACTCTAAGCTTAACTAAGCTAACTTATATCACACTGTGATACTTTAATGCTACAAGCTGATAAACTTGTCTTAGCAAATAACTTTATTTTTATTACTGTATAATTTAAAAGTGTACAACATGGATTTTGTAACTGCCGGTTGTCCAATAGAATTCTTGCACAAAGATGAACTAGTGTACGAACTTAAATTACGTCATTTACCAGCTGAACCTACATCATCAACCGATGATTTGCGAAAACTTTTACGTCATACTTGCAAACTTACTCGACGTGGTAGTGTAAAGGCTATTGATCAGTTTGTCATTGACCAAGCTTCCGAATTAACTGTATGCACGCCGAAGGTTGCTGAAATAGAAGCGAGTAGTAAAGATTTAACATCCAGTGAACGCTTGGTAAAACGTTTAGTAGCTCGTTGCAATTACATTCTTTGTCGCCTCTCTAGAATTAGTGATCCTGAAGAGGGTATCGCTAAACTTAAATCTTCTCTGATTTGTCTTCTTATGCATCTTGAAAATGATGCAGATGAACCCGAAGATACGGGTGAATCATATTCTACTCCTGAAGTGAACCATGTTGAAAACCCTATGTGTGTTCAACAGGTTCCAAAAACTTATAATTTGAATTCTCTTAATTTAAAATACCGCGGCGATACTTGTGTCCGTGTCTTTATAACTCGGTTGGAAGAACTTAGGATTGCTAGGAAAATTCCTAATGATATAATTTTTGATGGATTTCCAGATATCTTAGAAGGTCCAGCGTTGTATTGGTTCAGAGCAAATAAAACCAATTTCTCTTGCTACAAGGACGTGATCCAGTCTCTAGGAGATGACTTCGACATCCCAGATTTGGACCATAAATTGCTGGCGGAGATTCGGCAACGGACCCAAGCAAAAAGTGAAACCATCGTCGTTTTTCTATCTATCATGGTAGGTATGTTCTCTCGTTTGAGGAAAACCCTCTCCGATGAAGAACAACTTGATATCATCTTAAGGAATATTCGACCTGAGTACAGCATGGAATTAGCTCTCCATGATATTACTTCCATAGACCATCTTAAACTTGTTTGCAAGAAACTAGAACTTGCGAAGGCAAAAGCCATTGATTTTAAAGAACCGGTTTTGACAAACGATTCACTTGCTCCTGACTTTACTTATTCTAATAAATCTAGGAATTCTACTCCCAGACAACTAAATACTAATTTTGGAAATTCAAAACCAAAACCAATTGCCTCTTTAAACTCTAAAAATAATAAATATTTACATTGTTTCCGCTGTGGAATGAATAACCACAACACTAACAAATGCCTGAAGTCTAGAGAACTAGTTTGCTTCAAATGTGGTAACAAAGGTGTTAAGACTCCGGAGTGCACTAAGTGTAATCTGCCAAAAAACGAATAGGCTCTGTCTCCTCATGTTCCAAAAGTAGTCCCAAACATCCCACTACAGAAGAGACATATTTTGAACCTCCGTCTGATGACTACCGACCTTATTTATCCGTTGAAGTACTTGGCCTTAAAGTTAAGGGTTTGTTGGACTGTGGTGCTTCTTGTTCTGTCTTAGGTAATAACTGCCATTCTTTATTTTTAAATATTGGTATCCCGTCTTATAAATTGGATATTCCAATAAGGTTAAGTGTTGCCAGCGGACAGGAATTAATTTGTAATGAATACATGTTACTGTCCATTTCTTATAAAAATGAGGTGAAAATTCTTAAATTTATTATTCAACCAGAAATAAATATTCCTATACATTTTGGAATTAATTTTTGGAAAGCTTTCAACTTAGCTCCTGATATATTTAAAAATGATTGTCAACTAGAAACGAAAAAGAATATTGTTTCCGATAATCGAACCCATAAATAGGCTAAAGCAAAACACAATTTAGGTCTCTTTGTTGCCACTATGCAGTTTATCACGAAAAGCATTTTTTTTAAGTGTCAGTTTTCAGAATTTATAATAATTTTCCAGGATTGTATGCATTGTCTATCTAAGTACCATATTCGGTTATAGGGTTTTTTTTAAATACGTTGCATATTTATAAATAAAATAGCTAAAGTCAAAGGAAAACAGAAATCCTACTATCCTACAAAATGTCTACGAAGCAAATTAAAGTCTAAAATAAATAAATTAAAAAAAATTAAAAACACGACTGCCCTGCCAAAAACGAACTAAAAAGTTAAACAACAAGTGTCATTGCAGTCAGGGGACCTTATCATGGAACAATTTTTGATCAAAGAGGTCCCCCGACTGCTATGACACTTGTTGTTTAACTTTTTAGTTCGTTTTTGGCAGGGCAGTCGTGTTTTTAAAATATTTTTTTTTATTTCGCACATTTTAGTGACATATTGTGTCCTATTCGCCGTTATTCGAAGCCTTGGTAAACAGATTGAGAATAGCGAAGCCTTTCCGTTTCCCGTTCAGCATCATTATTATAGGTCTATCTTACCAAATTACGTCACATCCGTATCCGATCTCACCCCACTATGTTCACCAGGCGGCCATTGCTGGTTTTCGCGCTCATTGGCGTCCTTTATTCGCAACCGTTCACATCTAGTCTAACGCTGTTGGCGTTCGAAATTTAAAAATTTTGCCTAAGTAGGTCAAATGCTGTTAGCGTTCGAATTTTAAAGTTTTCTAAAGTAGGTCAAACGCTGTTAGCGTTCGTAAAATTCTTAATTCGAATTTAGATTTTATATTACATATTTTTGTTGAAAAGTAACATCTTACGATTTATTTTCGGTTATTTAAAATGCGTGTGCATAAAAATTTGAAAACCATACGTAAAATCAGTGTTAGTTGGGTCCGACTTTGTGTCGTCTCCGTTTTCGTCGTCATGTTCGTGGAGTAGCAGAGAACGAGGGCGAGGGCCCATGCCCTCGATCTTTCTTTACTGTAGATCCATATCTACAGTAAATATGACGCGTGATTTGAATTGGATTGAGGTAATCTAACGCCTCGCCATAAGGTCAGTGAAATTTTTCCATTATTTAATAATGATATGATTCTACCCACGATATGTTGAAAAATAATTTCTGTTAATTCTTACATTCGTAAAATTGCCGTTCATGAGGGATATTCGCTTTTGGCCTATGCAATCTCCTAAAAACGTTATAATTTTGACAAATTTAATGCTTATGAAAATTTTTATGTTACGGAAAATATGTTTCGTACGATTCGTATTCATTGTTGGTAAAGCTATATTGTGTTGAATGTGAGCTGAGTACACAAATACTTGTTTCTAAAAATATGAGAAAGTGTATGCTGCTTGAATCCTAGCACTATCCGGCCATTGCCGTGGCATTTCGTTCGATTCATAGTTTTACTTGACCAGTGTTGAGATTAACCATTGTGCCCTATTTTATTGAGAGATGTTGTTTAGCCGTAGTCGTTTGAACGAGTATATATTTTTTTTGAGTCACTGCTTTGAATCTGAATAGTGATACATAACGAGGCACTTTGAACAAGAATAAGTAATCAGTGGTTATACAAAAGAATCTTGCCTGTAAATTGGTCTTTAATTAAAACATTTAAACAGTCAGATATTGACTTGATTGCGGAATATTACAATTGATGGCGTATTTGATGCAGCGGCAGTAAACGCTATCAATGGGCAAAATGGCCCGGGTTCAATTCCCAGTAAAATGAGCGTACTAATCTTTTCTTGTGATTAATTAGAAAGGAATGTTTTTTATTTGTATGCTTTCCAGAACCATTAATTTGATTGGGATGAAACTTGAAGGACCTTATCTGCGTACGCCACCGAAGGCCAAAAAAAAAAGAAAAAAATAAAATAAAAAATAAAAAAAATTGATTTTAACCTTTGATTGAATATATGTGTGCTACTGATATATATGCTTGTCGGGTACAGCTCTATCAATAAAATTAATTGTGGGAACTGTTTTAAATAATTTGAAATCTATTTTTAATTGCAGGCAAGTCAAAAGTTTATCATAGTCATTAGATATTTTCTATTATTATTATTATACCCCTCGGTTCCAGCTTGTTCCGCAACTGAACCGGGGAAGGTCTATCGGCTGCTCCTGGCACCGTTGACACAAGTTTATGAAAGTTGTATCTACATAATTTTGTAATTAAAACATGCTGTTTACTTCCTCTATGGTAGTAAGCCCCACATGTTGAGAGCTGTGTGAGTTATAACAGTATTTTGAATTTGGATTTATCCGGTCGCTTTTGAGCACCGTTGATTGATACTTTGATATGAACTCTGGCGGTCACTCCTGATGGATTCCGTTGATTAAGTATCTTACTATTTAACATAAATTCGGTCACCCTCTGATGGGCACCGTCATTATTTGGGGGACGAAGCTGCCCACGTCCGTAGGATTTACCACCTTCTCCTAGGCCCACCCTACACGTGTCCCCCGGGTGGTGCTAAACGGGCAGCAACGCCGAGCAACAGGCGGCGGTTAATTAACCTGTCTCTGGCTACCACAAGCCAAAAGGAACTAAATCCCCTTTAAAAATAGTGGCGGTAGTACCCTGGGAAAGTGCTACTAGTATCTCTCCCACCCCCCCCTTTTATATGAAATGTCGAATAATGAGTGCGTTGTTTTGTCATGCGATCCGGCTAACCCCCGGCGCTCTCCAGTACCCGGGCTGGAGAGTGTGAAATTTGCTACCGAAGACACCATTGGAGTAGGTGACCAGGCTCCAGTGGCTGTGAATATTACTGGAAATAAGAAGTTGATTCAGCAGGCATTCCACCCTAGTATGTTTATCTCTAGACCAAGGAGTAATTCTATGAGCAGCCTAACAAATGCTAACAATGCCATCACAGAAAAAAATACAGATGACCAACCATCTCTAATATCCCAGGAACCAGATGTTCAACTGGTTCAAAAACAATACAGACCAGAGCCACCCGATTGGCAAAGAGTACCCACAATCAGGAACCCTAAAAGAAAAAAACTATCAACACCTTCACCTGATAGAATTCAAACTTCCAATAGATTCAGTGGTCTGGAAATTGACACAACCCAAGAGCATACTGGACAACAGATGCCAAATACTAAACGGAGCAATAAACCACCACCAATCCTACTCTATGGCATTGAAGATATTAACAAACTTACTGAGCTCTTGGAAACCACCACGGAGAGGTCCGAGTTTACGTACAAAATCATTAATAAAAACCAGATAAAAATCATGACCTCTGATGTTGATGTATATAAAAATCTGATAACCCTGATCCGAGAAAATAGACTAATTGGCCACACCTTCAATCGTAAAGACAACAGAAGCTACAGAATAGTAATTCGGAATTTGCACCATACAACTCCTATTAGCGCTATTAAAGAAGCCATAGAGGAAACGGGAAATACTGTAACAGGCGAAATCATAAATGCCAAATTTGGCCCGAACAAAAAACCTACAACAACATTTTTTGTCAACCTGGTGGCAGGGCCCAATAACAAGGCAGCAAAAGATTTGAAATATATATATCACCAATCTGTAATTATAGAAGACCCCAAAAAGAGAAATACAGTAGTACAGTGTCAAAGATGTCAGCAATACGGGCACACAAAAAACTACTGTATGAAACCGTATCGCTGCGTTAAATGTGCTGAAGCACATAAAACATCTGACTGTAAGAAAACAGATCGACTCACACCAGCTACATGTGCATTGTGCCTAGGCCCTCACCCTGCAAATTACAGGGGGTGTGAAGTGTACAAGGAAATAATGACTAGGAAATTTCCTAAAGGACTACCTACTAACCACAAAAATATAAAGGACAAAGCAACAGCAGAAAACAACAATGGAAACAACAATACTATACCTACAAATCCTAAGCATATGGAAGATCTACACAAGACACAAAAGCCTAGAGAAACAAATAAATCATATGCAAGTGCTACAAAATCACACTCTACTCCACCATCTGAAGAGCAATCAGAACTCCCTGTAAGGCTTGAGCATATGTTCCTGAAGCAATCCGAAAAAATAGATGTTCTCTTACAACAAATGAGTACACTCCTGCAACTCATCACAACATTAGTGTCGAAATTGGCAAAATGACTTCCCTAAAAATAGCCACTTGGAACACTAATGGTCTGGCCCCCAACAAAGATGAGGTAGAAGCTCTGCTCCATCTGCACAATATTGATATTATATTAATTTCTGAAACACACTTCACCAGCAGTAGTTCCATCAGAATAAGAGGCTACAGCATCTATAGCACAAATCATCCAGATGGAACGGCACACGGAGGATCAGCGGTTATCTTGAGATCGACTATTGATCATTATGAACTCCCTGAATTTCGTACGGAGCACATACAGGCAACTTCTGTTACTATAGCGGATAAAAATGGTGACTTCAATATCTCAGCTGTGTACTGCCCTCCGAAGCATAAAATAACCGAAGCACAATTCAGTGAATACTTTAAAAGCCTGGGCACCAGGTTCGTGGCTGGAGGAGACTGGAATTCAAAACATCCACAATGGTGCTCGAGACTAACAACAACAAGGGGCAGAGAGCTTAAGAAGAGTATAGATAATAACAACCTTAAAGCAATATCTACTCCAGAACCAACACACTGGCCATCCGATCCAAACAAGTTACCAGACGTCTTGGATTTCTTTATAACAAGAGGAATGTCTAGATACTTCTACTCTATCTCTTCTTCACTGGACGGCTCCTCCAACCACATCCCAGTAATGCTGACAATTGGCCTAGAGGTGATTGCTCGTGACGTACGAAAACGTACTTCCCTGTATAATAAACGTACAGACTGGGAAGCATTTCGTGAATTGGTTGACAAGAATCTCAAATTGGACGTGGCTCTCAAAACAGAAACTGATATAGATGATGCTACTTATTTGTTCACTACTGTAATTCAATCCGCAAGTTGGAAATGCACACCGGAGTCAACAAACCAGGCACCAAGACAAAATAAAGTACCCACGGAAATCAAACAAAAAATTCTGGAAAAACGACGAATACGTAGAAGGTGGCACACTAGTAGGCACCCAGAAGACAAAGCTGCATTCAATAAGGCAATAAAAGATCTCTCAAATGCCATAAACGAAGCTAATAACGCTTCAACAGAGACCTACTTAGAGTCACTAACCGCAACAAATGCAACAAATTACTCATTATGGCGAACATGCAAAAATCTGAACCATCCAATCGAGCATAGACCGCCAATAAAATTGAGAGACAATGAGTGGGCCAGATCCAAACAAGAGAAGGCGGACACATTCGGAGTCTACTTGGCTGATGTCTTCAAACCGAATGAAGCTGACCTAGATACGGATGAAGCAGAAATAGATAAGATCCTTAACCAAGACTTCCAGCTTGATCTGCCAATAACACCAACTAGTCCTAATGAAATAAAGAAGATTATCAATCTAATGGAGGACAAAAAGGCACCTGGATTCGATCTTATTGATAAGAAAGTACTGACTGAACTCCCAAAAAAAGCTGTAGTATTTCTGTCTACCTTGTTTAATGGTATCATGAGAACTGGCCACTTCCCAGCCCTCTGGAAAGTATCTCAAGTCATTATGATACAAAAGCCAGGAAAGCCAATACATGAAGTGTCATCATACAGACCAATTAGCCTGTTGCCAGTGATCTCCAAAGTGTTTGAAAAGGTTCTTCTACACAGACTGTCAAGAGAACTCTCAGAAAGATCCATAATACCTGATCACCAGTTTGGATTCCGACAGCAGCACGGCACTGTGGAACAAGTGCACAGGGTGTACAGAGACATTCGTGAAGCTCTTGAACGGAAAGAATATTGTTCTGCTGCGTTCCTTGACATACAACAGGCGTTCGATAGAGTCTGGCATAAGGGCCTACTGTGCAAAATAAAATCACTCCTACCTCACACATATTTTGGAATTATAAAATCCTATCTCTCCGACCGTATATTCCAAATCAAGGAAGATAACTGCACATCCTCATTTCACCCAATCTTAGCTGGAGTTCCTCAGGGCTCAGTGCTGGGTCCGATGTTGTATACTATTTATACATGTGATCTACCACAACGAGAAGATGTTGTAGTTGCTACCTTCGCAGACGACACTGCAATCCTCGCTAGAAGCACATGCCCCGACGAAGCTTCAATGAAGCTACAGAGTAGCCTTTGTGAAATAGATAGGTGGCTGACTAAGTGGAGAATAAAGGCTAGTGCCGCGAAATCAGTTCACGTAACCTTCACTCTTCGCAAGGGGAACTGTCCCCCAGTCTCACTACGCTGTAACCAACTCCCCCAAAGTGACTCTGCTAGATACTTGGGACTCTACTTGGACAGACGATTGACTTGGAAAAACCACGTGCAAGTCAAGCGGGACGAAATTAACATCAGATTCAGAAAACTTTCTTGGATGCTAGGAAGAAACTCTAAACTCTCATTGGACAATAAGTTGCTAATCTATAAGTCAATCCTAAAGCCAATCTGGACATATGGCATACAGCTCTGGGGCACGGCGTGCGACTCAAGTATTGGTATAATACAAAGGGCTCAAAACTACATGCTGAAACAAATTTCCAACGCACTATGGTTCATAAGAGTTGCTGAACTCCATGAATTTCTTGAAGTCAACACAGTTAAGCAGGAGATCATGTCCAGCTGCGCAAAATACAAAACAAGGCTCTCAAACCATCCAAATCAACTTGCAGTGCAGCTTACTATTCCTGAGGCTATGCGTAGACTAAAAAGACGGCAAGTCCTAGAACTGGACGAACCTTAAATTGATATGGTCTTTCCATTGGGGAAGCCGCTTCTACTGCCAAATTCACCACTCAACTCATCTGTTCATAGTCTTTCGACTGATCGCATGATAAAACAAAAAAAAAACAAAAAAAATATAGTTATGTAATATCAATAAATATATTTACATTCGATAAACATTTATTATGGTTTAACATAAATTCGGCCGGTCGCTCCTGAGCACCGTCGGTTGATGTTTTGATATAAAAATTATTTCGGTTGCTTTTGATGAGCACCGTCCAGGCACCGTACATATTTTAACTCATTTTATCTTATTATTTTATTTTATTATTCTGTGTAAATACTGTCCTTAATCCCTGAGAGGGAGGAACTTAAAAAGGGGATCATCCAAGATATTCCCGTACTTCTGGTGGGCACCATGTTTCTAACAACCACTAGTTGCTGCTTACAGAACAACCAGAAGATGACATTTTGAAATTTTCTTTGGTGAGTTATTTATTAATATTTATTTTTATAACCGTGGGCCTGGTAAAATAAGTTATTACGATTGAATATTTCAATCAATATATCTTCCAGTTATTTAAAATGTTTCTTTATTAAAAATATCGAACCGGGTGCTAGCTAAGTCCGGGTGCCGCAAAGGAGGTTCACCAACAGTTGCGTTCTGGTGCTTCACTGGTCGCTGCCGTGGCACACTCGATGCGTTCGCTCGGCTCGCGCTTTATTTTGCCGTTTTGTGACCAAAAGGTCACACTTTTAATCTAACCTAACTGGCGATGTCCCTTTTGGATACACTGTAACCAAAATAAGTGTAGCAGATATTATGTTTTGTTTGAAAATTTTATATTCATTTGTATGCTTTGAAGACTAATATTGTCTCATGAGTCCGAGGACAGATCAGATATCCTAGCTAGTTTTAAAGCTGTGGGTTTAGTTAAGTGGTCACTGCAAGAGTTGTGCTTGTTTTACATTTTAAATTTTATTAAGATTTAAGTCTGATGATGTTGGTTTTATTACAAAGTGCATTGATATCCGATTTGCCGGGGGCGTGTAATGTGTATGTACATAAATACATAAAGTGCTAGTTTTTATTGTACTTTGACCACGTTGTGGTGTACATTAATAGATAGGAATTTTAAAAATCACTTTAACTTGTAAATGTTTTGTTGTGATATAAACCCTATTTAATTCTTGGGGAATCTCGATTTTACTCAGACCTTGATTGAATCATTCTATATTTTGAATATGATCTTAGCACGGTGTAGATAACAAGTTAACATTTTGTTATATACTTACTTTAGTAATTGTTGAATATTTCAGTAGAATATGAAAGCACTTCTATTTAGCTACCATACATGTACCATAGGTATTCTGGAAATCATTTTAAAATAATACACCTAATTGCACTTTGACATTAGTCAGTTGTTGTAAACACTGTCGATCTGATGTTATATTGGTTGGTGTCTGCGATTAAGTTACTTAAATATGCTTTCCTAATCAAAGCTTAACTACCATGTGGCAGCACTGGCACCCGGCTCTTGTTTATTTATCCAAGTGCTAATACTTGATTTGTTAGATAACAGAGGTTGTAACACTTTTTTTACGTAATCTAAGTAATTCCTGAAAACAATTTATAATTTGTTTACTTTTAATGGTTATGTTCAATGACATTAGTTGAAAGGTCAATCTGTCACTTCATTTTGACGTTTTGCCCGCTCCGTTCCACGAACGCTTTGAGATGTTTTGATGAAATCTTAGTAATCCAAACATTATTTCTTAATTAACAACTTTCGTTTATTCGTTTTCATATAAAAGAATATAAAATTAAATAAGTGAATTAAACTACATTAGTTCTGCAGTATCTTTCTTCTAAAAAACATGAAACGGAACAAAGCACCGTGTCACAGATAAATGTCTGATCATAACCCTTCTAATAGATTAATCGATTAGTAATCGATGACAATCGATTAGTAATCGCCTTTAGAGTTTCAACTACAAAATTATGATTTTTCGATAGAAATATTGTAATTGAATAGTTTTATCGCATGCAAATAACTTATAAATAAAATTCTTCACGATTTGAGTCTCGTTCTGGTATTTTCAGTGTTTTACTTTGAGATTTGGCAAATCGCTAGGTGTCCGAAGCTGTTAACTTTTTTTATCGTCTGACATGACATGATCATGCACTTTTCTCTTGTCTTTTTTTTGGCTCCAAACCATGAAGTGAAGGAAGCAAAATTATCCTTTTTTGAGTCTTAATTTGTAGGGCTGCGGCCCATTTTTATAATTTAAAATAACTTTAAAACCCATGCAGTAAACATGGTAAGAAATCCTTTTGGAAATAATATCATTTTATGAATTGCGAAGATTGATCCGCCATGTGCTAAACCGCGTGTTCTTTTGTTCCAGGGTTTTTTCTTTTTGTTTTTATGTCTGTACATAAGTTTTAACACTGTTTAACAGTGCCTAGTTTTCTGGTCTAATCCTTAGTACCAGCCTAATTTTTGATGTAATGAAACCTTGAATTACACTCAACTTATCATGATGGAGATTGTCTCATATCTTCCATCGCCAATATGAAGTGGTGACCAACGCTTCATACTTCAAGCATCCTGTACTGTTCCGTACCTACTCAAGATGGGAAGTTGTATTTACTGATCAACGGCCTTGACACCAAGAGAGGGACGAAAACCTCACCGATGACATCCTTGGAAAGCTCTTAAATGGTGGAGATTCAGCAGTAACCAACCATTCTACTGTATGTACGGTAACTTTAAATATATTTCTTAACTTAGTGATAAGTTTTACAAGTTAATCTTTTGACCGTAAGCGGGATAAATGTAATAAACGATAAACTGTTCTGAGAAATAAATGTAATTCTTTAAATTCAATCTTTCTCTTTATTTATCTCTGAAATCGCTTGCTGCAGTGTATAAGGCGCCCTTATCTTCTATAAATTATAATACGCTGTACTCCAGGTGCGGAAGAGCCAACTCCCTGAACATGCTCCAACCTAACTGAGTAAGCCGCATTTCACTTGAGCTTAAACTATAACACCGAACGCTCACCCTTTAACTCTCAATAGTCGCCCTGTGGGAGAAAACCGTTACAGTGGCGCCCAACGTGGGGCCTGGAGATTTCAGAGAAAAATAAAGCTTTCTTTTTAGTGAAAATATTAAATTTCATTTCTGTTAAACTTAACTCATAATGTGTAACTTTTTGTATAGAAAACAAGAAGTAGAATCTTTTTATTATACTTAGTTAAGTAATAGCATGTCTTTGCTGTATTCTTTTTACTTTTAATACTTAACCATGCAAACGGTTAAATAGTATGTAAGTCTCTGAGTTATCTACTCACTCTAAGCTGTCTAAGCTAAAATAATACATAACCTAGATAATGGTTGATTGTAAACTTTGTTCTTAGGGCTACTTGCTCACTCTAAGCTTAACTAAGCTAACTTATATCACACTGTGATACTTTAATGCTACAAGCTGATAAACTTGTCTTAGCAAATAACTTTATTTTTATTACTGTATAATTTAAAAGTGTACAACATGGATTTTGTAACTGCCGGTTGTCCAATAGAATTCTTGCACAAAGATGAACTAGTGTACGAACTTAAATTACGTCATTTACCAGCTGAACCTACATCATCAACCGATGATTTGCGAAAACTTTTACGTCATACTTGCAAACTTACTCGACGTGGTAGTGTAAAGGCTATTGATCAGTTTGTCATTGACCAAGCTTCCGAATTAACTGTATGCACGCCGAAGGTTGCTGAAATAGAAGCGAGTAGTAAAGATTTAACATCCAGTGAACGCTTGGTAAAACGTTTAGTAGCTCGTTGCAATTACATTCTTTGTCGCCTCTCTAGAATTAGTGATCCTGAAGAGGGTATCGCTAAACTTAAATCTTCTCTGATTTGTCTTCTTATGCATCTTGAAAATGATGCAGATGAACCCGAAGATACGGGTGAATCATATTCTACTCCTGAAGTGAACCATGTTGAAAACCCTATGTGTGTTCAACAGGTTCCAAAAACTTATAATTTGAATTCTCTTAATTTAAAATACCGCGGCGATACTTGTGTCCGTGTCTTTATAACTCGGTTGGAAGAACTTAGGATTGCTAGGAAAATTCCTAATGATATAATTTTTGATGGATTTCCAGATATCTTAGAAGGTCCAGCGTTGTATTGGTTCAGAGCAAATAAAACCAATTTCTCTTGCTACAAGGACGTGATCCAGTCTCTAGGAGATGACTTCGACATCCCAGATTTGGACCATAAATTGCTGGCGGAGATTCGGCAACGGACCCAAGCAAAAAGTGAAACCATCGTCGTTTTTCTATCTATCATGGTAGGTATGTTCTCTCGTTTGAGGAAAACCCTCTCCGATGAAGAACAACTTGATATCATCTTAAGGAATATTCGACCTGAGTACAGCATGGAATTAGCTCTCCATGATATTACTTCCATAGACCATCTTAAACTTGTTTGCAAGAAACTAGAACTTGCGAAGGCAAAAGCCATTGATTTTAAAGAACCGGTTTTGACAAACGATTCACTTGCTCCTGACTTTACTTATTCTAATAAATCTAGGAATTCTACTCCCAGACAACTAAATACTAATTTTGGAAATTCAAAACCAAAACCAATTGCCTCTTTAAACTCTAAAAATAATAAATATTTACATTGTTTCCGCTGTGGAATGAATAACCACAACACTAACAAATGCCTGAAGTCTAGAGAACTAGTTTGCTTCAAATGTGGTAACAAAGGTGTTAAGACTCCGGAGTGCACTAAGTGTAATCTGCCAAAAAACGAATAGGCTCTGTCTCCTCATGTTCCAAAAGTAGTCCCAAACATCCCACTACAGAAGAGACATATTTTGAACCTCCGTCTGATGACTACCGACCTTATTTATCCGTTGAAGTACTTGGCCTTAAAGTTAAGGGTTTGTTGGACTGTGGTGCTTCTTGTTCTGTCTTAGGTAATAACTGCCATTCTTTATTTTTAAATATTGGTATCCCGTCTTATAAATTGGATATTCCAATAAGGTTAAGTGTTGCCAGCGGACAGGAATTAATTTGTAATGAATACATGTTACTGTCCATTTCTTATAAAAATGAGGTGAAAATTCTTAAATTTATTATTCAACCAGAAATAAATATTCCTATACATTTTGGAATTAATTTTTGGAAAGCTTTCAACTTAGCTCCTGATATATTTAAAAATGATTGTCAACTAGAAAATAAAAATAGTTTGTCAATTTTCTCTGATCCTTCTAATAACAATACCTTTGATTCTTTAACCTCTGAACAACAGAAGCAAATTGATGAGATAAAATCTTTGTTTAATACCATTCATACCGAAAAGGACATTTTAAACTTTCCTATTCCTAAAGATGCAAAAGACATCAAAAAGTTTCTTAGTCTGGCCGGTTGGTATCGTCGGTTCATAGACAATTTTTCTAAAATATCTCGTCCTTTATCTCGCTTAACTAGCAAAAAGATTCCTTTTACATGGTCATCTGAAGCTGATGAAGCTTTCAATAAACTTAAAACAGCATTGGTCTCTGCACCAATACTGAAATGTCCTAATTATGATTTACCTTTCAACATACATACTGATGCTTCTTCTTACGCCATAGGTGCTGTACTTACACAAAAGATTGACAATGTTGACCATCCCATTGCTTACTGCAGCCGCACTCTTGATGCGCAGGAAATAAATTACTCAGTCACTCATAAAGAAATACTAGCGGTAATCTATGCTTTAGAACTGTACCATTCTTACATAAAAGGTAAAAAATGTTTTATTATTACTGACCATTCTTCATTACTTTGGCTTTCCAATCTTAAAAACCCTATTGGTCGTCTTAAAAGATGGGCCTCAATTCTCAGTCATTATAACTTTGAAATTATTCATAGAAAGGGTAAAGAACCTATCATTTCTGATCATTTATCCAGTATTAAAATTAATTCCATATTTGACACTCAGTCAACTTCTGATGAGTGGTACAAATCTCTTTATGAAAAATGCTCTAAAACTCCATCTAGGTATCCTAATTATAAAATTGAAAATAATAAGCTATATAGACTTTCTAAAAATAAATATAATTCTGTTTCTCAATTTGAATGTAAACAAATAATTCCTTCTGAAAAACGTCTTGAAATCTTACAAAAGTATCATGATGATCCAACTGCTGGTCATTTTGGTGTTGCAAAAACTCATAAAAAGATTTCTAATTGGTTCTTTTGGCCATCTCTCTTTCAAGATGTTAAAAACTATGTTAAATCTTGTGACATATGCAACTGTTACAAGCCTCTAAATGTCAAACCTGCTGGTTTAATGGGAAATCCTAAATGTGTATCTCAACCAGGAGAAGCCTTATCTTGCGACATTCTTGGGCCTTTTCCACCTTCTTATTCTCAAAACAAATATTTACTAGTATGTTGTGACTACTTTAGTAAATATGTGACTATTTTTCCTTTGAGAACTGTGACTGCCAAAAATGTGGTCAAATGTATGGAAAAAGGCATATTCCTAATACATGGTGTGCCAAAATATGTTTATGTAGATAATGGTCCACAATTTATAGCTAAAGAATTTAGAGAATTGATCAGTAAATATCAGATTCCTCACTTATTTTACAATCCAGTATATCACCCCCAAACTAACCAAACTGAGAGGGTAAACCGTGAAATTGTTAGATCCATTGCTTCCTATGTGCGTTCTGATCATCGAAATTGGGATAAGAACATATCTGAGGTGCAATGTGCTCTTAACACTTCTGTTCATGAAGGTACCAAATATACCCCTTTCTATCTATTACATGGTAGGGAAATGATATTGGATGGTTCATTTTATAACCTTGACCAACCCATAGACAGTGCTAACATCTCCATTGATCATACTTACTCATTCTCTGATTCATTAAAAGAGCTAAAATCTATCTTTGAAAAAGTCAAAAATAACCTTAAAAAGGCACATAATAAAAACTCTCATTATTATAACCTGCGTAAACGGCATGTTGAACTTAAAGTAGGGCAATTTGTTTTTAAAAGATGTTTTCCTCAATCTAATGCTGCAAAACACTTCTCTGCTAAATTAGCCCCTAAATTTGAAAAATGTGCCATTTCTGAAAAATATTCACCCTTGGTATATGGTTTAAAATCCTTATCGGGGAAATTTCTTGGCCGGTGGCATATAACAGATATTGTACGCCCTGGTGATTCTGTTTCTGACTAAGAAACACATTTCTCTAATACTTTCTTATTGTGTGGTAACAATATTAATAAAGAATAGAACCTTGTCATAACACTGCGTTCATTCTCTTAGTTATTAATCTCTCTAATAGTTAAACTTAGTTTTATGTTATTCACATTGAAGTCTTAACTTCAACTTAAAATACTTTGTCTCATAAGTATCTCTTTATTCCCTAAGAAAGGAATCATCATCATCATCATCATATCAGCCACACGACACCCACTGCTGGGTATAGGCCTCCCCTAAGGATCTCCACAACGATCGGTCCTGCGCTGCCTGCATCCACTGGCTTTCCGCGACCTCCACCAGATCGTCGGTCCACCTTGTCGGGGGCCTACCCACGGAGCGTCGTCCGGTGCGCGGTCGCCATTCCAGAACCTTTCTGCCCCAACGGCCATCGGTTCTTCTCGCTATGTGTCCCGCCCATTGCCACTTCAGCTGAGCAATCCTTCGAGCGATGTCGGTTACTTTAGTTCTCCTGCGGATCTCCTCGTTTCTGATTTGATCACGTAGGGAAACGCCGAGCATGGCTCTCTCCATTGCACGCTGAGTGACCTTGAGCCTCCTTATGAGACCCATAGTTAGCGGCCACGTTTCACTGCCGTAGGTCATCACTGGCAACACACACTGTTCATAGACTTTCGTCTTGAGACACTGAGGTAAGTCGGACGCGAAGATTTTTCGAAGCTTCCCGAATGCTGCCCACCCGAGTTGGATTCGACGAGAGATCTCTTTCTCGAAGTTGGACCTACCTAACTGGACTGCCTGTCCTAGGTATACGTAATGGTCAACAACTTCAAGTGTAGTGTTCCCAACATGAACTGGAAATGAAAGAAAGGAATAATTTTCTTTAATTATAATCTATTTAAATAGTATGTCTATTCTAGTACATATTACTCTTAGCTTGGAAATTAATTTTCCTATCCATATAAATAAGTTTTAATCTTTAAACTTTAATGTTTGGTCATCTCTTTGTATTCCAACAGAGTGTCCAATAACTAAATCTCATTCATATCTCTGAATGAAGGTGATACTATATCACTTACCTCCTTGTAAATAAACAACAAATCAGTAAAATACGTTTATTAACACTAGTACTTTTATCTGAAAATAAAATTTAGGTATTCTATTTTAACCAACAGATATAACCATAGTAATTGGTAGGTTTTATGTCTGTCTCATTACATGTTAGTCAGTCTTTGTTTTGCATGAAACAACATTAGTTGTTAGTTTTCTTTTTATCATATAGACTTAGCCGCACGGATAGGTGATAAGTTATTTCTATAACAGTTTAAGTTATGTAGGTGTAGTATAGGTATTGTTAGGTATTAATGATATCCACTAGTTGCTAGGTAGCTAGGTACACACTTTCTTTGTAGTATTTTATGGTTTCAACCTTGTCACAAGTTGAAAATTTTTTTTCCTTTTGTCCGAGGAATTTTTCTTCGAATTATTTTATTTTAAAATTTTTAATTTTAAAATAAAATAATTCTTACCACCTAAAACGGTGCTGTAACACTTTTTTTACGTAATCTAAGTAATTCCTGAAAACAATTTATAATTTGTTTACTTTTAATGGTTATGTTCAATGACATTAGTTGAAAGGTCAATCTGTCACTTCATTTTGACGTTTTGCCCGCTCCGTTCCACGAACGCTTTGAGATGTTTTGATGAAATCTTAGTAATCCAAACATTATTTCTTAATTAACAACTTTCGTTTATTCGTTTTCATATAAAAGAATATAAAATTAAATAAGTGAATTAAACTACATTAGTTCTGCAGTATCTTTCTTCTAAAAAACATGAAACGGAACAAAGCACCGTGTCACAGATAAATGTCTGATCATAACCCTTCTAATAGATTAATCGATTAGTAATCGATGACAATCGATTAGTAATCGCCTTTAGAGTTTCAACTACAAAATTATGATTTTTCGATAGAAATATTGTAATTGAATAGTTTTATCGCATGCAAATAACTTATAAATAAAATTCTTCACGATTTGAGTCTCGTTCTGGTATTTTCAGTGTTTTACTTTGAGATTTGGCAAATCGCTAGGTGTCCGAAGCTGTTAACTTTTTTTATCGTCTGACATGACATGATCATGCACTTTTCTCTTGTCTTTTTTTTGGCTCCAAACCATGAAGTGAAGGAAGCAAAATTATCCTTTTTTGAGTCTTAATTTGTAGGGCTGCGGCCCATTTTTATAATTTAAAATAACTTTAAAACCCATGCAGTAAACATGGTAAGAAATCCTTTTGGAAATAATATCATTTTATGAATTGCGAAGATTGATCCGCCATGTGCTAAACCGCGTGTTCTTTTGTTCCAGGGTTTTTTCTTTTTGTTTTTATGTCTGTACATAAGTTTTAACACTGTTTAACAGTGCCTAGTTTTCTGGTCTAATCCTTAGTACCAGCCTAATTTTTGATGTAATGAAACCTTGAATTACACTCAACTTATCATGATGGAGATTGTCTCATATCTTCCATCGCCAATATGAAGTGGTGACCAACGCTTCATACTTCAAGCATCCTGTACTGTTCCGTACCTACTCAAGATGGGAAGTTGTATTTACTGATCAACGGCCTTGACACCAAGAGAGGGACGAAAACCTCACCGATGACATCCTTGGAAAGCTCTTAAATGGTGGAGATTCAGCAGTAACCAACCATTCTACTGTATGTACGGTAACTTTAAATATATTTCTTAACTTAGTGATAAGTTTTACAAGTTAATCTTTTGACCGTAAGCGGGATAAATGTAATAAACGATAAACTGTTCTGAGAAATAAATGTAATTCTTTAAATTCAATCTTTCTCTTTATTTATCTCTGAAATCGCTTGCTGCAGCGTATAAGGCGCCCTTATCTTCTATAAATTCTAATACGCTGTACTCCAGGTGCGGAAGAGCCGACTCCCTGAACATGTTCAAGCCTAACTGAGTAAGCCGCATTTCACTTGAGCTTAAACTATAACACCGAACGCTCACCCTTTAACTCTCAATAGTCGCCCTGTGGGAGAAAACCGTTACAAGGTAATCTTCTTGGTGGATGATTCCAAAGTATTTATGTGATTTTAATTGAATAATTAAATGCAAGTATATTAATTGTAATTTATTATTACTATCATTGTTGATATGCAACATTTTTGCTATATTGTTAGAAATTCAAGTTCAAAACGAATGTTATATAAGTATTAAGTTTATGCTGCGTGCAGTTTTTCCGATGGCCATAGAAACCATGACATTCAGAAACTTAATTGATTTAATTTTCTTTTAAATATTTATTTTATAGATTGATAAAAATAAAATATTTTATTTACTTTCCTTTACCTACAAAAGACGAAACTTTGTCTACAGAAAGTAAAGACATGTTGAAATAATTAAAGTCATATTTCTTTCTTTGATATGCAATACTGTCATATTTGTTCTTTTAATACATCTTTTGATTTTATCTATTACATTTATTATTTTGTCTATACCTAGTATTTTGATTCCCAATGTTAAGATGTCATTTAATTTTGCGATGCTAATTAAAAATGTTACAGTTAAGTGTAGTGGTACTTAGCTAAATAAGTATGTACCTACTTAACTTTTTTTTTTTTTTGTTTTTGGCTAACACAGCTGCTGTGTGCTGACTACTGCTGACCAATCGAATACTAAATGTTTTATTAAGTGTAAAAATTCAAAGGGACTTATTAATGTTAATTAATATTCGATAGCAATTTATATAACACGTGTAATACTAGTGCTTGTTCCACCTACACATAAAATTTATGTTAGACGTGACACAACAAGATGTCGCAGACAGTGGCGCACACAGACACTCTAGCTAGCTAGTCGGCCTAAGTTAATCAACACCAAAGGTTAAATCTAAAAAAGTTACCTTTGGCTTAAGTCAGTCGTATAACGTTTATTTTTGGGTAGGTATTTATTGAGTTCAGTTCGCAGTTTACGTTAAATTAATTTAATCAAGTATCTGATATAGAAGTAATATTTTTGTGACCGCGTTCACAAAGGTTTATTTTATTATGATATCTAAATCCAGTTAGTGATTTTATAAAGATCTTTTTAGTAAGGTTTGTATCTTTAAGTGAAATAATTGTGCAACAACTGACACCACAGTTGTAATTAAAGAATCTGAGAAGAAAACGTTGTCTTGTCCAAGATAATTTTGAAGTAGGCGATCGACGCGACTTAAGCAGAGATGCACTGTCAGCTAGCAGTCATATTAAACGATAACATGACTAAAATATTATGAGTTAGATAATGTATGTTAAATAATTACTTAAGTAAATTTTATGAGAATTTATTTAAAGCTGATTTGTCAATGGACTTTGTTTCAGTTTTAATTGTTATGTTTGTGTATTTTTTTTTCTTCCCTTTACTAATTTTAAAGAAAGATTTATTTTGATCTAAATTAAAATAACTTTTAAGAGTAATAAACTATTTATGATTTAAAGTGTCACATTGGCGTCCTGTCCCTGTTCACCAGGCGATAACAAACAATGTCTCAATCTGTTTACCAAGGCTTCGAATAACGGCGAATAGGACACAATAGGAGCGTTTTACCTACCATTAAAACGCATATTGTGTCTGAAGCCTTATTCGAAGCCTACCTTCAAGGGCTGCCTGGTATGCATTCAATGCTAATTAGTTGTAAAGTATTTTTCAGATTTTGAGACTGCAATGAGCGCGAAAACCAGCAATGGCCGCCTGGTGAACATAGTGGGGTGAGATCGGATACGGATGTGACGTAATTTGGTAAGATAGACCTATAATAATGATGCTGAACGGGAAACGGAAAGGCTTCGCTATTCTCAATCTGTTTACCAAGGCTTCGAATAAGGCTTCAGACACAATATGCGTTTTAATGGTAGGTAAAACGCTCCTATTATATAGTTTTGAAATGTGCTCATCAAGGCCTTTCATTTGATGCCCATATTGTAATAATAAAAGAAAAAAAAATCTTTTACATTCGAAAATGGCGTCGTACAGTCGCTATATAGATTTTTTCTAAAAAAAAATATAGCCAGTGTCACTCGGGATGCTGTAAGGATTCTAACGATACCCCATTTATCAAACCAGTTCAGGCATTTAGAAGTTATGGTGGAATAAAGAAACTCACATACCCACAAACATTGAACCCTGAACACATAACACTCTTTTTGCTTTGGGCAGTGGTGTCAAAATTTATACTAAGAAAATTGTCTAAAACGCAGAATGACTAAACAGCAGTTTGCCTAAGGATTAATAAAAAGATCTAAGTTGCAAAACATCCATGTAGCAAATTGTCCTAGTATAAACTTCTTTGTCTCTTTGAAATACGCACGTATGTTAATTGATTTTTAATCAAACAATTACTGGCCATTTGAACTTATTGTTTATGGCATTCTGAAAATAAGTTATTTAGTCCTTCTCCATTTTAGTCATTTTGCATTCTAGTCATTAGCATTCTATTCATTCTGCATTTTAGTCATTTTGCGTTTTAGCCATTCTACATATTAGTCATTCTGCGTTTTGGTCATTTTGCCCTTTTTTGCTTTTTAGGCAGTTTGATCAGGAAGGTTAATTAAACACTCACAGCTCTTTCCGCGTCCGGCATTACGTCATCTTCCGGTCTGTTCTTGTACAAATCTGTTATTTCATCTTCGTTCTCTTCGAACATACGTTCACACTGAAAAAATGAAAATTTTGATTTTAAATCAAAGTTAGTGCGAGCAGAGAAAATAGTAAAGGGCTATGCTGAACAGTCTTATGAGAACATAGAAGTTGATTCTACATAAAAAATTGTTAAAAAACAAAAAAACCGACTTCAAAAAACCTGTAAATAAAAACAAAAAAAGCTTCAAAATTAAATACCTCTTAAAAGCAAAAAATATTTTTCTAATCACTAGATACCTACGCATATCACTGTAATAAAACACGTCTATTAAAGTCGGGTGGGGCTGGAGGACAACTTCTTTTTTTTATTCTAAGAGCCCCACCCGACTTCAATAGACGTGTTTTTATTACAGTGATATGCGTAGGTATCTAGTGATTAGAAAATTATTTTTTGCTTTTAAGAGGTATTTAATTTTGAAGCTTTTTTTGTTTTTATTTTCAGGTTTTTTGAAGTCGGTTTTTTTGTTTTTAAACAATTTTTTATTTTATTCTTTTTAGTGTAATCACTATACAGTTCCTATTTGATTTTGAGGAGTTCCCTTGCGTATCTTTGATATCCAAGGTCCAATAACAATGAAATCAAAATGGTATAATCTCTAAAGTAACCTCTTTCAAACAAAAAAAGAATCATCTAAATCGGTACATAAACAAAGAAGATATGGTCGATCATCCGTATAAGTTCACAAAATGGTAACGAAAACGACAGTATTGTCAGGTTTTCCTGAAAAGTACTGAACCGATTTCAAAATTTAAAAAAATGGGACCAACTTGAGAACAAACCTGATCTAATAACATTTGAATCATTTCAATCGGTTCAGCCGTCTTCGAGTAATCGGTGTACATACAAAAAACAAAAAAAAACGGGTCGAATTGAGTACCTCCCTCCTTTTGAAGTCGGTAAAAAACTTATAAAGTGCCAAGCCAAGCAACTAAGAACTTATCTGTCTGAATAATTTAGGGGCCATCCATAATTACGTCACACGTTAAGGGGGAGGGAGGGGGTCGACGAAGTGTGAGATTGTGTGACAAGAGGGTGGGAGGGGTATTAAATTTCGTGACGTCACATTTCAAATCATTTAAATTGGAATAAAACAAATTCCGTAACTGCTGTTTTAATTCAATAATTATTTCTAGATGTAAAATTGTAAAATATGTGACGTCACACTAGGGAAGGCGGGGTCTCACAAGTGTGACCAGCTGTGACAATGACGGGGGAGGAGGTCAAAAATCATGAAATTCGTGTGACGTAATTTATGGATGAAAGGCTGATTACAGATCAAAATAAACATAAACATTTTCGATTATAGGTATCACAGAATACAGTCATAATAAGTAGTATAAATACAGAAGAGACACTCCACAAGATCATTTTAATAAATCGCGACTCTTGCTCCTATACAATAAGGCGCAATTCAGATCGCACTGCGCTCCCTTCCCTACATTATATTCACCTAGTAGTTGCCTCTCTTTCTATCACGTACTCTCATCTCGTCTGACGACTTTAGGGTTGCTTCATACCATACCTAAAGTGCAGAGTGTCACTGGCCTGGCATTATGTACTGAATAGTATAGAATAGAGAATGTCCTGTAATACAAAATAGCAAATAAAATAAAGTGACCAACTCACATAGTACTCCAAGCTCTTATTCAGGTCATCATCCGTCACAAACGTAGTCTTGGAGAACTCCGGGTTCATTCCTCCCGAGGGCATAATCAGCTGCATGATGGCCAACTTGCCCGAAGACTTGTAGTACACGCGTACGTAGTCATCCATTTTCTTACCTGATTTATAAAAATGGATTATTCCTCTTTGGCCTAACAAGCCCCAGTGCTGGGGCAAAGTGGAATGCCTCATTTGCAGTAGTATTGCTCTTGAACTTAGTGGGGCAGATTCCATAGCTAAAATGTGGTAGATTCTGCCCCACTAGAGTTGGCACTTAAGGTGGTACCCTGAGCGAAAGTGGCGCCGCGGTGAATTTTATTTAATATTATAAATAATTGTAAAACACAATTTTTTATGATATTTTTCGTGGAATTTTTAGGGCCTACAGTCTAGTATTTTTAGACGGTATCGTTACATCCCTCGTGGTCACTAGAAGTAGATAGCAAAACTGCAAAAAGTGGCCGTTTTTTACACATTTGCTATCTACTTCTACGAATGACTACGAGGGCATGTAGTGATACCTTCTAAAAATACTAGACCATGGGCCCTAAAAACTCCACGTAAAACATTATTACTATTTTTTTCTATTATTAACTTATTAAATAAAAACCACTGAGGGCGCCACTTTCGGTCATCCGTTGTGTGACCGAAAGTGGCCTTAAGAGTTTGTGTAGGTAGGTTTGGTAATATTTTATGCAAGTTATAAAGTAATTATAATAATAGCATTAGATGTGGTACAAAGGTAGTATTAGAAATAAAACTAAAAAGTATATTATTAAATATACTTTTTAGTTTTATTTTAGTAAATTAATTAAATTGAAAAAAGAAAACCAAAATGTGTTGGAATAAAAATGGATATTTACGAAAATTCGTTTCCGACATGTATACAAAAATTGGTAGCAAACAACAAAAAAACATGTCTACATCTAGACTAGCGCCAAGTTTCAGGTAGTGCGCCGACTGGTGGACGATTTATGAATCGGCAAAATGATATCCTGCCATTCTTTGAAACTTAACGTACTTATGTGTGAAACAATTATGAAAAATGCATTGTTTACAAACATTCTCACTGTAAAATAGCTGGGGGTCAATTCTGCTAATGTCATCGTCGAGATCGTGGTTCAATGGCTGTGTCAATAATGCATTTTGACACAGTTCTTGTTTATTAAAACCAAAACATATTATTATAGTGTTTTTATTTTATTAAAATTATTTACATCTCTCCCTCCGAAATTTTTTTGAAATTTATTTTTTATACAAACCTTGTCCTGATAATAACAAACACAACAAAAAATAATAAATAATATCTAATTTGATGCAATCGTTCTGTAGTAATAAAAATGAATCCCTGAAATGTATGTAACATTTCAGGGATTCATTTTTATTAAGCCGGCTCCACACTCGCGCGCGAACCGCGGCGCGGCCGCGAATCACGGGCGCGGTTCGCGCATTAAAACGGTGCGAAAAATATAGCCCTCCAGACTCGCGCGTGAACCGCAGCCGCTAATCACGGCAACCTTAGTTCGGCACACAAGCCGTTTGACGCGGACCAAAAAACCGCCACCGGACGGGGAACGCCGCGAAGCGCGAACGCGAAGCCGCGAAACCCTCCACACTCGCGGTTCGCGGCCTTCGCGGGCTTTCGCGGTGCGAGTGTGGAGCCCTCTTTAGATGTGAAAGTTAGTGAGTTTGGATGTTGTCACTCAATGGGGATGGCAACGCAAATCCTGAAGAGGGCTCCACACTCGCGCCGCGAACCGCGGCCGCGAATCACGGGCGCGGTTCGCGCATGAAAACGGTGCGAAAAATATAGCCCTCCAGACTCGCGTCGTCGCGCGTGAACCGCGGCCGCGAATCACGGCAACCTTAGTTCGGCATTTGACGCGGACAAAAAACCGCCACCGGACGGGGAACGCCGCGAAGCGCGAACGCGAAGCCGCGAAGCCCATACGCGAAACCCTCCACACTCGCGGTTCGCGGCCTTCGCGGGCTTTCGCGGCGCGAGTGTGGAGCCCTCTTTAGATTATTGATAATCTAAGCGCAAAGCTAATTGTACGCTTGTTCCTAAGAGTAGACATTCAAAACAAAATGTATGGTAAAATAGGTATTTATTTTGTGGTATTTTTTTACCGAAAAAGGATATAGACTATTCTACAATGCAAGTGCCGGAATTCAAAGCCAAATTAAGACGTTTTTATTCATACATAATTTATTCATTTTTTTAACATCCATATTTATCGGAAATTTGTAAGTGCCAACATCTTTACAGCCTATTATACAGGATTTGATCATTTCAAAGCTATAAAAGCGATTTTCAAAGAAAAAGTCCTTTGTTTTGATAGTTCTCATGGAAGAAGCGTACGCAGCGCCATTTTGACAGTTGCCCTCCCCATTTGACACACATATAGTTTATAGCCGGGATTAAAACATAGCATACTTTTTATCCCGGTCAAAGTTTCCCTAAACATTTTACAAATGTTTACATAGACAAAGTCTAAGGCAGATGCTAATTGAGGACCTTGCAGCAAAAAGGAGGCAAGTCCAAATTTCAAAACTGTCCTGAATTAAGAAAAAAAGCACCTAACAAAAGAGGGTGGCAGATCCAAATTTTGCTATAGCGCACTTGTTTTCCGTCAGATCTGCCTCGTTCATGCATCAAACAATAGGTCTAATTTTTGTATAAATTATAGGTGAAAAAAGAGTAACGGCAACAATTTGGATTTGCCCCCCTTTTGCTGCAAGGTCCTCAATTTTATATGATACACATTGCCCATTTACCTAAAACAGTTTGATGAATAACTCACATATGCCATCAATAACTTCGGAGATGTAGACAGCAGACCGATGAGCGGGCACCTTGTCTTGCATCGTGTTGCCGCTCGCATCCATCCTGAAGTTGCCCACCTGAAAGCGGGATTTATAAGGTAAACAATTATTATCAAAGTAGGTTCATTGATTGAAGAGGCCATGTTGTAACTACCAACGAAATATAATACCAGGATTTATAAATCTTTCAGTCGGAGAGTCAGGTTTGGGGCAGAATATTGTGATCTATTAGGGTAGTGGTTCCTGTTGAGGGAGGTTTCTAACCTATATGCTCTGCTCTATGGTACATTCGGAATTCAAGTGAGTTTGATTATGTCAATCTGCCTGCACATCTGTAGTTTGACGTATTCATTGTAAAGCCGTGGTATCGAAAGGTTGTCATAGAGTTATATTAGGAAAACTATCTGTTGCAGTGTGATAATGTGATATAAAGTGTGAGAGTGATCAATAAACATGTGTATAAAAGTCTCCTGGTCTCATTGCCACAAACCTTCAGGTTATGGGCCACACGCTAGAGGTTGTGGCCCTATAGAGACCGGGAGTGAAAATAATAAGAGAAATAGTGAGTTTTGCATTTGAGATGATTATTTTGAAATAACATATAACTGACAGAGTTGCATAGAGGCCTTAGCAACTGAGTTTGTTGACAAAATAGTGTTGCTAAGAGCAATGAAATGAAAGTGTCAACAGATAAATAATGATTACAAATAAAATAAAATGAGGAATTATTTAAATTATGAAATGATTAAGCTGGTGAAAATCTAATGAAGGTGAATTTTATCTGAATTTTAAAATTGAATTTGAAATTACACTTTTGGCCGTGGAAAGTAGTATGATGAAGAAAATATGGTGAGAATAAATGGACTGAAGATGAACAAACAAGAGAAGAGGAAACAAGTTAAAATTCAACAGATAGGAATGAAGGGTGTCGAGAAGATGGAGAAATAAAAGGAGAATTAGAAGCTTTAGAGAAACAAGAACAAATGACAATCGAATAAATGAAGACAGAACAAGTGACGGTGAAACAAATGAAGGTGATGAAAGAAAAATTTATTATTTTGTGAAGAACTGTGTTTTTGGAATAAGTTTATTTTGAAGAAGGTTTTTGGCGAGTATTTTATGATGGAGGAGGTCGAGCAGGAGGCAAAGAATGGTCGAGCAGGAGTTATATGACGATGAAGTTGATAAGAAGAAGTTTTATGATAATGAAGAAGGAGGAGGTTTTTTAATGATGATGAATCGAGTGGGAGAAATGAAGTTTTTTAATGATGATGTGTCGAGTGGGAGAAAAATGTAGAAGTTTTATAATGATGACGAGTCGAGTGGGAGAAATGTAGAAGAAGTTTTATAATGATGATGAGTCGAGTGGGAGAAAAGTAGAAGAAGTTTTATAATGAAGATGATGTTGAGTGGGAGTAAAGGTTTATAAAGAAGATGTCGAGTAGGAGAATTTAATGAAGATGTTGAGATGAAGAGCTTTTATACAGAAGACGTCGGGAAGGAGAGGTTTAATAGAAGATGTCGAGAAGGAGATTTTATATAGAAGAGGTAGAGAAGGAGTAATTTTATAATATTGAAGAAGTTGACTAGGAGCGAGATAGTTTTGACAAGAATTATTTTATGAGAAGAAGATAGAGATAGAGATGAAGAAGTTTATTAGAAGATAGAATATAGAATTAAGGGGGTGCTTGTGTTCGTTAAGGGGGTGCGTTAAATAATGATTCATTTAAGGGGGTGTGGGATTAGAAAGTAAATGAATCATCATTTAAAATGAAATGTTTTTGATATCCAAGTGTATTTTGATATTTCTTGTGGTTTAGTCTGATGTTTAGTTAGTTGGATTTACCTGTAATTGACGCAGTGGTAGCAGCGCGTAGTTAGAGTAGTGGAGAAATTCAGCCGAATGATAACACTAAACACAATTTTATTCACAAAAGTTCACAACACGTTTTATCACACACGATCCGATGAACAGTCACTTTTTTTCTCACTTGACAGTTACTAATGTCTCTTTTATATTTTCTTCTTTTCAGCAGAGCACAAACTTTTTAATTGTCAAAAAGGTTTTATATTGAAGTATAAAACTTAACACTTTCCCTCAATTAAGTTTGAAGCGCTGAGCTGATAATCACTATGTTAGTTTAAAGCGCCATCAGTCCAAGCTCGACGCATATTTGATTGAGTCGTGGTCTTGGTACTGGCTTAGTCAATATGTCTGCCAGCTGAGTGGCAGAGCTGGTCTTAGTCACAATCAAGCTTCCATCCTGCACCATCTCACGAACGAAAAAATGTCGAACACGTATGTGCTTGGTTCGTTTATGAAACTCAGGGTTGTGGGCAAGTCGAATGGCTGCCTCATTGTCTACTTTTAGGGTAGGGGTTTGGATGGGGCCAACCATAAAGCTATATACCCGCTGAAGCCAAATGAGTTCTTTGGCCGCTTCACTTGCAGCAACTATTTCCGCTTCAGTCGTCGAGATTGCGACGGACGGTTGTCTCTGGCTTAACCAAGATATAACACCTCCGGCAAATAGGCAAGCTACACCTGAAGTGGATCTTCCAGTTGAAGGATCGCCAGAGTGGTCTGCATCACTGTATCCTTCTATCACGTTGCTGCCTTTTCCTCGGTGATATCTAATAACAACATTGATGGTACCTTTGAGATATCTGAAAACTCTTTTCACCTTCAACCAATCCGTTTTGCTTGGATTACTGAGTTTCCTGGATAACACACCTACTGCGAAGGCAATGTCTGGACGAGTGCCTGTCATCAGATACATCAAGGCGCCAACTGCCTCTCTATAAGGGAAGGTATCAGCTTTCCCTGATTCTGAGCTCTCTTCTTCACTCTTCTCCATAGGTGTCGAGACTGGATTACAATTGGCCATATTAAACCTTTCTAGAATCTTGTTGATGTAAGCCTTCTGGTTTATAACAATTGAATCTTTCTCTTGTCTGATTTCTAAGCCCAGGTAGTAGGATGCTGGCTTTGTTGTGATCTTCAATTTCTTTTGCAGATCTTCTAGGAACTTGTTCGCAAGAGTTTCGTTTGATGCTGCCACTAGTCCGTCATCAACGTACAGGGCTATCAAAATCTTTCCCTCTTTCGTTTGTTTCGCAAAGAGACAGCAGTCTGCCTCGCACTGCTCGAAGTTTAAGTCCAATAGGATTTTCTCAAAGCAGGAATTCCAACAGCGTGGTGCTTGCTTGAGACCATAGAGACTCCGATTGAGTTTCCATACCTTGTCTGTCCCATCATCGAGGCCTTCAGGCTGTTTCATGTATAGGTCCTCTTCAAGTTTGCCGTTCAAAAATGCGGTCGCTACGTCAAACTGAATCAGGTGCATGTTTTCTTTTGCACACACACTAAGGAGAGCTCTAATGGTTGTCATTCTGGCAACTGGGCTGAAAGTCTGGTCATAATCAATGCCTTTCCTTTGCCTGAAGCCTTTAACTACTAGGCGTGCCTTATACTTTTCGATTGTTCCGTCAGGATTTACTTTGATGCGATATATCCATTTATAAGGTAGTGCCTTTCTACCAGGCGGTAAGTCACACAGTGTCCAAACATTATTATCCATTAACGAGTTCATCTCGCTTTTCATTGCTTCCAACCATTTTTCGCGATCTTCCCGTTTCATGGCCTCTTTGTAGCTGCTCGGAAAGTCATCTGTTGCCACAGTGCAGATGAAATCATCATATTTCTTTGGGCGTTGAAGGTTATTGCGGTCCCTTAAGTTATATCTAGGTTCTTCAACCACAATTTCTCCCTCTTCTTCGCTACAGTCATAAAAACCTTCCTGAATGACTTGATCATTATCTCTGGTCTCACTTGGGAGTTCTTCTTGATTTGCTTGATCTAAGTCTTCTGTATCATCAGTGACTTCTTCTTGTTGGACTTGATCGTAATCTCCATTATCATTTTCATCTCCCTCTAGATTACGACTTGAGGATTCAGCAGGCTCATTTAGGGTTTGTTCTGGATTTTCATCCATGACTCCCTCTATTTCTCTGGGTTTCCGCTCTGCTGTCCATAAAGAAACTTTGAATTCTACGTCACTTGTAAAGGAAACGTCTCGGGTTCGCATTGTTTTCGTACCATCCCAGATACGATAACCGTCGTCGTTTTCATATCCAATAAGCTTTCCTTTAATAGCCTTTTTATGTAGCTTCTGACGTTTTTGTTTTGGTATGTGCGCATAACACACGCTGCCAATAATTCTTAAGTGGCTAATCTTTGGCTTTTTGCCGTGCCATAGCTCAAACGGTGATTTGCCATCTTCTTTAGTCGGTCCTGTTCTATTCAGAACATATGCAGCAGTGTTAATAAGTTCTGCCCATAAATATTGCGGTAGCCCTTCCCTTGCATGCAGCATTGATCTTGCAGCTTCAACCAGTATTCTATTTTCCCGCTCACTACACCCATTTTGTTCTGGCGTGTATGGCATTGTAAGTCTTTGCTGTATGCCACGGCTGTTCAGTACTTTTCTGACTGCTTCATTGTCGAATTCTCCTCCGTTATCACTTAGCAATGTTTTCACAACATGTCCGATGGTATTGAATTCATTGAGTACTTGAATCAATTTGTCTTTAACTTCAGACTTGTGTCTTAAAAAGTAAACATGGCGATAGCTGGAATAGTCGTCCTTGAAAACAACAAAGTATCTGAATTTCGATCCACTTGGAGGAAAGGGTCCACAGACATCAGTGTGTAGCAATTCACCCGGTTTGGTTGCTCTTGGCCTAGTCCCAAACTTGAGCCTATGTGCTTTTCCGAATATACATGCCTCGCATTTCATCTCATCGGCTGGTAAATCAACTTTAAATTCCCTTTTGACTAGAGCTCGAACATGTCTCTTGTCTTGATGAGCGAATCTTTCATGGTATACTTGCAGCATATTCGTGCCCGTAATGGCATTTACTTCTACTAAACTTGACTGCTCTGCAGGCATGATGGTCCTTAATTGTAGTTTATATAGTCCTCCTCTTGGATTTCTTCTCCCTACAACTTTTGTTTCTCCATCAATGTCAAGTTTACAACTTGTGGCAGTCGACGTGAATAAACTATTTTGTACAACGTCTTGTGCTGCTAAAGTTGAGAATAAGTTCTTCGTCAAAGACGGTACAAGCCAGACATCTTTCAGTTCTATGGTTTCCTTCTTGTTGCCTACTGTTGATTCCACCATAACACGTCCTTTCCCAATTGCTGGTACGACTGTTCCATCTGCCGTCTTCACAGATTGGTTATTGGAATCAAAAGGTTCGAATTCACGAAACACATCTTTCCTGACTGAGATATGCGTTGTTGCTCCATTATCTACAAACCTTGTCTTGGACCTTGTCTTGGATTGTCTTGGATCGTTGTCTGAGCACATGCATTAACCACCATTAATGTCACGCTTTGAACTTGTCTCGACTGCGAGCCTGATGCTGACGAGCTTGAAGTAGGTTTAGGTGGCCTCCCATCCTTAATCCACTTTTTGCACTTGCGAACTCTATGTCCTTTTTCAAAACAGTAGTTGCAAATCAGCTGCTCGTCCTTCTTCTGTTTTATCGGTCTCTCGTTACGTGTAGTCATTAGTGTGTCTTGTTGTCTAAAGTTTTCTTGAATGTTCAGATCCTTTTCATATTTGCACAGGTGACTTGTCAGACTGTCAATTGTTCTCTCAGATTGTGTCAACATGAGCCAGCTTGACTTGAAGTTGAAGAATCTGTCATCAAGAGTATCTAACACTTTGCAAATCAGAAACAATTGAGGGAGCTTGGCAGTAGTGTCTATTTTTGAAACCTCTACTGTTAGATCGTTCCACAGATTCTTGAGCTTCGACATATGAGTTTGAATGTCATCCTCTTTATTATATCGTGACCCAAAAAATTCTAGACACAGATCAAAGGCTCTGTCCTCTGTTTGCCCATCGAACAATCTATGTAGTTCTAGCCACACCTCGCGTGCTGTCTCGAACCTCATTACTTTCTTAAGTGTTTCTTCCGTCATATTTGTAGTCAATATCAACAGAGCGCAACAGTCGGCTTTCTTATACTTCGCTAATGCTAGATTATAAGTTGCGACAACCGCGTCACCTGCCCCTTGTAGGGGTACTGGCTTACTTAGTCTGCCATCCACCACTTCCATTGTGTCTGCTGTCCCTCGCAGGGCAATAGATATCTTATATTTCCAAGTTGACCAATTGGACTTTCCTTCAAGAAAACCAATAGTTACTTTGGTGGAAAAATTTTCCATTTTGCGGGAGCTTGCGGGCCGGATAACCGTTGGATTTACCTGTAATTGACGCAGTGGTAGCAGCGCGTAGTTAGAGTAGTGGAGAAATTCAGCCGAATGATAACACTAAACACAATTTTATTCACAAAAGTTCACAACACGTTTTATCACACACGATCCGATGAACAGTCACTTTTTTTCTCACTTGACAGTTACTAATGTCTCTTTTATATTTTCTTCTTTTCAGCAGAGCACAAACTTTTTAATTGTCAAAAAGGTTTTATATTGAAGTATAAAACTTAACATAGTTAGGTCTTTGGTTTGGATTATTGTATGTGTCGTCTGAGTTGGGTTAAAGTTAGGTTCCTGGGTTGGCTTAAAGGTTAATGTAACTTGGTAGGACTTAAGTCTATAAGTTTGGCAGGTGATTCGAAATTTATCCTGATGTTGTACTGGTAGGTAGAAAACTGTTTTAGTCAGTATGGTTAGCATGTGCAGCAGATTGAGGGGGTGTGTTGAGGGAGGTTTCTAACCTATATGCTCTGCTCTATGGTACATTCGGAATTCAAGTGAGTTTGATTATGTCAATCTGCCTGCACATCTGTAGTTTGACGTATTCATTGTAAAGCCGTGGTATCGAAAGGTTGTCATAGAGTTATATTAGGAAAACTATCTGTTGAAGTGTGAAATTATGTTATAAAGTGTAAGAGTGATCAATAAACGTGTATACAAAAGTCTCCTGGTCTCATTGCCACAACCCTTCAGTTCCCGCACCCTGATTATCTAAAAAGAAACTATTTAGCGACTGGTTGCATTTGACATACATTGCCACTTTTCTTTGGTATGCTTTTTTTTTTAACCCAAAAAGAAGTAGCAATGGATCACGATCATCTGTGAACTGCAACCAGTCGCTAGGTGGTTTTTAATTAGATAATCAGCCCGCCGAATTCTTTTGGCTTTGGAATCCTTTTTGATTTACCGTTTTTGGGTGGAACCCTAGCTCAAGTAAGAAGTAAACTAATTTAATAGTATAATATAGAACATTATCTTAATTTATTTAACAACCAACAATGTTTTAAAAACTTTTATGCACAAATGTTTGTAAAAGTAAATGAAAAAAAAGGTATCCACTCAATGGCAACAACATAAGTGTTCATTTCTGCTAACGAAAATGGGAGTTACTTTTGAGATATTACTCTTTTTAACGTTAATGGAATTATTGTTATCTTATTGGAATACTCTAACACAATTATACCATATTTTTGATTAGGGAAGATTATAAATTTATAAATGAAAGATAAACTCAAAACGAAGTACCTATTACTTACATCTACTTTTTTCCATTTATCAGTGGTCTTGATAACAACGTCAAGCTCCTCAAATATTTGTCGGCACACTGGAAATTGAAATATCACATTAATTCACATTTTTATTAGTTAGTTATAAGCAAAAATAAGTATAATTACAAACCTAAACATTTTAAGTTTTTCGGGTCTATCCTCGCTGTTACGACAGACAATAAGACCGCAAAAGCAATGTAGAAGATAGCACACTTCATTTTATAAAAAAATGCTTTAAATAAAGTCGCAGAAATGTGGTTTTCTCAAAGAAAACTGAATAAATGTGAAGAAAAATTTCCGACGTGTAAAAAGTTTATCTTTTCTGTCAAAATACACGAACTCCTTTTTGATTGGCTAATGCAACTTTTTTTTAAAGATGACAAATGAAAAAACTCAGTCATTCATTTTACAGAAATAGCGAGGATGTTTTAGATCAAAGAAAATTATTAATATTTGGAAAAACTATTTGTAGTATTCTAACAAAATGTTTTCAAAAGTTATTAGTGGAAGAATAGAAATCACTAACTTCATTCACTTCCATGGAAAAGAAGAGATAAAAAGATAGCTACCCAAATCATTAACGTGAAACCGAACGTAGTACCAAATGTCATTCGATTACGCATTTCCTGTCTAATGTCACGATTCGTGACATTAGACAGGAAAATTATGAAAATTATACCATCAAACCAAACACTCTCAATTTAATCTAACCTTCAGCCTAACAAAATCAAAATCAAATATTTTGTAAAATTACTTATAAAATTCAAGAGCTCTATTTATTTTTCTTTTACTTCAAACATAATGCTTAAGATAATATATTTTTGCCCTTTCCGCGACTCCCTCGTTCGACCGTTCTCCGGTTTTCCGCCCGCCCCCGTCTCCACCCGTCAAGCGACCGACCCAAAGCCAAACTAAACCAACAGTTCGCATTCGGTCTTACTGAGCGTTGGACGTTTGCTTCGCGTAATGTATAATTATTTTGTGCATATCAAATCGTTTAAAATTCTCAAAATACCTTAATATTCTTGTTCCCAACGTCCTGCAGTGACGTTTCAGTGAATATTCTGAAGAAAGAAGCGAATTTCGAGTAAAAACACAGGTAAGTGAATGGTTGACAGACTGCGTCTTTTTCTATTCAGTGCTTTTTATCTACCTAAAATGTCGATTCTAATCGCTTTTATCATGAACACAGCTTCCAATCAATAGAAAAAGTATTTAGTAGTAGCATATTGTATGTAGACGTATGACTCCATACGGAGTCTTATCAAACATAATGCCCCTGAGAAACCAAATTTCATAAAGTGTGTGTAATAAATTACTTATTAACAAAAATGTTATCAGAAAGTGTACAAGTGAAGTTGAAGGAATCCGAATTTCATAACTTGTAGACCGCGCGCTCTCTTTGGGGCTAAGCAGACGACTTGGCAACGCACTGCCCGGTTAATCACTTGCTAGGCAAAACTCAGATTCGCTTTAAAAAGGAAAAAGATGTTGTTATTCTGTAGCCGGCGTTTCCCTTTGTTTTCCGTGTGAAATGGGCCCTTTGTCCTTCAGCAGGGAGCGCTGGGTGCGCCGAGGCACAGGAATTTCGACTCTAGAAAAGTGCCATAATACATGATGATTTGTACCTATACATCCATAGTCGAGTTGAGCGTCGTTTTGGTAGCATGTAGTTGTGCGTATCTACGTGGAGGACGTCATTGTGGTCGTGTGGTAGTTTGTTTATAGTGGCAGCCGAGGGAAAATAAGCCGTATACGCTGGTTATAGAGCTTATTATGTTATATGGGTCGTTGTCCTCGTCGCTGTTTTCTATCGATCTCCGCGGTGGCCAATGGCATATGTACGCTCGAGCCTGCGCGGCCGCGCCCTCCCGCACCCCGCGGTGAAAGCCGGGCGTTCCACACTATATCTACACATAATATTATCTCTATACTATACAATACACCTACCTATCTTATCCTTATCATAATAGGAACTGTCCGGTCCCGCCGTTGCCGCCGCCCCCCTCCCGAAGCCAACTAGATGTTGTTTTTATTTTTTCCAATAAGGTTTTAAGTACGCGAAGTGGCTGATTTAATTCAAATCATGTTTTGTGGAGCGCTGTTTGTCGACCTCCGGCCGGGCGCGGGGCGGGGGGAGAGCGCCAGAAATAGCCGTGGTTCGGAGCCGTGCAACGTGGCAACGTCGCGCGCTCCTCCGAGCTCAGTGTCGGTTCAAAATGGCGTCTGTGCGTGATCGATACCGTGCTATTTGCGTTAAAAATGTCCGATTTTGTGATGTATCTGGTTGTGGGTCGGCCGGAGAGTTGTCCTGGGAGCTCGGGGCGAACGCCTTGCACCCGACCTTTGCTCTCGACCCGCTCAATGTACGTATCTAAACCATATTGCGCCGACACCTACATAAGTAGCTATGGATATGCAGTGCATAAACCGTTTTATACACTTGCTATTTCGATGATCTAGACATCTATCGTTCGCATATCCATATCTCTACTGGGATACAATGTGTATGTTCGTGTTAATGATCATTTGAATGCATCGGACCTAGTAGGTACATTTCTTTCAGGTTACGTAATCGCATCGAATTCCTTTCATTATCGGAGGCTTTTAGACTCTTAACTACTCTTACTACTTTTATTGTAACAGGATAGCATAGGAAAGTAAAGATTTAACTAACAAAAAACTCGTTCTCATTAAGTCATCATCCAGCCACGAGTTGCACCTGATAAACGAAAACAAAATGGCGGCGATCTGTGAAATTACGACGCAGTAGCGCGCGCTGAATGTTGGCAACGTCGCGTTTACTTGTAATTGTGAGCAGCAGATAAGAAGTTTCAAGGCTAAACACTCGAGTCTTTAACAATGGATAATTTTAATGCCCGATAAAATAGATTCAAATACGCGATCGTATTTAGGTGCGTATTGTAAGTAATTAAATTTTAATAATTTTGTGGCTTTGCTTGCAGTCACTCACACATGCAAAGTTAATTGAGGTTAATACTTCGAAGACCTGTCGTTTGTGTATGTGTGTGCTGGGCTCGCACACTAATGTAGTGAGTGTTCAAACACTTCATTATTCGGACATGAAACGGCTTGGTTGGGTAGGACGGAGGATAAACTTAGATACATAACAAGAATTACGTCATTCCTGCCGCAGCAGTTGTAAACAATACACCTATATTATTATGTATATAAACATGCGATATTAGTAATGAACATACCTACCTATTTTATTATCATGTGTACTTACATCAATAAAGTATTATTATTTACAAACTTATGCCTTGTATTTATTACCTTTATAATTTAATTGTCTTTAAGTATAAGTAGGTATAATGACCTTACTTCATGTAAAACAACAAAACAAGGAATACTTTGCAATGTAATCAATAGAAAAATAAAGTTTGTTTTTGTAACCGTAGTGGTTTACTGCCTCGTCAACAGATGGCGCTAGTAGGCTCTAAAGTTTAATTTTGGCTGGCTATCTATGTTTGTTTTTGTCCAAACCTTCATCATTGGCGTGCTAATTTATCTTTTACGCCAATCATTGATAAACAGACATGAACACGATTGTGTTTGTGTAGAAATTGGCGGTGTGCTTTTGTTTGCAAATAATTACTGTGGCTGATTATTTTGTTAGAATTATCCTCGGTAATCCATACAAATTGGTTAATTTTTATTTTATTATTTATCATCGGAATAAACCCAATTACATGATTGGGTTTTATCACATCTAATATCTAATATCAACATATGTAAGGTGTATTTTACTTGTGAGTAAAAAGATCTTCAATGCATTTAAATAAAACATCGTTTTGTGCTGTGTTGTAGCATCTATTCTGCAGTGCTTCTATTTTCGTTTGTTTCTCTCCACGTAGTCTTTGCTTGGAAGATTTTAAATATAGGATCAGTTAACTCTTTGTTATATCTACCTAGTTGGTTACTAAGTTCTGTAACTATGGAAAACATGAATAATACTAAATTTACAAATAATGCTACAATGAATTATATACCAAATGAAAGCACAAATATTTAAGATTATCATGTATTAAAATTATTCGAAATGACCGCCTCTGGCATGAATACACGCCTTTAGACGACGAGGCCAGTCATCGATGGCAGCACGAACTACCACCATATCCAATTCTGCGACTGCCTTGAGAATAGCGCGCTTAAGAGAGTCGAGATTCATGTGGGGCTTAGCACATGCTTTCTCCTCAATAAGTTGCCATATGGCATAATCCAGAGGATTTAAGTCTGGGCTGGAGGATGGCCATTCTTCCTGCGCGATAAAATCAATTTTGTTAGCCCGAAACCATGCTTGTGTAGATTTTGCTTTGTGCGCAGGGGCAGAGTCCTGCTGGAAGACCCATGGCTGGTTTTGAAATAAAGTGTGGCTTAAGGGTTTGACAACAGGTTCCAGAACGGTATCTTGATAGACTCTAGCGCCAGTTTTCACACCTTTTTCACAGAAATGAACCTTACTTAGCCCTGAATAGGACACCCCCAGCCAAATCATCACTGATGAGGGGTGGTGACCTCGTTGGACCCTCGGAGCAATCATGCTGGCTTCTTTACTATTCTTAGCGTATACTCTATCATTTTGACGGTTAAAATTTTCTTCGACTGTGAAGATTTTTTCATCAGTAAACAAGATTTTTCGATGGCCGTTTTGTGCGTACCGCTTTAGTAGAGCGCGACTTCGTGCTAACCTCATAGCCTTCAATCGTGCGTTTAGCAGATGGCCCTTTCGTCTACGGTAAGCGTGAAGCCCAAGGTCATCATTGATAATTTTTTTAAGGGAACTTCTCTTCACAGTCATCTGTATTGCCAATAACTTTTGCTTCCGGACGGGATTTCTCGTGATTCTCGCCTTCACTGCCTTGATCACAGCTGGTGTCCGAACGGTGCGTGGTCTTCCTGATCTTTTTCGGTCATCGACGGTCAAGGTACTACTGTACCTATGGATAGTGCGATAAATAAATTGCTTGTTGATTTTCAACTTTTGTAGCAACTTGAAAATCATATTCGGTGGCTGCCCACATTTGTGCAGAGCAATTACAGCGACACGATTCTCCTTCAACCCCCATTCCATGGTGAAATAAACAAAATATGATATACGTGTGGTATGGAATTATAGCTTATAAAACTGTCAATAATATGTCATTTTTATTTTTTCTTTTCATTTGTTTTAATGGCCAGTAATCGATAAAGAAACTCAGTAACAGAACTTTTGACCAACCTGTGTATATATCACCTACCTTAATAAATCCAATAAGATCATTCGAATCGTTTCTTTTTCTGCCAATTTTTCTACCTTAACCACCATCAGAAATAAGAGTCCTAAAATTTTTGTTAAGTAGCTTGTCTTGTGTCATCCCAAAAACTTTTAATTGAGAAAACAATTGAATTTTCCAACCCAAAAATGGTTGGCGTTAATGATTTCTGAATGCCTCATGTATAGTTTGAATGTTATTAGATACGTCAATAATTTCTTGTTTTGTTTAGTTATGTTTTCTTTCTGGCTTTGATGAGATCCTTCTATTCTATTGGTTACAAAATGCATAGTTTATATTTATTCATATTTTTTTATCAAAGTTAGCTTGATCATAACCAAAAAATCCATAGCATCTGATTTTTTTCTATTAAGTATATCCATCGGAACTCTTTATTGTAATTCTTTATTAGCTATTTATTTTTTTCACTTTCTGTAGTTATTACGTAAGCATCATTCATAGCTGTCGTCAGGGATATTGAAGTAGGTAATATAAAAACCGCTGTAGGTAAATTTTTCCACATTGTTTGGTAGCTATTTAAACTTTTCTGCTATTTTCGAGCATTATTATTATAACCATCTCTATTTAGTCTGTTTGATTAGTGTCATCAGTCAAAAAACCAAATTTTAAATGAGATACATCTTACTTAAACATTACATAACGCACAATGTATTTGCGTCTCATTTCCAAAGAAATATTATTACTTTCTCGTTAAAAACAAGCCTTAATTATTTATCAGAGCTGATAAACATTACTTCCTCTTTGGTTTTGGTCCGTTTGTCCGAAAATTCGTTAGTTGTGAGTCTATTTATCTTGACCGCAAAGTGGAATCGAAGTAGAAAAGAATAGCACCAACCGGAATCCTTTACACATAGAGTTGTAGTAAAAGGCGAATTATTACTTAGAAATCTAATACTGCCGAAGACCAGAAAATGTGCAGCTGTGTTTTCTCATGAAAACTACCCAAAACACTGCGATCATCAAGTCACTTGCCAAGGTGGAAATTATGACAAAATCTTCCCACGTTAGATGACTCGCGGACTCATCCTGCAGTGGTCTATCATAATGGACCATTAGCCCATAGGCTAATATGATGGATAATATTGATGATCCTAACTTGATTTTTGAGATACTTCAGCTCAAATAGAACTGTCTTTCGATGGCATTAACAAGACAAGACTTGAATCTCAAAGAGATTGGTAGGGAATTATCCCTCTCCCTGAATGAATATGGACCATTCAAGCTATGAAGCAATTTCATTGTATGAATCAGTTTCAAGTTCAACTAGGTATAATAAAAGAGAAAAAATGTAACCTCGAGGGGCATGAAGGGTTACAAATTTTCTCGAATATTTTTCGATCAATTTGTTAACTTCGATCAGTGACCGAAATCTAGTAGTTAGTTATTCTTAGTTGCCGTAGTTTGAATGATTAAAGCTAATTCAAAATTGCTAACTGCATACTCTGCAGATGCAGCAGCAGTAATAGCTTCTATAAATAAATCATCATCTAGTTTTTTCATTTTAGGTTTGAAGATTTTGACTTCAACGTGTATAATAATATGTTCATCCCATCATGTTGTTTCATTGTTGATAAAATAAATTCGGAATAAAATAAAGATTTGTTTAGTTTTTATACTTGCCCCTTCGGTAGATACCATATCACCATCATCCATAGAAAATATAAGCAATGCAGTACTTATGCTCAGTGCTGATTTAGATCTTATTGATCCGGTCAATGACCAAAACTGAAATACTATAAATCTAGTGTTTCAGTTTTTCCATTCGCTATCACCAAGTAGCTTCTGCTCCTCATAAAGCAAGTCCTTATTATAATACCCTACTACTGTTGGTTCATTAGCTACCGAATGTTATGTTTCAAATGATTTCACATTCCAAATTAACTGGTTCCCCCTTTTATTATCTTATCCCTCCGTATAACAAGGTTCAGGAGCGCTGTGTCGCCAAGGCAACCACTCCCGATTCTTCTATCTATATTATGAGCAGGGGACATGAACGCACACCTTCACAATAGGTACACCAACACTTGCAGATCGTTGACTTAGGCTGTTGCCGCTGCAAAACACGAAACCTGCTCGCCAACACGTAGGTATTAAAATTCTGTTCTACGCTGCATCTAGGTCATCGCACGTTATTCGTTTTAACGTTTACATATAGAAAGTCGTAGAATTTGGCGGGAAATAGATACAAAACGTTCGGTTGCGCTCTCAGTCACAACTGTTGTATAATTTTAGAGAAAGGAGATTTGTTTTGGTCCACCACCTCCGTGGAGGTTCGGTTCGTGGCATTTCATATCGCTTCGCGGCACGTCCGTTTCGCTCGCTATTATTCGATGGCGACGTTGCCGTTCTGAGGCAGGGCTCCGGGCTCGATCGCTGGCCGCAGGGCTGGGTTGGGTGGTTGGAGGCGCTGAACGCAGTCAGTCGGCCGCGCAGCTTGGTGCGCGACGTTCGTACGCCGAGGGCACCGCGCGTGTCCCTCTTGTCCGGGTTTTCATTATTGCCGTGAGTGCGAGTGAGATGGCGCATCACGTGAAAGAGCGAGAAGCGCGTGAAAGAGACTGCGCTATGGCAGTGTCGCAACCTCGCCCACCTGACCGTGTTGACGCCGCGCTCGAAAAAGTTGCGCCGCTGCGCTATTTGAAGGCGCACGAATGTGCTCGCACGGAGCGTGTCTTGACGCGTTTTTATCAAAAACCCTTGTCTTGAAATAGTTTATTGAATCACAAGAAGCAGTTAGTACACCAAATTGAAGAAAACAACGCCTTTTCGCAATTAATTTATAGGTACGTAATAATTTTATTACTTTTTATCAGTAGTCTGGAGCAAGACATTATCTCTGTTCCCATTAATTAGATAAGACGGCTTGCATCTCACAGCCACATTGACACAGTCGTTATACGGTTTCCCAATAAAGTTAAAATACATTGATTCGTATTCACGTTCATCTTGCGATGTAATTGTTGGTATTTAGTCGCCATTTTCTACGTCGGTGACGAATACCGCCGCGCACCGCGCGCCGTCCTCGTTTCCACCAACCCACTGTAAACCGGACTTTACCACTGTGCTCCGAAAGACGAATATCCTCAACCAACTTAACGTTTTCTTCAAAAGAGAACCACTCGCTATGATTCACAGTGGAAATAATAATAACATTTTCGTTGAGCGTATTCTACATTACATGGGATTCACAGAATTATTGAACTTATGAATTGGAATGGAACGGGTTAATTCAAATTGCAAGTTTCCGAACGCGCCCATAAATAAAAAGGCGGGATGTCACAATCATGCACAATCACAAAAGCTAGTCATGACCTGTCAATTTTTTTTTCTTTTTTTCGTTTGTTGCCAAGTGGCGTCGGAGAGGAGAGATGAAAATTAAATGAAAGTTTCACGAAACGCATTTCGCGCCCGCCCGATGTAGTTCTAACCGTGCTGTTATCGATTTGTGTACGTTTTCCGCTATAAATAAGTGCGAGTTTGTGTCATCGTGCCCGCCCGCCGCCGCGGGACCGGTTTCTGAAAGAAACCTGTGCTTCGCCTGCCCGTAGTTGCCGTGTACGTCTTGCTGTGTTTAAATTCCAAATTGAACGTGAGTGGCTTTCAATGTGATCGTTGCTACCTAAATATTACGCAAGTGAACCGTCCAGGCTGTAATCAAGTTGTGTTTGAGGAATTCATTGATCCCGACGCCTTTCGATGTGACGTCACAGGTATCCATTTTACCCGTTGTCCTCTGACGAGAAAGTAAAAAAAGCAATATAAAATACGCTATTTCTGTATATAATGCAGCATCTGCATTATAGTTACGTAATCATTTCATCTATTTAAAATGTTGGGTTGCAAACATTTGATTAATTTTCTAAGTTCCTATCATAACCTCTTTGTTTCTTGCTTTATAAATTTTTATTCAATTTAATCACATAATCAAACTATTATAATATGGGATGCTTTTTGGATCGAATTTATTACATCCCCACTTAATAAAAAACCAACATCACTAGCAAAATAATTCACAAGTATGCTAAGTCATATCTTTGTTGAAATATAATATATTCACTGTAAATTATGGCATCACCTTTTATAATTCCATATGCTTGGCATTGCCACATGATACAAGACATGTTATCATCATTTACTATTACCACAGAATAAATAATAGTACAAGTACAGAAGATGCACTCCACTGAACCATTTAAATAAATAGCAATTCTAATTTCCACATGATAAAGTGGAATTCAGCTTGTACGGCGCTAATTACGAACAGCTATATTCACCTAGACGCTGCATCTCTTTCTATCGCATATATCCTATCTTTTCGGACCTACGTTAGGGTTGCACCTTGCGGCAATGAAAGAGCGGGAATCGTAAGACCCTGTGAAAACGCGCTACAGTTATTCCGAGGATGCGACGGACAACCCTGCTGATTTTGTCCACGCAGAGGACGCCGAGCGCTAGGTGCTTTTCTCATACCTACACGCGGAGTGATAGAGCCCTGCTATTACTTGTAATTTAACAGTCATCTTTGCAATAGAAACTTAACAATTAACATTCAGAAAGTATCTTTCATTGAATTTTAAAGTTGTGTTTGAGTGATGTAATCAAAACAAAAGACTGTTGTGTACATTTAATGGCTGTTTTATTCATTTAGGGAGCTGATAAAAAAGTGTTTTGTTCAAGTAGTTACGTAAATAACAAGGAAGAAGTCACTCGTATAACATTTCAGTATATTCACAGAAATATCGAATTGCAGATGAGATAGTCACAGCAAAAAAACCAACTTCAAAAAACCTGCCTGGCAGGTTTTTTGAAGTCGGTTTTTTTGTTTTATTAACAATTTTTTATTTTTAGTGTAAGTACCTTCTGTATTAGGTATATTATTTAGGTAGAAAAATCGACTCGGCCAAACGTGAGATAATCACGAAGAAACATACATACATATGATACTGAGAACCTCCTTTTTTTGAAGTCGGTTAAAAAGACTACACTAAAGTATCCCTTTTCCAACAAAAAAAATCATCTAATTCGGTTCACAAATAAGAAAGTCGTCAAGGTAGTTGATGCAAAATCATAGTATTTTCTGGATTACTTGAAAACTACCCGACCGATTTGAAAAAAAATTAAATAGGACCATCTCGCAAGCAAACTCAATTGAACAAAAAAAGAATCATCAAAATCAGTCCATGAATGTCGAAGATACGTGCGAACAACGATAAAAAAAAACACAATCGAATTGAGAACCTCCTCCTTTTGTTGAAGTCGGTTAAAAATACAGTAAAATCAAATACTCATGTAACAACAAAGTGAAATCAAGTACTTCCATTAAACTAACAAATGTATTTAAAATGTAAATTGTCAGATCGGCAAATACCTTTTATGCGTAATTAATGCTTTATGGGTTTTGAGTAAGGTCTATTTTCCAACTAAAGCTGTTTTGTATTATGTTTTGATAAAAATTCAAGGTAATCACTGAAAGCAGAACCTTGGCACATAAGTACTGCTTTTAAGATCACATGACATTTAAACACACACAGTTGTTAGCTTTATCATGCATTATTGGATCCCTATTCACTTATAATTAGTAAAAAAACTAATTCTTTGATGAAAATTGATAATAAAACGACAAGCTTTATTAACACAGTTGATATTTTATTACTACACTAGAGGCCCCATGACTTTTTGCATGGAATGGTTTTTTGTTATCCCTCGGGAACAATACTTTTTTCGGGATGAAAGTTACCCTATGTCCTTCTCTGTACCCCAGACAATGTATGCAACATGATGATTGGTTCAGAAGTTAACGACGTGAAGGCGTAACAAACAAACAAATGGACTTTCGCATTTATAATATTAGTAAGGATTAGCTGTCCCGCCCTGGCTTCGCACGGTTGGCGACATCAATTAATTATATTGCGATTTAAAATGACGAAAAAGAGAAAAATATGTTTATTTTAGATGAATCTGAATTGGAAATGAAATGAATGATATACCTAGTATAAGTATAACAAGTGATTTTCTTTTTTAAGTTAATTAAGTATAGAGTGTTGACTAATAACTTTGCGACTGTATCATTGCATTATTGTACTAATTTCTTGTTTGGAATTTACTAAGTAAGGTAATTTTATGGAAAACCTGTAATTGGCCTTGCTAATAGTTAGAATTAGTAGTAAAAATAAATTGTAACGCTGTTGGTTTTCAAATAAAATAAAATAAAAAAAACATTTTTTAATCTTTCCGTAAAAAAAATTCCACTCAATAAACTAAATCAAATGCCTTTTGATTACTCCGTATTAAACATGTTATAAGAACTCTTATTAACCCTCGAAAGCTAAAGTTCCCAAACTTTCATACGAAGCTAACCATTCGACTTTTTGATGAGTATATTTTATTTGCCCATTAAAATAAAATGGTAATATTATATTTTGATTAGTTTCATTGTTATTTTTAGTATAGGATATAAATTAGCTTTCTAGGCTTAAGAATCCCCTAAATCCCGTGGCATACCTCTATAGGTTTGAACCACTGCGTACAACGGGGTATATAGACTGACCATTGGAAGCGCCATATTGCTCATGGCAGCTTATGGCGTGCCGAAAATGGTCATACACATATTTTATGTAATTGAACAAGACTAGAGGACTTTTAGAGCAAAAAACAGATTCGATATAAAATCTACAATAGAATGGCATATTTCCATTGTCCCCCACTTATTGCCCCCCATCCCCACAGGGGGCTATTGGAAAAAAAGTTTTTTTACATACTTTTTCTGCCTTTTTCCCAATATCCCCAGTGGGTGAAGACGGGAATTGGCCAATAGAACAGGGTATTATTTCGAAGTTATTTTTCTCAAGGTTTCCAAAAAAAACGGATCGTATAGTAGGGCCAAGTAGGGGCATATCTTTGTTCTTCTTCTTTTTTTGATATGGCAATCCACTCCTTTTTACGTGAGGGTGATGTTCCCCAACGAGGAATACTAGTTGTGCACACATGTAAAAGTTCATTCAAAATATAGTACAATCAGTGGCACAAATCATGAAACCTGGTGGGGATTGCGCGGAACGCGTATTTTGGGTATGCGTTGCGGTGAGGGGCGCGGGCGGCGGGAGAGGGGCGCGCGCTATTGGTCGCTCACAAGAGCACATGCGCGAACTTATCCCCACTCCGTCGAAAATTTTTCATGATTCGTGCCACTGACTGTACTGTACTTAATGTTAACTGTGAAATACTGTAAATAAAAAAAAAAACGTAAACGCTCTAAATCAGGGGTTTCCAGCCTTTTACCCTCTGAGCCTAACTCACTGTCTTTCAAATTGCTATAGTTTATTTTATGAATAAAAGAACTGTCCGTTCTTGTCATTGTGTTATGATGTATGACATGACATGAGGATGGACAGTACATACATTGGTATCTCTATAGCTTTGAGTTAGGCGGACGGGCCCCAGGCTAGGGCGTCGCCAGCCTATGGCCCAGGGGGGAAGGCAAGTTAATATTAAAGAGGATGAGAAAAATATGAACAACAGTCAAGAGCACCTAGTGAATTTATTCAGGTCTGAGATGCAGGATTTATCGGAAAAGCAAATCAATTTTCACAGCCGACTTTGGTTACTTTGCAGTTGGCTACATTTTTTAACCTTTAGGGGGGGCAGCTGCCCCCTGCCCGCGCTTGGCGACGCCCTTGGCCCCAGGTGCTTATGATGGCCCATGTAACTTTTAATCTCCCAGTGGTCTTAAACATGTAACTCTAGTTGTAACCCCCCTTATCTTGATTTCCAGGTGGGCGTGTGATGGGCCTGTGAGCTGCAGCCATGATGAAGCGCACTGCCGTCACGCGGCTCGGGCCCGACGAGCCCGCCGCCATGACGTCTCAGCCGGCTCAGGTAAATAATCTAGCTTTTGCCCGCGACTTCGTCTTCGTAGCCATCCCGATCAAAATCCCTTTGATCGGGATAAAAAGTGTTCTGTTTTAACCCACGCTATTGACTATCTATGTGCCATTCCAAATCCGTTTAGCCGTTTTTGCGTGATTGATTCAATTTTTTGGTTTATTTACCGCATAACCCTTAAGGGTCCATAAAACATGGTTTGCGCGGGTCTTATTTTTATACAGAAAATGTAAAGTTATAGCCACAAAAAACAACATACGACTAGCTAAAGAGATTATCTAGTAGCTACAAGTATTATATTGCGTACAAACCTCACATACGATTGTAAAAAGAAACAGAATATCATCAAAAGCGCTTGTCGCGGGCCATATTTTTGGGGTGAATAATAGCGGAAACGTATTGAATTCTACATCGAAATACACTTTAACGTATTGTGCAGTTGCTCCAATAACTTTTTTCAAGAAAGATAATAATGCTAAAGATAATGATGAAGAAAAAACAACGAAAAACATCGAAAAAGTGCAGAAGTGAGGTTATTTTCCATACTCTTTATATGTAAAGAAAAAGACAAAGACAAATGTTTCCGCATAACCAACCTATTTTTTTCATTTTCGTGGAATTTTCACAAAATATGTTTGCTTGGTTTTTAGAAATCGGTACCCGTACTCCTACAAAGTTTGAAGTCTAATACAATTAAAATATATATATATATATATATATATATATATATATAAACCCCACCATTTCACCCCATAAGGGGTAGGGTCGAATCATGGCCACCGTGTTGGACTTCAAAATAAAATGCCATTTTCGCAATCAACATCCCACCAAACCTCAACAACATACATATGATACAGGTTAAACCTAGTTCAGACACTCTGTATTTTAGCTTTAGTTATTTATTTATGATGATTATTTTTAATTGTTAAATTTTGATGCAAGATTATTTTAATAAGGAATTTATTAATTATTGTTATATCAATTTTAGGCTTTTTTATCCATTTACCACCTAAGGGGTTGATTTTCTGAAATTCACAAAATATGTGTTTGTTTATAGAAGTATTTCTTCGAAGTTTCATATAGAAAATGTGTTTTTTATATTTTTTCCATACAACATTTGAACTCCCATTTCACCCCTTTTTAGGGGTTGAATAATGTCTACCATGTTGAACCCACCAATTCGCATTGGCCCCGCGTGGTGAGGGGTATGGGTATCGTAAACATGTTATAAAAATTCTTATTAAGAATCCCCTAAATCCCGTGGCATACCTCCATAGGTTTGAACCACTGCGTACAACGGGGTATATAGACTGACCATTGGAAGCGCCATATTGCTCATGGCGGCTTATGGCGTGCCGAAAATGGCCATACACGCATTTTTTATATTCAACACAGACTAGAGGACTTTTTGCTCAAGGCTTCCAAAAAATTCATATCAGGCATATCTTTGTTAGTATTAATTTTATAGTGCACAAATACAAAAGTTCATTTTTTAGGGGTTGAATATGTCTACCATGTTGGACCCACCAATTCGCATTGGGCCCGCGTGGTATAGCGCATATTTTTTTTTTTGTTCTCTGGGCGCACGTCTTTTATCTATCCATAAGCAAGGCCTTGTGCCCCAGCAGTGGGGACATTAAAAAAGGAGGATGGGCCATATACCGCCACGCGGGCCCAATATGGGTCGGTAAGGACATCCTTACTAATATTATAAATGCGAAAGTCCGTTTGTTTGTTTGTTTATTTGTTTGTTTGTTACGCCTTCACGTCTTAACTACTGAACTGATCCTCATGAAATTTTGCATATACGTTGTCAGGGGTACAGAGAAGGACATAGGGTACCTTTCATCCCGAAAAAAGTATAGTTCCCGAGGGATAGCAAACAACCTTTCCACGCAGACGAAGTCGTGGGCGGCCGCTAGTATTGTATAAAACCTATATTGTTGCTTTAGAAAACGTGACGTGAAATTATTTTTTGTTCCATTTTTTGCTCGTATAATATCGCAAAGACCTTGGGTTTTTTGCTCACGCTTCAAGAGATCATACTGCGTAGAAATGAAGAATATCTTTGCATTTATATGAGTAGACTAAGATTTTAAGGGGTAAAGTCTCGCAGCCAAATGAGAAGGAAAAAAATCGAAAATCTTGACTGTTTTATATTTTTTATAAAATCACATTAAAAGTACAAAACCTCAGCGTGCAAATCTGACTAACACTTTATTTGTTTTTTATACTGGGTAAGTACCTACCTACTTAAAGTAGGGCCAATTTATTAGATCACAATTGACACTTCATCAAAATTCAACAAACGCAACCATAACGGCAGGCACACAATTTTTTTTTCAAAGGCAAAATTTCCAAGTTGTCTTCAGTTAATACTTTGACAAATAAATTTGATCTATTAAGCCGGATACAGACGGAATCCCGATTCGGAATTCCTAACGGAATATCAATAATGTATGAAAATTCCGTCCGTAAAAATCCCACATGTAAGGAGATCCATAGATTTGTATGGATTAGCTGCGTGGGGAAGGCAACTGTTGAAATGGCGCTACGTATGTACGCTTGTTCCACCAAAACCGTCAAAACAAAGGGTTTTTACTTTAAAAATCGTTTTAAAAATGACCAAATAAGCTGTAAAAATGTTGGCACTTACAGATTTCCGAAAAATCTGGATATTAAGAAAAAAATTAAAATTCAGTAAGCTTAAAAACGCCTTAATTTGGCTTTCGATTCCAGCATTTGTACTGTAGAATAGTCTTTTATATCCATTTTGGGTCGATTCGTCCTTTTCGGTAAAAAAATACCACAAAATAAACTCTTTTTCCATTCGGATCAACTGAACCGACCAACTGGAAACTGAACAACTATTTTACTTCCTAACAGGGGGTCAAGTCTGCTAATGTTTTCGTCAAAATCGTAGTTCAATGGTGTTCTAATGGCAATGCTTTTTGACACAGTTCTTGTTTCTTAAACCCAAAATCAAGACACAATATGTTTCCGTTTTGGGTTTAAGAAACACAATGTGTTTTGGTTTTGGGTTTAAGAAACAAGAACTGTGTCAAAAAGCATTACCATTCAAACACCATTGAACTACGATTTTGACGAAAACATTAGCAGACTTGACCCCCAGGACATTGGATTTGGTTGATCGGTTGGGAAAGTAACGAATCAACTATTTTAGTTCTCAACAACTCAACTACTTAATACCAATTTTCCTATAGATTTGTTCTCTGAACGTCTACTGTCTTAAGAACAAGCGTATACGCAGCGACATCTACAATTAGCTTTGCGTTGCCATCCCCATTAATTCCGTAAAAAAATTACGTCTACATGTGGCGAGCCTTAAAATGGCCCTACTTTAACATTAAAAATTATGTTTTCCTAAATGCACAGTTGTTGTTTTTTTGCTTATAAGTCGGCAAGAAACAGAACAATATTTTCGCCGGCACCTTAGGTGTCATTGCACCCACCTTGATTCTGTGCCAAAGGATTCGCACGTTTACGGTGTTCCGTCGACATTTTGGGTGACATCCAATGCTGGATAAGATAGGCCACAAATTCATATTTATTCTATGCTGAGGATGAATACCGGGTGTAACAAGACCCTCAACGAAGCCGAGGTCTACTTATTCTACCCATCATCAGGACCATTTCTGTTCAAAAATATTGCTCGGAAACGATTTTAATTTTTGGTGTTAAAAAAGCATTGCATATGTCACCGGCAATGTATGAAACGCAGGCATTGTATACAATGCCTGGCCCTTTTAGGCAATATATGAAATAGAATGAATATTATTGTCTATTTCACACATTACCTAGGCATTCTATACAATGCCTAGGCATTGTATACAATGCCTGCTGGTCCACCGGCAATGTGTAAAATAAAAAGATTTTGATCGAGGGGGGCTCTGGAGGGTGCTCGGGGGGGCTCGAGGGCGGCTTATTGAGTTTGAGAAACCGAACCTGCTTTACTCCTGTAGGTCCCGGGTTAGGTTAGAAATTTAAGGCGAGCGCGTAGCGCAGCGGAGCGTGAGCCTTAAATTTCGAGGTTATTTTTTTATAACAGACAACAGAAATAAACTTATTTTACACATTGCCGGTGGACCACCTGGCATTGTATACAATGCCTAGGCAATGTATAAAATGAATATCATTTCATACATTGCCTGATCGTTTCAGGCATTGTATACAATGCCTAGGCCCCTGAAGCTCGAGGAGATAGGTGGCAACTCGTCCCAATGTAACTTGTCCCACAATTTTTGCTAGTCACACACAGCTCTGGGTCCATATTGGACCCGCGTGGTGGTAGTACCTAACCTAGTACCATTAATAAAATCAGACAATTCTTCATTAGACTCCCGAGCTAATGCTTAATGTTTCATGAAGGACTACCACATTTTTAAAAAAATAAATAAGGTATTTTTAGTACAAAGTACAACTAAACATTTTGAGGTTTTAGCATAGTATTGTATAACCTAATTACTTACTTAAGTTAATTAGATCAGTCAGGTTTGTAAATTGGCCATGACATGACAACCAAAACAAGGTTTGTCAAATGTGGTAATGAAAGAATAGTTTTGATAATTGAAAAAACCGGCCAAGTGCGAGTCGGACTCGCGCACGAAGGGTTCCATGCCCAAAAACGGCAATAAAATCATGTTTCTTGTATGGGAGCCTCACTTAAATTATTTTAGTCTGTTTTTAGTATTTGTTGTTATAGCGGTAACAGACATACATCATCTGTGAAAATTTCAACTGTCTAGCTATCACGGTTCATGAGATACAGCCTGGGGGTCAAGTCTGCTAATGTTTTCGTCACAATCGTAGTTCAATGGTGTTCTAATGGTAATGCTTTTTGACACAGTTCTTGTTTCTTAAACCCAAAACTGAAAACACATTGTGTTTCTTAAGCCCAAAACGGAAACATATTGTGTCTTGATTTTGGGTTTAAGAAACAAGAACTGTGTCAAAAAGCATTACAATTAGAACACCATTGAACTACAATTTTGACGAAAACATTAGCAGACTTGACTCCCTGGTCACAGACAGACAGACGGACAATGGAGTATTAGTAATAGAGTCCCGTTTTTACCCTTTGGGTGCGGAACCCTAAAAATTGATAATTAAATAGTAATAATAATTTTCTTCATTGTTTTTTGTCTATAAATGATTATGGCCTTATTTTAAAAACAAAGTTCAAAATAATATGTACATATTTTTAAATTTTCTTGGCACTATCATAATTAAGACAATCTTGCATCACACGCACATTTTTAATATCCTTACTGCGGCACAGGCCGTATAGATGAATAAAGAGGATGGGCCATAACCCACGCGGGCCCAATGCGGATTGGTAGGTGGTTACCCAATAAATACATATATCACTGTTTTTATAATGTTTCCAGTACCTTTCAGGAAAAAGGCGTGTATCTTTGAAAAAAAAAAACACAGATCTGATTTTCTTATGAGTTTTATCTTATTTACAAATCGCTACTTGACTCATTGTTTCTAGTAATGTACCTAAATATTACAAGGTAATTTATTTTCTTAGAAAAAACCTATCGCTTAAGTTTCTAAGTGACTGAAACAATTACCACGGTCACCATTGGTGACGAATTACTTTACAAGGACACCGAATCTCAGTGAATGTAGCTCAAATCTCTTTTCTCTTTCTCAACTAAAAAAAGCTGATGATCTTCATCCCGCCTTTGTGGTTTAGTGGCACAGAATAGATAAAGTACTACCGTACAGGAAAGACACTCTCCGCCCCGCCCCAGAATCAATTACCTCACCCCACCCCGCGAGTTCGTGTGCCGAATCGTGTGCTCATTTAGTCGTGTTTGTCAACGTCAATTTATTTTGATACTAGCGACCGCCCGCGGTTTTACCCGCGTGGTTCCCGTTCCCGTAGGAATATCGGGATAAAAAATCCTATGTTTTAATCTAGGCCACCTACCATACCTATGTGTGTCAAATTTAAAGCAAATCCATTCAGTAGTTTTTGCGTGATTGAGGAACAAACATCCAAACATCTAAACATCCAAACCCACAAACTTTCACATTTATAATATGAGTAGGATTCAAAACAATGCGTTCGTAACTTTTTAGTCGTGTTTATCAACTGTCAACTTATTTTGATATTCAAAGCAATGCGTCGTAACTTTATTTACCAAAAAGTTCGAATTATGAATTGAACGCCGCTCATACAGTACAAACTGCACGGTAGCCCTAGATTTACACACACAGTTGCGCGTGTACAAAAAACGTCATCTGTTTATAATGGCGCGGTTGAATGGAGTGTCCGGGGTGTGGTAGTGGTTCGTCCACCCGTGTGCCCGTTCACTCACACAGTGGCACAATATATAAACTAAACGTACAGAAGCCCATCCGCGCGAGGACAATCAAATAATAAGCTACTCTCGCTGCACGGCAATAAAGTACAATTTCAATTTGCACAGCGCTGCGTGCCTATTAATAATAGCTCCTCCGAAGCGCTTCTCTGTCGCGTAGCTCTGTCTCAACTCAACTGACGCATGATATCCCTCGTGGGCTGGCTCGACTAAGTCAGCAGCGAGCAGTAGGCTAATATAAAAGTTTAAGCAAGGAGTGAGGAGTTGAGGATCCCCATGACAGCGGTCCGTTTCTTCGGCGATGCTATGTAGCGTAAGTAGTTACATGAGCGTGTTCACACAACACAGTATCCAGTAAATATACCAATCCATTTTATCGGATACGTTTTTATTCGGCTATGATGGCGTATGTAGTTGTATGATATGAGCGTGTTCACATACAATACCGTATTCCGGTTCCAGTAAGGACACAATCCGATAATTTTATTGCTGTATCCAGTAGGGATTGTACTATTAGTTATTCTGTGGTAGGGACGTATCCGTTAGTAAAAAGTTTCTCTAAATGCGGTGTAAACAAACACGTCCAGTAAAGACGGATTCGTTTAAAACGGTGTTGTGAAATCGCTGTGTGAGTGTGAACGCACAGTAAGACGCAGGGGTCCCGGGTTCGATTCCCAGGAGGGGTGCAATTTGTACCCGATTTGATTTGTGGTAGGGCTTATTTCAAGTCCGCCTGGCTAGCTACCACCATCTTACAGAAGTCTGACTCCATAACAACAAATTTAAAAATGTGTTCCGGCAGTTAGAGCTAAGATACCCAGTTCCTCAGTAGTGAGGATTCCGGGTGTAGTGAGCTTCCACCTTCAGCCTTATCGTCCCTTAACATCAGGTGCGGTGAAGAACAAGCTCTATCCGGTTGTTCATAAAATATTATACTAAAACTGCAGCATAGCACTGACAGAAACATCCCAAAAGATGGAAGTAGGCCGACATAACAATATACAAAAATCGTAGGCGTTATAGTCACAGCCAAAAGTACTGATAAATAACCTAACTTAAATTATTTACGTCCATAAGTTGACCTACACTACAACTTAATAAGTGTTTGGTCGTAATTGCTTGTTTACTTAGCTACTGCGGCCACTGATAACCTCAGTGTTTACTTGCGAGGTTTATCTTGTTTATAAATAGTTTGTATGTATGTATGTTGAGGACTGTGATGTGTGAGCTGAAGCGAAAGATATATGCAAGCTTTCGTGGTAGATGGCACCAGAGATCAACCAAAACCACAGAATAGATATAAGTGCTACCGTACAGAAAGGAAACTCTCCGCCCCGCCCCACAATCAATTACCTCACCCCACCGCGCGAGTTCGTGTGTAGCGTCTGTGTATATATAGTGCATAGGTAGTTGAAACGCAGCGCTTGTATGGAGTACCCGGGGTGTGCCGAAACTCAACCGAAGCACGTCTCACCTACCACCCCCCGGGCACTCCATACAAGCGCCGCGTTTCAACTACCTATTACACAGACGCTACACAGTGACGTTTTTGCACACGCGCAAGTGTGTGCGTGAAGTCTAGGGCTATTGAATGAGCACACGATTCGGCACACGAACTCGCGCGGTGGGGTGAGGTAATTGATTCTGGGGCGGGGCGGCGAGTTTCCTTTCTGTACGGTAGTACTTATATCTATTCTGTGCTTATACATTTCTACTAAGGCTTACAGTTCATTAGAAATAAAACACTTCTTACGGATTACAGCGCGTATATTGGTTAATTCAGTTATTTTAGAATTATTTAGTTTTGATTTGTTGGTTTTTGGATTTCCCGACGTTTCGACACCTTTCCAGGGGCCGTGGTCACGGGACGACTAAAGCAAAAAAGCTGCTCATATTTTTCTCACCTTTTTCACACGTGCTTGTAACGTATACTTGTTACTATAGCAACGGGTGCCTCGGTTTTGCTTCGGTCGAGACATGGGTGAACCAGGCCAGTTTTTCAGGGATGGCGGGGGGGGGGGGGTTCTACATGCCAGTTTCCATCACTCATCCTCAGGTCATGGGATGGGTGACAAAAAAAATATTATCTCGAGTTGCTCCGTGCTTTGGAAGCCACGTCAAGCCGTTGGTCTCGGCTGAATTTACAGTCGTTAACATCCATCAACCCGCATTAGACCTGCGTTGTGGGTTTCGGCCCATCCTCCTTATCCACCATAAGAAAGGCCTGTGCCCCACCAGTGGGACATTAAAAATGGCTAATGTTTAATGTTTTTGTTATGATATCCAGCAGTAAAATTCGATACCTAAAGAAAACTGAAAATATATTCCATGATAAACATGATATGTCAACATTTTCACGGATAGTGCGCGAAATATATGGTTTTCTATTAATAAACCAAGGTCACCAATTCACGCTACAGTCTTGTATACGGAAAGGCTATTTTCAAGACACGCTTCAGTTATTTTTGCAGAAACTGAATCACAATACACGCGTCTCATTGGCTAAAGATCAAAGATTTTTTTCAATACTGACAGAAGTGTGTTTACATACTTGTTCTCTCACTGATAAACTGAGTATTTTTTTGCCTCATGTCCACGTGACTTAGTGAATGAGACAAAACAATGTTTTGTTTCCTTCTATTTTTTATTACTAAAGTCACCAGACTGCCCTTCAACAAAAGATTTAGGTACTTATTTTTTTATACAAAATGCAGTAAACAAAGGTAATGGCGCTTTGCCGCCTAGCCAAGCGAATCGGCGAACAGCGAACGAGCGAATTCTGTTTGCACTCACCGCAATATCTCGCTGCACGCTGGGTCATAAAACGTGTTTTTTTTCTTTAATTCACTTGATTAACACTGTGCTCGTACTTTATATTGCGAAACGCGTTTGCAAGCGTTCGAGATATGGCTACGTAAAATGTTCAAAATACCTTGGACTAGCTTCATATCTAACGCGCAAGTTCTACAGAAAGCCGACTGCAAAAGAGAACTGATGTCCACAGTCATGGACAAAGGTCACAGACGTATAGCCGCCTTTTTCGAACATATACAGAGAGGATCCTTATACTAGTTCCCACGGCTAATCCTCGAAGGCAAAATTCCGGGAAAGAGAGGTCCGGGGCGTCCGAGACGCAAATGGCTGGACGACATCAAACATGGACTGGACTTGGCTATCGTCAGTTAAAAGATGCTACATGGGATCGCAAAAGACAAACGCCCCATGTATTAGGAATTCGTTTTACTCGTCGCCGTTTGCGGCTTCGTTCAAACCAGCCATTATTTTTTATGTCCCCACTGCTGGGGGGACACATGTCTTCGTTATGTATGAGTAAATAAAAGATAATGTTTTATGACCCGACACGCGAGCCCAATGCGACTTGCTAGGTGTTAACGACTGCAACTGCAGCTGTGTCTATCCCGGGCCCTAAATGTTAGAGCAGCCGCTGCTATGTCACCAAATGTGTAAGCGCCCGTGTAATATGGCGTAAAATTTAAAAAAACGTACGGACTTCATTTAGCTCCTTCAATATGTGGCTATTTAGCTTTTTCGGAAACGGAAGTACTTAATTAAATTAAATAATAAAATTACTTATTATTGCCATTTAAATTAGTCTTGAGGTGTCAGTGATAACAATGATGCTGATTACATGAAAGGAAATGGCAATCATATCAAATTCTAAACGAGTAGGTATGACGAATGAATGCAGTAAAACTGTAGCATATTAAAAACATTTCATACAGCCGGAAATAACAAGTATCCTTACCTAAAGTATCTACCTAATCCAGTGCCGGTTTTAGCACTACCAGCGCCCCTAGGCGACATTTCTACGGGGCGCCCCCTATCTGCGATTCCAGGATTTACAATTTTTCTTGTTAGTTAAATTTTATTTATCATTAATTAAATTCGATTCTTAGTCAGTTTCACCTACTATATCTTGTAATCTTGCTTGTTTATAGTCAAAAAAACGGCCGCACAGCGCGACTTTAGTCAGTTTCATCTGCTAATCTTCTAATTTCGTTATTATAGTAAAAAAACCGCCGCGCAGTGAGGTTTTTAACCAGTTTCACCTTCTAATCTTGTAATCTTGCTTGTTTATAGTCAAAAAACGGCCGCACAGCGCGACTTTTTAGTCAGTTTCATCTGCTAATCTTCTAATTTTGCTTATTATAAGTAAAAAAACCGCCGCGGAGTGAGATTTTTAACCAGTTTCACCTTCTAATCTTGTAATCTTGCTTGTTTATAGTCAAAAAAACGGCCGCACAGCGCGACTTTTTAGTCAGTTTCATCTGCTAATCTTCTAATTTTGCTTATTATAGTAAAAAAAACGATTTTTTTAGTCAGACTCGCTCAATGAGCGTGTGTGTATAAAGGGACACTTGCGGCTGCGGATATAAAGGGATGCCTGGGCGCCCCTCTATGTCCGGTGCCCCGGGCGGTCGCCCCCCCTAACGCCGATACTGCCTAAATCCAACTTAGCTACAAAAAAACACCATAACTAAACCACAAACCAGTTTAATGCCATTAAGTGACTAAACAGTGTTTTTAATACTGATCGACAGTCCCGGCTGCATTTACACTCGTTAACACCCACCAATCCACATTGGGCCCACGTGGTGGGTGATGGGCTATCTCCTTATCCACCCATAAGGCATGAGACCCAGTAGTGGGGACAAAATTGAGCTTAAAGGCTGCATCCAATCTTCAAGTTTGCAGCACAGCTGACTGGAAATCTTTATGCATCTTGTCTGTTTGAATTGAAACCTTAATCACAGAATATTTAACACTAAACGTTCAAAAACCCATCAATAAGCTACTCTCGCTGCTTGGCAATAAAGTACAATTTCAAATTGCACAGCGCTGCGTGCCTATTATTATAAGCACCTCCGAAGCACTTCTCTTCCGTCGCGTAGCTCTGTCTCAACCGACACACGCCACCCCTCGTGCGCTGGCTCGACTGAGTCAGCCGCGAGCAGCAGGCTAATATAAAAGCAGCGTCAGAGCTAGGGTCTGAGCGCCCCTGGCAAGATTTGAATTTTGCGCCCCAAGACTATTTCTAGAATCATGAGTGTCCCTGGCAAAAGTTGAAATTTGCGCCCCAAGACATACAAGGTTATTTTTAGTTTATACAAAACCTCTCGTGGGATTGATCAGACCATCAAACTGAACAACTTTCATTATGGGACCAACCTTGAAATCGCGAAAAAAAAATCAGCTGTTTACATTTCGATGGAGTAAGATTGTACTTTTGTATGGAACAGCTGATTTTTTTCGTGATTTCGAGGTTAGTCCCATAATGAAAGTTGTTCAGTTTGATGGTCTGATCAACCCCACGAGAGGTTTTGTATAAACTTAAAATAACCTTGTATATCTTGGGTAATGAGCGCCCCTGGAAATATTGAGTTTTGCGCCCCAAGACTTATAGACTTGTTTTCCAGCTATGGGTCAGTAAAGTGCGCCCCTGTGAGAGTGGCGTCCCTTGCAGCTGCCCCCCTTGTCAGCCCTTAGCTACAACGCTGCATAAAAGTTGCGCGGAGTGAGACCCCTATGCCTTAGTTAAATTATTATATTAATATGCAATCTCTTTTGTCACAGATACAGCAGCCAGGAGCTAGCAACATGCATACTTTGGCACAATCAGCACAACCCCAGCAAATACTTGGTAAGTTTTCATATTCCACGATAATTTCTTTTACAGACCTCACGAAGAATCATTTATAAAAGTTACGAACTTCGCAATGTAAAGATGTATGGAATAGTCAGTTTTTATTTTCCGATTTAAAATGCACTTACATTTCGCTGGATGCGGGCAGCGCAGGACCGATGGAGTGGAGATCCTTGGGGGAGGCATATACCCAACAGTGGATGTCCAGTGTTTATGCAGGATCTTTTCACCATAATAAGAGCGAAAAGGGAAGTACTTCCACCGAACTAGGTGTCTGTGCTCGGGGACCGCGGTCTGACTGTTGGATGTTGGAATTTGTATTTATGCGAAGTGCTAAGAAAACTTCGATATCACGAGTCAGATCTCCATACATTTTTGCCTCGATGTTAGCTTGACATACCTAGTGCGACGTCACGTCTGCGTAATGTTTACGTATTGTGCTTTTCGCTGATCCTACATTTCTTCGTCATTTGTCGATTGCATATGTAGTGTTATGATCGCGCCGCTACATTCAGCGGCTGCCTGATATGATGACATGAACATCTTTACTTTGCGAACGTCTTATTGATTTTTTTTATAATGTGACTGTTTTAGGATATTTTTAGTGAAGACGACCCACTTTGGTTGGATTAGGTAGCTCATCAAAAACAGTATAGTTGTAGCATCTCTTGCAGTTGCCTATAAACATTCGATGTGATTGCGTTTGACATCAAACGGTAAATTTTGAGGCAAACGGTCCTATTCACACACTCGTCACACATACTCCAGTGGCCTCATTCCCAGTTCGTCCTTTTCCCGGTTGGCCCCATTTCCAATTGGTCCCGTTTTCGTTTGGACCCGTTCCTAGATAGTCTCATTTCCACACCATTTTGTTCTCGACGATCGATTGTTTAATCCTTCAAGCCCCGGAAAATGAGACAATATAGAATCTATTGAATAGATGTAGGGGTAGCCAAGTTGTCTAGGGCTGCGAATTGCGATCGACTTTAAAATTTCCTGGCAAATTGAGATCGACTTAAAGCATTTTCATTTATAAGGTATTTTTCACTACAAAAACGCCGCACCCACCTCCCGCACTGTTCTGTTGATACTTGCTTTGCTTCCACAAGCAAAACATCTTTTGTTGTCTCTTGCGATCGACAGCACTGTCTCTAGAGATCGACTGGTCGATCACGATCGACTTGTTGGCCACCCATGGAATAGAAATTACACGACGTGGTTGTGACTCGTGTGATTACCCAGGCATAAGTAAGTTTTGTTAGCGTTTGGACTTATTATTGTAATTAAAATGGTAAAAAAATGCTTTTATCCTTATCAGTGTTATGTTATTGCGTCTCGTCTACAGTTCAGATAAAAGATAAAATGCCAGATAACGTGGAAAAACAAATAAATCGGCGACATCTAGTGTAATAATATGATTCGCTTTGGTTTCACTTTAAAATTGGTATTCGTTGATTGAGCTTCATTTAATTCTGATTCTGGGTACTTTTTTATAAATATGGCAATATTGTAATATGTACAAACACATGACTTAGTACTTTGGACTCGTCCAGGATTTAGGGTTCTAGGAAAGGGCTATACACACACGTGCACAGAAGTAATGTAGACATGGATTGTGGATAAATAAAGGGATGTATTTAAAAGCACTTTAAATTTGATGAAAATAGCTATAAAATTGTATATCAGCACTTTAAAATTATAATAGATCTATAATTAATATTATCACTACAAAAGTAATAATGGTTTGCACTATAACTGTGTCCCAAGAGTCCCAACTCCGAAACCATTTAATTTCTGTCAAACCATGTCAGACTGACCACTGTTAAAATGAGATGGCAAGATGATAACAACTTGTGACATAATGATTACACGCCATCAGGTCAGTTCTGGCGTTGTTGGTCGCAATGAAACCTAACCTCCTCCTCAGCTCCTCTCTCGCTGCGCCCGCTCGTCGTCGCACCTAGTCGTCTGTTTACCAGTACTAAAGTTATTTATAACATTAATTTGTATGGTGCAAAGTATTAATTTTAAAGCTAAGCAATTAAAATGTATAGTGCAAAGTATTAATTTTAAAGCTTGGCATATTTATAGTGGAAACCATTATTTTTATAGTTCATTCAATAAATTTTAAATGCTAAACATTTTAAAGTGTGTTACATTATTTTTAAAGTGCATTTATATATTCCTCATAAATAAATGAAAGTGGTTTGAAGATTTTGGCATGCCTACCTACCTACTGTCTTACTTTGGTTTATTTTTTCAAAATAGCGGCCACCCATGTTACCTGTGTAAAACGATAGCTCGACAAATCTTCAAAAACGTCACGTTTCCGAGTTATAAGCTATTAGAGTGGTGGCATGGCGACAGCACTGGGTAGATTTGAAGCTAAAATAAAGCGTAAGCATGGGCTATTCGCTTTCGTTTGCGTATAATTTTAAACGTTCGTGGGTAGCGCAAATGTGGATGTATCTTAAAAAGTTCGTCCTTGGGTCATTCCCGACGATAATATCACAAAATAGAGAGAGGACAGGAGTTAAGCTTAAGAGCTTATTAGATCATCCTGAATTAAGGATCCGGAATTCAGAGTCCGATTTAGGACGAGAAATTCAGTCGCCAATTACACCGTCCTGAATAACGGATCCGATATCACAGCTTAACGATCATACAGTTGTTACACGAATGTACCTACTTGCGCAGAGCAACGGAGGGGAAAATACAGTGACCGTAAAAATACTATAGAAGAAATAAAAAAATAGAAAAAATTTAGAAAAAGGTTGAATTTTCAAGTACCCAATTATTTATCTTTATTTTTTAGGGTTCCATAGCCTAATGGCAAAAAACGGAACCCTTATAGATTCGTCATGTCTGTCTGTCTGTCCGTCTGTCCGTCCGTATGTCACAGCCACTTTATTCCAAAACTATTAAAATTACACAGTTGAAACTAGGTAGGTAGATGTATTTTGTGAACCGCTTTACGATTTTTACACAAAATAAAAAATATATAAAAGATTAAGGGGGAAAAACGGAAAAAAAATCATCAAACCTATACGTGTTGGGTGTCTATAGATAGGTCTTTAAAAATTACATTGAGGTTTCTAAAAGTATTTTTTCTCAAAGTCAACCGTTTGGCAAATATACACTTCCAAAGTGGTAAAATGTGTGTCCCCCCCCCCCCTCTAACTTTTAAACTAAGAGAGTGAAAAATCAAAAAAAAATGTTTTAGATTAGACCTTTATAAACACTATCTACGAAAATAGCTTTGAATGAGATACATTTAGTAGTTTTTGGAGATATAGCACATTTTCCAAAACCGCAAATATAACTTTGTCGTTTATACAAACACTATAAAAAACAAAGTTATTTTTGCAGATTAAAATGATTGTGGTATTAAATAAGGTATGGTATATGGTAACTACGGAACCCTACTGCGCGTGGCCCGACACGCACTTGGCCGGTTTTTTTTATTCAAAAAAGCAAATCACAGAGTTATTATGCCCTTATACACTCAGTTTTGTCGTTGCGCCAACTGTCTATCTAGCTAGACGAACGGCGGCTTTTTTTTCACCAAAATAAAAAGCGTTGACTGACTGTATACTCTTTAGGCTGTGGTACTACTGTGTCGAAGCAGAGCGTCCTGAATGCGATTACACTGTCCTAAGTGCTTCCGATTTAGCATCCTTAACGCCGGAGACCATTTCCTATCCTAACTAGGATCCTAACTAGGATCCTACCTTCCTGAATGCAATTACACTTCTCTGAATTAAGGAGCGACTTCATTCCGGATCCTTAATTCAGGATGATCTAATAAGCTCTTTACTACGCGCGGTCGAGCGACGCACACACGCATAGACAGCTCTCACCCACCGACGACGCTGCATCACGCACTCGACTAGTTTGAGATTCGTCTGAGATTCCGGTTATACTACAGTCTGTTTCAGAGGTGCCCATATTTATTCTTAAGGAGATCAACGTAGCAAAAATTTATGACTAAGAGATCGACGTTTTGACCGATTAACTAATAAAAAATAATAAATAAAATAATAAAAATCTTTATTTCCGTAAAGTCTTACATTAAAGTACATTTTTCTAGCCCCCACACTAGGCGTAGCCTGTCCTGTGGGGAAAGTATACGTTTTACAATTTAAAAAAAAAATTACGGCAAAACAAGATAAACAGTAACATAATAAGAGAAATTAAAATTCGAAAAACAAAGTCCATAATGTTGTGAATTAATAACTATAAAAGTATTATTTGTGTATGTGTTAGTGTGTTTATGTGTGTGTGTGTGTGTTTGGTGTATGTGTGTGTTTGGTGTATGTGTGTGTTTGTATGAGTATAGTTATCTGCAGCCTCATGCAATGATCTTAAGTGCGCCTTCAGTTTCGAGATAACTCCACTTCAATAAGGTAGTCGTAATGAGTGCTTTGGTTTCCCTTGCTGAGCGATCCTTAAGATTATATGTATTTGCAAATTTATTATATAGATGGGGAAAAAGAAAGTATCCAAAACGGTGCGCAAAAGTAGTAGCCGTGCGAGTGTTAGGTATCTTAAATGTACGTTGTTTGGACAGCTCGTCGTATGAGTCACAGTGTAAGACCTTTTTGTGAACTGCGGACACTACTCTAACGATGTACAATTTGCGGACACTCAAAACACCGGCTTCCTCGTATATAGCATCTGTGGAGTACCGACGGGGTTTTTTCAGCGCTGTCTTTAGAACTCCCCTCTGAGCTCTTTCGAGAGGTAGAATAACGAACTCACCAAATATTTATCTTATCAAGAAAAAAAATTGCATATGTAAAACTACATTTGGGTGCAAAGTGTCAAATCTGTTATCATTGGCGATCGAACTTAAAACCTTTCGCGATTTACCGTATGGGCACCTCAGCTAACCTTTTTGTATCAACGTGCCATTTTTCTAAAGAAATATTTAATGAAGTCATAGACGTGCCATCAAATAATTTTGGCTTTGTGTCAAAGCTTTGTGATTATTGGGAAAATAATAATAAACACTATCAACTCAAAACTCTTTATTTAGTACATAAAATAGGTAGGTATACATTTTGCAATGTTGCAATAATACTTACGTGTAACTTAAATTTAATAAATTCGTAATTTTTTCATAGTGCATAATGTATTTTGTGATTGGTGGGTGACGTGCCCAAAATATTGTGTTGTGTCGCGTGCCATTGGTTCGCCATCCCTGATTTCGACGAGAGCTGTCTATGTGTGCTAGAGGTGGTTAATATAGCATCTAGCGCTATATTATAGCGCGCTATATTTACATAGCGCACATAGCGCGCTATGTAAGTAGACGCTATGGCGCTATGAATATCGCGCGTGGCAACAAGTAGCATCGTTGGCCGGACAGGGGCGCGAGAATTCATCGCATACGCGCTGTTACTACCGGACGCGTTATGCGCGTTTCTCTCGCAGCACGCTAGATATAATATCGCGCGCGACCTTATTATGATATATTTCGATTAGGACTTTTGTGACAGAACTAAGTCAATTATGTAAAAGCTATTTAGCTAAGCAAAGTTAGTGAACGAAAGATATGGTAAAAACAACCGAATTTCAAACGACAATAAGGTCGAAAATCGCTTGCACCTGTTTTTTTTTAACTAGAAATCATTGTCTAGTGATCACAAGTTAGAAAAATGAGTGCAAGCGATTTTCGACCTTATTGACATTTATCAAAATCACGGTTTTTAATGAAAGATCAAAGTTAGTAAACAAGAATACAGCAAAAAAACAACCGAATTTCATACGTCAATAAGGTCGAAAATCGCTTGCACCTGTTTTTTTAACTAGAAAACATTGTCTAGGGATCACAAGTTAGAAAAATGAGTGCAAGCAATTTTCGACCTTATTGACATTTATCAAAATCACGGTTTTTAATGAAAGATCAAAGTTAGTAAATGAGAATACGGCAAAAAACAACCGAATTTCAAATGTCAATAAGGTCGAAAATAGCTTGCACCTGTTTTTCTTAACTACAGATCACTAGACTAAGTTTTCCTACCTACAATTTTTTCCGAAATTAATTTGTTTTTCCGAAATCGAATAATTCAATTATAGACAGTTCTCAGGCCGAAAAGTATGAAATAAAGTTCATTAGTTTACATAACTGCTTTATTTTATATAAGACTAAAATGTAACGTATTAATAAATAACATTTTTGTAAAGCGCGCGATCTGTCTAACGAACGACGTGTGAAGTAACGAAATCTAACGTGCTGCATATAACGCGCCAGCCAGCCGCCCGCATGCTACCTGATAAATAGCGCGTTATAACATAGCGTATTTAATAGCGCGCTAGAAATCAATAGCATATAGTCTGTAGCGTGCTGTTGCTTTATAGGCGTTATGAACAACTCTAATGTGTGCGTCGCTTGAGCGCGCGTAAGCGTGGTAGTAAACATGACTTCTGTCCCCTCTCTATTTGGTGGTATATTATAGTGTTGCCCCCAGGAGCTACAGCGATGCTGTCAGTGGGCGGGGTGGGCATAGGCGGGGTTGGGGGCGCGTTCCGCGGCGCCGGCCCGCGCGCGCCGCCCGTCATCAACTACCTGAAGGCCGGCGCCGTGCAGTACGCCGCGCCGAAGCAACCGCCGCCGAGGCTCAAAGTGAGTACATCACCATCGTCAACACACATCTCTTTATAATTGAACTTCATATTTACACTTATTTATAACTTTTATTATTACACTAATTTATAATTGAACTTCATATTTACACTTATTTATAACTTTTATTATTACACTAATTTATAATTGAACTTCATATTTACACTTATTTATAACTTTTATTATTATACTAATTTATAATTGAACTTCATATTTACACTTATTTATAACTTTTATTATTACACTAATTTATAATTGAACTTCATATTTACACTCATTTATAACTTTTATTATTACACTAATTTATAATTGAACTTCATTTTTACACTTATTTATAACTTTTATTATTACACTAATTTATAATTGAACTTCATATTTACACTTATTTATAACTTTATTATTACACTAATTTATAATTGAACTTAATTTTTACACTTATTTATAACTTTTATTATTACACTAATTTATAATTGAACTTCATATTTACACTTATTAAACTATTTATAACTAAACTTTATAATTAAACTTATTAACTGAACTTCTTATTTACACTTATAACTTAAGTTTATAATTACGCATATTTATACCTGAACTTCATATTTACACTTATTTATAACTGAAATTCATATTTACACTTATTTATAACTGAACTTCATATTTACACTTGTTTATGGTTAAAGTTCAGTTGAACTTAATATTTTTGCACTTGTTTATAACTGAGCTTCATATTTAAACTTATTTATAACTGAACTTCATAATTACTCTTAATAATTACACTCCACGCAAAGTTACAAAAAAAATTGTGCATTTTTCTTAAAGTGCTCGCTCACCTGGAGCATTCGCGTGTAATGTAACGTTACGGATTTGATCATTACATTAGTGAAGGAGGAGAACCGAGCATTACAATGCGCACCTTGTAATGATACAAAACGGGCATACATCAGTGAAGGAGGAGAACCGAGCATTACAATGCGCACCTTGTAATGATACAAAACGGGCATACATCAGTGAAGGAGGAGAACCGAGCATTACAATGCGCACCTTGTAATGATACAATGTGTAATATCTTGAAAATCTTGATACAACTTGTAACATCAATGCGAAAGTCGAATCTAAAATATTACATTACACGCGAATGCTCGTCAGTCAGGGAGGTATTATTGTAATGTAATGCTCAAAGTCGAATCTATAATATTACATTACACGCGAATGCTCGTCAGTCAGGGAGGTATTATTGTAATGTAATGCTCAAAGTCGAATCTATAATATTACATTACACGCGAATGCTCGTCAGTCAGGGAGGTATTATTGTAATGTAATGCTCTAAGACGAATCTATAATGTTACATTACACGCGAATGCTCCCGGTGAGGGAGCACCTTTAAACTAAGACAACATAAGAAGTTATTAGTGATATTCACATTTTTATAATACTTGGAATATAATTATAAATTCTATTGAAGTTTAAAATGGGCAATTTATTTAGATGAATCATTATTTTCTTAAATTGTAGAAGTATAGTATTGATTGATTGATGCTAACTTATTTTACGTTTAAAAGAGAAAAATTGTAAGGGTCTATCTATCCTATAATTTTTCTGATTAAAAAATGCATATTTAACATACAATAAAGAAATATCGATAAATTAACACGATACTTTTTCCTTATCTATGATTCATAGAGAAACTTGGTATGCAAAATGTCAAATGTCTGTTACTGCCTTACTGAGGGCAAAAGAATTTAGGTTTCGCTCAAATAATGGTATTTAAATTTTATTTATCTTACAATAAAATTAGTGTAACTTTGAGATAAAGCTTGGGCTGTATGATTGAGCTGAAAAATCAATGTTGCATGGAGTATGGTTTGTTAAGCATTTTTATCCTTAATACAGACAGTCATACAAATGTTTGTATGATAGACATCCTCAATAAAATGTATTTTTTTACTAAAAAAAACTGGTTAAAACTAAATTATTTCTGTACTTAAAGTAGAGCCAATTTAATAGATCATCAAAATTCAACAAAGTAACCTTCTAGAGTCGGGCACACAAGATTTATTTTTTCAAAGGCACAATTGCTTGAATTTTTTCAGTTACATACACTGGCGGTCACATAATTAAAGACACCAGTCGATGTTCTTTTCAAACAAACGAGGTAACTTTGAAGCCTTGGTTCTCCGCCAAGGATTGACCTAGCTGTGACCTGATGATGGTCGTCCAGGAAGTAAATGGAGCAGATCCAGATCGCTATACACCCCTAACTCATCTGATCAGCATTCTAAGAGATATAAGGATCAGGTGATTTCCATACATTTTTATGCTAGTTTCGCGTTTTTTTTAAACATGTAAAATATAATATTTATAACATATAAATTATATCGCTGATCATATCAGTTGGGTGTGTATAGTGATCTGAATTTCCTCCATTCAGTCCCTGGATAGCCATCATCAGATCAAAGCTTGGTCAATATTTGGCTGAGAACCAAGGCTTCAAAGTTACCTAACACTTTTCGCAACTGTATTTATTGTAATAATCACAAAATAAAGCACTATTTACTTTGACAAATAACATAATAGACTAACATATATCATAAATGTGATCTTTTAAATTGGCCCTACCTTAGTTCAAGTTCTTTATCTCTTTTTGTTTGTCCACAGACATCCACGGAGCCTTACCCCCAACTGTTCGAGCACCACTCCCACCCCCACCACCCCCTCCCCGGCCGCGCCTCCCCCACCCAACCCGCGGCACAGTTCCAACGGCTTAAGGTCGAAGATGCCTTGTCATACCTTGACCAAGTCAAATACAAGTTCAACACTCAACCACAAGTGTATAACGACTTTCTGGACATCATGAAGGAGTTCAAGAGTCAAACGTAAGTATATCTATTTTTTTTAAATACATTTAGTGTCTTATCATACCTTGACCAAGTCAAATACAAGTTCAACACTCAACCACAAGTGTATAACGACTCTGGACATCATGAAAGAGTTCAAGAGTCAAACGTAAGTATATCTAATTCTTTAAAACACATTTAGTGCCCTATTCCAATCGCTTAAGGTCGAAGATGCCTTGTCATACCTTGACAAGGTCAAATACAAGTTCAACAGTCAACCACAAGTGTATAACGACTTTCTGGACATCATGAAAAAGTTCAAGAGTCAAATGTAAGTATATCTAATTATTTGAAACAACTAGTGCCCTATTACAATAGCTTAAGATCGAATATGCCTTGTTCATACATTGACCAAATCAAATACAAGTTCAACACTCAACCACAAATGTAATCCAATTTTAAACTTAAATTCTAAAGAAATAAGGTTCAAAACAAAATCCAAAGTTTATCCTGACGTGCTGCTGGCTGTATAATTGTAGTTTTTTTAATTATTAAATTTATTACTATACTAGCGACCGTCCGCGACTTTGTGTGGACAGTTATTTCTCTATCCGTCGGGAACAGTACTTTTTTCGGGATGAAAGGTACCCTATGTCCTCTGTACCCCTGAGAATGTGTATGCATTTCATATGATCGGTTAATTAGTTAAGACGTATAGGCGTTACAAACAAACTTACTTTCGCATTTATAATATTAGTAAAGATTTTCTATTGTTACAGCATCGACACCCCCGGTGTCATCACCCGGGTATCGAACCTGTTTAAAGGTCACCCCGAGCTTATAGTTGGGTTCAACACCTTTCTACCACCCGGGTACAAGATTGAAGTACAGAGCAATGGACAGGTGAGAAAAAACTGAAATTATGTGATGTTGAAATTGTTAGCATACTTATAAAGGAATGATTAACAATAAAACGTGTTACAAAAACCCCTAAAGCCGAATATGGTAAATAGGGACCATCAAACTGAACTTTTACTATGGGACCAACTTTAAGGGGGCGTCCATTAATTACGTAAGGTGATTTTGGCGATTTTTCGACAACTCCTCCCCCCTTGGTGAGATGTCGTGAGATTTAGCTCGACCCTGTCCCCCCCCCCCCTATAAATCTCACGTGAGGTTTTTCAATACGTGTATTTTTAGTGTGATTACGTTAGTCTGTGCTTGCTTGTCAGTGTTTCAAGACGAAAGTCTATGAACAGTGTGTGTTGCCAGTGATGACTTACGGCAGTGAAACGTGGCCGCTAACTATGGGTCTCATAAGGAGGCTCAAGGTCACCCAGCGCGCAATGGAGAGAGCCATGCTCGGCGTTTCCCTGCGTGATCGAATCAGAAACGATGAGATCCGCAGGAGAACTAAAGTAATCGACATCGCTCGAAGGATTGCTCAGCTGAAGTGGCAATGGGCGGGACACATAGCGAGAAGAACCGATGTTGGTTGGGGCGGGGCGGTTCTGGAATGGCGACCGCGCACCGGACCACGCTCCGTGGGTAGGCCCCCGACAAGGGGGACCGACGGGAGGGGGAAGGTCGCGGGAAGCCAGTGGATGCAGGCAGCGCAGGACCGATCGTCGTGGAGATCCTTAGGGGAGGCCTATACCCAGCAGTGGGTGTCGTGCGGCTGATATGATGATGATGATGTGCTTGCTTGCTTTGCATTTATTTTTAAATGAACATTATTGTTTACGATTTAGCCATGTTTTGGTATGAAAAATGTTTAACTTTATTTAACCTAGTTTTTTCGCGATACTGTTCCTGCAGAAAAAATTACGTAATATTTGCCAAGGCCCCCCTCTCCCCCACGTGAGATTGGGTGAGATTTAGGCTCGACCCCCTCCCCCCCTTAATGCCTCACGTAATTAATGGTTAGCTGATCAAAAAAAATCAGCTGTTTCACACATGTAGATATTTTCGTTATTAATTCTTGTATGAATCAATTTTTATTCGTGATTTAAGCGTTGGTTCGATAGTAAAAATTGTTCAGTTTGAATAGTCCTCATCAACCATATGCTGCTTTAGGGGTTTTTATGACGAAACAAAATATTAGAAAACATAATACCTAAACAGTGCACTTAACTGTTGAGTAAATATGGATGGCTTATTGTTGTATTTCGACCTCCGACCTTCTGGCATAATACAAATGTTTGTTTATCCGTTACTTTAAAAGAAAACAGCTAAATCCATACAAACTTGTATGAAATTAAATAATCTATCACAGAACAAAATATTTATTTGTGTGATATAATTACACATTAAGAGGTTATTGAAATATTCATGATTCTATAATTAAACAGGAAAGTACCCTATAGGTTTTGATTCAGTCAAATTTTTTCACATTGTAATAGAAACCGCATTTTTTCCAAAAATTTATATTTGATTTCATGTTGATTCAATGCATTCTTGAAAAAAAATATATATAGATAGTTAACAAAGTGAATAAAAGGTTCTTTTTCGTTGTTATTCTGTACTAATGACCGTCCGCGACTTCGTTCCCGTGAACCATAGGAAACCTTTGACCAGGAAAAAAGTCGTATGTTTCAGGTCTGTCTGCCAGCCAAATTTCATCCAAATCTGTCCGTTAAGGTGTAAAGAGATAACAAACAAACACACACACAAACTTTCGCATTATAATATTAGTGGGATAAATGTTAAGTGTTCTGTTTAATAGGTATAACATTCCCTTAAAAGGATGGTAATGATTTTAATTTCACATTGTGTTATAAATAAATCAAAATATCCCATACATTTTGATGTCCTTTTATGATGAGAAAATTATGCTGATGATGTGTCTTTGATGACTTTGTTTGTAATACGTTGTTTCTGATTTGTTCGCTTTGATTTAAAGATTTTGCAAAATTATTTGAAAAGTTGTCAATAATTCATATAAAAGTGAAGCTTTATTAAATAAATACAAAAACGGGGCCTAAGGCTAACATGTTATGTCTAATGTGCTGTCATCTGTACATAACTAAAAGATGAATAAAAACTTTTCGCAATGTAACTGTTTAGCTGTGTTGTTCTATCTCACAAATACCCTTTTGATTTTGATATCTATGAATGTTCTTAGGCCAGCACATACACATTATTTTAGTGTGAGTAGAGTAGTAATACAGACGCACATTAAAACAATGTGTGTGTGTGCACGCCTAACACATTCATAGCAAAAGGGTCTTCGTGAGAACTTTACTATATTTTGACAGCTTTTGAAACTTTTTTGTCATAGAAATTGACTTTGAATTTAAATATTCACATAACGGGTGTAACAAGACCCTCAACGAAGCCTAAGTCCACGCATTCTGCCCATCATCTGGACTATTTTTGTCTTTTAGACTATACAGGCAGGCAGTCAGGCAATTTTTTTATGAATACTCATTTTATTCGTTATTTTTCCTTATTTTTGTCCAAAGAAACATTATCAAAATTTTTAGTATTTCGTATCAAACAATGGCTTCAAAACGTCATCACTCAATGTATCTCAGGAGCAAGCATATGAACGTTGCCTTTCAACTTGGCCGCACGCAGCTGTGTAGCATTCACTCGCAGGCGCGGTCTTTTGTACGCGTTACATTGCGTGGTAAAGTATGCAATGCTTTTATAACACCAAAAATTAAAATCGTTTCCCAGCAACAATTTTTAAACAGAAATGGTCCTGATGATGGGCAGAATATGTAGACCTCGGCTTCGTTAAGGGTCTTGTATTTATCAAGCGAACTTTTAAAATCTCTTTTCCTCTATACTTTAAAACCGACCAGCTATTTTCACTAGCCACTTTTCGCAGGTATCCGTGTCTATGCCATCCCCTGGCGGTTTAGCTGGTGGTGGGGGGGTGTTGTTGGGAGTTCCCCCTCCCCAACCCCCGCCCCCTCCACAACCGCATCTGGTGCAACTACTTCCGGTGTCGCATCAGTAAGTATACACACTAATACATCTGTCCATACATACAATATCATACATAACATATTATTATAGACTGTTTTTTCTTAGAACATACATACTTACACACATACTTATATAATAGCTAAAAAAACCTAATATACCTACCTACCCATGTGTGTAAGGCGGGCCCAATGCGGATTTGTGGGTGTTTACGACTGAAAATGCAGCCGGGAGCAACCGGACTAACGTACCTTTCGAAGCACGGAGAAGCTAGAGATAATACATTTTTGGTCACCTCTCCCATGAGCGACCCTTGAGAAAGTTGCTTAACCTCTACAATCGCTGGGCCAGGCGCTAAACCACTGTGCAATCTAGCTCTTTAAACCAGCCAAACATTGGAGTAAAAATATTAACCGTTAAGACACCAAGAAATATTTAACAACATAATATGAACAAAAAAATACGGCTGCACTATAAGGGTTCTGATCACAAACAACACATTTTACACAACAATATACATACTTCAAGTTTTAACAACAATATTGTTCATAGGTCTGTAACTATGAAATATTTAACAACACAATATTATGATGAAATCAATTACCGTTCGATTCTAATGATAAAAACTTGCGGCTGCTCTATAATAGTTCTGATCATAAACAACACATTTTACACAACAATTTATTTCAATTTAATTTATTTAATTCAATAACAATATTTTACAATTGTATCTGAAACAACATACATACTTCAAATGTTAACAACAATGTTGTTTTTAGGTCTGTGACGAGTGTTATAGTACACAATCTATCGAAATTTCTAACAACACAATATTAGGATGAAATCAATTACCGTTCGATTCTAATGATAAAAACTTGCGGCTGCTCTATAAGTGTCCGGACACGAAAGTGGCGGCGGCCGAGCGGTGGCGGGGCGGCGCGGCAGCGGAGCGGCGGCGGGGCGGGGCGATGAGAACGTGGGCACGAAACTTAGCGGTCGGCCAGCCGCGCTAGTAGTGTTGTGACAGATGGGCTAAATACCATTAAGGGCCCGTGGACCTACCGATTTGACCTACTGGTAGGACCACGGTATACCACTAAAGTAACTACTTATTTTTTTTTATTTCTATTGATGTGTCAAATGTGATGTTGCTATGGAAACAATTTCTTGTTAAATCAATACCGAAAAATATTCAAAGGACGAAATATATCCTATGTCTAAAAATTTTATTTAGTTCGAAAAAATGGTCTAAGTATAGGCGTTAACTAGTTTCAAAACCGGATTCTTTGCTCATCTTGTGTTTTTAAATGATGTCCAAGATGCCGACATCCGGCTACCAAATCCAACTAGTTTGTTCATTTGTTTTCGTCGCTCTCCTCCCGCCCGTGCATCGCTCGTCGCCCCGCGCCGCCACCGCCCGTTTCGTGCGCGTCTCCATACTGTGCCATACTGTTGAATGCATCGCCGCCGCTCCGCTGTCGCGCCGCCCCGCTGCCGCTCCGCCGTCGCAGTTTTCGTGCCCGGACACTAAGAGTTCTGATCATAAGCAACACATTTTACACAACAATATACCTACTTCAAGTATTAACAACTATATTGTTTTGAGATCTGTACTGTAACCAAGAAATATTTAACAATACAATATGATGAAATAAATTACCATTCGATTCTAATGATTAAATTTTGCGGCTGCTCTTTTAGAGTTCTGATAACAAACAACACATTTTACACAACAACATACATACTTCAAATATTAACAACAATGTTGTTTCTAGGTCTGTAACGAGTGCTATAGTACACAATCTATTGTAATTTCTAACAACACAATATTATGATGAAATCAATTACCGTTCGATAGTAATGATAAAAAATTGCGGCTGCTCTTTCAGAGTTCTGATTATAAACAGCACATTTAACATAACAATATACATACTTCAAGTTTTAACAACAATTTTGTTTATAGGTCTGTAACCAAGAAATATTTAACAACACAATATTATGATGAAATCAATTACCGTTCGATAGTAATGATAAAAAATTGCGGCTGCTCTATAAGAGTTCTGATCACAAACGACACATTTTACACAACAACATACATACTTCAAATATTAACAACAATGTTGTTTCTAGGTCTGTAACCAGTGCTATAGTACACAATTTGTCTGTATCCGCGACTCCGGCCAATACTTTGCATCATATATCGCAAGCTCATCAACAGATTGAGGCGGCTTCTATACACCATGGCAGTGGTAAGGATTAGAAATAAGTATTTTTATATTAAAAATGTGATTGTAAAGTATAGTTTTATTTTTGTGTTTATTTTCTAAGTTTTTTACAACAAGATTTAGATGCTGATTTGTTTGAATGCACAAAATACCTACTGTCTGTCTGTCCAAGATAGGTTGGTTGGTGATTATGACATAATGTTTTTTCTTTGTAAATAAATATTATAATGTAATACATATTGGGATATTTTTAATTGGGTGACTGGAAATAATAAAGGCGACTTTTAATGGGATACAATACTAAACCTGGCAGCGGTTTATTTTGTTTGCGACAAAATAACTGGACAGACGACAATCTGTGGATTACAAAAAATACGTGAAACGAGCTACTGCTTGTGGGAGATAAATAATTTAAATGAGTGACATAAATACTGAGTCGGCAACTATTATACCAAGTAGGTAACTGATTTAGGCTGCCCAACATGGTATTTTTGTCACTTAGATTAGGTTAATAGTCGCTTTTTTTAAATATAATATATGTAAAATTTTAAATGTTTTATGTGCCATACGGTTATCGCCCAAATAGTAATTTGGTCACCCGTTCTAAATAACTAGTTACTTAATTTGTATTTTAAAGTCACCCATTTTCAATGGGGATGGAAACTGAGGAACTAATGGCGCCACAAGCGGTTGTACCAAAACATTTGATTGGTTGTTTCAAATATCAAATGTCATTTGTGGCATATTTTAACCAATCAAAGTATTGATAGCGGTTAGATCGCCGCTGGCGCCATCTGCGATTAGCTTTGCGTTGCCAACCCCATTCTTATAGTCGCCCTCAGTCCGTCGCCCATTAGTATTTCAGTACGGTATATTCAGTATAAGCTACAAAAATGTATGTGCCATTTCAGACTCCCACATCTTAAGCTATTTTTATAACTATTTGGTGGCAATCAAGCACTCGTAAAGACGGAATTTATAAAGAAAAAGTATCTGTCAATATCACCAAGCTATCTTGGACAGACTATAGTAATTTAATTAAAAAATCATTTATTTCAGATATAAATTACTTATATTACAATTTACAAATCAAAAATTATAATTTTCGTATGATGAAATTAATTACCGTTCGATTCTAATGATAAAAACTTGCGGCTGCTCTATAAGAGTTCTGACTTTCTACCTACTTCTCTATGACGCTATCACCATCATTATAGGCGCTAAAACTCCCCATTTCCCCCCATAGGTGGCGCCACAACGCCGGCAAACTGCCCCCATTCAACTGCGCCCCCCGGGCAGCCAGTGGAGTTCAACCACGCCATTGAATATGTCAACAAGATTAAGGTGAGAATTTATATTTATTTCTTTATCTTTCCCGCAGCTTCGCCCGCGTGGACTACAGGTTATACCGTGCGGGCGGAGACCTGTGCGTGTGCCCAACAGTGGGATAAAAAGTAGCACATGTCCTTCCCCAAGGTCCCATCTATCCCCGTACCAAATTTCATTGAAATCCGTTCAGTAATTTAGGCGTGAAAGCGTAACAGACAGAGTTACTTCGCATTTATAATAGTAGGGATCTATTTATTACTAATGGAGCCAAAAAGTGATAAATCATTGGTGATTTTTTTCTATGAAAGACTTACATTTATGAAGAACTTGATCTAATGGCCGGTATACTTTTGATTAGTGTTTAGTGCGAGTGGCTCGTTTAGTGTTTAGTGTTTAGCAAAAAACAATTACTTAATACTAATCAGAGACTGTCCGAACGTGTTTTTTGCTAAACACTAAACGAGCCACTCGCACTAAATACTAATCAAAATGTATACCGGCCATAAATATTTCATTCATTTATCTGAGTAAGTTTATCACTTTCTGAAAGAACAATGGCGAAATAATTGTTGAGTTAATTATTTAGCGTATTAAACTTGCATTATTATGAATTTACGTATTATAAATTAATACGATTTTTCAGATTGTAATTAAGTCCTGACTAAGTCAGGGAAAAAAATCAATCTAAAAAGAAACTCAAATGTCTGTTTATTAGGAACACAAACCCTACAACAAGTACTGTGATTGATTAGGAAACAGCAAAAACTGACATATTTCTTTTTCTTCTTTTTTTTGTTTTGGCAATCTACTTTCCTCTTGTAAGTAACTTCTGCCAGTGTCAAGTGTTTGCTATTCACTGTAGACTTAGGATTAGGACTACGATAAAAACTTCAAACTGGAATATCTTTCTTTCTAGACTTGTGACAATCGTATACTTAACGTCAATCTATTAAGGAATTTAAGCACTATATTATACCATATTTTTCATACTAATACGCATAAAAAATATGTCAACAAAAATTTGTATGGTGGTTTGCCATTGTTCTTTGTCATTGTTTTTGTTTACAAAATCAAGCACACATAAATTTATTTTTAAATATTTTTAAAAAAATATGGTTTATGTTATCTTAACCACTCGATCTGTAGACACCGAATTTTACAAATGGCAATCTGTCAACTTTCACGAATTAATTGCTAAAGAACTCCCCCCTTCAATTAATTACTTAAAAATACGTAAAAAGAACATAATATAAATGATCTTATACAGTTGAAATCATCATTATAACAAAAAATTTGATTATACAAAAAATAAACTATATTTGTTAATTACATGACAATTTAAAGACAAAATAAATACTACTTATCTTGTTTTTTGTCAATGAAACACTACTTTTACTTCGGTTCTTTCTGCTCCACCAAAACACCATATTATGATATATCAATTTATCGCGTTTTAACTATACTATACTACTATAGAATTTAAAATCATAAAATCATAAATCATTTATTCACAACTTCATTTTGTACACTTTTATAAAAATGGACAATATTATATCAGCTTTAAAACTAGGTTAGTATGCATAAACAAATTAGTAAGGAATAAGTTTCTGTATAATACTAAATAATATTAGATTCTGAATACCTACTCGTAAAAATTGCTGATATAGTTTTATTTAGGTAATATATTTGACAGTTGAGTGTCTAAAAAACGCTATATCACGCGATATTATATCGTGTTTGTGGCCATGCTAGGGGGGCTGAATTAGGCTTACTAAACTTGATTAAAACATATTCTAATTTATTTTATTTGTCCACAGTCCCGTTTCTCCCGTCAACCGGACAAATACAAGCGATTCCTGGAGATTCTGCACGCGTACCAACGAGGCCATAGAGACGGAAAGGAGCCACAACACAAACAGCAAACCGAGCAAGAAGTTTATTCACAGGTAACTAAAAGAAATGGCCAAGTGCGAGTCGGACTCGCGCACGGGTTCCGTGCCATAAACGTTGCGTAATGTGATTTTTTTCTTATTCTATATTAACTTAATGTCTGGAAACGATATATATATTTGTAAACATCGTTCCATCTGATAGAGCTGGCAAGTTTTTTGCGCCCATTTTTCTTGTCAGTTAAAAGACGCAGGGGTCGAAAATGGTCAGTAAAAGTCAGTTTTTTTTACTTCGGTCAGTAAAAGTCAGTTTCTCCAAAAAATGGTCAGTAAAGTCAGTTTTTTAGCTACCTACGTTAATTTTTTACACTTTTTTATTATTACCGTTTATTTTTACTGTAAACAGCCAAGAGTACAGTATTAGTGGATGAAACTCACAAAAAATCGCGCTGCGCGGCCGATTCTTTTTACTATAGACAGGCAAGAGTACATATTAGTGAATGAAACTGAACAAACATTGCCGTGTGCGTTACCCCAGCAAAAAGTTGTGCTTTAGAGAGATGAGACCTTATCAGATAATTAGTGTGTCATGAGGAGAAATTTGTTTACTAATAGCAAAATTTGTGTGAGTTGTAGTTTTTAAGATATATGAGAAAAACGGATTTTGCTGGGGTCACGTTTTAAACATTACCCTGGCAAAAAAAGTTGTTTCAGCCTGGAACCAAATACATGAATAGATAGCTTTTGTTGCGTAGTAAATGTTAGCAAATAGCAAAAATTATGTGTGTTATGGTTCTCGAGTTATTTAAGTTTTTGCTGGGGTAACGTTTTGGGTTTTCCCAGATCTCGAAAACGGTTCAACGCACAAGTTTGAAAAAAATAACACTAAGAGACCTTAATTTGTTTAAATTTGTTTAATTGTTAGTTTTTGATTTGGTTGTCGCAAACCAACGTAATTAAATGGTTTCGAAAAACAGAAAAAACGAATTTACAAGTAAACTAGTACACTTATAATCAAATAAACAGCTGTTAAAAATAGCCGTGGTAGACACTTATTACATCAAGAATTTTAGGCTTTGTAACTTTACACGATATAAAGATATAAACAAATTTAATAAATTTTAGACCGGTCGTACTTTAGCGATCGAATACACAGTTTCCATAACATTAAGACACATGACATACATTAAACAAATTTAAGTAATTCATTAACATTACTTCCTGTTAATTTCAGCTTTCAATTACGCCTATCATGAAAGTTTTAACAAAAACAAGATTACGACAGCAATTCTTGAATAAGCCGACCAAATTGTAAAGGTCACTAAAAAGCGACCGCGCCATACATAAGCGTAACCATCTTAAATGAACGGGATGTTATGGATCTTTTGTTAGTACAGTTGCGTACAAAACTTTGCTGGTCAGATTATCTTTAAATATATAATGTACGTTAGTCTCGCGAAAACTCAAGATTGGCGTGGCCAATTTTGGTTTTAAAATGTTTGTCGTATTCCAGGGGAAGGTTTAAATGGTGAGAAATATATATGGAAAAAATGCGAGGTAGTTTCCGTAAAAACTGTTCCTACCTAGGAACAGTTTTTATGGGTAAATGTTTTTACCTGTCAAACATAGTGGTCACTGGATTGACATGAGTAGGTTTGGTATTAAAATAAAACATTTGGTTTCATCAAACAGAAGCAACAAATTACTATAAATGTATATATTGATACTGACAAATAAATCACACTATAAATAGCTTAGCGAGATTATTTCCTACTTAGGTTTAGATTATTATTTACCTTTATTTATGTAATGTTGAGTGCCTTCAAACTTTTAACTTTCGTGAATCATTTCATTTTTTTAAAATACTATTAATCGCGTAAGTTTATTATTTGATATTAATAAACACGATATTAATTTATAAAATAGAAAACTAGTAGAATCTTAAGCTATATGAATAACATTTTTCTTCATAACTGTACAAAACATCGGATACTAAGCTGCTAATTTGCGAAGATAACCCGTACGTATGGTGCGGTCGCTTTTTAGTGACCTTTACAATTTGGTCGGCTTATTCAAGAATTGCTGTCGTAATCTTGTTTTTGTTAAAACTTTCATGATAGGCGTAATTGAAAGCTGAAATTAACTGGAAGTAATGTTAATGAATTACTTAAATTTGTTTAATGTATGCCATGTGTCTTAATGTTATGGAAACTGTGTATTCGATCGCTAAATTACGACCGGCCTAAAATTTATTAAATTTGTTTATATCTTTAAATCGTGTAAAGTTACAAAGCCTAAAATTCTTGAAGTAATAAGTGTCTACCACGGCTATTTTTAACAGCTGTTTATTTGATTATAAGTGTACTAGTTTACTTGCAAATTCGTTTTTTCTGTTTCTCGAAACCATTTAATTACGTTGGTTTGCGACAACCAAATCAAAAACTAACAATTAAACAAATTTAAACAAATTAAGGTCTCTTAGTGGTATTTTTTTCAAACTTGTGTGTTGAACCGTTTTCGAGATCTGGGAAAACCCAAAACGTTACCCCAGCAAAAACTTAAATAACTCGAGAACCATAACACACACAATTTTTGCTATTTGCTAACATTTACTATGCAACAAAAGCTATCTATTCATGTATTTGGTTCCAGGCTGAAACAACTTTTTTTGCCAGGGTAATGTTTAAAACGTGACCCCAGCAAAATCTGTTTTTCTCATATATCTTAAAAACTACAACTCACACAAATTTTGCTATTAGTAAACAAATTTCTTCTCATGACACACTAATTATCTGATAAGGTCTCATCTCTCTAAAGCACAACTTTTTGCTGGGGTAACGCACACAACATTGCCCTCTTTTTATACTCACTAATACACATTTAAACATAGAAATTAAGTCAGTAATAGGTCGGTATTTTTAAGTCTTACAGTGAGTAAAATCAGTAATTTTCACACTGCAACCAGTTTCGACCCCTGAAGACGTCATAATGGGTGGTAGGGTAAAAGAATTGACGATTTAAAAACGCTTATTATGTGAGCTTATTTAAAGAAAGAATATTTCAATTTCAAACGGCAAAAAAACCACATTTGTTGTGTGGCAGCCCACTTAAATGTTTAGTTTTTAGTATTTGTTGTTAAAGCGGCAACAGAAATACATCATCTGTGAAAATTTCAACTGTTTAGCTATCACGGTTCATGAGATACAACCTGGTGACAGACGGACAGCGAAGTCTTAGTAATAGGGTCCTGTTTTTACCCTTTGAGTACGGAACCCTAAAAACTGAATCGACACTAATTCTATACAGGGTGATTTTGTATTCAAAATACAAATTTTGAGGATGTGTTCACTCCATGAAACTGAACTACTTTCTCTATGGAACATAGGGCCAAATAATGTAAAAAAATACTATCCATTTCTATGGATTGTTATTTTAAATGGATAATAAGAGACGTGCTGGACTACAGCTGGGCCACAAAAAAAAAAGTTGGAAATCTGACTTTTTGACTATGCCATGATGAAGTCGATAATTTGTCGGAATTTGTCGCCAAAAACCAGAATTTGTCGGTCTTGCGTTTAGGAGATACGTGTGGCTCAGCTGTAGAGACCTCTTTACAGCTGGGCCACACAGATCTCGAAAACGGAAGGTCGTAGCGAAAATCGATTACTCGTATGTGTAGCCGGTAATTTGTCGGATTTTGTCGCCAAAAACCAGAGTTTGTCGGTCTTGCGTTTAGGAGATATGTGAGGATACGCTGTGGAGACTTTTCTACTTGGATCTTGAGAAAGGAAGGTCATAGCGAAAATCTGATAACTCGAGTGTGTAGCCGTTAGTTTGTCGGAATTTGTCACCAAGAATCAGACTTTGTCGATCTTGCGTTTAGGAGATATGTGAGGATGCGCTGTGGAGACTTTTTACCTGGATCTCGAGAACGAAAGGTCGTAAGCGTATCCTCACATATCTCCTAAACGCAAGATCGACAAAGTCTGATTCTTGGTGACAAATTCCGACAAACTAACGGCTACACACTCGAGTTATCAGATTTTCGCTACGACCTTCCGTTTTCGAGATCTGTGTGAGTCCAGCTGTAGAGACGTCTCTACAGCTGAGCCACACGTATCTCCTAAACGCAAGCCCGACAAATTCTGGTTTTTGGCGACAAATTCCGACAAATTATCGACTTCATTATGGCATAGTCAAAAAGTCAGATTTCCAACTTTTTTTTTGTGGCCCAGCTGTAGTCCGGCACGTTAATAAGAGATCACGTGATCAATTTAGTATGGGATGACCAACATTTTGTAGCGAAATTCTACACGTTTCTTGGACAAAGTTGTTCAGTTTCATGGACTGGACACATCTTCGAAATTTGGATGGTAAGTTTAGAATGAAATTGAACCTGCTCATAAAATTTCACGAGAATCGGTTGAGAAATGCAATCTCTAGAGGAGAACAGACGAACTGTCTTTTTTCGAAGCTGAACGGATACGCTTCGCGCTCGCTCGGTCAATTATGAAAATGTCTTTAAATATTACGTCATTATCGCAATCTGCCTATGTCCGTTGTCCTCTAATAAGGGATATCGAGGAAAAAAGCTTTTTTACACACTTTTTACTATATTTTGTTGTTACCAGGTGGCGAAGTTATTCGAAAACCAAGACGATTTGTTGGCGGAATTCGGGCAGTTTTTGCCCGACGCTAAAGCAGTCACCAAGCCGACGCATTATCACGCCAGAACACCACCGCCGGCACAGGTAAATATCACTAATAATTGGGGTTTTGTTTTTATTCTTTTATTATTTAGGGGCTTTTAACACTTAAGGTCATGTCAGCCCCATCATAATCTTATCTAAAACTACCTATCCTATGACCTTATTTGTTAAACTATTTAGAGCGAAAACATATACAATTCTAGCCTCATCGCTGGTCGGAGACGACAGAATGCCATGGAACATGCTTACATTTCTTGCATTTCAGTTTAGTTCTGCCATCAGTGGCCATCACCTCTCGTCTCATGCTTTCGTTTTGGCCTGACTAACTGGGACTTTGATAATTGGGGTTAAAATGTGAAATTGCCATTTTTTTTTCTCACACAGAGGCTGTCATATCTTCTTTATGTCAAAGATGCTTCAGTTACTTCTTGTTATTATTTCGAATTATGATCAAAACGGCCCACTAACAGAAATAAAAATATTTCTGATTTTTTTTCCTGAACGTTAAAAAAGCATCTTAAAATTAACTCCTTTTTCGTTAGCAGAAATTACCACTTAATTCGTTGTGTAACTTAGCCGATACTATTTCTTTACTTAATACATGTGGCCACTCAATAAAAGTCTATTTATCTAAACGACAGGCTAAAAAATATTGTTTAAGCAATAAGAAGTACCACAAAGCTTATTCGGAGTGCAACTACAGAGAGAATATAATATATAATAATAATATAATTCACAATTTCGCCTTTATTTTATTTTTTTATTTATTGGACAGTCAACAAAAACGTACTAACTAATGCAATCTCTCCATCAGCCATTTTTAATGTCCCCACTCCTGGGGCACAGGCCTTCCTTATGGGTGGATAAGGAGGACGGGCCATAATCCACCACGCGGGCCCAATGCGTTTTGGTGGGTGTTAACGACTTCAAATGCAGCCGGGACCAACGGCTTAACGTGCCTTCTGAAGCACGGAAGAGCTCGAGATTATAAATTTTTGGTCACCCATTCCATGACAGACCCTTGCGAACGTTGCTTAATTTCCGCAATCGCTGGGCCAGGGGCTAAACCACTGCGCCACCGAGCTCCTCAACTACATAATGCAATAAAAGGCTTAAATTTTCTGGCACTCTGGTGAAAAATGTCCATAACACTTGATTCATTTGGTCGGCAAAGAGTGTTATAATGTTTCTGAGTCCTGTTTAATGTATTTAAGCTCGTATTCTCGTTTCAATCTACGACGCTAGCTAGTGCAGACTGCGCCCTCTTAAATATGTATACGGATGATGTATAACCGGTCCGTTTGTCTGTAGCCCCGCGTGGAGGGCGAGCCAGAAAGGCCGGCCGCTTCGCCTCCGCTCGCCGCGCACGCCACGCTAACGCATCTACATAGCCAGGTATGTTGTTTAAGTCGTATGGTATATAATAATAATATTAAAACCATTTATTTGTCTCAAACAAGGTTGGCATGATTAAATCACTTTGTAAATCACGATTTAGATCAAATGATTTTTTGAATAAAAATCATTGATTTAATCAAATTGCTCTTTTTCTCTCCTATATTTGTATAAAAAACTAAAAATCTTGATTTTAAATAATTGATAGACACAGAAATGTATGTCAAAATTAACTTTGTGTTAGAATTACTGCACAATATTGTTTTTTCTTTAAAAAAAAAACTGTCAAATAATTTGTCCTTATATCTTCCGCCAGACATTTTCAACTATTTTATTGATCTTTACTTGTGTTTCTTCGAAATTAAAGTGTCAAAAAAATAAAACATAAGTGTGTTGTGGTTTTACGCACTATTTTAATTGGGTTTTAAAGGCTCAAGCAAAAAATCTAAAAAAAAACAGATTTTTTCTATTTTTTGCAATAAATTTCAAAAAATTCTTGAAAAATTGTGATTCTTGATATTTTGCAAAAAAACGATATTTTCTAGTCTCAAACCGCGCATAGTTCGAGATAGTTTATCAAGAAGAATTATATTTTAGTCTATGCAAAATGCAACTTTCTCTGAAAAGATATGACAAACTTTTATTGAGTTACAATAATTATTTTTCAGTTTGAGACATTATTCTTTAAGCAGATGTACATTTTTGCTGAGAAATACTCCTATATGTGAAAGCATTCTTATCTTACTGACAATTAATGTCGATTTATTGAAATAGGGCCCAGGGGCCGTACCGGCTAACGAATCGATTATCGAAAAGTCTGCTGGGTTTCAACTTAAAACAGAAAAATCAAAGTAAGGAATTTCGTCTTGTACTTTCTGTTGACGTAATTTGGAAGATAACGATGTTCGTGTGACATCATGAATTGGGGTTCGCCATTTTGGCCCTATTGGGGCTCGATTTATCTGTTTTAATTTGAAACCGGGCAGACTTTTCGATAATCGATTCGTTAGCCGGTACGGCCCCTGATTGAATTCATAAAACTAGTTGATATTGTTCCAGCCGGCCCCAAAACTGCCCGTGAGCGTCCCGCCCACGCAACATCTGAAGAGATCGCCCAGTTTTTCGACTTCAAATCAACTGCGTAAGTTGTTTTTCTTCCAACTAGGCTTTAATTTCATCACAATCACACTAAAAACTCAGTACAAAGCGATTCTTTAATGCTCTAGTCTAGAGCTTTCATTATTGCACAGTTTTTTAGAATAGTCTTTTATATCCATTTTGGGTCAATGGGTCTTTTTCGGTAAAAAAAAAACCACAAAATAAATACCAATTTTCCCATACATTTTGTTCTGAACGTCTACTGTCTTAGGAACAAGCGTACGTAGCGACATCTACAATTAGCTTTGCGTTGCCAACCCCATTAAAATGGAATCATCTAGAGACACATTAACTCCGGAAAACATTCTAAATGAAGCTTTTTTAATTTCAATAATTAAACTTCTATTTTAACTGTTTGATATGAGTTTCTTTTATCTACTATTCCTATAGGTAATAGTTGAAAGAGAAGCACCTTGCCTTAAGTAATTTATATTGCCCTCGTGCCTGTTAGATTAGAGCCCTCGCTAACGCTTGGGCTCTAAATCAGGCACTCGGTGCAATTTTAAATTACTTTGTGCTCGATGCAATAATCTACTATTAATTTTTGATATATAACAATGTTTTTAGGTCATAAAATCACGTTTCACATTTCTGCATCCTTTGTCTTGTGTCTGGTTATTCTGTTATCTGTGCTTTTATAAGTTTAAATGTTCGGCCATACATAACTTGTGTTTCTGTTTAGCGGCCGGCGCTCCGCCCCCGAAGAAATCCCGCGTATCGGGCCTCACCGGCGCCGCCGTGCGCGACGTGTCGTACGCGGAGGCGGCCAAGTACGCCACCCATCACGACTACAGTTTCTTTGATCGTGCGAGGAGGGCGCTGCGATCGCAACACGTCTATGACAACTTTTTGAGGTTAGTATTCTGTCGAGTTTTGTGACGGTAGAAGATGGCAACGATAACGGAAATTGGGAGTTTTGTAATCCATTTGCATCCCGAAATTGTTTGTATGTTTTTCAGTTTTTGTTTTAAAATCATGTTAAACAGTAAATCAAGAATACGATCGTGTTTTTATTTTGATGAAATATAAAAGTTAGTGGTTATAAATTGTTGATCATACCAAGGTAGCTTTATAAAAACTTTACCGCACCATTTTGGACTATGAAATAAAAACTGCGACGTATCGTACGCGGAAATACGCGACCCATCGTGACTACAGCTTCTTTGATCGCACGAGGAGCCGCAAAACGTCTATGACAACTTTTTGAGGTTAGTATTCTATCTGTTGAGTTTTGTGACGGTAGAAGATGGCGGCGATAGTGGAAATTACTTTGACGTCGGTAGTTTTGCAATCCATTTGCATCGCGAAATTGTTTGTATATTTTTAAGGTTTTGTTTTAAAATCATGTTAAATAGCAAATCAAGACTACGGTCGTGCTTTTATTTCAACGAAATATCAATGTTACTGGTTATAAAGACTTATAAATTAATCATACCAAGGTAGCTTCCTCAAAAACCTTACTGCACCATTTTGGACTATGAAATATAAAGTGCCGCGCGTAAAGGTGCGTCCAGATATGTTCTTTTGATCGCACCGTACCTCCGTTCCGTACCAGCGTTCCGATCAAATAAGTCTGGACGCTACTTTTGCCCGTTCCGTACCTCCGTTCCGTACCACCGTTCCGATCAAACCGCCGAACGTCGCCGCGATCACGTCCAGACTAGCGCCGTACCGTACCTCCGTTCCGTATCAACGTTCCGATCCAATAGTACAGCAGCCCGTAGTAAATTTAAATTACGAAAAAGGTTACCGTTTGCCGTTGTGATATAGTTATTTATTACAAAATTATAGATACTTTAACAGATCGCAACCCGCCGCAACCTATATTTGTATATCTCCAAAAATGATTATTTTTTATTTTTCGAGGTTAATCACATGGTTTAGCTATTGTCGTGTTCTACAGCGCTATGTTTGATTGCCACTGATAATATTAAGACTGAAAAGTAGCCATACACAGATTTAAGACCAGATAAAGTCCATCCATTTCATCTGATCTTAAATCTGTGTATGGCTACTTTTCACAGTTTAACTATTATCAGTGGTAATCAAACATAGCGCTGTAGAACACGACAATAGCTAAACCATGTGATTAACCTCGAAAAATAAAAAATCTCATTTTTGGAGATATGCAAATATAGGTTACGGCGAGTTGCGATCTGTAAAACTTGGGTTAAAGTATCTATAATTTCATAATAAATAACTATATCACAACGGCAAACGGTACCTAACCTTTTTCGTAATTTAAATGTACTACGGGCTACTGTACTACAACCTCCGAACGTCGGCGTCGCCGCGATCACGTCCAGACTAGCGCCGTACCGTTCCTCCGTTCCGTTTTTCCTTTGAACGGGGCGAAAAAACCGACTCGTGATGGATCGGAGCGTACCTGTCGGCGATCGAGACGGCGTACCTCCGCACCGTTCCGAACATGCGTCCAGACTAGCGTTCTTTGTTCGCGACGCTCAAGAGCGAGAGATACGGGTACGGGCAAAAGAGCGAGAGATTCGAGGTGGATCGGGGCGTACCTGTTCGGCGAACGGAACGGCGTACCTCCGCACCGTTCCGAACATGCGTCCAGACTAGCGTTCTTTGATCGCGACGCCGATCGGAACGGAGGTACGGTACGGGCAAAAGAACATATCTGGACGCACCTTAATGCACGCTATCTTAGAAGATGGCGGCGATAATTGAGTTTTGAAATCCATTTGCATCTCGAAATTGTTTGTATGTTTTTAAGGGTTTGTTTCAAAATCATGTTAAATAGTAAATTAAGAAAGAATACGATCGTGTTTTTATTTTGATGTAATTTAATATTCCAAGTTGGATAATGGTGGTTAACTTTTAAGAAGATTAAAAAGAATGGTCTATGATGAAATAAGTGAACAAAATGGGGTGCGGTAGTAACGGTTGTTTTTTCTTCATTCTTCATCAAAATTAGAAAACAATGTGACCTAAATAAAAAAATGTTTGAGAATGTGCAAACAGCGCTCCTTCATAATGATGACATGCCCTAGTAGCCCCACTTTCAATTTTTAAGACCTTTCAGGCCATTGCATAAAACATATATTATACATATTTTTATTTCTTTCTTATTTGTAAAATAGTTGGACAAACGTCATCTAAAACTATTCCAAATTTCAAAATGATAGCATTAGTAGTTCTTGAGATATCCAGCTGCGACAGACAGACAGACTGAGTCGCATCATAAGGGATCTTCTTTACCATTTTGGTACGGAACCTTAATTAGTAACTTACTGTAAGCGCCCTAAGGTCGCTTACCTCTATTTTGATCTACAACAACTTTTCTCGTTGTCATAGATGCCTTCTCCTGTTCACCAACGAGATAATCTCATCATCCGAGCTCCTAATGGTGACAGCTCCATTTCTGGCACGTCATCCAGAACTACAAAGATGGCTGCACGAATTCTTGGGGCCACCATCGCCTGTACCTTCACCTGCAGGTAACTACACACTAATACATAGGCACACAATCATAACAACACACACAGACACCATCTTCAATACAGCCCACTATAGCCCACTCAACAACGAGATAATCTCATCATCTGAGCTCCTAATGGTGACAGCTCCATACCTGACGCGTCACCCGGAGCTACAACGATGGCTGCACGAGTTCTTGGTGCCACCATCTCCCGTACCTTCGCCTGCAGGTAATTACACACTAATACATACGCACAACATTATTTATAACAACACACACAGACACTATTTTCAATACAGCCCACTATAGCATACTCAACAATGAGATAATCTCATCATCCGAGCTCCTAATGGTGACAGCTCCATTCCTGGCGCGTTACCCGGAGCTACAAAGATGGCTGCACGAGTTCCTGGGACCACCATCTCCGCACCATCACCTGCAGGTAATAAATTATCTACAAAAAACACTGACACACAGACAAACATCATCAAAACAACTCACTAGCTATAAAAACTTCCCTATAGCATCATTAGAGCTTTTTCTCATATGTCGGCGCAGCGGTGCGTTACATCTCCTTGCTATAGTAAACAGGCGTGGTTGCCATGGTTACTGACTTACGAGTAGTCTGCGGGCACGAAAATGGACAAACGATGGCGATGATGACCACAGATTTATAATAGAAAATATTGTTGTGATGCTGTGCACACATCAACTGCAAACCGTATTGGCAGGACAGGCAAAGATGCTAAGTTTGTGATTTTGTAATGTTTTAATTTATTGAGTCACCTTTTAATAACAAAAATAGTTATGATAGGTGTCAATAAAGAAACAACAACAAAAAAATCTTTAAAATTACCTTGAACAACATAATACTTAATCAAATGTATGAAATAAATTAAATAGTATAGTAAATATAAAAGTGACCAAAGATTTATATCTGAAAATGTAACTATCAAGGACAGTTTGAAAGTGACATTTCTTTGTTTACAATTTGCTGGGAGATTAGTCATCGGGCTTAAGCTTGAAAACCAATGTACTATATACAGTATAGGTGACGCCCACGAAACAGGCGGTGGCGGGGCGGGACGATCGAGCGATGCACGAGTCACGAGCGATCGCGGCGCGAAAGCGACGAGAACAAACTAGTTTGATTTGATCGCTCGCGATGACACAACATTGCTCTAACGCGACTAGGGTTGTCAGGATGGTTTAGTCGACAAATGCCAACTTCTACAAATGCCAACTTAGTTTAAAACGCCAGATTCTACAAATGTCCAATTCTACAAATGCCAGCTTCCACAAAAGCCCACTCCTATAAATGCCAAATTCTACAAATGCCAACATTTAGTTGTATTATTTTCAATCACTTTTTGATATATATTTTTGCGTTTATATAGTGTATTTTCAGTCAACATTGGTTTTTTCTTTCCTTCGTAATAAAAACGTATCCAAAGTACCAGGATCACATAAATATGGAGAAGGTAAATAAATAAATAATTATAAAAAATATGGAAACCCAAAAATATATATCAAAAAGTGATTGAAAATATTACAACTAAATGTTGCCATTTGTAGAATTTGGCATTTGTAGAATCTGACGTTTAAAACTAAGTTGGCATTTGTAGAAGTTGGCATTTATCGACTAAACCGATTTCTCCGGCCGGACTTGGAAAATGTAGGCTTTTTTGGATTTTTCACATTTTAGTGATTTTAGTAAAGCAAACCTTAGAAATGAATATTTATTTTTTTAACCGACTTCACAAAAAGGAGGAGGTTCTCAATTCGATTGTATGTTTTTTTTTTATCGTTGTTCGCGCATATCTTCGTCATTTATGAACCGATTTTGATGATTTTTTGTTCGATTGAGTTTTCTTGCGAGATGGTCCCATTAAGGCCCGTATAGTCGAGCGTCGTAGGCACTTAGCGCTACCTCCCTCCCCGCGGAGCGAGCCGCGCGAACGCATTTTCAAATGAACTCTCTGTGTTCTCTGACCCCGCAGACCAAGCCACAGAATATAGATATTTACTACGTGCAGAAAGGACACTCCCCGCCCGCGATTTCATGTGCCGAATCTAGTGCTCTGTCAACTCTCATGCACTGCGTGAACGCGCAATATTTATTTTGATAATTCGAACTAAATAATTATGTTTTTTATGTTTATGTATTGTTATCAATAATGTTGTAAATCAATAAATAAGTATGATGGGTATGGGTACTTACTAGGTAAAAAATACATTTAACACACACAATAAAATTATAGGTAGCTAGGTAGTTAATTCGAAGTAAATAATTATTTTTGTTTATTCGAATATTATAGTTCGAATAGGTACTTGTTGTATGGTCTCTGAGTTTGAATTAACTACTTGAATGTGAATAAACAATGAATTCATTGAGTAAATTCGTCAGTGGAGTGTCAACTCAACTGCCAATATAATTATCTACAAATAAGTACCTAAACATATTTTAGCACTCACAACAAGCTTTTTTTGTGTAACCGATATTTTATTTTAACTTTTTTTTTAATAATTTGCCGATGAAAAGGGACCTCCAAAAACGAGTAATCAAATATTAGGGTCAATTCATGCTGCAACCGAATCGAAGCGCATCGAATTGTTTGATGCAAAGCAAATTCACTCTTATTGTGTTATACTTCCCAGCAACACCACCATGGCGTAGAGATTTTTAGATAACCTCAAATGAAAGACCATAAAATGTACCTAATTGTACCCTAACTCAAAAAATTGTACCTCTGATAGTTTCAGTGAAAAAATCACTTGATTGTGGCGTTTCCAGGAAGTATACTTCCTGGCAACGTGACACTGTACAAGATTCCAATTGATCTTATAGTAATGGCCAGAAATTGTACTTAATTTGTACCCCATTCAATAAATGAAACATGCAGAGTTTCGATAAAAAACATTTTTAAATCTACTCTTATTTGACCTGCAATACATGCAACGGACGTTGGGAAGTATACTTCTTGGCGACGCCACGCTGTACCAGATTCCAATTGATCTCATAGTAATGGCCAGAAATTGTACTTAATTTGTACCTCATTCAATTATTAAAACAGGCAGAGTTTCGAAAAAAATAATAAAAAAATACTCTTACATGATTTGATCTGCAATACATGCAATGCTCGTTGATATTGATATAAATTGATGTTTGGCTAAGGAATTATTATGCATTATGCAGTAGTAAGACCATAGAGGCAACCGCCTCTGTAGTCTAGTGGTTTGCCCACCCGTGTAAGACGCAGGGGTCTCGGGTTCGATTCTCAGGGAGGTACAATTTGTACTCGGTTTGGTTGGTGGTAGGGCTTAAGTCAAGGCCGCCTGAATAGCTACCACCATCTTACCTACAATTACTTACAATTAATTTGGTACAAATTAGTGACATTCATTTGGTACTATTAAGTACAATTTATTCGGTACCATATAGTACAATTTTATAGGTACAATTTGTACAATTTATTTGGAAATTAGTAGTACATTTTAGGTACTATTTGGTGCCATTCATTTGATACTAATAAGTATAATTAATTTTGTACCATATAGTACAATTTATTAGGTACTATATAGTACAATTTATTTTGTACAATATCGTACAATTAGTAGGTACTATTTAGTACAATTAATTTTTTATTAGGTACTATTTATTACTATTAATTTGGTATTGATAAGTACAATTTATTTGGTACCATATAGTACTATTTATTAGGTACTATTTATCTATTCATAATTTTTTTTTTGTACAAATACATAAAGTAAGGTAGAAATGGCGGACTTATACTAAGAGCATTATCTATAAGTCAACCAACAGCAAACCAATAAACACGAATGTGGAACAAACAAAGAAAAATGATATTCACATGCATACAAAATACATTAATACATACCATTAAATACATCTAAATATTATAAAAGAAGATACTGATTGGTGACTGACATATCAACGCACAGCCCAAACCGCTGGGTTTAGAGACTCCAAATTTGGCACATTGATTCCTTATGAGGTCTAAGGGTGCACTAAGAAAGAGTTTTTCAAAACTCACCCTCTAAGGGTGTGAAACGGGGGTCCAAAGTTTGTATGAAAGTCCCTCAGTTTCGAAGCTAGGGTCTTCAAATTTTGTGGTTAGACTGACGATTGAAAATTAATATACACGTGTTTAAGCGTTTTTGAAAATTCTACCCCCGAAGAAGTGAAAAGGGAATTAATTTATGAATAGAAAATTCTTCATTTTCTATGTAAAAATCGCTAAATTTATAATTTAAGCTTATGGATGGAAATCTAACGCAACGTATATCGTTACTGTTAGTATTTCAATACTTATGGGGGTGAAATGGGTGTGAAATGGGGCAAATAAACCTAAAAATCGATATGGATGTCGTTATTGGGGTTTCCTAGGATGACGATTGCGAAAATAACATTTATTTTGAAGTTCAACACGGTGGACATGATGTAACCTCTAAAGGGGTGAAAATGGGGTTCAAATTTTGTATGGAAAATAGAATATAAAATTAAAACTTTAACTCTAAACTTCGCAGAAGCACGTCTAAAAATAAATAGGCACACACATGTTTTGTGATTTTGATAATCAACCCCTTAGAGGACAAATAGGGTAAGTAAACCACGTTTTTTGGTTTAAAATTTCTGTAGGTATAAGTTATTAGGGTTATAAATATTTACAGAAGAATTTATTTTTTACTTTTTAGTTTGTTTTTACTTGTCCGTTTTAATATTTTTAGTCCGATTTTTTGGAATTATTTAGTCCGTATAAAAAAGGTGTTTTTAAAAAATACTTTTTTTCAGTAAATTATTATTTTATGCTTTTTAATTAACGAGCTAAGACTAAAAATATACCATCTCCTATCGGAGCACTCGTCAAAACGATTCAAACGAGCCCAAACTCGATGGGGTTGCATGGTTTTATTATAGAGTTCCATTGGCCTCCTTCCGGCTCCATCATCAGACCCTGGACACTATTTCCCAACAAAGTCCTCGTTAAGGCGATTCAAACGAGCCTAAACTCGATGGGGTAGCGTGGTTTTATCAAAGAGTGCCTATGGCCTTCTTCGGGCTCCATCATCAGATCCTCGGACACTATTTCACAACAACGTACTCGTCAAGACGATTCAAACGAGCCCAAACTCGATGGGGTAGCGTGGTTTTATTATAGAGTTCCTATGGCCTTCTTCTGGCTCCATCATCAGATCTTCGGACACTATTTCCCAACAAAGTACTCGTCAAGACGAATCAAACGAGCTCAAACTCGATAGGGTAGCGTGGTTTTATTATAGAGTTCCTATGGCCTTCTTCCGGCTCCATCATCAGATCCTCGGACACTATTTCCCAACAAAGTACTCGTCAAGACGATTCAAATGAGCCCAAACTCGATGGGATTGCACGGTTTCAATATTGAGTTCCTTTGGCATGGCCTTCCAGCTTCATCATCAGACCCTGGACTTTATCTTCCATCAGAGTACTCGTCAAGACGATTTTAACAATCCTAATCACAATGGGGTTGTATGGTTTCATCATTAAGTTCCTGTGGCCTTCTTCCAGTTCCATCATAAGATCAGCTTAATGACACCATAATATTACATTATATTTCAGTTCTGATCTGTGTTCAAAGTTTCAAGTCTATTGCTCATCGGGAAGCTAGTTTAAAATCGTTCGCAAACTTTGCGGACAAACAAACAAACGAGAAAGCAACCTAATAAAAACGTGTTAAAAAGGTAAAATTGATTTGTAATTTTAAATGTATACCTACTCAAAGTAGAGTTACTGTTATTAACTAAAGTTGATAATATAACTGCTTTTCTTGGTCTATACTAGACATGTGCGCCGATGGTCATTTGACCGGCAGCGGCGTCTGGCGTCTAAATTGTCGGCGGCGGCGGCGTCATCGGCGTAATCGGTGTGGATGGTCAAAATAAGTAGAATAAAAGACCTTTAGAAGCTTTTCAATTCCGTCATCGTTGAGGGCAGAACGCCGAAGACATGGAACATAAGTGAGGTCATTCTGTTCTTTAAAAAGGGTGACAAGGCCCTCTTGAAGAATACGAATCTTACGAATCGTTGCGCTCACAAGTTCGACGACTTCCAATCTCCCGAACTAGCCGCGTTCTGAAAAGGCTTTGGCACCATATACCACATCCATACGCTGCGGCAGGTTATACAGAAGACCGAGGTGTATAAACTGCCACTTTGCTTGGCGTTCGTGGACTATGAGAAAGTTTTTGATTTGATTGAGACCTGGGCAGTGCTGCAGTCTGGTGCACCAATAGGACCAAGAGGAGGAAGGAAAGGAAGGAAGAGGTATTGAGGCACTTATAGGAAAATGTCACCATTTCGGCTCGAGTACAGAATCAGAGCACAGATCCCATCCAACTACAGCGAGGTGTGAGACAGAGACAGAAGTTATTTCTCCGAAACTGTTCACAGCTGTGATGGAGGATGTCTTGAAGCTCTTGGACTGGAAAAGACTCGGTATCAACATTAATGGCCAGTACCTAACTAACACACCTTCGTTTTGCCGATGATATAGTTTTTATTCATGGAAGACTTGAACACAATCCTCGAAGTTATCCGTAGTGCCTCCCAGAAAGTGGCTCTTAGAATGAAGATGGATAAGACGAAAATCATGTCGAGTGCTCATGTTGTACCCACTCCAGCTCATGTTGGGAACACTACACACGAATATGTTGACCATTACGTATCCCTAGGACAGACAGTCCAGTTAGGTAAGTTCAACTTCGAAAAGAGATCTCTCGTCGAATCCAGCTCGGTTGGCCAGTATTCGACAAATCTTCGAGTCCAACTTACCTCGGTGTCTTATCTCAAGACTAAAGTCTAAGTTGTGTGTGTGTGTGTTGCCATTGTTGACTTATCGCAGTAAAACGTGGTCGCTAACTACAGGTCTCATAAGAAGGCTCTTACCCAGTGTGCAATGGAGAGCCATGGTCGGCATTTCCCTGCGTGATCGAACCAGAAATGAGTATATGCGTAGGAGAACTAAAGTAACCGATATCGCTCGAAAGATTGTTTAGCTGAAGTGGCAGTGGGCGGGACAAATTAGCGAGACGAACCAAAGGCAGTTGGGGCGGAAAGATTGGAATAGCGACCGCGTACCGGACGACGCTCCGAGGGTAGGCCCCCGACAAGGTGGACCGACGATCTGGTGAAGGTCGTGGTGCGCCGCTGGATGCGGGCCAAACAGGACCGATCGTTATGAAGACCCATGAGGGAGGCCTATACCCAGCAGTGGGTGTGGTGCAACTCATATGATAATGATGACTAAATACTATTATAAAATCATAATAAGAAAAACCTCTATAGTAACAATCAAACTAATACAAAAAGAGAGGAAAAGAATAAAATTTTATGAGATTTCAACGGGGAAGTACCAATCGCTCCTAACTGAGACTTTTTTGAGAAATTAACTTCCTTTAGGTGTTGAATTCAAAGGCATCATTGTTAAGACTAGGAGATATTGGCACTTCGCCGTCGATATGTAGATGCAAGTTAGTTTAGCTTTTGTACTTGTTTCTTACAATTGTACTCTATGGTACAAAATTAATAGTACTAAATAGTATCTAATTAATTGTACTAAATGGTATCTACTAATTGTACTATATGGTACCAAATAAATTGTAATAAATAGTACCTAATAAACTGTACTGTATAGTACCAAATGAATGGCACTAAGTAGTACTAAATTAATTGTATTATTATGGTACGAAATAAATTGTACTGTATAGTACATAATTAATTTTATTAAATAGTACCTAATAAATTGTACTAAATAATACTAAATTGATTGTACTAATTAGTTTGTAATTAGTACTTTATTAATTGTACTATAATATGTTACCAGATAATATGTACCAAATGAATGCTTTTATATAGTACCTATAAAATTGTACTATACGGTACCAAATAAAATGTGCCTAATAGTACCTCATAAATTGTACTATATGGTGCCAAATTTATTGTACAAAGTAGTACCTAATAAATTTTAATCTATGGTACAAAATATATTGTACTAAATAGTACCTAAACTACCTTCTAATTGTACTATATGATACAAAATAAATTGTACTACATAGTACCTAATAAATTGTACTATATGGTACATAATTAATTGTACTTAATAGTACCAAATGAATGGCACCAAATTAAGCCCTACCATCAACCAAACCGAGTACAAATTGTACCCTCCTGAGAATTGAACCCGGGACGTCTGCATCTTACACGGGTGGGCGAACCACTAGAGCACAGAGGCGGTTGCCTCTGAGGTCCTACTACTGCATAATGCATAATAAACATCAGTTTATATCAATAACAACGTGCATTGCATGTATTGCAAATCAAGTAAGAGTTTTTTTTATATCGAAACTGCATATTTTAATTATTGAATGAGGTACAAATGAAGTACAATTTTTGGCCATTACTATGAGACCAATTGGAATCTGGTACAGCGTCGCGTTGCCAGGAAGTATACTTCCTGGCAATGCCACATCAAGTGCGTTTTTCTCTGAAACTATCAGAGGTACAATTTTTTGAGTTAAGGTACAATTAGGTACATTTTATGGTCTTTCATTTGAGGGTATTTAGAAATCTCTACTCCATGGTGACGTTGCTGGGAAGTATCACACCGTTGACTCGTAGGTAAAGTCGTGATTGGTTGACACTTGATTTTGAGCCGTGCATCCTCACCGGCCAACGTACATAATTATTTTTCTCCCTTCAGCAGACAGATTCACCCAGGTGATTTATGTGTACCCTTAAGTAGATTAATGCACCCAGGCTAAAAGCAACCTCATTATCACCAGCCTATTCATGTTTCAACTGCTGGGGCATATTAGGCAATAGCCAGAAGAACAAATAATGTCGGGGAAAAAGTGAAGTTCGCTAAAATTTGTAGTGATTACTAGTAAAAAAAAAACAGGTGCAAGTGATTTTCGACCATATTGACATTTATCAAAATAACTGTTTTTAATGAAACAACAAAGTTTGTGAACAAAAATATGGGAAAAAAACAACCGAATTTCAAAGTAAATAAGACGACTAACGCTTGCGCCGATCTCGGCAGCAAGCAGCAGTGCGCTCCAAGTTGAACCGTAATGTTATGACCAAAAGGCTCAATTTGAAGTGAACGGAAAATTGTCGCGACCGCATAGCTGTGCGGAAGCATACTTTTAGGCTGCGTTCAAACGATAACACACGACCCGACCTCAACCCGAACTCAACTCAAACTCAACTCAAACTCACCTCAACCACAGCCCACCATGAAATACATCGCTTACAATTTTGAGTCTTATGACACTTTAATAAGGTCCTGTGTAATGTCCAGGTGAGTTTGAAGTGAGTTCTGTTTGAGTTCGGTTTGAGTTTGATTTGAGTTTGGGTTGTGTACGGGTTGAGTTTGAGTTGAGTTCGGGTTGAGCGCGGGGAGGGTGCAGTTGCATCGACAAAATAAAAAAAGAGCTTATTAATGTGTCATAAGATTCAAAATTGTAAGTGATGTATTTCAAGGAGTAGGCTGCGGGTGAGTTGAGTTTGAGCTGAGTTTGGGCTGAGTTTGGGTTGAGGTTGGGTCGTGCGTTATCGTCTGAACGCAGCCTTACGGTACAGTCTACGGCATGCTGGGCTTCCACAATGTGTCAAATTACTTCAATCATTTTTAAACTTTAAGTCGAACAGTTTAAGGTTCAAAATTCATTATAGATTTTTGACAGTTTTGTACTTATAGCTTGATATGCTGCTGACTGTACTTAGTTTTCTTCTTCATCTTCCGATATAAGTAAAATCATTGCAAAGTCAACCATTTTATAAATTATACGATAGGTATATTTTTTTTTTATATTTTATTTATAGATAAGTATTTATTTCTTAAAAGTCATCAAAATTAATTACGCGTTCGCTTGTACTTGGTTGCTGTATCCAAATACCTACCTACCTACTCTATGCATTTACAAATTAAACTAAATTGGTAATTTACACTAAATAAAATTTTACACTTAGATTACCTACTGCGTTTCCAAGTCTTATACTACTCTTCGAGTATCTAAAAGATTCTCAATCGACTAGACGCGAGAGGGGGAACACAGCGCGGCAGCAAAAACGACACAGGTCCTACGCCGACGACGCCTCGCAGGCTACTAATCCAAGATTCGTCGTGCGTTTTATTATATATTAATTTTTAAATAAACATAAAGTCACTTTTTGAAAAAGTAACCGTAAAATATTCTGCTATATGTCATTACCTTTTTTTCTATATATTATTTGTGCGTAAGAGATTTATAATCTTTAAGTATTATTCAAAAAACAATGAAAATATTCATTGTCTTTGCACATTTTTATAGTCGAGTGAAAATACGAAAATCGTGTTTTTAACCGTAAAATGATCAAGTTCGATTATGAAACTACAACATATATTTTTATCTGCTCAAAATAAATAATGCTTGATTGTTTAAAACTGAATCAAAAATAAGTTAATTTGCAATATACTGCCCTTAATTTTTTTTTCAAATCGGTTCAGTAGTTTTCGAGAAATCCTGAAAATACTATGATTTTGCATCAACTAACATGACGACTTTGTTATTTATGAGCCGAATTAGATGTTTCTTTTTGTTGAGAAAGGGGTACTTTTAGTGTAGTCTTTTTAACCGACTTAAAAAAAAAAGGTTCTCTCTCAGTTTGACCTGTATGAATGTATGTTTCTCCGCGAATATCTCACGTTTGGCTGAGCCGATTTTTCGTACCCAATAATATACCTATAATAATATACCTAATATAGAAGGTACTTACACTAAAAAAAAAAAAAATTGTTTTAAAAAACAAAAAACCGACTTCAAAAACCTGCCTCTAAAAAGCAAGAAATAATATTCAAATCATTAGATACGCATTATCATTGTTATAACAACACGTCTATTGAAGTCGGGTGGGGCTTAAAGAATAAAAAAAGGAAGTTGTACTCCAGCCCCACCCGACTTCAATAGACGTGTTGTTATAACAATGATAATGCGTATCTAATGATTTGAATATTATTTCTTGCTTTTTAGAGGCAGGTTTTTGAAGTCGGTTTTTTGTTTTTTAAAACAATTTTTATTGCCAACAAATAGAACATTTTCAGTAAAATAATAACTAGCTTTGCAATAAATAATCAATTTTCAAATAATCCACATTTAAATAATATAATGAATCAACAGCTAAAACCTAAAAAACGAAAAACTTATATTTTTTTCTAAGTACTTGAATTGAAATATTATTTTTATACGTCATAGTTTATTTATTAAAAAAAATATGTGTTATCACCGTGGGCGCTTTAGCAAAATGTCAGGACTTAGTAGAAATCAGGCTTTTTTAGGATTTTTAGCTATAGGTACCATCTGGTAACCCTAAGCTCGACTGACCGACCGATAAGTTTCGTGCCCAGTTCGAGATGAGACACTACACCTCATCGCGCCGCTCCACGGTCGCCATAAACGCTAGTTTTTTTTACATTCTCTTTGGTCGCCATCGCTTGGCCGTCGCCGTTTTTGTGCCCGCAGACTTAAAACTTAAAAAAGCAACTTTCAAACTTTTGTGTTTTCTGTTCAATAACGCAGTTGAGTTGTTGAGTTCTCTGTATTAACAGATTTGAAAGTGAGAATTGTTTTGTATTTGTTTTCACAACTTGACGAAAAATATTGTGTTTGTTTATTACTTTCATTATTCAATAATCAATTTAAGTCTCTCACTTTACTAATTAGGAAGCTATAAAAATATATTAAGTTTAAAAAATACCTTTTATCATAAAACTAATCTTCCAAACAGGATTCAACAATACCAACTTCACAAGCTCAACCAGCCTGCTCAGCTTCGACCGCGAACGCGAGCATTCGCGCGAGCGCGAGCGCCCGCTAGAAAAGGGCGTTCGCTACGAACCTTTGGGTCCGCTCGGCGCGCAATTACGGCACGAACGGCCGCAAGGAGATGCTGCAATGGATATAGGTCAGTATTTGTAATAAACTAGCTTCCGCCTGCGACTTCGTTCGCGTGGACATTCGGAAAATCCCTAGGGAACCTTTGATAAAAAGTATCTTATGTTTTAATCCAGGCTATAAACTATCTGTGTGTCAAATTTCATCCAAATCTGCTCAGCCGTTTTTGCGTTATTAAGGAACAAACATCCAAACCTACAAACTTTCACATTTATAATATTACTAGCGGCCGCCCGCGGTTTCACCCGCGTGGTTCTCGTTCCCGTGGGAATACCGGGATAAAAAGTATCCTATGTTTTAATCTAGGCTATCTACTATCTGTGTGCCAAATTCCAACCAAATCCGTTCAGTAGTTTTTGCGTGATTGAGGAACAAACATCCAAACCCACAAACTTTCACATCCTTACTTATAAATGCGAAAGTCTGTTTGTTTGTTTGTTACCCCTTCACGTCGTAGCTACTGAACCGAACACCATAAAATTTTACATACACGTTGTTAGGGGTATAGAGAAGGACAGGGTACCGCTAGTTTAAAATATTAGTAGGATAATATGGTAGGAAGTAAGTAGGATGAAATCTTTAAATTACACGAAAAATCAAAATAAGAGTGAAATAAAATAATCAAAACAATTGAGAATGTCACTGGGTCTGTTAAATCACTTGAAACTTTATGACCATGTAGCTAAATATCTAGCAATACACAATGTTTTAGTTTCATTTAAATTTAGCGAGTAGTTTCGAAGTTATAAGGGTTTGAAGGAAATGCCAAGCGCACTTTAAATGTGCTTTATTACGTACGACGTACGTTCTACAACACAAAATAACAGTGTTCTAGGCCATATAACTTTTCTGTTTTAAGAGATATCGCGAAAATTTCTTCACAGTTGTGCATAAGATATTAGATAAGTTAATAAACAAAAACTGCTGTTATACTTCAAAGTTTTTTTAAATTTTTGTTCGTCGGATTTTTTTTAATAAGACTTGTTAATAACATGTTTTTTTATAGATCTGTCAACGTGCAAACGTCTGGGCACTTCGTACTGCGCATTACCAAGAGATGCGGCTGCTCGCCGTTGTTCGGGGCGAACGCCGCTATGCAAAGAGGTAGGTTTGTGTAGGAGCTGGGCGTTGATGGACTGTCTGTCTTAGTGTTGCAAAAAAAAGTTTTTTTTCTAACGTGAAAACATATCATGAAAAAAACGTGATCTTTTTCAAAGGTTTTTGTATCAGGAGCATGTTTTTTTTTCAAGAGTACAGAAATCAAAATTATTAAGGAAGTTTCCCTGAAAGAAGTTCCATTATTAATGAATCATATTATATATTTTTTTTAATTTTCGAACCTGTTTTGGTTAAATAGTACTAAGTTTTCAACTGTTGGCAACATTTAAAGACGCGCACGGTGAAATCTCCATTTGGTTTATGTTTTTTTAAGTACCTATAAACGTTAAAACGAAGAATAAAAATCTAATTTAATTGTTGATTTAATTAAATAGTACAGTAATCCAAAGATTGTATTCTTGGAAAAAAAAAAACAAATTTAGAAAAAAAGCAAAGGTTCTGTTTTTTTTTTCATGTTACATCACTAGTCTGTCTAGCTAGATTCTAGACATTGTTACATTATTGTAAAAGCAATCCAATCCAATACATCTTTTATTAATGGAGTTTGTAAACGCTATTACAAATAATCTCTTACAAATTGAACGCTAATTTTGTGGCTCGATTCTCGACTGATGGCCCAATACTCAAACGCTACTTAACTTTGAGCGGCTCTCAAACAGCATGCTGTCTTTGTCATATCTTTGACATTTAATGCGACAGGACGACGTTTGAGAGCCCCTCAAAGTTAATTAACGTTTGAGTATTCGGCCATGAGACAAGCAATTTAACAATGCAGTTTTACTTATTTTTTAAAAAAAAGCAATATTTCCTTTCAGTAAAATTTGTCATCATCAGTATTTAGAGTACTTTTACTCCAACTGTATTTTTTTTCACCCTGTATCGTCGAATTAATTAGTATCAAAAACAACATTCATTGCCAAGCAACAATTTTTTTTTCATGTTGCACATTTGTGTTTTTATTCGTGTATACTCATCAACTTTGTCTAGGGATCAAGGTGTTTTTTCATACAAACGAGGTAACTTTAAAGCCTAGGTTTCCTGCTAGGGATGTACCGTGCTGTGATCTGATGATGGCTATCCAGGGAGTAAGTGGAGGATATTCAGATCGATATACGCACCCAACTGATCTGATCAGCATTCTAAAAGGGTCAGAGTTCTCAGTTTCAGAATTTCATTTTAATGCTATTTTCGCGATTTTTAAACAGTTACTTCTATCTTTTAAAATGTTGATCAGATCAGTTGGGTGTGTATTGTGATTTGAATCTCCTCCATTCACTCCCTGGGTGGGCATCATCAGATCACAGCACGGTACATCCCTGGCAGGAAACCAAGGCTTAAAAGTTACCTCGTTTGTATGAAGAAAACACCTGTATCCCTAGACAAATATGATGTGTGTACGAGGGTGGTTTGATAAGTCCATGACTTTGAAAAGAAGAAATACTTTTTTTTCATAATTTATTTTTGTGTCTTAAAAAGAAACTCCTTAAGGCATCTTTACACTACTTTGTTTCAAATTCGGCAAAAGATTATTACTTTTGGAAACAAAAAGCTAAAGCGACTTCTAACTTTTCCTAATGACCCTGTCGACCCTCTCGGCGGCACTCATGACATCAAAACTCATCGAATGAAGATGAATCCTTCCTATTCTCTAGATTCAACCCCAGTGAGATTTTTTCTCCTACCAAACATGAATAAATGTCTTGGCGGGCAAAGATTTTCATCAAGCCAAAAGGTGGTATCTGAAATGGGCCCTCATTTCAGTTACCAGTTTTAAGGCGATGAAAGGAAAAAATAATGGGTTAAAGAGGTAGGAACTTCGTTGGACTGAATACGCAGAGCTACAATAAGATTATGTACAGAAATAAAATAAAATATTCCGAAAAAAAGACTTTTTCGTTAAAAAGTCATGGACTTATCAAACCACCCTCGTATAAGGAAAAATGCGTTTTATTAACTTTGTCGTTGTTTCCAGGTGTTGAATGACACATGGGTATCGTTCCCGACCTGGAGTGAGGATTCTACGTTCGTGACCTCACGGAAGACTCAGTACGAGGAGTACATTTACCGCTGCGAGGATGAGCGGTTTGAGGTGAATATTGTGGTATTTTTTAGGGTTCCGTACAGCAAAAGAAAAGAAAAAACGGAAAATAAGGTCACATTGTTGTCCATCTGTCTATCTGTCAAGACCCTTTATCTCGGGAACGCGTGGAGGTATCGAGTTGCAATTAAAACCATATACTCAGGTCTTACCAGTCCCTTGAAGCTATGAAAAAATCAATCTTCTAAGTTAACGTAAAAAAAGATACGGCCATTTTTTGCCGCAAAAACGCATATTTCGACACAATTTTTTCGTATACAGTCTATAAAAGGCAAAATTATACAAAAAACACTAAAAATTTTATAGAAATTCTTTGAAAACCCAAATGTGTTGCGTTATTTTATTTAACATTTGCAAGAGCATAAATGAAAGAGACGACATTGCTTCAATTCTTTAGAATAACTTACTTTAGTAAGTAGCTAAAGTACTAAATGGGCTAGATCACAACAAAATTGTTGTGTGCATATATTTTGTTAAAGATATTCTTTGGATTAATTACAACTAAGCGTACATGTAACTAAGGTTTCCCCTGTGGATTTCTTTACGCTGTTAATAACAATGAATGTAATGATATTTTATACTATAATAAATGAGAAAACGAGAAAAAATAATTAAGCAGACGTATCTACGGAGAAGAGAATCCTTACTAATATTATAAATGCGAAAGTCCGTTTGTTTGTTTGTTACGCCTTCACGTCTTAACTACTGAACCGATCATCATCAAATTTTACACACACGTTGTCACGGGTACAGAGAAGGACATAGGGTACCTTTCATCCTGAAAAAAGAACTGTTCCCGAGGGATAGACAAAATACTAACCACGCAGACGAAGTCGCGGGCGAAAGCTAGTATTATAAATTGATACTTTCCCATAGAATATTATCATAAAATATAATACTTTTTACGAATAAAGATTTTTTATTTTTTTAATCAATATTTACGATGAATAAAAATTAATAAATAAAGACAATGATGAAATACATGCGATGTGCAATCAACAGAACTATCATGTTGATACAAGCATGCTGCCTTCCTACTGAAGTCTATTATTCCTCAATATCCGTTTATTTCTCACTATTTCTTTATTCACCCAATTATTTATCATTAGGCATATCTTTATTAACCAAAATCCTGTCTCTTTCAGTTGGACGTAGTGATAGAAACCAACGCCTCAACCATTCGTGTTCTCGAAGGAGTCCAGAAGAAGTTATCTCGAATGTCTGCCGAAGACGCAGCGAGGCATAGACTAGACGATTGCTTAGGAGGACATTCCCCGACCATACACCAGAGGGCGTTGCGGCGGATTTACGGCGAGAAGGTGGTACGCACATTTTATTCTCATTTAACAACTCATTTTTCATTTTAACACTCATTTATTAGGTCAAAAGTGGTATTGTTTCTATCAACATTTTCGTTTCAAAAATCACAATTTAATATGTACATTTAAGGCATTTGTCATCTGTAAAAATCAAGAAGCTTATACCCAATGGAGATTGCACGCCTAGTATCATAGTGAAGATTGACAAAAGACTCTTTAGTGACGTCACGGCGTATTGCTATCTCTTTCTTTTCGTTTTACAATACGTTTTCGTTTCTCACGAACGAACGAACACGTATTGTAACACTAAAGAAAGAGGTTGCAATAAGCCGTCACGTCACTCAAGGACCTTTTTTCAATCTTCACTATGACCAGGCTAGGCGCACTCCGCGCTTTAGGTACAAAGCTACAAGTAGGTAGCGGGGCTACCGCGTGCCGGCTGGGTCGCACATTAGCAGTTCGATTTCGATAGTATGCCTTAATACGAATAAAAAGGATCCGAACCTCACGTTTTTCACTCTTCCAAAAGTTCCAAACGACATCAAAACGTAAGAAGTGCTTGTCTACTAGGTACCTAGTTAGGACTAGTATCCGTTTATTCTTATTGCTAAACAATCTTCGCCCAACTATTTATTGAAATAATAATTTATCGATTAGGTAGGTACTTACTTACCTACTTACTTTCGAAATAAAATAATTATAATTACAATTTCATTTCGTAATAAAGCCAATTGCTTTAAAGCCAGCATGTATAGTCTGATGTGGCGTTGACTGTACCTAGCCTATGTTTTTTTAAACGTATTTAACTACACATTATTTCACAAACACATAACTTGTAATAAATTAACTACCAGTTATTTAATTATTATTTAAAAGAAGAAACCCTGAAGTCGTTAGAAGAGATAAGAGCTACGCGATAGAAAGAGAGGCAACTTCTAGGTGAATATAACTGTAGGCAAGAGAGCGGCGTGCAACCTGAATTGCACTTTATTGGGTATGGAATAGAATCGTTATTTATTTAAATGACTTTGCGGAGTGGATCTTCTGTACTTGTACTATTATGTATTCTGTGCTATGACACTGGCCGTGCAATCTCCATTGGAGGGAGGTATAAGCTTCTTGGTAAACATATATTTTTTTACAAGATAAAGAATGGGCGTAGGAAAACCTAAGAAACAATCGTAACAAAGACAATTAACAAAAAGTAGTTTGGCCCTAAAAGTTATTTACAATTTCAACTTTATTACAATGAAATAAATGTCAACGTCATTTCTAGAAAAGCAAAAACACGAAGTTAGCCGATGCCCATTCTTTATCTTGAAGTTTTGTAAGCATTTTTTATTTACATTACATTTAATTATTATTAAAAAATGTTCTTAATTATGTAACTTTCCATCCATCAATTTTGACGAAAATATTGGTATATAGATTTTCACTCATTCATTATTTATTCATGTAACACTTGGTACTATCAATCAATTAACAATCCATTTACTCAGTTAAAAAACATGGTTTATTATCTATAACTAAATTGTTATACTTCAACTTTAAGTGTTTATCAACTTAAAATAAAATATAAGTTATTTTTTAAAGATACTAACGCGATTTTTAAAGGTATTTTGATGTGTTTGTTGAGTTTTGTCTTGACTTTTGTTTTTGGTATAACATAAATTTAAGAAAAACATTTAAGGCTCGGTTACGTTGAACATTTGTCTCTGTCTTTTTCTTTACATGTAAAGAGTATGAAAATAACCTCACTTTTGCGATATTTTTCGTTATTTTCATAATTATCATTATCACAATTATCTTTCTTGAATAAAAGTAATTATAGTAACTTCACAGTACGTTAAAGTGCATTTTAATGTAGAATTCAATACGTTTCTGTTTTTTTCGATTTTCTGTTTTTTTTTACAATCTGTGAGTTTTCTACGCAATTAAATATTTGTAGCTACTAAAGAAACCGTTTAGCTTGTCATGTGTTTTTTACACGACTGCCTAAAGCAGAAAGAGTGTATATGTGTTCAGGATTCATGTATGTTTGTGGGTATGTGAGTTTCTTTATTCCACCATAACTTCTAAATGCCTGAACTGATTTTGATAAATGGGGTATCGTTAGAATCCTTACAGCATTCCGAATGACACTGGCTATATTTTTTTGAAAAAAAGGCAATATGGCGACTGTAGGACGCCATTTACAAATATGAAAAAAATGTTTTTTCTTCAATTGTTACAATATGGGCATCAAATTAAAGGCCACAATGAGCACATTTCAAAACTATATAATATGTCACTAAAATGTGTGAAATAAAAATAAATAAATTTAAAAAATATTAAAAACACGACTGCCTTGCCAAAAACGAACTAAAAAGATAAATAACAAGGTGTCATTGCAGAAGGCCGCGAATACACCTGCAAGAACTTCTGCGAGAACTTACACTGAAGCCTGTCACACAGTAGCTTGTGAACGCGTGACAAACTGTCGCCAGTGCATTTGCTATTAGTTAATACTTGTAAGCTACTGTCTGACTGGCTGTGGGACACTTCTGGCAGAAGTTTTCTTGCAGGTGGAAACGCGGCCTTATAGGATATCAAATAATAAAAATAAAAAGTAAAATAAAGTAAGGATAAGATACCTTAAACTGGAATTATAATGATTGAATGTTGTTCGTAGGCGGTGGATATAATAGCGGGCCTAAAGAAGAACCCTGTGGTGGCCGTGCCCGTGGTACTGAGGAGGCTCAAGGCGAAAGAAGAGGAGTGGAGAGAGGCGCAGAAGGTGAGATATAGGATTCTAACTAGTCAATTTATATTTAATACTAGCTACCGCCTGCGGTTTCACCTGCGTGGTTCCCGTTCCCGTGGAAATATCGGGATAAAAAGTATTTTATGTTTTAATCTAGTCTATCTACTATCTGTGTGCCAAATTCCAACCAAATCCGTTAAGTAGTTTTTGCGTGATTGAGGAACAAACATCCAAACCCACAAACTTTCACATTATTAATATTAGTAGGATTCACTATTTTAAATAAGATTTTTGTCTAGAAAATTCATGACCATCAGCCATTTTAATGCTGGGGCACAAGCCTTTCTTATGGGAGGATAAGGAGGATGGGCCATAACCCACGCGGGCCCAATGTGGATTGGTGGGTGTTAACGACTGCAAATGCACCCGGAGCCAACGGCTTAACATGCCTTCCAAAGTACGGAGGAACTCAAAATAATAATCTTTAGGTCACCCATCCTATGACCGACTCTTGCGAAAGTTGCTTAATCTCCGCAATCGCTGGGCCAAGCGCTAAACCACTGCGCCAACGAGCTCCTAAAACAGGCTTTTAGAATAGTTTTTCTGCATTGTATTAACAACATTAAATCTATCTATATAAATAAAAATGTGCAAAACTTTAGATTTTAGAACGACTGCACCAAATTAGATGATTTTATTAATTGTATTTTTAGGGGCGCATTCGATACCGATACCGATATATCGGCGATACTTCGGGTTTTCCGATATATCGGCATCGGCGATATTTTTAGTGTCGATACAACGATACTTTTCAAATTTAACGCTTCAAAAAAGTAATGTAAACGCGCGCGTTTTTCGTCTATTTTATTGCAAACGAGCTTCAAACAAGGCACGAATAATGCTCGGGGAAAATCGGCACTTTTCAGTGTATTAACTCGCCTAGTTTTAAAAATGTATAAATTAAAAATAAACAACTTAAAAAAAAAAAAAACCAAGACTGCCCTATCAAAAAACTCTAAAGTGTTACACAGAAAAGTGTCTCCCGACTGCAGTGAATTTTGTTTTTTTACTTTTTAGTTCGTTTTTTACCTTCATTTAAATTCACCAAGCGTATCGGTATCGCCGATATTATTATAAGTGTATCGGTATCGTATCGGAAGAAAGGCGTATCGATACATCCCTAGTATTTTTATTATTAGGACAAAGTTTGTATAAATGAAAATTAAACAAATAAACAAAAATAGCAAGACGCATGCGTAGATTCATTCTTTTCATTATTTAAGTACGTAAACAAGATAGCCCCTTATATTACGCGCGTGTAATTCTATAAATGAGCTCTTAATCCAGAAATCAGTAAAATTTTGGTACATAAACAAACCTCAATAGTTTGACCAATTATTAAATTATCCACGTTTCATACATTTTTGGTCCAAATATGAAAGTGTCGGCCAAAAGACTTCTGATAGATTTTGTCCTACTAAGCATTTTTTATTATGGCACCGAAGCTGTAGCACCGCTTCACATTTGTGTCAAAATGTATGAAAAGACAGACTTTTTGAACTCAATTAAAATCAAGTGTAGCGGTGCTACAGCTTCGGTGCCATAATAAGAAATGTTTAGGTGGACAAAATCTATCACAATAAAGCACTGCTTTTTGGCCGGCAATTTCACATTTGGACCAAAATGAATAATGTCCTTTTAATTTTTAGATACACTTAAAAATTAACCGTGTATTTTATTATATGATGTGGTTAATTTCCAGGGTTTCAACAAGCAATGGCGGGAACAGAACGAGAAATACTACCTCAAGTCGCTCGACCACCAAGGCATCAATTTCAAACAAAACGACCTGAAAGCGATGAGGTCCAAATCTCTGTTCAACGAGGTGGAGAGTGCTTACGCGGCGAGAAGGCCCGCGCCGCACTTGGTCGTGGACTATAATATGCACAATAGGCAAGAAGGTGAGAATATTTATTTATTTAGCAGTTGGTGTGTTTAGCGATTTTCAGCTATCTGTTGTTATATATTTACATCATATTTAGTATAGATTTTATCGCACCATTAATTAAGATTTATCATTAAAATATTATAAACACGACTGCCCTGCCAAAAACGAACTAAAAAGTTAAACAACAAGTGTCATTGCAGTCAGGGGACCTTATTATGGAACAATTTTTGATCAAAGAGGTCCCCCGACTGCAATGACACTTTATTGTTTAACTTTTTAGTTCGTTTTTGGCAGGGCAGTCGTATTTATAATATTTATTTAATTTTATTTCACACATTTTAGTGACATTATATAGTTTTGGAATGTGCTCATCAAGGCCTTTCATTTGATGCCCATATTGTAATAATAGAAGCCATTTTTGAAAATGGCGTCATACCGTCGCCATATTGATTTTTTCTTAAAAAATATAGCCAGTGTCACTCGGGATGCTGTAAGGATTCTAACGATACCCCATTTATCCAAATCAGTTCAGGCATTTAAAAGTTATGGTGGAATAAAGAAACTCACATACCCACAAACATACATGAACCCTGAACACATATACACTTTGCTTTGGACAGTCGTGTAAAAAGAGGTCTCTTCCAGCCAACTTAAAACGTGTTAGAGACAGACCTTAAAGTATAGGTTTGTTAGTTTTCCTGGCTAAAAAAATAAACAAATAATCTTATTTTTGTTCTCTAGCTATCAAAATCCTCCGCGATTGCACGGAGCTCCTAATACATCACGCGCGCCGGCAAACTGCCATACAGAAGGCAGAGAAACGCAGGATCAAACAACTCCTGAGGCAGTTTCTACCAGACTTGTTCCAGCATCCGAGACAGCCGCTGTCTGATGATGAGAATGATGGTAAGTTCATAAATCATTCAAAATTCAAAATCATTTATTCTGTATAAGCTGTAACAAGCACTTGTGAATGTCATAGAAGCTACGCCATCGGTTCGCAAACCTTAAGCGGCAGACCTTGTAACGAGAAGAACTGGCAAGAAACTTTGTTTTGCTTGCTTTTTTTCTCCCTGCATATTTCATACGGAGTTAAAAATTAAAAAATAACTAATAATCGATCGATTATTAATTAATTAATTATTAATACTTATAATTAACAATAAGTAGTAGTTTGGTGTCCCACCTACAAAATTCATATTAAGCGTATTGAAAAATTGCAAAATAGGTTTATGAGGCATTTGACTTATTCTTGCGGAACTTCGATCTTATAAAAAAAAATAAAAAAAAAATAAAAATCTTTTATTTGCAATTTTCCACAAGTAGGACTTAAACTTAGTAGGTACATTTTGTATGTAATAAGGTATAATACTTGTGGAGTCTGATGCCTAGGATAAGCAAAAGCCTGTGTTCCAGGATCACCAGAACCCCAGATGAACAACCCGGATGTACTTCTTTAAAGTAAATTTTAGCAGTCCTAAGTAAAATTTTAAATCTAAATTACAAAAATTTCAAACTTGTTACATTAATGTCATAGTCAGTGTTTGTGTGTGTGTGTGTGTGTGTGTGTGTGTGTGTGTGTGTGTGTGTGCGTGTGTGTGTGTGTGTGTGTGTGTGTGAGTGTGTGTGTGTGTGTGTGTGAGTGTGTGTATGTGTGTGCTGTGCTCAGCCCTACGACAGTGTCTTGGGATCGATTTACTTTCAAAACACTGAGCACAGCACAGTCACAATATATAAATATTTGAACACAAAGTGTTAATTACGAGAAAATTAGGAACTAAAAGGCACAATGAATAACTAACCAACAGGTTGCATTAGATTTTCAGTTTCATCATATGACTTCTGCTGGAGCCACGCTACTAACTTCAATTTGCAGCTATGTCTATTAAGAGGATAAATTTCAATGATTTTGTTTATTAAGTTATAAAGGTAGGGTCCTAAGAAGCTAAAAAATCTGTGGCTGAACTTTGTATTGAAGCAAGTGATGGGAACGATAACTTTGTTTCTTTTCCGGAGAAGGACAGGACATAGGGGTACGGACTTGTGTTGGAGTAAAATAGTATATAGTATGAACAGCTGGCGGACTGTCAGGACTTCACAGAATTCGTACAGTAATTTTGTTGGGTACTGCATTGTTTTAAAAGTAGCTACCTTAAGGACAGCTCTCTGAGCTGTTTCCAGTCTATACAAATGGGTTTTAGCCGCACCACCCCAGGAGGTTATACAATAAGTAAGGACCGATTGGCATAGGGCCAAATAGACCATCTTAAGAACATGAGGATCTGAAACAGATCTAAGGTTTTTAAAGATAAAAATCAATTTTCTAATTTTACCAGTAAGATAATGGATGTGATCTGTGAATCGTAGACTCTCGTCAATATGGACACCCAGATATTTAAACACATTAGTTTTAAGTAGTTTAGGACAGGAGCAAGTCGATGCATCACTATCATGATTATTGTGAGCTCGGATGGTCAGGGGTTCAATGATATGTTCCGGGACACTACGAATACAGAAAGTCATATATTGCGTTTTGCTAACGTTCAGTGTAAGGAGATTTGAAGAAAGCCAGTTGGTGACCATATTAAAACCCCTCTGTGCAGCAGTAAAGACATCAGGCCAAGAATCAGCTGCAAAAACCAAGGCAGTATCATCGGCGAAAGCTATGACTCTGCCATTAGGCACAACGAGGTCGCAGAGATCGTTGATAAAGGTGAGGAAGAGGGTAGGCCCCAGGACACTTCCCTGGGGAACCCCATATGGGATGGGAAGATATGAGCTAGTGACACCGTCGACAACAACACACTGAAGTCTGTTCGTAAGGTAACTTTTGATCAGAGAGAGTTGGTTATCCCTTATACCTAAAGTGTACAGTTTATTAATGAGGAGTGGAATTGAGAGGGTGTCAAAAGCCTTGGCAAGGTCAAGGTAGATTGCCACACACTTCTTCCCCCTGTCCAAATTATCAACGACGTAATGGGTGAGGTCATTCACAGCATCAGATGTGGATCGCTTAGAACGAAAGCCATATTGCCTATCCGATAACAACCCCCTGCTCTCAAGGTAGTTCGTCAGCCGAGAGTTTATTATACGTTCCAGTACCTTAGATAGCGCCGAAAGAACTGAGATAGGCCGGTAGTTTAATGGTTCGTTTTTGTTACCTGCTTTGAAAACAGGGTGCACTAAAGCTTTTTTAAAAGCGCCAGGGAATATGCCACGTCTTATGCTTACATTACAGATGTGTGTTATGGGAGGAACGAGTGTCGCTTTGTGAGTTTTTAGAAAAACGGTCGATATTCCATCCCAGCCCATGGCACAGTCACTCTTAAGGGACATTATGGTGCGTTCGACTTCTTCCTCATCGGTTTCTAGAAGACCAAAAGAATTGAGTGAGGAGTGGGCGGGGTTTGGGTGCATATAGAAGTTTGAAGCAGCATTGTTTGCATTAGCCTGTATAGCTTCTGCCAGCGATATACCTGTGTTCACAAAGACAGAATTAACATAATTCACAGATTCGGCGGGTGTGTCCTTAGTTTTTAGTAGATGGTAAGCCGTGCCCTTGGGTTTTTTCATATTAGTTATTTCCATAATATTACCCCACAGTCGCTTTACATCTTTCTCAGATTTTTTAAGTTTAACCCTATAAAATTCTCTTTTTACCTTTTTAATTAACGCATTACAGAAGTTTCTGTATCGTTTGAATGTAATTTTTAATGTTGTGTTGTTAGGATATTGTTTTAGACTTTTGTGCATGTTGTCTCTATTCCTAATGCATCTTATTAAACCTGGGGTCATCCAGGGTTTAAGTGGTATGTATTTACGGGAAACAATTATAATTTTAGAGTGGAGTGACATTAGATTTTTTAATGATTTTATAAAAAAGTCAGCAGCTGCATCGGGATCGGACATGTTAAAAATTGGGGTGAAGTCAAACTCAGCCAATGCTGATGTGATAGCATCGTTATCTAATTTTGTATGACGAGTTACAGGGCTAGGTTTCTTGTTCGTTTTTAGGGATAGAATAGTGGCATCATGGTCGGTAACGGAGGACTGGACTACGAGAGTAAGGGCCGAGGAGGTGGATTTAAGAAGAACGTGATCCAGGCATGTTAAACGGTGAGTTGGGAACATGTGTGCAGGCAACAAACCATGTGTAGCGGTACATTCTAGGTAGGCATCCGCTATCGAGTTATTCGCGCTCGGTAAAATATCAATATTTATGTCGCCGGCAATTACAATGGTTTTAAATTCTTTTAGTTGTGTTAAAAGAGAATTTAGAGAATAAATAAAATTATCTACATTTCTAAATTCCCAGGGCCTATAGATAGCAATAATAGCGGTGTGTGTACTAACCTTTATAATAAGGCAGCTTGCGTCGCTTATAGGGGGTTCTTCTACCACAACTCCAGCGAGATCGTTACTTACATAAACCGTTACACCGTCGTTTTGATTATGAAAGTTTGTAGAACAATGATATGAATATCCTTCAATGTTACTTATAAACGGGTTACATGACAGCCAGCACTCTGTAAGTATTATGATATCGAACTTTACTTTTAAACGAGCTAATAAAACATGAAATGATGATATGTTAGCACTGATGCTACGAATATTTTGTGCAATTATTTTTAGGGAATTATTGTGCGAGTGGTTTTGTATTTGTGGTAGACAGTACTCGGGGTCAATAGAAAAACATTCCGACACAGAAACTTCGTCAATCAGGTTAATAATCTCGCTTGAATTAAGCATTTTTAATCATAAATATATGGGGTGCATAGTTATAGGTGTACAGAACAGCATAATTGTATAGGTAGGGTAGGTATATATAGGGGACAACTGTGTTGTAAGTACGGGTTAAGAAGTAATAACGGTGCTTTGTTTTTATTATTAACGAGGGGGGTCGTCGTCGTGCCGAGAGTAACTGCACTTTGTGTCCAGTTTGATAGGAAGCGTTATAGGCGTTAGATGTGTGTGCCGCGATATGTTTTTTTATAATAATTGTGGTTAGAAACGGTAATGTGTAAAAATGTGTAAGTGTAAGTGCGTTATTTTGGATTTTGTTTGTGTTTAAATACGTGAGCGCATAGACTGCATTGCGTATATGGATTTTTGGATAAAGTGTGTGTGTATAAGTTACAACAGGTATGATATATTCAATAACAAGTTTGGGAAAACAAAACTTAACTAAGAAAAATGTACGTAATTTTGAGAATAGGTTAAGAAATACTAAATCTAGTCACTGGTTATTTTTAAACTGGTCTATTTGTTTTTCGTCGGTAACCGTGATAATTTTAGCTCCATCTTGTTTACGAATAAGAATCCTTCCATTAGCGGTCCAACAGTATTTAATTATTCCCATCTTCTGTAGCTCGCGCCCAAGGTAGTACAATCTACGAGCTTGTTGGGTTAGGTATTCTGCTACATATATCGGCTGGGACACATTGTTAAGGCCGATGATGGTGGTACTTAATTTTTGAGTTTTGTTTCTTATGTTGTAGTCTTTTACAGCTTTTAAGATTCGAATTTTTGTATGTGACGAATTTAGGGTAACCAAAATGGGTCCAGTAGCCGTTTTAGATGGTAGACGGCGTGCATCTTGCACGTCGCAGCAGGCAATATCAGCTGATACAGTTGATGCAATTTTTAAAACAATGTTCCGGAGATCTTCTTGTGGGCCCAATGGAACATTACGTATAACCAGCAAGTTCAAGCAGGATAGTCGCTGCAGCTGCTCAACAGTGGTCTCGAGTTGTATAATACGGCGATCCTGGTCCAATACTTTTTTGTCCAACGTCTCAACCTGGAGATTGGTATCTTCATATTGACGGTGCAAAAACTCAATAGAATTTTCTATTTCCCGGTTGGTTTTCTGTATCTCGCTAATAGTAGACGACATACTGGATAAAGACGCTTGTATATTAGTAAGTTTATTTTCCTGTTGCGTATTCCATTGCGACATTAGCTGAAGAAAATCTTCTTTAAATGTACCAAATTTTGAGTCAAAGTCGATATTACAATCGCAGGTATGTTTTCGTTTATGTGAGCGTTGTATGATATTTTTCATTTCGTTGCTATCGGTTGTTGAAAACAAGTTAGGATCCGAGCCATGGTGGGGTGGAGAATGGTACGTTGACATTGTGACGGTTAGCGTTAGGCCTATTTATTCCGACGGCAAAGTGACCCGCAAATTAGTGGTGCGATGAGACAGGTGGCACGATGAGCAGGACGGTAGCAGATCGGCAGGTAACGCCCACAATAAAAGCACTCCAGCGCAAGTAGGCGTGGATGGTTTACGCGAATGAGCGCTTCGTAGGTTAGGGTTGTAACAGATCACAATATGCGTGTCTCACTCATTTACGGACACGTTCCCTTTCGCACACTTAGAATAACTTCTCACAAACACTGCAATCCTGGTAGTTGTTCGATTTAAAACAGATATTTTAATTATCAGAAATTATAAATAAAATATTTACGGAGCTATTTCTGAGCACGTCTAAACTGATAGACATCCGGGGGGGGAAAAAAATTATGAGGACAAGTTGGTCTTTTTTAAAATGGTCACTTTAGAGGCACGCCGGAAAGTCACTGATCTGGTATTTCTCAAAAAAATTGTCACAGGCTTGATCGACTGTCCCGATCTCCTTTCGAAAATAGTTTTTAATGTTCCAAGACGATTGCCAAGATCTGGTTGTATCAGGCTCTTTCCTGTGCCAATGTGTAGGACCAATTTAAAGTGACATTGTTTCTTATCGCGTGCAAAATCTCTGTACAAGGACTATAATGATAAAATTGATCTCAATCTAACTTCCATACCTAGTATTAATAAAGTGATAATTTCGTAGGACTATTGTCTATTGTAACTATTACTTTTATATCTAAGTAACAACAATTTAGTATTGTTTAATTTGTGCATGTGGTGCCCTCCTATAAGTAATGGGGCATTTAGTCTAAGAGCCGTATTGCTATTATATTGTCTGTAATCAGTGTACCCATTGTTGGAGAGCCAAATTATAAATAAAATAAAAAAAAAGATATAATCCTATTAGAAGTTAGTTGTCATTTTTTTTCTTTCTTTTTATTTGTTTATTAAAAATCAATATCGTTACTTGGAATAGAATTGTATCGGAGACAATGATGATACCACATGCGATGTGCTAACTGAATAATCAGTGTTGATACAAGCATGCTGCCTTCCTACTGACGTCTCATATAATAAACAATAAATAAAATACCAAAAAAGACTAATAATATTAAATTAGTAGTTTGTTCTTAGAAGAAATATCAAAGAAATTAAGATCTACAAAAATTATAGCTTTTTCTCAATACACACCTTAAATTTTTCATATAAAACGCTATTTTGGAAAGGTATCGAATGCCCTTTACCAGAGTCAGTTCATCCGTACTTGTTCTATTTAGTAAACAGTTTTGGACAGTTTGGATACGTCTTCTAAACTTTAATCGTAAATTAAAAATATGTTGTCCTATTAAATTAAATTGTAATTATTAATAATCAACTTCTTTCGTAATCTGTGCGCGAAAAACCATTTTTGTATTTTAAAAATGAATATTTTAATAAAGAGTTGGGTGAAGATTGTTTACCAAATAGGACAAGTAAGAACAAACAGACTTTCAAACTTTCGCCTCGACGCCTTTCAAAAATAGGACCCGATCAAGTGTATAAACTCAAAGTAAAAGATTGCCTAACGTTTTCCGTATGAATGTAATTATATTGTTGTTTATACCAGAAGAGAAGGAAGAAACTGAAGGACTTCCATTGAAACTATCATCCCCTAATTCATCCCCTTAGGGGGTGAATTTTCCAAAATCCTATCTTAGTGCTTACCTATGCTATGAATGCCTAACGTTTTCCGTATGAATGTAATTATATTGTTGTTTATACCAGAAGAGAAGGAAGAGCCCCCGAGCCCGGACAGTCCGGCGGACGCGGACGAGAAGCCGCCCACCAACTCCGCCGTCAAGCAGGAGAAACCGGAGGTCAGTACTATACTTCTACATGTACACAACGTGTTACAAAACAACCCCTAAAGTCGCATTACTAATTTCCCAGCAAAAAGGTAAACAAAGGTGTTGCCAGAACAAAACAACACAAAAAGAAATAGTATAATGCTGAGTCAAGAAATAAACACACTTACATGGGTTTTCATCACAAACCTAATAAAAATAAATAAGATAAATATTCTGAATCATGAGTTTTGCGTCAAAAAGAGTAATATTATTTAATATTTCATAAAAACAGTTTTATAGTAGAAAACATTTTATGACACTGTGCACACATTAACTGCAAACCGTACACAGCAACCTTTGGTCTTTTTATAAAATTTCATTTAAATTAGTTTAGTTTAGTATTACGAGTAGTAGCTGTAGTAGTAACATTTGTCTTTTGGTATTGGGGGGGGGGGGGGGGGGGGGAAACAGGCGGTGATGTTACATATTTTTGATAGTTTACATACAGGCAATATCTAAGTAAAGTTTTCTTATCAGTCGTTTCAAGAACTTTTAACATCAAAAATTATGATAGGTTTTAACGATAAAATTTCTAATTACCATCCTACTTTAAAATAACCCTGGATGACATTTTATTTATAATGACTCAAAATACAATATACAAATTAAAAAGTTTTAAAAGTGACCAAAGGTTTTCAATATCTGAAAATGTCATTATCAGGGTCAGTTTGTCAATTTGACAGTGACGTTTCTTTGTTTACATTTTTGCTGGGAAATTAGTAATGCGACTTTAGTGCCGAATATGGCAGATAGGGGCCATCAAACTGATCAACATTTACTATGGGACCAACTCTGAAACAGTGTAAAACAATCAACTGTTTCATACAAAAAATAATAACGGAAATATTTCATACTAGCGGCCGCCCGCGGTTTCACCCGCGTGGTTCCCTTTCCCGTGGGAATATCGGGATAAAAAGTATCCTATGTTTTAATCTAGGCTATCTACTATCTGTGTGCCAAATTTCAACCAAATCCGTTCAGTAGTTTTTGCGTGATTGAGGAACAAACATCCAAACCCACAAACTTTCACATTTATAATATTAGTAGGATAATAACGGCAAATAATATCATACTGTTTTATTTTTTTATTATTTTGTAATTTGTTAATTTTGTAATTCTTTGAATCATGTATGGAACTTGTTTTTTTTTTAAATAAATAATAATAATAATGTATGAAATGAAGCATCTGATTTCTTATTTCGCAATTTCAGAGTTGGTCCCATATTAAGTTGTTCAGTTTGATGATCCCGTGTTGTCTTGTAACACGTTGTATAGGGTAACTAGCTTTTTGCTTAGAAAGAAATTACAGAAAATCTTTAGAATCCTTAAATCTTTGTCCAGACTTGTATCATTTTGGCGTATCAGATCACCGTATCTTTACCATACAGCGCTAGTTTGGTTGGGCGTGCGTTGAAGTAATATCAACGCATGCTCATGTCTAGTCTGGACAACGCTTAAAATGCTGTCACCACCACCTTTCCCTCCCCTTTCCCCTAATATTTTTTATCAACAGCCTAAACAAAAAATTTGGACATGCTAGCTTTGAAACTGAAGGACTTCCATACAAACTATCATCCCCTGTTTCATCCCCTTAGGGGGTGAATTTTCCAAAATCCTATCTTAATGCGCACCTACGCCATGAAACGCTAAAAGTGGCCGTTTTTGATACATTTTCTATCTATTTACGAATGACTGCGAGGGAATTTAATGATACTTTCTAAAAATGCTAGACCATAAGCCCTAAAAATCCACGTAATGTTTCATTAAATTCCTTTTCCATTAACAATTTATTAAATAAAAACCTCTGAGGGCGCCACTTTTGATCAGGGAATCGTCTTAATAAGGATATGTTTTGTCAACAGTCGTCGGAATCTGACAACGCGTCAGATAAGAGCAGCAGAAACAACAAGAACGACAAAGAAAACAAACCCAAGAACAACAACAACACGGACAGCAAAGGTAACAACAAACAATATCTGCTTATTTTACTTATTATTGTATTACATCGCTTTAGGAAAATACACTGGCCTGCAGAACTAAGTACTACATAGGCCTATTTTCATACAAACGAGGTAACTTTGAAGCTTTGGTTCTCCGACCAGGATTAAACGGGGTGTGATTTGATGATGGCCATTCAAAGATTCAATGGAGGAGGCTCAGATCGCTAAAGAAACCCAATGGATTAGAAGAGTCGTTTACACCAGAGACCGTATGGACTTTTTAGTGTTACATTTTCCATACTTTTGATGTAATTTTAGCTAGTTATTTTTTTAAGTTCAACCCTGACCAAAACGACTGTTCTAATCCATTGGGTTTCTTTAGCGATCTGGGCCTCCTCCATTGAATCTTTGAATGGCCATCATCAAATCACACCCCGTTCAATCCTGGTCGGAGAACCAAAGCTTCAAAGTTACCTCGTTTGTATGAAAATAGGCCTATGTAGTACTTAGTTTTGCAGGCCAGTGTAAATGTAATATTTCACGACCAAATACACGAATAATTCTTAAAGTTAAGGTCACCTCATTTTTAAATGACTTAAAAGTATAAGCTCAAGGCTCAGTTAAGCTGGAAAATTTGTCTCTGTCTTTTTCTTTACTTTAAAAGAGAAATAAAATAACCTCACTTCTGCACTTTTCGATGGTTTTCGTTGTTATTTTCATCAATTTCATTATCAAAATTATATTTCTCGAATAAAAGTAATTGAAGCAACTTCACAGTCCGTTAAAGTGTATTTTGATGTAAAAATCAATATGTTTCCGCTATTATTAAAGACAGAAGACAGACCTACAGTTCCATTTAAGTTCCATCATTTTTTGAGTATGAATTAACTAAAGCCTTAAGTACAATTTTGTTTTAAATTTCCATGGTTATTGACGTTAAAAGAAAAATAAACAGGTACATGGTGTAAATCCCGACATAGTTTATTCTATTAAGTACAATTTTGTTATAAAATTAATTATGAGTCTATTTTTTTTTCTTTTATTCACAACTTCAAGCATCAAATTCGCCAAACTCTTTTTTTTTACTGCATGTACAAAATGCTATATTTTGTACAGATCTAAAATTACTCTTTTTAAATGAAACTGAAAAGTTTCAAAATGTGAGACAATGATGAAACACGTGCGATGTGCAATCGACAGAATTGTATTGTTGATACAAGCATGCTGCCTTCCTACTGATGTCTCTTTATTACAAGAAAATTAAAGTACAATCCGCGCAGATAAAGAATGGGATTAGAAATGGGCGTCGTTGTATTCACTTCTTGCTCGCACATTAAACGCCACACATATCGCTCTCTCAGTCACACTTATTGTGGTAAGCGCGGAGAACTGCCATTTTCAATCCCATTTTATATCTTTAAAACTTGGTAAATATATTTTTAAATTATACTCAACTAGCGGCCGCCCGCGGTTTCACCCGCATGGTTCCCGTTCCCGTGGGAATATCGGGATAAAAAGTATCCTATGTTTTAATCCAGGCTATCTACTATCTGTGTGCCAAATTTCAACCAAATCCGTTCAGTAGTTTTTGTGTGATTGAGGAACAAACATCTTAACCCACAAACTTTCACATTTATAATATTAGTAGGATAATATGGTGTTCCGTCATATTGATCTATTTTGTTAACTCTCTATTTTTTTACTTTAAACATTAACTATTTAAGACTAAAACATAGAGAACTAAAATTTGAGATTTTAGCATATTAATTAATAATTTAAAAAGTAGAATGTACTTAAAATAAAGAATTACGTAAATTACGATACCCCACACATCTATAAGTTATTGTTCCAACAAAGAAACTCACATACACACACATGTGCCCTGAACACAATACACTCCTTTTTAAGCAGTCGTGTAAATATACCGTATCCCGTTGTTGTAGAGTGCGTGATCGCAGCGAATGCCGTGAAGCGGCCAAGTAATGATGACTCCAAGGACGTGAAGATGGAGGGAGATCTGGAGGACGATTATAGAGACCATCCGCCTAATGTGAGTAGAATTAGTAATTTAATAAAAAAAATGCATTATTTTGTGTATTGATCATTAATATTATGATACCTACAACGAGTTAAAACTCCTAATGCCGAACTTTTACTATGGGATCAACTATAAAATCGCGATTTTTTTCTAATGAAGCTGTTTCATGCATTTTGATATTTACGTTTTTATTTTTTGTATGATGAAACATACAAAGGATTATGCCGATTTTATTATACAAGCTAGGCCATGATACGCTTTGATGAAATTACCAATATACTATAGTAATTTTATACTGATTGCGTGAGAAGAATATTATCATTAAATTATAAGGCGGGAAAAAAGAGAAATCTCAATCTCAAGGAGCCGTTTGGGGTTATAATTGTTTGATATTTTCCTATTATATGACATTTTGTTATCTACCCCTTTTTGACATGACATGAGTCTGTCACAGATATGTATGGTTAATGCCAAGAAGCTTATACTCCTAATGGAGATTGCACGGCCATATGTCATAGTGAAGATTGAAAAAAGGTCCTTAAGTGACGTGACGGCTTATTGCTACCTCTTTCTTTAGTGTTACAATACGTGTTCGGTGTTCGTCATTCGTTCGTTCGTGAGAAACGAAAACGTATTGTAAAACGAAAAGAAAGAGATCCCTCCATTGGAGGGAGGTATAAGCTTCTTGGTTAATGCGCATCATGGCCCAGAATGCGACATGATCCTTTACATAGTACAGTAGGTACTTCAATATAAAAAATGGGCATCGGAAAACATCGGAAATATTCGGAAACAATCGTTTACATAATATTGTATTACATAACAAAGACAATTTACAAAAATTTGCTCCAAAAGTCATTTACAATTTCAACTTTAGTGCAATGAAATAAATATCAACGTCATTTCTAAGAAAAGCAAAAACACGGTGCCCATTCTTCATCTTGAATTACTGTAAAGTTGTTCAGTTTGTGGTACCTATCACAAGGGCGTCGCCAGCCCATGGCCCAAGGGGGGGCCAAGCCCATGGCCCAGGGGGGGCCAAGTTAATATTAAAGAGGATGAGAGTGATATGAATTGTAGGTACAGTCAACAGCACCTAGTGAATTTATTCAAGTTTTGAGATGGGGCAGGATTTATCGGAAAAGCAAGTCAATTGCATTGCACGGCCTTAGGACTTTGGTTATTTGCAGTTGGCCATATTTTTTAACCTCTAGGGAGGGGGGGGGGGGGGGGGCCGCGGACCCCCCTGCCCACCCTTGGCGACGCCCTTGCCTATCTACCATATTCGGCATTAGGGATTTTTTGGTAACACGACTTCGTCTGTGTGGACACTATTGTGTAAAGGAAACCTTTGACCAGGATAAAAAGTATTATCTCATGTTTTAAACTATTTTCATCCAAATCCGTCTAGCCGTTGGGGCGTGAAGATGTAACAAACATACACACACAACTTTTTATAATATGTATTATCTATGAATATGTAGGATAGGAATAGATTGGTATTAGTAAGGATTTGACGAGACTATGATGAAACCTCATGCGATGTGCAAACCACTGAATTACCAGTGTTGATACAAGCATGCTGCCTTCCTACTGACGTCTCATATAATAATATTTATTTTTTCCTCGCAAATATGTTGAAAAACGTCGTATGAAACTCGTGAGCTCTTGCTTATTGCACTCTCGACTGAGTTACTGCAACCCACAGCCTTGTGTGCAATGAGGAACCTAAGCTAACTTGTCTCTTAATGTAGCTACTATTATTGGGTCATTTTGAACATACCATCAAAATTTTGAGGATGTTCATGAATCTGAACAACTTTCTCTAAGGAACACATGGTCAAATATGTAAAATTAAAATTACTTTCCATACAAATCAAAGAGATCACGTGATCAATTTAGTATGGGATGACCAAAATTTTGTGGCGAAATTTGACACATGTTTCTTAGAGAAAGTTGTTTAGTTTCATGGACTGGACACATCCTTAAAATTTGGATGGTAAGTTCAAAATGACCCGATATAAACATATTATACTCAATACTAAGGTGTTCCGACATATTGGCCTAACTTGTAAACCTTCTACTTATTAATGTAAAATTTTGATATTTTTGAAATTGAAATATTAGCCATCAAAATGCTTTTTTTATATAGATTTCCAAAGGTCGCGGGATATCGAACCAAATCAATTTTTATTTTCCACCCATAGATTACGTAAAAAATTGTAATAGGGTATTACACCATTTTTTTGAAAACTGCTTTAAATTAATCCTGAGGTCGTAATAAACCAGCGGAATTTTTATTTTAATTTTATAAAACCATTAAATGTTTTAAAACACGATTTTAATATTTGATTTTGAATTTTCGCGCGAAAACACTAGCCACCATTTTGTTTATAAACATTTTGAACGCCGTCATTACCATCGTCATAAAATTGTCATGATAGGTTGCGAAAATAATAAAACGTTTACTGCTAAATGCTACTCATCGAGGACCAATAGGGTATTTTCCAAATTTATGAAAACTGCTTATATTTAAAGATTGGGACGAACAATTTAACAGAAAAATAAAAATAAATTAAATAATGTATTTTTTCTCCATTAAACCAATTAAAATCAAATATATTTTTAATGCTTTTGAATTTACCGCCAAAACGCTCAGTTCGATGACGTCTACTGCGTGACGTCAACTTTGTGTAAACTGTTTCAACATCTTTGTAGTCTGTGTTACAATTTACTCTATTGTTCACACAAAGTTGACGTCACTCAGTAGATGTCAGTGAACCGAGCGTTTTGGCGGTAAATTTAAAACAATTAAAAATAAATTTGATTTTAATTGGTTTAATGGAGAAAAAAAGACATTAATTAATTAATTTTTATTTTTCTGTTAAATTGTTCGTCCCAATCCTTAAATATAAGCAGTTTTCAAAAATGTGGAAAATACCCTATTCTCGTTACAGTACACGGGGACAGAATTTTCTTACTCTAAAATTATGAAAATATGTGAATGGTAATGACGGCGTTCAAAACGCCCGCGAATTTACCCTTATGCTCGTGACGTCATTCTGTTAGTAAACAATACAAATGCGAAAAGAGCTGTCATGTTTATTTACTATTGGAGTGACGTCACACCGTAATCCAAAATGGCGAATGGCGTTTTGAACATTTGAAGAATAGATTAGAAAATACGATTTTTAAAATTGAATTATTAAATTTATATTGCATTTTTATGAATAAATATCGACGTTTCTCGTTTACTATTTATGAAATCTATCTTAAATATGCATTTTTAATGCGTAAAATAGCCTATTATAGCAAATAAAACCTGACAACATATTTAAATAGCGCTAAACATAGTATGACAATTTATTGTCAAAAAACATTTACTAAATAGGTATAGTAATTAAAAACGGGTCAATAATTTATCTGACAAGAAAATTAACATCTTTATGTAACAATATTTATATTATTTATGTATTAATTAAATTTAAAAAATCAATATTAATTCCCTATGTTTGTCCCACTAGGAGGCCCGCTTCGTATGCACATCGTCGTGGTATCTGTTCCTGCGATTGCACGGGACATTGTGCCAGCGACTAGCGGCCGCTAGGCGAACTTCGCTAGCGCTAGACGCCGACAATAGAGCTACTAGCGTCGCTACTGCGCTACGACTCAAGCCCAACAGTAAGTATAGACGCAACACCTTTAAAAAACGAGAAAATCTTAAAAAAATGTTTCAATAAAATTTTTGGAAACTATTTAGTTTTACACGTCATGACTTCATCTCATCCATTTAATCTTATAACGTTCAAGTTGCAAAAAAAAAACATTTGGTTGCAAAAAATTCAACCTCATAAGACCCAAGTCTCGAAACCTCCAAGTTGCAAAATATCTAGATCTCAAAGGTTCTGTGTTCTGTGATCAAAACGTTCAAGTTGCAAAATAGTCAAGTCTCAAAACATCCATGTCTCATAATCAGACCCCGGATTTGCGGTAGCACGAATAAAATGACGTTTAATAGTGCGTGGACAACTTGATTATCTATTTGTGTAATTTATCGATAAAAAAATTATAATTATGTAACGTGATATATTATAGACTTACTGTCGGAAATAGTAAAAATTACCTACCTACATTAAGAAAAGTGAAAATCGTGAAATGTATAAATAATAAAATTCACTGCAGTTTTTCTTGATGCAAAGATAGCAAAGTCAAAGTGAGTGAAGTAGAATGTCAAATTTTTAAGAAATACATCCTCCTTGGTAAAATACACAAAATAAATACAGACGCGATCAAAGAAGTTCCACTTCAAAAATATTTTCAAAACATCGATATATAAAAACATTTACGATAATTTGGTAATCACTAGCAAGTTTGTATTCCTGCCACCGCAAATCCGGCCTTTACTCATAATATTTTTTTTTTATAGAAGTGGATTTGTAAACGGTGTTTTATTTTTCATCAACTTGACCTTGTTTCCACTATACTAATTATCACACCACACTGCACTTACATAACAAGACTGAAATGCTTTAAGCTGTTAGTCCCCCTTTCTAAATTAATTAAAAAAAGCTGTTATATATATTGTGTGAAAAAATCTCAGTTCATGCCAAAGTTTTTTCCTAGAGTAAAATGTTTGTACAGGGGCCTTATCTTTGAAATCATTCGTTTGAAATCGTTTATGTAACTTAAGTCGGATTCGGCATAATGTCATAATTGACAACTAAATGTCAGTGCAAAACTGTCGACTAAAGACTTGACTATCAATAAATTGGTTAACCAACGAGTGATCAGAGTACTTCTTGTCTAATTTCGAAATCTATCGCAATATATCGTCAAATGAAAATGAGTTGAGTTCGACGCCAACTGAAGGATAGGCCACTTGATTCTTCTCCAATATGATTTTCTATCATAAAAATTTCTTAGACATAAAAACTTTCCCTCCTGGGGCCGTACCGACTAACGCATCAATTTTCGAGAAGTCTGCCGGATTTCAAATTAAAACAGGTAAATCGAGTCCCAATTGGGCCACAATGGCGAACCCATTGACTTCTATATATTCCACTAGACTGTCTGCTGTCAAACTGTTCTTGTGCCTATTTGATTTCCGGCAATTTGGCGCTGTACGACGTAGCGTGAGCATAGCGTGAGGGACACGGTACTAAAGTCTGGTGTCTGGAGAGACCATCATTCCTTAGAAGTAGTTCCTTAGACAGACGCTAGAGGCGTTTTAAATAGGCACAAAAACTTTGCTGTCAAATCATACAGACAGCCAGTCCAGTTAAATAGAAAAAAAAAAATTTCAGGTCAGTGGGCGAACCCCCATTTATGATGTCACACGAATATCGATATCTTCCAAATTACGTCAACAAAAAGTACAAAACGAAATTCTTTACTTTGATTTCTGTTTTAATTTAAAACTCTGCAGACCCGTCCAAGTTTGAAAATTTAGCCGGTACGAGTTTGAAAGTTTAGCCGAGTCCAAATCCATTTTTAGGGTTAATTATTTAATCCAAAGGGTAAAAATGGAACCCTATTACTAAGACTCCGCTGTCCGTCTGTCTGTCTGTCACCACGCTATATCTCATGAACCGTGATAGCTAGACAGGTGAAATTTTCACAGATGATGTATTTTTACTAACAACAAATACTAAAAACAGAAAAAAATAAATATTTAAGGGCGGCTCTCATACAACAATCGTGATTTTTTTGCTGTTTTTTGGTACGGAACCCTTCGTGCGCGAGTCCGACTTGGCCGGTTTTATTTTTTATTTTTTCTCAAGTGACTTCCATTTTCCAGATCTGCCCGCCGAAGTGTCGACCCCATCAGAATACTACGGGGCTTTACTGGAGCTAGTTAAGGGCGTACTAGACGGCAATACGGAGCCGGCCGCGTATGAAGACGCGGCGCGCGAGATGCTGGGCATACGCGCGTATCCCGCCTATACGCTCGACAAACTCGTCTCACACTGCGTTAGACAGGTAGGAAATGTACTTAGAAACTAAACTGGCCTGCAAAACTAAGTACTACAGAGGTCTATTTTCATACAAACGAGGTAACTTTGAAGCTTTGGTTTTCCGCCCAGGATTAAGCGGGATGTGATCTGATGATGGCCATCCAGGGAGTGAATGGAGAAGATTCAGATCTCCATACAAACCCGATTGATCTGATCAGCATTCTAAGAGCTGTAAAGATTAGATTTATCAGTTACAAAATTTCCATACATTTTAATGCTATTTTTGAGGTATTTTTAAACATATCCAAACAGCTCTTAGAATGCTGATCAAATCTATTGGGTGTGTATGGGGATCTGAATCTTCTCCATTCACTCCTTGGATGGCTTTCATCAGATCACACCACGTTTAATCCTGGGCGGAGAACCAATGCTTCAAAGTTGCCTCGTTTGTATGAAAATAGACCTCTGTAGTACTTAGTTTTGCAGGCCAGTGTATTTAAGCGTTAGTTTGAAGTTGCGAGAATTCCTTTGTCTAAATGCAGTTTTTCTGAAACTTTTTACGGTCACGGACCATTTCCAGAATTAAATAAATCAAGGGGTCCGTAGATTTATTAAATCAAAGTATATTTTAGGAACTACCTTGTCTTTTCCTAGGATTACGCTGAAGTGGTGTTTTCAATTCAACATGAAAATGTGTTAGATACTTTCAACATGTGTTTTTAATATTTTCTCAGTGTAAACTCACTGTAATTAATATTAATTTTCCAATTTTTTTGCTACTTTTTTTCATAATAAATATTGAAGTTATACTAAGGGGGTCTCACTCCGCGTTTAAACTTGTATAATTAGCGTACTGCTCGCGGCTGACTCAGTCGAGCCAGCGCACTAGGGATGTGTCGGTTAAGACAGAGCTACGCAACAGAAAGAGAAGCGCTTCGGAGGCGCTTATAATAATAGGCACGCAGCGCTGTGCGATTTGAAAGTGTACTTTATTGCCGTGCGGCGAGAGTAGCTTATGAGCACCAATGTGCTTTTGTACGTTTAGTATTATTGACCGAAGCGTGAAGCGTCTCTGCTTCAGCTTGGGAAAAAAATATCTTTTGTATGTCTGTCCGTTTGTTCTCCTCTACACGTTGCATTTCTCAACTAATACCCTACCCGTGAAATTTTGTGAGCAAGTTCAATAATTACTTCTACAGTTTTTTTTGTCGAACCAGTTTTTAGAAATTTATCAAAAAAAAAATTACACATTTTAAAAAATTATAAAAATGATAAGCGCCGTCTAGTTGCAGCTACTAAATACTTAGGGTTGGTTGCACCATCTTGATTTAACTTTTAAACTAACAGTCTTAGAGGATGCTCTAAGTTCTAAGTTAACAGTGCTTGAGACAAGCTCATCTGAGCCATTGGTCAAAAGTGGAACAAAGGTGGTATTTGTTGCCACCTCTCCCGGATTTCCGGGAGTCTCCCGGAATCGTGCCCTGCAAACAAAAATCTTCCGTCTTCCGGAATTATTTCAAGATAATCTAAATTATCCCTGAATTGCAAATTCGTCAATATTCGAATGGAATGTAGAGTTTTTTTTTTAAAAAAAAAAAAAAAAAAAAAAAAAAAATCTTTTATTTGCAATTTTCCACAAGTAGGACTTAAACTTAGTAGGTACATTTTGTATGTAATAAGGTATAATACTTGTGGAGTCTGATGCCTAGGATAAGCAAAAGCCTGTGTTCCAGGATCACCAGAACCCCAGATGAACAACCCGGATGTACTTCTTTAAAGTAAATTTTAGCAGTCCTAAGTAAAATTTTAAATCTAAATTACAAAAATTTCAAACTTGCTACATTAATGTCATAGTCAGTGTTTGTGTGTGTGTGTGTGTGTGTGTGTGTGTGTGTGTGTGTGTGTGTGTGTGTGTGTGTGTGTGCGTGTATGTGTGTGTGTGTGTGTGTGTGTGTGTGTGAGTGTGTGTATGTGTGTGCTGTGCTCAGCCCTACGACAGTGTCTTGGGATCGATTTACTTTCAAAACACTGAGCACAGCACAGTCACAATATATAAATATTTGAACACAAAGTGTTTATTACGAGAAAATTAGGAACTAAAAGGCACAATGAATAACTAACCAACAGGTTGCATTAGATTTTCAGTTTCATCATATGACTTCTGCTGGAGCCACGCTACTAACTTCAATTTGCAGCTATGTCTATTAAGAGGATAAATTTCAATGATTTTGTTTATTAAGTTATAAAGGTAGGGTCCTAAGAAGCTAAAAAATCTGTGGCTGAACTTTGTATTGAAGCAAGTGATGGGAACGATAACTTTGTTTCTTTTCCGGAGAAGGACAGGACATAGGGGTACGGACTTGTGTTGGAGTAAAATAGTATATAGTATGAACAGCTGGCGGACTGTCAGAACTTCACAGAATTCGTACAGTAGTTTTGTTGGGTACTGCATTGTTTTAAAAGTAGCTACCTTAAGGACAGCTCTCTGAGCTGTTTCCAGTCTATACAAATGGGTTTTAGCCGCACCACCCCAGGAGGTTATACAATAAGTAAGGACCGATTGGCATAGGGCCAAATAGACCATCTTAAGAACATGAGGATCTGAAACAGATCTAAGGTTTTTAAAGATAAAAATCAATTTTCTAATTTTACCAGTAAGATAATGGATGTGATCTGTGAATCGTAGACTCTCGTCAATATGGACACCCAGATATTTAAACACATTAGTTTTAAGTAGTTTAGGACAGGAGCAAGTCGATGCATCACCATGATCATCATCATGATTATTGTGAGCTCGGATGGTCAGGGGTTCAATGATATGTTCCGGGATACTACGAATACAGAAAGTCATATATTGCGTTTTGCTAACGTTCAGTGTAAGGAGATTTGAAGAAAGCCAGTTGGTGACCATATTAAAACCCCTCTGTGCAGCAGTAAAGACATCAGGCCAAGAATCAGCTGCAAAAACCAAGGCAGTATCATCGGCGAAAGCTATGACTCTGCCATTAGGCACAACGAGGTCGCAGAGATCGTTGATAAAGGTGAGGAAGAGGGTAGGCCCCAGGACACTTCCCTGGGGAACCCCATATGGGATGGGAAGATATGAGCTAGTGACACCGTCGACAACAACACACTGAAGTCTGTTCGTAAGGTAACTTTTGATCAGAGAGAGTTGGTTATCCCTTATACCTAAAGTGTACAGTTTATTAATGAGGAGTGGAATTGAGAGGGTGTCAAAAGCCTTGGCAAGGTCAAGGTAGATTGCCACACACTTCTTCCCCCTGTCCAAATTATCAACGACGTAATGGGTGAGGTCATTCACAGCATCAGATGTGGATCGCTTAGAACGAAAGCCATATTGCCTATCCGATAACAACCCCCTGCTCTCAAGGTAGTTCGTCAGCCGAGAGTTTATTATACGTTCCAGTACCTTAGATAGCGCCGAAAGAACTGAGATAGGCCGGTAGTTTAATGGTTCGTTTTTGTTACCTGCTTTTAAAACAGGGTGCACTAAAGCTTTTTTAAAAGCGCCAGGGAATATGCCACGTCTTATGCTTACATTACAGATGTGTGTTATGGGAGGAACGAGTGTCGCTTTGTGAGTTTTTAGAAAAACGGTCGATATTCCATCCCAGCCCATGGCACAGTCACTCTTAAGGGACATTATGGTGCGTTCGACTTCTTCCTCATCGGTTTCTAGAAGACCAAAAGAATTGAGTGAGGAGTGGGCGGGGTTTGGGTGCATATAGAAGTTTGAAGCAGCATTGTTTGCATTAGCCTGTATAGCTTCTGCCAGCGATATACCTGTGTTCACAAAGACAGAATTAACATAATTCACAGATTCGGCGGGTGTGTCCTTAGTTTTTAGTAGATGGTAAGCCGTGCCCTTGGGTTTTTTCATATTAGTTATTTCCATAATATTACCCCACAGTCGCTTTACATCTTTCTCAGATTTTTTAAGTTTAACCCTATAAAATTCTCTTTTTACCTTTTTAATTAACGCATTACAGAAGTTTCTGTATCGTTTGAATGTAATTTTTAATGTTGTGTTGTTAGGATATTGTTTTAGACTTTTGTGCATGTTGTCTCTATTCCTAATGCATCTTATTAAACCTGGGGTCATCCAGGGTTTAAGTGGTATGTATTTACGGGAAACAATTATAATTTTAGAGTGGAGTGACATTAGATTTTTTAATGATTTTATAAAAAAGTCAGCAGCTGCATCGGGATCGGACATGTTAAAAATTGGGGTGAAGTCAAACTCAGCCAATGCTGATGTGATAGCATCGTTATCTAATTTTGTATGACGAGTTACAGGGCTAGGTTTCTTGTTCGTTTTTAGGGATAGAATAGTGGCATCATGGTCGGTAACGGAGGACTGGACTACGAGAGTAAGGGCCGAGGAGGTGGATTTAAGAAGAACGTGATCCAGGCATGTTAAACGGTGAGTTGGGAACATGTGTGCAGGCAACAAACCATGTGTAGCGGTACATTCTAGGTAGGCATCCGCTATCGAGTTATTCGCGCTCGGTAAAATATCAATATTTATGTCGCCGGCAATTACAATGGTTTTAAATTCTTTTAGTTGTGTTAAAAGAGAATTTAGAGAATAAATAAAATTATCTACATTTCTAAATTCCCAGGGCCTATAGATAGCAATAATAGCGGTGTGTGTACTAACCTTTATAATAAGGCAGCTTGCGTCGCTTATAGGGGGTTCTTCTACCACAACTCCAGCTAGATCGTTACTTACATAAACCGTTACACCGTCGTTTTGATTATGAAAGTTTGTAGAACAATGATATGAATATCCTTCAATGTTACTTATAAACGGGTTACATGACAGCCAGCACTCTGTAAGTATTATGATATCGAACTTTACTTTTAAACGAGCTAATAAAACATGAAATGATGATATGTTAGCACTGATGCTACGAATATTTTGTGCAATTATTTTTAGGGAATTATTGTGCGAGTGGTTTTGTATTTGTGGTAGACAGTACTCGGGGTCAATAGAAAAACATTCCGACACAGAAACTTCGTCAATCAGGTTTATAATCTCGCTTGAATTAAGCATTTTTAATCATAAATATATGGGGTGCATAGTTATAGGTGTACAGAACAGCATAATTGTATAGGTAGGGTAGGTATATATAGGGGACAACTGTGTTGTAAGTACGGGTTAAGAAGTAATAACGGTGCTTTGTTTTTATTATTAACGAGGGGGGTCGTCGTCGTGCCGAGAGTAACTGCACTTTGTGTCCAGTTTGATAGGAAGCGTTATAGGCGTTAGATGTGTGTGCCGCGATATGTTTTTTTATAATAATTGTGGTTAGAAACGGTAATGTGTAAAAATGTGTAAGTGTAAGTGCGTTATTTTGGATTTTGTTTGTGTTTAAATACGTGAGCGCATAGACTGCATTGCGTATATGGATTTTTGGATAAAGTGTGTGTGTATAAGTTACAACAGGTATGATATATTCAATAACAAGTTTGGGAAAACAAAACTTAACTAAGAAAAATGTACGTAATTTTGAGAATAGGTTAAGAAATACTAAATCTAGTCACTGGTTATTTTTAAACTGGTCTATTTGTTTTTCGTCGGTAACCGTGATAATTTTAGCTCCATCTTGTTTACGAATAAGAATCCTTCCATTAGCGGTCCAACAGTATTTAATTATTCCCATCTTCTGTAGCTCGCGCCCAAGGTAGTACAATCTACGAGCTTGTTGGGTTAGGTATTCTGCTACATATATCGGCTGGGACACATTGTTAAGGCCGATGATGGTGGTACTTAATTTTTGAGTTTTGTTTCTTATGTTGTAGTCTTTTACAGCTTTTAAGATTCGAATTTTTGTATGTGACGAATTTAGGGTAACCAAAATGGGTCCAGTAGCCGTTTTAGATGGTAGACGGCGTGCATCTTGCACGTAGCATTAACGTCTACGTAGTATTAACGTCAAAGTATAAAATAACGTCACTGTGACGACAAATCAAATTATATATATACAAATTTAAATCAAAAATGCGCTTATTTTGATCCCAGTTTAAGTTACTTGCAAAAGGGAAAGCGCTTATTATTATTTTACATCCTGTTTCAGACTGCAATGTTAATAGAATATTCATATTTTTAAGAATGTCCCTTTTTGTAATATTGGAACTGTCCCCACATATTATTACTACTGTTGTGGCGTCATCAATATGCGACTTATTAATATTTTGAACAATTTTGTTAAAAGATACACCAGGAGTACAAATATTAATAAGTTTTTTAGAGAGCTTATCTCTTAGAGCTAAACCTAATCCCTGACCTAATTTGTCTGAAAACATAATTGTTTTTGCCTCCTTCGAGTTACAAGATAATGCTGGTTTAAAAGTGCATTTACTATAGCTACTTTGTAATATTTCTATGCAGGATGATGAATGACAGGGGCTCTGTGTAGATTGACTAATTTCATTTACATCAGAATCATTATTCTGAAGAACTGAAGATTCAATAATAAGTTGACTACTTACTAAAGAATCATACCGGTCTGCATTATAATTGCAGAGTTCCACTAACTCTGTGGCAGATTTGATGTGCTCATCAATTTGTTTCTGCGCAAGGGAATACTTCTTTTGCACAAGTTCAAGTGACTCATGCAACTGAATGATTTTCAATTGCAATTTGTTAGTGTCCCGGTCATACATTTGCCTGCTTTCAGTTAATTTACGTCGTTTTTATTTATGAGTTCTTTGCGAACGCATTTTTAGTATCGTCTCTTCGATAAGTAGGTATGGACAATGGAAAGAAAACGTTTATGAAGAACATGTGAAGGCAGAAGTCCAGACATTCGTCGATCTTCAAATGCAATTAGGGTTGCCAGATGGTCGAGATTCGCCTGGATTCTCCCGCAATTTCAAGTGGTCTCCCGACTCCCGAAAAATCTAAAACTCTCCCGGAAAAATTGCTGTTCCGAAAGTTCTCTAGAAAACAATAATTTTCGCGTAAGAAACCACAGATCACAATATTAGTGGATGAAACTAACTAAAAGTCGCGCTGCGCGGCTGTTTTATTTTGCTATAAACAGGCAAGAGTACAAGATTAGTGGATGAAACGGGTGAAACCAACTAAAAATCCCGCTGCGTGGCCGTTATTTTCAATAGACAGGCAAGATCACAACTACAAGATTAGTGGATGAAACTGACTAAAGATCGAGCTGCGCGGCCGTTTTTTTTTTCAATAGACAGACAAGATCACAACTTACAAGATTAGTGGGTAAAACTGACTAAAAATCGCGCTGCGCGGCCGTTTTTTTTTTCAATAGACAGGCCAGATCACAACTTACAAGATTAGTGGATAAAACTGACTAAAAATCGCGCTGCGCGGCCGTTTTTGTACTATATACAGGCATTTAAGTTATATTTTTAATTTTTAATATTTCTCTCTCCCGACAACAACCGCATAATCCCGACATTTTCAAATATTCTCCAGATATTTTGGAGTTCCGATCTGGCAACCCTAAATGCAATGTAGATAGTTTTTTCGATTTGTGAGTGATAGACCAGAAATTTTGAAATCTGTAGTCTGTACGAACAAATGAAAAATATAAGTTCCAAAAAATAAAAAAATGTGTCAAAAAGTTACACGTTTTATTTTGAAGTTTTCTATCTCCCGGATTCAAACGGCCAAGAGGTGGCAACCTTAGTGGTATTACATATTGTTGCCTAGTGTCCTTGAGTGACGTGACGGCTTATTGCAACCTCTTTTTTTAGTGTTACAATACGTGTTCGTTCGTTCGTGAGAAACGAAAACGTATTGTAAAACGAAAAGAAAGAGATAGCATTAGCCGTGACGTCACTAAAGAGTCTTTTTTCAATCTTCACTATGATACTAGGCGTGCAATCTCCATTGTGGGTATAAGCTTCTTGGATTAAGTCAAGATGGCCTTAATATCAAACAGCACGTACTTTGTGCTTCGAAAACTTCGCGGCGATGGAGATGTTTATACATTTTTATTCAACTTACAATTTGAGTTACTTTTTAACGCGAGGTCTACACTTTACGGAGCCACTAGTTATACATTCTGTGGTTATATTAACAGATGTGTGTCTATTGCAGCTCCAGCACTGCGTTTCGGAACCTTGGTCGGTGCGAGCGGCGGAATTGTGTGCGACGGGAGGAATGAGGGGGCCTCCCGCGTACGTGAGGAGGGCGGCCAAATATCTACGGCACGAACATAACGCGTTCCTCGTCAAAGTGGTGAGTAAAATGTACTAATGTTACGGTTTAATTGTGTGAAAAAATTACCTATTTTGTGTCAGTTTACTTTTAATTTTCTAAATTTGCTTTATTTTATTCCGTACCTAGTTTCGTTTCTAACAATAGAATCTCCTTTCTGGCCTCTATTTCACCTAATTGACATTTGACAGAGTTTTTGGCGAACAGAGACGCGTCACGCCTCGAGAAACATTTGTTGTTGCTGTCATTTTCACACACATACACACACACAGGCGTATGTGTGTAGACGTGTCAAACACGAATGTTTCGCGAGGCGTGACGTCATTTAAGACGCCATGACAGTTTGGCCTTTTTCGATGTCATTTTAAGTTTATTTCTTAAAACGCAAAATTCATAGGTAAAATGACTTATTTTTCTTAAAATAATATGACAAGTCAACTGAAAAGATGGAAACAAGATTAAATATTAAAGGCAACATTATAACATGTTACACATCTATATATATCGGAAATATATCACATTTTTGATATATATCGGATATCCTTACTAATATTATAATTGCGAAAGTCCGTTTGTTTGTTTGTTTGTTTATTTGTTTGTTACGCCTTCACGTCTTAACTACTGAACCGATCATCATGAAATTTTGCATACACGTTGTCAGGGGTACAAAGAAGGACATAGGGTACCTTTCATCCCGAAAAAATGTATTGTGCCCGAGGGATAGCAAAAAAAGTTTCTACGCAGACGAAGTCGCGGGCGGCCGCAAATATCCGATATTTTGATATTTATAATAAATATCGGATATTTTCGAACCCTGATTCTCAATAAGGATGACCACTTGATTGATAATATGTGTTGTTTGTCCGCAGTACGGCGGCGACGAGTGCCGCGTGTCGTTCGAGTTATTGGAGGGTCCCCCGCCGCGGGCTTCGCCGCCGCTCGACGCCAGGCTCTCCCCCACACAGGTCACTATTACCACAGAATACATAGTACTACTATTGGTATTGGTATTGGTGATGGGCTCTTTTTCCGCATTTAGACTCTCATTTGGTCCGTTATGCGTGAACACAGCATTGGTGTGGCTAGTCAAGCCATCCCAGCTCCTTCCAGAAGCGCAGAAGCCTCCTGGGGCGTTCACAGGCTTCTAGGAGCGACCTCACGTCTTTGAGGATTTCTGCCCGGTGTGCGGCCAACCCCACGCACTCCAGGATCGCGTGGGCGGCTGTTTCCTCTGCGTCCAGGCATCCTCTACATAGGGGACTGTCTGTCGCATTCATGATGAATAGTTGTCGGTTTAAGGCAAGGTGACCTGTAAGTGTACCTACAACTATTCGGAGGTCTGGACGATTAATCTTGCTACCGTTCTTGTCAAAAGAAGTCTTGTTTAATACGTCAATAATGTGTGGTAAAAAATGACGATTCAAATGCCCTCATTTTAAATTTTAACATTCACAATTTAAGTATTAGCGAGCAAAGCTGAATAGTTTCTTAAGCCGCGATAACATATCCCAATCTTGCATCCTATTGTATAATAAGTTATATTTTAAAATTGAATTTACGCTATAACGGAAAGGTAAACATTGTTTAAGATTGGTGATAAGAATCGAAAATAAAAAATCATAAGTAATGTTGAACTTTCCGTTATTTGTGCAAATTCACTGTTAAAATTGAACTTATTAATACGGGTGGCAACTCTATATTGACTCCTAACTAGGATGCTAGATCGGGATATGACGTGTGATCGCGGTTTTAGTAAATTAGCACTCATACATACATAATAATTAGATACGATATTTAGAATAAAATAGTATGTATCCTTTTCTGGGATCCATTTTATTATAATTCTGAGAATTATGTCCAAAGAAATCTAAAAGATCCGCAATACAACCTCAAATTTCGGAATCATTACATTCCCTCGTAGTCATCATTGCTAGAAGTATATAGCAAAATTGCTAAAAGTGGCCGTTTTTGACCTATCTACTTCTACGAATGAATACAAGGGAATGAAGTGATACTCTATAAAGATACTAGACTATGGGCCCTAAAAATTTCACGCAAAGTTTTATTAAAATCTTTTTCTATTAACAACTTATTAAATAAAACCCCTGAGGGCGCCACTTTCGTTGGTTAACGACCTTAATGCGTCACTACTAGAAGTAGATAGCAAAACTGCTAAAATAGGCCGTTTTTGACACGTTTGCTATATACTTCCACCAAGAAGCTGATACCTCCCTCAAATGGAGATTGCACGGCCATAATATGTCATAGTGAAGATTGAAAAAAGGTCCTTACGGCTTATTGCAACCTCTTTCTTTAGTGTTACAATACGTGTTCGTTGTTCGTTTGTTCGTGAGAAACGAAAACGTATTGTAAAACGAAAAGAAAGAGATAGCAATAAGCCGTAACGTCACTAAAGAGTCTTTTTCAATCTTCACTTAGGGGGCGTCCATAAATTACGTGAGGCATTTAGGGGGGGGGGGGGGGGGTCGAGCCTAATCTCACCCAATCTCACGTGGGGGAGAGGGGGGGTCTCGGCAAATATCACGTAATTTTTTTTCTGCAGGAACAGTATCGCGAAAAAACTAGGTTAAATAAAGTTAAACATTTTACTTACCAAAATATGGCTGAATCCTAAACAATAATGTTTATTTAAATAAGTGTAAAGCAAGCTAGCACAGATTAACGTAATCACACTAAAAATAAACGTTTTGAAAAATCTCACGTGAGATTTATAGGGGGGGAGGAGGGGGTCGAGCCAAATCTCACGACATCTCACCAAGGGGGGAAGGGGGGTCGAAAAATCGCCAAAATCACCTCACGTAGTTAATGGACGCCCCCTTACTTACTAGGCGTGCAACCTCCATTGTGGATATAAGCTTCTTGACTTCCACGAATGAATACGAGGAAATGAAATGATACTTTCTAAACATACTAGACTATGGGCCCTAAAAATTTCACGTAAAGTTTTATCTACTTATAAAATGAAAACCTCTGAGCACGCCACTTTCGTTGGTATAACCACTTTAAATTTAACTAACCCACAATTCTCTTCCACAGCAACGCACCAACAACGGTAACCCCCGAGCGATAGTTTCCCGCGCCGCCGCCTGGTCGATATACACCGAACGCTACACAAGCCCACACACAAACACACCCACAAACAAACCAGTATTCTTAGCTCGGAACGCGAGGAAATGCGGCCCGGGTTACACACACAACATAGCCACGACCAACCCGGGAAATGTACAGCAGACGCATTCTAGAAGAAAACCTCATAAATTGCACGATCATACGGAATGTCATTTAAGTGATGATTTAAGGTTGTTATCTTTCAGGCCTTATAGTTTATATAGAAGTGGAGCTCTAGCCGCCGCTAAAGCTTCTCATGCGAGATTACACGCTAAGAGAAGACAGAGGTTAAGGCAATGGCTGAATATGCGGTAAATGTCGTTTTTTTAAGTGTTTAAATGGCAAATGTTTGAGTGAAATTGAAAATCTGGCAACGATTTTTCGGTTAGATTGTTTTTAAGTGGCAAGAAAGGTTGAGATTCGAGCAATATCTTCGTCGATACAACCCTGGTAATTTATCCAAAAACACTCAAAAAAGACCGCCTTAAACTGGCAATAATTTGATTCATTTTGAATCTTGTAATACATGAAATGAGTTTAGTTGCATGTCTCGAAACTATTATGGAGAAAAGTCCAATTGTTTTTACAAATATGACTATTGTGAGGCTAATTCATAAATTTCATAATTAATGAATTAATTATGTGTCTCATCAGAAATAACTGTTCTAAAGAATCTGATAATATTTCACTATGAAATATAGCAATTTACTAAAATTACATCACTGTAAGTGAAACCAGTATATTTGTTTTTGAATTGTCGAAATTATTGAAATTTAGAAATACATGAAAGTATTCATAAAATTTCATATAGTTTATATGAACCGCCTTGTTTTCCAAATATTAATTTCGTTAAAATGTGTCGAATTCTCTCTTTAAATCTACTCGATTATTGGTTAAAATTAAGTTCATAAATTTTTTAAGGCATTGCCTAAATGTCATTGAAGTTAAAAGTATTATTCTATGATTTTGGAAAATTTCCATTACCTACCTTCTAAATTTTATAAATTGTAAGAGATCCCTTAGTCTGTCTATCCTTACTTGTCCTATATAAGTAAACGGCTTTTGGCAGTTGTCACGCCTTTTTACCCGACTGCAAAGAAAGGGTTATGTTTTTCGCGCGTATCTTGTATGTAAGTATGTTTGTTTGTATGTAATATTCTTTATTACCTCATATCTTTTAAACGGCTGAATGAATTTCTGTAATTAAGATATCGTTAGATTTGTCTTGTCAGCCCAAGTGTTCTTAAGAAGGTGGCGTTATAAAAAAACAACATGGCGGCTGTACGGTACTAATATACGTAGTGGAAAAAAAAAATCTTTTTTTAGAATACTGCAATATGGTTGTCAAATTAAAAGGCTTATTGTAAGGATTTCAAAAAGGTATATCATGACCGTAATATATAATAACTAAAAAGGTATAAATAAAAAAATAAATTATAAAAATTAAAAAACCCGCCTGCATAAAAAGACAAGTCCACTGAAAAGATGGAAACAAGATTAAATATTAAAGGCAACATAATAACATGCAGTCGGAGGCATATAATTCAAGTCATTCATAACGTCACTTTCTTAATGCATGCCTCCGACTGCATGTTATTATGTTGCCTTTAATATTTAAGCTTGTTTCCATCTTTTCAGTGGACTTGTCTTTTTACGCAGGCGGGTTTTTTTAAATAGTTATTTCAAAAAATGTTGTATTATTTAAATCAAATTGTCACCAATATTAGTAATTTATGTGTGGAAAACCATTTGTGGTATTTTATAACTTTTTCAATAAAGAGTTGGGTGAAAATTGTTTACTAAATAAGGCAATTAAGGAGAAACAGACTATAGAAACAATTATTCCAACTGTCAAAAAAGATATTTTTAACTACTACAGTTATGTAAAGAAATGTAAAATTACAACACGTTTAAGTTACATTAAACCAGCCAACTCAGTATTTTTCCATAATAGGGAATATGCATCAATTTTTTTTTTAATCCTAATCAAAAGTATAATGTGTGAGAAAGTTAACTGTAATATTAAAACTTTTCTCTTGCGTTTTTTTCTCGTGATATAGTTACTTGAAGTTAGCGCGCAGCAGCACCCGCCGAAAACGCTCCATACAAAACGATGACGTCATACATCACGTTTTAGGTGTGTTTCGGCGCATTTAATATGGAGTTAGCCAATAATCTTCAATTATCTCCCTAAATTTTGCGTTTAAGTACATATGTGTCATACAAAATATTGTTTCTTATTCGATATTCTATCTGACTGTAAAGTGTATTATATCCGAAAATGAAAAAAAAATATCGTTATTTTCCCCTGATTTCATCGTGTGATAAAACTAGGATTATACATTTTTTTTTCCTGTTCCATCGTGTTTTTATAAGTGTCCGCAGCGATCAAGCTCAAATTCATTAAAATCGGTGACTTATGCATATTCCCTATTAACATAATTGTTACTTTAATTTTACACATTTGACTTGATTTTTTTGTTCAGATCGCACTAAAATAATAGTGTAAGTACGTTTTTTATATTTTGCCTTTATTATACCGTCGCTCAAAAAAACCTATCAACATCAATATGAAACAAGAAAAATAAATAAGTTGAAATATTCCTGTATCTAATGGCGCGTTTACATTTGCTTGTTTACCTTATTTCGGGTATACAGGGTCATTTGTAAAACACCAACCAACAACCTTGTCGTCAAACGTCTTCATATTAAACTCGATCAGCTGTGCGGAGATTTATGTAGACAGAAGTTTTTTTGTCTGTTTTCGGAAAAGTCTTATAACAAATCTTGTTGTTTATGATATAATCTACTCCTGCGCACTGGCGGACTAAGACTTTGAGGCCCGGGGCGATCTTTAATTGTCAAGGGGGCCCCCCCTGGTGCCCTTCAGATTTGAATATTGACGTTTTCAAAAGTGGGGCGTAGAAGTAGAAGGCAGTTTGCCGCCATCGACGTAACAATTTTCAACAAATCCCCCTCCTCCCCCCAAAAGGCCGCGCAGCGCGATTTTTAGTCAGTCCCATCCACTAATCTTGTAATTGTTCCTGCATATAGAAAAAAAACGGCCGCGTAGTGCGATTTTTAGTCAGTTCCAACCACTAATCTTGTAATTTTTCCTGCGCGATTTTTAGTCACTTTAATATTTTTTTCTATGCCAAACCGGGCCCCCCCCCGACAGGTTTGGGGCCCGGGGCGGACCGCCCCTGCCGCCCCCCCCCCCCCCCCCCCATAGTCCGCCAGTGCTCCTGCGAGGTTGTTGGTGTTTTATAAATAATCCCTGTATATAGAATTCGTCTGAACAATGTATACCGGGTGTAACAAGACCTTCAACGAAGCCGAGGTCTACGTATTCTGCCCATCATCAGGACCATTTCTGTTCAAAATTATTGCTGGGAAACGATTTTGATTCTTGGTGTTAAAAAAGCATTGCATACATTACCACGCAATGTAACGCGTACAACAGACCGCGCCTGCGAGTGTATGCTACACAGCTGCGTGCGGCCGAGTTGAAAGGCAGCGTTTATGTGCGTGCTCATGAGATACATTGAGTGATGACGTTTTGAGGCCATTGTTTGTTGCGAAATACTAAAAATTTTGATAATGTTTCATTGGACAAAAAGTAGGCAATAAAGAATAAAATAAGATTTCATAAAAATATTTTTTGACTTTTACCTTCAATAACTTCGTAGTTATTGGTTTCCCAGGTATAGTCTAAAAGACAAAAATGATCCTGATGATGGGCGGAATACGTGGACTTCGGCTTCGTTGAAGGTCTTGTTACACCCGTTATGAGCGAAATCGACTTTACCCGATTTCGTACAAATTGTAATATCCAAGTGTTTTTAAAACTACTTAATACTGAAAAAAATGACAACCTAAATTCATGACATTTCAAGAAAATTATAACATGAAAATATTCACTTACAAAGTGGCTGTATTGTTTTGAAAAAAACTTTGTAGAACAAAATGTGTTGGAAAAATTTACCATAAGGTTCGTATACTTTTGATATAGAATAATTTATTCAGAGTAGGCTGTAACAAGCACCCTACTAGCTTCCGCCCGCGACCGGATAAAAAGTATCATATGTTTTAATCCAGGCTATAAACTGTGTGTCAAATTTCATCCAAATCTGTTCAGCCGTTTACATACAAACTTTCACATTTATAATATCAGTAGGATCCTATTTCGCATAAATGACCTCAACACAGGAAACTTAACTAATTCTTTTTTTTTCCCAAATTCGTTTTGACAATCGCGGTAATTTTGGTAAAATTTTCCAAAACATAATTCTTGATTAAAAAAACCAGTTTCACTGTTAATTTATCGAATGATGTGCAAAAAGCTTTCACAGTTGTTATTCAACCTTGTGAGCTACTTAAGTTATATTTTTGTAACATATAAAAAAGGAAACTGCACAAAAACAAATATTACCAAAACTTGGGATATGAGCTTTTTATGTGTTACAAAAAAAAATCAAATTCAATATTATTTGAAAGTAACTGGAATTGTTTAAAAATAAACCATAATTTTGTGTTGCGATGAAAAACTTTAAAATACTAAAGACGTAATATTTATTGAAATAATACCAAATGGGATTTTATTGAAATAAAACTATGAAAATAATTATTGTAGTTGTTACAACAAGAGTTTATTTTTAAATGATTTCGGCTCAAAAAGTCCGTCGACTTGTCATTTAATTGTAATTATTTGATTTTTGTTATTATAAAAACAAGCTGGATATGGAACTGAAATCCAAAGATGGCGACTAAACTATAAAATCGTATCTCTTGGACTAACTTAATTTATTTTTCTATGTGAGAGAGATTTTTGTTATTAATCTCTGGATTTCAGTAATAGTCTCAAAGACTAACAGGGTTGATTATCTCGAATTTGATATGGCAATACCGACTTTAAAAAAGTATCTTTAACAAAGAGTTTTTTTAACGTCGGTTCCTTGTTTTATCACATTAGTTTGTATTATTGGATGCGATGGCGTTGTTTAGAGATATAAGCCGCGTTTTAGTGGCATTATATACTGTAATATAGCTATTGTATTCTGGCAACACCGCATCGTGAATTTGCGGGAGAAAAAACCGCCAGACGTAAAAAAACTATTTGGGTTTAAGCTTAGAATAATTAATACCTAGAAGCCGTGGCCTCGTATGTAAAGTGAGGCAACTAATACTGAGCCAAAATGTCTCAGTATTCAGATTTATGAGCCCGTTGCGATTTTGCCGCTGACTGCAGCTCTCTCGCTCGCACATCTCTGTTTTCTCAAGATTTCTTAAATCTGAGTGCGTGAATGATAAATGTGTCTCGGCCACTTTTCGCAATATAAGATTACCGACATTTCAACATATATTTCAGTTTCGAGTTGCTAAAGTACAAAAAGTTATCGTATTTGCCAGTTCAAATAACTGTTAGAAACGATAACTTTGTGTACTTTAGCAACAAAAAACTGAAATATATTTTAAAATGTCCGTAATCTTATATTGCGAAAAGTGGCCGAGACACATTTTTCATTTACGCACTCAGATTTAAGAAATCTTGAGAAAACATGAAATGTGCGAGCGAGAGAGCGGCAGTCAGCGGCAAAATCGCTACGGAGCCTTATATCCTTCATACGTTACCTAATAACTAAAATCCAATAATATACTAACTAATCCTCTAAAGGTAGGGAAATTGAAACTGTTTTGTACTTATTAGGTAATAATGGACAATAAAAATCTGAAAACGGCGCCATTTTGGCTGTTTTAGTTGCCTCACTTTTGACAGCGCGCTTTGTAGGGAATTATCGTTCTAGGTGTTATTATTCTTAAGGGTTTAAGCAAGTTGAACTGTATAATAAATGATTTATATATTTCTCTTTGCATTCCGTAGCGGTGCGGTGTCATTTTGTTTGTGTAAAGATCTCCATTATTATAAAGTACAGTGGTTTTATGTAAATATTTGCGAGTGACCGTGATTTAGAATTATACTGTTGCGGAACCAATTTTGTTAATTTGTAAAGAAATGACTCGTCAGAAGGAATAAATATTATTATATTTATACATTATTTTGTTTGATTTTAAGTCCTCACTTCCTAACTATTCCACATATCTAATTTCTTTGTCCTAATAACAGTTTACCAAATCTTGGACAATACATTTTTAGTTAGTACAATGCAATTAATTTAACAATGTAAGAAGTGACAAAACTTCAGAGTTCATACGGTACGGTTAGCAACGAAAGTCGAAAATTTTATACCAATCAATAAATCATGGGCCTGTACCACAATGTCGAAGTCTGTATTTATAAATTTAGCATTGATATTTAGAAAATTCAATATAGATTAACTTCTTTGATACTTTGCTCCTATCTATAATAGTTTTTCTGTAAATTGAAAAAAAACCACGAGGGACACTTCGGACGCGGAAAAGGGGGAGGGGAGAGGTTGGCAACCGGCATTTTTGGATTCACCGGGGTCGAATTAGGCTGGCCCCAGACCTACCGGTTCCGTTTCTTTGCTTTGCTGTGCTACCTTGCTTGAAAGACCGCCGGCCAACCAGGGTAATTTTCAATCTATCACATTTTGGGACTATAGACCAAATTGGCAAGATGCCATTAGCTTGGTTTTATCAAATATCATCACGTGCCGGACTACAGCTGGGCCACAAAAACAAAAAGTTGGAAATCTGACTTTTTGACTATGCCATGATGAAGTCGATAATTTGTCGGAATTTGTCGCCAAGAACCAGAATTTGTCGGGCTTGCGTTTAGGAGATACGTGTGGCTCAGCTGTAGAGACGTCTCTACAGCTGGGCCACACAGATCTCGAAAACGGAAGGTCGTAGCGAAAATCTGATTACTCGTATGTGTAGCCGGTAATTTGTCGGATTTTCTCTGATAACTCGAGTGTGTAGCCGTTAGACAGACAAAATCTGTAGGGCTATTCACGATTGTCGGAAATCTAGTCGAAAGCATTCGGTTCGAATCCGTATCCTCCGATATTACATAAACATAGCAATTCACAAATACATTCGACTGGCATTCGATTCACTTTCTGACGGGAAAGCCCAATGCATTTACAAAGTTAGGTAGCATGAACGTGCCGGACTACAGCTGGGCCACAAAAAAAAAAGTTGGAAATCTTACTTTTTGACTATGCCATGATGAAGTCGATAATTTGTCGGAATTTGTCGCCAAAAACCAGATTTTGTCGGTCTTCCGTTTACGAGATACGTGTGGCCCAGCCGAAGAGACGTCTCTACAGCTGGGCCACACAGATCTCGAAAACGGAAGGTCGTAGCGAAAATCTGATTAGTCGTATGTGTAGCCGGTATTTTGTCGGAATTTGTCGCCAAAAACCAGAGTTTGTCGGTCTTCCGTTTACGAGATACGTGTGGCCCAGCCGAAGAGACGTCTCTACAGCTGGGCCACACAGATCTCGAAAACGGAAGGTCGTAGCGAAAATCTGATTACTCGTATGTGTAGCCGGTATTTTGTCGGAATTTGTCGCCAAAAACCAGAGTTTGTCGGTCTTCCGTTTACGAGATACGTGTGGCCCAGCCGAAGAGACGTCTCTACAGCTGGGCCACACAGATCTCGAAAACAGAAGGTCGTAGCGAAAATCTGATTACTCGTATGTGTAGCCGGTATTTTGTCGGAATTTGTCGCCAAAAACCAGAGTTTGTCGGTCTTCCGTTTAGGAGATACGTGTGGCCCAGCTGTAGAGACGTCTCTTCGGCTGGGCCACACAGATCTCGAAAACGGAAGGTCGTAGCGAAAATCTGATTACTCGTGGGTGTAGCCGGTATTTTGTCGGAGTTTGTCACCAAGAACCAGATTTTGTCGGTCTTGCGTTTAGGAGATACGTGAGGATACGCTGTGGAGACCTTTCTACCTGGATCTTGAGAAAGGAAGGTCGTAGCGAAAATCTGATAACTCGAGTGTGTAGCCGTTAGTTTGTCGGAGTTTGTCACCAAGAATCAGAGTTTGTCGATCTTGCGTTTAGAAGATATTTGAGGATATGCTGTAGAGACCTTTCTACCTGGATCTCGAGAACGAAAGGTCGTAGCGAAAATCTGATAACTCCTATGTGTAGTCGGTAGTTCGAGCGAGTTTGTCGCCAAATACCAGAGCTTGATCGCCTTACGTTTACGAGATAAATGTGATTTGAATGTACCTTCGCGAATGTACATTCGCGTACAACTGTGTTTGAAATAATTATACTACTTTAATGAATGCATGCATGCATGCTATCTAGGTAAAAATTTAGAATACTTGAGCACGAATTTGGTGGTTTTGAGGGAAGGGGGGAGGAGGGGGGGAGGTAACCTCCCCCCTGGTGGTACTCCCATTCCGCGGAAGTACATATTTGCAGAGATATTGATATAAATGAATACACAAAAAAGTTATGATAACAGCCAAATTGCTGTTGTTTTTCGGCAATTAAAGGAGGGAGAGAGGGGGAGGGAAGGGAAACAACTCCCTCTTCCAATCCCCATCCGTCCGTGATGCGTAGTTTTCAAGAAATATTTTTTTGTGTAAACATAACCTCAAAACAAAAAATTTAGAAATTAAGCAGAGGAGGCTAAAAAGAGGTGGGTAAAGGGGAAGGGACGTACGTACAAAATTTCGCACGTAAAAAAAGTCGTTTCTGGCGCTTCGCCGGCCGCTACCGAGGCACGCTCGCTTCGCTCGCTCGGCTCGCGCGCTGGGTTCATGTACACCTAACATGCTCGTCGCTACGCTCCTCGCACCTATCACGTGACCTGCGGTCTTTGATTCACCATCGCAACAATTTAGCAGTGCTACCAACCTAGTGCGCCGCCATTAAACGTCAAGAATGACGACACTGGTTTAAAAATTAGACTTAGATCTTTATTTTTTTCGAAAAATAAGTGTTTCCGCGGAAAATGAATATGTGCATTAGAATCTCTGCATGTTTTATAATAAGGTAGTAAACTCACTATATATAATTTCGTGCTCAAGTTTTCTAAATCCAATTTTCTAAATCCAATCCGCCCTGAATTAGCTTTAACGGTCACCCATCCGACACCTGACCGGACCGAGTGTTGCTTATAAAACGTTACCAGCAACTAGGGACCGACCGAACACACTTTTCACCGAGAATCGAGACCGCGATTAAAAAATAGTCTCGGCCGAGACCGAGACCGAGATTTTTGTTTTTTTTTTAAGTTACTATAAAATGGCAAAAAAAAAAGCAAATCGATGTACTATGGGCAACAGCGTCGCTTAATCAGTTTGCAACAAAATTCGCGTGCGCGTGTATCGCCCTTGCACGAACTAAACGTATTATTATATTATTACAAAATTGCTTTCTTGTGGTTTGACATTAGGATATTAAATATATTTTAAGGTGTATTTTACAAAAAATAAATTAACCACATCGGATCTGCAGGAGCCTAAACTTGGTATATTTTGAAAATGTGTTTTGATTTAATTTAAAACAAGACAGTGGCTGAAATGTATTAATTTAATATATTTTAAGAACCGGCTTAGCAATACATGATAGGATTTAGAACAAAAAATTTTTTTCCCCATACAAAAAGATTACCCATAACTCCTCTCCTAAGGGAAGAATTTTTAAGAACTGCGGGTCCAAAATATTGTTTTGACTTCAAGTATACTTGTGCCAAACGGCTATGCTGTAGATGGGTTTGAGGTTTTCCATTGATTTTGAGCTCGTACGCCAACCACACCACTATATTAATATAACATTCACATTCTTAAATGGTAAAACTAAACTAGGTACCTACCTACACAAGTCATCAAAAAAATACCAAATACTGAAATCAACAATTTTGATTTGATTTGATTAATCACAGTGAAGGATGCGTCAGCGTATGCCCTGTGGCATGCGTAACAGCGTTAGTTCCAATTACGCATGCCTCAGCGAAGAAGAAAGTGCAAGACAAAAGCGCACGAGTGTAATCTCAGGCCTACGTAAGTAGGTACTAATAGGCCGAGATTCTCGGCCATTTTAGCCGAGCCGAGACCGAGACATAATTTTTGGCCGATACTGGCCGAGATCTCCAGCGAAGTTTTAAATTGTAATTTCGATTTTATATTCTTTTTCCATACAAAATTTGAACCCCATTTTCACCCCTTAAGGGGTTAAATCATGTCCACCGTATTGGACTTCAAAATAAATGTTATTTTCGTAATCGTCATCCTAGAAAATCGTAATAACGACATCCATATCGATTTTTGGGTTTTTTACCCCATTTCACCCCCATAGGGGTCAAAATACTAACAATAACGATATAAGTTGCGTTAGTTTTCTATCCATAAGCTTAAATAATAAATTTAGCTATTTTTACTTCGTAAATGAAGGATTTTCTTTACACAAATTTATCCCCCTTTTCACCCCTTCGGGAGTAGAATTTTCTAAAACGCTGAGATACGTGTACATTAATATTCAATCGTTAGCCTAAACACAAAATTTGAAGATCCTAGCTTTGAAACTGAGGGATTTTCATACAAACTTTGGACCCCCGTTTCACCCCCTTGGAGGGTGAGTTTTGAAAAATACTTTCTTAGTGCACCCCTAGACCTCATAAGGAACCTACGTGCCAAATTTGGTGTCTCTAGACCAAGCGGTTTGGGCTGTGCGTTGATATGTCAGTCACCAATCAGTATCTTCTTTTATATATTAAGATAAATAAATTGCACATCAATCATACCATACTTTACGTTGTTTTCACTTGTTTTATTTTATTGACCATTTTCCTAAAGGTACATCGATAAATAACCAAATAAAACCTCATGAAACTCACTTAGCATGTCGTACTCATTAAATTACTACTTACATTTTTAGGACAGATGTACGCGACTGTACGATACACCACGTATATAGAGTAGGAGACCAGATACCAAACGTTGTCGATACAATAAACGTTGAATACATCAATTACTATTCGAAAAATTAATTGAAATCTTTCATATTTCCTCACTAAATTCTTTTAATCATATAAATTTTGGATTTAATATTAACTATGTACATAAAATAATACAAATCAACTATACTGCTTACGCATTTTGGATAAGGCTCTAAGACTATAATCATAAAAAAACAAAACCCTTATTTCTCTGGAAAGGGGAGTCGACCAAGTCTGTAACTTAAGGACAAACTCGGGAAAACTACCGGCTACACATACGAGTAATCAGATTTTCGCTACGACCTTTCGTTCTCGAGATCCAGGTAGAAAGGTCTCTACAGCATATCCTCACATATCTTCTAAACGCAAGATCGACAAACTCTGATTCTTGGTGACAAACTCCGACAAACTAACGGCTACACACTCGAGTTATCAGATTTTCGCTACGACCTTCCTTTCTCAAGATCCAGGTAGAAAGGTCTCCACAGCGTATCCTCACGTATCTCCTAAACGCAAGACCGACAAAATCTGGTTCTTGGTGACAAACTCCGACAAAATACCGGCTACACCCACGAGTAATCAGATTTTCGCTACGACCTTCCGTTTTCGAGATCTGTGTGGCCCAGCCGAAGAGACGTCTCTACAGCTGGGCCACACGTATCTCCTAAACGGAAGACCGACAAACTCTGGTTTTTGGCGACAAATTCCGACAAAATACATACATACATACATACATACACTCACGCCTGTTTCCCATGGGGGTAGGCAGAGACTATGGATCGCCACCTGCTACGATCCTTGCACACTTCTTTCGCTTCATTCATATCCATCAATCTTTTCATACATGCCCTGCGGTTTTTGTCACTGCGTACACCAGCCTTTTTTATAATAACCTCTATTTGGTCCGCGTAGGTTTTTCTGGGACGCCCTCGTGCAATCGTTCCTTCCACATTCGCACAGTATATCTCTTTCGTGATTCGCCTTTCATTCATCCTCTCTAAGTGACCAAACCACTGGAGCATTCCTTTCTCAATTCTTGTCACTATATCATCTTTCAGACCACACCTTTTGCGAATCACCTCATTGCTCACTCTATCACTCAGTTTTACTCCGCATATTTTCCTCAACGATCGCATCTCTACCGCATTTATTCTGCTTTCATTCTTCTTCTGCCATACCCAAGATTCACTTCCATACATCAGTGTCGGTACCAGCACTCCGTTATGAATAGCCATTCGCGCCTTTGCAGAAACGGTTTGGCTACTCATAACCGAGTGTATAGCACCACTCACCGAATTTCCTTTCTTCACTCGTCTTTCTATGTCTTCCTCACTCTTTCCGTCCCTTGTGAACAAACTCCCCAAGTATACAAACTCACGGACTTGTTCCACTTTTTCGCCACCTAACATTACCGTACAGTCAGTCATTTCTTCATCTCTCTCAAACACCATCACTTTAGTCTTAGTTACATTCACTTTCATCCCTTTTCTCACAAAATCTTCATTCATAACCGACATCATTTCCTGCAACTCTTGCGCAGAAGACGCAAGTATAACTTGGTCGTCAGCGTAGAGAAGGCACTTGATTTGAGTCCCATTCATCACAACCCCACAGTCACGTTCTTTCAGACCTTTCATACAACTGTCCAAAAACAGATTAAAGAGCCATGGTGACGCAACACATCCCTGTCTGACACCCCTAGAGATGCCAAACCAGTCAGTGTATACGCCGTCAATCCTGACGCATGCACGGGAATCCTCATAGAGAGATTTCAGTGCATGAATCAGTCTGCTCTCCAATCCGTATTCGGACAACACCTTCCATAGCTCATTCCTGTCAACTCGATCGTAGGCCTTCTCCAGGTCCACAAAGGCACAGTAAACCTTTTTGTGCTTAGCCAGGTGTTTTTCGGTTAAGCACCTCAAGGAGAAGACCTGATCCGTGCATCCCATTCCTTTTCTGAATCCCGCTTGCACATCCCAAATACTCTGATCAGTTTTTTGCATCACTCTTTCAATCAGTACCTTTGCATACAATTTACTGACAATGCTGAGAAGACTGATCCCGCGGTAGTTTTTAGCATCCTGCCGTGACCCTTTCCCTTTGTACAGCGGCACGACCACGGCTTTACGCCAATCTTCCGGCACTTTGCCACTGTTCCAACATTTATTAAAGATCAGGCACAGCCAGGACGCAACCAGCTCTTTCCCACCTCTCAGCATTTCAACAGTAATTCTGTCATATCCTGCTGCTTTCCCTTTTTTCATGCTCTTCATTGCACTAATAATCTCATCCATATATATATCTCTTTCATCCACTTCTGTCTCTTCCTCGTCTTCCACCCTTTTATCCGAGGCTTCTAGCATAGAGCCATCCGCCTCAAACAAACTCTCAAAATATTTCATCCACTCCTGTAGTACACCTTTTTCATCTGTCACTAGCTCACCTTTTTCATCTCTTATCACATTCATTTTAGACTTATGTGATCCACTTCGAGACGTTTTCACTTGTTTCCAAAACAATTTTATATTGTCTCGAAAGTTATCACAGAGTTTGAAGTCACACTTTTCTTTCATCTTTCTCTTTTTTTCGTCTACTTTTTCTTTCACTACTTTCTTAATCCTTTTAAACTCCCTTGCAACTGTATCAACATCATCTTCTGTAACACTTGCATTCACTCTTTTACTGGCTTTGATGGCCAGCAGATCCTGCCATACTTTTTTCTTTTCATTCACTATCTGTCTTACCTCACTATCCCACCAGTTTATTGGGGGAGCATTCTTCCTTTTACTCACTCCACATATTTCCTCAGCTGTTTCAGTCACACCTTTTTTAAACTTTTCCCAAACTTCCTCAAGCTTGCCATCTTTCACTTCAGCCACATTTCCCAATCGTTCTTTCAATTTGCACAAATATGTCTTTTGCACTTCCACTTCATCCAGGTTCTCAACTTTTACTCTAGTCAGCTCCGTTGTTGGCACTGTGGGACGATGACGCCAACTTTTGAACAGACCACTAACCCGAGACACTACAAGAAAGTGGTCTGTTCCAATGTTACTACCCCTAAAGACCCTGGTGTCTACAACTCTGCCCTTCAGTCTTTCATCAACAATCACAAAATCGATCATACTCTTCTTTTCCCCTCTCTGCCAAGTGTACATATGAATTTCCTTGTGGTCAAACATGGTGTTCGTTACCACAAGATTCTTTTCTAAACATACCTCAATCAAACTCCTGCCATTATCATTTACTCTTTTGTCTCCATATATTCCTAAAACTCCCTCACATCCCTCTCTTCTCACACCTACCCATCCGTTAAAATCTCCAAGCATAACTACCCTTTCATTATCTTTGCATTCATTCAAGATGTCTTCCACACTTTTCCAGAAATCCTCCTTTTCCGTTGCTGACTTGGATATATCGGGAGCATACACGCCAATGACGCGTATCCGAAGTAATCCTACTTTGAGTCTAACCCAGAGAAGTCTGGGACTAACACACTCATACTCAGTCATGCATTCTATCATCCTTTCCGACAGCAGGAGTCCCACGCCCATACTCGCGTGCTCATTTTCGGCAACGCCCGACCACAGAACTTTAAACGGGCCATGTTCTGAGACTCCTTTGCCCTTTCTTTTCGTCTCGTTCACGCATAAAACATCCAACTTCTTTTCTTCCATAATCAAACACACCTCATCCATTTTCTCCTCCATCGCTCCACATACATTCAGCGTAGCAAAACGGGTCTCCGATGCCCGCTTTTCGCCCCGAGAGAAACAAGTTACGCGTGATGAATGGCGAGCTCTATCGCCGCAGCCAGGTTTATTAAAAAAATTTGAAACCATTTTGTTCCCACGATTAGCTAGGGAAAGACAACTGTCCACCACACAGAGCCCCGCGTGTGTGGTAAGGCTATTTACGCCTGGAGGGCACCAATTTCCAGGGTGGCACGCTTATGACTAGGCACGCCCCTAGCCATGCAGCCATCGGCACGGCAGACCTTAGCTTAGCGGAGGGGAAGGAATAGGATTAGGATAGGGATGTGAGGTGGGTATAGGAGTATGTAAAATGGGACGGATCAGGGTACAAAAAGGACACCGTTGCTGCGGGGGGGTTGAGAGGTTGCAGCAGCGGAGGCTGAGGGTCCGGGGGCGCTTACCCGTACTTGTCATAGGGAAACCGGACAAGTCCTCTGAACGTCCGACAAAATACCGGCTACACATACGAGTAATCAGATTTTCGCTACGACCTTCCGTTTTCGAGATCTGTGTGGCCCAGCTGTAGAGACGTCTCTTCGGCTGGGCCACACGTATCTCGTAAACGGAAGACCGACAAACTCTGGTTTTTGGCGACAAATTCCGACAAAATACCGGCTACACATACGAGTAATCAGATTTTCGCTACGACCTTCCGTTTTCGAGATCTGTGTGGCCCAGCTGTAGAGACGTCTCTTCGGCTGGGCCACACGTATCTCGTAAACGGAAGACCGACAAACTCTGGTTTTTGGCGACAAATTCCGACAAAATACCGGCTACACATACGACTAATCAGATTTTCGCTACGACCTTCCGTTTTCGAGATCTGTGTGGCCCAGCTGTAGAGACGTCTCTTCGGCTGGGCCACACGTATCTCGTAAACGGAAGACCGACAAAATCTGGTTTTTGGCGACAAATTCCGACAAATTATCGACTTCATCATGGCATAGTCAAAAAGTAAGATTTCCAACTTTTTTTTTTGTGGCCCAGCTGTAGTCCGGCACGTGTAGCATGAGGTAGAAAATAAGATCGAAGACTATAGATTTGCCGATTCGATTCGGAAAGTTGGTTTCCGACAATCGTGAATAACCCCCCTGATTCTTGGTGACAAATTCCGACAAACTACGGGCTACACTTACGAGTAATCAGATTTTCGCTACGACCTTCCGTTTTCGAGATCTGTGTGGCCCAGCTGTAGAGACGTCTCTACAGCTGAGCCACACGTATCTCCTAAACGCAAGACCGACAAACTCTGGTTTTTGGCGACAAATTCCGACAAATTACCGGCTACACATACGAGTAATCAGATTTTCGCTACGACCTTCCGTTTTCGAGATCTGTGTGGCCCAGCTGTAAAGAGATCTCTACAGCTGAGCCACACGTATCTCCTAAACGCAAGACCGACAAATTCTGGTTTTTGGCGACAAATTCCGACAAATTATCGACTTCATCATGGCATAGTCAATAAGTCACGATTTACTTTTTTTTTGTGGCCCAGCTGTATTTGTCCTAGATATATTTTATTCTATTCAAACTTATTATTCGTTATTTTTCCAAAGATAATAACCAACACAAGTGAACAGACGTTTCGAATGTCTTAAGAGAGTTACAGTTAAAAACTTCGTTTACAAAATGGATAAAGGACACAAAATTAAACTAGTAAAAAAGTATATAATTATGTTTTTATTCCCTCTCAATTTATGAATTAGGTATTTATACTTACCGAACTATATGTAGGTGGTAGGTAAGTAGGTCCTTAGCTTATTTAATTCTAGGTACAGTACGAGGCATATATCTTGAAATCGGGTGGGGATTGCGCGGAACGCGTATTTTGAGCATGCGACGCGGTGAGGGGCGCGGGCGGCGGGAGAGGGGCGCGCGCCCATGTCGCTCACAAGAGCACATGCGCGAACTTATCCCCACTCCGTCGAAAAAAATTTCAAGATACGTGCCGTGCCTCCGAACTGTATGTAACTTATTTGTAGTTGAATTAAATATACTTATCGACTATACCTACTTAATTCACAGGTGCATAAAACAAATACAGATGAATTAAGTATACTTACTAATAAGTATGCTTAATTTACCTACCTAGAGGAATAAGTCTACGATGGGTCTACTGAACTAACGTACAGTCAGTGGCACGTATCTTGAAATCGGGTGGGGATTGCGCGGAACGCGTATTTTGGGTATTGCCGCGATTACATACGCCGATTTTAGGAACCAATTTCGGGTTGCCACCCGTACTTGACAATAAAATTTTGTAGAATAAGTTAGATTTTAAAAATGAATTTACACTATAACGGAAATGTAAACATTGTTTAAGATTTGAGATGAGAATCGAAAATAAAAAATCATAACAATGTTGACTTTTCCGTTATTTGTGCAAATTTACTGTTAAAATTTTACTTATTTATACGGGTGGCAACTCTAAATTGGTTGCTAAGTAGGATGCTAAATCGGGATATGTAATCGAGGCTTATGCGTAGCGGTGAGGGGCGCGGGCGGCGGGAGAGGGGCGCGCGCTATTGGTCGCTCACAAGAGCACATGCGCGAACTTATCCCCACTCCGTCGAAAAAATTTCAAGATACATGCCTCGCACAGTACCAGCCATTATTTTTTATTAATAAAATAATAGGCATTAAAGTATGAAATGGCCGATTTTTTTCTGACACCCTATACATTTTTATACAATAATTACATTTGTACGGTTTGTACACTCTGGGGGCCGATTCTCACGCGATAGACAAAATGTCGAAATAAGAATTTGTCGAAATAAAATGGCGGATCCGCCATTTTGTCTATTCAAACCTGTTTTTGATATTCTCGAAATGTCACCATAGAGAGAGAGAGTGTGGTCGATAGCAGTAGAGATTGAATATCTCGAACATTACGTTGGTCAATGTGTCGAATTGTCTCTTTCTTATGAGATGGGTGACCATTTGGGACTTCAATAACGAATGTCCTACTTTTGAAGAGGCCGATTACGAGATGGGTGACTGTTTGGAACAGCAATAACGAATATTAAGCTACTTTTGAAGAGGCCGGTTACTAGATGGGTGACCATTTGGGACTGCGATTACAAATTTTAAGCAATTTTAAGAAATGGCCGGGTGTGGGATGGGTGACCGTCTGTGACTGAGATGCGACGAAAGTAAAAAAGCTTTAAATAAGGCCAGGTGTGAGATGGGTGACCATCTTGTAACCACTTTGAACATGGTCACCCATCTCAGATGGGTGACCGTTTGGAACAGCAATAACGAATGTTAAGCTACTTTTGAAGAGGCCGGTTGCCAGTTACTAGATGGGTGACCATTTGGGACTGTGATAACGAATGTTAAGCAATTTTAGGAAATGGCCGGGTGTGGGATGTGTGACCGTTTGAGACTGCGATGCGACGAAAGTAAAAAAATAAAAATAAGACCGGGTGTGAGATGGGTAACCATCTGGTAACCACTTTGAAAAAAGGTCGGATTTGGGATGGGTGACCGACGATGCCAGAAGTAATCAAAGTTAAACAACGTTTACAAAGACTGGGTATGAGATGGGTGACCTATTGAGACTTCGATAACGAATGCTAAACAGCTTTGTAAAAAGGTCAGGTTCGGGATGGGTGACCGACTAAGCCAACAGTAATCAATGTTAAACAGTGTTGCGTTTCTTGCAGGCAGACATCGGGCGCGTGCCATAGTGTCAAATTCGAAATATCTCGAAAAAGTCAAGAAATTGTAGAGATTCCAAAGACTTTCGACTTGCAATGTCGTAAATTGCTGAGAATAAGTTTTTGGCTGCAATAGAGATTTTAGTGATATTTTCAATAGAGATTTGTGATTAGAGATAATCTCGAATTCGAGAAATGTCGCAGTGCGCGAGAATAGGCCCCCTGTATGAATTCTTACATGTGCTGTACAGCTAGAACACTGGTTTGAATAAAACATTCCATACAATAACTACTTTTACGGTTACTCTTTGTATGAATTCTTACATGTTTACCTAAATCACCGGTGCTAGTAAAACATTTCGTAAAATACCTACATTTGTATGGTTACTCTCCTGAATGAATTTTTAGATGTGTATCCAAACGATCACGTTGAGTAAAACATTTCACACAATAACTACATTTGAATGGTTTCTCTCCTGTATGAATTCTTACATGTTTAGTTAAAGCACTGTTGACAGAAAAACATTTCATACAATATCTACATTTGTATGGTTTCTTTCCTGTATGAATTCTTAGATGTGTATATAAACTAGCATGATGAGTAAAACATTTAATACAATAACTACATTTGTATGGTTGCTCTCCTGTATGAATTCTTAGATGTCTATCCAAACAATCACGTCGTGTAAAACATTTCGTACAATAACTACATTTGTATGGTTGCTCTCCTGTATGAATTCTTACATGTGTATCCAAATGACAACGTTGACTAAAACATTTCGTACAATAACTACATTTGTATGGTTTCTCTCCTCTATGAATTCTTTCATGTGTATCCAACTGATTACGTTGACTAAAACATTTCGCACAATAACTACATTTGTATGGTTTCTCTCCTGTATGAATTCTTACTTCATGTTTAGCTAAATCACTGCGTCGACTAAAACATTTCGTACAATAACTACATTTGTATGGTTTCTCTCCTGTATGAATTCTTACATGTATAGCTAAAATACTGCTTTGATTAAAACATTTCGTACAATAACTACATTTGTACGGTTTCTCTCCTGTATGAATTCTTACATGTCTAGCTAAATGACCGCTGTCAGTAAAACATTTCGAACAATAACTACATTTGTATGGTTTCTCTCCTGTATGAATTATTCTTTCATGTGTAGCTAAAGCACTGTTATCAGAAAAACATTTTATACAATAACTACATTTGTATGGTTTCTCTCCTGTATGAATTCTTTCATGTTTAGTTAAAGTACTGTTAGCAGAAAAACATTTCATACAGTAACTACATTTGTATGGTTTCTTTCCTGTATGAATTTTTAGATGTGTAGGGGAGACTGGGGAGGGTTGATCCCCCCTTTTCATTTTGGTCCCTAACTTTTTTACTATTCACAGTATAAGGATTTTTTTTGAGTTATTATATGAAGAATTTATCTATTTACTAAATATATGAAAGAGGGTAAGGCTCGGTTATATTTGGAATTATAATTTAATTTAATGTCGTATGGTAACTTTTTACCAAGTGTCCCCTATATAGGGGAGACTTGTTTCCCACCAGTTGGAAGACTTGATCCTGGGGTTCAAGTCTACCACACATAGGGGACACACGGTAACAATATTGGATTCAGCCTCATATATCCGAAAAGAGTAATATATCTTTAAATATAAAAAAGGAACAGTGCTAGGTACCAAATAATAAGTAAATCTGTAATCAAACACAAATGATGAGCATAAAGTTCAAATAAAAGAAGCTAGATGCAGCTCAATTTTGAAAAGGGAAACAAATATGAAATAGTTTTAATCTCTTTAGAACAAGGTAATTAATATTCGGACTACAAATTAAAGCAAACTAGAAACAAATATCCATAACTAACCAAAACGTAATTAGTGATCATCTTTACTTTTTTAGGGTTCCGTACCCAAAGGGTAAAAATGGAACCCTATTACTAAGACTCCTAATATTAAATTTCCCTAAATATTTAAGGGGGGCTCCCATACAACAAACGTGGTTTTTTTTGCCATTTTTGGTACGGAACCCTTCGTGCGCGAGTCCGACTCGCACTTGGCCGGTTTTTTATTCTTATCCTTACTAAAATTATGTATGCGAAATGCCGTTTGACTGATTATTTGTTTGTTTGTTACGCCTTCACGTCTTAACTATTGAACCGATCATCATTAAATTTTACATACACTTTGTCAGGGTACAGAAAAAGACATAGGGTATCTTTCATCCAGAAAAATAAAATTATTGTTCCCAATTCCCAAGGGATAGCAAAAACCTTTACCTTCTAAAAATCTTGACTAAAATGTCTCACAATTTTCTCAATCTCAGATTTAGAAAAGTAGGTAGATAAAAAAAATAAGAGTAAATATAAAAAGACTTCTTTTGTATAAAAAAAGATAAAAACTGTGAAAAGTCTTTATTTTACTGACAAAAATCTACATAGGGTAGATTTGATCCCTTATAGGGGACACATGAACCCTGGGATCATTCCACCCCCAGAGAAAAGGATCAAGTCTACCCATACATATTGAGGTTAGAAAACATGTTTTTTGCGAACCAATTTATCACTTATATCATGGTAAGAAATGTTAATCAGCAGAAAAATAAACATCTTAAAAGATAAAAACATTTCCAGGAAGCAGTTTCAAAGCATCATATTAAATTAATCAAGTCAAAACTTGGCATAAATTAAATATTTTACACAACATATTTTTGGCGGCCACCATTTGTAAACCATTGATATCTGTCAAACGAAATCATGACATAAAGTGATCATTGCCATAAACGAATAACTGTTGCTAACCTAAAGAACTGTAACACGCTTGGTAGATTCGTCAATCAAGGTTACCAAGTGTCCCCTAGGGAACAACTGTACCCAGCTTCCCCTAGACAAATTAGCATGTTGACTAAAACATTTCGTACAATAACTACAATTGTATGGTTTCTCTCCTGTATGAATTCTTACATGTTTAGCTAAAGCACTGCTTTGATTAAAACATTTCGTACAATAGCTACATTTGTATGGTTGCTCTCCTGTATGAATTCTTACATGTCTAGCTAAATAACTGCTTCTAGTAAAACATTTCGTACAATAACTACATTTGTATGGTTGCTCTCCTGTATGAATTCTTACATGTCTAGCTAAATCACCGCTTCTAGTAAAATATTTCGAACAATAACTACATTTGTATTGCTTCTTATAGCTATAAATACTATCCTTAGGTTTGTTCTCATTTTTGCGAACTTTTTTTGTCATAATAATGTTATTTTTCTGTACATATTTTCTTTTTAAAATATTAGTTTTTTTACCATCAATTTTAATTACATGCCATTTCTTAATATGTTTTTCTAAGAATTTTTTTCTGAGATATTCTTTTTTGCATACATCGCATATGAAAACATTTTTTGGAGCTGTAACCTGCACGTTGATATTTGCTCCAACTTCAGAAATCTTTATGTCACTGTTAATATTGGAAGTGGTTGTTTCATTGTTCGGTATTATTGTTTTAATAGGAGTTTTATTTTGTTTACTGCGTATTTCAAAGTCAGGTATTTTGCTATTATCTTCGTTCTGTACTTTACTTTTCCCTCCCTTGTCGATTTTTTCAAAGAGTGCTTGACTTTTGAGTCTTTCCTTTTCTGTTCCATTGTCCGATTTACGTTTCTTGAGTAAGTGCAGCCCCTGTGAAGCAATGTTTTAACGATAGATTAACAATAGCTTATAACAGCAGGGATTGAATGGAGAATATACACACCTAACTGATCTGACCAGCATCCTAAAAGATTAAAGGGTTTTGACGCAGATCGTCACTTTCGCAAATGGTTATCGCGAAAAATTTGGTCACTTTCGCAAATGGTCACATTTGCAAAACGTCACTTTCGCAGAATGACATTCACAATTTTCACATATAGGAGAAAAAAAGAAAAAAAATCCGAATGACATTCTGCGAAAGTGACCATTTGCGAAAGTGACCAAATTTTTCGCGATGACCATTTGCGAAAGTGACGATCTGCGTCAAAACCGATTAAAGATTAAAGGATTTGTTAAAAAAACCGCGAAAATAGCATGAAAATGTATGGAAATCCTGAAACTGATAACAGTCAGTCGCGCGCGCGTAATAGATTAGTGATAATAAAACTATGGAAAATAATGTAATGTCATAGTTAGAATGATTGATGTAAACCTTATTATTTGTTTGTAAGTTTATGTAATACTTAAATCATTATTTGTTGCTAAGTTTATTAAAATGATTTGATCTGATTACTTGATCCATGACGATCTGCTACCGTTTTCTGTTTTTCGATTATTTTTGCCTAATTGTTATAAAAAGGAATTGATTTGATGTCGGTCTGCTACCGTTTCCTTTTATTCAATTGCCATTTTAAAATAGGTATAAAATAGATATCTTTATTATTAATTCAATGATAAATAATGTTAATTATATTATATTCTAATTGTCACAGGCTATTTATTTAATTAATGGTTATTTGTATAAAAGTATTGATTTGATCGTTTGGCGCCATTGTGGCAGACTTGTTTTCTGTAATGCTTAATCCTGATTGGTTGTTAAAATATTGGCGGGATATATCTTGCTCCTGCGGAGCGTAGCTTATTTTTAGTCACATTCTACTGTAGTGAGTCAAGTGAAAAGGTTGTGGAACAGAAAGTTAAGTATTATTCTAACATGTTTTATTTCTACTGTTCACATTATTCCATTCAATTATCCATTATTTTCTGTGTTAATGCTTGTGTTATTTATTTAATCTGGTCGATAGTTGTTGCATAATGAACGTTATTGTTACGTTAATTGTGTTACTTATTTGATGTGGTTAATAGAATTGTTGCTTATTGAACGTTCATTTTTTGTTAAATGTGTTACTTATCTAAGTTAATTTGGTTGTTAGAATTGTTGCTTAAAGATCGTTCCGATTATGTTAATTATTTAAGTTAATAAATTATTTGAACAATTGTTGAAGGACTTCTTACGTTTTATTAATAGTATTTTCCCTTAGTTTTCCTACATTCAGTTAGTCTATATTCAGTTAAATAGTCTATATCACAGCCGTGACACACTCTGTACATGAGAGTTCGAGCGCCAGCGACCTTGAGCCAGAGCGTGGAAGCGCTAGGGTTGATACCGAATTTAGACTAGTAACAAAGGAGATAACATAGTATGTTAGGAAATATAAACTTGTGCAAGGACATGTTAATAAAAGATAGGTTTGATTTATAATAACTTTTTGTAATCTTTAAATTATATTAGGTAGGGTAGATCCTACTAATATTATAAATGTGAAAGTTTGTGGGTTTGGATGTTTAGATGTTTGGATGTTTGTTCCTCAATCACGCAAAAACTACTGAACGGATTTGGTTGAAATTTGGCACACAGATACTAGATAGCCTAGATTAAAACATAGAATACTTTTTATCCCGATATTCTTACGGTAACGGAAACCACGCGGGTAAAACCGCGGGCGGCTGTTAGTACATCATAAATTGCAACTCTTATACTATATTTTCTGTTATTTATAATAAATTTATTAATCTTTAACATGTTAATGAAAGATTTGATTTGTATTTTTATTTATTTATTGTCAATTTTACCTACTTGCGAGTTTACGAGTTTAATCGTCTGAAATCCTTGTTTTCAGATCTTTTTTTATAATTAAAGTAAGGTAAAAGGAAGTGTAAGGGCATGAGCATGACTAATATTTCGTATATTTTAACTTTTAAAATACGAAGATACTTTTATCAGGATATTGTTTTTGGTTGTTGCCACAACAACAAACACAACAATAATGCCCGCCGCCGGGCATGATTATCTAACAATTAAATAATGTTGCGTCGCGTCGCGTTGTCAGTCCGTGAGAAATGCGGTACAATGCGGATTGCGATGGGCCAAGCGAGCGGCGAGCGACAGTAGAACCCTTGGCCGGGTAAGTCGGCGACTAGCGGCTGCACTCCCCGCGCGCCGCGCGCAGCCCCCGCGCGCCTCCAGACACGCACACATAGCCGCGAGCGATTTTACGAGCATACATGCGCAAGTGTCGTTTCTTTTCGCGTTAGAGTATATATTCTGTGTCTATATTCAGTTAAATAGTCTACATTCAGTTAAATAGTCTACATTCAGTTAAATAGTCTACATTCAGTTCAATAGTCTACATTCAATTTAATAGCTTACATTAATTGCACTTTAAACTTAAGAGATATAATAGACAATAGCTTAGTTTTTGATTAAACATTGCTCTATCTTACAAAAGCTATCAAGTGCATAAAATGAACGTAGGTAGCTAAAAAACTGACTTCACTGACCATTTTTTGGAAAAATTTACTTTACAGACCATTTTCGACCCCTGGTCCTGTACTGCTATTTTGTATAAATCTAGATTAGAGTCTGGTCAACGAAAGATGAACCGGAAATGGAGGTGCCACTTTCCCTGTTAAATTAACGTTGAGGTTAAGTTATTGGAAACTGAATCTTAAAATAAGGCGCGAAAATTAGTTCCATTTCCAACCGAGACCATCGAGTTAAATGTACTACGTACTAGATGCGCCATCCCATGCAAAAGACTTTTTATAATTTTGTTAAGAGTCAAAACTAAAGTTCACTACATCGCTAAAACAATAATTCACCGTCTTTTCAAACAATTCAAACAAACAGCGCTAGATTGCTTCTAGTGTTGCTCCTCGCGACCAAAAAGCGCCGTGATTTGCACGGCGCCAAACCATGTTTGACGTAGTGCAACAGACACAGACAAAATGGCCGCCACATCATATTTCGGCGACTTAATAAATAAAAAAATAAAAAAAACTTTATTACTCAATATCAATTTAACATAGTAATGACAATGAGACACCCCAGAGAGTAATACAATACTCGTGTTAGGGTTGCCTCGCTCTTCCCAAGACAACACAAAAATATTGAGTATGTACTAGGAGGTATACATAGTAAAATAAGAACATTATTATATTTAAAAATTTAATGAAATAAAAATTACTCAACTCATGTTAAATAGATAATTTAGTGTGTATTTGCAGGTAAAGTAATTCCTTGGGCTTTGTTTGTATTTTGTCAGTTGTTTAAACAGTACCTCAGCACACAAGAAGGCATATATGAATAAAATAGAATACAGTACACACCGAGTTGTTGTGTCCAGCGCCTGCCACATACTAATTTAGTTGGAGTGCGTTAGCTCTAACTCGCGTTGCAAACAGTCTAGTGGAGACGTCTACTCTAGTACGTAGTACATATTATCTCGATGACTCATCTTTCGTTGACCAAACTTTAATAGAGACTTACCTCATCATGTTTTTCTTGATGGTTTTCAAAAGCCTCTGTGTCCACGAACTCTTTGTAGCACAAATCACATTTAAACGGTGAGTTTTGATAATTTGGTGAATTCGATCGCTCCAGCATTTGTTGTGATTGTTTCTCTTTAGATAGAATTGTTTCTCTTGGCTTTAAAACTGCAAGTAAAATAACATAAAAAATGTGTAGATTTTACGTCGGAAATACGAAGAAATTTTACCAACTTTTAAAGCTCCATGATCAGAAAACATGGTTTGTGTGTGCCATATTTTTTTTATATAGAAAACGTAAAGTTGTAGCTAATAGACCGTGAGCCCGCGACAGTATTGCCTACGTCATATGACATCACGATGAAATGCATGGCACACAGTCGGAAAAGTTGTGCTTAGCGAGGATCAGAAGATTATCACAAAAAAAATTGGCCGGAAGCTTGAGAAAATCTTCCACTTCCGGTCAAAATTTTAAGATTATATTAACGTTATGTGACATCATTAAGAGACCCGTGTCATCATTTAGTTTTCAATCGTAGAGAGAGTAAACATAAGTCTGTCAGTTCTGAAATGACTAAAAAACAAAAATTTCAAGTTTAAGGTATTCCGGCCATTTCAGAACTGACAGACTTATGTTTACTCTCTCTACGATTGAAAACTAAATGATGACACGGGTCTCTTACTGATGTCACATGTCGTAAATATAATCTTAAAATTTTGACCAGAAGTGGAAGATTTTCTTAAGCTTCCGGCCAATTTTTTCTGCGATAATCTTCTGATCCTCGCTCAGCACAACTTTTCCGACCGTGTGCCATGCATTTCATCGTGATGTCATATGACGTAGGCAATACTGTCGCGGGCTCACTGACTATAAAGAGATTATCTAGTAGCTACAAGTATTAAGTTGCGTATAAACCTCACAGATGATTGTAATAAAAATCAGAATATCATGAAAAGCTTGTCGCGGGTCATATTTTTGGCGTAAATAATAGCGGAAACGTATTGAATTCTACTCTAACGAACTGTGTATTTGCTCCATTAACCTTTTTTCAAGAAAGATAATTGTGGTAAAGGTAATGATGAAAAAACAACGAAAAACACCGAAAAAGTGCAGAGCAGGGAATGATAACGTTATTTTTAAATATAACGTTATTTCTTACTTTTTTACCGTTAATTTTAACATTAACGTTATGACAATAAGTAACGTTAATTTAGATAACGTCACATTGAAATTAACGTTATTTTAGTAAATAACGTTGCGTAGTTTTAAAGATTTAAGCATACATAGGGATATAGGGACAGAGAAAGCGACTTTGTTTTATACTATGTAGTGAAAATTTAAATAAATTGATGATGAATCAGGGAAAAAGCTTTTCCTAAATTCTCATTTACTAGTTAGTAACACATGGTTTTTGCATTCAAAAGTATACAGTCTACGGGGTTGGCAACGCAAAGCTAATCGCAGATGGCGCCAGCGGCGGCCTAATCACTATCAATATTTTGATTGGTTAAAATATGTCACAAATGACATTTGATATTTGAAACAACCAATCAAACGATTTTAGTACAAACGCTTGTGGCGCCATTAGTTCCTCAGTTTGCATCCCCATTGTTGCTATACAATCAATGGTCAGACTGTACATTAGTCCTTGTAACTATTTTCTGAGGAGCTCGGTGGCGCAGTGGTTTAGCGCCTGGACCAACGATTGCGGTGGTTAAGCAACCAGGGAATGATAACGTTATTTTTAAATGTAACGTTAGTTTTTACATTGTTTAGCGTTAATTTTAAAATTAACGTTATGTAAATAACGTTAATTTAGATAACGTTACATTGAAATTAACGTTATTTCAGTAAATAACGTTAAATTTAACGTTATTTCTTACTTTTTTACCGTTAAACTTTAAAATTAACGTTATTCCAATTAATAACGTTATTTTTTTAGCGATAATTTTACCGGTATATTGTACCGGTAAAGTTTAACGCCATATTTAACGCTAATTTTACCGGTAAAATATTTTTAACGTTATTTTCACCGGTAAATTTACCGATAAAATGTTGTAACGGTATTTTTAACGTTACTTCTTTTTTATCGTTATTTTTTTTAACGGTATTTCAATCCCTGTAAGCAACGTTCGGTCATGGGATGGGTGACCAAAAATTTACTATCTCGAGCTCCTCCATGCTTTGGAAGGCATGTTAAGCTGTTGGTCCCGGCTGCATTTGCAGTCGTTAACACTCACCAATCCGCATTGGGCCCACGTGGTGGGTTATGGCCCGCCCTCCTTACCTCCCATAAGAAAGGCCTGTGCCCCAGCAGTAGGGAAATTAAAAATGGCTGATGGACAACTATTTTCTACTCACTTTTAGATGTTTTAATTTTAGATACATTGCTTCGGTCCGCTTTCCACTGTTCACTTAAGTTTTGTAGTGGCACATTGTCTTCAGCATCTGATGATGACCCCTGGTTGCTATCTTCTAGCAGAATGCCATCTAAATCATCTAAAAATGTTAATCATGTAAAAGGGCGTTAAAAGGCACCAATACATTATGAGCGCTTTCACATACAGGCGTTTTAGTTGTACGTCTGCAGCGTGACTTTACTCACAAAACTGCACATCACATTAATTTTTATTGGGAATTAATGATTTGGGTGACTGGAAATAATTAAAGGCGAGTATTAATGGGATACTGAAATACTAAACTTGGCTGTGGTATATTTTTTGGGCGATTAAATAACTAAACGGGCGACTAACTGTATGGATTACAAAAATACGTGAAATGGGCGACTACATGTGGGAGACAAATAACTTAAAATAGCTATGAAAATTCTTAATGAGTGACAAAAATACTAAGTGGGCAATTATTATACCAAGTAGGTATCGTATATAAGTGATTTAAGCTGCCCAACATGGTATTTTTGTCACCTTTCTTAAATAAAATATGCCAAATTTCAAATGTATGTATGTTTGTGTGCCCTAAGGTTGTCGCCCAAGTAGTAATTTGGTCGCCCGTTCTGAATAACTAGTTACTCAATTTGTATTTTAAAGTAACCCATTTTCAATTATTGTAGTCGGCCTCAGTCCGTCGCCCACTTGGGAATTTATTGTTAGCCGATTAAATACTACCCATTTTTATTTGGTTTGTTATTTTGGTCTTTTAATTAATAGAACTCTAGACAAAAACTGTCTTAATCCTAATAATCACAAGAAGAGTTAATTATGCTCAAATTGTAAATCATTTTGGCATTATGTTTATATGGGAAGCCAGACTCTTAGGGCGGGTTTCCATCTGCAAGAAAACTTCTGCCAGAAGTGTCCCACAGCCAGTCAGACAGTAGCTTACAAGTATTAACTAATAGCAAATGCACTGGCGACAGTTTGTCACGCGTTCACAAGCTACTGTGTGACAGGCTTCAGTGTAAGTTCTCGCAGAAGTTCTTGCAGGTGTATTTGCGGCCTTAGGCTCGTATTATAGAATCAAACTCAAATCTCTGCTTGAGTACACTTTGCTTAGTAAGGGATAGCGCTATATGCAATGAATAACACCATTATTTTCTAACTGTACTCAAGCAGAGATTTGAGTTGTATTGTATCACTAGCGGCCGCCCACGGTTTCACCCGCGTGGTTCCCGTTCCCGTGGGAATATCGGGATAAAAAGTATTCTATGTTTTAATCTAGGCTATCTACTATCTGTGTGCCAAATTTCATCCAAATCCGTTCAGTAGTTTTGCGTGATTGAGGAACAAACATCCAAACATCTAAACATCCAAACATCCAAACCCACAAACTTTCACATTTATAATATTAGTAGGATAGTAGGATTACAAGCCTTAAATTAAAGTAATGAATAAATAGTACCATCATTCTGATCCCCCATGTCCGTTTCAGAATTCACATATTCTGTTTTAATTGGAGTTTCCACGTTGACCTCTTCCTCGGTTGCAGATATGATTCTAACCGTCGGAGTCTTGCCCAAGGTCCAAACAATTCCAGTTTGTTGTTTACAAAACAATTCCAGTGAATTTACTGACAGCTAAAAGCAAAATTTATAAATGATGATAATCTTGAGGTCTGATAAAAAAGTAGGTATCTACCAACCTATCTATTCTATGAATAGAATAGAATAGAATAGAATAGAATAGAATAGAATAGAATAGAATAGAATAGAATAGAATTAATTTATTTGCTTTTGAATAGGGTAGAATAGGATTATAAATGGTTTACAAAAACCTTATACTTAACAATAGTTTCACCTACTCAGCTACTGACAATAGCATGCAAATAATAATTAATATTGAAGCTAATTTAAAGCATTGATATAGCAGCATCATTGAAAATTCACAATTAATAAAATTAAAACATAAAAAATTAACTCACATCATAAAATGTCAAAATAAATGTCAGAAATTGAATAGAAATAAATTACATGCTAGTCAGAAATGTCATTAAAGTAAAATGTCAATTTAGTGTAAGTTCTAGTTTTTATAATTCAAGAACTCCTGGACCGTGTAGAATAACTTATCCATAAGCCATCTATGCAGCGCCGTCTTAAATCTATTAAAAGGCAATTCTTTTATGGTATCAGGAATCTTATTATATATTAAAATACCCATGTAATAGCAGTTTTTCCTGAATCGTGCGCTTTTCGGTAAAATATCGATGACCAACCTATTGCAGTTCCTTGTATTTCTAGGAAACACGTCCTTGGCAGTCTTAAATTTGCTTTGGTTAGATTTCACAAACTTCGCGATTTCATAGATGTAAAGACAGGGTAGTGGCAGAATATTTAATAACCTATAAAATGGCTTACATGACACATCCGGTGCAAGTCCACATATTGCTCTTATACTTTTTTTTTGTGCAACAAAAACCCTTTGTATGCCTGTACTATTGCCCCAAATGATAAGCCCGTAGCGTAACACAGATTCCACATATGCGAAGTATGCTGTTAGGGCAGTTTTTCTTGTGGCTACTTTAGTTAATTTAAAAAGAGCAAAAACAAATCTATTTACTTTTTTGCATACCTTATCTACATGTGATTTCCAATCAATTCTTTGATCGAGCTCAATGCCAAGAAATGTGGCATTTGTTACATTCTTTAGCGTATGATGTTGATAATGTATGTTTAAGGAATGATAGTTATTATAATTTATATAATTTGTTTTGTCAATGTTGATTTTTAGGTTATTATTATTTAGCCAAATTGTAATCGATTTAATTGTTTCATTAATGTCATTTTCATGGTCAATTATATTGTGATTTTTATTATTTTTATTAGTAGTAACTACGACTGATATATCATCCGCAAATAGGATACATCTGTGTTTAGTCACTTTAGGTAATTCATTCACATAAATTAAAAACAGAAGAGGACCAAGTATACTACCCTGGGGCACTCCAAATTTATTTACTTTGAATTCAGAATGATGTTTATGTACCACTTGGTTATCACCGAGTTGGGTAATTTCGACCAATTGCATCCTATTTTGCAGGTACGATTTGATCCAATCTAATGCTTTGCCTCTTATTCCACTACGTTCTAGCTTTGACAACAATTGACTATGTGATACAAAATCAAACGCTTTAGACATATCAAATAGTAGTACTGTGGTTAAATTATTATCATTTATGCTTCTTAATATATGATCAATCAGATTAAAAGCAGCATGCGCAGTCGATTTGCTTTTCTGAAAGCCATATTGATTGTCATTCAATACTTTATACTTTTTAAAGAATGAAATAAGTTTGTCATGCATTACTTTTTCGTATATTTTTGCTAGGATCGATATCAATGTTATAGGTCGAAAGTTGTTAATCAGTAACTTTGAGCCTTTTTTAAGAAGAGGCTTTACAATTGATAGTTTTAGTCCCGCAGGGAAAATCCCTGTTTCGAACGATAAATTTATTAAGTAGGCTAAAACTGAAGTTATCTGATCCTTACAAGCTTTAATAACTTTTGTATTTAGTTCATCATACCCTTCCGAGTTTGTATTATTTAATGTCATGATTTTTTTTTAATGTCATATTCATCAATAGGAGAAAGATATATAGAATTATTCAAATTGTCAGTAATTATTTTATGTCCGTTTACGTCATTGTTATTGTTAATATTATTATACATGTCATGGTAATTATTGTCATTATTAGTATTATTATTTTCATTTGTCAGTGTAATAAAATAGTCATTAAAAATAGTAGCAATTTTTTTAGGATTATCAACAAGTAAGTCATTGTGTTCTATTTTATCTATTTGATTGTTAAATTGTAATTCAGGGCCTGTTTCACTTTTGATTACATTCCAACTTGCCTTACAGATGTTTTTACTTTTTAATATGTATTTATTATTCGTATGTTTTTTTGCCATAAATATGCATTTTTTCAACAATTTTGAGTACTTTTTATACTGGAATTTAGCTTTTTTATTTACTTTCGTATAGTATTTGTATCTTAAGTTTCTATTTGTAAGACAGCTCTTTCTGATACCCCTTGTTATCCAAGAAATGTTTGGTTTAGTGTTTATTTTCACCTTAATAATAGGGAAACAAAGCTTGTATAATAAACAGAACCAGTGATAAAAATTTGTGAAAGCTTTATCCGGGTTCTTTTCGTTAAAAACATCAGAGAAAGATAAACTGTTTAGATACCCTTGGAATTTTTCCATGTTTTCCTGAGAGTAACAACGTTTAAATGCGAAAACTGTCTTTGGTATTACTGGCTTAGCTTTGGTATTGAAAGTAAGCATCTGGGCAGTATCATGGTCAGAAAGCCAGAGCGGAAGTAGAGAACCAGAGGCATCTGGTACATTACTAAAAACGTGATCAATGCAAGAACTTCCTCTAGTCGGTTCAGTAATGTGTTGTTTCAGATTATAATTTTTTAAAATATCTGAGAGCTGTCTAGAGGTTTTGTTTTCAATAATAGTATTTATGTTGATATCGCCTACTATTATTAATCTTTTTTTCTTGTACCTTTGTAAATAAGAATAAAGCAAACTCTCCAAACTTTGAAAAAAGTATTCATGGTGTCTACGTTTTGTAGCAGTGGAGGCCCTATAAATGCAGACTACAATAATATTTTGCAGCGGTATACTAATTGCACAGCATTCAAAGTGAAAGTTTTGTGAAATCTCATCAAAGTCACAAATTTTTACGAAGGACGTGCCTCTTTTCACTAAAATACAAGATCCTCCTCTCCTTTGACATCTTGAAAAGTGAGTTGCCAGTTCATAATTTTTAATATTTATATTTTTTTCCTCGCCTTTTTTTATGAACGTTTCCGATAAACAAATGACATCTGGGCACGGTTTAAGTTGCGACAGTGTAACCTCAATAAACTCTTTTTTGGATAAAAGACCTTGAATATTTTGATGCAAGATAGAAAATTTACTTTGTGTATTACGGTCGAAAAAACGTTTCATCATTTAAACATTGATTAGGTCTAGGCATCGATTTCACAGCAGGAAAATAATAAGGTATAGTACCTTTCTTATGTTGTATTGTCTGATTCATAACGGTGCCAGAATTTCTTGAATTAATGATTTTCTTATATAATTTCATGCATTTAGTAATATTTATTATGAAATCATTATCATATTTTAATTGGTCTATTGCCGCATTTAACTTAAAACTTATCAAATTTATAAGTGACATATCTTTTAAACTATATTTAGACAAGTCCATTAAATTAATAAATGTACAATTGTTATAATTATTGACAATTAAGTTGATTTTATTATTTAATTTATTTACATTCATATATTCATTTTGTTGTACACTTAGTATAAAAATCTTACAGTTCTTTATATTGCATAATGTATTACATAGATTTGAAATAATACTATAGGGATTTTTATCATTAGATCCCACTGATAATATAATTATATCGTCTTCATTAAATATTTTTTTTTAATATGACAGCTACTTAATATATTTTCGCTTGATGCTGATGGCTTAACTATACCAGTGACTTCATAATTATCATTCCATTTTCCAGAGCGTGTTTTTATTAATTGTTGTGATAGACCTCGTACTTGTTCATCGCCGAATATATATATTTTTGGTTTTTTCACGATCTCCTCATGCGTTTGATTAATATCAGCGACCTCTACTGGCGGCTGCGTTGTTATAATTGAAGATGTGAGATTGTTATTGCTAGGCGAATTGTTAAGTGTGGGTTTGAAATTTGTGTTCATGTCTATAGATGGCGTTGTATTTAATTTTTGCGGGGTCGAGGTAAAATTGTTTCCTTCTTTATCTTGTAAGTGTGAGAAGTCTAGTACCCGACTATTTAAATTCTTAGTTTTTCTTCTGTTTGTAACATTTTTCTTTGAGCTAGAATTACAGATGTTAGTCAGGTATTTTGTTGTAGTCTCATGTTTTGCTAGTTCTTTTTTTAAATTTGAGTTTTCTGATAGCAAATTTTCGATTTCATTTTCCGCTATATCGAGTTTTTCCTGTAACATTTTCTTTTGTCTTTCAAGTTCTTCTATTTTTTCTTCCATAATATCTAATCTTGTTAGGTTTGGGCAACTGCTATTTAAACGATTGTTGGTAGATAAGATTGAGAGATTATTTTCGTCAGTCAATGATTGAAACGAATTGCTTGTGGATATGTTTACTCTAATATTACCACAGAATACATAATAGTACAAGTATATTACTAGAAAGCAATGTTTCACTACATTTGTCACATTTCCAATTTTCCCGATTTTGTTTCGTCATTAGGTAAAATCTCTTTTCTGACACATTTACACAATTTATATGAAACCATTGTGTACAAACAGGGCATTGCAAAAATCTTCTGCTAGTGATGATTATATGGCATGTATCACATTTTTTATCCATCTTACGGTACCCGTATAATAAGATGCAATGAATAAGAGCGTGTGACGGAACGTAACGTGTATTGCCTCAATTTCTGAACGAAAGTGTCAGTAGTCTGTCACTTGTCAGTTTATGACATTGCCAGAGACGTCAGTCAGTTGTCAAAACTGAATCAGCCGATGAGGAAGTGCGTAATTTATGTAGGCGGAGTTTCACTTTCTTTTATCGGTATAATTGGCTGATTTTCAAAAAATTTTATCCGTTAATGTAAACAAATGTATGTTCTCGGCAGCAAGTTCAAAAATGTTTTGATGAAATTAGGTGTGATAACCCTCGAATAGTGAAATCTTGTTTGCGTACCTTGATGCTTCTGTGGCCGTTGTGAAAGTGTATGTGGCATTCACTTGTTTTTTCGCACTATTACGCCTTTAAAATGTATATTTTCTTGGAGCAAACGATAATACGTGTACCTATTTTAATCACCGGAAGTACCCCTTTTATGTTTGAAGTCGGCAAATCCTTTATCGGAAACACTCACATGCACTAAACAAACGGTTAAAACCTTTTTTTATCACAAATTCGAACTTTAACTTCCTAAAGTTTGTATGATACAAACTGGGGCTGTACCGGCTAACGCATTGAACTTCGGAAAGGCTGCCAGGTTTCAAATTAAAACATATATATCGAGCCCCAATTGGGCCAAAATGGCAAACCCTAATTCATTATGTCACACGAACATCAATATCTTCCAAATAACTTCAACAAATATGTAATTCCTTACTTCGGTTTATCTGTTTTAAGTGTTTTAAGGTAGCCCTGAGACAGTGCGAATTTCTCAATTTGTATCACCAATATTAATATCAGTGGCCCCGCACAAAGTGGCAGATCACAATTTGCAGTGCAATGTGATAATCGCCTTATGATTTAAAAATCATTATTATTATGTTAGTGCTATGAATGTCGTTAACTTTTGTACTTTTCCAATGAATGATGTGCACTAGAGTAAATGTATTCTATGATGATGAAGGTAGGCATTTTGTGACACAACTGCCACATGTTTTAAAGTAGGCATGTAGGGAATGTATTTTATACTAACTGTATCGTACTATTTGATTGTCAACTTTATTTAACTTACCTCCAAACCAGAATTTATGATCTGTTCCAGTAGCTGATTAGATTTTTTTGATTTCTCTATAAACTTATGAAACTTTTTCAACAAACTGAAGCAAATGTAACAGACACTTGTTGGCTTTGTATCGCCTGTTTCAAGCTGAAAAAAAATACAAATTATCACAAAAATGCTAAATATTAGCAGTGACAGTGAACGGAATGAAGTGGCCATTTGGAGCCAAAGTTTGGATTTTCCTACTCATTTAGTTCAAGTTAAAAAAATATTGTACTTTTCATGTTGTAGTAGGTACATCAATATTATTTATATTCACAATAAGGCTAGGGGGTAATCTTTAGAAATGGGGCCCCTGAAATGAGGATTAAGATAGATAGGTAAGGTAAGGGGGGAGAGGGAAACCCCCCAGTGACACTCCCGCCATGAGGAAATTAATAATTACTGAGATAAGTATATGATTTTAAGCCCTTCAACCCTTGCGTAACAAAAGCACAGAAACTCATATGAGCTATGCGCTACGGCTCGTACGCGTTATATGAGCTTCGGGCGAGGGCTGTCCTGCCTCCGCACCAAACGTTTATTAGCATAACAGTTTGTGGCATAATGCCATGGATACACGCTCGCTCGGCTCGTGTGCTGTTGGCTCGCAATACAACCAAACCTCCTCCTCACTAGCTATGCTTGCTCGTCGTCACACCTAAACGTCTCTTTACCAAAGGTCACACAAAAATACGAAATGCTCACATTTTGTCATACAACATTTTGCTACTTTGCACAAAACCTGACTCTCCGACCCGAAACTCTACAATATATTTTAATTCCAAAATCAGACGCCCCATTTCTAAAGCCAACCCCTGACAGTGATCTCCATCAGGCACTATTTGAGGCCAAGGAACAAGGAAGATGATGATAATACTAACATGTACCGCATTTGAAGTTTTGCGCATTGAAGATTTTAGAACAGTCCAAATGTTACGGTTTAGGGAACCACATAAGAACAGATGTACACTCGTAGGTAAGTAATAACTTACCGATGTTTCAGTGAATTTCTCGTAAATATCCCGAAACTGGCAACCAGCTATTGAATGCAAGCGGACATCGTACGCCAAGCATATTCTGCACGCCATTAGGTGGTTCATTTTCAGCTTTTTTAGCAAATTAAATATGTTTTGTAATAAATCTTTGTAAAGAGGTTGTTTAACAACACACACTAATTATTATAGGAGAAAGATAAATGTAAGTTTACTCGTTTCGTTTCTTCTTCTTCTTCTTCTTCTTAATGAATGGCTTGCTCTGTGGTCTAAGCACAATTCCGCCAATGTCACGTAGTTAGATTTACACGGTTGAGAAAATTATTTAATTAGGTTTTTGATATTTGCATTCATAAGCAGATTTACCTAGAATAAAAGACATCACATTCAACGACACAAACATTTAACATAAAGCATAGGAGAAATTTAGAATTTTAAATTGTTATAGGAAATAAATTTGGCCAGAACTTTTATAAAGGGGGTATTGACGAGGGATAAAAGATATTTCATATTTACAGGGCGGGGAATATTGTGGGGCAGGATCTCGTAAAGTGAAACTTTTAATCTGGGGCAGTTAAAAAATAGGTGGTCGACAGTACCTTCTTCCAACTCACACTCACAAAGGGAACTATCGCGAATTTTTAATCTAACTAGATGAATGGGAGTACAAGCGTGACCTATGCGTAATCTGCAGATAGTGGACACTACTTTCTTGCTTAGATCTTTGTCTCTAAAGAACCAGGGTTTGGGTGGTATTTCCCTCTGAATGTCAAAGTAGTACTTTCCCGCGCGGTCCTTCGTCTGAATCCAGTGAGTTCTCCACGATTTTTGAAGGTGTTGATGGGCCAGTGTAGAAACGTCCTGGTAGAAAATTTCGGAGTATTCTAGAGAGCCAGATGTTATAGCCAGTTTCGCACAGGAGTCTACCGTTTCATTGCCAGGAATTCCATTGTGCCCGGGGATCCAGGTCACCACAACTTCAATGGATTTATTTTTACACCTAAACAACGCCTGCCTGATGTTTAAGATTACTGGGAATTTGGATTTTGAGCGAAATGGGTTAGACACGATCGCTTGCAGACAGCTTACTGCTTAGAGAGTCGCTGAAGATAATGGACTTCTCGTTTCGTTTCAAAAGAAAACTGAAAAACAAAAAATGACGATGACGGACGTGACCACAGATCAATAAAAAGGACGACAGATACCATAGCCTTCTATCTTCCAAGCCCTGAAGTTGAGCAGAACGGCAACAACGCATGTGGTCAAGCACATAGTATGAAATTATTTTAATAATTATTTATTATTTGTTTTTCCTATATTATCTATGTTTAAACTAGTTGTAAATTGTGATGTAAGACTTTTTTTTTTCGTGGCGGGTAGTTGAAGGAAACGGTCGCAATTTTTGAAAGCTTGTATATTAAATTTATCAAAAATAATAATATTAATAATTTTTAACTTTTAACTTTATTAACGTTATGATACTATAGTGTACCAACCTGTCCAGTGTTATCTCCTTGCACAACTGACTCTTCGACGCAATTAAGGTACCACTAACACAAACAACATGGAACACGTCCAACAGTCACTTTCAGACATGATCACATTGTTCAACGAGCGGATGACTTCTTTTGAATCAGACTTACTAAAAGCCCCTTCCACAACATCTACTACTTCAAGCCTGGCTACGGATTTCAGCAACTTCAAGACATTTATCGTCGAGTCACTGAATTGCCTTCAAAAACAAGTAGAGATGTTGGTGTGTGATGTTGACCGTATGGAGACAAGAAGCCGACGAAAAATGTTACTACTGCATGGTGTGCCCGAAGCGGAGTCTGAAGACACCACTCGAGTTACAGCTCAGACCTTGACGGAGCATATCAAGGACAGCACCCTCAAGTTGGAGAACATCAAGCGTTGTCATAGAATGGGCCAGTGGTGTTGCCATTTACTTACGGACGCATATCCCTTTCAATGTCCTTGACTTATCGCCTCAACCACCACTTCATAACGCAGGTGAGCATCTTTTCGTAGAAGTGACTCTGCATCATACAAAGGTCTTGCTTGGTGTCTACTATAGTCCATCGTTACGAATCGACTTTTTCTCCTCTTTCGATAACCCTGCAAAACTTTGTCCCCTCTTATAGTCATACAATCTTAATGGGTGACTTTAACACATGCCTCCTTAAGAAAGATTCCCGTTCCTCGTCTCTTCTATCTCTTATACAGTCAAACAATTTATTTAATGTAGCTTTAAACGCTACGCATCATCTTCCAAATTGTACTCCTTCCCTTCTTGATCTCGTATTTGTTTCCTCTCTGGACCGTGTTGCCAAGTATGGGCAATGCTCGGCGGATGCTTTTTCCCACCACGATCTCATTTTTATCTCTTATAAAGTTCGCCCTCCCAAGGAAAAGCCTCGAGTACTGGCGCAGCGTAATTTTGGTGGTATTAACATCGATAGTCTTCGCAGTGATGCCAAGGCAATAGATTGGAGCTCACTTGTGGAGCTGCAGAATGTCGACGATAAGCTTCAATTTTTTGTCACCAAACTCATTGAACTATACGATCTGCACGCCCCGGTACGTAACGTTAAAATTAAACATCAACCGTCCCCGTGGCTTACTGATGATATGAAACTACTATTACATCGTAAAGCAGTTGCCAAAACAAAACATAAATGTAAGCCTACCGATTCTAACTGGGAAAAATTTGTTAAAATCCGTAATCGCTGTCATAGGGTGTGTAGGAAAGCACAACGCCACTTCTTTCATAGTTCCGTCGAAAATGGAGACCCAGCTAAAGTCTGGAAATTCTTGAACTCAATAGGGATTGGGAGACAGCAACAAGCTTCTATTTCAAGGAATATTAACATCAATTCACTAAATCAACATTTCTCTTCTTCGCCACAGTTTGATGTGATTGCAAAAGGTAATACTTTACAAACTCTTTCATCACTTCCCCGCCCTAATCATGAATCTTTCTCTTTTAATCAACTAACTGAATGTGATGTTAAAAAGAGTGTTTTGTCTGTCACATCTAATGCAGTTGGTAGTGACTGTGTTAGCAGGAAAATGATAGTGCTTATCCTTGATGAAATCCTTCCTGTCCTCACTCACATCCTGAATTATTCCTTGTCCAATGGTGTCTTTCCGCCGATGTGGAAAAATGCTCAGATTATCCCACTTCCTAAAAAATCAAAACCCTCATCCTTCTCCGATTATCGCCCAATTTCCATACTTCCTTTCCTATCCAAAGTCCTAGAACGCCTTGTCCATAATCAACTTAGCCTATTTCTGTGTAAGAACCAACTGATGAACTCCTATCAATCCGGTTTCCGTCCTGGTCATAGCACTACCACTGCACTTATCAACATCACAGACGACATAAGGTCCGGAATGGAGGCTGGAAAACTTACAATCCTATCGCTGCTTGATTTCAGCAATGCCTTCAATACTGTTGACTTTGATGTTCTGCTTGAGACTCTTCGCTCTATTAACATATCTCCATCAGTCGTTGATTGGTTTCGAAGTTACCTGCTCAATCGTCGGCAGCGGATTCGCACGGAAAATTCCTTCTCTTCCTGGTGCATTACCACTGCCGGGGTGCCGCAGGGTGGCGTTCTATCTCCTCTTCTTTTCGCTATATTTATTAATTCTATTTCCAATCAATTAACTTCTTCCTACCACCTATATGCAGATGATTTACAAATTTACACCCAGACCACCGTAGACGATATCTCCATAGCCATTGATAAAATGAATACTGACCTGGCTAAAATATGTGAGTGGAGTGAAACACATGGGTTGAAGGTCAATCCTGCCAAAACTCAAATTATTATAATTGGTAGCACTAGGCTAAGATCTAAAGTCGACTTTTCTCTATTGCCACCTGTCACTTTCAACGGAACAAATCTTCAGCTCAGTGATCAAGTTAGGAATCTGGGCGTGTACTTCGACCGCAACTTGAATTGGTCCGTACAACTACAGGAAGTGAGCCGAAAACTTTTTGCTACCGCCGGTTCTTTGCGTAGGCTCAGAAACTTCTTGCCAACTGCCACCAGGATTTCGCTTGCGCAGTCCTTGCTATTGCCCATACTTGACTATGCAGATGTCAGCTATCTCGATCTCACAGAAGAGCAACTAAATAAACTTGAGCGGCTTCAAAACTTTTGCATCAGATTTGTGTTTGGACTTCGCAAATATGACCATATCTCCGAATTTCGTAAAAAGCTCAAGTGGTTGCCTATTCGCCTTCGCCGGAATATGCATATTCTTTCCCTATTGTTTAATATTCTCTTTAATCCCACTACCCCTTCTTATCTTAAAGATCGTTTCAAATTTGCTAAAGACTCCCACTCCCGTTCCTTAAGGTCATCAGAAAACTTGTTGCTGGAAATGCCAATACATTCTACTATGTTCTACGATCGATCCTTTTCGGTGCAGGCTGTCCGTCTATGGAATGCTTTGCCGGTAACGATAAGGACTGCTCAATCTCAGCACACATTTAAAAAACTAGTCAAAGAGCACTATCTTACTTTTTAAGTTTATTTTTTTCCTGGTCTTACAACTGGATTAAACTTTAACAATTTCCTCTTCGCATTGTAGGTATTAAGTAGTTTATGTAGGTTTATTATATATTGGTATTATATAGTATAGTATTAAGTTATATTTTATCATATATTTATGTAGGTATTCGAGTTTAATAGGATTATTATTATTACTTTATTGAATTTGCACACGTCCAACTACCCCATCACATTTATCTATATTCCTGTCCATCCCAAGGTTGCCTGGAAGAAATCGCTTTTAGTGATAAGGCCGCCATTTGTATGTCTCCTTTATGTTTGTATTGTTACTCGTTTGTTCTGTGTGTATACAATAAAGAGTATATAAATAAATATAAGATTATTTCAATAAAGTTTTATATTTATTATTATTATTTATTTATTAGAACATAAGGTTTGAGTCAAATTATTTGAACTTTTCGGGGGTCCTTTAGTACGATGAGCATTTTAATCTAAGCCTCCTCTAGCAATAAATCTTACATCATTGGAAAGGTATTTAAATTTGAAACACTTTATTGGATTACTATAAACGTCAACTATTAGTACTTTGAGAGTTATAACGCTCTGAACTTGACCAATTTTTTTAACATTAATGACCTAAAACTCCGAAAATACTAGCAATTAATAGAAAGTATGTTTGAAACAAATATTCGTCATATAAAAACCTTTCTTAGGCTGGCCCCAGACCTACCGGTTCCGTTTCTTTGCTTTGCTGTGCTACCTTGCTTAAAAGACCGCCGGCCAACTAGGGTAATTTTCAATCTATCGCATTTTGGGACTAGACCAAATTGGCAAGATAGCCATTAGCTTGGTTTTATCAAATATCTTCGCCTGGATTGCGAAGTAGGAAGCTTTTAAGAGATATGCCACCCTGAACATGGACTCCGATCGTTAAAAATAACTCGATCGCTTATTTATACAAGATGTTTGGTAAAGCCTTATAAAACTGAATATGGTAGATAGGGACCATAATAAAACTGAACAACTTTTACTATGGGACCAAATCTGAAATCGCGAAAAAAGTGAACTGTTTCATACATTTTGATAATTTCGTTATTAATTTTTGTATAAAACAGCAGTTTTTTTTAAAACGAAAACTAAAACTTCTCATCGCACCCCAGACGACGATATTTGATAACACCAAACTAATGGCTATCTTGCCAATGTGGTCAGGTCAAAATATGCGATAGATTGAAAATGAGCCTCTTGGCCGGCGGTCCATGGTAGAACAGCAAAGCAAAGAAACGAAACCGGTAGGTCTGGGGCCAGCCTTATGATATATCATTCATTTCTATAGGTGTGGTAGATCAACTCATATAGACAATAAACCACTTTTATAATTTAATAACCTTTAACTCCAAAAAAAGTATATCAACAGTAAATATTTGTCTTTAAAAGACCTTTCTAATGATATATCATTTATTGCTAGAGGGCGTGTGACTGTGAATCAACTCCCTGCTGAAGAAAATCAACAAAAAAGATGACATCTTGGACAGGCATTTTTTCCTGGTTAACATTGATATTTTTCTTATTGTTTAATATACAAAGCATTTCAATAAAAGAACTAAATTATTTGGAAAATTGAAACAAATGAAAGAAATTTGAACAGAATCAGGAAAAGTATTAGTCAAAGCAATGGAGAAAGTATTGAAAACTATTCGTTTATCATATTGATTTAAACGTATCAGGAAAACAAATATTATTTTTCCACCATACAATACAAAGTTGACAAGATACATAGTACGATGTAATACGTAATTATTATATTCATTATTTTAAATAGTTAAACATTAATGCTCAATATGTACAAGCCTTAAGCTTGTCCAATATTAAAATTTTAAGTGTTAAAATAGTAATGCTACCGCAGTACAAACTCCTGTAATAGTTCTCAAGTATCTGATAAAGTCACTAAAATGTATTTTATTTGATTTTAATAACTTCTTCTAAAAATATTTTGTTTGTCCTTATTTGTCAATATACTACTAATTTTAGAAATTCAATACAAGGCCAAAGAATTTACATGTTTGGCTGGGACTTTCTTGATAGTTAATGAGGAACTTAAATATTAGAATCATTGTTTTTATAGTTTCTAATACTTGAAAATTTGAGAAATTTTGGTAATAAATACCCAGACATAAGTGTCATCTTAATAGGGCATTGAAGCCTGTAATTAATGGGTCAAATTATTGGTTTAAAAATCTAGTAAAGATGATGATTCTGTGTAGTGCTGTGAAAAAGCCAAAGAATAAGACCCAAAACTCATGAAGTTTATTGACTTAATAACATCTTTACTAATATTAAAAATGCAAAAGTCCTTTTGTTTGTTTGTTTGTTACACCCTCACGTCTCAACCACTGAACAGATCATCATGAAATTTTTATACACGTTGTCTGGGTTACAGAGAAAGACATACGGTACCATTAATCCCGAAAGGAAAATATTGTTCCTGAGGGATAGCAAGAAACATTTCCTTGGCGGCCGCTAGTCTTCAATACTTTTTGCGCTGTGCGTGAAAGCAACCGTTCTCAAGGACTAATAGTTGTGCCATGACATTATCAGGACACATGTCGTTAAGTCGTTCTAGCATCCTCCATAAAATGTTCAGAAAGTACCCACATGTTCTATTTTCTATTGTAAAGAAAATTAAATATATTTGTTTATTTTTTAATTTAACTAACTGAATACTTAGGATTAGTATTGGAAAATAACCTCAAGCACATAACGGTCGTTTGATAGTTTTTACTCGAATCGAGAACGTATTTTAGCTGACCAGCTAAAAATACAGACAAGGTACAGACCTTTTGTTCTGATCCGGTAGCGCGACGGTGCCAACGGTGGTGATCACGGGTAGCCCTTGGAGCTGGAAGCTGCAGGTAGGTGCCGCAAGGCTGATGAAACACGTTAAACTGGCCCTGCTGATTGTTGTCCGTCACCTCGGCTCAACTGCTTGTGTTCCAAGATATGGTTGTGGTTGTTGTGGCAGACCCCAAGTTTAGAGAGAACTGAGCAGTAGGTGTCGTCGCGCTGACGGTCTTTAAAGACACTGTTCGAACGATTTTCAGTAGTGGCATAATACATGATAATAGCATGATTCATTTTCAACGAATCGGAGATGAATTTGCCGGTAATGTTTTTTTTTTATTTTACTGACCATAAGGGCACCTTTAACACTTGTGGGAGTATATTTTGATGTTCAACATCATTGTTGATTTTTCTCGAAGAATAAATAAGAAGGAATCAGAATTTTGTTTTATAATGTTGTTCGAGAAAACCGAAACATTTAAAAGTACTTGTACATACATATTACCTGTATCAGTGACAACAATTTTGATGTTTCACGAAAAAGATTATTAGGCCTTCATTTTTGATAGCAAATATCTTATTAATATTTGTAAAATAACGGTTAATATCTCGTATTAACACATAGAAGTATCTCGTATTGACTTAAAGTAAATAATCTGCAGTTTACGTCAGCAAATCTAGGTATATATGTTTTATAAAATTACGGCTAATATCTCGTATTAGCTCATAATAGTACTTATCACTGGTCAATATCACGTATTGACTCGGGAAAAAATATCTCATAAAAGCAAGTATGTCGTATTGACTCAAAGCAAATATTTTGCAGTTAACACCAGCAAATCTATTCATATTTTGTAAAATATGAAGCGGTTAATAATGATTAAACAAACTTACCTGTAAGTTGAGTTCAATCATAATATACGAAGGATTCGTTATTAAGACATTAACTCACAAAAGCAGGTCGTATCGACTCGAGGCAAGTATTCGGCAGTTTATTGTAAAATGATGGTTAATATCTCGTATTAACGCATAAAAGTATCACTGGTCAATATCTCGTATTGACTCGGGAAAAAAAATTCACTGGCCAATATCACGTATTGGCTCGGGAAAAATGTACCATTGGTCAATATCTCGTATTGACTCGAGGCAATTATAAGGCAGTTTGCCTTTGTGAATAACTTGCATACTTTTCATCACTAAGAGAAAAGATAAATTGTGAGTCTACCTTCAACATTCGTATCACTTGCATAGTGACGGTATTATACCGTTTTTCACGAATTAATTCACGTTTATAATTTCACTGATTTTAAGACTATAGTTAAACAAAAAAGTAATATTTTTGTGATGACCGACGTGCGTCTTGCGCGCGCGCGCAACAAAGAATGAGGTTGACGCGGCGGCGGGCAGCGCTGGTCGGAGGCAGAGAGGGGGTAGCTATTGCTTTCTTTTTCCTTCCTATAGCGCTGAAGACGTGCGATATAGTGCGAGCGTATAGCAGAGCTACTACTTTGTAACAAATTAAATCTCGGGAGATGAAGACGGGATAATTACTATTAAACCAGTATGAAACTTTAGAGAGGGCACTATTTACTTCGTCCGAACAGTTATTACCTCTGTTTACTTTAAAAACTAAAGAAGTATCATCCGCAAATAGTACTGTTTCACATAAATTATTCGCGTAGTTGGGAAGGTCATTTATATAAATTAGAAACAGCAATGGGCCCAATATTGATCCCTGTGGCACACCCATATTGATGGGGGCTCCAGTAGATTCAGTTCTATTAATCACTACTTTCTGAGTTCTATTGTACAAATACGATTTCATAAGACTAACTGATTTATCAGAGACACCATAATGTTCTAGCTTCTTTAATAATATTTGATGATCAACGCATCGAATGCCTTAGAAAAGTCACAGAAAATGCCAATTACATCTTGCTTTTCTTCCCAAGCATCAAGAATATGTTTGAGAAGTGCAATTCCAGCATCAGTAGTACTTTTACCCTTGGAAAATCCAAACTGATTTTTATGAAGTATATTATTGTATGTGAAGTAATCTAATAATTAGGAATATATAATTTTTTCAAATATTTTACTAAGTGCTGGTAGTATAGATATTGGCCTAAAGTTAGCTGGGTCACTTTTATCCCCAGATTTAAAAAGAGGAATCAATTTACTATTTTTCATTAAGTTAGGAAAGACCTCCTTATCAATACATTTGTTAAAAATAAAAGCCAAGTAAGGGGCTAGTATATCAATTATTGATTTAATAATGCTTGTTGACATGCCCCAAAGATCTTCTGTTTTTTTAACATTAATTGTTTTAAAAGCTTTAATGATATCTGCACTATTTATATATTTAAAGGAAAAACTTTCATTGCACTTATCAACACTAGACTCCAGAAGGGAGACAGCGATGTTGGGACAAGCACTAAGAGTACTGGTAGTTTCTACAGGTATTCTAGCAAAGAAATCTTCAAAAACTTTAGCGACCTCATTGTCAGATTCAAAAGTTTGATCACCAGTTTTTAAACAGAAGGAATTTATATTGGATTTTGATTTGCCCGTTTCTTTGTTAATAATATTCCAAGTAGCCTTAATTTTATTGTCAGCTAATTTAATTTTATTTGCAAAGTACTTGGACTTTGCTAAGATACAGACTTCTCTGAATGTTTGTGAATACTTCTTGACAAACTCAATGAAGTTAGGATCACTAGAAGTAGCTTTCTCTGCATAAAGTTCGTATAATTTCCTTCTGCTCTCATATATGCCGGGTGTGGCCTAGTCACTAAATTTCGTACTATCATTACATTTGATGACTTTTTGTTTAAACGTTTTATTAAATTCAGTTTGAACTATGCTAAATAAATTATTATATAGGTTATTGGCTTCAAAATTTGGTTCTGGTAATGTATCAATTTTACTTGTGACATTGGTTCTGAATTTTTCAATACAGTGTTTTTTTACTGGCCTACACATTATTTCCCGTTTAGGCGGAACATGATAGTGCTCAATGGAGGCTAATTGTCCACTATGGTCGGATTTAATACAATTTAAAATTGATTTTTCAATGACATTACAGTTACAGAAAATATTATCTAAGCAGGTTGCCGATGTGGGTGTGATACGCGTTGGTTCATTAAAAATATGTAGCAAATTAAATGATGAACCTACTCGACAGTTTGGCTATTTTAGGGTCTAAGATGTCGACATTAAAATCTCCGCAAATTGCGAAACTTTTTTATTCTTCCTACAAGTTATTTTTAAAACTTCCTCCATAGTGGACTCAAACTCAGGGTAATTCGCTTTGGGGGGTCTATATACGCATACTATAATTATTTGATCAAGTTTCACACACGATAACTCAACGGTTCGTTCAATTGAGAGGGATACTACATCTCTACCCTCTTTACATTGTAATCTATTGTGTAGAATAATAAGTGAACCCCCTCTTATAGCAGATTTCCTACTAAGCGAGCTAACAACTTTATAATTATCTAAACTTAAAAGTAATTCGTGCTTTTTCAACCAATGCTCAGTAACACATAACACATCAATATCTTCAGAGTTTAAGAATAAGCTTATTTCTAAATCTTTGCCAGAAAAGCCTTGCATATTTTGGTGTACAATTCTTAAACACTTTGGCTTTTCTATTGTTAAGTCAGGGCTAGAGGACGCCTCTATTGTCCTAGATGGTAATTTAAATGTGAAAAATTATTATTACTTGAACTAAGTAAAATGTTAAAATTATTTTTATTTGGAACAGATTCCAAAGTTGAATGACTAATGTCAATAGTTGACTGCTCAATAAAAGCAGTTGTTTTACTAGCCAGATTATTGGCTAAATGTTTAAAATAAAAAGAAATCGATAATGCTATTTGTCTCCTAAAAGAACTAGGCAGATAGAACTTATCTTTTGTCAAGTAAAAACTATTAAATAATTTATTGATGTCAATTATGTGTAGCTGTTCACTATTATGAAATGCTACCGTATTCAATGTTACGTTCAAGTGATACCTAAAGTAAAATAAAGTATTTAATCAGGGGTCTTTTCCATAAAAGAATGAAAAAGTAGAGTAATTTACCATAGTAGTAGTTTATTGGGGTAGAAATAAGTTTTATAATAAGTAATAAGAAACACTAATATTTTATGAAATATGCCCCTTATTAAATAGGTACTCACAGTAATCACAGTATTTACCACGCGTGTAGCCTTAGCTGGGGATGGCAAGTAATGGCAACCATAGATGTAGGCTAGCACATCCCTTGGCAACGCAAAGCTAATTGTAGATGTCGCTACGTAGGTACGCTTGTTAGACGTTCAGAACAAAATGTATGGGAAAATAGGTATTTATTTTGTGGTTTTTTTTACCGAAAAAGACCCATTGACCCAAAATGGATATAAAAGACTATTCTACAATGCAAATTCCGGAATTTTAAGCAAAATTAAGACGTTTTAATTCTTACAAAATTTGTCAGTTTTTTTCTATATCCAGATTTTTCGGAAATTTGTAGTAGTAGTGCCAACATTTTTAAAGCCTATAAAACAGAATTTAATCATTTTAAAGCTTAAAAAACTATTTTTTAAGTAAAAGTCCTTTGTTTTCATAGTTCTCGTGGAACAAGCGTACGCACATCGAAATGAATTTAGAACAACGCAGCGCCATTTTGACAGTTGCCTTCCCCCAGAGTCATCTCTGTATCTTTTACAACAAAGTCTTCTATAGGATTAGTTATTATGTGTCTATAGTTTGTTTCATAGTAAATGTATGAAATGAGATGGTTCATCAAAAGTGATTCATTTTCGATGAAAGGCAGTGAATAGTGACCAGTGAACGACTTTTTGTATAGGCACATCAGTTACAGTCAGTGGCAGGCACGAATCATGAAATCGGGTGGGGATTGCGCGGAACGCGAATTTCGTATGCGTTGCGGTGAGGGGCGCGGGCGGCGGGAGAGGGGCGCGCACTATTGGTCGCTCACAAGAGCACATGCGCGAACTTATCCCCACTCCGTCAAAATATTTTCATGATTCGTGCCACTGACACGTACCTTCATTTTCGATGCTTCTTCAAGGTCGAAACAAATTATCGGACGCGGCTTACTGCCGCGGCTGATAAGTGTGCACACTCTAATAACATCCTGCGTGCCAGATAGCTATCGGACGTCCAATGACGTCTAGTTCAGTAAAATTACGGATTCGCAAAACATTAAATGGTAATAACCTGTATTTTTGCATATCGGACTTAAATGTGATTAAAAAACACTATATTTACGAATCCAACTAAAATATGTTTCTAAAGGGACAAAAAAAAGAAAAACACATTTAAAGGCCTAGAATAATTGGCAAAATTAGTAATAGATCAGCGAATACTTTTCGTAACAGAGATACGTATATTGTACATGAATTCATAAAAATACAAGGGAAATCACTTTCAGTTGTTTAAAATTTTAACATAAATAGAATTTAGTAAGTTATCGTTTCTAAAATTAACGTAAAAAATCCTAATAAACTGTACCGGACTAGAACCTTATTTAATATAGTTTTTGATCTCAGTTATACGAAAATCCAACCAAAAATTTTGAACTATAATATCATATTCGAATAACATAGTTGGCAAAAATGGCAAAAATGTAATAGCTTAAAAAAGTGGTAGACTTTTGATATTATAGTACAAAGAAGCTAGTAATACTAAAATCCAACAATATTTTATAAATACACCTAAATAAAATAATTTAACAAAAGCGCGCACTCAAAACTAAGCCCTATTTAACGCTGTTATGGGCCAAAATATTTTGCTGCCCGATCACGCTCCCTCCGTGCGTAGGTATTGAAGACTAATTTGCTCGACCGACACGCGTCGACCGAACGGGACGGGAGAATAGTCGGTCGGTAAATCGGTAGGTAGAACATAAGATTAATAAAACTGGGAGAACCTACCTACAAGATGGCAAAGTGACGCACGAACACTACCTAGATGCAAATAATTACTTAGGTAAATAGCAGAAATTAGTTATCCTCCTAATAGGTACTTATACAAGGTGTTTGGTAAAAGCCTTATAAAGCCGAATATGGTAGATAGGGACCATCAAACTGAACAACTTTTACTATGGGACCAACTCTGAAATCGCGAAAAAAAAATCAGCTGTTTCATACAAAAAATAATAACGAAAATATCAAAATGTATGGAACAGCTGATTTTTTTTTCGCGATTTCGGAGTTGGTCCCATAGTAAAAGTTGTTGTTGTAATATGTATTCAAAACACAAAAAATATAAAATACTGTTAATTTTTCTAAAATACTGTTTATTTTTCTTTTCCAACCTTAATATACTTTTTGACTTGTAAAAAAAGTTGGCAACCTTACTTGTAGGGTAGGTATTTTTGCCGACGGACGACCGACTAAAGTCGCATTACTAATTTCCCAGCAAAAATGTAAACAAAGGTGTTGCCAGAACAAAACACCACAAAAGGAAATAGTATATTTCTAAGTCAAGAAATAAACACACAAACATGTTTTTTCATCACAAACCTAATCAAAATTGATTAGAAAATCATGAGTTTTGCGGCAAAAACAGTAATATAATTTGATATTTCATAATAACAGTTTTATAGTAGAAAACATTTTTATGATGCTGTGCACACATGAACTGCAAACCGTACACATCAACCTTGGGTTCATTTTATAAAATTTCATAAAAAATAGTATTAAGAGTAGTAGCTGCAGTAGTAATATTTGTATTTGGTATTGGGGGGGAACAGGCGAAGATGCTACGTATTTTTGATAATTTACATACAGTCAATATCTAACTAAAGTTATCTTATCAGTTCGTTTCAAGAACTTTTAACATCAAAAATTATGATAGGTTATAAAGATAAAATTTCTAATTACCATCCTACTTTAAAATTACCCTGAATGACATTATATTTATTATGACTCAAAATATAATAAACAAATTAAAAATTTATAAAAGTGAACGAAGGTTTTCATTATCTGAAAATGTCACTATCAGGGTCAGTTTGTCAATTTGACAGTGACGTTTCTTTGTTTACATTTTTGCTGGGAAATTAGTAATGCGACTTTATAGGCTTTATTAGGGGTGATTTCACATTGTTGGCATCGTAGGTACTATCCCTGCAAATTGCTAATGGACCTAGCGGTCACTTTTTAACCTTGAAAAGAAAAATCAATTTTAAGTAAACAAAATGTTATAATATACCTACCAAATGAGTTGTGCCAGCAGTCAGCGGAATGGTCCCGGGAAATCCCGGTCCCGAAAGTCCCGGGAAATCCCGGAATTTGGTGACGACTAAAATACCCGGAACTCATGGCCTCGTCCCGGAACTTTCGTTTACTTTCGGGACTTAGTAAAAACCGCGATTTTTTTAATTTTTGAGAACGCTGTAGGTATAACGAGCAGCAAAAATATATAGTTAAGGATTTCGTTATTTTAATCTATTTAGATTTTTTCTCGTGGGGACTTATCATAAGTTAATCTATGTTGATTATTAAGATTTTTTTTAAATTATATTTTAATCGAGCTGTTTGTTATTCTTTTTTGTCCAATAATTTTATGATGGCATGACAAATTCTAATGTTTTGTTGATATTATGAGAAGATTATTTTAACTACAGTTCTCTGTTATAATGACATAAGGTGACGGAGGCAAAGTGCGCCATACTTTTTCCATAGTTGGCTTTGGTGCAATATAACTTGTATTTTAGGGTCCATGATAGAAATGGTTTGTGCGGGCCATATTTTTATACAGAAAACGTAAAGTTATAGCCACAAAAAAACATACGATAAGCTACAGAGATTATCTAGTAGCTACAAGCATTAAATTGCGTATAAACCTCACAGATGATTGTAAAAAAATCAGAATGTCAAAAGCGCTTGTCGCGAGTCATTTTTTTGGCGTAAATAATAGCGGAAATGTATTGAATTCTACATCAAAATAAAATTTAACCTAGTGTGAAGTTGCTCCAATTACTTTTTTGGTTATTTTCCATACTCTTTACACGTAAAAAAAAAGACAGAGACAAATGTTTCCGCATAACCGAGCCTTAAAGTCACGAATGATACTTGTTGTGGTACAGTCAGCGTCAAATTGATGTGAGAGCTAGAGTAGTAAAAATTATCTGAAAAACATAAAAGCTATTTGATATACGCAGTCTGAATCATCATACTGTTGTAAGCACACAAGGTGTTCAAAATACCATACTACTCATTGTTTCATATTTATATGAATGAATGAATGAAATGAGCAGTCAGGGTATTCAAAATTACGTAATGTAACACATAATAATTTTGAACACCTTGTGTGCTTACAACAATATGACGATTCAGACAGCGTATATCAAATTGCACTACTCTAGACGCTCATCTCAATTTGCTGACCGTACCATAGGGATCTGTGATATTTTGCAAATACAACCAATGTCATGCCATTGGAATCTGACGGTAAAATAATTATTTGTAGCACAAAATTAGAAAACACGTACCTTAGGCGCACTTTGCCGACAAATCGGGGAAGTACGCCTCCTATTAATAAAAAGCAATAATGAAACATTAGAATTAAAACAGACCCATAATAATATTATTTTAGAAAACTAGCAATGAATCACATAACATAGATATTTTTCTCATAGCCACATTCTAGAAGAATCTACGGTATTCAAACCAAATTTCGGCTGAGTGCACCATACAATCTTAAATCAGAGGCTGTGAACCTTTTTTTCTAAATATTGATAAATTGAGTGTCAAGTATATTTTTTCTTTTATTTACGATGGAATACCATGGTAAGGAACTATTTGATATCAATATTAAAATGGGCTAAAATAGTAATTTGAGGTTAGAATATTTAACTTGCAAAAATATATAAAATTTTACTAGATAGAAGTGATATAAAGTCAGAATTTTAAATCAAAATATTTAAATTGAAGGCTTACCTCACTCGTATTCGTATATCGATAAAAACACAATTTCTTGAGTTTTATGACGATGATCACCCCATAGTCATCTCTCCCCACCAATTTGAATGTCAGTGAAAATAAAATGGGGGGTTTCTCAAACACGCATGACTAGAGCCATCTGTGACTATCACCAAGAACTATGATTTACTTTGTAGCATAGATGTAAGATGTCGGTACTAGTACTTATGAAATCAGCAGTTATCGAGATATTTTTGGTAGGTGCACTTGTCCGCTAGGCACACTTTGCCACCTTCACCTTACTTGTTATTTTGATTGTGAAAAATACTCGTTTTAAATGAAATCATGCGTTTTATTGCCTATCTAAAACAAAACTAATACATATCGCAACAATCTGGTGTAAAATTCCCAAAAGTCCCGAAAGTCCCGGGCGTCCCGGTTCCTTTATCAGGTCGTCCCGAAATTCCCAGGACTCAAGTATGGCACCGGTTCTTCATTCCCTAGGCACCAACGAAAGTAGGTACCTACTTACCTAGACCCTATCCTATTGAAAATAATATTCCAATAACTAATTAAGTAGGTAGGTACCTATTAGAATTTTATTGTTACATATAATTTTTAGTTGCGGATGACGTCAACGCGGATGTTAATTTGACAATGTTCAATCATATTAGTAGGTAATTTGCGGGCATATTTAATACACTATCAATGTTTGCGGGGATTTAGGCGTAGACCGTAGGTGAAGAAAGGCCAGCTCGTGCAATTTTGGTTATTGTACCTACCTACTACTAGTCCGTGAGCCCGCGACAGTATTGCCTATGTCATATGACACCAAGATGAAATGCATGCCACACGGTCGGAAAAGTTGTGCTGAGCGAGGATCAGAAGATTATCGCTAATAAAATTGGCCGGAAGCTTGAGAAAATCTTCCACTTCCGGTCAAAATTTTAAGATTTTATTTACGTCATATGACATCAGTAAGAGAACCGTGTCATCATTTAGTTTTCAATCGTAGAGAGAGTAAACATAAGTCTGTCAGTTCTGAAATAACTAAAAAACAAAAAATTTAAGTTTAAAGTATTCCGGCCATCTGAAATAACTAAAAAACAAAAAATTTAAGTTTAAAGTATTCCGGCCATTTCAGAACTGACAGACTTATGTTTACTCTCTCTACGATTGAAAACGAAATGCTGACACGGGTCTCTTACTGATGTCACATGACGTAAATATAATCTTAAAATATTGACCGGAAGTGGAAGATTTTCTCAAGCTTCCGGCCAATTTCATTTGCAATAATCTTCTGATCCTCGCTCAGCACAACTTTTCCGACCGTGTGCCATGCATTTCATCGTGATGTCATATGACGTAGGCAATACTGTCGCGGGCTCACGGAATATACCTACCTAGACGAAGACGACGAGGTCTACTCCTATTGATATAGTTCCGTTTCGTCACAAAAAATACTTCCGGCTAGTCACATTTTAATCTTTAAAGCAAATTAAGATAAAAATATAAATATTCTTTCTTGCACTTATAATAAATGTTACATAATTAGTGATGGGCAGTGGATAAAAACTCAAAAGGTAAAAACTCGGCTATTTATCAAAAATTGTTAAATATCCGTTTTTATTCATTTTTATCGGATATTTATCAAAAAATCGGCCAAGTGCGTGTCGGGCCACGCGCCGTAGGGTTCCGAAGTTACCTTATACCATACGATATTTAATACCAATATTATTTTTCGTCTGCAAAAATAACCTTGTTTTTCACAATGTTGGTATGAATGACAAAGTTATATTTGCGGTTTTGGAAAATGTGCTATATCTCAAAAACTAATTATTATATCTCGTTCAAACCAATTTTTATTGAAAGTGTTTATTAAGATCTACATATTTTTTTTTAGATTTTTCACTCCCTTATTTCAAAAGTTAGAGGGGGGGGGACACACATTTTACCACTTTGGCAGTGCTTATCTTTCAAACGGTTGACTTTGAAAAAAATTCGTCTTAGGAACCTCAATGTCATTTTTAAAGACCTATCTATAAATACCCCACACGTATTAGTTTGAACAAAAAAAATTTTTTCAGTTTTAATTCCATGTAAGTATGGGGAGCCCCCCTTAATCTTTTATTTTTTTATTTTTGTGTTAAATTCGTTAAGCGGTTAACATTTTGGTACTATTTTAACAAGAAAACAGCAACGCAATGTTAAAAATGTTAAAATCCAAGATGGCGGCCAACTGTTTTGTTTGTGGGCCGATTTCCACGAAACATTGTTTTTGGTAACATTTTTACAAGAAAACAACAACGCAATTTTTAAAAATATGAAAAATCAAAGACGGCATCCAACTTTTTATTTGTGGATCGATTTCGATGAAACTCGGTTTTGGGTACTTTTTTGACAAGAAAACAGCAACACAATGCTAAAAATGTCATAATCCAAGATGGCGGCCAACTTTTTTGTTTGTGGGTCGTTTTCGATAAAACTTGGTTTTTGTACTATTTTGTCAAGAAAACAGCAACGCAATTCGTTAAGTGCAGCCAACTCCGAAGCCGTAACGTTCGCCCGTGGTGGTTTTGCATTACACGGGCGACCGTTGTAATGGGAAAAATTTTACCCCGGGGTATAGATGGAAATTACCCCACTGAAAATGTTAGTCGGTAGAGCAAAGGGGTTCTGTGGATTCGCGTGGCTCAGTCATCCATGGAACAATTATGATTTTGGGCGCCGTTGATATCAATGAAAGTTAAAAATTAAAAGATAAATTGTCCATGGATCGAAACAAAGTGAGTTTAATAAATCAAACCAATATTTACGTTGATATAAACATTTATTTAACACGTTGTATAATTAATACCAAGTTAACAACGATTCGCAGAAAATAAGTCATAAAAATATTTAAAACCACATGGGGTATAAATGGTTTAACGAAGAATCCGAAGGGTTAAAATGAAGTCACACATTTTATATTAATACATAATACCTTGAGAACCCATTATAATGTTAAAACCGCACGAAGGGCAAATGGTTTAACAGGGACCCTTAACAGGTTAAAGTGAGACCATACATTTATTACAAAAACAATACCCTTGGGTTCATTATAAAATTAAAACCATATAAAGAAGTAGGGATTTTAACTATAGACCCTTAAAAGTAAAGGTGAGGGCATATCTGTTCGTTTCCAGTCAGTCGGACGGATTAAGAGGCCGGTTTCGCATTTGAAATAAGTTTTCAAACGTCACCATATTTCTCAAGTCGGCGGACTGTCAAGAACCGAACACATATGTACTCACAAAACTTATGCTAAGATACTTATTACTTATCCTCTTAACACAAGACATTCATTGTAAAATAGAATTATTTCTACATTCTGGTTCATGGACCAGAGTTACGCTGAAGCTAAATAAATTTGAAACATGACTATAGGTACATTTATTGGCTGTAGACCTGCTCCGGGTTGAGTTTGAACATGTCATCAAAACACTATTTTGTACTAGATATGAACGTTAATTACTTCACCGGGTACATACTACAGAAACACTGCCGCGATGATAATAAAAGAAAGCTGAGGAATACCTTGGCTAGTTTTATAAATCCATGGCAATGGTACGGTTTAACCTGTGCTCGTCGCGCTGATTTTAATGAGACATCATAGCATGGAATTCTCGCCAAGCCGCTGCACAGACGACGTTACATCGAAATGAGCTCAAACCATAACCTTGGAAGTATTCCCTGGACCAAACCTATGAAGAAACCTGGAAGTACTTATATCTTGAAATTTTGAGGTAAAACTGTGGAGCCCTGTAATAAAAAATCAAAGTCACCAAATTGTCCAACATTGAATATGAGGTTTTCCTTACAACTAACATTATAACAAGGTTGAGAAACTTACCAAATTTGGGCTTTAATTATCACAGGTTTTTATCTCATGAAAGACATGATGAAATATAAATTGACGAGCTGGAGCCCTGAGAACAATACGACACGAGGTTACAATCTGGATCTCACTACTAAAAAAAACAGACTAATAGTTACATCCATTGGTAGAACACTCACCCCTACAATTCAGGCTCAACACATTATGAAATTAAAGAAAACCCAGACAGCAATTACATGGATTGACTTCACATGACGAAAATTTCCTGCATCTCTGAATGACACAGGCGAAAAAGTGATATGGCGGAAATCCACCGAGTTTGCTAGAATTCTCTCGAATGAGTACCATCGACAAAAGACACACTATAGACAATCGCACTCCCTGAACTTACTTACCTTTTGTCTGAATATTAATATTACAACGTTTAACTAGCATGCGAGACATTAACATTTACTTTATTTAATTAAAATAACAAATAGGATTTATTTGATTTTATCACCAAAGTGTAAATTAATTGGTCCGAAACATTCAGTTAGCGGGAATCGGAACGCTAAACGTCACATCTGACAGTTGTCACTTGTCAATTGAAAAGACAGCTATGAGATATGTAAACAAGAAAGTTTATTTGCTTTAATTATTGAAAAGTGCTAAAATTCTTTGTGAAAGATGTTTTAAAATGAATTTAAGTGAATGCCCGAATGCCGAAGTGTGTGGTACAATCACCGACATTCGTTAAACTACTGGAAATTGACCCAAACAAAGGTAGAAATATTCAAGCATTTATCCTACACAAACCATATCAAAAGCTATATGAAAACACTAGGTGTGTTTTGTAAAACCTATCTAAACTCTTACCTACATCTAATACCTAATGTTCCTTGTCCAACCTACAAGACTATAGCGAGAATTTCGCTATAAAAAGTACTTTAAAATCAAATGTTGGTTACCCCATAGGTATATAAAAAAAAAGGTGTTACAGTACCGTCTTAGTTGGGAAAGAAAAATTTTATTCAAAATGAATATTTTGAATAAAATTTTTCGTCAGGAGGAACGACGAAATCTAAAACTACAACCTAAACTGAACAAAACAACTTTAATCCTACTTTACTTAAAGATAAACCACCTCAAGACTCAAAACTTAGACAAGGAAAGCTTGAGTCATATCAAGGGAAACATAATAAATACCTCAAAAGAGTGAATATGGAAAAAGGTAGAACCGTTTCATAGACCCAATAACACAAAAGGAGAGCTAATCCAGGTTCTAGCCATAGCCAGTGTTAAACACAGGTTGGTTAAACAAAAACCAGCACGCAATTTACCAAACTGCAAACATGGGTAAATTACATGTAAAGTTGAAGTATGCAAAACTGACTTCCAAAAGTAAAGTGTGAGGAGTGGAAATCCAACATCCCTTAAAACACACAACAAAGGCAAAAGCAAATCATCACACAGGACGACACGCCATCATAATAAAGAAAACAGAAATGTTACCATCCTTGGCATCATTTGTGGTTTACACAAATGCGACAAGACCTACGGATGTAACACGGATAAAATATACCCTAAAAATTAACAAAGTTATAACTTACTTAACAACAATGATAAACCAGCATCGTGCTAAAGGTAACACAAGGGCAGGCTTGAAACTAAAGCCATATAAAGGGGTTTCAAGCGCCACTACTGTGACCCTGCACGACAAATGAACCACCGACAGGAACGCCATATGCCTAAACGGACTAGTATGACCTAATGTTCCCCGAATTGGGTTAAAAAATTTTGAACGCAGTATAAATACACCAAAAACCAACAAAAACATAACCCACCCAACTAACAACGACGAAACAGCATCATGCTAAAGGTAACACAAGGGCAGGCTTGAAACTAAAGCCATATAAAGGGGTTTCAAGCGCCACTACTGTGCCCCCGCACAACAAATAAACCACTGACAGGGACGCCATATGCCAAAATGGACAAATATGACCTAGTGTCCCCCAAATTGGGTTAAAAATTTTGAACACAAATATATAAAACACAAAATTGGGTGAGATGCATTGCAACGAGACGTAAGGTGCTCATTATCTGGCATATGAAATAATATATATACAGAACCCGTCTTATAATTGGAGTTCTAAACTAAACAGACGCGAGCGAAAACTTTTAAATAAAAGGTTAACAGTAATTTTAAATTTGGAACTACTAAAAACAGCCGCAGAAGGAATTTTAAATATAACCCTACGAGCTAATATCAAGGTATTCATAAAAAAAGTGCCGTAATTCGTCAGCACTACTATGCTCATCAAAAGAGACTTTAAAAGCGGATAATTCATGTTCAAGTTCTTCTCTGAGCAAGAAATTAACGTTACAATTAAGTTCAGCCATAATGAAATAAAAATTAAATTCACATTAAATAAAGCACCAAAATATTGAATTATTAATCTCACTTTTCTGGGCCACACGTTGGGTACGTCACTGTAATGGGAAAAATTTTACCCCGGGGTATAGATGGAAATTACCCCACTGAAAATGTTAGTCGGTAGAGCAAAGGGGTTGTGTGGATTCGCGTGGCTCAGTCATCCATGGAACAATTATGATTTTGGGCGCCGTTGATATCAATGAAAGTTAAAAATTAAAAGATAAATTGTCCATGGATCGAAACAAAGTGAGTTTAATAAATCAAACCAATATTTACGTTGATATAAACATTTATTTAACACGTTGTATAATTAATACCAAGTTAACAACGATTCGCAGAAAATAAGTCATAAAAATATTTAAAACCACATGGGGTATAAATGGTTTAACGAAGAATCCGAAGGGTTAAAATGAAGTCACACATTTTATATTAATACATAATACCTTGAGAACCCATTATAATGTTAAAACCGCACGAAGGGCAAATGGTTTAACAGGGACCCTTAACAGGTTAAAGTGAGACCATACATTTATTACAAAAACAATACCCTTGGGTTCATTATAAAATTAAAACCATATAAAGAAGTAGGGATTTTAACTATAGACCCTTAAAAGTAAAGGTGAGGGCATATCTGTTCGTTTCCAGTCAGTCGGACGGATTAAGAGGCCGGTTTCGCATTTGAAATAAGTTTTCAAACGTCACCATATTTCTCAAGTCGGCGGACTGTCAAGAACCGAACACATATGTACTCACAAAACTTATGCTAAGATACTTATTACTTATCCTCTTAACACAAGACATTCATTGTAAAATAGAATTATTTCTACATTCTGGTTCATGGACCAGAGTTACGCTGAAGCTAAATAAATTTGAAACATGACTATAGGTACATTTATTGGCTGTAGACCTGCTCCGGGTTGAGTTTGAACATGTCATCAAAACACTATTTTGTACTAGATATGAACGTTAATTACTTCACCGGGTACATACTACAGAAACACTGCCGCGATGATAATAAAAGAAAGCTGAGGAATACCTTGGCTAGTTTTATAAATCCATGGCAATGGTACGGTTTAACCTGTGCTCGTCGCGCTGATTTTAATGAGACATCATAGCATGGAATTCTCGCCAAGCCGCTGCACAGACGACGTTACATCGAAATGAGCTCAAACCATAACCTTGGAAGTATTCCCTGGACCAAACCTATGAAGAAACCTGGAAGTACTTATATCTTGAAATTTTGAGGTAAAACTGTGGAGCCCTGTAATAAAAAATCAAAGTCACCAAATTGTCCAACATTGAATATGAGGTTTTCCTTACAACTAACATTATAACAAGGTTGAGAAACTTACCAAATTTGGGCTTTAATTATCACAGGTTTTTATCTCATGAAAGACATGATGAAATATAAATTGACGAGCTGGAGCCCTGAGAACAATACGACACGAGGTTACAATCTGGATCTCACTACTAAAAAAAACAGACTAATAGTTACATCCATTGGTAGAACACTCACCCCTACAATTCAGGCTCAACACATTATGAAATTAAAGAAAACCCAGACAGCAATTACATGGATTGACTTCACATGACGAAAATTTCCTGCATCTCTGAATGACACAGGCGAAAAAGTGATATGGCGGAAATCCACCGAGTTTGCTAGAATTCTCTCGAATGAGTACCATCGACAAAAGACACACCATAGACAATCGCACTCCCTGAACTTACTTACCTTTTGTCTGAATATTAATATTACAACGTTTAACTAGCATGCGAGACATTAACATTTACTTTATTTAATTAAAATAACAAATAGGATTTATTTGATTTTATCACCAAAGTGTAAATTAATTGGTCCGAAACATTCAGTTAGCGGGAATCGGAACGCTAAACGTCACATCTGACAGTTGTCACTTGTCAATTGAAAAGACAGCTATGAGATATGTAAACAGGAAAGTTTATTTGCTTTAATTATTGAAAAGTGCTAAAATTCTTTGTGAAAGATGTTTTAAAATGAATTTAAGTGAATGCCCGAATGCCGAAGTGTGTGGTACAATCACCGACATTCGTTAAACTACTGGAAATTGACCCAAACAAAGGTAGAAATATTCAAGCATTTATCCTACACAAACCATATCAAAAGCTATATGAAAACACTAGGTGTGTTTTGTAAAACCTATCTAAACTCTTACCTACATCTAATACCTAATGTTCCTTGTCCAACCTACAAGACTATAGCGAGAATTTCGCTATAAAAAGTACTTTAAAATCAAATGTTGGTTACCCCATAGGTATATAAAAAAAAAGGTGTTACACCGTTACGGCAGCAACGCAATGTTTAAAACGTAAAAAATGCAAGGTGGCGGCCATCTTATTTGTTTATGGGCTGATTTTGATGAAACTCGGTTTTTGTACTATTTTGACAAGAAAACAGCAACACAATGTTAAAAACGTAAAAATTTAAAATAAAAAAGTTTGCCACTATCTTAGATTTTTATATTTTTAATATTGCGTTGCTGTTTTCTTTTCAAAGTAGTGTCCCAAATCGCTTTTCATCGAAATCGGCTAAAAAAACAAAAGTTGGCTGCCATCTTGGATTTTCATATTTTTAACATTGCGTTGCTGTTTTCTTGTCAAAATGTAAAAAAAACCGAGTTTCATTGAAATTGGCCCACAAACGAAAAAGCTCGCCGCCATCTTGGATTATGACATTTTTAACATTGCGTTGCTGTTTTTTTGTAAAAAAATTGTACCAAAAACCAAGTTTAATAAATAAAAATATCTCAACTACCAATCTAGTAAGAAAAAAATATTGAATTAAAAAAAAATTAAACAATGATGATGATCTCTTTTATTTATCAATATTATTATAATTTTAGAAAAAATAGTGTTTTCTAAGAAATCTTAAAAATCGTTCGTGTGTGTGTTTGTCTGTATATGTGTGTTTATGTATGTGTATGTTTGTGTATGTATGCGTGTGTGTGGGTGTGTTATATCATAGTCACAATCATTACTGTTCGTCTTCGTATTCACACATATGTAAAACTTCCGCACCCTCTGCGTCACTATCTTCCTCATTATTTGTGTTTGCAAATTCGGCAGTGGGGAGGCGAAGGCAAAGTGAATTACAGATGGCGCTTAGTCTTTGGAACAATTGTCAGTTTGAGCTTATATTGTCTTGACTGTGTATTACGTGATTTTACTTTCTTAGATTGTATTTTTTTTCGGTTTTGCGGACAAACAATGTATTCTATGCTAATTTTAGCTCATATAAAAGAAGAATTACGGAAAAGAAAAGCCAAAACAACAGGCAAGAAAGTTTATAGCAACTTACAAAAAATTGCTAACAAGCATTACATTTCTTTAAATTTCGTGTAAGATTTACAAGTAATCTTTTTATTTCAGATTTTCTAATCTGAAATTTGCATATGATTTAAATTTTAACAAAGCAACTGAGTGTGAATTTCCGTGTTTATAGTTGCCTGATGATGCCTTCTGTGCAATAGTAATTTCAGGTTTCTGTACTGGAATTTCTGTACCATCCAAAATTACACGAACCGTTTTATCATATTTATTTTATTATTCTAAGTTTCTGGAATGACTCTGGCATATAACATTCTATTAATTCTCTGTTTGGCCCCAATATTGGGCTTATTCCATATTTGATATACCTATCAAATTCATCCAAGTTATAAATATGTTAGAAACTGCTGAGGTTGAAATATTAAAGAACAAAGCTGTTATAATTCAAATGTTGTTTTATTTTGGCGAAGCTTCATCAAATTCATGAAACATTCCTTTTGATTTATAATGTTTCTCAGGCTCAGCAAAGGAGAAAATCGAGGAAAAAGCATATTTTTTTTTAATATTTTTTTGCCCACTATTTTTTTTGTTACTGGGAAATCGATGAACTCCAATATTTTACAAGTTACATGCATAACAATGCGGCATTTTCTCAGTATAAAATTAAAAAGTGCAATACTCCAAGAGATTCCCATATGTTTTGACAGTTTCTTTGAGGCGGCTCGGTACCAACGACAAGATGCCACCTATCGGGATAAAATTGCGCTTTTCCTCCCCGTTACTTTTGTACATTTGTGAAGTAGAAGAGACTTTAATTTTTTAATTTTTTTCACCTAACCGAATCATCTGAAACTTTTTTCTATTACTAAAGGAGCTTATTCCTACCTATAAAAAATTCAGCCAATTTGATTTTTTTTGGACATTCCCCATTATACTACTAAGCACAGTTTTTTCGAATAATAAATGTAGTAGAAAATATGCAATTAGGTAAATTGTGTTTATTGAGTAATAGGATAATATAAGGTTATGGATATAATAAAACAAATAAGTCGGATTAAAATGATTAAATATACTGTGACGAAACGGAATAGATTTTGAATTTTTGACCAATCGGAACTATGACGAATTGGAATAAAATCACACTCATAGAAATATTATTACGAATATTTCGATGCTCACACTTCATATTTTTTTATTAATACCTAAAAGTTGATTAAAATTATATACTGTGACGAAATAGAATACATTTTTAATTCTTGACCAATCGGAACTGTGACGAATTGGGATACCTAAACTCACTCATAGAAATATTATTACGAATATTTCGATGCTCACACTTAATCACGAATCACGAAAAATAAATCAGTTGTTTCATACCTACCTTTTGATATTTTCGTTATTAATTTTTGTATAAAGCAGCTGATTTTTTTTTTCGCGATTTCAGAGTTGGTTCCGTAGTAAAAGTTGTTCAGTTTGATGGTCCCTATCTACCATATTCGGCTTTATAAGGCACCAAACACCCTGTATAGGTAGGTAGGTAGGTACTTCTGTAGGTAGGTACTCCATTCGTCTCCGCGATCGGTAGCCGTTATAATCATATTTGTTTGAGTCATTTCACTCGATATTTGAGATACTTTAGTGGATGCTGGTTTCCTTGCTTGAGCCTTGGTGAATATGTCGGATGCATCCCCGCTGCAGAAAATACCTACGTGTGGCAAAGTCAGAGGTCTATGTTTTCGGGATTTTCACAGCAGCCTCGACACATTTTTGATTAATATAGGTTCGAATTCGAATCTAACTAATCACATTACTTGTCACTTTAAATCTATTTTGAATTCTATTCTGTGCTTTAACTGCTAAATACGATTTTTTTAACGAGAGCGCTAAACAACGCATCAATAATTAGAAATAAATCCTAGAGCATCTATCTAAACTATAGATGTAGCACAGAATAATATAATAAAACTCGTACAGTCGTATGTACATCCCTTCGGTATCCCCTTGATCTAAACGTAAAACGAAGTCGCGCGAGGCGCGCGCGTGGAGTCGTTTTCTCACGCCCCCCGCGCCCGCGCATCCTTCCTTCACCCGCGCAGCCTTGTTAAACTATTATTTTGGATTTTAAATAGGAAGAAAACTATTTTCAGTTGGATTTTGACATAGTGTTCATAAATAGTATATAAATAATAAAGTCTGCCACAAATTAGGTCTATTCCATTTTTGCCCTACAAAATGTCAATGATTTTACTTAATAAACTAATTAACTAACATATTTTGTTGGATTCGCCAACAACCTGAATACTTATTACCATTTAGGTTATTTGAAAGCAAAACAGCACTATTATTATTTTTATGTAAAGATAAATAATTATCTTATATCGCTTGATACAAGATGATAAAAATATAGCGTAGTTATTACTTTTTTTGTTGGATTTGCATTTAAAATCAAATCATAGTTGCATTTCAAGCAAAAAGTAAAGAAAGAATGTTATTAGCAATTTTGCTGAAGCAACCAAATATATTAGTATTTTAATCAGTAAAATAAATAAATAAATAAGTGTAAATTAGTTGGATTCGTTTACAAAATGACAGCTAGACATTTAATCTAACGATCAAAAAAAGAAAGACCGCTATTGCAAATTATTTCAGTTTCGTCATACTAGCGCCCGTAATTTTACTGAACTAGTCATATTAGTCTATGGTTACGTCCGCGACCTACGTCCGATAGTTTGCACACCTCAGTGTATTTTCATAGTCCATATACCCATCAGTCGCGGCAGTAAGCCGCGTCCGATAATTTGTTCGACCTTCAGTGAAGCATCGAAAATGAAGTGTCTAATTATGCCGAAATTAGATGGTTCATTTTTGTTCATTTTCGATGCTTCATCGCAGTGAAGCATCGAAAATAAAGTGTCTTTTCATATTTATCACTGATGTGCCCATACAAAAAGTCATTCACTGGTCACTAATCACTGCCTTTCATCGAAAATGAATCACTTTTGATGAACCATCTAATTGTTAAATGAATATAAAGCTGAGAATTTCTCAAAAAATTTCACCATTCGCGGCAACAGGTTGTGCGTGATAATTTTTAGAGGTAAGAAAAAATACTCTAAGAAAGTAACAATAAAATATATTGCTAAACTGTGTCCCGCAAGCGACAATATCGTAATGTTTTAGTACCCTGCCTTAAATAAGAGACATAGTAAATTGTTAATCGTCTAGCTTGATTCTATAGAATCTTAAAACAAAAGGTAAACATGACAGCACTCAAGTTAATCAAGATTTTTACATTACATCCCCAAGCCCCCCCAAAATCATTTGGGTCCACCCAACAAATCTGTTGATTACCTTGGTAAAGAAAGCCTGCGCTCACCCACGTTAAGCCCCTCCCAAACCAAAATCCTGCCTTTCTATTGTCTAATTTCAAAATCTATCGCAATCGCTTTCAGGACGTAATACATTGATGCTTCTTTTTGGCACAAATAAAAACTTACCAAAGAAATGCAGCAATGTGTCACATCCATCTGTCAAATGAAAGCGATTGCGATAGATTTTTGAAATTAGACAATTAGCCCCCTGGATCCGCCACTGGGTCAAATCGCCTAAATTAGGGTAAATAAAAGATAACTAGTTAGGTACCTATAGTTACTATTTTTATGCTATGTATGTACGTATGTCACCTGAAATAAAATTTTGAATCTTTATACACTCAAAATACTGCGAAAAGAACTTTATTTATATCTGTAGGACTTCTAGATACGGAGTTTAATATTTTTTCGCAGTGCCGTCCATAATAAAAAGTTAAATATAAAATGGCGGTCATTCAAACAGGAGATAAGATAGACCCCAAAATGTGGATGATTTTATCGATAAAATAAGGTAAAATAGGCTTACATTTAATGTAACCTACACCTACAACTTTAAATTATCGCTTTGGACTAGCGATAATTTAAAGTAAGGTATGTGTAGGTTACATTGAATGTAAATCTATTTCACAGCTTGACCATAAAGAGTTGAAATTAAATAAAATGGAACTAAAAAATTTCCGCACAAAATATAGTCAGTGTTGCCAAATTATTCGTGATTTTGACGTATTTACATAGAAAGTGGCGCCCTCAATTTTTGTCAACTCTTTATGGTCAAGCTGTACATTTAATACCAAAGACAGTTAAAAAAAAGATATCATTACATACATACACAGGTTGGTCAAAAGTTCTGTTACTGAGTTTCTTTATCGATTACTGGCCATTAAAACAAATGAAAAGAAAAAATAAAAATGACATATTATTGACAGTTTTATAAGCTATAATTCCATACCACACGTATATCATATTTTGTTTATTTCACCATGGAATGGGGGTTGAAGGAGAATCGTGTCGCTGTAATTGCTCTGCACAAATGTGGGCAGCCACCGAATATGATTTTCAAGTTGCTACAAAAGTTGAAAATCAACAAGCAGTTTATTTATCGCACTATCCATAGGTACAGTAATACCTTGACCGTCGATGACCGAAAAAGATCAGGAAGACCACGCACCGTTCGGACACCAGCTGTGATCAAGGCAGTGAAGGCGAGAATCACGAGAAATCCCGTCCGGAAGCAAAAGTTATTGGCAATACAGATGACTGTGAAGAGAAGTTCCCTTAAAAAAATTATCAATGATGACCTTGGGCTTCACGCTTACCGTAGACGAAAGGGCCATCTGCTAAACGCACGATTGAAGGCTATGAGGTTAGCACGAAGTCGCGCTCTACTAAAGCAGTACGCACAAAACGGCCATCGAAAAATCTTGTTTACTGATGAAAAAATCTTCACAGTCGAAGAAAATTTTAACCGTCAAAATGATAGAGTATACGCTAAGAATAGTAAAGAAGCCAGCATGATTGCTCCGAGGGTCCAACGAGGTCACCACCCCTCATCAGTGATGATTTGGCTGGGGGTGTCCTATTCAGGGCTAAGTAAGGTTCATTTCTGTGAAAAAGGTGTGAAAACTGGCGCTAGAGTCTATCAAGATACCGTTCTGGAACCTGTTGTCAAACCCTTAAGCCACACTTTATTTCAAAACCAGCCATGGGTCTTCCAGCAGGACTCTGCCCCTGCGCACAAAGCAAAATCTACACAAGCATGGTTTCGGGCTAACAAAATTGATTTTATCGCGCAGGAAGAATGGCCATCCTCCAGCCCAGACTTAAATCCTCTGGATTATGCCATAGCAACTTATTGAGGAGAAAGCATGTGCTAAGCCCCACATGAATCTCGACTCTCTTAAGCGCGCTATTCTCAAGGCAGTCGCAGAATTGGATATGGTGGTAGTTCGTGCTGCCATCGATGACTGGCCTCGTCGTCTAAAGGCGTGTATTCATGCCAGAGGCGGTCATTTCGAATAATTTTAATACATGATAATCTTAAATATTTGTGCTTTCATTTGGTATATAATTCATTGTAGCATTATTTGTAAATTTAGTATTATTCATGTTTTCCATAGTTACAGAACTTAGTAACCAACTAGGTACAGACTCAAAATTTTGACCATTTTCCTCATTCTTTTATTTATTTTAAGACATCTGATTAATCACAATTTACAAAACGATGTAAATAACGAACAATTTCATCCTGTTTTCTCAACATGACCTTTTATGGGCCTAGCAAGAAAATTAAGTGAAAGTAGGATGTAATGAAGGCCGTTGCCGCATTCCTTTTTAGACCATGGGTCTCCAAACTTTTTGGCCTAAAGGCCGGACTGACTCTTCTACGAAGTCGCAAGGGCCAAAAGAAAAGGACCTATACTTAGTAGGGTTGCCAGTTCGGAAGTCCAAAATATCTGGAGAAAATTTTAAAATGTCGGGATTTCGTGGTGGTTGTCGGGAGAAATAAATATGTAATTTAAACGCCTGTATATAGTAAGAAAATGGCCGCGCAGCGCGATTTTTTGTCAGTTTTATCCACTAATCTTGTAAGTTGTTATCTTGCCTGTCTATTGTAAAAAAAAATAGCCGCGCAGTGCGATTTTTTGTTATTTTCATCCACTTATCTTATACTATTGCTTGTCTTTTGTAGAAAAACGGCCGCGCAGCGCGGTTTTTAGTTAGTTTCTTCCACTAAACTTGTACTCTGTACTTTGTAGACAGCATAGACATAGTAAAATAAAAGATAGTACTTATATAAATAGTAGTTATAGACATAGAAACATAAAACGGCCGCGCAGCGCGATTTTTAGTCAGTTTCATCCAGTAATCTTGTATTCCGGGAGAATCCAGGCGAATCACATTGATTGATCTTAACTTAATTGAGCTTAACTATAACGCTTAATTCCTTTCTTTTTTATGTTTAACTTACCTAATTGTTCGTTATTTGAAAATACCTTTGATAATAAGTAATTATTTCTTTCGCTAAACTTTAAAAGGTTGCATGGAAAAAGCATTGCTTTTTAGCATTAAAGCCGCCTGTTTTGTTATTTTGTTAATATAACTTTTTATAGTGCAATAATAAAGTAAGCACAACAACTTACTCACTATTAATCTAGATAAGACCAAGTATATTGCTTTCTATAAAACACTTGCCACAGAGCCTCCCCCAACCCAAAATCTAAAAATTCATAAATATACCAGCATAACACCTACCTGTGACTGCTACTCCATAGAACGTACCACCAATCAGAAATACTTGGGTGTCACGGTGGATGAAAATTTGTCCCATACGTTTCAGGTCAATAGCTTATCAGCTCGTACACGTAAAATAATATTTATAATGAAACGTTTAAGTCACTCGGCCACCAGGGATACTCTCCTTCTGGTATACAAAGCTCTCTGCGAATCAATTCTTACATATTGTATAAGGTTTTGGGGAGGAAACTGACTAAAAATCGCACTGCGCGGCGGTTATTTTACTGTAATAAGCAAAAATTAAAGATTAGCAGATGAAACCGACTAAAAAATTGAACCGAAATTGAAAAATCCTGGAATTGCAGATAGGGGGCGCCCCGTAGAAATGTCGCCCAGGGGCGCTGGTAGTGCTAAAACCGGCACTGACACTAGCCTTGAATTTATTGACCATTACGTATACTTAGGACAGGCAGTCCAGTTAGGTAAGTCCAACGGTCCAACTTCTAGAAAGAGATCTCTCGTCGAATCGAACTCGATGGCAGCATTCGGGAAGCTTCGAAAAATCTTCGCATCCGATTTCCCTCAGTGTCTCAAGACGAAAGTCATTGACCAGTATGCGTTACCAGCGATGACTTACGGCAGTGAAACGTGGTCGCTAACTATGGACCTCATAAGGATGCTCAAGGTCACCCAGCGTGCAATAGTGAGAGCCATGCTTGGCGTTTCCCCGCGCGAACGAATCAGAAATGAGGAGATCAATAGGTGAAGTAAAGTAACCGACATCGCTTGAAGGATTGCTCAGCTGAAGTGGCAGGGGGCGGGACACACACATACACACGGGGGCGAGAAGAACCGATGGCCGTGCGGAATGGTTCTGGAATACCGACCGTGCTCAAGACGACGTTCCGTGGGTAGGCCCCCATAAGGTGGACCGAAGACCTGGTGAAGGTCGCGGGAAGCCACTGGATGCGTGCAGCGCAGGACCGATCATCGTGGAGATCCTTGGAGGAGGTCTGCCCAGCAGGGAGTGTCATGTCATGTGGCTGATATGATGATGATGAAAACATTACACGAACAACTGAAAGCAATATTATTAAATACCCCTTTTTAGCGAAGTACCTAAAGTGCACGATGCCTATGATACTAGCTAGCATGTAGTGTTTTGCGTAGGTGTTTTTTATCGTGATTATTTGTGATTCGTGTCATATAAAAACGCATCTGCAGTATGAACAACACTAGAAGCCATAGAAATTGAGCGTTTTACATAGTCTTTAAGCACTGTTGCAAAATAAGATAACTTTTTTCGAAATACCGAAATACCGGTATTTTGTCCTCAAATACCGGTATCAAAATACCGAAAAAATTTACCGGTTTACCGGTATTTCGGTATACCGGTATCCATGCCCTAACCGAAACGCTTGATCTCACTAGCGAATCAACAAGTGAATTACTTAACTACCGCGTTTACGTTAGTTAACTATTCGATCTGCCAAACTTGTCAATTACACTCACAAAAAGCACCCAAAAACGCATTCGGACAGCCAAACGCGCTCGATACGTTTGAAAACGGATCGTTTCACGTATTGAGACAAACTTACACTCGCATGAATTGTTACGTCTTCGCGCCGCATGGTGGTGCTGTACTTTCCCCATACAAATGATGCTCGAAACGCAAACGCAGTAGTTACGTTTTTTCTTTTTGAAAACTTACACTAGGGCTTCTGCGTTAGTCATTGTGTGCGTCAGATGGAAAAGCTTGTGCGGGTGTCTGTTACGTATTCTTACAGAACTGCTAGGGATACGATAGTAAATGCTGTTGGTTAATTCGCAGCAGTCAAAAACGTGATGAATTATTTTATACAGGGTCATTATACCCAGCATTGTTCTACGTGTTTTTAAAGTTTGTAAAGAATATCTGTTAAGTGATTCGCTATATGAACGTTTAGGGAGCCGACATCTGTAGTTAACTCTTTTTAGATATTTTCTTTGAACTGACTCAATAAGTTGGTTATACTTCTCGTAATGAGGGTTCCAGATGGTTGTAGCGTACTCTAACTGTGATCTCACTAGACTCTTAAGTAGATGTATGTACTACTCTGTGTAAAAAGTATCGGGAATATGTCAATAAAAAGACCCGCGTAAAAAAGGTCGTTCTAATTTTTTTACTGCATGTTGGTAGCACTGTACTGATTAAGCGCGCAAAATTTGAGCGGGACCTGTCATTTAGTTTGTTTTAAACTACACTTTTTGTTGGTGATAGTTTTGAGTCCTCGGCGATTTTGATGATAATGCACCATCACACACAGCCATTATAGTAAAGGGTTTTTAGCGAAAAATTCAACAAAAGTTCTCGACCAAGCACCGTATTCACCTGATATGGCTCCGTCTGACTTTTTTTTATTTCCCAAGTTAAAATTAACTTCGAGGAAAACGTTTTGAGTCGATAGAAGCCATAAAAGAAAATTCGCTGAATGAGCTAAAGGCCATACCGCAAATAGCCTATGAAAAATGTATGGAAGACTGGGTGAAGCGGTGGAGATGTTGTATTGCAAGCGATGGGGCCTACTTTGAAGGCGATAAAATAAATTTAGATGAATCATTTGTATTTTTTGTTTTATTGACAAATTCCCGATACTTAGTACACAGAAGGTATGTTGCTGGCTTTTTAAACTTAGAACCTATACGCATAATAAATCCATACATTTGGTAAGCCTTACCAACCACATGAGCAATGTGATTACTAAGATGGAGCTCAGAGTCGAGGAGTACACCGAGATCACGGACACAACTAACCTTCTTTAGAGTGGCTGTACCAAGAGAGTGAGTAAAGTTAGTTACGTTTGTTTTCTTGGTGAAAGTTATAGATTTACACTTTTCAGTACTCAGGTGTAATTTATTCAAAGCGCAATATTCGACCAAACGATTTAAATCTTCCTGAAGCTTACAACAGTCACTAAAGTTATGTATTTGTTAAAATACTTTTAAGTCGTCTGCATATAAGAGAAAGCTACTATTTTGAAAGCACTGATCTATGTCATTTATGAAAATTACGAACAGCAAAGGCCCTAAAATAGAGCCCTGCGGAACGCCAGATGTTACCATAGTATTGTTAGAAGCATATCCCTTGATAACCACCCTTTTAGTCCTGTTCTCCACATATGACCTGAACCATCGCAAGAGATCACCTCTAATACCGTTATATGCTATCTTCCTAAGAAGAATCTCGTGGTCTACCTTGTCGAAGGCCTTGCAGAAGTCCGTGTAGATTGTGTCTATTTGAATGCGCTTATCCATATTTTGGAACAGAAAATTACAAAATATCAGTAAGTTAGACTGTGTTGAACGGTGCTTAACAAAGCCGTGCTGTTGAGTTAATATGAGAGAATGTAACTGAGGATAAATGGCATCATGGACCAATCTCTCCAAGACCTTCGACAAGACTGACAACAGAGAAATGGGACGGTAGTTACGGACGTCATTTCAAGGTCCACACTTATAAACCGGGGTGACATTTGCACTCTTCCAAACATGGGACATGGTTGCTTCTTTCATGCATTTATTAAAAAGTATTACTAGCGGGATAGATATGCTATCAGCTGTCAATTTAACGAACAGGGGTGGGATATTGTCTGGCCCATGTCCTTTATTAACATCTAGTGTCCTGAGCACCTTAATTATGTCCTGCCGTGTAAAACTAATATTACTTATTCTGAAATTAATATGACAATTTTCAGACTGTAAAGAGTTAATATCAATGTTTACCTAAAGCACTATCTACATTTGTATGGTTTCTATCATGTATGAGTTCTTACATGTACTGGAGGTGCCTTACTCCACTATTTGGGCGGAAAATATATAAACAAAAAAGTAGCGGCTTTCCCCAAAGCACAAGGGTAGCTGGTTTTTATATAATAAGGGGTGTATTGAGCTTTGGCAGAGTAGTAGAGAGAGCGAAGGTGGGCACAGCCAACAGCAAAACACAAAAATCACTTTCACTGATTTATTAATCATAATAAATTGTTCAAGTAAACATTAATTGAACTTATTTTATACAGTAATATAAAATTGCGTCCGGCCATGATCAATCGTTGCAAGGAAGAGAGCGAGCCAACGTCAAAAGTGTTGTCATGTTAAAAATATATTTAAGGGATACCATACACAATCCGACACTTCCCCTTATACCTTATAATATTTAAGTCAAACAATATAATTACACATACAATCTTAATTGTAAATAAATAAAAAAAAAAATTTGACAACACATGCAAAAAGTGTATAGTCTACTTAATTTATGTAGATATATCAGGTGTCAATATGTTCATACCTTTAATAAAACGATAATGTTTATCTTTACACAAAGGTTTGGTAAGAACGTCAGCAATCATTTTGTCAGTGGATAAATACTTTACAGAAATAGACTTATTCCTTATTAAATCTTTCACAAAATGAAATCTTATGTCAATATGCTTTGTCCTCTTATGACATAGTTCTCTACATTCCAGGAGCTTTTGGGCACTCTGGTTATCATTATACACTGTACACGAAACCACTTCAGTTATAAGCTCTGATAACAAGAAGTCTTTACAAATGTCACCTATCGCCATATATTCGGCTTCAGTACTAGACAAAGCAACGCATCTCTGTTTACGAGACTCCCAGTTAATAGTACTATTTCCTAGCTTTATCACAAAACCAGTATAAGATTTGCGGTCATTTACATCATTGCCCCAATCGGCATCAGCGTATCCTACCAAATTAAAATTAGCATTCTTTATAAAACATAAAGAATTGTTAATTGTACCGGCTAGATACCTCAATATTCTCTTAGCCGCGGTCCAATGAGACTGCTCAAAACAATTGTTAAACTGACTCAACTGGCTACATGAAAATGAAATATCTGGTCTAGTACAAACCGATAAATACATAAGACTTCCCATGAGTTGCCTATAGTTATAGGTTTCGTCTTTTAAATGTTCACTTACATTAGTATTCTTTGTCAATTTACAATTTAAAACCATAGGGGTACTAACTGGTTTGCAATTCTCCATATTAAAACGTTTCAATAATTTCTTAATATATTCAGTTTGATCCAAATGCAAAGTACCTTTACTTCTATCTCTAGTGACTCTCATACCTAGACAATTTTTCAATGGTCCCAAATTTTTGACATTGAATTTCATTTGTAATACATTCAACAGCTGCTCTTTAATTGAACTATTTTTAGAATAAAAAACATAAAAGTCATCAACATAAACAGCAAGGATAACAAAGTCTTTATCTAATTTCTTTGTGTAAATACATGGTTCACAAAGAGATTGTTTGAAACCAGTTTCAGTTAAAACATTATGCAATTTCTCATTCCACATTTTACTGGCTTGTTTTAAACCATACAAACTTTTCTGTAATAAACAAACTTCATTTGGATTATTGTTACAAAAACCTACAGGTTGTTCCATATATATAACCTCATTGAGATTACCATTAAGGAAAGCAGTAGTAACATCAATATGGTCAATTTCTAAGTCCATTTCATTTGCTAATGAAAACAATATCCTCATTGAGGAATGCCTCACTACCGGAGAAAAAGTATCATTATAATCTATCCCCTGCTTCTGGGTAAAACCCCTGGCAACCAGTCTAGCTTTAAACCTATCAAATTTCCCATCTGCGTCATGCTTTAGTTTGTAAACCCATTTGCATTTCACAATGTTAGTGTTAGTAGGTCTTGCTACCAGTTTCCAAACCTGATTTTCCAATAGGGAGTTATACTCGCTTTGCATGGCTGCTTGCCAATCCTCACGGTGTGGAGAAGACACAGCTTCATCATACGATAATGGTTCCTCAAGAGCTTGCCCACTCAACATACTATAATCATAATCACCATACCTTTGTGGTGGTCGTACATTACGTACAGGACGTTGTGATTGTGACACCCTCGTCGGTTCGATAGGCACGTCAGGCTCGACAAGCACCTCGGAGTCGACAGGTAACAACTCTTCCCCTCCATCAGTAGGCTGGCCAGACGATGTCGTGCTATGATAATGCTCATCAGCATCAGATTCTTCAGTGAAGTCCGGTGCAGTCAAGTTTTCCTTAAAAGATTCTTCCTTGTCTACGCCATCTGAAGATTGAAAAAAAAATTGATTAGAATTTTCAATAATATCATTATTCATTGAAATAACATTTTCATTATCATTGTTCGCGCCCACTATCCAGCCATGACGTCACGACGGAATCACCGCCGGAAGGGGGCGCGCGAGTGCCATTGCGCTGACAGCTCCGACGCACGCACCATCGTTATTTTTAATTTAAACTAATTTTCCAAGTCTTGTACCAATTTATCAAGTATACGTAATTATTTATCTACTACGGAGTCTTATTTCTTGGAGCACGATCATCGGCGCGATCAATTTGGTGACCCCGACGTGATATCGAAACCGCAGTGACGAGCGAGACTTCGATCCACAAAATCATCGAAATCCTTCAGGAACCCGCCAGCCAACAGCTGCAGCCATATTTCCGAAGGAAGTGTGCAAAATATCCTTTTCAATCATCTATCCTTTCTGCTTTTATTTGTGTAAAATACATTCGATACTCCAACCAACGTTGGTGCTTACCCCCAAGTAAAATATAAAAAAAAGTGTTTCGAATTTACATTAAATATCAATTTAGAATTCATAAAATAACAAAAATAGTGATAACCCTTTCTTAATAAATCATTTGTATCAATTATCAGTTCATTTCTTTACGAAATACATTGATCAAAGTGTATTGTGTGTGCCGTGTATTCCAACAAAGACACAGTCACAGAATACATAATAGTACAAGTGTCACACAGTGCATATTCTATTGATTGCATTTTTGCACTGCGCCCGAGTCGGTCACCGCCGTAGCAAAACCGGTTTGTTAATCTATTTTTAACTCGACGCAGCGAATCGAAGGAATACTCGTAAAGCATTCCCTTTTATTTATTACGATCTTACAATCTTTAGTGTTTTTTATAGTGATACGTTGTTTGTGCCTACAAAATGAGTGATTTAAAAGACTTAGTTAAACAAAGGGGTAACATTAAGACCCGATTTACTTTGTTTGAGAAATATTTTAAACCTTTGATGGATTTAAATGATATTAGTGCGTTGCAAATTAATGAGTTACGTGTCCGTTTAAGTAAAATCCGTGAAGTGTCGTGCACTTATGAGGAAGTTCAATCTCAAATCGAAATGCTGGACGAAGATATTACAAAACAAATGCAGGAACGTGAAAGTACTGAAAATTTATTTTATAATTTGATTGCTAAAGGTCAGTCGTTATTAGACTTTTTTGAAAACAAAAATAAAGTGGAATCTTCGTCCAACAACAGTGGCAAATGTCATAGTAACTTAAAATTGCCACCTTTAAAAATTTCTCTTTTTAATGGGGACCCTAATAAGTGGCTTTCATTCAGAGATACGTACTTGTCATTAATCCATCAAAATGAGTGTATTGAAGATGTCAATAAGTTTCATTATCTTAAATCATATCTCGAAGGTTCGGCTAGTTCTGTCATAAGTTCCGTTACCGTTTCGGCGGATAATGGGGAGGCGAAGGCAAAGTGAATTACAGATGGCGCTCAGTCTTTGGAACAATTGTCAGTTTGAGCTTATATTGTCTTGACTGTGTATTACGTGATTTTACTTTCTTAGATTGTATTTTTTTCGGTTTTGCGGACAAACAATGTATTTTATGCTAACTTTAGCTCAGATAAAATAAGAATTACGGAAAAGAAAACCAAAACAACAGGCAAGAAAGTTTATAGCAACTTACAAAAAATTGCTAACAAGCATTACATTTCTTTAAATTTCGTGTAAGATTTACAAGTAATCTTTTTATTTCAGATTAGAAGCATATGATTTAAATTTTAACAAAGCAACTGAGTGTGAATTTCCGTGTTTATAGTTGCCTGATGATGCCTTCTGTGCAATAGTAATTTTAGGTTTCTGTACTGGAATTTCTGTACCATCCAAAATTACACGAACCGTTTTATCATATTTATTTTATTATTCTAAGTTTCTTGAATGACTCTGGCATATAAAATTCTATTAATTCTCTGTTTGGCCCCAATATTGGGCTTATTCCATATTTGATATACCTATCAAATTCATCCAAGTTATAAATATGTTAGAAACTGCTGAGGTTGAAATATTAAAGAACAAAGCTGTTATAATTCAAATGTTGTTTTATTTTGGCGAAGCTTCATCAAATTCATGAAACATTCCTTTTGATTTATAATCTTTCTCAGGCTCAGCAAAGGAGAAAATCGAGGAAAAAGCATATTTTTTTTGATATTTTTTTGCCCACTATTTTTTTTGTTACTGGGAAATCGATGAACTCCAATATTTTACAAGTTACATGCATAACAATGCGGCATTTTCTCAGTATAAAATTAAAAAGTGCAATACTCCAAGAGATTCCCATATGTTTTGACAGTTTCTTTGAGGCGGCTCGGTACCAACGACAAGACGCCACCTATCGGGATAAAATTGCGCTTTTCCTCCCCATTATGCAATCGCATGGAATTTACTTTGTGAAAGATATGATAATAAGCGCCTTTTAATAAATGAACATCTCAAGTGTTTGTTTTCGATTGAACCGTTACAAAAAGAGTCTGAAAGTGGTATTCGTCGATTAATTGATGATTTATCAAAGAATTTAAGTGCTTTAAACTCTTTGGGTGAACCAACCGATAAATGGGACACGATTATTATCTATATGGCCGCGGCGAAGTTAGACACTGCTACTGCGAGGAATTGGGAAGAATTTAGGAGTAAGTTAGACTCGCCATCATTAGAACAGTTTTATTCTTATCTTCGTCAACGCGCTGCTGTGTTAGAAACAATACACAGTAATAATAAGTCATATAAACCCGAAAAACGTCACAGTTTGCCCAATATGAAGTCGTATGTGTGTAATTTTTCGGATGCCACCTCTAAGCTCTGCTGCCCCATCTGTAAACACGAACATAAAATATATGAGTGCTCTGTTTTAAAATCTTTGCCAATTCAACAAAGAATATCTAAAATTTCTTCGTTGAAATTATGTCATAACTGCCTGCGTAAAGGTCATATGCCGTTTCAATGTAGGATGAGTGGTTGTAAAATCTGCAACAGAAAACACAACACTTTGTTACACAAACAAGCTTCTTTACAATCTGCACAATTTACACAAAATAATGAATCTATTAGTGAAGTTAACTTACCTGGTCCTGTTGGTGAGTCCAATCCGTCAAGTCCTGCTGCTTCTGTGTCGATGTCCGCAGTAACCACCAATCAAGCCCTTTTGTCTACGGCGTTGGTCAAGGTTACACACAATGATAAAATCTTTATTTTGCGGGCGTTACTTGATTGTGCAAGCCAATCTTCTTTTATTACTGACAGGGCTCAAAGGGAACTCGGAATCTGTAAAAGGAAAAATTATTATCACAGTGTAACTGGTATAGGTAATAGTGTCCTAAATGTTACGGAACATTGCACTATTATGTTTAAATCAGTATATAATTCTTTTAATGCGTCGGTTAAGTGTTTTGTTCTGCCTAAAATTGCAGATAAGTTGCCTCAGTCTGAAGTGTGTGTACAGAGTTTAGGTATTCCCGTGAATATTCAGCTCGCTGACCCTAAATTTTATCTACCTTCAGAAATAGATCTATTGCTTGGAGCTGACATATTCTGGGATATCATTCGTTCGGACAGGCTATCTTTGGGCTTACAAAAACCTATCCTACTGGATACAGAGTTAGGTTGGATAGTTGCTGGATCAGTACCGGCAGAACATTATAACAACAAAAGAACTATTCATTGTAATTTTTCACAAGAAATAAAAAACCAGTTAGCAAAATTTTGGGAACTCGAAGAGATCCCTGATACTATCAACTACAATTCCGATAATTATTGTGAAAAACTATTCACTGAGACTACTCGTCGAAATGACGACGGTAGGTTTATTGTTCAAATACCGCTCAAGGGTTCAGTAGAAAACTTAGGCGAATCTTACAATATTGCTGAAAAAAGATTAATCCAACTAGAAAGAAAATTTAATAATAAACCTCAGCTTAAAGAGGAATATACTAAATTCATTCATGAATACGAGTCTCTAGGGCACATGACTGAAATACCTAAGCCTTTCTTTGGCAATTACCTACCTCATCATGCTGTTATCAAAGAGGCAAGTCAGACCACTAAGCTCCGTGTTGTATTTGACGCATCGGCTAAAACTACATCCGGCGTTTCATTTAACGACTTACAACACGTAGGGCCGGTTGTGCAAGACGATTTGTTCTCAATTCTTCTACGGTACCGACAGCATAAATTTGTAGTGTCAGCAGACGTCGAGAAAATGTATCGACAAATCATGGTAGACGATACTCAGCGTAATTTGCAGCTTATTTTGTGGCGTGATAATTCATCAGAGCCAATAAAGGTATTTCAGTTAAATACAATAAGCTACGGTACAGCTTCGGCCCCCTTTTTGAGTACGAGATGTCTAGTACAGTTGTCAAATGAATGTGAGGATAGTACAGTGTCCCAACAAATTAAATATGGGTTTTATGTCGATGACTATCTTTCAGGGGCGGAAAGCGAAAGCGAATTAATAAATATAAAGCAATCTGTTACTGCTGCTCTAAACTCTGCATGTTTACCATTGCGAAAATGGCGAACCAATGCACCTGCTATTTTTGACAATGATTCAAGTACATCACAACCAAAAAATTTAGATTTGACAAGTCAGTCTAGTGTGCTGGGTTTAAAATGGAATCCTTCTAAAGACGTGTTTGTATTTCCAGTAGACATAGAACACAGTCCAAGTGCAACTAAACGAGCAATTCTATCTAGTTCAGCTAAGCTCTTTGATCCTCTAGGATTATTAAGCCCATGTACTATTGTACCAAAAATTATACTACAAAAGCTATGGCTTTCAAAGCTCGAATGGGATGACCCAATCGATAGCTCATTAGAAAAACAGTGGTTAAAGTTTATAACAAATTTAAAATCTTTGTCTAATCTCGAAATTCCAAGATTTGTTTTGACAGATAAAGCAGTATTAATCGAGCTGCACGCATTTTCTGATGCGTCTCAAGCAGCATACGCTTCGGCAATATATCTCAGATCAATAAATAGTGCGGGTAATATTTCAGTAAGGTTACTTTGTTCAAAGACTAAGGTTGCTCCAGTCAAGTCAACGACCATTCCGAGACTCGAATTACTCGGTTCATTGCTTTCAGCAAGACTAAGCGCGAAGGTCCTTACAGCTCTACGGTGTAAAATTGATTCAGTTTTTTACTGGACTGACTCGACTGTAGTGTTAGGTTGGTTAGCATCTCAACCGTCCAATTTGAAAATGTTTGTCGCTAATAGAGTTAGTGAAATTCAGCAACTAACTGCATCTCATACATGGAAACATGTCTCAGGTCACGACAATCCGGCTGATCTAGCGTCTCGTGGTCTGAATCCTACGTCTATCCATTCAGCTAAATTATGGTGGGAAGGCCCTACATTTCTATACAAAGATCAATGCGATTGGCCTCAGATGATAGACTTAAAAACATCTGATTTACCTGAGACGAAACCTCATCAATTAGCTACACTACATTGTAATGTCGAAGCTGCATCTTCTATTGTTGACTTTGAAAGATTTTCTAAATTTTCAATCCTACTTAGGGCTATGTGTTATGTGTTGCGGTTTATCAACAACCTTCGTAATAAAAACAATAAAGTTAAAGGTCCGTTTAGCACTGATGAACAAAGTAAATCATTAAATGTATTAATCAAACAGCACCAAACCTTTTTTTTAGAAAAACAAAAATTAGGATTAGTGAATGTTTATTAGCTTGGTATTGAAACTAATTGATTTATTTATATTTGTACATAGCTGCGAGTATGCCGAAATTGATATTATTGCTTAAGCTTGTCACTTATATAATAATACCTGAACGTGCTTTTAAATTACTCTAAATATTATCTTGTTGTACCTGCTGCTTATTTATTATTCACTGTGACACATTATTACCCACTACGTATCTAAATTATATATGTATATTTATATAATTAACAATAAGTATAATTATTATATATTTTTAATGTATTGAAGTACACTCTTTTGTTTTGTGTTATTGCTTGCGACCAAACGATGACAGGGACTTGGCTGAAAATCAGTGTCTGGTTCCTCGGAACTATCAACACTGAGCTGAGTTCCTTTTCAGACTGCCACTGCTGCACACTCTGGTACGGTACTATCATGGACACTGTGTTAGTTTTAAGTTATCTCTGAATTGTTCCTGTTATTGTTGTTTTGTGTTGTAGTGGTTTATGAATAAATAATTATCTTATCTTATCTTATCTTATCTTACCAACAAGAATGTTTTGCAGATGAAATAAAAATAATTAAAAATAACAATACATTACCTGCTAAATCTCGTATCCTTTCTTTGAGTCCATTTATAGATGATTCTGGCATTCTGTGTGTAGGCGGTCGTCTCCAGAAGTCTGCTGAAACATATGAAAGAAAGCATCCAATATTATTAGATTCAAACAACAATTTAAAAAAAAATTGATATTTGCACATCATCATATAAGGCTTTTACATTGTGGTCCTCAGCTTTTGCTGAGCGACCTTAGAAACAAATATTGGCCTTTACGAGGCAGAATTTTAGCACGATCTACAGTCAATAATTGTAAACTTTGTAGAATCATTAAAGCAAAATGTATTAATCCCATAATGGGAAACTTACCTTCCAGTCGTATTATTCCAAATCTCCCTTTCCAAATTAGCGGCGTTGATTTTGCTGGACCATATTACATCACCGACCGCAAAGGTCGCGGTTGCAAAATTTCTAAATGCTACATGTGCCTATTTATCTGTTTCACAACCAAAGCAGTACATTTAGAAGTCGCAAGTGATCTTACCACTGACGTGTTCATTTTATGTTTAAGACGCTTTATAGCTCGCAGGGGTAAGCCTTCTGTATTGCATTGTGACAACGGAACCAATTTTGTCGGCGCAAACAACGATATTGCCAATTTCTTAAAAAATAATTCTAAAAACGTTGAAGGTTTTGCGGCCGACGAGGGCATACAATTTAAGTTTTCACCTGCTTGCTCTCCCCATTTTGGCGGTTTGTGGGAGGCAGGCGTCAAAGCCGCTAAATATCATACTACAAGAATATTAGGGGACCGGCATCTAACGTTCGAGGAGCTATCGTCTTTATTCTCACAAATAGAAGCGATCCTCAATTCCCGTCCTCTCACTCCCCTCTCATCAGACCCTAATGACCTAGATCCCTTAACTCCCGCGCACTTCCTGATCGGCAGATCTTTAACGTCGCTGCCTTCAGAAAACCTGATCGAGGCCAATCCAAATCGACTTAATCGTTACCAACTGTTGGAGAGCATGCGGCAACATTTCTGGGAGCGCTGGAGAAGAGAATACCTGAGCGAGCTACAGCAAAGGTTGAAGTGGCGAGTAAAGGAGAGGGGACTTCAAGAAGGAGAATTGGTAATCGTCAGGGATGCCAATCTACCACCTTTGAAATGGCGTATGGCACGCATCGAGAAGCTATATCCAGGATCGGATGGAGTCCTACGAGTCGCAGATGTACGCACTTCCAAGGGCATACTACGCAGAGCCACCCATAACCTCTGCCCTCTGCCTGATTCGACGTCGCCAGCAGTTCCTCGAAACCCTGCAGTTTCCGAGCGAGGGGGAAGATGTTCGCGCCCACTATCCAGCCATGACGTCACGACGGAATCACCGCCGGAAGGGGGCGCGCGAGTGCCATTGCGCTGACAGCTCCGACGCACGCACCATCGTTATTTTTAATTTAAACTAATTTTCCAAGTCTTGTACCAATTTATCAAGTATACGTAATTATTTATCTACTACGGAGTCTTATTTCTTGGAGCACGATCATCGGCGCGATCAATCATTATTCATCAAATTCTCATTTACAATATTAAAATAATAATTATCAATACTATCACAGTCTTTTTCTGATTTATAAGGTACATTTTTATAAAACTTATTCTCTATAAATGCCACACTACGGGAAATTATCACATTTTTAGGATTAGATAGCTCTGACAACCTATAGCCTTTACATGTTTCGCTATAGCCAACGAAAATAGCCATTTGTGCTTTAGCATCCAGCTTCCTACGCTTCTGAGATGGATTCAGATAATAGGCAATGCAGCCGAAGACCCGGAGATGAGACAGATCCACAGGTAAACCAGACCAGACCTGCTCAGGCATACGACCTTCTAGTGCAACAGTGGGTGATCTATTTTTAAGATAAATCGCTGTCATTACAGCCTCACCCCAGTAACGGTTGCCCAGTCCAGACTCTGCTAGCATACACCTAACTTTATCCATAATCGTACGGTTAAGACGCTCACTGACCCCGTTTTGTTGCGGACAGTAGGGTACGGTATTTTGATGTATAATACCTTCCCTTCTTAAATAATCAGAGAATTTGTTGCTAAAATATTCACCACCATTATCAGATCTCAATACTTTTATTCGCAACCCCAATTGATTTTCTACATGTGACTTGAAAGTAATAAAATGGTTAATTACCTCGGATTTTTCCTTCATAAGGTATCCATAAGTCTTGCGGGTGTAATCATCGGTGAAGGTGACAAGAAATCTCGCCCCACCCCAGCTTGGCTCCTGCATCGGTCCACAAACGTCGCTATGTATCAACTGCAGTGGCTTAGTAGCTCGTTTTGCTTGTCCACTGGGATAAGATGCGGCCGACATCTTCCCCTGAAGACATGGCTCACAGGTCTTCAAATGAAGTTCATCCTGAAACATAATACCACATGCACATTCCCGAAGTTGTATCATACCTTTTTCACTTAAGTGTCCAAGACGTCTGTGCCACAAATGTGCCGGTAAACTCGCTGCTACTGTGGCTCTCGGTGATTCCTGGCTTACATTACCCAGGAACAAAGAGTGCTCCTTTGGCAAGGGGTTATCATTCTCCACATTTACACATACACACAACTTGTACAAACCATTTGTACATGCAACACATGCAATTGGGTTGCCAGATGTTTTATTATAGATAGAACAGCCCTTATCATTAAAAACAACAAAATAACCTTTTTGAACTAATTTTGAAATGGAAATTAAATTACTAGACAAGTGGGGCACATACAACACATTAAACAAAATCAATGGACTCACCTGATTATCAATTGATAGTTTAACGGTTCCTATTCCTTTGCTCAATAAAGTGTCATTATTGGCGACTCTAATAGAACTGTTACAAGGTTTCATATCCTGAAATAAAGCTCTGTTGTTAACCATATGATTGCTTGCACCACTGTCTAAGTAAAAGTTCTTGTCCTTATCGGGAACAGTCAAGAAAGCTGAAACTAAATTTGTTTCTTCGACGCTTGCAGTCGCTGCCTTGTTTGATTTTCTCTCACGCTTCAATTTGAAACAACGGGCTCTCGAATGTCCTTTCTTCCCACAATGATTGCACACTAAGTTTCCAATTTTGTTTGATGCAAAAGCTGATCCACTTCCATTTGTCATTTTTCTAGAGTATTCTTGCAAGAGTCTTGCCTTTACATGTTCACTTGAGAGTTGGTTAGTCGCAGTAACAGCAGCCATGCTCGAGACGATAGTGTCATAGTCTGCCGACAGCCCGCTAAGCAAAATCTCAGCTACCTCAGCGTCTTCTATGAATCTCCCAATGTCAAGGAGCTGCTGCACCAACGTAGTTACCTCTTCAATGTATGCACTCATTGTGTCGAACTCGCTAAATTGGATCCTGTGCAATCTTCGCAGGAGTAATACACGGCGATAAAGACCCTTGTCTTCAAAAACGTCTGATAAATTTTTCCATGCCTCAGCAGCGGTCTTGGCATTCCGGACATACTGGTATAGGCTAGGTTTCAAGGCAAGGCATATGCGCGCCAGCGCACGCTGTCCACTCACCGCATCTTCGTCGCGCCCTTGAATGACATCCCAAAGGCCTTCCAAAATTAAAATATTTTGCATCGTAAATTTCCAAGTATGGAAATTAGTAGGGCCATCCAGCTTTTCAATTCCTTGTGTGGCCACCACGTGGCTCGGTTTCGCCGAAGTCGCCGGCAAACTTCCGTCAGCCATAACGGATTACAATGGCGTTGGGCCGGACGCAAATCAATTCCAAAAATATAAAAATTGCTATGCAATTTGTACGGATGCTGTATTAAAAGACTGGCCTCAAAGCTCACGCTCGAACGCACGCTGGTCACATAACCTATTGAGCTTTGGCAGAGTAGTAGAGAGAGCGGAGGTGGGCACAGCCAACAGCAAAACACAAAAATCACTTTCACTGATTTATTAATCATAATAAATTGTTCAAGTAAACATTAATTGAACTTATTTTATACAGTAACTAGCTTCCGCCCGCGACTTCGTCCGCGTGGATATTAGAGAAAATCCTTAGGGAACCTTCAACCAGGATCCGACCAGCCGTTTTTACGCGATTAGGCGGGTCCCCACCAAGCGCGCTGCCTCGCGAGGCAAGACGTTTGCCGAGTGTGACGGGCCTCGCACGAGGCTGCTTGCTTGGTGGGGACCCGCCTAATCGCGTAAAAACGGCTGGTCGGATCCTGGTTGAAGGTTCCCTAAGGATTTTCTCTAATATCCACGCGGACGAAGTCGCGGGCGGAAGCTAGTTTATTACAATAATCAGAATTAGGTCCAGAGATATTAGTAGGTATCCCGTTCCCGTTTCTTTACACTTTCCCGTTTCCGTTCACGCTCGCGTTCCCGTTCCTGTTCACGTTCCCGTTCCCATTCCCGTTCCCGTCCCCTGGGGCTGAATCATGTCCAGCGTGTTGGACTTCAAAATAAATGTCATTATCGCAATCACCATCCCACAAAACCTCAAAAACGACATCCACATCGATTTTCATGTTTACTTATCCCATTTACCCCCTAAAGGATGATTTTCAAAATATGTGTTTGCCTTTTTATTTTTAGACGTACTCCTACGAATTTTAAAGTTGTAATGTCTATTTTATATTCTTTTATCACAAAATTTTACAAAATGTACAAAATTTTAACCCCATTTTTAACCTTTTAGGGGTTAAATCATGTCCACCGCGTTGGACTTCAAAATAAATGTCATTTTCGCAATCACCTTCTCATAAAACCTCAAGAACGACATCCATATCGATCTTTATGTTTACTCACCCCATTTAGCCACTAAGGGTTGTTTTTCGAAATCACAAAATATATGTTTCTCAATTTATTTTTAGACGTACTCCTACGAAGTTTAAAGTTGTAATGTCTATTTTATATTCTTTTCTATTCCAAATTTGAACCCCATTTTCACCCCTATAGGAGTTAAATCATGTCGACCGTGTTGGACTTCAAAATAAATGTCATTTTCGCAATCGTCATCCCAGAAAACCACAATAACGACATCCATATCTATTTTAAGTTTATTTACCCCATTTCATCCCCATAGGGGTTGAAATACTACCAATAACAATATTTGTTGCGTTTTATTTCGTTTTATTTCCATCCATAAGCCTAAATTATAAATTTAACGATTTTTACTTCGAAAATTAAGGATTTTCTTCTATACACAATTTCATCCCCCTTTTCACCCCTTCGGGGGAAGAATTTTGAAAAACGCTGAGACACGTATTTATTAATATTCAATCATCAGCCTAAACACAAAATTTGAGATCCTAGCTTCAAAACCGAGGGACTTTCATACAAACTTTCATCCCTTATTTCATCCCCTTCGGGATAGAATTTTCAAAAATCCTTCCTTAGTGGATGCCTACACTGTATAAGGTGTCTGTGTGCAAAATTTCAAGTTTCTAGGTTCAGCGGTTTGGGCTGTGCGTTGATATCTCACTCAGTCAGTCAGGACTTTGAATTTTATATATATAGATATAAAATTGCGTCCGGCCATGATCAATCGTTGCAAGGAAGAGAGCGAGCCAACGTCAAAAGTGTTGTCATGTTAAAAATATATTTAAGGGATACCATACACAATCCGACAGGGTGGACTGTATCGATTAAAGGAATATGTTGCGTGGGTGTTCGCGATCTATAAATTTTGAATATTGTAGAATTGCAAAGCGCTTGTAATTATGAGGCTAAAGAGAAATGGGCATGGAAATCAAGGGAAAATTGGTAGGAACACACACCTGGGTTTGATGAAAGTCTTTCTCCTGATGAAAATGCGCGTCCTTGAGGTTTCTTCTCGGTCGCCGAAAGCGGGATCTAGAGTTAGGCTACTGGCTTTGTCGGCTTAGGAGCTCTGAGGTTTCTATCTTCTATCTTGAAATAAAACTCCGATGAAGTTGTAAAAATGAATGTATATTTGTAAAAACTAAACCTACTTAAGTACTAAAGGATTGCTTACAACTAGTATATAAAATCAAACGATAAAGTAAAACTTAAATCTATAAACGGTAGAGGGCGCTTGCGAGCTCTCAACAACGGCGCGCGGCGGCGCGTGGGCGGAGCCCGCCCCGCGCCCCGCGCACAGACAAAACAGGCGCGCGCGGCGACGCTCGATTTAGTAGCCAGCGGTCACCGGAGAGAGTGGACGTAACGACGCGCGCGAAGCGTGGCGCGTCGTATGAACGAAATCTTCATGAAATGTATTGCAGCTTTGCGGCTGCAGCTACAGGACTCCCCCTCAAGCGAAGCGTACGGGAAGGTTGATCCTCCTGCCAGATCGTGATCTTCGCTCCGTCGGATCTTCAGCTTGCGTCGTTAGAGGGCTCGGCGTAGGACTTGTGTTTGTTGCGGTTGCGGTGTTTCTATGCGGCGCAGTGTTGACGGTGTTGTTGTCAAGTGGCGCGGTATTCGTTGTGTACGCCGGTTTCAATCTGTCGATCGATACTGTAGCTTTTCGTCCGGGTAGTTGAATTTCGTAGAACTTGTGGTTGCGCTTCAAAACTGGATACGGGCCTTCGTACGGTGGTTGTAGTGGTTTTCGTACGGCGTCGATTCGTAGAAATACGGAATCACATGTTGCTAGGTCGGTGTGCACGAACATATTTCGCTTGTTGCTATGCGGTAGGTATGTTGGCGTGAGTGCGGTGATTGACGTATGCAGTTGCTGAACGAAATCTTGATTCATGTTGATGTTTGGTGACGGTGATGGCGTGATGAAATCACCGGGAAGGCGTAGAGCTTGTCCGTAGGTTAGCTGTGCTGCGCTTGTGTTGGTGTCGGTGCGGATTGCTGCGCGAAGTCCCATGAGCACGGTTGGCAGTTCGTCGATCCATTTCGTGTTTGGTTCGAGACGAGACATCAGTGCGGCTTTCAGTGATCGGTGCCAGCGTTCGATGATTCCGTTGCTTTGCGGGTGATAAGCTGTCGTTCTTGTTTTTTCAGCGCCAAGTAGATGTGTAAGCGCGTGAAACAGCTGACTTTCAAATTGGCGGCCTTGGTCGGTTGTTATCGTTTTTGGGCAACCAAATCTTGTTATCCAGGCATTGTAGACGTTGGCGGCGACGACTTCGCTTGTTATTTCCTTGATAGGTATTGCTTCGGGCCAGCGCGTAGTGCGATCGATCATAGTGAGTAGGTATCGATATCCGTTTTCGCTTGTTTTTAACGGGCCGACGATATCGACATTCAAATGATGCAATCTGTCGCAGGCGGCGTATGTCGATAAGCTTGATTGTGTGTGACGCTGTATCTTCGCACGTTGACAGGATAAACAGGTTTTCGCCCAGTTGCCGATATCCACGTTCATTGACGGCCAAAAGTAGCGTTCTTGAATAAGTTTTCGTGTCGTCCGCGTTCCGGGGTGACTGACCTTATGCACGGCGTCGAAAGCGGTGCGGCGAAAGTCAGTAGGTAAATACGGACGTATGTTTGATGTTGATGTTTCGCAGTAGACATCGCAGTCGGTGTTCGGAATTCTGATTTTCTTCATTTGCAGGTTTCGTTGTTGAAGTAGAGTAGGTAATTCGGAATCTTGTTGTTGGGCTGTTGATAGTTGCTCGTAGTCTATTGATGTCGGGCAAGTGATGGTTTCGATGCGTGATAGTGCGTCGGCGACGATGTTGTTTTTCCCGCTGATGTGACGAATGTCGGTTGTGAATTCGGCGATGAATAAAAGTTGTCTTGCACGACGTGGAGTTTCGCTGTCCGATGTTGGTTTTTGAAGTGCGTAGGTCAATGGCTTGTGATCGGTGAATACTATAAGTTCTCTTCCTTCGAACATCTTCCGAAAATGCTTCATTGACATGTAGATGGAAAGTAATTCCCTGTCGTAGGTACTATACTTTTGTTGCGTAGCGGAAAATTTCTTTGAGTAGTATCCAAGTGGTTGCCAGGCATTGTTGACATATTGTTGCAGAACGGCGCCCGCACATGTGTTTGATGCGTCGCAGAATAGTGCTTGCGGTACGTTGTTTTGCGGATGTGCTAGTAGCGCTGCGTTTTGTAGGCATGTCTTGGATTTTTCGAATGCTTCGGTTGCTTCGGTTGACCACTGGATTTCTGTCTTGTCACGTTTTTTCGAATTGTGCAGGTATTGGTTGAGCGGTGCTTGAAGTGATGCGGCGTTCGGTATGTGTTCTCGGTAGTAGTTGATCATACCGAGAAAAGTACGTAACTGCTGAATGGTTTTCGGTCTTGGGTATTCAGTGATGGTGGTTACTTTTTCTTGAGGTGGAATGATGCCGGTGGATGATACTTCGTAGCCGAGAAACTTGACTGACTTCTTGCCGAAAACACATTTTGACGGGTTGATGGTGATACCAGCGTCTTCTAAACGTTGTAGTACGGTGCGTAGGTGTTCTCTGTGTTGCTCTTCTGATTCTGAAGCTAGGAGTAGGTCGTCCACAAAAGGGAATACGAAGTCAAGTCCTCGAAGTACGTCATGGATGAATCGCTGGAACGTTTGACCTGCGTTCTTCAGACCTGGGCACATTCGAGGAAACTCGGATAACCCAAATGGAGTTATGATGGCTGTCTTCTCTATGTCGGCTTCTTTGTTTGGTATCTGTGAATAAGCTCGATTCAAGTCTATGGTGGAGAAGATGGTCTTGCCAGCCAGTTGGTAGGTGAAGTCCTTGATTCTGGGTATCGGGTATCGGTCTGGTTTGGTTATTGTGTTCAGTCGGCGATAGTTTCCACAGACTCTCAGGTCTCCGTTTTTCTTCGGTACGACGTGAAGTGGGCTGGACCAGGGACTCTTGCTTGGTCTGCATAGGCCTTGCTGCATCATCGATTCGAATTCCTTTCTGACGGCTTCGTAGCGGTGTGGTGGAATGGGTCGAGCGCGGCTGTGCAGCGGTGGTCCGGTTGTTTCGATATGATGTTCCACTCGATGTTTTGGTGTGAGCTTCATGGAGGTGAGACGTGTGATGCCGGAAAAGTCGTTGAGAATGTCGTGGTATGACTGTTCTAGGTCGATGCTGCGTACTGTAGGTATGTTGGTGTAGCAGCCGGGAGCGTGGATTGATAGTTTGGTGATATTATCAATCAATCTTCGGTTCTTCATGTCGACGAGAAGTTCGTGATGACAGAGAAAGTCGGCTCCGATGATTGGCTTGCTGACGTCGGCGATGATGAACTTCCACTTGTATGGTCTTCGTAGGTTCAGATCCAGTTCAAGTGTTTGTTCGCCGTAAGTACTTATAGTGGTGTTATTAGCAGCATACAAGTTGAATGGTAGTGGCTTCATTGTTGACCCTCTCTTCCGTGGAATGACTGAGACGTTGGCACCAGTGTCGATGAGAAACTTCAGTCTTGATTTTTTGTCGGATACGAAGAGACGGTATGATTTTCCTAGAACGTCGGATCCCGCTTCGTCTAACGTTTGGTTTTGCTTGAAGGCGTCGTCGTGGCTTCGCTGGTGAATGACGCTGTGGCTGCGACGACGGTTGTGATGTTGTTTGTTGTAGCGACGAGGCGGATGGCGTCTGGGTGGTGGCGGACATTGCGCGCTTTCTTTTAGCTCGGCGATGGTTTGCTTGAGCCGGTGCACTTCCTCGGTAAGCAGTTGCATTAGTGAGGGTGAAGCTGTTGACTCCATGGTAGTGCTTGATTCGTCTTCGTTTTTCGTTGAAGGTTGCTTATCCAAACGAGGGTGTCACCACTTTAGAAGATCTAGAGTTAGGCTACTGGCTTTGTCGGCTTAGGAGCTCTGAGGTTTCTATCTTCTATCTTGAAATAAAACTCCGATGAAGTTGTAAAAATGAATGTATATTTGTAAAAACTAAACCTACTTAAGTACTAAAGGATTGCTTACAACTAGTATATAAAATCAAACGATAAAGTAAAACTTAAATCTATAAACGGTAGAGGGCGCTTGCGAGCTCTCAACAACGGCGCGCGGCGGCGCGTGGGCGGAGCCCGCCCCGCGCCCCGCGCACAGACAAAACAGGCGCGCGCGGCGACGCTCGATTTAGTAGCCAGCGGTCACCGGAGAGAGTGGACGTAACGACGCGCGCGAAGCGTGGCGCGTCGTATGAACGAAATCTTCATGAAATGTATTGCAGCTTTGCGGCTGCAGCTACACACTTAACACCACACAACACTTGCAGAGTTTTAATTATAACTTTGTTAATTTGGGCTCGGTTCGCGCGTCGCGGCTTCACACAGTCAATTGGAAGACTAACCTCGTCTATTCGCGAAGATTCGATTACTCACAAAAAAAAAACATCGGTGCACAATTCACACACGCGCAAACGGGACGGCAATAGTTCAGCGTGTGCATCGGAAAAGGATGGAGGCGAAAGGATTAACGCTTGCAATTCACTTCCCATTTAAAAATAATATTAAAGTGAATCCGAAATCCAACATCCCCCCAGCCTTGAAGAAACCCTTCAAAAAATAATAATAATAGAAAGTAAAAAAATGGCTATATTTAGCAACTCAAAGAAGCGGGGCAACTAATAACTAGAGCGGTTAAATAATAATGAAATAACTAAGATAAACAAAATTAATATAACTAATATGTTTGACGGAAGGAAATATTAGGAATTGACTATTGAGCTCAGACCAAATAAAAAAGGGAAGACGGAGTCTTCATAGAACGAAGCAGTGAAGCCGATAAAACTATGCCTTGGCATGTACATACACAGTTGCACGCACACACATGTAACGAAACTATGCCTTTTCTTAACAGCCACCGTGCGAAGCGGACGTACCAAGGACGTACTAATAAAATATAATTTCACCAACGAAAATGCCGAATTGTGTAGTGAAAGGGTGTAAAAGTCAATCTTCAACAATAAAAAGCAGGATGGAATCACATTTCACACGGAAGTAAAATTCGAAACTATTATTTTCACTAATTTCTAAATAAACATTAAGGTATTACTTGAAACACAAAACCTCAACAAGTGTTGCCATGCCAGACGTTATAGTTTAAACCTATTATTGGGTAACATGGAACGTAACATAACGTTATTTGTTTCTTGTTAAAAATAGCGCGTTAATTATTTCTGTTTCTGGACGTTTTTACCCACGACACGGACGGAATGGAACGGAGGCGGTATATGCGATCAGGGTTAGGCGACGGCTACACGCGTGGTAAATACTGTGATCCATCAGTATTTAATCAGGGGCCTATTTCATAAAAAATAGTAAATTTACTACAACAATTTACCATTGTTCTTATTAGGGTAGAATGATTTCTTAATAATGATAAAACATAATTCTACCCCAATAAACTACTACAATGGTATATTACCACATGTACTTTTTCATTCTTTTTTTATTTTATTTTTTATTTATTTAATAAATTTTTAGTTATAAGGGTAGAATTATTTCTTAATAATGATAAAACATAATGAGCGGTTTTCAAAAGGCAGTTTAAAAAACAAAAGTAGTACCTAAAAGACGGCTAGATGTCGTTGTTCAACTAAGTACGTAACTTTTTAAGAAAAAAGCAAAGGATTTTGTCAATTTGACAGTTAATCTTCTTCTTCTTATTTTTGTTTGGCAATCTACTCCTCTTAGAGCGTCTACCGCCTAACTCTATCGCTTTGACTCTGGCTTTGGTTTATGACGTCAGTGCACTCTCCGTCCTTGTCATCGAGTTATGATATGACAAGGACGGATAGAGCATAGCTGTCGCTTTGGCTATCGCTTTGAGTTAGGCGGTAGGGCCCCTGGGAGTAAAATTAAAAAAACCTCCCTAATTGAATAGCGCCATCTATCAACATAAAAATAAACTAAAATTATTAGCCTTTGTTACCCATAGTACAGGCTTCGCCTAGCTAGTAATTCAGATGACCGTGTGTGTGAAATAGTACATTTTTGTAAATGTTAAATGTAAATGACCTCCAGGGGCCTATTGCATAACAAAATACAAGGTGATATTATTAGTATTTTTCCATAGAAAATCACTAATAATAGAAGATTGTAATCCTACTAATATTATAAATGTGAAAGTTTGTGGGTTTGGATGTTTGGATGTTTAGGTGTTTGGATGTTTGTTCCTCAATCACGCAAAAACTACTGAACGGATTTGCTTGAAATTTGGCACACAGATAGAAGATAGCCTGGATCTATAGACACAGAATACTTTTTATCCCGATATTCCCACGGGAACGGGAACCACGCGGGTGAAACCGCGGGCGGCCGCTAGTTTGTTATGTAATAGGCCCCAGCTTGTTCGTGTCGTGCGTGTCTAGGACAAAGTGGCATGCGACTACGGCTATCATTTTTATTGAATTTTGGACTTCCCTCGTGTATCTCGTAATCAGTTGGTGTATCTAAACATGCTGACAAAAATCCGGATTTTTACTAAAAAGTCTTGACATTTTGCTAAAGCAACCACACGGAGCGACGTAATCACGACAACACATTTTTTTAATAAATAAGTATTTTATTGTTGTTTTCTTTTATAATGACGTGTCAAATTAAAATTTCAAGTACCTACTTAGACAAAAATAAAGTTTTAGTTTTCGTATTTTAAGCTTTAGTTGTTCAGTTGATTATTTATAATTTTAAATGTTAATTAGTTTAAAATTGATTATTTATTACAAAATTTGTTGATTGTTTTACTGAAAATTTTCTAGTTGATTGTTAGGTACAAAAAAGAGAAATAATTATATTAAAGCTAATTTATAAGATTTGTTTTCTATAATGTGAATAAGCCAAAAGAGCCTGACATTTTCTATGTCCGGCCGGAATGCTGACACAAAAAGCCTAACATGTCAGGACAAACATCTCGCTTTAAATACACGAAACTTTAGTTATTCTGTAGTTTTATTTTTTACATTTTTCCTATTTCCTTGGTACTTCCGCCACTACTTTTAAAGCGGGCTACTCACAGCCCTGCATGCAGGGCTTTGAGAAGCTCACCTAATCTATCTATCATTAGGTGAATGACGTCTACACGCGTAGTGAATACTGTGATCCATCAGTATTATTTTATCAGGCGTCTATTTCATAAAAGAATGAAAAAGTACAGTAATTTACCATAGTAGTAGTTTATTGGGGTAAAATTATGTTTTATAATTAATAAGAAACATAATTCTAATCTGTAATAATTCTAAACTAATCTTTTATGAAATAGGTCCTGATTTAATACTGATGGATCACAGTAGTACCAGGCGTGTAGCCGTCGCCTCACAAGTCCACACCTCGAGTCAGAATGGCTGAATGGCTATCATCGTCTGCGTCTCTTTTATCAGTAATAAAAGAGACGCATTGATAGCCATTCAGAAAACTGACAAGTTTTAAGAGCTTGTAATACCCCTCTTGGGGCCGTATTATGATCTCTTGAATCCAGCCTAGCATGACTGATTTATATCGCGTGATATAGCGTTTTGATTCTAATATGTGATATAACGTTATTATTTCATAACGCGTTATTCTTATTACATTGGGGTAATATGAATTACTATGGCAACACCGGCTCACACACTAATGCATAAAAAAACTGGCTTCAGTGCATTGCTTGGAAGACTCCGTCTTCCCTTTTTTATTTGGTCTGAGCTATTGAGTCGGAAGTGGGCATAACCGCACAACTGGTCGTTTATACGTTCCTGATTTAGTCTTTACTTCCGCAACGCGGATAATACCATCCTTACCTGGGTAAACATTGTTAACAATACCAAACGGCCACTGTAAAGGCTCAATTACATTACACAATTTTAAGCACGCGATTTCAAGACTAAGCATGGTGTAAACGGACTAAGACAGTAAGAATCTTAAAATCGTGCGGCCTAGCCCGCTCGGTAATAAGATTCTTAAAATTGTGTCGTCTAAATGCACGCACGATTTCAAGACAGTCTAACTGTACCTACGACGGCACGTCAGACGTAACAGTTGTAATACAAAAACCAACTTTATACCTAAGGCATAAAGGCGTTCTCAAGGTCAACGTGTAGAGGTAATGTGACAGACAGAGACAGACTCTGTCTGACTCGCGACAGATAGACGATACTGCCACAGTCATAGCCTTCTATAATTGCAAGCCGTGAACATAAGTTTGGCAACGTCTGTTACTGTCAGTTCGTGGTCATGTCGTCCGCCAGTCTCCATACTAAATGTATGGGAATATTTCAATTTTAAGAGGTCGATATTTTTTTTCCTACCAATCGTGCGAGGTTAAAAATATGAAAATAATTTAGTTCTTTTATTGAAATGCTTTGTATATTAAACAATAAGAAAAATATCAATGTTAACTAGGAAAAAATGGCTGTCAAAGATGTCATCTTTTTTGTTGATTTTCTTCAGCAGGGAGTTGATTAACACGCCCTCTAGCAATAAATTATATATCATTAGAAAGGTCTTTTAAAGACAAATATTTGCTGTTAATATACTTTTTATCAATTGTTTATACTTTTGGAGTTAAAGGTTATTAAAGTATAAAAGTGGTTTATTGTCTATGGGAGTTGAATTACCCCACCTCTAGCAATAAATTATATATCATTAGAAAGGTTTTCATATGATAAATATTTGCTGCAAACACACTTTCTATTAATTATGAGTATTTTCGGAGTTTTAGGTCTTTAATGTTAAAAAAATTGGTCAAGTTCAGAGCGTTATAACTCTCAAAGTACTAATAGTTGACGTTTATTGTAGTACAATAAAGTGTTTCAAATTTAAAGACCTTTCCAATGATGTAAGATTTATTGCTAGGAGAGGCTTAGATCAAAAACACTCATCGTACTAAAGGACTCCCGTAAGGTTCAAATAATTTGACTCAAACCGTATGTCCTAATAAATAAATAATAATAATAAATATAAAATCTTTATTGAAATAATCTTACATCACAATTTACAACTAGTTTAAACATAGACAATATAGGAAAAACAAATAATAAATAATTATTAAAATAATATTAAACTATGTGCTTGACCACATGCGATGTTGCCGTTCTGCTCACTTCATGGCTTGGAAGATATAGAAGGCTATGGCCACAGTACAAGATAAGTTCAAAAAGGAATGTTGGTTTTTTAACACGTTTTCATATGGACGTTTTCTTGTTTATTTATTTATTTATACTATTAATATTTATAAGTAGGTTCGTTTATTTGTTTGTCCGTAATTTTAGAAAAGAGTATTTTATACCAGGTAAGTACCTACCTACCTAGCTTCCCGATGAGCTAGAGACTTGAAACTTATAGGTAGGTAGGTTGTTTTTAACACGCTTTTATTAGGTTGCTTTCTCGTTTGCTTGTGTGTTTGTTTGTTTGTTTCTCCACAAAGTTTGCGAACAATTTAAACTAGCTTTTGGATGAGCTAGAGACTTGAAACTTTGAACATAGGTCAGAAATGGAAGGCAATGCAATATTATGGTATCTTGGGCTGATCTGATGATGGAGCCGGAAGAAGGCCACAGGAACTCTATGATGGAACCATACAACCCCATCGTGCTTAGGCTCGTTAGAATCGTCTTGATGAGTACTTTAAAGGGAGATGAGGTCCAGGCTCTGATGATTTAGCTGGAAGGCCATGCCATAGGAACTTAATATTGAAATCGTGCAACCCCATTGAATTTGGGCTCCTTTGAATCGTCTTGACGAGTGCTTTGTTGGGAAATAGTGTCCAGGGTCTGATGATGAAGCCGGAAGAAGGACACTGGAACTCTTTAATAAAACCACGCTACCCCATTGAGTTTAGGCTCATTTGAATCGTCTTGGCGAGTACTCTAATGGGAAATAGTGTCCAAGGATCTGATGATGGAGCCGAAAGAAGGCCATAGGAACTCTATTATAAAACCATGCAACCCCATCGAGTTTGGGCTCGTTTGAATCGTCTTGACGAGTACTTTGTTGGGAAATAGTGTAACGTATAATAACGCGATATCTAGGTAGGTCGATACGTGCGCGACCGACAACAACGACGATGTGCACCTTCTGAGCCGGACGCCGTCCGTGCTGTTCAGAGCGACAGTCTTGTTTTGTTTGATACGATTCTTGCAATTTGCATTAAGTAAGTACCTACACATTAGAGGTTTTTATCTACTTAAATAAAATGATACTAGGTAAATATACCTACTACTACTTCATACCTACTAGGTAAAATATTTCTATTCGTGAGCCTTTCGAATTTTCAACCTAGTCAGGTATTAATGTTATGTAGGTTTCTAATAGGTAGATAATAGTTGAAAAAAATGATTGAATAATATATAAGTAAAGAGATAGGTACCTAAAATTTTATTTGACACGACGACTGCAAATTGAAAATATTTATAATTAACCTCTTAACAAACAATGATTAAAGAAAATGAATTTGGTATTAGTGCTTAAAGAACTAAAACAGAAAATAAAACAAATACAAAAACTACAATGTAAATAACTCCAATACTACGTTGATTGAAAAAGACATTAGAGACTTACTGTCTTCTCTTTTACTATGACAGTAAGCACGGCCGAGCGTGCTAGAAATTGTGTGGTGTAAATGCGCGCATTCTTAGTCGTTTTCAAGACAGTCTTAAAATAGCTTGCTTAAAATTGTATAGTGTAATTGAGCCTTTAGGGTGGAGCGTTATCTACATTTAACAACACAACGGTACCGACTGTGACTGGTTTGGAAGGAGTATTCCATTTTTCGCGTTGCTGCAAATTATGCAAATATTCCGACTTAAATCGTTTCCAATATGATTGTACTATCGAATCCATTAAGGAGAAACGAGACAAAAGACTTGTTCGTTCTTCGGATAGGTCAGCCGCGGGTAAACACTCTAAAGGAGAGGTAAACAAAAAATGTGCGGGAGTAAGCGCCAATGGCTCTGATGGGTCAGAGCTCAAAACATAAAGAGGGCGGCTATTAAGCACAGCCTCAATTTGAGTGAGAACGGTCAACATCTCCTCATACGTGAGCACTTGATTCCCGATCGTACGAAATAATAGCGACTTAGTGCTTTTAACGTTCGCTTCCCATATACCACCAAAGTGGCTTGCTGTGGGAGGGTTCATACGCCATGTAATGCGATTCTTCGCGAGTTCACGACTAAAAGTTTGATAAAAATCTGCGGTTTGCAAAAACTCGTGAAGCTCATTAAAATATGCTTTAGAAGCGACAAAATTAGTTCCGTTATCGGAATATAAAAAATTACAAGGACCTCTTCGCGATATAAATCGTTTAAACGCATCAATAAAGGCAGCAGAAGTTAAATTAGAGACTAATTCGACATGAACCGCTTTCGTTACGAGGCAAATAAAGATACAAATATAAACTTTTACACTGCGTACGCCCCGTTTACGGTAAGGAGTGATATATAGCGGTCCCGCTAGATCTACGCCGGTGTGTAGATACGCTTTACATTGTTCTAATCTACATTTAGGCAAATCAGCCATAGGCGGAAACGTAGGTTTAGGATTAACTCGAAAACAATCATTACATTTGTGTATATATTGTCGAACAAAACGTCTAGCGGAAATAATCCAATATTTGGATCTTAATATTGAAATTAATAGTTGCGGTCCGGCATGACAATTGTCGCGGTGATAAAATTCAATTAATAATTTAACAATATGTCCTTGTCCGGGAAGTAATATCGGGTGTTTAGAAGAATATTCTAATGTCGAGTTTGATAAGCGACCTCGGACACGTAAAAGTCCGTTACATAAAAATGGAAACAATTTCCGTAACTTAGTGGAACATGGTTGACCCTTAGAAATATTCTTTATGTCGTCAGAGAAATACTTAGACTGAACAGCACGAATAATTTCCAATTCAGCCGTATTTAAGTCTTCAGCGGTGATAATATCATTTTGCGGCAATTTTTTAATAAATCGAAGTGAAAAAACAGTAGCTTCCAGCAGCTTTTCCCAAGTGGAACATTCTGAAGCTAATTTTAGAAGCGGGTTTTCATTATTAGTGGATTTAGTCACATGCGAAACTGTTTTTTCCTCCGGCAATACAGATCGGTTGGGCAAAAATTGTTGTATTGGCCAGTCTTGTTTAGGCAAAGATAGCCAAGACGGTCCTTTGAACCACAGTTCATGTTGAATGAGCTGTGCAGGCGTGAGCCCTCGAGACACACAGTCTGCGGGGTTCTGTAAGCCAGCGACATGATATAAATTTTCAGGTGAAATGTTTTCCTGAATTTGAGAAATGCGGTTGGCAACGTAAGTGTTGAATCTGTGCGGCGAAGCAACAGACCAACAGAGAGCCACTTCAGAGTCCGAAAATGCATAGATATTTTCGATTTTATGTCGCTTAGATAAGGTATCATAAACGGTTTTAAGAAGTCGAGATAGTAAAAGTATTCCGTTCAGCTCTAAACGTGCAAGAGTGACCTTAGGCTTAGCGGATGCGACCCGCGATTTCGAACACACGAGTGAAATAATTGGTGGAGTATCACCGTTCACGACGTGTAAATAAATTACGCAGCCGTATGCGGATTCACTCGCATCTGAAAATGCGACTAAGGAAACCATAGAACCGGTTTCAATTCCTAAGTGGCGCGGAAATGAAAAATCAGATATTTGAGGTAATTCTAATAAATATTGTTGCCATAGTTTAACAATGCGAGGAGGGGGCACATCGTCCCAATCGAGATTTAAAAACCAGAGTTCTTTAATTATTAACTTAGCGAAGAGAATAATAGGGCCGACGAGTCCTAAAACGTCGTATAAGCGAGCGGTAGCGGATAAGATGGCGCGTTTAGTACAAACAGGTGGGGGATTAGCAATTTCAAAAATAAATGCATCCTGAGCGGGTAACCAACGCAAACCTAAAATCTTAAATGTATTTCCATCATCAAAGGAAATGCTTTCAGATTGACGGTGCGACTCGGGTATGTGCTCGAGTAACTCAAGCGCGTTGGAAGTCCATTTAACTAAATCAAACCCACCGGTTTTGAAGAGCTGGATCAGATCGTTAGCCGTCTTGACTGCTTCCTCAAGAGAAGAAGCAGACGAAGCCACGTCATCCATATAGATGTCTCTCTCTAGCACGGCTGCCGCAGCTGGCCAGTTATGCCGTTCATCGCTAGCGAGTTGACGTAGCGTGCGGAGCGCCAAAAATGGTGAAGACCGAAGTCCAAATGTCACTCGAGTGAACTCAAAAACCTCGAGCGGGTCGGTATCTGAGAATCTATACAAGATTCGTTGATATTTGCGGTGCGGAGCATTCGTATAAATGCATAAATACATTTGTTTCACATCTGCACAAAAGGCAATGCTGAAAACACGAACATTTAAAAGAATATGGAAAATATCAGCCTGTAGATTGCAACCCGTATACAAGATATCATTAAGTGACAACCCTGTATCGGTCTTGGCACTGCCATCCAGAACGGGACGGACTTTGGTTGTCGCCTTGTCGTTGCGAGCTACGGGGTGGTGCGGTAAATAAAAGCCTGGGGCGGAGGACGCCTCAGGTGCGGTGCGGGACAGAATACCTTTATTTAGGTAATCACTAAAAACTTCGTCATATTTTAATTTTAAATTAGGATCATTAGAAAATTTCTTTTCTAAAAGTAAAAAGCGTTTTTTGGCGGTAGTATAAGAATTGCCTAGATTGTTTGGGTCTTCTTTAAAAGGAAGGTCGACTGAGTAACTGCCGTCAGAGTTACGAACAGTTGTTGAAGTATAAATATTTTCACACTGCATATCGTCGGGACTTAAAAATGTCCGTGAGGGTAACTCTTCGACTGCCCAAAATCTTTCGACAATCTGGTTTACCGGGTCCGAAGTGAAAGCACACAAAGTGCGAGTAGCGGGTTGCGGGGAAATAATTGGAGCGTCACCTAAAATTAGGTAACCCAAGCAGTGGCGTAGCTACCCAGGGGCTAGGCGGGGCAGTGCCCCGGGGCCCTCAAGCTCAGGGGGCCCTCGAATCCTTACCAGAAATCTCGATCGAACTGAACTTTTGGAAAATTCTCCCATTTTCAAAATAAATATGACAGGTTGTAACCACACTTTAATCATGACAACTCAGTTGAGAGAAATTCAAAAGTTATGCCTAGGGAATTCCCCTAAATTCTTTCTGTATGTTAGCAGTGTTGTCAATTTGATGGATATTGATATGTGCGTTTTATTGTGAATTCGAGTTAAGATTTTTTTTTCGAGATAACGGTTAAAAAATTAATGCTGTATCAGGAGTAAGTAAGCTAATGTCAATAAACTTTTTTGTACTGGTCAATATAGTGGTTCAATAATTTATTTGATTTAACCACTCATATTGATGTCCGTTACGTCAATAAATCGTGTCAAATCTATAGATTTCGGCTACAGCTCATTGTATAACGCGAAATATCGTGAAAAAATGCAAGTCGTACATTAATTCAGGTCCGCGGGCAGGAGATCGTTCATGGTCTCCACCGTTGAATGTGGTAACACTAACGGTGATATTTTTTTATTAAAAATGATAAAAAAATATTTAAGAAATAATATGGGCCAAACTCGACTCAGACATTTATCGCTAATAATAAAAACCTAATCAGTTTACATAGCAGTGGCAGTGGCGTAGCGAGTGGGGGGCGGAGGGACGGACCGCCCCGGGCGGCACTTTTTGGGGGCAGCAAAATTTCACAAAATATAATAATAAAAAATATGAGTACTACACTATCATTGATTTGACCAAACCATCATCACCGTACAGTCCGGAGCGCGCGGTGCGCTTGGCACGCCGCGACTAGGCTACACTTTGATTGATTGTAATCAAATCAATAGATTTTAACCAAATCATCATCACCGTATGACCCGGAGTGCGCAGAGCGCTCCGCACGCCGCGACTCGGCTACACTATCATTGATTGTAATGATTTTGACCAAACCATCATCAGCGTATGACACGGAGCGCGCGGCGCACTTCGCACGCCGCGGCTAGGCTACACTATCATTGATTGTAATGATTTTGACCAAACCATCATCACCGTATGGCGAGGAGTGCGCGGCGCGCTTTGCACGCCGCGACTAGGCTACACTATCATTGATTGTAAATATTTTGACCAAACCATCATCACCGTATGGCCTGGAGCGCGCGGCGCGCTACGCACGCCGCGACTAGGCTACACTATCGTCGATAGTAATGATTTTATCCAAACTATCATCACCGTATGGCACGGACTAAGCGCGCGGCTACATAAAAGATTATGCACCGAAAAAAACCCGAAGAGTTCATTTTTAGTAAATAAATAAAGTAGGTAATAATCATTTTTTTAAAGAAAATAGGTACTGATTTTCTTGACTTATAATGAAAATAGGGGGGCGGCAAAATTCGGGTCCGCCCCGGGTGGCACAAACACATGCTACGCCACTGCAGTGGGGCCCCATTTTTTAATTTGCCCCAGGGCCCTTGGTTACCTAGCAACGCCACTGAACCCAAGGTCGTTTCAAGGGCGGAGGGCATACCACTGTGCGAGCTTTTAATTTTATCAGAAAGCAAAATTTAACAATAAAAATTAACACCTAAAAGTACATCTATAGGTCCCGGTTGCGAAAACTCGTCATCAGCGAGCGGTAAGTTACGAATAAATTCTATGGACGCAGTATCCACGCACGTGTCTGGCAACTGTGACGTAATCTGTTGTACTACCATCGGCCTTATAGAATATTCGCACTTATTATCAAAGCGAGAACTGAATTTAAGCGAAGTAACACCGAGAATTCTTTGTGAAGCTCCTCCAATTCCTTGAACTTCCGAATAGCGGGTTTGATTATAAACCGGAAGCGATAAGCGCTTACAACAAGATGCGGAAATATAATCGCTTTGGGAACCAGGGTCCACAAGACATCTTAGAAAATGAGTGCGGTTAAAAGAATCAACAACTTTAATTTTAGCAGTCCCTAACAACGTAGTCAGATTCGAAGTCGATTTCGTAGTCAACGTTTGACTATTATCGTATGAAACTGTACAGACCGATGCACTAATCGGCGCCGCCGCCGTAGGAAGATTTATAGAAGTTGCGGGACGATGACTCATTTCGGTCGACTGGTGGCGGCCGGCTGGCAAAGGGCGCGGCGCGTCATGAGCGGTAGCGGGAACAACATCAGCGGGATTTGGCACCACTGATCCAACGTTACAATTTGACTGAACATTTTGAGTTGGATTGAAATGCAATAATGAGTGGTGTCGCATTGAACAATGAGAACAAGTATGTCTTGAAGTACAAGAAAAAGTCTCGTGTTTTACGCTTAAACAATTGTTACAGAAATTATTAAGTTTAATAAAATTAAATCTTTCTCGCGGGGTCAATTTTATAAACGATGAACAAGAATATAAATGTTCATGTTGCTTGTTATTACACAAAGCGCATTTATCGCTTACGCTTGGACCACACCCTAAGTCTTTATTCATAAAGGACTTCAATGGTTTAGGGATGTGTCTGCTTTGCTGTTTAGACTGAGAATTGTTATTATCTATCGGTTTACTAAGGTTCATAGAACGAGACAAAACTTTACTTTGTTCATTTACAAATTCAATTAAATTATGATAAGAAGGTATTTTATCCTTACGATAGGTAATTTCAAATAATTTAATAGTGTCTGCGTCTAACTTTTGCAGAGCTAAATGCAAAAAGATAAAATCTGTTAGATCATCAAGTTTTAATTGCTTAAGCGCTTTTACAGCTGAATCAAAATTATTTATAAATGAATCTAGCCCATTAGAACTAGTCATGGATAGCGGTTTAAACTGTAACAGTTGTTTTAAATAAGCGGATGCGAGTGATCGGGGGTCGTCATACTTCTGCACGAGGGCTTCCCAAATAACATTATAATTTTCTGCGGTCGGAGCCAACCCTGCGCAAACGCAAGACGCCTGCCCGGTTAATTTACCTACCAAGTAAAATACTTTTTCGCTTGCAGTTAGCGATGCATTATCGTGAATCATACTCTTAAATTGTTGATAAAACAACGGCCATTTTTTTACATCACCGTCAAACGACATTAAATCAATGGCTGGAAGACGAGGTTTTGATTTTAATAACGAACTTTGCGGTTCAGGACTTTCGGTTTTATTATCGAGTAAAACCTGTTTTATATAACAATACATTTCTTCAAATGATGACCAAGCGTCATAATCGACCTCGGTGTCAGGGTGCAATTGCAAATTTAACATGTTATATGAATCTAAAATTTCCTGAAAGTCTTTCCGCAATATATCAATATTCGAGGCACAAGTGCAAAATGACCGATAAGACTGTCGATCATTGTTTGTCCTTTGTGCAAGCTCAAAAATATTTTCGACGCGTTTATAAATGACATCACGTTTGACAATATATAAAGATAATTGATTTTTATTTGTACTTAATGTGTCGAAATAAATGTCTGCATCACTAGATACCTTTTCTACTCTTAGGTTTAACCATTGTGAATAATTCGCAAGAAAAATAAAATAATATAAATTACGCGATAAGTTAAATTAGCAAAGTTTTTACTTGGCGATATATGTAATTAATACGAATATTAAAAAGTGTAAAAAAGTATTAGCGATTGTAATTGTAAAACAATTAATTCTTATAGCGGAAATAACAATTAATTATTGCGGGTGAAAAATATTAGAAGATGCGGGTAGCGAACGCCTAGTCGCAAAATACGAAAGAGGGTCACGCGCGACGGAGCGAGCCGATCCGATCAACGACCAAGAATTTTAACTAAAACACGGTGTGGAATAAAATGGCGGATTACAAAATGGAATGAATTTGCAAAGAAATAACTTTACGTTGTGTTGTACTACGTAATGCGGAGCGGAAATACAAAATAAATAGTTGTCGGTGCGGGAAAATATAAAGATAAACGACAATTATTTATTACGCAATACAGTGACCGTTTAGTTATATCTGAGCATGCGGTTTGCGGTTATCAGAAACGTGTCTTAAGTTAAATGAATTAATGCGAACTATATAAATGACCAAATTTAAGCGGTTGATGATATAAAAATATTCTATTGCAAAAGAGATATCTGTTCGAAGTGACCGAAAAATATATCCGGCTCGAAGGACCAAAAAATATGGAGGTGCCTTACTCCACTATTTGGGCGGAAAATATATAAACAAAAAAGTAGCGGCTTTCCCCAAAGCACAAGGGTAGCTGGTTTTTATATAATAAGGGGTGGACTGTATCGATTAAAGGAATATGTTGCGTGGGTGTTCGCGATCTATAAATTTTGAATATTGTAGAATTGCAAAGCGCTTGTAATTATGAGGCTAAAGAGAAATGGGCATGGAAATCAAGGGAAAATTGGTAGGAACACACACCTGGGTTTGATGAAAGTCTTTCTCCTGATGAAAATGCGCGTCCTTGAGGTTTCTTCTCGGTCGCCGAAAGCGGGCTGAAATCACTTAACACCACACAACACTTGCAGAGTTTTAATTATAACTTTGTTAATTTGGGCTCGGTTCGCGCGTCGCGGCTTCACACAGTCAATTGGAAGACTAACCTCGTCTATTCGCGAAGATTCGATTACTCACAAAAAAAACATCGGTGCACAATTCACACGCGCCCAAACGGGACGGCAATAGTTCAGCGTGTGCATCGGAAAAGGATGGAGGCGAAAGGATTGACGCTTGCAATTCACTTCCCATTTAAAAATAATATTAAAGTGAATCCGAAATCCAACATGTACTATGGGCAACAGTGTCGCTTAACCAGTATGCAACAAAATTCGTGTACGCGCGTATCGCCCCTGCACGTTATAAATGTATGTAGTGACATCGCGCCGTGCAAGCGATTTTAACCTTGGGAGTGGTTAAGCGACGCTGTTGCCCATGGTACTTACAGCTAACTCACCGTTGGTAGTAAAACATTTTGTACAATAACTACATTTGTATAGTTTCCCTCCTGTATGAATTCTTAGATGTGTATCCAAATGATAGCACGTTAAGTGAAATATTTCGTACAATAACTACATTTGTACAGTATGGTGTCTCTCCTGTATGAATTCTTACATGTTCACCTAAATCACTGCTGCTAGTAAAACATTTCGTAAAATAACTACATTTGTATGGTTACTCTCCAGTATGAATTCTTCCATGTTTACCTAAACCACTGCAGTCAGAAAAACATTTTGTACAATAGCTACATTTGTATGGTTTCTCTCCTGTATGAATTCTTGCATGTCTAGCAAAATGACCGCTGGTAGTAAAACATTTTGTACAATAACTACATTTGTATGGTTTCTCTCCTGTATGAATTCTTAAATGTTTAACTAAATCACCTCTGATAGTAAAACATTTCGTACAATAACTACAATGGTATGGTTGCTCTCCTGTATGAATTTTTAGATGTGTATCTAAATGATCACGTCGAGAAAAAGATTTTACACAATAACTACATTTGTATGGTTTCTCTCCTGTATGAATTCTTACATGTGTAGCTAAAGCACTGTTCACAGAAAAACATTTCATACAATAACTACATTTGTATGGTTTCTCTCCTGAATGAATTCTTAGATGTATATTCAAATGAGCACGTTGAGTAAAATATTTCATACAATAAATACATTGGTATGGATTCGCTATTGTATGAATTCTTTCATGTTTAGCTAAAGCACTGTTGTCAGAAAAACATTTTGTACAATAACTACATTTGTATGGTTGCTCTCCTGTGTGAATTCTTACATGTCTAGCTAAATGTCCGCTGGTACTAAAACATTTTGTACAATAACTACATTTGTATGGTTTCTCTCCTGTATGAATTATTTTATGGTTAGCTAAAGCATGGCGGTCAGAAAAAAGTTTCATGCAATAACTACATTTGTATGGTTGCTTCCCTGTATGAATTCTTACATGTGTAGCTAAAGCACTGTTGGCAGAAAAACGTTTCATACAATAACTACATTTGTATGGTTTCTCTCCTGTATGAATTCTTAGATGTGTATCCAAATGATCACGTCGAGTAAAACATTTTACACAATAACTACATATGTATGGTTTCTCTCCTGTATGAATTCTTACATGTAAACTCAAAGCACTGTTGGCAGAAAAACATTTCATACAATAACTACATTTGTATGGTTGCTCTCCTGTATGAATTCTTACATGTTTATCCAAATAATCACGTCGACTAAAACATTTCGTACAATAACTACATTTGTATGGTTTCTCTCCTGTATGAATTCTTACATGTGTAGCTAAATTACAGCTGTTAGTAAAACATTTCGAACAATAACTACATTTGTATTGTCTCTCATAGCTACAAATACTATCCTTAGGTTTGTATTCATTTATGCTAACTCTTTTTGTCATACTAATGTTATTTTTCTTTACATGTAATCCTTTTAGAATATTAGTTTTTTTACAATTTTGATATTTTGTTTTTAAATTAGTAAGGGAATTTGGTTTACTATCAATTTCAATTACGTGCCATTTCTTAATATGATATTCTAAGAGGCTTTTGCTGAGATATTCTTTTTTGCATACATCACATATGAAAATATTTTTTGGAGCTGTAACCTGCACGTTGCTATTTGCTCCAACTTCAGAAATCTTTATGTCACTGTTAATATTGGAAGTGGTTGTTTCATTGTTTGGTATTATTGTTTTAATGGGGTTTTTATTTTGTTTACTGCGTATTTCAAAGTCAGGTATTTTGCTATTATCTTCGTTCTGTACTTTATTGTTCTCTCCCTTATCGATTTTTTCAAAGAGTGCTTGACTTTTGAAGCTTTCCTTTTCCGTTCCATTATCCAATTTTCGTTTTTTGAGTAAGTGCAGCTCCTGTGAAATATTGTGTATATTAACAATAGCTTGTTGTGAAAAATGCACTAAGCCCGAAATCTGCAACGCAATATGCAATTCAACACTAGAATAATATGTTCCCGGCAGTCTACGCGCGCACGCCATGGAGCCGCTCCTGTGTAAGATGAACTGCCGAAGTGTTGTGCTTACACAATAAGGTATATAAATATGTTAAGGTGGTTCGATGAGCTCAGGGGGGTGATTTTGTAATTTTGTTGCAATCAACTCTGACAGAAATCGCAGTTACATTGCTGCTTTAGTTAAGAACCAATGTGACAACTATCTTAACTAAAGCAGCAATACAACTGCGCTTTCAATCGATTTCAATCGAGAATTGTTAGCAACAGCTTTACGTAATCAAGGTACAGTAGCGCCACCAATAGAAATATGTAAATAATTTACGTTTTATCAAGGGCTTATAATAAAGGTTTTGGTTATTTTGCGCAGATTGAAAATTGAAGTGCTTTTTCATCGCCTCAAATATTAAGCATTAAGTTATGTATTTATGAATCTCGATATTGCTAAATTTTGGTACTATTGAGATACTTAAGTTTGAGTTGAATTGTTATTGAGAAAATGCATTTTACTCTTTTATTTGCACAAAATTATCAAAACCTTGATATAGTAATTGATTTATTTCAATTGGTGGCGCTACTGAGCTCATCGAACCACCTTAACAAACACTTCGGCAGTTCATTTTTATTTTAAGATTGTTCGATGAGACCCATCGAACAAAAAAATCTGAAGACTTTTAATTATTTTAACTATTAAATTGAAGTATTTTAATAAACAAACAGCATTTAGTTAAAAGGATTTTAATAAAAAAAAAAGCCTTGCGAGAGGTCACTTCTATGCTACTTTCCAGTCCCGCAAATCCCGCGCTGGGAATCCCGCTCCTGGGGCGGGACTAGAAAATGACGCGGGATCTCGGTATTTCGAGGTCTCGGTATACCGAGATTGGATGCCCTACCCTGTACCGTCAACCAACGACGTATTCTCCACAGGGTCATTCGGGCGATCGCCCGGGTCGGCGCCCGTCCCGGACGGCGGCCCAATAGAGAAATAATAATACTTAATAGCCTTCCGCCCGCGACTTCGTCCACGTGGAATTACTTACCGCGTGCCAGATGGCCTCCACTCATGACTGCCTCGCTCATGACGGCCCGCACGCGAAAAAAATGCGTCCGGTGACGAACATTCTAAATGCACAGGCATTATAGAATTATTAGAATTTTGCTTTATAAATCTACAGATTACCATAGATTGGTGAATGAAACTGACAAAAAATCGCGCTGCAGTTTTTTTTTAGTATAGACCGGCAAGAGTACAACATTTGTGGATGTTTATGAAAAGTCGTGCTGTGCGGCCGTTTTTTTTACAAGATACAGATGAGATTACAAGATTTATGGATAAAACTGACTATAAATAAATAAATAAATCACGCTGCGCGGTCGTGTTTACTAGGCAGGCATTTTCTTGCCCCTTCATACAAAATTACTCATACCCTCTCCTTTGGTGTCCAGATATGGCGGCTTAACGGCTAGAAAAGTTGGCAACCCTGTATAGAGGCGGGGCGGTCTAATTGTATTCGCTCAGGGCGCAGAAATCTGAAATACGTCCCTGTCTATTGTTGTTGTTTTTTATAGTTAATATCTCGATCCCAACTCTAGTGCAGTGGGTTTAACGGCAACCACAATTTCCCGTTAGACCCACCAGTGGGCAATGCACGGGTCCACGGGTCATTAGGGAATTTATCGCATGAAATTCTTTACGAAACAAAGCTCGTCTTTCATAAAACGCCTTCTAACGAGATTTTTTGGTTTCGGAAAACCCCTCTTTATTTTTTTAACAACTTGTGCCAAAATCCTAAGTATTTTTTTGTCCTAGATAATTTTTATAACATTCAAATTTTGTTATTTTTTCAAGATGATAACCAACACAAGTGAACAGACGTTTCGAATGTCTGAAGAGAAAAGTAGGTAACTAGATAAAAACAGTTTAAACATCGTTAACAAAAAGGATAGAGGACACAAAATCAAACAATTAAGTAAAAAAGTAATTATAATTTTATTCCCTCTCAATTTATAAATCACTTATACTTACCTACCTATATGTAGGTAGGTAAGTAGGTCCTTAGCTTATTTAATTCTAGGTAGGTATGTAATTTATTTGTGGTTGAATTAAAAATACTTATCGACTATACCTACTTAATTCACAGATACATAAAACCAATACAAATGAATTGAGTATACTAATAAGTATTCTTAATTTACCTAGGGGAATTAAGTCTACGATGGGTAGGTACTAAACTAACAATATTTTAACACGTTTTTATTAGGTTGCTTTCGCGTTTGTTTGTTTGTGTGTTTCTCCACAAAGTTTGCGAACGAATTTATCCTAACTTCCCGATGAGCTAGAGACTTGAAACTTTGAACATAGGCCAGAACTGGAAGGCAATGCAATATTATGGTGTCATTGAGCTGATCTGATGATGAAGCTGGAAGAAGGCCACAGGAACTCTATGAAGAAACCATACAACCCCATCGTGTTTGAGCTCGTTAGAATCGTCTTGACGAGTACTCTAATAGGAGACATGGTTTAGGGTCTGATGAGGAAGCTGAAAGGCCATGCCATAGGAACTCAATATTGAAACCTAGCAACCCCATCAAACTTGGGCTCGTTTGAATCGTCTTGACGAGTCCTTTGTTGGGAAATAGTTTCCAGGGTCTGATGATGGAGCCGGAGAAAGGACACAGGAACTCTTTAATAAAACCACGTTACCCCATCGCGATTGGGCTCGTTTGAATCGTCTTGAAGAGTACTTTGTTGGGAAATAGTGTCTAGGGTCTGATGATGGAGTCGGAAGAAGACCACTGGAACTCGGTAATAAAACCATGCAATCCTATCGAGTTTGGGCTCGTTTGGATCATCTTGACGAGTACTTTAATGGGAAATAGTGTCCGAGGATCTGATGATGGAGCCGGAGGAAGGCCATAGAAACTCTATGGTAAAACCATGCCACCCCATCGAGTTTGGGCTCGTTTGAATTGTCTTGACGAGTACTTTGTTAAGAAGTTTCCAGGGTCTGATGATAGAGCTCCCTCCCCCTGCCCGGCCCCCTCTCGATCTTTCGAGATCGTTAGGGGACAGGGCAGGGGTGAGAACCGCCCGGCCTGACACGAAGCCTATTAGGCTTGGTGGGAGGATCGGGTGCGGCGAGGGACATGCTCGGGTTTCCCGAGTATGACCGAGTCCAACATGCCGTTTGGTATGCGTAAAGACTGCATTCTCCTCTTGATACAACAAAAAAAAAAAAAAAGGGTCTGATGATAGAGCCGGAAGAGGGCCACTGGGACTCTGTATTAAAACCATGCAACCCCATCGATTTTGGGCTCGTTTGAATCGTCTTGACGAGTGCTCCGATAGGAGATGGTATATTTTTAGCCTTAGCTCGTTAACTAAAAAGCAGAAAATAAAATTTTTCTAAAATAAAACTTTTTTAAAAACACGTTTTTATTACAAAAAAGTCTGACTAAATACATTAAAACGGACTAGTAAAAACGACAGACAGAAAGACTAAAAAGTATAAAATAAATTTTTCTTTAAATATTTATTACCCTCTAGAAATTTTAAACCTAAAAACGTGGGGCGCATTTTCTAAAATTTATCATCCATGTTGTCTTTAGCATGCGCCCCACGTTTTTAGGTCTAAAATTTCTATAGGCTAATAAATATTTAAAGAAAAATTATTTTATACTTTTTAGTCTGTTTTTACTAGTCCGTTTTAATGTTTTTAGTCCGACTTTTTTGTAATAAAAACGTGTTTTTAAAAAAGTTTTTTTATTAATAAAATAATAGGGGTTAAAGTATGAAAATATGGCCAATTTTTTTCTCACACACTACACATACATTTTTTATATAATAATTACATTTGTACGGTTTCTCTCCTGTATGAATTCTTACATGTGCTGTGCAGCTAGAATACTGCATTGACTAAAACATTCCATACAATAACTACATTGGTATGGTTTCCCTCCTGTATGAATTCTTACATATTTACCTAAATCACCGCTGCTGCTAGTAAAAAATTTCGTAAAATTGTATTACACACATACATTTGTATGGTTACTCTCCTGTATGAATTCTTACATGTTTACCCAAAGCACTGCTGTCAGAAAAACATTTTGTACAATAGCTACATTTGTATGGTTTCTCTCCTGTACGAATTCTTACATGTTTAGCTAAATGAGTGCTGGTAGTAAAACATTTTGTACAATACTTACATTTGTATGGTTGCTCTCCTGTATGAATTCTTACATGTTTATCCAAATGATCACGTCGACTAAAACATTTCGTACAATAACTACATTTGTATGGCTTCTCTCCTGTATGAATTCTTTCATGTGTAGCTAAAGCACTGTTGACAGTAAAACATTTAATACAATAACTACATTCGTATGGTTGCTCTCCTGTATGAATTCTTACATGTTTATCCAAATAATCACGTCGAGTAAAACATTTCGTACAATAACTACATTTGTATGGTTTCTCTTCTGTATGAATTCTTACATGTGTAGCTAAAGCACTCTTGTATGAAAAACATTTCATACAATAACTACATTTGTATGGTTGCTCTCCTGTATGAATTCTTACATGTGTATCCAAACGATCACGTCGACTAAAACATTTCGTACAATAACTACATTTTTATGGTTGCTCTCCTGTATGAATTCTTACATGTTTATCCAAATAATCACGTCGAGTAAAATATTTCGTACAATAACTACATTTGTATGGTTTCTCTCCTGTATGAATTCTTTCATGTTTAGCTAAAGCACTGTAACCGGAAAAACATTTCATACAATAACTACATTTGTATGGTTGCTCTCCTGTATGAATTCTTACATGTGTATCCAAATGATCGCGTCGACTAAAACACTTCGTACAATAACTACAATGTATGGTTTCTCACCTGTATGAATTCTTTCATGTTTAGCTAAAGCACTGTAACCGGAAAAACATTTAATACAATAACTACACTTGTACGGTTTCTCTCCTGTATGAATTCTTACATGTGTGGCTAAAGCACTCTTGTATGAAAAACATTTCATACAATAACTACATTTGTATGGTTTCTCTCCTGTATGAATTCTTACATGTGTATCCAAATGATTGCGTCGACTAAAACACTTCGTACAATAACTACATTTGTATGGTTTTTCTCCTGTATGAATTCTTTCATGTGTAGCTAAAGCACTTTTGTCAGAAAAACATTTCATACAATAATTACATTTGTATGGTTGCTCTCCTGTATGAATTCGTACATGTGTATCCAAATGATCACGTCGAGTAAAACATTTCGTACAATAACTACATTTGTATGGTTTCTCTTCTGTATGAATTCTTTCATGTCTAGCTAAAGCACTCTTGACAGAAAAACATTTCATACAATAATTACATTTGTATGGTTGCTCTCCTGTATGAATTATTAGATGTGTATCCAAATGATCACGTCGAGTAAAACATTTTACACAATAACTACATATGTATGGTTTCTCTCCTGTATGAATTCTTACATGTAAACTCAAAGCACTGTTGGCAGAAAAACATTTCATACAATAACTACATTTGTATGGTTGCTCTCCTGTATGAATTCTTACATGTTTATCCAAATAATCACGTCGACTAAAACATTTCGTACAATAACTACATTTTTATGGTTGCTCTCCTGTATGAATTCTTACATGTGTATCCAAATGATCGCGTCGACTAAAACACTTCGTACAATAACTACATATGTATGGTTTCTCACCTGTATGAATTCTTTCATGTTTAGCTAAAGCACTGTAACCGGAAAAACATTTAATACAATAACTACACTTGTACGGTTTCTCTCCTGTATGAATTCTTACATGTGTGGCTAAAGCACTCTTGTATGAAAAACATTTCATACAATAACTACATTTGTATGGTTTCTCTCCTGTATGAATTCTTACATGTGTATCCAAATGATTGCGTCGACTAAAACACTTCGTACAATAACTACATTTGTATGGTTTTTCTCCTGTATGAATTCTTTCATGTGTAGCTAAAGCACTTTTGTCAGTAAAACATTTAATACAATAACTACATTTGTATGGTTGCTCTCCTGTATGAATTCTTACATGTTTATCCAAATAATCACGTCGAGTAAAACATTTCGTACAATAACTACATTTGTATGGTTTCTCTTCTGTATGAATTCTTACATGTGTAGCTAAAGCACTGTTGGCAGAAAAACGTTTCATACAATAACTACATTTGTATGGTTTCTCTCCTGTATGAATTCTTAGATGTGTATCCAAATGATCACGTCGAGTAAAACATTTTACACAATAACTACATATGTATGGTTTCTCTCCTGTATGAATTCTTACATGTAAACTCAAAGCACTGTTGGCAGAAAAACATTTCATACAATAACTACATTTGTATGGTTGCTCTCCTGTATGAATTCTTACATGTTTATCCAAATAATCACGTCGACTAAAACATTTCGTACAATAACTACATTTGTATGGTTTCTCTCCTGTATGAATTCTTACATGTGTAGCTAAATTACAGCTGTTAGTAAAACATTTCGAACAATAACTACATTTGTATTGTCTCTCATAGCTACAAATACTATCCTTAGGTTTGTATTCATTTATGCTAACTCTTTTTGTCATACTAATGTTATTTTTCTTTACATGTAATCCTTTTAGAATATTAGTTTTTTTACAATTTTGATATTTTGTTTTTAAATTAGTAAGGGAATTTGGTTTACTATCAATTTCAATTACGTGCCATTTCTTAATATGATATTCTAAGAGGCTTTTGCTGAGATATTCTTTTTTGCATACATCACATATGAAAATATTTTTTGGAGCTGTAACCTGCACGTTGCTATTTGCTCCAACTTCAGAAATCTTTATGTCACTGTTAATATTGGAAGTGGTTGTTTCATTGTTTGGTATTATTGTTTTAATGGGGTTTTTATTTTGTTTACTGCGTATTTCAAAGTCAGGTATTTTGCTATTATCTTCGTTCTGTACTTTATTGTTCTCTCCCTTATCGATTTTTTCAAAGAGTGCTTGACTTTTGAAGCTTTCCTTTTCCGTTCCATTATCCAATTTTCGTTTTTTGAGTAAGTGCAGCTCCTGTGAAATATTGTGTATATTAACAATAGCTTGTTGTGAAAAATGCACTAAGCCCGAAATCTGCAACGCAATATGCAATTCAACACTAGAATAATATGTTCCCGGCAGTCTACGCGCGCACGCCATGGAGCCGCTCCTGTGTAAGATGAACTGCCGAAGTGTTGTGCTTACACAATAAGGTATATAAATATGTTAAGGTGGTTCGATGAGCTCAGGGGGGTGATTTTGTAATTTTGTTGCAATCAACTCTGACAGAAATCGCAGTTACATTGCTGCTTTAGTTAAGAACCAATGTGACAACTATCTTAACTAAAGCAGCAATACAACTGCGCTTTCAATCGATTTCAATCGAGAATTGTTAGCAACAGCTTTACGTAATCAAGGTACAGTAGCGCCACCAATAGAAATATGTAAATAATTTACGTTTTATCAAGGGCTTATAATAAAGGTTTTGGTTATTTTGCGCAGATTGAAAATTGAAGTGCTTTTTCATCGCCTCAAATATTAAGCATTAAGTTATGTATTTATGAATCTCGATATTGCTAAATTTTGGTACTATTGAGATACTTAAGTTTGAGTTGAATTGTTATTGAGAAAATGCATTTTACTCTTTTATTTGCACAAAATTATCAAAACCTTGATATAGTAATTGATTTATTTCAATTGGTGGCGCTACTGAGCTCATCGAACCACCTTAACAAACACTTCGGCAGTTCATTTTTATTTTAAGATTGTTCGATGAGACCCATCGAACAAAAAAATCTGAAGACTTTTAATTATTTTAACTATTAAATTGAAGTATTTTAATAAACAAACAGCATTTAGTTAAAAGGATTTTAATAAAAAAAAAAGCCTTGCGAGAGGTCACTTCTATGCTACTTTCCAGTCCCGCAAATCCCGCGCTGGGAATCCCGCTCCTGGGGCGGGACTAGAAAATGACGCGGGATCTCGGTATTTCGAGGTCTCGGTATACCGAGATTGGATGCCCTACCCTGTACCGTCAACCAACGACGTATTCTCCACAGGGTCATTCGGGCGATCGCCCGGGTCGGCGCCCGTCCCGGACGGCGGCCCAATAGAGAAATAATAATACTTAATAGCCTTCCGCCCGCGACTTCGTCCACGTGGAATTACTTACCGCGTGCCAGATGGCCTCCACTCATGACTGCCTCGCTCATGACGGCCCGCACGCGAAAAAAATGCGTCCGGTGACGAACATTCTAAATGCACAGGCATTATAGAATTATTAGAATTTTGCTTTATAAATCTACAGATTACCATAGATTGGTGAATGAAACTGACAAAAAATCGCGCTGCAGTTTTTTTTTAGTATAGACCGGCAAGAGTACAACATTTGTGGATGTTTATGAAAAGTCGTGCTGTGCGGCCGTTTTTTTTACAAGATACAGATGAGATTACAAGATTTATGGATAAAACTGACTATAAATAAATAAATAAATCACGCTGCGCGGTCGTGTTTACTAGGCAGGCATTTTCTTGCCCCTTCATACAAAATTACTCATACCCTCTCCTTTGGTGTCCAGATATGGCGGCTTAACGGCTAGAAAAGTTGGCAACCCTGTATAGAGGCGGGGCGGTCTAATTGTATTCGCTCAGGGCGCAGAAATCTGAAATACGTCCCTGTCTATTGTTGTTGTTTTTTATAGTTAATATCTCGATCCCAACTCTAGTGCAGTGGGTTTAACGGCAACCACAATTTCCCGTTAGACCCACCAGTGGGCAATGCACGGGTCCACGGGTCATTAGGGAATTTATCGCATGAAATTCTTTACGAAACAAAGCTCGTCTTTCATAAAACGCCTTCTAACGAGATTTTTTGGTTTCGGAAAACCCCTCTTTATTTTTTTAACAACTTGTGCCAAAATCCTAAGTATTTTTTTGTCCTAGATAATTTTTATAACATTCAAATTTTGTTATTTTTTCAAGATGATAACCAACACAAGTGAACAGACGTTTCGAATGTCTGAAGAGAAAAGTAGGTAACTAGATAAAAACAGTTTAAACATCGTTAACAAAAAGGATAGAGGACACAAAATCAAACAATTAAGTAAAAAAGTAATTATAATTTTATTCCCTCTCAATTTATAAATCACTTATACTTACCTACCTATATGTAGGTAGGTAAGTAGGTCCTTAGCTTATTTAATTCTAGGTAGGTATGTAATTTATTTGTGGTTGAATTAAAAATACTTATCGACTATACCTACTTAATTCACAGATACATAAAACCAATACAAATGAATTGAGTATACTAATAAGTATTCTTAATTTACCTAGGGGAATTAAGTCTACGATGGGTAGGTACTAAACTAACATTATTTTAACACGTTTTTATTAGGTTGCTTTCGCGTTTGTTTGTTTGTGTGTTTCTCCACAAAGTTTGCGAACGAATTTATCCTAACTTCCCGATGAGCTAGAGACTTGAAACTTTGAACATAGGCCAGAACTGGAAGGCAATGCAATATTATGGTGTCATTGAGCTGATCTGATGATGAAGCTGGAAGAAGGCCACAGGAACTCTATGAAGAAACCATACAACCCCATCGTGTTTGAGCTCGTTAGAATCAATATTGAAACCTAGCAACCCCATCAAACTTGGGCTCGTTTGAATCGTCTTGACGAGTCCTTTGTTGGGAAATAGTTTCCAGGGTCTGATGATGGAGCCGGAGAAAGGACACAGGAACTTTTTAATAAAACCACGTTACCCCATCGCGATTGGGCTCGTTTGAATCGTCTTGAAGAGTACTTTGTTGGGAAATAGTGTCTAGGGTCTGATGATGGAGTCGGAAGAAGACCACTGGAACTCGGTAATAAAACCATGCAATCCTATCGAGTTTGGGCTCGTTTGGATCATCTTGACGAGTACTTTAATGGGAAATAGTGTCCGAGGATCTGATGATGGAGCCGGAGGAAGGCCATAGAAACTCTATAGTAAAACCATGCCACCCCATCGAGTTTGGGCTCGTTTGAATTGTCTTGACGAGTACTTTGTTAAGAAGTTTCCAGGGTCTGATGATAGAGCCGGAAGAGGGCCACTGGGACTCTGTATTAAAAAAATGCAACCCCATCGAGTTTGGGCTCGTTTGAATCGTCTTGACGAGTGCTCCGATAGGAGATGGTATATTTTTACTCTTAGCTCGTCAACTAAAAAGCAGAAAATAAAAATTTACAGAAAAAAACTTTTTTAAAAACACGTTTTTATTACAAAAAAGTCGGACTAAAAACATTAAAACGGACTAGTAAAAACAGACTAAAAAGTGTAAAATAAATTTTTCTTTAAATTTTATTACCCTATAGAAATTTTAAAGCTAAAAACGTGGGGCGCATTTTATAAAATTTATCATCCATGTTGTCTTTAGCATGCGCCCCACGTTTTTAGGTCTAAAATTTCTATAGGGTAATAAATATTTAAAGAAAAATTTATTTTATACTTTTTAGTCTGTTTTTACTAGTCCGTTTTAATGTTTTTAGTCCGACTTTTTTGTAATAAAAACGTGTTTTTAAAAAAGTTTTTTTTATTAATAAAATAATAGGGGTTAAAGTATGAAAATATGGCCGATATTTTTCTCACACACTACACATACATTTTTTATATAATAATTACATTTGTACGGTTTCTCTCCTGTATGAATTTATTCTTACATGTGCTGTGCAGCTAGAATACTGCATTGACTAAAACATTCCATACAATAACTAAATTGGTATGGTTTCCCTCCTGTATGAATTCTTACATATTTACCTAAATCACCGCTGCTGCTAGTAAAACATTTCGTAAAATTGTATTACACATATACATTTGTATGGTTACTCTCCTGTATGAATTCTTACATGTTTACCCAAAGCACTGCTGTCAGAAAAACATTTTGTACAATAGCTACATTTGTATGGTTTCTCTCCTGTATGAATTCTTACATGTCTAGCTAAATGACAGCTGGTAGTAAAACATTTTGTACAATAACTACATTTGTATGGTTTCTCTCCTGTATGAATTCTTACATGTTAAGCTAAATGAGTGCTGGTAGTAAAACATTTCGTACAATAACTACATTTGTATGGTTGCTCTCCTGTGTGAATTCTTACATGTGTATCCAAACGATCACGACGACTAAAACATTTCGTACAATAACAACATTTGTATGGTTGCTCTCCTGTATGAATTCTTACATGTTTATCCAAATAATCACGTCGAGTAAAACATTTCGTACAATAACTACATTTGTATGGTTTCTCTCCTGTATGAATTCTTTCATGTTTAGCTAAAGCACTGACCCCAGAAAAACATTTAATACAATAACTTCACTTGTATGGTTGCTCTCCTGTATGAATTCTTACATGTCTATCCAAATGATCACGTCGAGTAAAACATTTCGTACAATAACTACATTTGTATGGTTTCTCTTCTGTATGAATTCTTTCATGTCTAGCTAAAGCACTCTTGACAGAAAAACATTTCATACAATATCTACATTTGTATGGTTGTTCTCCTGTATGAATTCTTTTATGTGTAGCTAAAGCACTCTTGTCAGAAAAACATTTCATACAATAATTACATTTGTATGGTTGCTCTCCTGTATGAATTCGTACATGTGTATCCAAATGATCACGTCGAGTAAAACATTTCGTACAATAACTACATTTGTATGGTTTCTCTCCTGTATGAATTCTTTCATGTCTAGCTAAAGCACTGTTATCAGAAAAACATTTCATACAATAACTACATTTGTATGGTTGTTCTCCTGTATGAATTCTTACATGTTTATCTAAACAATCACGTCGAGTAAAACATTTCGTACAATAACTACATTTGTATGGTTGTTCTCCTGTATGAATTCTTACATGTTTATCTAAACAATCACGTCGAGTAAAACATTTCGAACAATAACTACATTTGTATTGCTTCTCATAGCTACAAATACTATCATTAGGTTTGTTCTCATTTTTGCAAACTTTTTTTGTCATAATAATGTTATTTTTCTGTACATATTTTCTTTTGAAAATATTAGTTTTTTTACTACCAATTTCAATTATGTGCCATTTCTTAATATGTTTTTCTAAGAGGCTTTTTCTGAGATATTCTTTTTTGCATACATCGCATATGAAAATATATTTTGGAGCTGTAACCTGCACGTTGATATTTGCTCCAACTTCAGAAATCTTTTTGTCACTGTTAATATTGGAAGTGGTTGTTTCATTGTTTGGTATTATTGTTTTAATAGGAGTTTTATTTTGTTTACTGCGTATTTCAAAGTCAGGTATTTTGCTATCATCTTCGTTCTGTACTTTATTTTTCTCTCCCTTATCGATTTGTTCAAAGAGTGCTTGACTTTTGAAGCTTTCCTTTTCCGTTCCATTATCCGATTTACGTTTCTTGAGTAAGTGCAGCCCCTGTGAAGCAATGTTTACCGATAGATTAACAATAGCTTATAACAGCAGGGAGGGAATGGTGAATTTTTGACAAATCCTTTAATCTTTTAGAATGCTGGTCAGATCAGTTAGGTGTGTATAGCGATCTGAATCTCCTCCATTCACTCGCTGGATGGCCATTACAAATCACAGCATGGTACATCTCAGGCAGAAAACCAAGGCTTCAAAGTTACTTCGTTTGTATGAAAATAACACCTGTATCACTAGACAAAGTTGATGAGTATAATTGCGAATTTTCTCATAAGAGACGATTACGAAACTTGCATGCAAGTGAGCGTTTTACAAGTTCGAGACGGAGCGGAAACGAAGACGGCGACTAAGAGATGTGTGGGTGTATGATTGTTAGTTGCGAAATGAATACGTTCGACTTACGGTTTAAGTGATATATTGTCCAACACAAATCCACTCAAAGACAGCAGAAGGAGAATACAGTCACAAGCACATAAGCACAGTATAGTTTATGAAGCGGAAGGAAGTAGTGAGAAATAAATAAAGATATGCGAGCGTAAACAAACAATTTGGCTTAGGAAATTAGCGAGCGTTCCGCGTCGTGTTGAGGTCTCGACTGGTGTGTCTGCGCGCGCGCATCGCTCGGTCGGGCGGGGCCCGGTCCCGAGAACAATAGAACGGCTTTTGAGATGTGCGCTTCCATAGCGCAACGAGTTTCGTCCGTCGCACGATTTTGACGTGCGAGTAATAATATCTTGAAAATAATGTAAATAAATTCTGTTATAAATTAGAATTAAGTTAAGTCGATTAAGTTATGTTATATTTCAGTTTAGTGTAATGGTAGGTAGTTGTTTAGATGTAAGTTCGTTATATGTAATTAATATTTAGATGTAATTTAAAAGAAATTAATTTTAAATATTAATGTAAGTAATTAAGTGTGCACAAAAAATAAATGTTAATGAGTGCCCACAGATGGAACACTTACAATACAAAGCAATGAACGAATGAGGGCATAGTATAAAGAAGTACTACCAGTAAACCGACTCTTTTGTTGATAAACGCATGCCGCCACTGTGTAGGTATACGCACAGAAACTCCGTCAGGGGTCAGGGTTGTCACAACAAAAACTACTCAAATATATTACAAAAAAGTTTGAATTTGTAATACGAAAGAATAATAGTACATTACTGACGCGGTCAATAATGACTGCATTGCTGGCAGCGCGATGATGATGGCCGATAGCGTAGCTTAGCGCAGGTCCAGGCCGTCACAGCGCGGTCAGCATTGCAGCCCTTGATGGCCAAGCTGGAATAAAGGCCGAGACCGGAGGTCGAGGCCTTTATAGCGCGGACAGCAAGGGCTGCAATGATGACCAAGCTTGAAGGCTGAGAGCGTAGTTAAGCTCAGCTTGAGGCCATCATAGCGTGGCCAGCAGTGCAGTCATTGTGGACCAAGTCTTGTATAGTGATTCACTCAAAAATGTCAAAAAAGTAAAAATGTCAAAAATGTCAAAAATTACCAAATTGATCATTTTTGAAATTTTTGATATTTTTGTCATTTTTGACATTTTTTCATTTTTGACATTATTGACATTTTTGATATTTTTGATATTTTTTGACATTTTTTACTTTTTTGACATTATAGACATTATGTCATTTTTTACTTTTTTGTCATTTCTGAGTAAAGCACTATACAAGACTACAGAAAATGACAAAAAAATAAAAAAGGCAAGAAAGTAAAAAATATCAAAAAGGAAAAATAGTAAAAAAGGAAAAAAAAATACAAAAACATCATCTACAACAATACAATACCCGCGCAAATAAAGAATGGGATTGAAAATGGCGGCTCACGGCGCTTACCACAACGAGTGTAATCCCATTCATCAACTGCGCGGGTTGTACAATGTACTTTTTTCACGAACTATGTTATAAACAAAACTCGACAATAATGGATTCTCAAAGGAAATTGATGGTGGCTAAAACTCGTCAATAATGAAATCCCATAGAACTTTGTTGCGTCACCATCGGAGGAGCACGGCAACCTCGACTTTGTTCAAAGAAGGTTGTCAAAATAATGTCCATATTACAAGCATTTTTGAGTAAAAATAGTTAATAGGGCCTTTTCAAGAATAACATCGTAACACGCAAAACCACTGATTGTTTGGTCGCGATTTCAAAGTTTGTCCCATAGTAAAAGTTGTTCACTTTGATGGTCCCTTGTAGCGTGCTGCCTGTCGCTCCTGAGCTCTTAGTTTTAAGCTAGTTTTAATTAGTTTAAGTTTCTTAAGGAATAAGTATTTTTGGCCATAACTTTCCAAATTCTTTGAAAATAAGCATTTGCTTGGCAGCAATTTATTCGTCTTTTTACGGCGATTCTCATTAGGTTTGTAGTTTCATCCTTTTTCATACAATTTTATTGAACTTCATACATAAATTTCATACTTAGTGGAAAAGTGAGGTTATAATTTTGTATTTATTTTGACAGCTGCTTGTTTACATGTGACAGCTAAGTTTATTTGTTTTTTTTTTTCAATCCTACTCACACTTCGCGTAGGTGGTCTATCAATTTATTGGTCATCCCGCTCTTTTGTATTGCTGCCGAGCGAATACACGAATTCCCATTTTGAACTGCTGTATTATTTTTCTTCTATGTTTTTCTTTCGATTTTTCAAAATTTCTAGTTAGTATAAAAGGATTGTCAAACTTAAAACGTCAGTCGGACCGCAGAGCTAACCACACTGCGCACGTGTCCTACCCTGTTGTAAACAACCACATTCGATCTCCGCCGCTATTGTTAACATAGTTGGTTGGAGATCGGCCAAACAGCCCTTTTCAGGGCTAGCGGGGACTGTAAACCCCCCAATCTGCCGCAGGGCACTTTGTGCTCACGAGGACAGCGCTTGGTAAGTGCCCCAACATCATGCCCTCGCCCGTTCGAGATCGCAGCACAGTGCAGGCTGAGTCACCGCCGCCCAGTGCTGCACCTCGACACACACCGCAGCCGGCACACCCACCCACTATCGCCGCAGCAGCTGCCAACATCTGCAGCCCCTCCACCTCCGCCACACCGACCGCTGCTGTAAGTAGCGCCACAACCGGAACGACCCCGATTGCTCCAACTCCGCCAGGCACTGGGACGCCAGCCAGCAGACTAGTACAGGCAGCCAAGTCCACATCCCCAAGAGTCAGATATGAATCTGACTCGGTGATGGTGGCTAGACTCGCCGCGTCCGGCTACTTGTCGGACCGTATGGTCCGCTGGCTGGCGGCCTACGTAAGGCTCGCGGAGTTCGAGCTGGGTGACGTCCCGGCCCTTACCCCCTCGGACGAGCTCGCACTGGAGGCCCTGAAGGCCATGGAGGATGTCCCTCTAGTGCTCGAACTCCCGAGGGCGAAGAGGAAGAAAAGCCGCCCTCCCCCCACCCCTCTGCCCGAGGGCAAACGGAAATGTGCGACGCCGCACGCCCCGAACGCTCGCGACCCGCGTATCCACCGGTCGCTGAGCACGGGCGACAGGCCATCGCCCCCACCACCGACGCCCGCAGCAAGGTCCACGCAACCCACGCCCTCACCGGCGCAGTTGCAAACCCCTGCGCCCCAACCACAACGGGAGCAGCGCCCGCGCCGAGTCCTCCCAGACCCGGCAAAGGTAAAACCAACGCCGCCCACGCCTTCTCCACGCACGTTCGCGCAGGCCGCAGCCGCCCAGCCGGCCGCAGTGGCCCCTGCACACACTGCCCCCACCACCGGGACGGCACCCGCAGCCATCCCCACCACCGCTGGGAAATCTGCAACTACCCACACGGACGCAAGTAAAGATCGCCGCTACCCGCCGCTAGTTGTCGAGGTCCTTCCCAACTGGCCCACGCACATGCGGGCCTTGCATGAAAAGCTCGGCCGCGCACCCAATGCGCGCCCTTACGGGCAGGGCGTGCGATTCTCCCCGGCTGACGGGGCGGAATATCGTGCCATCCAAGCATACCTGTCCGACTTAGAGAGCCGGGAGGGCCTCAGCTGGCATTCATATGCCCTCCCGGAAGAGCGCAGCCTAAAGGTGGCCATCCGAGGGCTGCCTTACAACACCACACCCGAGGACATCACAGAGGCGCTCGGCGAGCTCGGATACGAAGTCGAGCACGTGAAGCAGATCCGCGCCCGAGCCGGACGGCCCGGCTGCATATTCTTTGCCTTAATTAGCCACAAGTCCGCGAACACGACGCCCATCTTCGAGGTGAGTGAGCTGTTTAGCATGCCGGGCATTGTGATCGAAGCCTGGCGCGGCAAGAAGGGGCCGTCACAATGCCACCGATGTCAAGGCTTCCGGCACTCCTCCAAGGGGTGCCACCACCCACTTGCCTGCGTGCGCTGCGGGGAACCACACGCTGCCGCCGACTGCCCACGCCCACGCTCGGACCCAGCAACCTGCGCAAACTGCAAGGGCCCGCACCCGGCGAACTCTGTCTCCTGCCCGGCCCGGAGGACGGAATTCCGTAACCGGAGGGCCGGCCCCTCCACCCGCACAGGGCCCCCTTCCAAACCAGGCCCAGCCACCCGCGCCTCTACCGAGAACAACCAGGTAGAGTCCGTCGCTTCCCAGGCCTCTCTCATGGCCCCCGCCAATCCGCCCACTGCCCGCGGAGACCCGGTGGCACCCGCCGCCCGAAATAAGAGGAAGAAAAGGAAGGGGCGTGGTCCTGCCGCCCCGCCACCACCACCACCCGGCGCGCCCGCGCCCATAGCGCAACCCGCGCTCATTCCTCAACCGGCTCCCGGAGGGCCGGACCTACAACTGCTCCTCGCCGGCCTCCTCAGGGGCCTTGCGGAGCAGCTCCAGACCAGCAGCGTTCCACTCCCGGCCCAACATTCAAGCCGCTAAAGGTACTGCACTGGAACGCGCAGTCGCTGACTGGCAAACGTCGCGCGCTCGCGCACTTCCTCCGCGAGCTTGACGTCGACGTTGCATTGATCAGCGAGACGTGGCTTCGGCACACCGCTCCATTCCGGTTGGCAAACTACTTCGCCTACCGCCAAGATGAGACCTCGCCCACCTCCGGTCAACCCTACAGAGGCCTGCTGGTGCTGGTTCACCGCCGCCTCCTGCATCAACCGGCCCCGCCTGCAGCCACCCAAAGCCTCTACGCGCTTGGAGTCGACGTGCGACTCGGCGACGTAGACGTCCGTCTATACGCCATCTACAAGCCGCCCGGACTGACTCTGAATATGTCGGAGGTGAGACGCCTCCTCAGCCCCCTCCCCACCATCCTGGCAGGGGACTTTAACTGTAAACACCCCGCATGGAACTCTACCAAATTCAACGAGGCGGGCCGCGCTCTCTTTAACGACGCAGCAGCCCACAACTACATCGTGGACGGGCCGGACGAGCCGACGAGGTACGACGCTTTCGGGAACGGCGAGGTCCTGGATATCGTCGTCCACCAAGGTCTCCCGACCTCCTTTAGCCAGCAAGTATTCCCGGACTTGCCCTCGGACCACCGACCGGTACTGGTAACCTTTGCCCAATTACCTAACCGAATTTCTCCCCCACCTTTGCGCACTCGCGTAAACTGGGAGGAATTCACGGCTGCCGCAGACCGGACCATCCCCACTCGCCGCATGGAGACCGCAGATGACGTCGAGGCAGCAGCCTCGGACATAGCCACGGCCATCAGCTCTGCGCTTAAAACAGCCACGCACACACACTCTGGCGGTGGGCGTACTAACACCCTCCCCCGCCGAGTGTCGGACCTCATCGCGGATAAGCGCAGGGCCCAACGCCTGTGGCAGCAAACCGGCTGCCCAACAGCCAAGCGTCATCTCAACAACCTCATCTCCCGGGTCAAGAGAGCCCTGGACGACCACGCCGCTGAATCATGGGAGCGCCACATAGACGCGGTAAGCGAGCACACGCCATCTGTCCACCGGCTGTGTAAACAACTGGCCAATGTCACCGCCCCACCACGACCGCTTCTGGACGAGAACCTCCAGCCCAGGTACAAGGCTGAAGACCGAGCCGAACTCCTGGCCGCTCACCTGGAGGGTGTCTTCACCCCCAACCCGGCGGCGGACGTCGAACACGCAGCGACAGTGGAGTCGCACGTGACTAGATGTCTGGCCGCCCTGCCCGCGCCCACAGAGGACCCAGCCTTTGTCTCGCCCACACAAGTGCGGAAACAGCTTGCGCGCGCCAAACCACGCAAAGCCCCAGGGCTCGATGGCGTCACCAATGCCGCGCTTCGCCACCTCCCAGCGAGAGCCATCGCCGCCATTACGCGCCTCTTTAACGGCGTACTTCGTACCGGCCACTTCCCAACCACCTGGAAGGAAGGTAAAGTGGTCATGTTACCAAAGCCGGGGAAGGATCCTTCCCGCCCGGCCAATCACAGACCCATCACTCTGCTGTCCTGCCTGTCGAAGATCTTTGAGAGGCTGCTCCTAGAATTGCTAGCGCCACATTTGACGCCGCGCCCAGAGCAATTCGGTTTCCGGGCCGCCCACTCTACGACGCTGCAGCTAACACGCATCCTGCACCACCTCGCCACCTGCGCGAATAAGCGTGAGTACTGTGCGGTGGTGATGCTGGATATGGAGAAGGCGTTCGACCGAGTATGGCACGAGGGCCTACTATACAAGCTCCTCGAGTCGAACGTCCCCCGCCGCTTAGTCCGCATTATCGCCTCATTTCTCCAGGACCGCACCGTGCAGGTGGCCGTGGAGAATACTCTCTCGGCGCCTCGACCCGTCAAGGCAGGCGTACCACAAGGCAGCTGCCTCTCTCCGGTGCTGTACCTGGCCTACACCAACGACATCCCGGTAGTAGGCCAGGCGAAACTCGCCCTCTACGCGGACGACACTGCGTATGTCGCCTCATCGCTCCGTGCTCACCTCGCTGCCGCTAAACTGCAGCCCACGCTCGACGCCCTCCCAGAATGGCTTGGTAAGTGGCGGTTGACAATAAACATACCCAAGACCCAAGCCATTATCACCGGCCGCCAGCACTTCCACCCGCCACCACTCACGCTTAAGGGACAGAGCGTGGAGTGGAGCAGCACCGCCACATACCTGGGGGTAATAATAGACAGCCGCCTCACAATGCGCCCACACGTCGACCACGTGATCACACGCGCCAAAACCGCCCGAGCGCGCCTTCACCCCGTGCTCGCAAGCCGCCTGCCGCTAAAAACGAAGGTTAACCTATTTAAAACCTACATCAGATCCATCCTTACGTATGCGGCCCCGGCGTGGTACGCCCTCGTTGCGGAGACATATAAACGCCGACTCCGCGCACAACAACATACCACCCTGCGCACTATCGCCAACGCCGGCCGCTACGTAAGGAACGCCACAATCCAGCGGGACTTCAAAATGGAATCGCTAGACGATTTCGTCCAACGTCTCGCCCGCAGCATGTACGCCCGTAGCGACGACTCTACCCACGAGCACCTACAAAATATTGCCCCGGCTTACGACCGACCACAGCGCGGCCGACCCCTACCACGGGAACTACTCGCCGCCCCCGCCGCCCCCGCACAAGCCGCTGCTCCACCAGCGCCGGTCCCCGCCCACACTAGTGGCGCGCAACCGAGCGACATATCTAACCAATATGTTACAGACGACGCCCTTCCATCAACTTCCACATCGACAACGCCGGCCCCCGCCCGCCCACATCGCGTGAGGCCGCGCGCCGTCACAGCCGCAACTTTACCTCCGGACCGCGCACACAATGCGCGCCCGGACACCATGCATCCAGCCCACATACAAGCGACGCCCAACCCCGCCCGTGACGCCCATGGGCGGAGCGACCATGCCTTAGGCCACGCCCCTCCAGACTGACATCAACCCCCCCCGCCACCGCGGAGGGGGAATCCAAATCTAATACAAGTTTGTTCGCAACTAACCCACTCTATAGGTACTCCCCCCTCAAGATAAGTCCACCGCCCGCTCGCAGGTCGCTCGCCGGGCCTTCCTTACGGATCTCACCCGGCAGGGCTTGACCGCGCCGAGGGCGGTCGGTGAAGCAACTTAGGGAGGGGGGAAAGCCGAATGACCAGCCGGCTCGTTAGCCGGCCGCGAACCCACACACCACCAGTGGTGCAAGCCAAGAAGTGGCCACCCGCACGCCGGCGGCGCCTACGGCGCCGCGGCGTGCGAGAAGAAAAAGACAAAAAAAAAAAAACGTCAGTCATTCATACGCTCAACAGCGTACAACATTGTACGTGCGAGCTCTGGCCGTTCCCGGGCCTTAGGCAAAGGCCCGGGACTCAAGAAAGCCCCGCGCCGCGTCAGTAATCATCAGCGTGTCCAGTGCCAAGAAAACTCCCCGTGCACAGACGTCTCAAACTCCTCGCTTCCCTTGACCGGCGCGAATTACGGGACCTCCGTGACGGCCTCTTCGTGTTACGTCTGATCTTCCCGCTTCAGGACCGCTACGGGCAACTACGTGTTCCAGCGTTCGCGAGCTACGTGTCAGCGAGTGCTCCGCAGTGACCGTGGTCGGTTCGCGGCCCAGCGTTCGTTCCACCATCCGCTCCGACCGGTCGCGAGTGCCCCCGTTATCGTGACCCGGTGCGTCGCGGCGTTCGTCCCCTTTACACCCCCGTCAAGAGAATAGACTCCACGTTCCCCTCCCCAGAAGAAAAACGTCCTCGTACTGCCCTCTTATACCCCCTTACTTTTAGTATTTAAATACTAGTTATATACGTGTGTTTTGGTTGTAAATAAACGGTAATCTATATAATTCTCTATCGTTCTACTCTACTCCTCACTAGCTAGATACGATCCTCTATCTTAGGTAGGATTTCTCTCTCTTCCTTTTCACTGTAACGCTACAGTTTTGGCGCCCACGAGAAAGAACCCCACTCTCTAAATTCTAAAACACCCTTGCACAAGGTAGTTAACTTTAGGCAACATTAGGCAAAACTTACACTTTTGTCCTCACACTCACAGCACTTGGCCGGGGCGCGAATTTACAAAGGCTATACTATTTGAGTCACGAGTCAGACTCTAATAGTTGAGCTTTTGTTTATGCATATTACTCGACAAAACCTAATCTATTTCAGTAAAAAAGTTGACTCAAATGGTTTAGCTTTTGGCTTGATATTTTCAAAGAAAATGCACGGACAAAACCTAGTCGAGTAGAGGCTCACCGCTATTTGTTTATCGCGAATGCGATTGGTCGGTGCCCACATGTTCTTTCGTTCACTTCTGTTATGATCATAATATTGAGTGGATTACAAGGTAGCAGCCGCATTCAGTCAGGAAGACCACCTGAACTTGAAAAGAAGAAATCCGTAAGACCTCACATTATAAGTATTCATATAAGAAAAAATCATGCAAGTGCTAAAAACATTAACGTAAATGAAACAATATTTAGGATAAGGTATATCTGCGCCATGGTTCTCTGTCTTTCGATTACATTTGTAATCCTAACTTTACTAGTCATACGTTTGATGGCATAATGACCATTGTCGACTTTAAAATTTGATATTTAAATACATACCCATAAATTTGATAAAATTGACAACTTATTTTAATCTATTTTAAGGCCCTTTTTCCACCGTAAGCAATCCAACTTACGAGTACCTATAGTAAATTTCATGTCTTGTGCTTTGTTGTGTTATGTGCCATACTTAAATAAAACTGACTGTTAAAATTGTAAATATACTAAGCTAATCGTAAATTTGATACAAATAATTATCTGTGTTTTGTATTTTACATCAGAGGTACGCAAAAAATATGTTTTAGTTTTATTATTATTTATTTGTAATCGCTACAAGTGTGTAGTGTATACTTGTTTCTCACCTAATAAAAGCTCGTTTGTTAATTCTTTTTTTTTTCAATCAAATACAGAATAGAAAGGAGTAATTTAATTATTTTAATATTAAAATAATAATAATTGCCATGTAACTATCCACCGATTATTAAAGCTAACGATCGGTAAATATCTGTATCAAATTAAATAGGTAGCGTTTGTTGCTGCAATATGTATAATACAGTACTAGGTTTTGTCCGTGCATTTTCTTTGAAAATATCAAGGCAAAAGCTAATCCATTTGAGTCAACTTTTTTACTGAAATAGATTAGGTTTTGTTGAGTAATATGCATAAACAAAAGCTCATCTATTAGAGTCTGACTCGTGACTGAAATAGTATAGCCTTTGTAAATTCGCGGCCGGGGCAACTCTCCGGTAGTGCACTACATACTTCACAATCACAGCACGTGATCGGGGCGACTCTCCGATCGTGCTTACTCTCCAATCACAGCATTTGGTCGGGGCGACTCTCCGACAGTGCATTCATACATACACACTTCACACCTAACTCTACCTACAAAACTAACTCTACTTGTATCTACATGTTCATTTCATTTCGTAGTTAGTAGCATCTAAACACACTACCTATATACCCTACTATACAGGACACTAATCAAATCGCTACACACATAAACAGACAGCTACACAATCACGCTGCCTCAGTGCAGTAGCACGTATACTTAGGTTCACGAGTTTAAACTATACAATTATTTTAAGTAATTGTATGGTTATTCTTGGACCTGAGCATACATACAACTTGACTTCCAGGAGAGTATCCTGGAAAGTCAAACAAGCGCTTAAGGTACCTCGTAGGATTTCGAGTCCGACTAAGAGGTACCGAACCACTACACTCACTACAACTACCACTCATTTATCTATCTCATCTCATCTATCTCATCTCATCTACCCATTTTAATTGGGCGACCTTAAATTTAATTTTACTTTCAAAATTTATTTCCATTAAATTTATCTCTAAATTCTATATCACTACTCTAAATTCAACTTTTGCTCTAATTATTTTGCATAGAAACCTACTTTGATAAAAGAGGATTTTATCTCTCAGTAAGGAGTTTTTATCTTTTTGCTGTTTGCCTCTTTAGGTAGGTACGTATAGTCACATAGTCACGTAGGAATTATTTGCTCTGTGGATATTTATTTCTCTGTGTAAAATGGCTCGCTTTATAAATGTAGTTTACCTTAATAAGGCGGAGTTGGTGTATGAAGTCGAAGTTAGGGGTGAAGTACCACTAGATACCATTATTAAGCTGCGTACTCAAGTTTCCAAATTATTAGAGACTCTTCCACCTGAGGAAGTAGTAGACTCCATTTTGTCACCCGACACCGATCTTCAGCAATTATCGGTTACTTTAAATTATATCGACGCTAAGATTGACCAAATCGAAGGCGGTAAACGAAATTTAATTAGAAAGATCGAAACCTTTCTGAACCATTCCTATTTTCGTTTGGATAGGATCGATATTCTCCTTTGCCCCGAAAATAGTGAACTTTACTCTAGTATTAAACAGAAATTTGACTTCTTAGAAAAAAGATTCGAACCCTTGACGTTTGGAGCTGCTGAACCAGTCCAAAAAATTGTAAGTGACCAACGTTCCATTTCTCCTCCCAATCCAACTTTGTACCCTGCCCCTTCAAACCTTCACCTTGACAGGCCACTGTCAAACCAGTTTCAATCAAAGAATTGAAATCTTTTTCGTTTAATGGCAAGTCATGTCCTCGTTCTTTTCTCCAGAAAATTCAGGAATTTTCTATTTCCCGCAATATCGATAAAACCACTCTTCGAAACCACGCATTCGAAATATTTACGGAAGATGCCTTACACTGGTTCCGGTTCCAATTATTTCGAAATCCGGATATTTCTTGGGATCAATTAACGGAATCCCTGATAAAAGATTTTGGTGCTCACGATTATGATTATAAGTTAATGGAAGCTATTCGTAATCGTACACAGGGCTTAGGGGAATCCATTATAGTCTATGTTTCTGTTATGTTTGGAATGTTTTCCAGGCTTTCTAGAAAATTATCTGAGCAGGAACAGCTTGATATTTTACTTCATAACATTCGTCCTCGTTATTCTACATTTGTTGCTCTTAATAATATTTTCTCGATAGACTCGCTTATAACTACTTGTCAATCTTATGATCATATGATCGATAGAGACAGAAATTTTCACGAACCGAAGCCACTAAACAATTGTGCTTCGGAATTTAATTACGTTGCAAGACCCTCTGCTCGGACTGTACATTTTTCCCAGGACGTTTCTATCACACCTCCAGGTTCCAATTCCCAATATTCCCATCACGATAATATCGCTCCTCCAGGTAATTCCCAGTATTCCCATCGGGTTAATATTGCACCCCCAGGTAATTCCCAGTATTCCCAGCGTAGCTCTATTGCGACTTCAGGTAATTCCCAATATTCCCCTCGTAGTTCCACTCCACAACCAGGTTATAGGACTCCTGCTCCTGCTAGAATTCATTCACCTCTCAGACATACTTCCCAGTCTTCACCTCCTGTTGACAGGGGACTTCGATCTGTCCCAGGTCCTTCTACAAACCGCTTTTCCGGTCAGCCTTCCGGCCCGGGTAATCATTTCAATCGTGTCGATAATGCGCCTTCCTTTCAGTCCCATCTATTCTGTGTACGTTGTAGGACTAATGGGCACTCAATTAATAACTGTGACAAACCCCGGGATCCCGTTTGTTTTAAATGTGGCTTTAAAGGTACTAAGGCTACTGATTGTCCTAAATGCAATAGGCCTTCGTCTCCAAAAAACTAAATAACGACTTGAATAGTAGTTCTTCCCTAAATTCTAAAGATAATCAAGATTTATTAAATTATTTTAGCACTTCCATTTTTATCGAGGAAATTGATAACCAGCGTCCTTTTACCAATGTCTCCATAGCCGGTAAATCATTTTCCGGATTATTGGATAGCGGAAGTTGTGTTACTGTATTAGGTAATGATTCTCATAAACAATTTGTAAACCTTGGGTTTACTCTATTCAAGTCGTCTGCGAAAGTAATGGTTGCAAATAAAAATACTGTGAAATCTTCTGGGTATATGCTTTTGCCCATGACCTTTAACGGTTCTACTCATTTGATCAAAGCTTTGGTCTTTTCCGATATATATCCTTCCCTTATTCTTGGTATTGACTTTTGGAAGAAGTTTGACTTATTTCCCAAAATACCCTTACAAAATATTTCTTCCCAAATTAATACTATAAATAGTTCTACTGATACTCAGGTTTTATCATTTTCCCATTTGTCTGACGTTCAGAAAACTATCGCTTCTGATGTCATTGATCAATTTAAAAATATTTCTTTCGAACAGAATGGCAAGCTTGGTCGTACAAATTTAATTTGTCACAAAATTGATACGGGCGATGCCCCACCTATTCGTCAGCGTTGTTATAGACTCTCTCCAGAGAAACAGAAAGCTCTCGTGAATGAGGTGGATAAAATGTTGGAACTTGACGTTATTGAGGAATGTGAGAGCCCCTGGCTTTCTCCAGTTTTAATAACACCAAAGAAGGATGGTGATTGGCGGTTCTGCGTCGACAGTCGCAAATTAAATTCAATTACTAAAAAGGATGCTTATAGCCTTCCGTTAATAAGTGAAATTTTAGATAACCTTAGGGATGCTCGAAACCTTTTAGTATTGACATTGCAAAAGCATTTTGGGAAATACCTTTGGACCCTAATGATAGGGATAAGACCGCTTTTTATGTACCCGGCAGAGGAATGTATCGTTTTACGGTGATGCCGTTTGGTCTGACGAATGCCCCTGCTACTCAACAACGTTTAATGGATCAATTATTTACTCCAGAATTTGAGAATAAAGTGTTTTGTTATCTCGATGACATAATTATCATTAGTAATACTTTTGAAGAACATATTTCTCTTTTGATGAAAGTTCATCAAAAACTCTCTCTTGCTGGTCTCACAATCAACTTTGGTAAAAGTCAATTCTTTCGTAACGAATTAAAGTATCTTGGGTATATTGTTGATAATAAGGGTTTACGGGCTGATCCGGCCAAGGTTCAGGCAATTTTAGATTTTCCAATTCCTACAAATAAAAGGGAAATGAGGAAATTTTTAGGAACATGTAGTTGGTTTAGACGTTTCATTCCCAACTTTAGCTCTGTAGCTTCTCCTCTTAATAAATTGACTTCTGGTTCCATTTCTAAATTTATTTGGAATCCTGATGCTGAAGCTGCTTTCCGAAAACTAAAGGAAGCGCTTATTTCGGCTCCAATTCTTTCATGTCCTGATTTTGATCTTCCTTTTTCTGTCCATTGTGACGCTTCTAATGTTGGCGTAGGCGCTATGCTTACACAAACTCAAGGCTCTAGTGAGGTAGTTATTGCTTATATGAGCAAATCTCTAAATAAAAATGAACAAAATTACTCGACAACTGAACGAGAGACTTTAGCAGTGCTCACAGCTATTGAACACTGGCGTTGTTACTTAGATAATGGTAAACAGTTTACTGTTTTCACCGACCATGCAGCTCTGAAATGGTTTTTGAATATGTCCAATCCAACCGGGAGACTTGCCCGATGGACTCTCCGTCTGTCGTGCTTTAATTTTATTTTAAAACATAAAAAGGGTAAGGAAAATGTTGTCCCTGATTTACTTTCTAGATCGAAAACTAATATGATCGAACCTATTGCTATTTCTAGTGATACCTCAGAAACAGATCGTTTTAATAATATATTTAACAATTGTCGCGAAAACCCAGATTCATATCCTAATTTCAGTGTTCGGGATGGTAAGTTGTACCGTCGCTTTAATTCATCTGAACCGCTGAACCAAGATTTCCTTTGGAAGGAAGTGCCCCCACCTTCTGCTAGAGAAGACCTTATTAAAGCCGCTCATGGTGACGCTTCAAATCCTCATTTTGGCATTTTTAAAACGTACAAAAAACTCTCTATTCTTTATTATTGGTCTGGTATGTTTAAACAAATTTCAAAAATTATTTCTTCTTGTGAAACGTGCTTGGCGTATAAACATTTGAACCATTCTCCTTTTGGGCCAATGGGAAAACCAAAAATATGTTCACGTCCTTGGCAGTCCATCTCATTGGATTTAATGGGCCCTCTTCCAATGACCAGGCAAAGGAATCAATATATTTTAGTTGTAAATTGTTGCTTTTCCAAGTATACACTTATTTTCCCTGTCAAACGCGCAACTACCGAAAATGTTATTTTTCATTTGGAGAACTCTGTCTTTTTTATCCATGGCGTTCCCCAAACTATTATTATGGACAATGGCTCACAGTTCCAATCTCATCAATTCTCAAATTTTCTTTCGCGTTATAATATTCCGTTCGTATCCTTTACTCCGCGTTACTGTCCACAGGTTAATCTTACCGAGCGATATAATCGTACCATCGTAACCGCGTTAGCTGCCTTAGTGGGTAATGATCATCGCTCTTGGGACAAACATCTCAGCAAGATTCAATGCGCTATGAACTCTAGTGTAAATTTATCTACGGGTTTTTCTCCTTTCTTTCTTGTTCATGGTCGGGAGTATGTTTCCACTGGCTCCCTTTATACACCAACATCTGACTTGGACGAGATAATTTTTATGCCCCGTGATATCTATGCTAATAATCTTGGGCATTTAGCATCCTACTTTGACCAGGTTCAAGTTGCTTTATATAATGCGTATGTTAAGAACACTGGTCCTTATAATTTAAGGCGCTCTTTTAAGGAATTTAATGTCGGCGATATTGTTTGGCGTCGAAATTATGTTCAAAGTGATGCAGGTGCATATTTCTCTGCGAAATTGGCACCACGTTTTATAAAGTGTACAGTTATACGTAAGCTTTCTCCTCTTGTTTATATTTTAGAAGACCAAAATGGAGCCAGAGGCAAATGGCACATAAAAGATTTTAAGTTGTAATTTTGTTTCGGTTTGTTTATTTCTGTTTGTATTTTATTCTAGTACATATGCGGACGGTAGGCACACTATTCTGTATATTTGGGCATGATTTTAATTTTTTATTCTGCATACAGGCGGCCATAGTGCACATCGTCTCTATGTTTACTCTCTGTTGGAGAGTAGCTAAGCTCTCCAGACAGAAATCAAGTATAGTCTCTCTCTTTATTCTCTTTGCTGCAGAGTAGCTAAGCTCTGCAGGACAATGCCCTTTTGTGTAACTATAGCACATTGGTGTGAATTTGTAAATTACTGTACATATTTTATTAGCTTTATTTTACTCTTGTAAAATTTTCCTAAGGGAAAATTTTCTCTTTGGGGGGGGAATAATGTAGCGTGCTGCCTGTCGCTCCTGAGCTCTTAGTTTTAAGCTAGTTTTAATTAGTTTAAGTTTCTTAAGGAATAAGTATTTTTGGCCATAACTTTCCAAATTCTTTGAAAATAAGCATTTGCTTGGCAGCAATTTATTCGTCTTTTTACGGCGATTCTTATTAGGTTTGTAGTTTCATCCTTTTTCATACAATTTTATTGAACTTCATACATAAATTTCATACTTAGTGGAAAAGTGAGGTTATAATTTTGTATTTATTTTGACAGCTGCTTGTTTACATGTGACAGCTAAGTTTATTTGTTTTTTTTTCAATCCTACTCACACTTCGCGTAGGTGGTCTATCAATTTATTGGTCGTCCCGCTCTTTTGTATTGCTGCCGAGCGAATACACGAATTCCCATTTTGAACTGCTGTATTATTTTTCTTCTATGTTTTTCTTTCGATTTTTCAAAATTTCTAGTTAGTATAAAAGGATTGTCAAACTTAAAACGTCAGTCATTCATACGCTCAACAGCGCATTGTACGTGCGAGCTCTGGCCGTTCCCGGGCCTTAGGCAAAGGCCCGGGACTCAAGAAAGCCCCGCGCCGCGTCAGTAATCATCAGCGTGTCTAGTGCCAAGAAAACTCCCCGTGCACAGACGTCTCAAACTCCTCGCTTCCCTTGACCGGCGCGAATTACGGGACCTCCGTGACGGCCTCTTCGTGTTACGTCTGATCTTCCCGCTTCAGGACCGCTACGGGCAACTACGTGTTCCAGCGTTCGCGAGCTACGTGTCAGCGAGTGCTCCGCAGTGACCGTGGTCGGTTCGCGGCCCAGCGTTCGTTCCACCATCCGCTCCGACCGGTCGCGAGTGCCCCCGTTATCGTGACCCGGTGCGTCGCGGCGTTCGTCCCCTTTACACCCCCCCGTCAAGAGAATAGACTCCACGTTCCCCTCCCCAGAAGAAAAACGTCCTCGTACTGCCCTCTTATACCCCCTTACTTTTAGTATTTAAATTCTACACAGGTTGGTCAAAAGTTCTGTTACTGAGTTTATTTATCGATTACTGGCCATTAAAACAAATGAAAAGAAAAAATAAAAATGACATATTATTGACAGTTTTATAAGCTATAATTCCATACCACACGTATATCATATTTTGTTTATTTCACCATGGAATGGGGGTTGAAGGAGAATCGTGTCGCTGTAATTGCTCTGCACAAATGTGGGCAGCCACCGAATATGATTTTCAAGTTGCTACAAAAGTTGAAAATCAACAAGCAATTTATTTATCGCACTATCCATAGGTACAGTAATACCTTGACCGTCGATGACCGAAAAAGATCAGGAAGACCACGCACCGTTCGGACACCAGCTGTGATCAAGGCAGTGAAGGCGAGAATCACGAGAAATCCCGTCCGGAAGCAAAGTTATTGGCAATACAGATGACTGTGAAGAGAAGTTCCCTTAAAAAAATTATCAATGATGACCTTGGGCTTCACGCTTACCGTAGACGAAAGGGCCATCTGCTAAACGCACGATTGAAGGCTATGAGGTTAGCACGAAGTCGCGCTCTACTAAAGCGGTACGCACAAAACGGCCATCGAAAAATCTTGTTTACTGATGAAAAAATCTTCACAGTCGAAGAAAATTTTAACCGTCAAAATGATAGAGTATACGCTAAGAATAGTAAAGAAGCCAGCATGATTGCTCCGAGGGTCCAACGAGGTCACCACCCCTCATCAGTGATGATTTGGCTGGGGGTGTCCTATTCAGGGCTAAGTAAGGTTCATTTCTGTGAAAAAGGTGTGAAAACTGGCGCTAGAGTCTATCAAGATACCGTTCTGGAACCTGTTGTCAAACCCTTAAGCCACACTTTATTTCAAAACCAGCCATGGGTCTTCCAGCAGGACTCTGCCCCTGCGCACAAAGCAAAATCTACACAAGCATGGTTTCGGGCTAACAAAATTGATTTTATCGCGCAGAAGAATGGCCATCCTCCAGCCCAGACTTAAATCCTCTGGATTATGCCATATGGCAACTTATTGAGGAGAAAGCATGTGCTAAGCCCCACATGAATCTCGACTCTCTTAAGCGCGCTATTCTCAAGGCAGTCGCAGAATTGGATATGGTGGTAGTTCGTGCTGCCATCGATGACTGGCCTCGTCGTCTAAAGGCGTGTATTCATGCCAGAGGCGGTCATTTCGAATAATTTTAATACATGATAATCTTAAATATTTGTGCTTTCATTTGGTATATAATTCATTGTAGCATTATTTGTAAATTTAGTATTATTCATGTTTTCCATAGTTACAGAACTTAGTAACCAACTAGGTAGTTATATACGTGTGTTTTGGTTGTAAATAAACGGTAATCTATATAATTATCTATCGTTCTACTCTACTCCTCACTAGCTAGATACGATCCTCTATCTTAGGTAGGATTTCTCTCTCTTCCTTTTCACTGTAACGCTACACCCTATCAAACCATGACGTGGATTTACAATTGAAAACGGAACAAATCCTGTTAACCATTATGTCGATTTGAAATCTCGTTACGCTTCCTAAAACGTACACCCCTTCAAGTTAGAGAGCGCAAGCAAACTGGAGGAGATCGCGCTCGCCGACTCTGCCGCTCACTTCCCCGCGTACCCCCCATCGTTGCCCCGCGCAAGTACATGAGTCGGACAACTAGCGGTGGGTAATATCGCCTTTTATCAATATCAAATCGAAACTATATATCGATATTCGATATCGGATTCTGAAACTATATATTTTGATATCGGCGATAATGTGAGTGGCGACCAAATATCAATATCAACCAATATAGGTTTACTCAAATAGCATACGCTATACGACATGATGTTTAATATAGATCAAAGATTTTTTAAAGAAGTAAATTAATTTAAATAGTGGTACGAAGTACATTATTTTATTCTGTGGTGGTAAATAATAAATGTATGGGGTTTTTTATGATTTTGGTTCAGTTTCAATGCTATTTAAAAAAACTATTGAATTGGGAGTAGAAATTATGTACTTAGGTATTTAAAATTATTTCAAAATACCTCATCGTTACCATTTTGTAAGAAATAAGGTTCAGTACTTAAGCTACCAAAAAATATAAAAACTGTATGCAATCAACTTTAATAGGATCTCAATAAGGTTTAGAATCGTATGTGATAAATAATATTGCTCTTTCTCTATCTCATTCACTCGTCTCGCTCACACTTGGTGTCTCGCGCGATACTCGTTGTAGCGGGTATTCCACTGTAATACGGTACAATATCCCTGAATCGGATTACGTAAATATCGTGGTGTGTCGACGTGAATCACATTCGTGAAGCAATATAGTGTTTTGTCAAATATATAGTATCAGAATGCATCGATATCGGATTTGACGATTTCGATGCAATATACGTTTTAAAAACTATAGGTATATGATTTATATCGTCCACTCCTACGGACAACTGTTAGTAGTATTAAAACTGTGATGTGGGGCAGCGACGAATGGATCAGCAACTGTGCAAACCGATGCAATGCTACCTGCAGATGGAAGTCGGCGAGCGGATCATTAACAGCGGGGTTATCGGCTAAAAACAATGAAGTCAAAATGTAAACTGTAATTTGACAGATGTATGTGATATTTTGCTGCTTTTCTTTGGTAAGTTATTATTTATGCCAAAACGAAACAGCAATGTATCAAATATCTCTGTCAAATTACAGTTAACATGAACTTCATTGTTTTTAGCAGATAGTCGCGCTGAACTTGGAGAGGAACGGGCGGAAGGTGCGAGAAAACCGAGCTACTATTATACCGGAACAAAAGGGACCGAAACTGGTTGCAGTGTGAAAAATACTGATTTTACTGACTATAAGACCCAAAAATACTGAACTATAACTAACTTAATTTCGATATTTAAATGTGTATTAGTGAGTATTAAAATTTTGACAGAGTTAACAATTTTTGCATTCCCAATGTTATTTTTATATATAATTCTAAAATACTAGAAAAATCGATCTGCCATTAAATGTTCTATTAGCCTGTATATTGCCCTATTTATTGCCTGTATAAGGTACTCTTATACAGGCAATAAATAGCCTTATGAAGCCGAAAACACAGTACATATATAAGTTTTTCAAACAGTAGAGGAGCTAACGTCACTTAGGCCCTTTTGTCATTGCACTCCGTCGGATCGCTAGGGTTGGCATTTTCCAGCCGTTTCGTGGAATGCTACGCGCGAACGCTATGGAAACAACTACGACGCGATGTCACAACCCTGACCAAAGTACTGCGAACTTTGAAGAGCTCTTATAGTGACGTCAGCCGTCAAATTCGAACGTTTGCATGGAGCTCCTATACTGTTTGAAAAAACTTATATATGTACTGTGCCGAAAATGTATGATGAGGTACCATGCATACAACACACAACCCTGGAAAATTATTACGAACCGTGAAAATTACCACATTAAAAAAGTTTTTTCTTTATGATAAATTCACTGAATAATGGCAACCCTAGACCAATTTTTTTAGACAGTTTCATCCACTAATCTTTTCACGCTTGCCGGTCTATAGTAAAAACAAACGGCCGCGCAGCGCGATCTTTAGTGAGTTTCATCCACTAATCTTGTACTCTTGCCTGTTTACATTAAAAACAAACGGTTATAATAAAAAGAGTGCATAAAATGAACGTAGGTACCTAAAAAACTGACTTTACTGACCATTTTTTGGAAAAATTGATTTTACAGACCATTTTCGACCCCTGGTCCTGTCTGTACTGCTATTTTGTATAAATCTAGATTAGAGTCTGGTCAACGAAAGATGAACCGGAAATGGAGGTGCCACTTTCACTGTTAAATTAACGTTGAGGTTAAGTTATTGGAAACTGAATCTTAAAATAAGGCGCAAAATTAGTTCCATTTCCAACAGAGACCATCGAGTTAAATGTACTACGTACTAGAGGCGCCATCCCATGCAAAAGTCTTTTTATAATTTTGTTAAGAGTTAAAACTAAAGTTCACTACATCGCTAAAACAATAATTCACCGTCTTTTCAAACAATTCAAACATACAGCGCTAGATTGCTTCTAGAGTGTTGTTCCTCGCGACCAAAAAGCGCCGTGATTTGCACGGCGCCAAACCATGTTTGACGTAGTGCAACAGACACAGACAAAATGGACGCCGCATCATATTTCGACGACTTAATAAATAAAAAATAAAAAAAATAACTTTTTTACTCAATATCAATTTAACATAGTAATGACAATGAGACACCCCAGAGAGTAATACAATACTCGTGTTAGGGTTGGCCCGCTCTTCCCAAGACAACACAAAAATATTGAGGAGGTATACATAGTAAAATAATAACATTATTATATTTAAAATTTTAATGAAATAAAAATTACTCAACTCATGTTAAATAGATAATTAAGTGCCGATTTCACCGTTAACCGAGTTAAATTGAACTTGGTTTTACTTGAGCGAGTTCAGAAATTCGTTTTGATCGCGGTCTACGTTGCACCGGTTTCACCGTCTTCATTTTGATAACCGTAGTTCAGCTTTGACAAAGAATGAAGTTGCGTTCAAAGTATTGCAATTAAAGAAATTTTCCCTACATAAATGGGAAAAAAAATACAGATCATGATATTCTTCGTGGCGCAAACCACATTCACTCGTGGTGTGAACCCTGTGAAACATACCTACTCAGTGAATTTAAAGAAATAGGACGCACTTATTCATTCATTACCTACGCAAAAAATAAATTTCAGGGTCAGTTGTCAAGAACGTCAAAAACAAAAGTAAGTAATGAAAAATTTGATGTCAAGTTTACGGCGGTCTTTTTAAATTTAGAACAATAAACAGCATGTAAAGAGTTGACAAAAAAAGGTCGCCACTTTATTTTTCAATAACTTACAATTTTTATTATTTTCCAATAATTTATAACAACTTTCTTTTGCATAGGTCAACACTTCAAAATCACATTGACTATCTTTTGTACTTAAAAATATTAGTTCCATTAAAATTCTTTCTGGCCCAAGTATAATTTTTAATTTTGAAATGATCGAAATTATTTAGGGTAAAACTAAAACTTGGTAGTGGAAACACTGACTTATAATCTCTTTGATTTTTGTCAAATTTCTCTATGGAATTTGTTTTTGTCAGTTTGTCAATTTTAAAACAATGTTTATCTGATATTTTTGAGTTTTATGCAGTATTTTTATTTTCCGCAGTGATATTTTGCTCAATTGTTTATTTCGAACGGATTGTGGATATAATAATTTAAGTACCTAGGTACTGAATACATGTTATTTAAGTAAGTGTCGTGAAACTTGTGAATTTTTTACATGGTAGGTAATAAATCAGTGAAATAAATTGTTGTCCGTTTTTTCTTTATTATTATTAGTTGTATGTAGAAGAACTAGGTACGTAGTTAACGGGATATCTACTAGCATAATAGTAAAAGTTAGGTAGGTCATAGGTAAGTAAGTGTACTTTACAATATTCTATTATGTTTTGATTTACGGTGCCTATAAAACATTATTAGGCATTGGATTCATAATGTTTTGAACGCTTATTATTATAATGGGCGTTTAATTACTGTTTTTAAAGGCGCCGCTCGTAATTCAAAACATAATAAACTCGAGAGCAGAAAAATCGCACCACACAGGCCTATTTTCATACAAACGAGGTAAATTTGAAGATCTGGTTCTCCGCCCAGGATTAAACGGGCTCTGATCTGATGATGGCAAATTAAGAAAGGTGGTTGAGGAAAAAAGATGAATAGAAAAAAGCTGAATAGAGCATTGGCACTAGCTAAGGCTCTATTCATCTTTTTTTTTATTCAAATACGAAAAGAATATTTCTTTCCACTACTTATTTCTTTCTATGCAATAATCAATTCTCCCATGTTCAACGTACATACCTACTCCACAATCATGGCAATGAAACAATATTATCTACCACTGAACTATTCAACATTTGACACTGGCAAAAATTACTTCCAAGAGGAAAGTAGATTGCCAAAACAAAAAAGAAGAAGAAGAAGACATCATGGCAGACAGATGACAGACAGTTCTTGAACGTGTTCAAACCATAGATAAGTTCAAATACGCTAACCGTCGTAAATCGGCCGTTCAGAAACTGAAACCAAGTTCAAAAGTTTAAGCGCGTGAGCTGAGGTTAACTCGAATTGAGCGCGTTCAATTTAAGCGGTGAAATCGGCTCTTAGTGTGTATTTGCAGGTGAAAAGTAATTCCTTGGGCTTTGTTTGTATTTTGTCAGTTGTTTAAACAGTACCTCACCACACAAGAAGGCATATTTGAATAAAATAGAATACAGTACACACCGAGTTGTTGTGTCCAGCGCCTGCCACATACTAATTTAGTTGGAGTGCGTTAGCTCTAACTCGCGTTGCAAACAGTCTAGTGGAGACGTCTACTCTAGTACGTAGTACATTATCTCGATGACTCATCTTTCGTTGACCAAACTTTAATAGAGACTTACCTCATCATGTTTTTCTTGATGGTTTTCAAAAGCCTCTGTGTCCACGAACTCTTTGTAGCACAAATCACATTTAAACGGTGAGTTTTGATAATTTGGTGAATTCGATCGCTCCAGCATTTGTTGTGATTGTTTCTCTTTAGATAGAATTGTTTCTCTTGGCTTTAAAACTGCAAGTAAAATAACATCAAAAATGTGTAGATTTTACGTCGGAAATACGAAGAAATTTTACCAACTTTTAAAGCTCCATGATCAGAAAACATGGTTTGTGTGTGCCATATTTTTTATATATAGAAAACGTAAAGTTGTAGCCAATAGACCGTGAGCCCGCGACAGTATTGCCTACGTCATATGACATCACGATGAAATGCATGGCACACAGTCGGAAAAGTTGTGCTTAGCGAGGATCAGAAGATTATCACAAAAAAAATTGGCCGGAAGCTTGAGAAAATCTTCCACTTCCGGTCAAAATTTTAAGATTATATTAACGTTATGTGACATCAGTAAGAGACCCGTGTCATCATTTAGTTTTCAATCGTAGAGAGAGTAAACATAAGTCTGTCAGTTCTGAAATGACAAAAAAACAAAAATTTCAAGTTTAAGGTTTTCTGGCCATTTCAGAACTGACAGACTTATGTTTACTCTCTCTACGATTGAAAACTAAATGATGACACGGGTCTCTTACTGATGTCACATGTCGTAAATAAAATCTTAAAATTTTGACCGGAAGCACAGAATACATAATAGTACAAGTACAGAAGATCCACTCCGCAAAGTCAATTATTTAAATAGCGACTCTATTCCACCTACACAATAAAGTGCAATTCAGGTTGCACACCGCTCCCTTGGCTACAGTTATATTCACCTAGAAGTTGCCTCTCTTTCTATCGCGTAGCTCTTATTTCCTCTAACGAATTCAGGGTTTCACTTTCTTCTTTTATATAATAATTAAATAACAGGTAGTTAATTTATTACAAGTTATGAGGTTGTGAAATAATGTGAAGGTACTTAAATATGTTTCAAAATAACCTAGGATAAGTACAGTCAACGCCACATCAGACATGCTGACTTTGAGTCAATTTGCTTTTATACGAAATGAAATTGTATTCATAATTAACATTATTTCGAAAGTAGGTAAGTGTACCTACCTAATCTATAAATTATTATTTCAGTAAATAGTTGGGTGAATATTGTTTAACAAATAAGACAAGTAAGTACCTACCTAAGAATAAATGGATACTAAATACTAATACGTTTCGATGTCGTCTGGAACTTTTGGAAGTGTGAAAAACACGTGAGGTTCGGATCCTTTTTATTAGTATTAAGGCAGCCCATTACGATGTCATATGCCTTCATTTTGGTTATAATAATCGAAATCGAACTGCTAACGTGCGACCCAGCCGGCACGCGGCAGCCTCTGAAATTAGTCCGTCCGGACGGACCCGCTGGCTACTTGTAGCTTCGTACCTAAAGCGCGGAGTGGGCCTAGCCTACCGGAAGTGGAACATTTTCTTAGGCTTCCGGCCAATTTTTTCTGCGATAATCTTCTGGGGGCTTACCATCAGCAAATAAGAAACCATCCTTAAGCCGTTCAGTTCAGAAGCAGGCCCTAAACAAAATTGCTTAAATCGGTACCATGACCGTCTTTTAGGTGAACGGCTTAAAGATTGTTTTGACTCAAGGTGAACGGTTAGTTTGTCTCTGGTATGCTTTGTCACAGATCACTAATGCTTTGTAGACGATGCGAAAACGAGCTAGCCTATACAAATCGATGGGTGCATTCTGTAAGACAAATCTCTGAGTCATCGATCGCCATAAATTTGTTAACCATGGAAAGTAATTTGTTTAGAATATTCATTTACTTTTCATGGTTAAAATGTACTTTATGGCGTTCGATGACTCAGATATTTGTCTGGCAGAATGCACCCAATTTATCGCTTATTATCCCCGCCAATTGGTAATGCGCCTGGCGGCCATGTTTTTAACCTCAAAAACGAAAAACAGTTTGTAAATTTTTGATTTACCTAGACCCTATCATACTGAAAATAGTAATTCAATAAATAATAATTATACTAGCTTACCTATTAAGAATTTTCTTATTTCATGGCATTTTTAGTTGCGGATCACGTCGATGTGGATGTTAATGTGACAAGGTTCTTGCGCATTACCAATTGGCGGGGATAGTATATCTCTGTCTGCCGCGACGTTCTAAATTGATGAAAAATAAAATAACGGGCACTTACTAGTTTTTTTTAATGAGAACATTGCAAATAAAGTATCACAACTTCATATTTATTTTTAAGTGCGATTTACTAGGTGCGTGCTCTAATAAAATGTCGCAAGTCAATAAAACAAATTAAAGTTATATTATTTCAGTTTTTTTATTTTCAATATCATTTCACACCATTAGTTTGTTAATTACTTACATCGATATAAAATAAATCATTTTCTTCTTTATTTGATTATTATCATTCATAATAACATAAAATGTAATGCTATTTACTATCCGCGTCAATTGGTAATGCGCTGGAACCTTGTCAAATTAACATACACATCAACGTCATCCGCAGCTAAAAATGACAAAAAACAGGAAAATTCCAATAGGTAATAATAATGTATTAATTATTGAATTCTTATTTTCAATAAGAAAGGGTCTAGGTATTAAAAAAAATGCAATTGTTTTTCGTTTTTGAGGTTAAAATCATGGCGCATTACCAATTGAAGGGGATAGTAGGTACTTATTTATGGGGTCTCATCTCTCATCATTTCTTTTTATTTTAGTGATATTCAACAACAAGGAAGTCGTCGCGTTGCCTTTATCAAGTTACATAATTCACTGTTAAATAATAAACATTAAAAGAAATTCACAAATCTTAAAATTCTCACACCAAACTTATCTCAATACACTAAACAATTTTGAAAAAGCTGGTCACGTAGGAACTTTTTATGAATTGCTTTATTCGACATTACAGACGCTATAAAACAGCTCCCAAACTGTCAAACGGAGCGTCGTGGTACGCTTCGTCCATACATAAAAAATGGTGAACGGTTTAAGAGCGTGTATTAAAGCAGGCCCTCCGCAGGCCTGCTAAATCGAGGTCATGGTACGAAAAAGTAATGCCATTCAGTATAAGTCCTGCTATAAGAGCTCATAGTAAGGCCCCTGATCTTCGCTCAGCACAACTTTTCCGACCGTGTGCCATGCATTTCATCGTGATGTCATATGACGTAGGCAATACTGTCGCGGGCTCACGGACTATAAAGAGATTATCTAGTAGCTACAAGTATTAAGTTGCGTATAAACCTCACAGATGATTGTAATAAAAATCAGAATATCATCAAAAGCTTGTCGCGGGTCATATTTTTGGCGTAAATAATAGCGGAAACGTATTGAATTCTACTTCAAAATACACTTTAACGTACTGTGTATTTGCTCCATTAACCTTTTTTCAAGAAAGATAATTGTGGTAAAGGTAATGATGAAAAAACAACGAAAAACACCGAAAAAGTGCAGAGCAGGGAATGATAACGTTATTTTTAAATATAATGTTATTTCGTGTGCGTTACCCCAGCAAAAAGTTGAGCTTTAGAGAGATGAGACCTTATCAGATAATTAGTGTGTCATGAGGAGAAATTTGTTTACTAATAGCAAAATTTGTGTGAGTTGTAGTTTTTAAGATATACGAGAAAAACAGATTTTGCTGGGGTCACGTTTTAAACATTACCCTGGCAAAAAAAGTTTTTTCAGCCTGGAACCAAATACATGAATAGATAGCTATTGTTGCATAGTAAATGTTAGCAAATAGCAAAAATTGTGTGTGTTATGGTTCTTGAGTTATTTAAGTTTTTGCTGGGGTAACGTTTTGGGTTTTCCCAGATCTCGAAAACGGTTCAACGCAGAAGTTTGAAAAAAATACCACTAAGAGACCTTAATTTGTTTAAATTTGTTTGATTGTTAGTTTTTGATTTGGTTGTCGCAAACCAACGTAATTAAATGGTTTCGAAAAACAGAAAAAACTAATGTGCAAGTAAACTAGTACACTTATAATCAAATAAACAGCTGTTAAAAATAGCCGTGGTAGACACTTATTACGTCAAGAATTTTAGGCTTTGTAACTTTACACGATATAAAGATATAAACAAATTTGATAAATTTTAGACCGGTCGTACTTTAGCGATCGAATACACAGTTTCCATAACATTAAGACACATCGCATACATTAAACAAATTTAAGTAATTCATTAACATTCCTTCCTGTTAATTTCAGCTTTCAATTACGCCTATCATGAAAGTTTTAACAAAAACAAGATTAAGACAGCAATTCTTGAATAAGCCGACCAAATTGTAAAGGTCACGTAAAAGCGACCGCACCATACGTACGGGTTATCTTCGTAAATTAGCAGCTTAGTATCCGATGTTTTGTACAGTTATGAAGAAAAATGTTATTGATATAGCTTAGATTCAACTAGTTTTCTATTTTATAAATTAATATCGTGTTTATTAATATCAAATAATACACTTACGCGATTAATAGTATTTTAAAAAGAATGTAATGATTCATGAAAGTTAAAAGTTTGAAGGCACTCAACATTACATAAATAAAGGTAAATAATAATCTAAACCTAATTAGGTAATAATCTCGCTAAGCAATTTATAGTGTGATTTATTTGTCAGTATCAATATATACATTTATAGTAAATAGTTAATTCTGTTTTTTTTAACCAAATGTTTTATTTTAATACCAAACCTACTCATGTCAATCCAGTGACCACTATGTTTGACAGGTAAAAACATTTACCCATAAAAACTGTTCCTAACAAGGAACAGTTTTTACGGAAACTACCTTGCATTTTTTCCATATAGATATCTATATTATAGATTTCTCACCATTTAAACCTTCCCCTGGAACTACGACAAACATTTTAAAACCAAAATCGGCCAAGCTAATCTTAAGTTTTCGCGACACTAACGTACATTTTATATTTAAAGATAATCTGACCAGCAAACTTTTGTACGCAACTGTACTAACAAAAGATCCATATTATCCCGTTCATTTAAGATGGTTACGCTTATGTATAGCGCGGTCGCTTTTACGTGACCTCTACAATTTAGGCGGCTTATTAGAGAATTGTTGTCATATTCTTGTTTTTGTTAAAACTTTCATGATAGGCGTAATTGAAAGCTGAAATTAACAGGAAGGAATGTTAATGAATTACTTAAATTTGTTTAATGTATGCCATGTGTCTTAATGTTATGGAAACTGTGTATTCGATTGCTAAAGTACGACCAGTCTAAAATTTATCAAATTTGTTTATATCTTTATATCGTGTAAAGTTACAAAGCCTTAAATTCTTGACGTAATAAGTGTCTACCACGGCTATTTTTTACAGCTGTTTATTTGATTATAAGTGTACTAGTTTACTTGCAAATTCGTTTTTTCTGTTTTTCGAAACCATTTAATTACGTTGGTTTGCGACAACCAAATCAAAAACTAACAATCAAACAAATTTAAACAAATTAAGGTCTCTTAGTGGTATTTTTTTCAAACTTCTGCGTTGAACCGTTTTCGAGATCTGGGAAAACCCAAAACGTTACCCCAGCAAAAACTTAAATAACTCGAGAACCATAACACACACAATTTTTGCTATTTGCTAACATTTACTATGCAACAAAAGCTATCTATTCATGTATTTGGTTCCAGGCTGAAACAACTTTTTTTGCCAGGGTAATGTTTAAAACGTGACCCCAGCAAAATCTGTTTTTCTCATATATCTTAAAAACTACAACTCACACAAATTTTGCTATTAGTAAACAAATTTCTCCTCATGACACACTAATTATCTGATAAGGTCTCATCTCTCTAAAGCTCAACTTTATGCTGGGGTAACGCACACTGTTATTTCTTACTTTTTTTACCGTTAATTTTAACATTAACGTTATGACAATAAGTAACGTTAATTTAGATAACGTTACATTGAAATTAACGTTATTTTAGTAAATAACGTTGCGTAGTTTTAAAGATTTTAAGCATACATAGGGATATAGGGACAGAGAAAGCGACTTTGTTTTATACTATGTAGTGATAATTTAAATAAATTGATGATGAATCAGGGAAAAAGCTTTTCCTAAATTCTCATTTACTAGTTAGTAACACATGGTTTTTGCATACAAAAGTATACAGTCAATTGTTGCTATACAATAAACTAATCACAGTGAAAGTGGCTCCCTCATTACTTTCTACAGTTTTTTGGTCAGACTGAACATTAGTCCTTATAACTATTTTCTGAGGAGCTTGGTGGCGCAGTGGTTTAGCTCCTGGACCAACGGTTGCGGTGGTTAAGCAACGTTCTTAAGGGTCGGTCATGGGATGGGTGACCAAAAATTTACTATCGCGAGCTCCTCCATGCTTCGGAAGGCAATTTAAGCCGTTGGTCCCGGCTGCATTTGCAGTCGTTAACACTCACCAATCCGCATTGGGCCCACGTGGTGGGTTATGGCCCGTCCTCCTTACCTCCCATAAGGAAGGCCTGTGCCCCAGCAGTGGGGACATTAAAAATGGCTGATGGACAACTATTTTCTACTCACTTTTAGATGTTTTAATTTCAGATACATTGCTTCGGTCCGCTTTCCACTGTTCACTTAAGTTTTGTAGTGGCACGTTGTCTTCGGCATCTGATGATGAACCCTGGTTGCTATCTTCTAGCAGAATGCCATCTAAATCATCTAAAAATGTTAATCATGTAAAAGGGCGTTAAAAGGCACCAATACATTATGAGCGCTTCACATATAGGCGTTTTAGTTGTACGTCTGCAGCGTGACTTTACTCACAAAACTGCACATCACATTAATTTTTATTTGGTTTGGTATTTTGGACTTTTAATTAATAGAACTCTAGATAAAACTGTCTTAATACGAATAATCACAAGAAGAGTTAATTATGCTCAAATTGTAAATCATTTTGGTATTATGTTTATATGGGAAGCCGGACTCTTAGGGCGGGTTTCCATATGCAAGAAAACTTCTGCAAGAAGTGTCCCAGAGCCTGTCAGACAGTAGCTTACAAGTGTTAACTAATAGCAAATGCACTGGCGACAGTTTGTCACGCGTTCACAAGCTACTGTGTGACAGGCTGTCAGTGTAAGTTCTCGCAGAAGTTCTTGAAGGTGTATTCGCGGCCTCGTATTATAGAATCAAACTCAAATCTCTGCTAGAGTACACTTTGCTTAGTAAGGAACAGAGATGTGCAAAATACTTTATTAAAAGTATTTAAATACAAAATACAAATACTTGGCTATTTTTTGTATTTCAAATAAAAATACAAAATAGTTTTCAAAAAAAGTATTTAAATAAAGTGAGATTAGAGATTTAGGTATTTATTTTGATAAAAAACTGAACTTTTGTTGTCATGTTGACAAAATGGTTAAAAAATGTTTTGAAATTCTTGATTTTGTAATACGTAACACGAAAAATTTTAAATGTTCTAAGAGTAAAATTCTTGTTTATAATGCTTTGATACGATCGTCGTTGGAATATTGTAGTGTTATTTGGACTCCGCGTTATGACGTTCATATCGAACGTATTGAATCAATTCAGAAAAGGTTTCTCTGGCACTTGGCTTTTCAGCACAATTTGGCAAAAAACTTCCCTCTTATAATGAACGTTTGTCTCATTTCAATTTACTTAGTCTTCAAAAAAGAAGACAGTTATTGGATCAATTATTTTTACATAAGATTATTAGTGGTGCATTGGACTGTCCTTTTCTTTTAGAGCATAACTCCATTCACATCCCTTTTAAAACTGTTAGAAGCTCACGTTTCAAACTATTTTCACAAAAATCTTTTAAAAGCAACTTACGTCATTTTTCAACTATAAGTAGAACCATGGGTCAGTTTAACGTACTTGCTAAAGATTCAGCATTGGATATTAATTCTAAATTTGTCACATTTAAACATCTTTTATTACAAATACTAAAAAAACTAAAAAAAAAAAATTGTATGTACTATATATGTATAGCTTACTATTATTACTTTATTACCATTATTATTACCATTACATATAATAATCTACTTAATTGGACGATTCAAACTGTAGTACTCCAACTCCAGCATAGATGATAATAGTATTTATTTCACACTTGTAACTACGTACTTATACGAAACACTTACTCCGCTGCCCAACCGTTCACTGTGGCAGCTCCAGTACGACTGAGCCCCTCCGCTCCGCTACCGCATATTTATAGCCTATGCATAGCGCGTAGCGGGGCGACTCACTCTAGTGGGGCGACTCTAGTCACCTGATTACTACAACAATCGTTTCGGTACTTTTATATTTAAGAACAACGTAATAAATAGAGTTATTAACAAAATGTAATAAATAATTAATCAATCGCCTAAATATATATATCCAGTATACTACATCCCTTTCTTGTTTTATTTTTTTTATAACTAAATTTAATTACAGTAATCAAAGAACAATTAATTTGTAAAATCATAACATTTGAAGAATGGTACAATGTACAACAATACCTTCCTGAGCAAAGTAAAAAGGGAAGCGATATAAATTATTAATTATAAAAGTTTAGAAGAATACTAAGAATATAAGTAGACATAGGTACAATTGAAACTCTTATCGTCCTAATTTTGTAAATATTTTATAAATAGTGTAAAATTCTATATCATAGTTCTCTATAGTCTTTCCCTTTCTTTTCCATTTACTTATTTGTCTTAACTGCCTTTAACTTTCAAATAAAAGGGAGAGACTTGTGAACTTCATTAATATGTCTGTAAGGCTTTTCCCCTTTATTTAATGACACTAGATAATCTTAAATGAATCTCAGTTTTTCTAGGTTTCTCATAATAAAAATAATTAATTATTTGCTTGTCAGAGCGTGGCACAATTAATGTTACTTACATAAAGATTTCTTCACATTCTACTAAAACAACAACATTCAAATTTTAGTCAATTTACAAAGTAGTACGTGATCATTCAATGAAAACTAAAATGATCACTCGTCATAAGTAAATAAAAATTAAATATAATCATAATTCAATTAACAAAACAATGTAATATCAAAATAATATTATTATTAATAGAATACATATATCAACATAAATGAAGAGACATTATTAGCATTGTACATTTACTTTATTACGAAAGACATGTCCCATCGCGTCTATGTCATGCCATTGCCCCACCATTCTCAAAAAATGAAAGTCTATCGCGTCTTAATCAAAGTAGTATGTCAGAGTAGGTATTTTACTCTAGAATCAGATTGATAATTATTTTCTGCATTAAAAAGTGGGATTTTTAAGTTAAAACGCTTTTAAATCACAATTTTTTATCATTAGAGTACTATTTACTTACATTTTTTCACAAAATACTTCAGAAAACAACTTTATGTTTTTATATTTGATTTTCTAAATATAAAACAATTCTTGATACCTCAATAAAATGTAATTAGCATTTTTTAATTATGAAAGTAATTAAATAAAATGAAACTGGGGTGCTTAAAGGAGATGTCCCACTCCTTTAAGCAACTGTTTCTGAAATTTTTTGCCTTCTATTAAACCTATATGTACCTTTCAGTTACATTGATCGTCTTATCTAAGAACTTGGTCAAAGTCACTTCTTATTTTTTTTAATTATAATTTATGTATATGTTACTTTTGTTAATAATACGTGTTTTAAATATAATTTGTTTCGTTTTACCCATATTTACTTTTAATTTATAAGTATTCAACCATTTTATAGTTTTACCATGGCGGTGTTTTAATTTAACTCAATTAGATTTTTTACGACTTTATAATAAGTGTTATGTCCTCGGCAAAACGACGATGTTGTGTCATGTTTATGAAATCATCATTGCATAACCTTTGGGTAAGTATTTCAATTGTCACCGAGCTTCCAAAAGCCGTTATTAATGATTATTAAGTTATCAAGTAATAAACGAGATAAAACATAATAAAGTTATCAAGACAAAAATACACTCTAGAACAGAACCAGTTTTATTTTGAATTTAATGTATTATTATTAACTACTCCGGATTCTCAACACACGACAGTTTGCACAAATACATTCTCATAGACAATAATTGGCCTGTGGATATGGTTCGATTTTCTCTTTCCTTGGCTTTTCTTTTTATGTAATTTTAGCACACTTGTACCGAGTCACAAGTTACTAATGTTCTGATGTTTTAGTATAAACACTTTATTTAAGTATTTCAATAAGCAGTTTTCAAAAACAGTTTAAGAAAAAAGGTAGTATATAAAAAGTCCTAGATGTCATTGAACAACTAAGTAGGATTTTAAGAAAAAGGCAAAGGACTTTTTGACATACTTTTCTCTGCCCCTTAGTGGGTTTGGGGCTAAGTATTACTACTGAGTTGAATCGACACAAAATGAAACCAAAATTATCACCTATCAGAGAATCGCTCATTCAAATTCAAGTAGCTATTTAAGTGTCATATTTTTTTTTTACTTACATACTTATTTCAATTTAGGTATATGGAAATTGGAAACTACTGAGTCTACCACCAGTTCACAAATTGTGTTGGGAGGCCCTTCTGAGAATAACTGGTGAAAGAAATTCGGTTGGGGTTGTCAGGTGGTCGACCTCCGCTTTTCTTTTTATTGGGTAAATGGAGCTATCAGACTGGACAATATATTTTACCACTAATTTTGTTTTAGAATAAAATTTTACATAAAACTACTCTTTGTTTACTGCTATTATTTCTGCATTTTATATACTTATTACATATATGAGGTTACTTTCAAAATCAAGTCAGCACTGAAACGTTCTGAACTGCCAGATTTGAAAATTATTTAACTAAAGTAGTCGGAAGTATAAAGGTAAGCATCACATGAATAATATTTTTACTAATTATATTATTAAATTATTAATAATAAATTATATTATTAATAATAATTATTATTACTGTTATCACTACAGCCCACCATTGCTTACCAGACACAGCTTCTCATGTGAATACAGATATTATTAAGAGCCTTTGTTGTACGTATATTGACCACTCGATCGACGAGTTTTTTATTTACTGTGGAAGATTTACGCTATACAGCAACTGAAATTCAGTTCTCCATTAAGTATTTGATATTATCAGATACAAACACATTTGTAAAAATTAAAATTGATAAATTTTTGACCTTAGTTATTCTTACTTACATAATAATTATAATTTCAATGACAATAAATAAATAACAAGTATATATATTTTTTATTTTAAAAATGAAAACCATATCCACAGTTCAACAACCTGGTTATCTACATTTAAGCAAAGGTAAGGTATTAGTATGGTGTTTGGAGGCACTGCCTTTCCGTAACTGATTCTATGAATGAAAAAAGCATTATGGTATAAACTGCTGTAAACACTGACATTTTAAGATCTTGACAGATCATCAGGCATTAAGAGTGGCCACACACAGAGGTTTTTCCGTTTCGGAATTCCGTAGATATGTGATTCCGAACGCAGCTAATCCATACAGATCTATGGCCTACCATACACATGTGGGATTTTTCCGTACGGAATTTTTATACATTATCGATATTCCGTTCGGAATTCCGAATCGGGATTCCGTCGTGTGTGTGGCTGGCCTTAAATAGAAAACACTTCAACTTGTTTCTTTTTAGATTCTCATCACTTCATTCACGTCTCAATTCACTATTGATTAGGGCTATTCGATCACGAGTGTCCGTTGCGGTCAGACCGTCTCGATTTTCGAGTGTCCGTTGCTGTCAGACCGTCTCGATTCACGAATGTCCGTTATTGCTATTTGCTATCAAACGTTTAGATTCACGATTAATCAGGGTTTTTCGATCACGAGTGTCCGTTGCGGTCAGACCGTCTCAATTTTCGAGTGTCCGTTGCTGTCAGACCGTCTCGATTCACGATTACCCGTCAGACCGTCTCGTTCCGCGAGTGTCCGTTGCTGTCAGACCGTCTCGCTTCACGAGTGTCAGTTATTGCTATTTGCTTTATTTGATTAATCAGGGCTTTTCGATCACGAGTGTCCGTTGCGGTCAGACCGTCTCGATTTTCGAGTGTCCGTTGCTGTCAGACCGTCTCGTTTCACGATTGCCCATCAGACCATCTCGTTCTGCGAGTGTCCGTTGCTGTCAGACCATCTCGCTTCACGAGCGTCCTTTATTATAACACTGCCACCAGTTCACTAACATTAATTATATGATGCTATTAAATTCACAACTTCTCTAACCAATACTTTGTAATGCCCGAAAAATCCAATTGCTGTAAAACTATGTTTTTATCAATGAATAGTAAATTAAGTCAGCAAATGAGTGATGTTACAAAACACTATTGCTATACAATATCTACGAGTAAGGCCCTTCTCCCACACGGCTATCGAAACGCGACGCTATTGCGATGCAATCTTAGGCTTAGGTCATCGCTTATGTAACAAGTAACTTTCTGAAGCCTAGCCGCTCCCGGCGCTACCCAAATGAGACTACAAAATAAAATTATATTTTTATAATCTGTGTGACACAAAATGTCGACCGAACATGACTAGAGTAGTACTGAAGACGTTTTTCTACTTTAAATTTATAGCAGAAATATGATAATTTCCAATTTACAAAACTAGTTTTATTTTTTGGCCCTGCTCGGTCTTCATTTCGTTATGCACTTTATAGTCTGTGAGATGAATACATGCAATTTTCTGTGCCATGCAACGTGGCTGAAACTCGGGTAGCGTACGACCAACAGGATCTTAGCGCGCGATTGATATTTTCATATCAACGTTTCCGTCGCGTCGCGTCGTGTGCGGATTTGTATGAAAGCGATTCACGAGCGACTGGTAGGAAACGTGCAATGCCACTTTAGTTGCTTGGGAGTCGCTTCGTGGGAGAAGGCACCGAATCGTGTTTTACAGCTCTTGGAAGTTTGCCAACATTTTATTATTTATTTTAATAATGCATTTATCTGTAAATAACTGGAAATCGAATAACTTATTTTAAGTGACACGTTTATAACCTGCATTCTCTCACTTTTCCTTTTTTTTTTGAAAAAAATTCAGTTACTCGTTGAGGGAAGTAATACATTATATACAGTACTCACAGTTTATCCTCGTCGCCATTTGTAGTACTCCAACTCCAGCATAGATGATAATAGTATTTATTTCACACTTGTAACTACGTACTTATACGAAACACTTACTCCGCTGCCCAACCGTTCACTGTGGCAGCTCCAGTACGACTGAGCCCCTCCGCTCCGCTACCGCATATTTATAGCCTATGCATAGCGCGTAGCGGGGCGACTCACTCTAGTGGGGCGACTCTAGTCACCTGATTACTACAACAATCGTTTCGGTACTTTTATATTTAAGAACAACGTAATAAATAGAGTTATTAACAAAATGTAATAAATAATTAATCAATCGCCTAAATATATATATCCAGTATACTACACAAACAATAGTTATTCTTAATATTATTATTATTTTTTTACACATAAGTTAACTTGCATATAAACTCCGTTTGTCACGATGGTAAATTAAATTAGCGTTTTGTATATTCACTGGTTATGTTGAAAAAGATGTAAAGTAAAATATTTCTTTTTCTATCCATTTTTTATCAAAAAATTTAGAGCCTGTTTTGCAATTTATATACTTGTGCACTAGCTTCATTTAGTATATATATTTAAATAGATATGAATATATTCATTAAGTTTGAACATAGTCGGAATTTGTGAAACAGGCCCTGAAGAATAATAATATAAATAAATATAAAAACAAGATATATAGATATACTTACATATAATAATATATTAAATAGTCGAAAATAATGCATGTCGTGGCAGCTTGTAAAAAAGACAACACTGTAGCATGTAAGTCCTTGGAATGTATAATTGCCCTGTCTTTGGTGTATGTTCTTGTTAGCTGTCCTAAATAAAAAAAAATCATTGTTATTATTTTTATTAACAGTAACAAGTGTACTACCACAGTAGGTACTACACAGTCCATAATAATTAATTATTAGAACACGTTATCTTTATTTTATGCAATAAAAAAAAAACACAAAGTTTCAGAAAGCGTTATCAATGTTTATACAGTGCCTTTGGTCTTGAACAAGCGATAATTTAAAGGTGTGAAATATACCTAATTTTATCGACAAAAACACCCACATGTTGGGGTCTATCCGCACTCCTGTTGGAATGGCCGCCATTTTAATGTTGCCCTTAAGTTGATGGGTGGCCGCCTTTTTTAAGTTGATATGTGGTACTATTAGCTTTCGAACAGTATTTTGTTATAACTGTAGGACTTCTAAATCCGGAGAAATTTTATTTTTTTCCGCAGGGTCATCTAAAATAAAAACTCAAATTTAAAATGGTGGCCATTCCAAGAGGAGTGGGGATAGACCCCAACATGTGGGTGTTTTTGTCGATAGAATTAGGTGTATTTCACGCCTTTAAATTATCGCTAGTACAAGACCAAAGACACTGTATTTTGTTATGAAAAAAACTGCCTCCCTCATGCCTAATACATAACATAAGAAAACAAAGAGCACGACCGTGGCCGACACTAAATCATTTCATGAACTTTCTTCTAAAGTAACAATAATTAACGCAAAAAATACAGTTTCCAAAAAACAACGCAATTAGACAATGCAATGCAACTGTTCCCCTCTGTTCCCTTGACCTGTGGCCCGATTTTTAATAAAGTATGGTACAGAAATGAAATTTCGGGACATCGAAGATATCCAAGGGAACTCCTCAAACTCAATTAGGATATGGATATTGGTAGATTTGTGACAATCCAAAACAAATCAAGCTATGGTCTGCGACGTTCTGGAATAGACTTGGACTACAAAGGCACAACAACTCTTTAAAAACAAACAGCGTAAATTTAGAAATTGAGTTATGGGCATTTTGAAAATATATAAAGTTAAAAAAATATTACATGCTTACACACTTACCACATAAAGTAAAAAAAAAGGTTTAAAAAAAAAAAGAAAAACCTTCAAAAAACTAAAAATAAAAACAAAAACAGCTTCAAATAGATCTAAAAGGCAAGAAGTAATATTACAATCACCAATACGCATTTTAATAAAAAAAAGTCTAATGAAGTCGGGTGAGGATTTTAGAATAAAAAGTTTTCCTCCATCGAGCCCCAACCGACTTCAATAGACTTTAGATTAGATTACAATATTATTTCATGGTTTTTAGAGCTATTTTAAACGGTTTTTGTTTTTATTTTTAGGTTTTTGAAGGAGGTTATAACTTTTTTTCACTGGGGTACATTACTTTTGGTGCCATATTATAAGTCAACCCTAATGATAATAATATCTAGAGAAAGAAAATTTTAAATTTGTCGCGGGTTTGAGATGACACAACTCGTTGGCCAGACTCTATACTTGGAAACAAGTTTCGTTTCTGTACCATACTTTTTTTTAAATAGGGCCAATAACGGCAGACTAATTTTTACAAACACTCTAACTTGGGATCTTTGAAGCTTTAAGAAATATTAGTGTTAAAACCGGTCAAATAAATAAAATATGGTATAAAATAACTTCATATTATTTCACTGATTTTTAACACAAGCATTTGTTCAAAGAGATCATCCTTAATATTATACTCAGATCGGCATACGTGGCCCATGTCTGCCTAGTGTAAAACTCTTTAGCGTTTAGTCTGCCGAAATGCACCCATTAGAACCCATTGGTATAGACAGAAATTAAACGAAGTGTCATGACAAATTACCGAGCTCTGTGATTGGTTGTTTTGTTTTGTTTGACAATGACATGACATACCTATACCACAGAATACATATACCTATACACAGAAAAAAGTAATTTGTATTTTAAAAATACTAAATACCTCATAAAAAGTATTTCAAATAAAATACAAAATACATTTTGAAAAAAAGTATTTCAAATACAAAATACTTATACTTATTACTAATAATTTTTTTTTTATATAAAATAATTTTTTTTTTAATTATTTTATATTTTATATAAATATTTTTCTATAAAAAAAATTATATTTTTTTTATATAAAGTAAAAAAAAACTAAAAAAATAAAAAAAAATACTTACAATAAACTTGTATGTGTGTACAGAATTAATAAATAAATACAAATACGTATTTAGTATTTTGTAATTGTATTTTAAATACATGTATTTCAAATAATTCACATCTCTGGTAGGGAATAGCGCTATATGTGATGAATAACACCATCCTTTTCTAACTGTACTCAAGCAGAGATTTGAGTTGTATTGTATGTCTAGCGGCCGCCCACGGTTTCACGTTCCCGTGGGAATTTCAGGATAAAAAGTATTCTATGTTTTAATCTAGGTTATCTACTATCTGTGTGCCAAATTTCAACCAAATCCGTTCAGTAGTTTTTACGTGATTGAGGAACAAACATCCAAACCCACTAACTTTCACATTTATAATATTAATAGTAGGATTACAAGCCTTAAATTAAAGTAATGAATAAATAGTACCATCATTCTGATCCCCCATGTCCGTTTCAGAATTAGCATATTCTGTTTTAATTGGAGTTTCCATGTTGACCTCTTCCTCAGTTGCAGATATGACTCTAACCGTCGGAGTCTTGCCCAAGGTCCAAACGATTCCAGTTTGTTGTTTACAAAACAATTCCAGTGAATTTACTGACAGCTAAAAGCAAAATTTATAAATGATGATAATCTTGAGGTCTGATAAAAAAGTAGGTATCTACCAACCTATCTATTCTATGATACAAACTGGGGCTGTACCGGCTAACGCATTGAACTTCGGAAAGGCTGCCGGGTTTCAAATTAAAACATATATATTGAGCCCCAATTGGGCCAAAATGGCAAACCCTAATTCATTATGTCACACGAACATCAATATCTTCCAAATAACTTCAACAAATATGTAATTCCTTACTTCGGTTTATCTGTTTTAAGTGTTTTAAGGTAGGGCTCCTGAGACAGTGCGAATTTCTCAATTTGTATCACCAATATTAATATCAGTGGCCCCGCACAAAGTGGCAGATCACAATTTGCAGTGCAATGTGATAATCGCCTTATGATTTAAAAATCATTATTATTATGTTAGTGCTATGAATGTCGTTAACTTTTGTACTTTTCCAATGAATGATGTACACTAGAGTAAATGTATTCTATGATGATGTAGGTAGGCATTTTGTGACACAACTGCCACATGTTTTAAAGTAGGTATGTAGGGAATGTATTTTATACTAACTGTATCGTACTATTTGATTGTCAACTTTATTTAACTTACCTCCAAACCAGAATTTATGATCTGTTCCAGTAGCTGATTTGATTTTTTTGATTTCTCTATAAACTTATGAAACTTTTTCAACAAACTAAAGCAAATGTAACAGACACTTGTTGGCTTCGTATCGCCTGTTTCAAGCTGGAAAAAAATACTAATTATATCAAAAAGCTAAATATTAGCAGTGAACGGAATGAACTAGCCATTTGGAGCCAAAGCTTGGATTTTCCCACTCATTTAGGAGACTACACTCAACCTAAATCATTCAGACCAATTAGCCTCACATCATTCCTTTTAAAGGTGTTGGAGAGACTAATAGACAAGGAGATAAGGGGCACAGCTTTAGTCAGGAACCCCTTAAATCCAAACCAACATGCCTATTCTGCAGGCAAATCAACAGAGTCTGCCCTACATAAGGTGGTCTCTTATATAGAAGGCAATCTCAAACACCAAATATCAACACTAGGCACCTTCATCGACATCGAAGGAGCCTTTGACAAAACCAATTTTACCAGCATAAGCCAGGCCCTCTCTAAACATGGTGTCGATCCCACTATCGCCGGGTGGATTGACAGCATGCTAAGAGATAGAGCTATACAATTTACTGTGAATGGTACTACCAGAGGGGTAGTAGCTAAAGGATGTCCCCAAGGGGGGGTCCTCTCACCTCTCTTATGGAACATTGTGGTCAATGAGCTGATTAGTTGGCTCAACGACCGCAATTTCCTCACAGTAGGCTATGCAGACGACCTGACCATACTCATCAGCGGACGAGTTGAGAGTGTGATATGTGACCGAATGAGGTCCGCATTGAAGGTCGTCGAACAGTGGTGCAATAAACACAATCTAACAGTGAACCCAACAAAGACGGAATTAATTATGTTCACAAACAAACGAAGTCTAGGCAATCTCAAACTACCTAAACTTTTCTACACCAGTCTGTCCCTTAGCAAGGAAGTCAAGTATCTAGGAGTGATACTAGACAACAAACTCCTCTGGAATAGACATCTCGAAGGGAAACTAAACAAAGCCACCATCATCTTTTGCCAATGTAAAAGACTACTCGGCAAAAGCTGGGGGCTATCACCGAAAATAACAATGTGGCTGTATAAAACCGTTATACGTCCCATAATCACATACGGAGCCGTTGCTTGGTGGTCCAAAACAGAGCAAAGCACCGTCATCAACAAGCTGCAGAAATTCCAAAGATTGGCATGTTCTGCGATAACCGGCTGCATGCGAACTACCCCCACAGCCGCCCTAGAAGTAGCTCTGGACCTAACACCACTGGACCTGTTTATACAACAGGAAGCCTCCATGGCTGCTATAAGGCTTAAGCACCTGGGTCTGTGGTACAACCAAGAGGGTCCTCACTCCACATTGTGGAATAATCTAGTGAAACATGAGCCACTAATCGCTGCCCCATGCGACAGGATCCCAAAACAATACATTTTCGAAAAGAAATATCAGATACAGTTATTTGAAAGTGACCGAGATTACTCCGGCATACATGAAGTCCGAATTTATACGGACGGCTCCAAGATGGGGACTGGCACTGGTGCTGGAGTATTCTCACAAGACCTAAATATCAAAATATCACAAGCATTAGGCCAACACAGTTCGATATTTCAATGCGAATGTGTTGCAATAATAAATGCCGCTACCACGGCCCTGTCTAGAGGTATGAAGGAACTAAACATCCGCATACTGACAGACAGCATGGCCGTTCTAACAGCACTGGAGGCCAACACGATCAACTCCAGTATCGTCTACGAATGCCACCAAGTTTTGGATCGTTTAGCATCCAAAAACAAAGTAATCCTACAATGGATTAAAGGGCATAGTGGATCACACGGGAACGACGCCGCCGATGAGCTGGCTAGAAAGGGATCTTCCACAAAAATGGCAGGACCCTTACCCATTCTGCCACTCCCGTTCAGCCAACTGCGCTCATGGGTGAGACAACGTACTCGTGCTGCACATAATACTCGTTGGGTAAATCTAACAAGCTGTAGACAGTCCAAGTTGGCGATGACCGCAGTCTCGCCGCGGTTGACCTGTAGACTGCTCAGCCTTAATCGTCCAGACCTCCGAATAGTTGTAGGTACACTTACAGGTCACCTTGCCTTAAACCGACAACTATTCATCATGAATGCGACAGACAGTCCCCTATGTAGAGGATGCCTGGACGCAGAGGAAACAGCCGCCCACGTGATCCTGGAGTGCGTGGGTTTGGCCGCACACCGGGCAGAAATCCTCAAAGACGTGAGGTCGCTCCTAGAAGCCTGTGAACGCCCCAGGAGGCTTCTGCGCTTCTGGAAGGAGCTGGGATGGCTTGACTAGCCACACCAATGCTGTGTTCACGCATAACGGACCAAATGAGAGTCTAAATGCGGAAAAAGAGCCCATCACCAATACCAATACCAATACCCCACTCATTTAGTTCAAGTTAAAAAAATATTGTAAGTACTTTTCATGTTGTAGGTAGGTAGGTAGGTACATAGATATTATTTATATTCACAATAAGGCTAGGAGGTTATCTTTAGAAATGGGGCGCCTGAAATGAGGATTAAGATAGGAAAGGGAAGAGGGGAGAGGGAAACCCCCAGTGCCACTCCCGCCATGAAGAAATTAATAACTACTGAGACATAGGATTTAAAGCCCTTCCGCCATTGCGTAACAAAGCACAGAAACCCATATGAGTTACTGCTTGTACGCGTTTTATGAGCTTCGGGCGAGGGCTGTCCTGCCTCCGCACCGCATAACAGTTTGTAGCATAGTGCCATGCATACACACTCGCTGGGCTTTTGCGCTGTTGGTTCGCAATACAACCTAAACTTCTCCTCACTCGCTACGCTTGCTCGTCGTCTCACCTAATCGTCTGTTTACCAAAGGTCACGCAAAAATACGAAATGCTCACATTTTGTCATGTACAACATTTTGCTACTTTGCACAAAACCTGACTCTCCGACCCGAAACTCTACAATATATTTCAATTCCAAAATCAGACGCCCCATTTCTAAAGCCAACCCCTGACAGTGCTCTACATCAGGCACTATTATTTTGAGGCCAAGGAACAAGGAAGATGATGATAATACTAAAATGTACCTCATTTGAAGTTTTGCGCATTGAAGATTTTAGAACAGTCCAAATGTTACGATTTAGGGAATCACATAAGAACAGATGTAATAGGTATATAATAACTTACCGATGTTTCAGTGAATTTCTCGTAAATATCTCGAAACTGGCAACCAGCTATTGAATGCAAGCGGACTTCGTACGCCAAGCATATTCTGCACGCCATTAGGTGGTTCATTTTCAGCTTTTTTAGCAAATTAAATATGTTTTATAATAAATCTTTGTAAAGAGGTTGTTTAACAACAGTTTACTTCTTTCTAGTTTCTTTATGAGAAAGATAAATATACCAACAAAAGGAAATTTACTCGTTTCAAAAGAAAACTGAAAATAGACGGGGCAGTGTTGCCAGGTCAGATTTTTACATTACCCTAGGCTTGGTCTCAATTTACCCTAGATTCTCCATAATTTTGAAAAAATACCCTAAATAACAATTTCAACATAAAGTTTCTTTTCTCAAATAAAACAACAATAAATATTTACATATTATTAATAAAACAATTACCACATTCCATATAAACGATGATCTGTCAAATAGTTTTTTTCAAGCTGATGTAAATTATGTAACAAAAACCCTGATATACAAGGTTATTTTTACTTTATACGAAACCTCTCGTGGGGTTGATCAGACCATCAAACTGAACAACTTTCATTATGGGACCAACCTTGAAATCGCCAAAAAAAAATCAGCTGTTTCATACATTTTGATGGAGTAAGTAGGATTGTATTTTTGTATCGAACAGCTGATTTTTTTTTCGCGTTTTCAAGGTTGGTCCCATAATGAAAGTTGTTCAGTTTGATGGTCTGATCAACCCCACGAGAGGTTTTGTATAAACTAAAAATAACATTGTATACCTACTGAAAAAACAGGTGGTATTGTTGCTAAAACTGAACAATATTCTTCAAGGAACATAGGTCGAAAAACGAATTTTTGTTCGCCTTTCTATAGTAAGTCGGTCAGCTGAACAATACTTTTTTCACCTCTCCAGCACGAAAAGGGTGCTTTTGGCGCGTAAAAACTCGCAGCAAAATCGATTTTTGCTGCGAGCGTGAGACAAAGTGCTTTTTTAATTTCTAACACTAACTTTTAAAATAATAAAGAAAAAAACAAATAAAGTGACAAGGATGACACTTGTAAAATTGATATGTGAGAAAAGGATAGATAGAGTGCTTTATGGTGTCATACACGGATTAAAAAGTAAAAAAATAAAATGCACGGAAATACCAAGGATTTTTAAATAAGGATTGTTAAAAAAGAAGATTGATAATTCGAAATAAGAGTATGGAGGTAATGAGGTCACATGTATGAAACAAATATGAAATAAGAAAAATTTATTGAAATTTATTAACAAATTATATGTTTTATGATTATAAATAAATAAATAAGACGGAATATTAATGAATAAGAGAAAAACCATAACACAACGTAATGTAATCAAAACGAAGGGAATCTACTTCACTGACTCTATGAACAAAATTTTTCAGCATAGGTTTGATTGAATTATTTTTGTGATAAATTGTGTGACAAAAATGAATGTGTCCAACGATGAAGATAGTTTCCTAACTCCAAAAGAGTTAAGTGAACAAGTTTCTAATGCTGAATTAAGCTTTTTTACCAGGAAAGCCACGTGAAATTTTCTCGCTGGTCGAGGTGAAAAGTTGTATGTTTTACACGAGACCAAAATGTTGTTTTGCCTCGTGCCTTTAAATCACTCACTGTGCTCAGTAGTCTATATTAGAATCACTCGCTTCGCTCGTGATTCAATTCTAGACTACTTCGCTAGTTCGTGATTTAAAGTCGCCACTCGCAGCACAATTTGATTTTGGTCACTTGTATAACAAATAACTATTGTACGGGAGTATGATTTTTTTTTCTTTTTCGACCTATGTAATTCCATGGAGAATGTTGTTCAGTTTTAGCAACACTATCACCTGTTTCAGATTTGACACAGTTTTTTATTACTTATTTGTACATATACCAATAAAATGACCATAGAACATATTACTGTTTTAATGAATTTTAATTTGTAAAAGACAAAAATATTAAATGGTCTATTCAATCATTATATTCTAATTTATTAACTTTCTCCATTGCCATGTTTATTTTAGGTAGCAATTTATAAAGAACATTAATAATGTTTATGAGCTAAGTAAATTAATATTTTCTTATATATAGCAATTATAGTGTTTAGAGAAGTAATTTTTCTCAATAAGTACACGATAATGGATAACATTTTGACAGGGCAGAAATGGTCATCCTTCTGTCTAACATTGTTTTTGTAGGAGTACAGTTAACACAAGATTTGCCTTAAGAAATACCCTAAGAAAATCTATTACCCTAAGAAATACCCTAAAAAAATCTATACCCTAATATTTACCCTGCCGTATATTGATTACCCTGAATGTAGGGTAAATTACCCTAAGTTGGCAACACTGAATGACGGACGACGGGACCACAGATCACTAAAAAGGACGACAGATGATGATGAGATGAGGTGAGGTGAGGGAGGTGACAGAACAGACCATGGAGTGGAGTTCATTTAAATGAGGGGCACACAGGCGATGGCTACACGCGTGGTAAATACTGTGATCTATCAGTATTTAATCAGGGGTCTATTTTATAAAAGAATGAAAAAGTAGAGTAATTTACTAGTGCATTCCGAGTCACGCCAACAGCGATTTCATCGCGCTGATTTGCGAACCGAATCACCGTGAGCGCGATAACGACAGCCCGTGTGACGTCATTGATTGCGTCATAACATCCGCCATCTTGCGATTACGCCGCCCATGCTCCGAGGCATAATCACTGTGAGCGTTCTGTCAAAAGTGACACTTGTTTGTTTTGTTTACCTCAGGTGCATTTAAATGAAAGTTCAAAATTTGTTGAAAATTCTTTCCGCATACAATGGAAGTAATAGTCGAAGATATATATAAAGCAAAAAGGTACAAATTCCGAACTTCTAAATTTATATTGAGGTTATGTAGGTCAAGAATTCGGTGAGCGCACTCACGAGCGTTCCGAGTCATTGATAGTCCCAACTGTCATAAGCGCGATTATCTGAATCGTTACGCTTGTTATCGTGGTCAACGCTGAAAGTGATTTTAGCCTGAATCGGAATGCACTATACCATAGTAGTAGTTTACTGGGGTAGAAATAAGTTTTATAAGTAATAAGAAACATAACTCTACCCAAATAACAACAATGGTAAATTATCGTAGATTTACTGATCTTTTATGAAATATGCCCCTTATTAAATACTGATGGATCACAGTATTTACCACGCGTGTAGACGTCGTGAAATTATAAGTCCTTCGAAAAAAGTAGCCTAGCGTCATCTCTGTATCTTAACCATCAACTTTTACAACAAAGTACAAATTATTCTGTGTCTATAGTTTGTTTCATAGTAAATGTACGAGAAATTAGATGGTTCATCAAAAGTGATTCATTTTCGATGAAAGGCAGTGAATAGTGACTAGTGAACGACTTTTTGTATAGGCCCATCAGTTAAGGGGCGGTAATAGGAAAACATGGTTTGCGCGGGCCATTTTTTTATATAGAAAACGTAAACTTTTAGCCACCAAAAAAATAATACGACAAGCTAAAGAGTTTATCTAGTTGCTACAATCATAAAATTGTGTATAAACCTAACAGATGATGGTAGAAAAAAATCAGAATATCACCAAAAGCGCTTGTCGCGGGCCATATCTTTGACGTAAATAATAACGGAAACGTATTGAGTTCTACATCAAAATACACTTTAACGTACTGTGCAGTTGCTCCAATAACTTTTTTTCAAGAAAGATAATTGTGCTTAAGATAATGGTGAAAAAACAACGAAAAACATAGAAAAAGTGCAGAAGTGAGGTTATTTTCTATACTCTTTACACGTAAAGAAAAAGACAGAGACAAATAATTTCGCGTAAGGGAGCCTTAAGGTTGAAACAAATTATCGGATGTGGCTGATGGACGCGGCTTACTGCCGCGACTGAAGGTCCAAACAAATTATCGGACGCGGCTTACTGCCGCGGCTTACTGCCGCGGCTGATAAGTGTGCACACTCTCATAACATCCTGCGTGCCAGATAGCTATCGGACGTCCGATGACGTCATATTAGTCTATGGTTACGTCCGCGACCTACTACATCCGATAGTTTGCACACCTCAGATCAGCCGCGGCAGTAAGCCGCGTCCGATAATTTGTTCGGACCTTCATAGGTATCTGGACTATGAAAATACACTGAGGTGTGCAAACTATCGGACTAAGGTGACGGCTACACGTCGTGGTAAATACCGTGATCCAACGCCATAGAGCAAATTTTAACCATGGAAAGTAAAATATTGAACATTCCGTAAAAAATACTTTCAATGGTTAAAATTTACTCTGTGGCGATGGATCGTGGTAAACCACGCGTCTAGCCGTCGCCGTAGGTCGCGGACGTAACCATAGACTAATATGACGTCATCGGACGTCCGACAGCTATCTGGTATTTCTGGTGCTAACTACTGTGCACACTTATCAGCCACGGCTTACTGCCGCGTCCATAAGCCGCGTCCGATAATTTGTTTCAGCCTTGACGTACATTCATTTTCGATGTTTCATCAGTGAAGCATCGAAAATGAAGTGTCTAATTATGCCGAAATTAGATGGTTCATTTTTCGTTCATTTTCGATGCTTCATCGCAGTGAAGCATCGAAAATAAAGTGTCTTTTCATCTTTTATCACTGATGTGCCCATACAAAAAATCGATCACTGGTCATTATTCACTGCCTTCATCGAAAATGAATCACTTTTGATGAACCATCTAATTGTTAAATGAATATAAAGCTGAGAATTTCTCACAAAATTTCACCATTCGCGGCAACAGGTTGTGCATGATAATTTTTAGAGGTAATAGAAAAAATACTCTAAGAAAGTAACAATAAAATATATTACTAAACTGTGTCCCGTAAGCGACAATATCGTAATGTTTTAGTACCCTACCTTAAATAAGAGACCTAATAAATTGTTAATCGTCTAGCTTGATTCTAGAATCTTAAAACAAAAGGTAAACATGACAGCACTCAAGTTAATCAAGTTTTTTACATTACATTACAGATTTTTTTATTCGACCGCGAATTATTAATAAAATTATTGTTTATGTAGGTATTCTGTCTGTGCTATCGTGATCGAGCAAGACAAAATATTTGGCTTAATTAATAGATAAGTAAAGTTTATCTTTTGTGAGAAAATTAAAAGTGGCATTTTAGAACGAACTAAGTAGGTAGGTAAGTAAGTACTTCAATTATCTTTTTATGTCATCTCATTGTTGTTTTTTTATAGATATGCGACGGGTCAAATCGCCTAAATTAGGGTAAATAAAAGATAACTAGGTAGGTAGGGGAACCTGTTGTACCTTGGACAGAGTTGTACCTAGAATAATCATGTTTTTTTCAAAAATCCCGCACTTTTAGGAACCGTTGTCTATGGTATTCAAAACGACATTTGTCAACATTAACGTGAAGTTAGTTGAGATTCGCCGGCGCCGTGTGAGCAAAGTTTAAAAACGTAGTTTATTGTTTTACACTCATAAAGTTCATTTTTGGGTTTTACTTCATGCCAATTAATTTAAAGTGATAATGTTTGTGAAAACTGTTTTATTTAGAATCTAATCAGTTTATCTAGCTACTAAACGGCATCAGTGTCAGATCCTAACCTCAATCGCAAGTGGGTTTATAAAGCTTGTTAAGTGAAGTTGTCGCGATGTTGTACCTACCTTAGCCACCCAACTTACGATGTACCTTGGCACAGAATATCACTGGCCAAGTTACATAATTTTGGTCGGTAATACCTAGGTCAAAAATTCTTTACATACGTTTTTATGGGTATAATTGTATTTAAATTATAAAAAAAAAACATATAAAACATTTTGTTATAAGCTTAGAATAATAACACCTAGAACGATAATACCCTACAAAGCGCACTGTCAAAAGTGAGGCAACTAAAACAAGCAAAATGGCGCCGTTTTCAGATTTTTATTCATACCTAATAAGTACAAAACAGTTTCAATTTCCCTACCTTAAAGAGATTAGTTATTATATTATTGAATTTTAGTTACGATTAGGTAACGTATGAAGGATATAAATTTAAAAACTGAGCCATTTTGGCTCAGTACTAGTTGCCTCACTTTTCATATGAGGACACGGCTTCTAGGTGTAATTATTCTAAGGTTATAAGTACCAAGAGTTTAAGAAAAAAATTAATCCACCAAAGAGAGTCAACTAAAAAAAAGGAATATAAGTATTTAAATTAATTTAAGTAATAATTAATAGGGATAAGAAAATACAAAAAATAGTTTACAAGTTAAAATTACGTGATTCGATGCCAAAATATTGTCAACAATAATTATCAAAAAATAAATGGGTGGGGACTTTTTAAAAAACAATACTTTTTACTTAAATATTGTTGTTAATAACTGTAATAAATTGTTAATTGCATCTGCTAATATAATTAAATAATGAACATACAACAGAAAATAAATAAATTATTGCTAATAAAACTGTTTATCTCGATGTGAACCTGTAGGGCTATTCACGATTGTCGGAAATATAGTCGAAAGCATTCGATTCGTATCCGTTTCCGTACCGATAGATTCGAAAACTGCTATTCACAAATACATTCGACTAGCATTCGACTAACTTTCCGACAGGAAAGCGCAGTGCATTTACAAAGTTTGTTAGCGTAAGATAGAAAATAAAATCGATAAGCTGGAATTGATATTTCGCGATAAATTACTAAAATTTACATTGATACTTCACAAGTTTCATCCTATTATCTAAAAAAAATAACACTCGTCATTAAATCTGCGACATTTAATAAATTATAAAAATACTGAATTTAACAATAAAATAACTTTCTTACAATAAAAAAATCGCAGGTACCGCAGTTTTGATAAATTTTGTTTTTTTTTCTTGGAAAATAAGGTTACTCAATAAAAGCAAAAGTATTGTTTGTTCAATATAATTTTTTTTTTTATACTTAGTAGAAATATTAACCTATAATCTTTATAGCACAAAAAATGAGATTACTTACTACCTACGTGGCCTTAATTTTGGGGTTTTAAATAAGCTTTTCGAATGTACTTAGGTTAATTTCATGTTTTTTTTTTCATTAATTCCAATCTTCTTAGTGTACGGATCTCTTTCCGATAGAAAAATGCTCTCGGATAGTAAATCGAATTCAATCGACAAAGTAATGTCAAAAATATTCGATCCGATGATCGTGAATCGCGTTTTTCGGCAGACTTTCCGATTCGACTCGGAAAGTTGGTTTCCGACAATCGTGAATAACCCCCCTGCTCTGTCTATGGTACAACGGACACAGTCCAAGGTACCTACATCTGGGTTGTTGTACCTAGGACAGTTTTCCCTTTTTTTTCCAAGTGGCTAGTGGTCCCAGGTTTTTGAAAATATACACAGCTTTATGAATGAATTATGTAGTTAATTAAATGATCTTTACACACATGAACACTAGACCGGTGTAGCATGCACCATTATTTTCTTAAAAATCAAAATTCAAAAAACTGGCCCAGGTACAACTGGTTCCCCTATACTAATTTTATGCTAGCTAATTAAGCGAGTCGTACGTATGTCACCTGAAATAAAATTTTGAATCTGTATACACTCAAAATACTGCGAAAAGAACTTTATTTATATCTGTAGGACTTCTAGATACGGAGTTTAATATTATTTCGCAGTGCCGTCCAAAATAAAATATAAAATGGCGTTCATTCAAAGAGGAGATGGGATAGACCCCAACATGTGGGTGATTTTATTGATAAAATAAGTTAAAATAGGCTTACATTTAATGTAACCTACACCTACCTTACTTTAAATTATCGCTTTGCACTAGCGATAATTTAAAGTAAGGTATGTGTAGGTTACATTGAATGTAAACCTATTTCACAGCTTGACCATAAAGAGTTGAAATTAAATAAAATGGAACTAAAAATTTTCCGTACAGCTTGACCATAAAGAGTTGACAAAAATTGAGGGCGCCACTTACTATGTAAACACGTCAAAATCACGAATAAATTGGCAACACTTTTTACTAAATTTTGTACTGAAAAATTTTAGTTCCATTTTATTTAATTTCAACTCTTTATGGTCAAACTGTACAAAATATTATAGTCAGTGTTGCCAAATTATTCGTGATTTTGACGTATTTACATAGAAAGTGGCGCCCTCAATTTTTGTCAACTCTTTATGGTTAAGCTGTACATTTAATACCAAAGACAGTTAAAAAAAGATATCATTACATACATACAGACTCAAAATTTTGACCATTTTCCTCATTCTTTGATTTATTTTAAGACTTCTGATTAATCACAATTTACAAAAGGATGTAAATAACGAACAATTTCATCGTGTTTTCTCAACACACCTTTTATAGGCCTAGCAAGAAAATTAAGTGAAAGTAGGATGTAATGAAGGCCGTTGCCGCATTCCTTTAGACGAGTAAAAAAAGCTCGATGATACGAAAATAGGTAGGATTTTTTGTACCTAGTTAGTTACTAAGTTCTGTAACTATGGAAAACATGAATAATACTAAATTTACAAATAATGCTACAATGAATTATATACCAAATGAAAGCACAAATATTTAAGATTATCATGTATTAAAATTATTCGAAATGACCGCCTCTGGCATGAATACACGCCTTTAGACGACGAGGCCAGTCATCGGTGGCAGCACGAACTACCACCATATCCAATTCTGCGACTGCCTTGAGAATAGCGCGCTTAAGAGAGTCGAGATTCATGTGGGGCTTAGCACATGCTTTCTCCTCAATAAGTTGCCATATGGCATAATCCAGAGGATTTAAGTCTGGGCTGGAGGATGGCCATTCTTCCTGCGCGATAAAATCAATTTTGTTAGCCCGAAACCATGCTTGTGTAGATTTTGCTTTGTGCGCAGGGGCAGAGTCCTGCTGGAAGACCCATGGCTGGTTTTGAAATAAAGTGTGGCTTAAGGGTTTGACAACAGGTTCCAGAACGGTATCTTGATAGACTCTAGCGCCAGTTTTCACACCTTTTTCACAGAAATGAACCTTACTTAGCCCTGAATAGGACACCCCCAGCCAAATCATCACTGATGAGGGGTGGGGACCTCGTTGGACCCTCGGAGCAATCATGCTGGCTTCTTTACTATTCTTAGCGTATACTCTATCATTTTGACGGTTAAAATTTTCTTCGACTGTGAAGATTTTTTCATCAGTTAACAAGATTTTTCGATGGCCGTTTTGTGCGTACTGCTTTAGTAGAGCGCGACTTCGTGCTAACCTCATAGCCTTCAATCGTGCGTTTAGCAGATGGCCCTTTCGTCTACGGTAAGCGTGAAGCCCAAGGTCATCATTGATAATTTTTTTAAGGGAACTTCTCTTCACAGTCATCTGTATAACTTTAACTTTTGCTTCCGGACGGGATTTCTCGTGATTCTCGCCTTCACTGCCTTGATCACAGCTGGTGTCCGAACGGTGCGTGGTCTTCCTGATCTTTTTCGGTCATCGACGGTCAAGGTATTACTGTACCTATGGATAGTGCGATAAATAAATTGCTTGTTGATTTTCAACTTTTGTAGCAACTTGAAAATCATATTCGGTGGCTGCCCACATTTGTGCAGAGCAATTACAGCGACACGATTCTCCTTCAACCCCCATTCCATGGTGAAATAAATAAAATATGATATACGTGTGGTATGGAATTATAGCTTATAAAACTGTCAATAATATGTCATTTTTATTTTTTCTTTTCATTTGTTTTAATGGCCAGTAATCGATAAAGAAACTCAGTAACAGAACTTTTGACCAACCTGTGTATTTATACCTTACTGTTTGGTTTTTTATGAATATTTTTTTTTATATACGACGGGGTAGGGCTTGGCCTTCACCTCACCTGATGTTAAGGCCGAAGGTGGAAGCGCACTACACCCGGAATCCTCATCACTGAGAAACTTGGCTGTTATGGTTGTTATGGCGTCAGACTTAGGTTAGATGGTATTAGCTAGCCAGGCGGACTTGGAATAAGCCCTACCACCAACCAAACCGAGTACAAATTATACCCCCCCCCCTGGGAATCGAACACGGGACCCCTGCGTCTTACACAGGTGGGCCAACCACTAGACCACAGAGGCGGTTATTTTGTTGGAGGCAAGAAGCTTATATCCACAATGGAGGTTGCACGCCTAGTAAGTAAGTGAAGATTGAAAAAGACTCTTTAGTGACGTTACGGCTTATTGCTATCTCTTTCTTTTCGTTTTACAATACGTTTTCGTTTCTCACGAACAAACGAACGACGAACACGTATTGTAACACAAAAGAAAGAGGTTGCAATAAGCCGTAAGGACCTTTTTTCAATCTTCACTATGACATATGGCCGTGCAACCTCCATTTGAGGGAGGTATAAGCTTCTTGGTTGGAGGCAACAACCAAAAAGATAGAAATCCTTACGGGGCCCTGTTTCATAAACTTTACCGTAGTAATTTACAATGATCATTTTGGTATTCATTGCGGCGCCAATTTGAAACTAGAAAATAAACTACTCACAGTCACCGAAATAGATGCGAATTATATACCTACCGTAGTAAATGTCAAATTTTTTATGTTTATGAAATAGGCCCCAGTACTGTTAGTTTATAAATTCTTAAATTATGATATTTTCTTTATTATTTTTTGTATGAAACAGCAGATTTTTTTGTCGTGATTTCAAAGTGGTCCAATGGCGGGAGGGATCTCACACCTGCTGGAGACCTTTGGACGGGCATTTATCCCCGATTTTCCCATTTATTTTAAATTATGTCTAAAAATTATTATGGAAGTCGGATAGTAATTGAATTAAAGATTGAAGAAAACCAAAATTTGTTGAAAGCAAAATTGATATTTACGAAAAATCTCTTCCATCATCAGCAAACACATAGAAAACAAGAAAATGACAGGTCTACACCCACACTAGCGCCAAGTTGGCGGTAGTGTGCCGACTGGTGGACCATTTGTGAATCAGCAAAATTATCATCCTGCCATTCAGTTTGATGGCATCCACTAGCGGATCAAGGGGGGGGGGGGGGGGGGGGCTAAGGGGCTTAAACCCCCCCAAAATCATTTGGGTCTACCCCAACAAATCAGTTGATTACCTTGGTAAAGCCTGCCCTCACCTCCCAAATCAAACCAAACTCCTGGATCCGCTACTAATGGCATCTATCTACTCAAAGATATTAGAATTTTATAAAAAGAGAGAATTAATTCTAATATCATCGCTATCTACCATATTCATTAGGGGGGTTATTTTGTAACACGTTGATATAGAATATATAGTTACATTTTTTTAATTACCTACTTGCAGACGGTGTGCAAACAATAAAAGATAAAACTGCGTTAAAAAAACATTTATTTAGCAATTTCATAAACAAATTCACACACATATTTGGTCCCTAACATCTAATAAATAATTTAACAGAAAACGCACGGTGTATGGAACAAATCCTCAAATATATAAATAATATCTTCATTTGATAACAAATGTAAACTGCATATTGTCAATAACAAGATAATTATGATCTAGATTTTAGCCACGACAAGCTTTACATAGTCTTTAATAAATAAAATAAATCTTACACCATAGGAAATAAAGTTGAAATTTCATTGAAGCTATTTTTATCAAAAACCAAAGTGATTGAAAATGTGGAAGTTAACCTTCTCCATATTTATATGATCCTGGTACTTTTGACGAATTACAATGAAAAGAAAAAGAAAAAAAAAAGTGATTGCATATCTACTAAAATCTGGCATTTGTAGAATCTGACATTTTATAGAATCTGGCATTTATAGAATCTGGCGTTTTAAACTTGCACAAGTGCTTAGTCAGTATGTTTGCATGGAAGGTATTAGTGTTATTGTCAAGTACTAAGCAATTAGTAGCTAGGCTCGTTTAAACATGGCAAAAAACCTTGTAAGACCAACATAATTACTTTTAACGAAATTTCAACTTTATCCATACATTAATACGATTGTAATACCATAGGCATTCATAGAGAAATACTTATAACAGAGCTTCGAAGGCTACACAACGTTACGGTGGAGAATTATAAAACTTAATTATTTTAGTTTGAAAGTACACTTCAGAGCAAAATAATCGACTCGGGTTTATTTTATGTTCCCGTCATAGAATCAATTGAGATAATTAAAGCGATTAGTTCCCTTTCAGCGCCACTAAAGTCCCCGTACTCAAATTAATTAAATTTATTGCTCGCAATAAAGCAAAAAGTGGTCACTTTTGGCACATTTGCCTACCACGCACTACCACTTTTGGGTGACACAGTAGGCTTGCCAACTCCAAAAAAAGGCATTTCCGGGATTACCTAGCTCGACATCCAGGACTTGGGTATATACGCGGGACACAACACACCACATACAAAATGGCTAGAAAAAACTATAGGTACCTAATCAGATAATAAAAAAAAAACAATACAAAATGTATGACAAACATTTAATTTAAATTTATTAAATTAAATTTATTTTATGAATTTCAAACTTTACTTATATTGAGATTTTTGCGCATTTTAACAAGTTTTTGTTTTGCAATTGCAATAGACTTACGTGTTACGTGCGAGTAGTTATAAAATTAGCTGCATTTTTGGTCAAATTTTATTTTAATTTGTAGTCCAGCCCAGGGACGTATTTTAAGATTCGGCGCCCTAGGCCAACAAGGTTTGCTGCCCCTAGGGTCGCCATCTACGTAAGGGAGGATGTCTGTCTAGGATGCACAAAACGCATGTTATTTTTTTCAAACAATATCAAATTCAAATAAAATCTGATTGTATTTATATAAAAAAACCTTTGCAAATTTAGCCCTATTTTCTTCAGAGTACCTACTATATAAATAAATTAGCTACGTATTTACAGAATAAAAATTTTGATCTTATAATACCTTAACCTCCTTTTAACTCTTTACAAAAACTGTATTATTTATTACATTATTGTTTTACACATTGTATTGTATTTGAGCTTTTACTCCAAAACAAAGGCTGTTTAACACTAATGCACAAAGCAAAACATTATATAATAACTATACAAAAAACATGTGTAAAAAGCATTTAGACTCCAGAGATTTACGTTGCTAACTGTACATATCTAAACTCAGAATCAGGGGGTACATTTAAAAAAAGTGTTTATTCCGATCTGTAACTCCAAAAGAATCCACCCTGAGGTGGAAACGTATGTCCGAAAATTCTCCTTATGCTAGCTCCCTCCCTAGGTTAGGGTAAATTTTTGGATGTACCATGGGCAACAGTGTCTCTTAACCACTCCTAAGGTTAAAATCGCTTGCACGCCGCGCGCGTCACAACATACGTTTATTAGTTCGCGCAGGGGCGATACGCGCGCACACGAATTTTGTTGCTAACTGGTTAAGCGACGCTGTTGCCCATAGTAGTTCCTAGAACTAACCTCAAGGTGGACTCTTTGGGGTAACAGATCGGAATAAACGTTTAAAAGTTACTTTGACACTACATTATAAAATAACTTCTGTGACATTATCAGAATGATATTTGAATATCAATCAGAGGTGCAATTGCGTAAGGTAATCGTATTCATTTGACAGTTCATATCGTATTCCATCGGATGCAGTCTGTATGGGATGACATATACAGGGTAATTTTTGGACCCCTTTTCAAACTTTGTCAGGTCATTCTATAACAGCAGTACAATCAATTTATGAAGTAAAACAAAAATATTTTTTTTACATTTTAACTCCAAACTTTTTCCTACACAAATTGAAATTGTTGTCACCGTTGGCGCGTTGTCACTTGTCACGGTCGACCCGCGCGAGCCCCCCTCCCGCCACTCGCCTTCCCCCGCTCGCGTCCCGTTCGTGACGGTGAGCGTGCGCGCGTGAGATTTTTAGGATATAAAAAGTGGTTGAAAACTGTGAATTTAAACAGAAATAATTTATAATTATCTCACCTAATTTTTTTTTATTACTTCCTTGAACTATTATTTGATTTTGTAAAGGGGTCGCAAAATTACCCTGTAGGTATTACACTGGTCAACAAAAAAAATAAAATTGTTTGTTTCCTCTGATTTCTTCTGTTTCTATCTCAAATTGATGCGTTTTGTTTAAATATGGCAACAGTTTTTCTCTAACAGCTTTTGTTTTTGAGTTACAGCTAACTACCCTAATTTACTACTTTTACTAATTACTTAGATTTGTGTTTTTTATTGGACACTGAAATTTATTTTGTTGTTGTTTTCGATATGGCTTCGTCAAAAAGATGCTGTGTGCTTAATCTCGATTGTTTTTGTTACATTTTTGGTGAATATGTATTTGCAAAACATCGAAAATACCTATATCTTAACTCGATACTTAGTAAAAACTGCGTATCATAAATACAAATGTTATTGAAAAAAAATAGTATTGAGATCATAAAGGGGTCATTTGTGTTGATCTGAAAATGGTTCACATTATTTTAGGTCAACAAGGGTTACACGAAATTCCCTTGTTTCATGTGTCTCTGAGACAGTCGTGACAAACAACACTATTGGTCACAAAAAGTTTGACTAGTGCGGGAAGAGCTAAAAGTTGGTACCGAAAATGTTATAAACGAAGCCAAGACCGCATCATACTTCCACCACTTCTTATTAAACTTGGCATAATGAAATAGTTTGTGAAGGCGCATGACAAAAGTGGCAAATTTTTCAATTTTCTTTCACGCAATTTTCCAGGATCAAGTACAAAAAAATTGAAAGCTGATATTTTTGATGAGTTACGCCAACTCGTGAAAGATCCTAATTTTGTCAAATCAATGACTGATGTCGAATCAAAGCTCGGAATCCATTTGTTTTGCTTATGAGTAATTTTCTAGGAAAAAAGAAATCTGACAACCACGTCGAGCTTGTTGAGTCCATGCTATCGAACTTACAAGACCTAGAGTGCAACATGAGCATAAAAATCCACTTCTTGCACTCGCATTTCGACCCATTTCCAAAAAATCTGGGTGATTTCAGCGAGGAGTAGGGTGAAAGATTTCATCAGGATCTACGGACAATGGAAGAACGTTATCACGGGCGGTGGGACTCACAGATGATTGCAGGGTACTGCTGGAGTTTGCAACGAGATATACCTAAAGTCATTCATTCAAAAAAGATCATTTTATTGTGTTCAATAGAAATTTTGTGAACATAATGTATTAATTTTCGTTATTTTTGTGTAAAAATATTACAACTGTATATTTCAAAAAGTAAAGCAGTTAGCAATCTCCCAGTATTTTTTTCATAGTCAGGGCCATAGAAATACCCAATAACAGAAAAAAAATAAAGGAAACAAAACTTGTGTTGACCAGTGTTATGATACAATAATTATGAACTGTCAAATGAATACGATTGACTTTACGCAATCGCCTATCTGATCTGTTAGATATAGCTAACACAACGCCGTACAAAACTTTCTCCAATTGATTTTAAATCTTAACTTTGTGTGCTAAGCTTCAAATTGATTAAGATATATGGACTTTCCATTTATTTTTTTAAAAGACAGATTTAACCTTGAAAAACATAAGTACAGTACAAGATAATAAAATAAATATTAAAGATATAATCTAATAATAAAGAGATAATCTTTGCATAGAACATAAAATGAATAAGAAATACGTTTTTGTGAACTGTGTCAGTAAACTTCGGCATTTAGAATGAAGGTCACAAGCCAAATCAAATATTTAAAAAACTCCGGCATACACAGTCGAAAGTAAGACTAATTTGCTATTTAAATAAGGCAGTAATTTTATGCGTTTAGTCAAGTTCACTCTTTGGTGTCTATTTGTGACCGATTCTCTTATTTTAACATTTTTTTAAATATGCTTACTGCTGCTACGTGCGTATTGAATACAAACTACCGTACAGACCTAGTAATGAATGAAGAAAGTGTATACCTGTAATAACCAAAAACTTTGCTAAACAATATTTTTGGTTATTCTAGGCATAAACTAATCCTTTATCATTAGTAAAAGAGCAGAAATAGTTTCGGACGATTCTTAAAACCTATCATCAGTAAGGGACTGACTACTGTGGACCAGTTACTACTATACTAGGCTACTAGACAACTGTGGTTAAACGTCATATAACATAAATGTATGTATGATACGACGGAGCTATTAAATGGATCACTGTGATGGGGCACTTACTGGGACTAAAAGCAAAAACATGATTATAATGATTAGACTTAGAGCAACTCGGGACGAAGCCGGCGTTGCTCTAAGATTAGTGTAATCATTTTGAGAAAAACATTTCTTAACAATACCCCAGTCCCCAAACTCACATTTACTCTTACTGTCTTATTCAGAGTGCGTTCGTTAAACCGGTGCTGAAGTTAGCATGACGTTAGACTGCGGGCTAACGCCATTTTAGCGCAAATCGTATTCAGAGTGACAGTTTAACGTTTAGTCCTACCGTTTAAGGATTAAAAAGTGCATTGTGATTGGTTTACAAGCATTAAACCAGGTTGTGTTAGAACAGTCTTGCACCCCAAATTTGTGAAACATCTCTGAATAAGACAACTAAGGTTTACGCACGTACTAGACATCGAAATAAACATTTAAACCGCGCTAGTATCCGTTAAAAGTGTTGTATTTCAATAACCCAGCCTTTTTATCATCAATTATTTAAACAATTTCAGACAGTGTTATTTGTTATTTAGTGTCTGATTTTATAATTTCACCAAAGCAACATGAACGAAACGCTAGTTAAAATTATCAACTTGTATTAAATAATTGTACTTGTTATTAAATAATGCCGAAACCAATTTCACTCAATATTGAAGCAGAATTTGATTACTTACATCTCTAAATACAAAGCTTATATTTTAAATTCCTTTAACGTCCTTATACTTCGACATGGTGATTATTTTAATTCCTAATCTTGTATAATAAATACCAAAGGATTTCCCTTTTTTTCTAAAAGTCTATGGAATATGAGCTGATGTTTATGCGTTAGAAGCTACAACCTTTGTTTTGTTTTCATTAGTCTATTACGCATTTTAGGCCATCTCTATTAAAGTCGATAGGTATTGTTATTTTGAGAGCAATAACAATTAGTTTTCAGAACGTATTCCGTTTAAGCCTCTAAATTCGAGTTTAACTCTAAACTAAGTAACAGTTGTTATAACCTAGGCACTTCTAGTGAAATCGATCGTAGTTCCACACTCGAAGTGTTCTGTACATTAATATTAGATCTATTGTGACGCATGTGCGATTTAACAAGGTCTGAATTGACTAATGCAGCCATTAGACTCAGCTCTCCAGCTAGAACTGTAGCGCAGATCAAGGATGCTAGCCTAGCTGAATTCTCCGCTGGCCGGGTGCCCGCTCCTTTCACACCTAAAATATCTAAACAGGCGCTCTGCCCTGTCAAAACTGTCCCCCCACCTACTGTACCAACTTCCAAACAAGGCATAGTACAGGTTACGTATAAGTCTTCTCGGTTCTCTCCATAAACCTCCATGTTTGTAGAGCAGTTGCTACTTGTCACGTTTTGGGCAGGGTCTTGTCCCGTTGCTATGAAAATAGCCGTCACCATGTTCGCTGCATGTGCATTATTTCCACCGATAGACCCAGCTAAAGCTGACCCAGATAAGTTCTTGATTTTATTGCATCTAGCCAAAGTTCTCGCATCAGTCTTGAATATAGTTCTCAAATTCTCAGCAGAGATAACGGTCTCGCAAACCACCCTTTTTCCTCTACCTTTAACCCAGTTTATAGCAGCCGCTTTCTTATCTGAACAATAGTTTCCAGAAAGAGATATAACTTCCATATCGGGAAAGTATTTCTTTAAAAGTATTAAAGCATTCTCTGCACCTTTCGAGACCATATTCATACCCATAGCATCACCGGTTGTGGCGCGGAATCTTAAATACAGAGTTGCACCATCGACACCAATATGTACTTCTTGGAGTCGTGCGAATCTAGAAGTTGAGTCAAAAGCCTCTTTGATGATAGCGTAGTTGTCTTTATTGTCCATCCACTGACGGCATTCGTGCGCTCGAACAACATTCGGGAGCCTCACGGCTGGAGCTCTTGTCATTCCAACATCTTCAACGACACTTGTTACTCCTCTCGTACCGATAGCTTTAGCACCTCTATTAGTGGAAGCTACTAAAGCCCCTTCCGTTGTCGCCATCGGGATCATATACGGTTTCCCGTCAACATACAAAGGACCAGCATACCCTACCGGAACACCGACATAACCAATGACATTTTCACAACAAGCATTCAAAACTTTGCTGTAATCATAGTTCAGGTAAGGCAGTTGTTTAATAGCGTTTTCTGTCTGGAATCTAATTGCGATAACGCGTCTCCTAAGTCTCACTCCACGCAAAGGATCTCCTACAACTGCTTCCAATTTATGCAACGGTATATGTGATTGCTCGACAAGCATAACAACTTCCTCGTCGCTTAAAGATGTACAAGCACCCTCTGAGCGGTAAACTTCTAGACATTCCGCCATAGGGCGTTTTTTAGCATTCAGCTTCGAAGCGGAAGAGCTCGGAGATAATGTAGGCCATAGATCTTCTTCCAAAGACGTAGTACACTCAGTTTGCGTCGACGCTTCAGAGCCAGAATCATCTCCAACGGAAAACAACGGTTTACGATTCGACACCGCATTCTCCCTGTCATTTTGCACAACCTCTTTCACCGTCATGTCGTCCATATCTATCACCCAATTCCTCTGCTCTTCAAAGAAAATGAACTTGATAATTAAAGCGCAAAGTAGCGTCGCTATAACTATATAGTCGGCGCTAACAGAAAACCATTTCACATACGAATGTAGTAATACATTATCGTGTGCAGCCGGAGTCATACTATCGTTAGGTCCTTCAACAATGCCACTGTCTGAGCTCCACGGCCATCTACTAGTCAAATGAACGCACAACAATCCTGCAGCCATAATCATCTTCACTCTTTGAACTACAGGGTTCGGTTTCATATCCTGTTCAGAAAACGGACTGTCTCTCACAATATCCTTTCTTCCCGACGCAAAATCAGCTACTAATGACAAACAAGCCGGGTAGAAAGTGACAAATACTAGATAATCAACTAGCAAAGCGAGACACGCGAAGCTGCACATATGTTCCAATCTAGGGACGCCTGATAACGCTCCCACACCCACTAAAAGCACTGCTAACAAAGTGTCCAACGTTGCTGTGGGTCCTAACAAAGCTAATGCTCTGCCCACCCTCTTCCCTTGGTCTTCGCCAGCACACCAACCAGCTTTCGCCATCCTCGCCCCCCTCGCCACATCAGCGACCAGCAAAAACAAGAACGGGGCATCTTTCACACTAGCCAATTCACTCCAAAACAACCCTGCTAACGCCGAAGTAAATATAAAGCTGGCAAACGTCGAAAACACCCCAGCTATTATGAGAAGGTATTTAGACGCAATTCTTTGAAGGTTGGAGATTTGGTAGTACGCGTATAGCAAGGCTCCGCAGCGGACAATAGTCATTATGACTGCGTCTGCCGCTTGGTACTCCGCTTCGAGTCCCGGGCAAACTCTTGCCCAGCCAGCGCACCTTTCTGATTTAGATCCTGCGCCATGCCTTTCGACGCTCGCGGCGCAAGCTAAGAGGGCTAGAGTGGCAACAATGACCTCCCATTGGTGTCGAGCGCAGAACTCTCCATGTGCACCCCAGACATGCATTGTCTACTGCTGGAGCTGCTAGCACAGCTTATATCTGAGGACAAAAGAGGACGCGTTAAAAAGATAACTTTATTAATCCAGACGGAAACAGTGCCACTGCACAGCGCACTACAGTGCACAGCTCAGATCAAATAAAAAAGTAAGATGGAGCGTTGCGAACAATGAAGTGAGGCCGGTTTTTTATGGTACATGTGTGCGTACAAGGGGGCGGGCAGGGGCCGGGCGGCAGGGTTTTATATGGAAAGCCAAGGCGTAGTTTCGTTACACGTGTGTGCGTGAACTGTGTATGTTTTTTTATTTGGTCTGAGGTGGGGAGCTTTTGACATGTGTGGTCTTGTGGCATCGACAATCCAAAACTTTAGATTTTTGAACTGACAATAATTTTTGACATGGCAGTTATTGGAAAAAAATATGTGGTGGCTGCAAAGATCATTGCATGCCACCAAAGTAGTTAGAGTTTGGTCAACGAAAGATGAGACTCGGTTGGAAATGGAACTAATTTTGCGCCTTACCTTAAGTTTCAGTTTCCAATAACTCAAGTCTCAACCTCTTAACGTTAATTTAACAGGGAAAGTAGCGACGCCATTTCAATCTCATCTATTGTTGACCAGACTCTAGTCGTGTCACCAAATTGAGATACTCAAAGTTTTATTTAGCTACATAAGTTGCATAAAAGTAGCCTTTTATGCCTACTACTACTACAACGAACTTTACTAAGGCACAGTATAAAGAAGTACTACCAGTAAACTGACTCCTTTGTTGATAAACGCATGCCGTCACTGTGTAGGTATACGTACAAAAACTCCGTCAGGGGTCAGGGTTGTCACAACAAAAACTACTCAAATATATTACATAAAAGTTTGTATTTGTAATAACGAAAGAAACATCGTAACATACAAAATAGAAACAGCAAACATGAAACCAGGGCTTCAATTACCGTTAAAAATTAGTAACGTTATCGATGTACTTGCATCGATAACGGTAAGAAAAATTTAACGTTAAAATAAATAACGTTATTAGTAACGGTAAAATGGATAACGGTAAACAGAATAATAACGTTATTTTTTCGTTCCTTGGTAACGTTATGAGGGAACATGCATCAATTTTTTTTGTATCAAAATCAAAAGTATAATGCGTGAGAAAACCAACTGTAATATGACAACTTTTCTCTTGCGTTTTTTAACACGTATTTATTAGGTTGCTTTCTCGTTTGTTTGTTTGTTTGTGTGTTTCTCCACAAAGTTTGCGAACGATTTTATCCTAGCTTCCCGATGAGCTAGAGACTTGAAACTTTGAACATAGGTCAGAACTGGAAGGAAATGCAATATTATGGTATCATTGAGATGATCTGATGATGAAGCCGGAAGAAGGCCACAGGAACTCTATGACGAAACCATATAACCCCATCGTGTTTGGGCTCGTTAGAATCGTCTTGACGAGTACTCTAATGGGAGATGAAGTCCAGGGTCTGATGATGAAGCCGAAAGGCCATGCCATAGGAACTCAATATTGAAACGGTGCAACCCCATCAAGTTTTGGCTCGTTTGAATTGTCTTGACGAGTTCTTTATTGGGAAATAGTTTCCAGGGTCTGATGATGGAGCCGGAAGAAGGACACAGGAACTCTTTAATAAAACCACGCTATCCCATCGAAATTGGGCTCGTTTGAATCGTCTTGACGAGTACTTTGTTGGGAAATAGTTTCCGAGGATCTGACGATGGAGCCGGAGGAAGGCCATAGGAACTCTATAATAAAACCATGCAACTCCATCGAGTTTGGGCTCGTTAGAATCGTCTTGACGAGTACTCTAATGGGAGACGAAGTCCAAGGTCTGATGATGAAGCCGAAAGGCCATGCCATAGGAACTCAATATCGAAACGGTGCAACCCCATCAAATTTGGGCACGTTTGAATTGTCTTGACGAGTTCTTTATTGGGAAATAGTTTCCAGGGTCTGATGATGGAGCCGGAAGAAGGACACATGAACTCTTTAATAAAACCACGCTATCTCATCGAAATTGGGCTCGTTTGAATCTACTTGACGAGTACTTTGTTGGGAAATAGTTTCCGAGGATCTGACGATGGAGCCGGAGGAAGGCCATAGGAACTCTATAATAAAAACATGCAACTCCATCGAGTTTGGGCTCGTTTGAATCGTCTTGACGAGTACTCTAATGGAAGACGAAGTCCAGGGTCTGATGATGAAGCCGAAAGGCCATGCCATAGGAACTCAATATTGAAACGGTGCAACCCCATCAAATTTGGGCTTGTTTGAATTGTCTTGACGAGTTCTTTATTGGGAAATAGTTTCCAGGATCTGATGATGGAGCCGGAAGAAGGACACAGGAACTCTTTAATAAAACCACGCTATCCCATCGAAATTGGGCTCGTTTGAATCGTCTTGACGAGTACTTTGTTGGGAAATAGTTTCCGAGGATCTGACGATGGAGCCGGAGGAAGGCCATAGGAACTCTGTAATAAAACCATGCAACTCCATCGAGTTTGGGCTCGTTTGAATTGACAAGTTTTTTGCGCCCATTTTTCTTGTCAGTTAAAAGATGTCATAATGGGTGGTAGGGTAAAAGAATTGACGATTTAAAAATGCTTATTATGTGAGCTTATTTAAATAAAATATATTTCACTTTCACTTTCACGTCTTGACGAGTTTTTTGTTGGGAAATAGTTTCCAGGGTCTGATGATGGAGCCGGAAGAAGGCCACTGGGACTCTGTAATAAAACCATGCAATCCCATCGAGTTTTGGCTCGTTTGAATCGTCTTGACGAGTGCTCCGCTCCGATTAGTGATGAAAAAGACTCAAGTCTTTTAAGTCTTAATAAAAAGACTCGCCTCCGCTTTACGCGACTCAAGTCTAAAGTGAAGACTCGACGTTCAAGTCTTTTTAATAAGACGCAGTTGTATGTTAAAAGACTCAAAAAACTCAAACGACTCAAAAGACGCAAACGACTCAAGCTGTTTTTAAAAAGGCTCACGACTGAGTCGTGTATCCAAATACATATCGATACCTTTGGGTAGAAAGGTCGTATAAACCAAAACCCGACTTTTCAGGAGAGACGAAAAACGTTTTTAATTTTAAATAAAAAATCATAACTTTTTTGTTATTAAAGTTATAAAAAAATGTCCAAGAAAAAAGAATCTTAGAATTTGGGAATGAAAAAGGCTAAATCAATAAAACTTATATATCTTCTTTAGTTTCGAAGTTAGCTTGGATTTACGACTTCAAAAATCAGTTTTTATGGTATTTACACCCCACAAAAAATGACCTAAAAATAACTTTATACGTCGTATATCCATTTATGGTAACCTTAAGAACATATTTACTGACGTAAAAACCCATAGATGTAGATATTTTTGTTTTGAAAACCATTTATAATGAGAGATAAATGGAATGCTCACTATTAAAAACAATCCTGTTACTCCCAGAACATGGAGAAAGTCATTATTATTTGTCTAATACCCAATTATGATCGATACGAATAAAATGAAACTATTTGAAATACTAAATTAACTTTATTTTGCTAAATTATTATAATATTATTCGTCTTAAAATTATAATTTCCTTTTTTGTGTATAATATATATTATCATACATATTATAATTAATGTTATGTTGTGCCATATTGTGTGTGTTATGTTGTGTTGAGTTGAGAGCAATGAAATTAACTTGGATAAGTTTCTTTCATTCTTTTTTCAGCACAGAATCTTTTGATGCAAGGAATTAGAATTGGTACAATTTTAAAGCACAAGCTTTGAAATGAAATTTATAACATAAAAAATCAATTAACAATAATTGTTTTTGTTTATGTTATCAATTTCATTTAATTATCTCAATTACTTAAATGTCCAAAAGAACTTAAAAACCGAAATAAATCAATTACTTTGCTCTCAAGTGTAGTAAGGGTTTCTTTCCTATAGAGGTTAAAATTCTATAATGGCGTACCAGATAATAACATCTCGCCTTAAAAACTGTAAAATGCATTGTTTATAATCTGTATTATCACTAATTCTTACCTTCGATCAATACCATTCATACTAAACTCGTAAAGTTTAGTATGAATGGTATTGATCGAAAAAATAGATTATTATTATTTTTGGTATATAGAAGTATAAATTACTTATCTGATATTTATTCCGGCATCCGTAAAGCAAGATGCCTTCTACTATTCTTATTAGTCAAAGTTAAAGTTAAAATGGTTATTTAATCAAATAAACATAATAATTAAGCTCTTTTGAATCGTCTATGTTTTCCCACCACCTATTAGGTAGGTAAGCAGGGTTTAATCGCAATAATTTTCTTCGTGCCGAGTAGGTACTCAAAAATTTTCCATTGCTTTCTTTTTAATTTTTGTTAAATTTGCGTTAGTACTAAGTATTAAAACACTATTCAGATAATATTATGTTTAAATTATTTCCGCTGTTTTCGATGCGAAACCAAATATTAATGCCATACAATATTGCACCTTATGCATATAGCAATACGCGTTATTTTATTGTGCGATTGATGTCTGCCAGAAGGGTGTATGTGTTATAGTCAAACCCCGAAGTCCAGGCGCTCCTAGGTTTGCCTAGTCAAACCTCAGGTTTGACAAGAAGGCTTAGTCAAAGTACAAAACTAAAGCGTATTTCGGGCTTTGACTAACGAATTTATGGCCAAACCTAGGAGAGACCAACTTGGATAGTCAAACCCCGAAACTCAATACGATCAAATTTCTAACCTAAACGTGACCTACAGGAGTAAGGCAGCTTTGACTAAATTTAACATCGGAAATGAATGCTGTTTCTCATACATATTTAGGTTAATCTTAGTCAAAGCTGCCTTACTCCTGTAGAAAGGTTAGAAATTAGATTAAAAATAGAAGACAGAAGAAAATGTTAGAAATTTAAGACGATCGCGAAGCGCAGCGGAGCGATCGTCTTAAATTTCGTGGTTATTTTTTTTTTAACAGACAACAGAAATCTTTGTTTCACTGACTGTTAATTTAGTTACATTTTCACTCTAAAGAATGTGTTTTTCATACTTTTAAATACAAAAAAAACATATTCTGTACCTAATTTAAGTCTGACTGGTCGAACCCCGATTCAATCAAATTGCGTTTCGGTGTTTGACTGTCCAAGTTAGTGACTCCTAGGTTTGGCTATAATTGCGTTAGTCAAAGCCCGAAACACGCTATTAGTTTTGGACTTTGACTAAGCCTTCTTGTCAAACCTGAGGTTTGACTAGGCAAACCTAGGAGCGCCTGGACTTCGGGGTTTGACTATAAAATATGAACCATTTCCTTAAAAGCGAATTAAGAATGTATATAATTACACCATTTCCTTAAAAGAGTATTATCAATCGTAGTCGTAAAAACCATTTACAATTAGTGTTGAATTTTACGCCCCGAGATGATAAAATAAATGGTCATTACATCTTATCAAAACTACAAAAATAAAACATTTGGCTTTTACGTTGATAATTTACCTTCCACAAGACGTTATGACCAAAAATTTCTGGGTCGTATAAACACTTTTTTTGCGAATTTCCGCATTTCGTATATACAGATCGATAGAGAAAAAAGTTCTGAGAAAAATGGTATATGTAACTCAATTTGGCCAAAATGGTTTATACGACCTTTCTACCCAAAGGTATCGATATAGCTCAACCTTTAAGGTTCCTAAATAAGTCTAGAAAAAAATATATAGACGATTCAAAAGCGATTAATTAACAAGTTTATATTAATAAAAAGATTGTGACAAGAAAATAATAACGCAATTTTTAAAATACTAAAAATCCAAGATGGCGGCCAACTTTTTTGTTTTTGGGCCGATTTCGATGAAACACGATTTCAAGCACTATTTTGACTAGAAAATAACAAAGCAATTTTTTAAATACTAAAAATCCAAGATGGCGGCCAACTTTTTTGTTTTTAGGCCGATTTCGATGTAACTCGATTTTTAGAACTATTTTGACGTGAAAATAAGAACGCAATGTTTAAAATATTGAAAAATTCAAGATGGCGGCCAACGTTTTTGTTTGTAGGCAGATTTCGATGAAACTCGGATTTTGGTACTATTTTAACAAGAAAATAACAACGCAATTTTTTAAATATTGAAAAATCCAAGATGGCGGCCAATTTTTTGTTTGTGTGCCGATTTCGATGAAACTCGGTTTTTGGTGCTATTTTGACAATAAAATAACAACGCAATTTTTTAAATACAAAAAAATACCAAGATGGTGGCCAACTTTTTTGTTTTTGGGCCGATTTCGATGAAACTTGATTTTTGGATCTATTTTGACACGACAATAACAACGCAATGTTTAAAATATTGAAAAATCCAAAATGGCGGCGAAATTTTTTGTTTGTGGGCCGATTTCAAGGAAACTCGGTTTTTGGTACTAATTTGACAAGAAGTCGCGCGGGTCGCTTGCCGCGAACAACACACATCTATTTTTCTCCTGTATTTTTTGTCTCAGTATAATTAAGTGAAGTTCTTCGTATCTGTGACTTATATAATAATCAAGTACGCTTAAACAGCTATTCAGTGGTGGTGTTATTTTTTAAATAGTACAAATCCTTTTTGAGCTACGAGTGTGAGAAGTGATAATCAGTTTGAAAATCTACGAGTATAACCGTGCTATCGTGCAACGACCTTGCAGACAGTACGGACGCACTTATCACCTACCCACCGACCTGTAATTTATTAATTATTACTAGAACCAGAAGATACTTTATAAGTGGAATATGGAGTGTAATACTTGTAAAAAAAATGTCACTAACCACAATGAAGCCCTAAAATGTAAGCCCTGCGGCCTTCTTTACCACTGTCATTGTTTGGGTATCACACCAGCTCAACTTGTGAACAATGTCAACAACATAAAACGTAATTGGAGGTGCCCCTCCTGTACGAATGTTACCAGAAGAAAGGACGATAAAACCCCTGTCCACCAACAGTCGCCGCTTGATACTAATTCACAAGTGAATGATACAATGATGTCGCGTGACGAGCCTCTTCCTGATCGGTCTGCATTGTATGTCTCCGAGTCGAATGCTACAATTACATACGCACAGTTTAGTGAGTTATTGGATTCGAAATTGGATAGCATTAAGCACGATATAAGAAACACAATTAAAAATGAATTCAACGCAGCCCTTGAGAAGTTAAAGTGTGACCTCACTCAGTCTATAGATTTTGTATCTGCCGAACAAAGTGATATGAAAAAGGAGCTCGTCATCGCTAACGATCGGATTGTTTCGTTGGAAAAGGAGAAGTCTAAATTACAGACTGAGGTGTCTGGCATGGAGCGCAGACTGGGCACTTTAGAAAAAATGTCACGGAGCCACAACTTTGAACTTCAATCCGTTCCTGAGAAAAATAAAGAAAATTTAACAGCCTTGGTTAAAAATATGTATGATTGCCTCAAACTATCTTTGCCCGACACTGCTGTAATTAGAAGAGTATCCAAAATGAATAAGACCTCTGACAGACCACGTAATATCCTTGTGTCTTTGCCATCTGAGCGGCACAGGGACGCTGCCATTGCGGCTTTTAAGCAATATAACCGGTCTAATCCTAAGAGTCCCCTTAATTCTACACACCTGGGTGTGTTGGGTGACCCCTCCAGAATCTACATAGCTGAGCACCTGTCTTCAGAATGCAAGGAGCTATACGCGTTAGCAAGAAAATTTGTAAAAGAAAATCATTATAAGTATGTATGGGTGAAATATGGTCGTATTTTCATACGTAAAGATGAATCATCAAGTCCTATCTATATTCAAAACATAAGTACCTTAGACAATATTAAATAATTTCTATTTTGTGAACTCATCTTTTTTTCTTAGTCACTCACAAGTAAGTTAAAAAAAAAAGTTATCTTTGTTTTCAATTCAATGTTTAAAGCCAAGGTAAAGATTAAAGTGATATATTTTTTACACTGTTTTGCATGCTTTTTTACATACATTATGTTTATGAATTATTGCAATAGAATAGTTTTTTTCAATTCAATGTTTAAAGCCAAAGTAATAGTTGAAGTGATAAATTTTTTACACCGTTTTGCATGCTTTTTTATATACATTATGTTTATGAATTATTGCATCGTTTTTATAACCATTGTTATTCCTTTGAATTATTTTAAAGAATTGCATAAATTAATTTACATTGCTACTGCTATTATTAAAATAAAGATAAAGAAATTATTTATATTGAATCACATTGTTGTTGTCTATCCAAGTGTAGATAAACGCAAAGTTTTTTTATTTAAAAAAGGTATGGGTAGAATCAAGGGAATATGTCATATTTATAAGTTCTACATTGTCTTACATGCTATTTTAATTATTAATATAAACCATCACAATAAATTCCTATTTAGTAACATTTATATTGAAAATAATTGTTTTGATGGATTGCATAAATTAATTGTCTTTTCTATTGATACTATTAATATTATAAAAATGAGTTATGTATCCAACTGTTCCGTTGATGTAATGAATGTTCAATGCACAAGTATTGCTTTATACAATTATTTAAACCATTCATGCCTAGCTTATGTAATTTTTACTCCTTCTTCTATGTTGGTCGAAAGAAGCTCACTACCTGATTCGTTTTATTTTTATCTATTTGTGTCCAATTGTGCGACTGTTATTGGATTATACCTGAAACACAAGGAAAGTCATCATCTAGCTAAAATTTATGTGCCAAAGAATAAAGCAACAATAAATTGCAGTTTGTGTAAATGTGTGTTTATTCTTAATTATTGTTTGCTTAGATGTAAACTTTTTTGTGTGTTCTTGCTTTCATGTGCTGTAGTTATTTTATATGTGTTGTTATATTACATTACAAAACTTGTTCGTGTTGCCTATGCCTATGTTATGCTTATAGTCGTGAGTAGTGCTGCAGTGGTTGGGGAACTTCCTTGCTTTCTGTCGTACAATTATCGTGTAGTGGGTATTTTCAGTATACCTTATTTTCCATGCATAAAATATGAACGTTTTTTTTACAACTATAGATTAGAGGCCAATCATTTTGACAATATAATTTTCACTAATATATTTTATTTTTATTTAATTAATATGTACCGTGATTATTATAATAATGGTTTATATCGAATAGATTTTATAATTTACTGGTTCGTGTTTGGATTATTTTATACTTTTTTATTATGCTATATATTTTATGAATTTTTTATTATTGCGAAATACAATTATATACATGGATTTTCTGTTCATTTATTTTGCTTTTTTGGGGCTTGGGATTGTAATCGTAATTGCTTTATGTTTACCCTCCGTATTACAGAGTTTATTTATTACTCATCGCCGTGTTTGGCCAGTACATTTGGAATTACTTTTGGATTTAGTCGGGCTAGAACTGAACATAATCATAATCTCATAATAAGTTTTTGTTTCCTTTTAATTAATGAAGTTATTCAAAATTAGTTTATTTAATGCGGGTTCTCTTGGAACCTCTCATGACGATTTCATCGCAGCCGTTATGAATTTGTCACCGGATATTATGGCAATAAATGAGACCTGGTTGCGAAAAGGCCAAAATGAGAAGGCACCAGCTGTACCAGGTTACTGTCTTAAACACCTACCTAGGCCTGCTACTATGTGTGGGGGGCGGGGGGGTGGTGTGGGATTCTACATTAGGCGTGGTGTAGCTGTCCGTGTAATTCCTCTAGATCAGTCTATAACAAATATTGAACAGATGTGGTTGCGTGTTTCAATAAATGGGAAAAAACTTGCTGTAGGCACTGCCTACAGGCCTCCGTGGCTTGGCGTAGACACCTTTCTGGACAATCTCACGGATACTATAATTTCTCTTTCAGACTATGACAATATCGTTCTGCTTGGGGATTTCAATATTAATATGCTTGATTCCAATGACGACAAAACTAAAAAGTTTTTAAACTTTCTCACAACTATTAATTTACAACAATATGTTACAGATCCAACACATTTTACTGAACATAGTTTTAGTTTGATAGATGTATTTTGTACGGATGTGAGTGTGAGGGATATTAAAGTTACACATATACCTGATCTGAACCGTCATGCTATTGTTAGTGCTACGCTTAATATAAAAAAAGAAAAACCCCCTCCAAGACTAATTACTTACCGACCTATAAAAGATATTGACATTAATGCCTTCAATCAAGACCTTGCAGTGCTCAAGTGGGATCTGATATACTCTACTACCGATGTCAATGATATGGTAGATATTTTAATAGATTTGTGGAGGCATTATTCAATGCGCATGCACCTGAAAAAAGGATCGTTGTTAGGGAGAGAAGACCGCCTTGGATAACTTCCAACATAATGAAGATGATGAGTCTGCGTAATACTGCATTATCTAAATACAGGAAAGACAGTAATGACGAAAGCAAATGTGACTACAAAGATCTTAAATCATTTGTGTCCTCTGCATTGGCTAATGAAAAGCAAGCATTCTTTAGTACGTTTATTAACAAAAATATTAATAACCCAAAAAAATTATGGAAACAACTTAATGAAAATTGCATTCCAAACAAAAAAGGGGTTGAAGACTTGCCATTGCCAGTCCATTTTTCTGATCCGGATACATTAAACAATCATTTCCTTGATATACCTGGAAAGGATTGCGCAGACTCAGCACTTCTAACACATTTTAAAGAAAGTAGGTTTGGTCAGGATACCTTTAAGCTGCATTCTGTTGCGGAGGTCGAGGTGGGAAAATTGTTGCTCAAGTTAAAATCAAACGCAAAAGGAGTGGATGAAATCAACATGGATATGGTTCTATTAACGCTACCACTTACGTTACCTTATATTACCCATATTATAAACCACTCTATTTCCACTAACACCTTTCCTGACATTTGGAAAAGGGCAAAAATTAAGCCAGTTCCTAAAGTCACCAACCCTCAACAGCTGAATGATCTTAGGCCAATAAGTATTCTCCCGTGCTTATCTAAACTTCTTGAGAAAGTGGTGTATTTGCAGGTTGTCTCTTTTCTTGAACGAAATGGTATTCTTCCTGTGCATCAATCAGGGTTTAGAGGGGCACGTGGTACCACTACAGCACTATTGGATGTAGTAGATAATGTTTTGACAGCGCAGGACAACGGTCAGGCCACTCTTCTTGTTCTCCTCGATTTTACGCGCGCATTTGATTGTATAAATATTCCCTTGCTTTTATCCAAGCTTTGTTATTATGGTTTTGATGCAAATACAGTGGCATGGTTTGCCAGTTATCTACAAAATCGTTCACAGCAGGTTGAGCTTCGTAATAGTAATGGTTCTGTTCGTATGTCTGCCAGTAGTAGCGCACAGAGGGGAGTGCCACAGGGATCAATTTTGGGCCCACTACTGTTTATTTTATATAGTAGTGATGTCACCAACAACATACACAATTGTAGATATCATATGTATGCTGATGATATACAAATTTATATCTCTTTTGATCCTCAAAATACCACAAGGGAGGTACATAGGCTGAATGAAGATCTAAATAGAATAAAATCATGGGCTGATCAGAATTCTCTTGTTGTCAATCCAAAAAAGTCCAAGTTCATGATTTTTGGGTCTAAAAAACAGGTTAAAACCACAGAGAGCATGACCCCAGTAGTTAATATAGGATCGCAATCAATAGAGAGAGTCTGGACGGCACGTAATCTGGGAATAAAGATGGATGCGGAACTCCGTTTTGAAGATCACGTTGCGGAAGTTGTTAGGAACTGCTTCTATAAACTTAAGGCCTTGTACAGAATACGGCAGTACTTGAGTGAACAAATAAGAATTAGACTTTGTGAAGCACTAGTGCTTTCCAAATTAAACTATTGCCTACCTGTGTTCGGTCCATGTCTGTTACAGCGTACAAAAAAACTTATACAGCGAGTACAGAACGCCTGTGCGAGATTTTGTTTTTCTGTACCTCCCAGAGCACATATCACACCTTTTCTTAATGAGGCCAAATCATTAAAGATGGGAGCAAGATGTGATCTTCATTTCGCTAGTTTACTTTTTGATGTAGTGATTAATAAGGTACCTGAGTACTTAGCTGATAAGCTGGTCTGGGCTAATTCCAATGTGCATCTCAAAACTCGTGGAGCGTCCTGGAAATTGGTTATCCCTCGACATAATACTGCTGCTTTTCGTGGTAGTTTTCGGTATTTAGCAACTAAGTGCTGGAACAATCTCCCTCCGCCTATTAGGCAGGCTAAGACTAAGATTGCTTTTAAAAATAATTTTAAGAAACATCTGCTTTCGATTCAGTTAAGTACCCCTTAATGTTGCTTAATACCGATGTATCATTAGTTCTAATTAAATTACAATTTTATTTATACATTTTTATTATTTTTTATGGATTTGATTGCGTTTTTATTTCATTTATTTATTAATCCATTTTATTATTTATGTTTTTATTTAACTTAGAGCCAAATTCACCATTGATTTTAAACGTGATCAAGATCACGTTTTACGTAATGTAGTTTAAGTGTCGAGTTTGATACCCCGTTCCCCGTTTATTCCAAAAATCAATTTCACCAGGTCATAATAAAAATTGAATCAAGATTTAACAAGGCATTGTTTATAACATAATTGGGATGTTGACTAATGAATAAAATAACGAAATACTAATAAAAATCGTAAACATATTAAACTTTTCGAGTAGCTTGTATACCTCTTGGTTTTATATATTGCATATTATTTGTTTTATAACCCTTCAAAGTTGGGTGGACAAGTCCATTTAAAAAGTATAAAATTTATTAAAATAAATGATTCCTTTAATTAGTTCGTAAAATGTATAGCAAATTTGTCTAAGAAACCATTCTGATAAACACAATATTTAATATAGCTGCCGAACAAATTTCCTACGCGTTGCATACAAACTACTGAGGCGTGACGTCATAACTCAGTAGCCGTTAGTATGGAGCGTTTTTGGGCAAGTCCATTTGTGTGCATTTCACACTGTGATATCTCGGGTAGTTTTCAAGCTAGCGAAATAATTATTTTACCAATGTTTCTTTTTTTGAGAGGTAATTTATGTAATATAAAATAAAAAAAGTTGTCAACATCCCAATTGTACATTTTTGTAACAAATTTTACTTTGTTGTTATGACAGTGACAGCCTTAAACTTGTTTTTTGACAAAGCGCGTTTAAAATCAATGGTGAAATTGGCTCTTATTATGCTAATGAAATTGATTTTTTTTTTACCTAATAACTATTTTATTGTATGTAGGCAAGCTCATGAGACAAAATTTATAAGTGGTGAAAATAAAAATGTGCGACTCTGATAGTGTGTATGTGTACGTGTGTACGTTGTCCTGTGTGTGTGTAATGTGTTTATATTATAGCCTCCGTCTGAAAAACAGCGTTATGGCTCCAACATCAATGCCGTAACATATGCTGAGCCGGGGACTTTTTCTCCATTGTAGCACTGCTCACAATACTAAAGTAGCAACTATAAGTGTTTAATTTCTGTTTCTTTTTTGCTTTTCATGTGTTTTGTATGCATTGTTATAGTGTGTGAAATAAATTATTTAAAAAAAAAAAAAAAAAAAAAAGAAAGAAAATAACAACGCAATTTTTAAAATATTGAAAATTCCAAGATAGCGGCCAACTTTTTTTGTTTTTGGGCCGATTTCGATGAAACTCGGTTTTTGGTAATATTTTGACAAGAAAATAACAATGAAATTTTTAAAATACAAAAAATCCAAGATGGCGGCCAACTTTTTTGTTTTTGGGCCGATTTCGATGAAACTCGATTTTTGGAACTATTTTGACACGACAAGAACAACGCAATGTTAAAAATATTGAAAAATCCAAAATGGCGGCCAACTTTTTTGTTGGTTGGGCCAAATTCGACGAAATTCAGTTTTCGGTACTATTTTGGCAAAAAAATAACAACGCAATTTTTTAAATACCAAAAATCCAAGATGGCGGCCAACTTTTTTGTTTGTGAGCATTTCGATGAAACTCGGTTTTTGGAACTATTTTGACACGACAATAACAAAGCAATGTTTAAAATATTGAAAAATCCAAGATGGCAGCCAACTTTTTGTTTTTGGGCTGATTTCGATGAAACTCGGTTTTTAGAACTATTTTGACAAGAAAATGACAACGCAATGTTAAAAATATTAAAAAATCCAAGATGGCGGCCAACTTTTTTGTTTGTGGGCCGATTTCGATGAAACTCGGTTTTCGGTACTATTTTGACATGAAAAAAAAACGCAATTTTTAAAATACTAAAAATCCAAGATGGCGGCCAACTTTTTTGTTTGTGGGCTGATTTCGATGAAACTCGGTTTTTGGTACTATTTTGACAAGAAAATAACAACGATATTTTTAAAATATTTAAAAATCCAAGATGGCGGCCAACTTTTTTTGTTTGTGTGCCGATTTCGATGAAACTCGGTTTTTGGTACTATTTTGACAAATAAATAACAACTCAATTTTTGAAATACAAAAAATCCAAGATGGAGGCCATTTTTTTTAGTTTTTGGGCTGATTTCGATAAAACTCGATTTCCGGACCTATTTTGACACGACAATAACAACGCAATGTTAAAAATATTGAAAAATCCAAGATGGCGGCCAACTTTTTTGTTTGTGGGCCGATTTCAATGAAACTGGGTTTTTGGTACTATTTTGACAAGAAAATAACAACGCAATGTTAAAAATATCGAAAAATACAAGATGGCGGCCAACTTTTTTGTTTTTGGGCCGATTTCGATGAAACTTGGTTTTTGGTACTATTTTGACAAGAAAATAACAACGCAATGTTGGACATATTGAAAAATCCAAGATGGCGGCCAACTTTCTTGTTTGTGGGCTGATTTCAATGAAACTCAGTTTTTAGTACTATTTTGACGAGAAAATAACAACGCAATGTTGGAAGTATTAAAAAATCCAAGATGGTGGCTAACTTTTTTGTTAGTGGGCCAATTTCGACGAAACTCGATTTTTAGTACTATTTTGACGAGAAAATAACAACGCAATTTTTTAAATACTAAAAATCCAAGATGGCAGCCAACTTTTTTGTTTGTGAGCCGATTTCGATGAAACTCGGTTTTTGGAACATCAAAGATGGCGGCCAACTGTTTTGTTTTTGGGCTGATTTTGATGAAACGATTCAAGTCTAAAGTGAAGACTCGACGTTCGAGTCTTTTTAATCAAACTCAGTTGTATGTTAAAAGACTCAAACGACTCGAGCTGTTTTTAAAAAGGCTCACGACTGAGTCGTGTATCCAAATACTTAAAGCTCAACCTTTAAGGCTCCTAAATAAGTCTATAAAAATATAGACGATTCAAAATCGCTTAATTAACAAGTTTATTTTAATAAAAAGATTTTGAAAAGAAAATAAAAACGAATTTTTTTTAATACTAAAAATCCAAGATGGCGGCCAACTTCTTGTTTTTGGGCCGATTTCGATGAAATTCGATTTTTAGTACTATCTACTAAAGTTGGCCGCTATCTTGGATTTTAAGTTTTATATTTTCTTGTCAAAATAGTGCCAAAACCGAGTTTGATCGAAATCGGCCGACTTACAAAAAAGTTAGCCACCATCTTGGATTTTTCAATACTTCCAACATTTCGTTGTTATTTTCTCGTCAAAATAGTACTACAAAACTGAGTTTCATTGAAATTGGCCCACAAACAAGAAAAATGGCCGCCATCTTGGATTTTTAAATATGCCCAACATTGCGTTGTTATTTTCTTGTCAAAATAGTACCAAAAACAAAGTTTCATCGAAATCGGCCCACAAACAAAAAAGTTGGCCGCCATCTTGGATTTTTCAATATTTTTAACATACTGTTGTTATTTTCTTGTCAAAATAGTTCCAAAAACCGAGTTTCATCGAAATCGGCCCACAAACAAAAAAGTTGGCCGCCATATAGGATTTTGAAATATTTTCAACATTGCGTTTTTTTTTCATGTCAAAATAGTTCCAAAAACCGAGTTTCATCGAATCACAAACAAAAAAGTTGGCCGCCATCTTGGATTTTTAGTATTTTAAAAATTGAGTCCTTGGCCCTCGGTATCGGATTTTTTTTAGGTTTTTATTAAGTATTTTATTTTATATTTATTTTTTATTTTTTTTATTTTTTTTTGTTTCATTTTTTTTCCTAATAAAAACTTCTATTTTGTTTATTTTTAATTTTAATCAGATCAATGTGCTGAATTTGCTGATATGTATCAGTCAGTCAGTATATTGGTTGGTAAACGCCTCTCATGACTTACGACTCCTGAAGCCACAAGACTCGAGTCTTTTAAGTCCTTTAAACCTTTTAAGAAACGACTCAGCTTTCGAGGCCTGAGGTAAAAGAGCTCGACTCAAATTAGTCTTGAGCTTCGAGTCTTTTGACTCAAGACTTAGGGTTTAAAAGACTCGTCGAGTCGTGAGGCGTTCAAATGAGGCGAGTCTTTGCAAAAGGACTTAAAAGACTCGAGTCTTTTTCATCACTAGCTCCGATAGGAGATGATACTTTTTATAGAACAGCTGATTTTTTATTGCGAGTAGGAGAGTTGGCCCCATCGTAAAAGTTGCTAGTAATCATGAGTGGAACCACCCTACGGCGGGAACCAAATGATTAAAATTTCACCCTGTATACCATTTTTCTCAGATTTTTTTTCTCTATCGATCTATAAATAAATATACGAAATACAGAAATTCGCAAAAAAATTGTTTATACGACCCAGAAATTTTCGGTCATAACGTCTTGCGAATGGTAAATTATCAACGATAAAACCAAATGTTTTGTTTTTGTAGTTTTGATAAGATGTAACGACCATTATTTTTATCAACTCGGGGCGTAAAATTCAACGTTAGTTGTAAATGGTTTTAACGACTCAATATTTATAATATTCTTCTAAGGAAATGGTTTATACAACCTTAATTCGCTTTTAAGGTAATGGTTTATACACCCTTTAGGTAGGCATCAATTGTACAATAAAAAAAACGCTTAATGCTATGCGCATAAGGTACAATTTTGTATGGCATTAATTTTTGGTTTCGCAACGACAACAACGGAAATAATTTAAACGTATTATCTGGATAGTGTTTTAATATTAACTGTTAACGCAAATTTATTAAAAAATTAAAAGAAAGCAATGCACAAGTTTGAGTACCTACACTCGGTACGAAGAAGTTTATTGCGATTATACTCTACCTACCTAATAGGAATAGTAGAAGTTATTATACTGTGGTAGAAGGTATCTTGCATTACGGATGTCGGCAAAATGACAGATAAATTAATTATACTTCTATACAACGTGTTACAAAAACACCCCTAATGCCGAATATGGTAAATAGGGACCAACATCAAACTGAACAACTTTTACTATGGGACCAAATCTGAAATTGCAAAAAAAATGTTCATCAGGCTGAAAAACTTTTGCTAAGGAGACATTTTTATATTTTGTATAGTTTAGCTGGATTATTATGGTTCTGCATCAGGTGTTCCAGACCTTTGATTTTTATACCTCAACAAAAAATGCTCATCAGGCTGAACAACTTTTGTTAAGGCGTTATTTTTATATTCCTTATAGTTTAGTTGGACCATTACGGTTTTGCAAAAAGTGTTCCAGATCTTAGATTTTTATACCTCAACAAAAAATGCTCATCAGGCTGAACAACTTTTGTTAAGGCGTCATTTTTATATTCCTTATAGTTTAGTTGGGCCATTATGGTTCTGCATCAGGTGTTCCAGATCTTCGATTTTTATACCACAACAAAAAATGCTCACCAGGCTGAACAACTCTTGTTAAGGCGTCATTTTTATATTCCATATAGTTTAGTTGGACCATTATGGTTCTGCAAAAAGTGTTCCAGCTCTTCGATTTTTATACCACAACAAAAAATGCTTATCAGGCTGAACAACTTTTGTAAAGGCGTTTTTTTATATTCCTTATAGTTTAGTTGGACCATTATGGTTCTGCATCAGGTGTTCACGACCTTCGATTTTTATACCTCAACAAAAAATGCTTATCAGGCTGAACAACTTTTGCTAAGGTGTCATTTTTATATTTTGTATAGTTTAGCTGGACCACTATGGTTCTGCATCAGGTGTTCAAGACCTTTGATTTTTATACCTCAACAAAAAATGCTCATCAGGCTAAACAACTTTTGTTATGGCGTTATTTTTATACTCCTTATAGTTTAGTTGGACCATTACGGTTTTGCAAAAAGTGTTCCAGATCTTAGATTTTTATACCTCAACAAAAAATGCTCACCAGGCTGAACAACTTTTATTAAGGCGTCATTTTTATATTCCATATAGTTTAGTTGGGCCATTATGGTTTTGCATCAGGTGTTCCAGATCTTCGATTTTTATACCACAACAAAAAATGCTCATCAGGCTGAACAACTTTTGTTAAGGCGTCATTTTTATATTCCTTATAGTTTAGTTGGGCCATTATGGTTCTGCATCAGGTGTTCCAGATCTTCGATTTTTATACCACAACAAAAAATGCTCACCAGGCTGAACAACTTTTGTTAAGGCGTCATTTTTATATTCCATATAGTTTAGTTGGACCATTATGGTTCTGCAAAAAGTGTTCCAGCTCTTCGATTTTTATACCACAACAAAAAATGCTTATCAGGCTGAACAACTTTTGTAAAGGCGTTTTTTTATATTCCTTATAGTTTAGTTGGACCATTATGGTTCTGCATCAGGTGTTCACGACCTTCGATTTTTATACCTCAACAAAAAATGCTCATCATGCTGAACAACTTTTGTTAAGACGTTATTTTTATATTCCTTATAGTTTATTAAGATGAATAAATAATGAAAAATATTAGAAAAAATCGGCTCACCCGTAGCAACTTAGACGGGATTTTCCTTATAGTTTAGTTGGGCCATTATGGTTCTGCATCAGGTGTTCCATTTTCCAAAATCAATTATACCCTAAGTTATGCCCAGGCTTATCAGCTATATAACAAAAAAAGTTTTGTTCAAATCGGTGCAGTAGGTTAATAAAAGTTATGCACGTACATACAAACAAACAAACAGACAAAAATTCCAAAAACTATTGTTTTGGGTTCAGTATCATGTACTTAACATGTAGCAATTACTTTTTGAAAAAATATTGAATGTACAGAATAGGCCTCGTTACGATTTTATTATATGTATAGATTCTTGTGGTAGTACAAAAAAGGTTTTAAGTTGCCTCTTGCAACTTGCACATGCACATGCACGGCCGGCAGTGGGCGAGCTGGCAACGTCGCGTAACAGAAAATAATGATACTAATTACCGGTAAAAATAACGTTATTTCTTGTAACGGTATCTAGTAACATAACCATATTATAACGTTAAATTAATGTTATGTTACCTGGTAACGTTAAAAAAAATAACGTTATCAAGGTATCATATTGAAAATAACGTTACGTAACGTTATGTTTACTGTTAATTGGTAACGTTATAAAGCCCTGCATGAAACCACTGATTGTTTTTTCGCGATTTGAAAGTTTGTCCCATAGTAAAAGTTGATCAGTTTGATGATCCCTATCAAACCATGACGTGGATTTACAATTAAAAACGGAACAAATCCTGTAAACCATTATAACGTTTTGAAATTTCGTTATACACCCCTTAAAGTTAGAGAGCGCAAACTGGAGGAGATTGCGCTCGGCGACTCTGCCGCTCACTTCCCCGCGTACCCCCCATCGTTGCCCCGCGCAAATACAAGAGTCGGACAACTGTTAGTAGTATTAAAACTGTGACTAAGCTTATTGTTTGTAAATAAACAATAGAACCTTAGCTACAATCTGTACATGTGAATTTTCGATACATTAAGTACTTAACCAGCCATAAATTTAATTAAGATGAAGACGCCACTTTGCTGTCTGAAAGCCCTTAAAAAAACCAACAAGCCCTTGAAAAAATGTCGCAGGCAAAAACTAATAAAACATCAAAACAAGACATTTTGTAATAAAATGCTGATGATATTGCTTCACTGACTGACACTGAAGTTAACTGTTTCGCAAACCTTTAACTGGGTAACCTTGATGATGAGTATCGTTCAATGTAACGTTACTATGGCATAGTTCTATACTTAGAAAAGGTTTTTAAGACAAGACAGTTCACGAAATCTACTCTTTCACTATGTCTTTGGAATATGGTTGATTATTGCATAGCTTTAACTGTCGTTTCGCCAAAAATTTGCCAAAAATGTATTAAAAATCTACTCGGCTATCAATTAAAAAGCTATCTTTTTGCATTAAAAAAATCACAGATTTTGCAGTCCCCGCAAGAATCGGAGCATTGAAAATGAATATAAAAATTTACGAAAAACCAAAATCAAATCAAATGCAAAATCCTATAATATAATATATATTTTTAAAATTACCTAGGTAGTGCCTATTTATTTTTACGATTGTGACACTCGGCAGCGTCGGCTGACTGCCTCGACGCAGCCGTAATTTTATTAACCGATTTTCAAAATTCCAACGAATGCACTGTTAATCTGCTTCTGCATCTTTTAACACTATTACCATGACGATCGGTCAATAATCATAGAAGCTACATAACTTTTTATGTACGAAACCACCCGTTTTTCTAGAATTACAAATCTAAAGGGACCACCTACAGGTCACAAATTATTTATCGATTTTCAAAACTGTTTCGCCATTTAGTAGCTAAACTAATACCCTAGGACCCTTTTTTTCGTTTTTTCTTAAGTCAGTTTTATTTTCGAAATATTTACAATTTACTAAACAAACACCCCCCAAAAAACCCGGAATTTTTGGAATTTTGCAAAATGTCAAAAAAAGTTACCAGTAGATTTTCAAAATTCAAACGTTCACACGTGTCTCGATAAATTCCTCTACTTTTGGTACTATTTCCATCTCGATCCTCTCAAAATCCTTAGAGATATGGTCAAAAATACGTCTCAGGCGACTTGCATTTGATAACCATTTTCAATGGTAAAATCATATCACTGGAAGTTTGTTTTTATATGTTTTTATGGTGATATTCAGGATTTTTTACCGAGTTACCAAGCCATTTTTTTTTATGTTCTGTTCGGTTATTGTGTTTCTTTGTTTCTTTTCCAGTCTACAGTATTTTTTGTGAAGTAGAATTCTAAATATCAGTTCTTCACATTGAAAGATCGAAAATCAATCTTTTCATCAGATCGTGAACTGCCCTCGCCTGAAAGAAAAAAGTAACTGTAAAATAGTAGGTGACTGTCTGTTTTTGGACTTTGCTTGGCGTCAGTCTAACTTTGATGTATCTACCCAAACTATTCTGCACTAGCGTTGAAAGTTACACGTAAAATACATACCTAGCTATGTATTTTTCATACGATCACTGTATTTTTCAATAGAATAAGTACAGAAAGTTTCATACAGTTCTTCGGATGTATCTTTCGCAATAATAAGTTTTTTAATGTTTTTTTTCGAGAATTTTTCGCATTATTCATTTATGAATAAAACACTACTGCAAATTGTACTGAGGTATGTAGGCAAAGGTACCGCTCCTGACGTTGTTACCTACGTAGCACATCTTTGATGGAAAACCAGCCTGTCGTGATCACTTTTCCATATTTGAACAACCTTGTGACACACAACCAGTTCTAAGATTTCACGACAAGGACCGGTTTCAATATGGACGTGAGAATTGGCCTACATTTTCTGGTTACTATTAAGGGAATAAGGTTTCGCAGACCCAATTAGGTTTGCCATTTTTTATGAAATAATTTTATTATACATAACAGCGAATGGCATGCCGCAGAAAATCGTTTGGCATACACTCATTTATGATACACTTAAAAAAGCTTAATTTTGTAAGCCAGAATCATCTTTTGGCATACATTTCATATCCATAATAATAACATTCCATAATAATAAAAACAAAAATAGCAGAACATAATAAGTGCTACTGTATAATAAAAATAAGGGTTCAACAATAAAAAAAATATTAAAAATGTTTTTTTCGACGCTCAAATCGCGTATCTCCCCGGTATAGGCGGCTCGGTATTCGTTTCTAGCTGCTCGTTTCAGTTACTACCGGCTCACGAGGCGCTCGTTTACAACTATAGGTTGGACGGACTCAGAGCGGGGCAGTCGCGTCGTGGCCCACGACGCGACTGCCCCGCTCTGAGTCCTCGTGGGCTGGCATTACTTGCACTCGAATTACGACTCGCACGGCAGCCACACAAAAGCCGGACAGGCCGGACGCAGTCAAAGGCCAGACAAGAGGTCAAAAAGCTAAACATGTCCGGCTGTCACCTGGCAACCCTAGGACCAATGGATAATAAATTATTTAAGTTTAAGTATTGCTCCGCCCCTTTTTGCCTCTCAAGCTTGTAGTACGGAGGGAGAGACGCGGCCTTCCGCGCCTTTTCGGCCAAATCTCAGCGTGTGTAGGGGGAGGCGCGGCCTCTTCAGTTCCGAAGCCGTCTCTGTGGTTTAATGGTTCGCCCGTGGACACGAGGGTCCCGGGTTAGATTCCCAGGGGGGGTACAATGGGGAATGTCCGAAAAAAATCAAATTGGCTGAATATTTTTCTGTAGGTAGGAATAAGGTCCCTTAGTAATAGGAAAAAGTTTCAGAATTTTTGGTTGCGTGTAAAAGATTTAAAAAATTAAAGTCTATTTGACTTCACAAATATACAAAAGTAACAGCAGAATGGAAATTATACCTTTGACACAACCTGCCACAACCACAACATGGTATTAAAAAAAAGTTTCAAAAATGTCAAATGTCAAAACTTTTTGTTTTTTATTCATGTTGTTATTGTGGCAGGTGGTGGCAAAGGTATAATCTCCATTCTGCTGTTACTTTTACACATTTGTGTAGTCAAAAAGACTTCAATTTTTTAAAAATTTTTTACTCAACGGAAAATTCTGAAACTTTTTTCTATTACTAAGGGAGCTTATTCCTACCTATAAAAAAATATTCAGCCAATTTGATTTTTTTCAGACATTCCCCATTTGTACTCGGTTTGGTTGGTGGTAGGGCTTATTACCAGTCCGCCTGGCTAGCTACCACTATCTTACCTAAGTCTGACGCCATAACAACAATTTAAAAACTGTTGTGTTCCGGCAGTTAGGGGTAAGATAGCCAGTTCCTCAGTGATGAGGATTCCGGGTGTAGTGCGCTTCCACCTTCGGCCTTATCGTCACTTAACATCAGGTGAGCTGAAGGCCAAGCACGCCGTTGTACTTCTTCCTACACACGTGAGATTTGGCCGGAAGGCCATGCCTCTCCGTCCTGCAGGCCGGGCCTGTGCATGTGGAGGCCCTCCAGGCCCATAAGGAGTGCTATAGTACTAGCAACTGGCAATAAAACTGAAAACATTGCAATGCAATAAAATAATCTTAAGTTTCAATCGGCGCTTTATCGAATGCAGTGATGGCGTCAATGTGACGTCACGCACAATTGTTATTCTTAAAACGAACCATTCATATGTAAAGATCAAGATTCAAATCACGAGCGTGACACATTAGTGATTCTTTACAAGCAACAGGAATATATTCGGGAATTTCACAGAGATGTAAAGAAAAACCTCAGATATGCAACATATTTTGTTTTATGAATATACAATCCACATCAGCCATTTTAATGTCCCCACTGCTGGGGTACAGGCGTTCCTTATGGATAGATCAGGAGGATGGGCCATAACCTACCACGCGCAGGTCCAAAGCGGATTTGTGGGTGTTAACGACTGAAAATGCAGCTGGGATGGGATCAACGGCTTAACGTGCCTTCCGAAGCACGGAAGAAATCGAGATAATACATTTTTGGTCACCCATCCTATGATCGACACTGGCGAAAGTTGCTTAACCTCCGCAATCGCAAGGCCAGGCGTTAAACCACTGCGCCACCGAGCTCCTCATAAATATTGTACAATAAAGATTGTTAAATAAATTACTAAGAAATAAAAAAAAAAGCCTCTGATACATTAATAAGGGACAAAATGTCTCGCAACATGCAGTTGCAGGCAACTGCAACACTCAATCTACGTGTCACTGTAACGTTGCTCAACCCGTTGTCCCGCAACATTTTGGGACGCATTTGTGTACATGACATTTGTAATTGTAAGGCAAGATAGTGTGCCGGGACATTTTACGTACCTAGTTGTTTTGGGACATGACAAGTTTGTAATTTATATCTATACTAATTCAGAGTCTTGGTGAAATAATAACGTCATAACTCATCATAAGCCACCTACTTTATTTACAAAATCAAATAAATAGAAAAAAACGATTTTAGTAAATAACTGGAAGAATACAGGTAAGTCAGTAGTGACTCGGTAGCTCAGTTGGAAGAACATTGGAGCGGACTTCCAAAAGTCACGAGTTCGATTCCCGCCTAAGAAAATGATCTGGTGACGAGACGAGTCGATTTTTTTCTTGTATATTATTTAGTATTATATTTCTGTCATTTCGAAAAATGATCAAAAGTGACACAAACGCGAGGTCTGCAGCTTACGGAGCCACTATTATTAGAATAATTCAAATAATTTTAATATAATCTAAGTTATTTGCTAGTGATCTTCTGTGTGCCTTCAGGCAAAGGCTTCTCCTCCAAATTCTTTTACTTAAACATTTATTTTATCAAAACAATTAATTGATCTATTGAGGAAAACCATAATTTAGGGATAAAAATAGTAATATTTATTTAAATGATTTATAACGATTTAATTTTTAGAAGCAACTTTATTGATATGTATTAGAAATTCGTCGTATCTTTCATGCAGTTTGATAATTTTTTAATTGTCTGGGCAATTTATAAAATCTTAAACTAATGTTTGCAAGATGCTCGAATACAAGGGTACTAACTCTTGGCATGCTTTGTATTAAAAGAGTTAAAAATGTTACTTAAATACTTTTTCTTTCTTTCATTATGTTTTGATAAATATTATCAGTGAAGAGAACATGATATTTTTAAGTTTAGTACAGATTCCGGCAAACATCTTGACCCTGTTTTGTTCAGTGGGGATAAGTTCGCTTAGTGCACTTGCGAGCGACCAATAGCGTGCGCTCCTCTCCTTACTCGTACGTACTTCACTCACTGCTACGCACACCCACAAAACATGGTCTGCACAATACCCACCCGATTTCAAAATGTTTGAATTTGCAAACCTGGGGGGTTACAACCTCTTAAAACTTGGTAGGTTGATGAATTGCCATAGTTACATCTCTTTCTCGCTGTATAGCAAATAAAAGAGACACATTGACAGTCATTCAGAAAACTGGCAGGTTTTAAGAGGTTGTAATACGGGGGCTGGTTGAAGTAGAAATTGCCTGGGGGGCTTACCATCAGCAAATAAGAAACCGTTCAGTTCAAAAGCGGGCCCTAAACAGAATTGCTTAAGGCCTGCTTTCCTACTAGCCTTTGAGGTCATAGTACGAAAAAAGTAAGGCAGTTCAATGTAAGTCCTGCTATAAGGGCTCATAGTAAGGCACCAGGATACCTGTTTATCAAAACTTACAAGTCTACAAGTATACTTTACAGGAAAAATTTTACAAGTTCATGCAAATTATGTCTTTCAAATCCTGCGTATTTCTGAACTCAGGGTTTTCCATTGAGTTTTTTACAAGTTGTAAGTTTTATAATGTTTCGATTTTTTTGGAATCACTAATACAAGGGTGAAAACATATTAATTAAATTAAAAAAAAACATTTATAGCATTTAATTTAAAATGTTTTGATAAACAGATTTGTGGAATAATTATTTTCATAAGGAAAATGCTTGTTTTTAAAAAGTACAATAAGTTTTTATAAACAGGTCACTGGACACGAAGGTAACAAAGGCAATGAGGAAGCCGATGAATTGGCGAGGAGAAGGGCTGATGAACCTTTCATTGGCCCTGAACCAAGACTACCAATCACACATAGCATTACCAAGAACATTATCGAGATACCCTTAGGGGTATTACCCTAGCATGTGTATCAGGGGTTACGTTAACCCTTCCTGTAATGATACTATTTTTTATTTTATAAGCCTTTATTTACTTTTAAGAAAGATACATATTTTTCTAAATATAATGATTACAGTTTTTTATAAATTCAGTTTCAATTCAAACAGCAGCTTCCCTTATAAGTCTGTCCTGTAATTTGGACACAAAGGCCTCCTCCATTCCTTTCCACCTTTCCTCATCTCTAGCCAGTGTTGGCCAGAGTGGGCTTATTAAGTTTTTGAACTCATCAGACCATCTTCTTGTTGGCCTCCCTCTTTTTCTTTTTACGTTTTCTCGAGGGGTCCATTCGACCAATTTCTTCGTCCATTTTTGTCGTTGCTCTCTAATAATTTTTCTCGTCCATCTCCATTTCAGGGTTCGAATTCTGGTTTCGACATCTTTCCACTTGGTCACTTTCCTTAAATCGCTTGCTCTTTTCTTGTCCATCCTTGTATACCCTAATATGCTCCTTTCCATACTTCTTTGACATGTTACTAACTTAAGGATGTGGTCTTGCGTTGTTGCCCATGTTTCGCATCCATATGTGAGTATTGGAAGGATACAGGTGTTATATAGTCTTTTTTTGACTGCAAGCGAGTAATGTTGGTTCTTCATAATGCTTTTCAGTGACCAAAATCTTTTCCAGGAATTCGTGACTCTTCTTTCGATTTTGTGGTGCATTTGATCTTTCATAGAGATTAGCTGTCCCAGGTATATATAGCTAGGTAACTAGCTATATATACCTGGGACAGCTAATCTCTATGACACAATACATATGTACACAATACACATACATATGACACAATAGACGGTGTAAAAGTCGAATATGTAAATATTCGACTTTTACACCGTCTATTGTGATGGGGTCACACAATCTATTGGTCATTGCTTTAGTCTTGGCTTCATTCATTGTCAGACCGACTTTCCTACTCTCAAGCGACAATTGCTGGATCATTGATTGTAAGGATTCAGAGTTGTCACTAATGAGCACGATGTCGTCTGCAAATCTTAGGTTAGTAATTCTTTCACCATCCACATTATGTCCTTGATCTTCCCAACGCATTTGTTTGAATATTTCTTCTAATACTGATGTGAATATTTTTGGTGACAGTGGGTCTCCTTGACGGACTCCTCTTTTTATTGGGAAAGTGTCTCCTTTAGATTCTAGTTGGACTTGAGCTGAGCTGTTTTTATAGACGTTTCTTATAAGCCTTAATGATACTATAATTTTTTTTATACAACATTATTTTTAGGGTTCCGTACTCAAAGGGTAAAACTTCGTGCGCGAGTCCGACTCTCACTTGGCTGGTTTTTTGTATATACGAAAGCCGAAACACGGGTCACATATTTTCATTTTTAGAATAAGTATAAAAAAATGATAAAGAGACCTTAAAAACTCATGAAGTTACAAGCTTTTTGTGTTGTCCCGTTAGTAGGTCGTGCCTTAACCCCTTCACTCTGGCACATGTGCCAGATAACAATGAAATATCTATTGTGTCTCAATTTTGCAAGTCAAAGGATTAATTATAGTTTTGTACATATTATTTAAAGAAAACCGTTTTTAACACCTGCATTTTACCCTGCAGAACATATGGCTGTGAAACTTGGGCGCTGACAAAAGCACACAGAGACAAATTGGCCAAATGCCAAAGAGCAATGGAGCGAAGCATGTTGGGCGTGAAACTACAGGACTGGATCCTGAACACTCCCATCAGGCACATGTCAAAACTTCCTGACATTTTAACATGCATAGATCAACTAAAATGGAGATGGACCGGCCACATGCTTCGCTGCAATAAAGAAAAATGGAGCAAACAAGTGACGCTGTGGTATCCAAGGGATGGGCACCGAAGCAAAGGTCGACCCATAAGAAGATAGGAAGACGACCTAAAGTTGACCCTAGGGCCATTCTGGATGAGAGTGGCTGCTGATAGGCAGTACTGGAGGAGGTTGGAGGAGGCCTTTGCCAAAAGGCACACTGAGCGGCTAGATGTTATTTAAATATATTATGTAACAACCAAAGTGTAGCTCAGAAATAAAAGGCTTATTATTATTATTATAAATATTATTTAGTCAAAATATAACATGATATAAAAAATATTAAAATCGATTCTATTACTGATTTTGAACAAACAGTTTTCAGGTTTCGTATCTAAAAATAACCTTGTATAAGGCTTGTTTTCTTTGCTTAAAATATTATTTGACAGGTGTCCGTGGAATTTTATGAGTTCTGAATGTGGTCCTTGACGGCAATAAGTTTAAGAAACACAACTAAACTAAGTGCCTACATTCTTTAAATTGGATTGTCTCCTGCATGCATATACGGTTCTTGGGAGTTAAACCTGGGACCTCTAGATCTGACAACAGTGGTTACTGATTATAGATTGAAACTCTATTTAACCTGTCAGGTACCGGAAAATGAGACAATATTTCATTGTTGTCCGGCCTCATGTGGCCGCCTCGCATTTGATGAATTAATTAGCCAATTTTATTAGGTACCTTTTATTATGTAAACTTTATTTTGAGTAGGTACTCAAAATAAAGTTTAGGTATTTTAATTTTTTCAACATTATGAAAATAGATAAAATTAAATTCCTGTTTCTACAAAGTTTTTTTGCATATTAGTTAGATTTCGCATTTTTAGGAAGCGGAGATATGTAGTTCGAAAGTTAGCAAGGGTAGAAAAGTCGATCAGTAGGTCAAAACCAAACGCCTAAAAAATCAACATCAAACAAACATAAAAAACTAAACCATAATTTAATAGCGTAAGTCCAAATAACCGGTGGTGATAAATATTTCCTATATCATAAGTCCTAGATTTAACAACCTGCGAAAATATCGTATTTACTATATTTCGCGACCTACTTAATTTGTGACCCAGTCATAGTTTGTATGTATGTGTGTATTCGCAAAATAATAGTTTTTTTATTTTTTATACATTGTAACATGAACAATAATATCTTAATATATTAATGAAGTTAAAACATCACCTTGGTATAAAGTAAAATATAAAAATAATGGGCAAGAAAGTAATGTTACGTGAAACAAATTCGAGTTTCACTTTTGTAAAAAAAACAACACGACTATAATTACTTACCAGTAGAAAATTATGATGCGGTTTTCAAGAACAATTATTTCCTTCACAATTTTTCACTGGTTTAAACGGATAACACTCAGAATTATAAAAATAATGAACTGAAAATTAAATCGACACACATGACATTACTGACCACTCGCCATTTTGAGGGTGGACTGATAAAAAATACTTTTCTACTAAAATTATGAATTTAATTAGCAGTGTTGCTATATGTGGAATATACTTTATTACTAAAGTAAATCGAGAACAAGAGCTTAAACACGACACAATTTCATTGGCAATTTACCCGAATGAGGGCTTTTCCAAAGGACTAAAAACTATAGGATCGATAGATGGCGTTGATAAATTGTGCACTGTCAACTGAGGCGCGTTCAGAACTTACGCTCCGAGTGCAACCAATCGCTCTAAGGGAGTATCAAACATTAGAGCGTGACGTTCGGTTAACACAACTTTGTTGCACTCGGAGCGTAGGTTCCGAACGCGCCTCAGTTGACAGTGCATAATTTATCAACGCCATCTATCGATTCTACAGTTTTTAGTCCTTTGGAAAAGCCCTCATTGTTAATCAAATCGAACGTATCATGATTCATGAATTCATGATAGTAAGAAGTTGACAATAAAACCAAATTGCAAATCCAAATCACCTTCCAGGTGGATAATATTATTGCCAATGAATTTCCGTAGCTGTAAGCGAGTCAGATGGAGTTGCCTAATCAATTTGGAACTGACCACGACCACAGATGGTCAGCAACTGTGGAGACCTTTACCTTTTTGTTCATAGATTAGATATTAGATAAGTAGGTTAGGTTGTTTTAATTATTTATGACGATATTATGATTTTGTTTGGAATTTGGGTACCTAGGTAGGTAAGGTTGAAAAAAAATCACTATCATTCACTAGGGTGTTTTCTTTTTATGTGATTTTTAATATTTGTTTTCAGAACATATTTTGCACTTTGCCATCTACGGGTAAATCAAATACTTCCTAAGCCGTTGACTTCTTTTTCCGACTGGATGACATTGTCTCAAAGTTAAAGACGTCACAAAATACACACTCAACCATAGACATAGAAAAATTTTCGATGCGCTCAAAACCGAACTTTAATATTTGTCCTTAGAGTAAGACGGGCTTCTAAGCCTTTGTTGCTCGAAGTATTTGTCTATCCAAACATTGAAAGAAACAAAACAAGTAAACAGTAAAATATAAAAATTCACCGGTAGTAAGAAAACAGAACTTCGGATGCTACGGGTAAACTCGAATTAGATCGGCCAACTCCGCCGCCGGCGCCGGTGGCGGCAGAAATGAAGGTACACAACTCGAGTTCTAAACGGGCTGACTCGAGTTGACCTGCACCCTGATTATCTAAAAAGAAACTATTTAGCGACCGGTTGCATTTGACATACATTGCCACTTTTCTTTGGTATGTTTTTGTTTTTTAACCCAAAAAGAAGTAGCAATGGATCACGATCATCTGTGAACTGCAACCAGTCGCTAGGTAGTTTTTAATTAGATAATCAGCCCGCCGATACAACTGCAACTCGAGTCAACCCGGGTCGGAACTAGAGTTGGCCCATCACTACGCGTAGCGACCAAGTGCGACGTCGGGCCGTGCGGCGCGTGAGGCCTGTCACAAGCGACAAACGCCCTGCCTCGCAAGCCAGGTACATACGCCCATTCCATGCCAAGCGTACTGCCTCGAACCTCAAGGCAGGACGTTAAAACAGATAATACTTTTTATCCGGTCAAAGGTTCCTTAAGGATTTTCTCGAATGTCTACGCAGACAAAGTCGCGGGTGGAAGCTAGTCTATCAATATAAAACTAGTTTAGACTTACTGTAGACGTGGCGGTGGCGAGTCAATGAAGGACCGTACAACGTCAAATACAAATTTTTGAGCAATTTAAATGATTTTAATTTTTTGCAGTTTACGCCTTTCACTAACGCATATTTTAAAGTCATTTTCATTTCTCTATCTTATAATTTATTAAGATCACTAGCCCCCATATAATGCGGCGTGGGTCGTATAAATTTTGAGTGACTGACTGACCCCAATAATGTGACGTCACAGGAACCACACCAGTCCACGCCAGCCGATCAGTGAACTTCGCCATAATTATTTTTTTTGCGAATTCAGATTAGGTCTCATCAGAACCATCAGAAGGGTCATTCATGAGCGTCCCTGGCAAGGTTTGAATTTTGCGCCCCAAGACTTATTTCTAGGATCATGAGCGTTCCTGGCAAGAATTGAATTTTGCGCCCCAAGAAAGACTTTCTAGCTATGGGACAGCAAAGTGCGCCGCCTGAGGATGCGCCTCTGGCAGCCAGCCCTTAACTACTAAGCTCAACGGACGTTCCACGGGAAAAGGTACCATAAGGCCAGGCCATAAGTTTTCTCCTAAGACGTCGTCGGCGGTAAAAATATCGCGTGTTGAAAAAAAACGCTCGTATGGACGATCCCTTACTGATTAAACTTTGTTAAATAATTATTATTTATTCAGGAAGAATCAGGCAAAATATTTTTCAAATGTTTAATTAAAAACTTGTCCAAATAAAATATCCATTAAAACTGCAAACACTGGTGACATTCGGGGCTGCAATACTTCTGCATAATTCACATCATCTAAAGTACTATCAAATATTTCTCCTTTTCTAAAACAATACTTTCTGAATGCAAGCCGACTGGTATTTTTTGGAGTTGCCTCTGTTGGCTCATCTTCCATCATAGCCTCATAATAAGCCTTGAAATATGGTATAAAGAGAGAGTTACCTAAAAGAGCCCATATCATAATGAAAAATCCTGTCAGTAGAAACACTTGGCAGAACACGTAGAAATAGTAAGGGAAAATGATGGCATTCGGAGTGGTAATCTTCGTTATCTTGCAAACAACCCATTGTATCATCATCCAGTATACCATACATTGGTTGGTGCCAGCACACATTGATACGAAACAATCCCAAAACCTTGCACATAAAATGTACGGGAAGCAAAATACTTCCCACCAGTTATATCTGAACACCTCTTCGGTGGTAGCGTGAAATCTTTCCCCTTCGACCACATCGCATCGGATTTTTTCACTTATAGGCTTTTTACGTTTCTTTTGCGGCGGCATTTTGTTATAATTTATTGATAAGACTTTTGAAAATTATAAAATGCAAATAAAATAAATCGAAGTCAAAACCTAACCTAAATTTAGGACAGTGTTTTTTTATCGTACTCTATGGGATCAAGGACCATAGTATAGTACTCTCTACCGTTTTAACTTAAAGAAAAAAAATCTTATTATAGAGTAAAGAAAAAAGAACTTGAAAATGATTAGATAGGTTTTTTACTCTTTACAAAAAACTCTAGAAGAAGGTCATATTTTTTACGCTATGGGATTTTTTTACCAATGCCTTTAAGGGCACACGGAGCCTCCACTACCGCTGCCAATAGAGATAAATCATTACAACGAAATAACTAATATAACTAAGTTTAATAAAATTCTGAATAATATAAAAACTAGTATTAGTTTTTATAAATAATTTTTATATCTTAGTTTAAATATGTTTGTGTATTTACAGTCAGGATTAAAGCTTAAAGTGGCAACTAGGCGTTAAATCCAGATTGTAACTAAGTACATTTAAACCATGAAAAAATGCGCACAAAAACTGTTCATAGTTAATATTTATATTTTTCAAAATTTTATTAAACATAGTTTGTTCGTTGTAATATTTTTTCCCGATTGGCAGCGCTAGTGGAGGCACGCATCCTTAAAACCAAGCGGAGATTGGAATAGAGAAGACAAGACTAGCTGAAAGAAGTTGAGAAGCAGTCAAAGATATTATAGTACCTATATAATATCTTTGGAAGCAGTACAACTCCGTAGGTCAGTAGGGTTAGAATTGTAATTGGATTTAATTCCTACAAACGATTTTATTGTTTTTAGCTTCATTTGTTGCCAAATATGACTGTCTTAGTTTCCCCTCCCCAGCGGACTTGCCCTTAAGTGGTGGGGGGTAAAATGTACCCCAAAAGGGGTATGTTTGCGGTGTTTAGAAGGTTTTAGAAGATTTTAAATTTGGGTTTTAAAACAATTTGAGGGTAGAACGATTTTAATACGAACGACAGTTTCGGAGCCACAAAGCATACCATATTTATTACCACTATCATTTTTCGTTTGCAAAATAACGTTGTTTTTCATAGTGTTTCTATAAATAACAAAGTTATATTTGCGGTTTTGGAAAATGTGCTATATCTCTAAAACTGCTAACTAATATCTCGTTCAAACAAATTTTCGTTGAAAACGTTTATTAAGTGTATATTTTTTAGGTTCTTTATTAGGCATCTAGGTATATTTTTTTGGTTTTTCACTCTCTTATTTCAAAAGTTAGACGCGGGGGATACCCCTGTGTATTTTGGTAAAAATCGTGTAGCTTAAAAAAATTAAAATTGACCTAATTTCGTAAAGCTGTGTCTCCAAAACTATCGCTCGTATGAAAACCGCGGGCTGATTATCTAATTAAAAACCACCTAGCGACTGGTTGCAGTTCACAGATGATCGTGATCCATTGCTACTTAATTTTGGGTTAAAAAAAAACATACCAAAGAAAAGTGGCAATGTATGTCAAATGCAACCGGTCACTAAATAGTTTCTTTTTAGATAATCAGGGTGCCGTTCTACCCTCAAATTGTTTCAAATTTAACCAACTTTAAAACCCTCTTACACAATCTTGATGAACAACCAGTCCTTCCGGGTCATATCCCCTTTTGGGGTACATTTTTACCCCCTACCACTTAAGCACAACTCCGCCTTTGGGAACCTAGGATAGGCATACTGGGCTACAAAAGACGCCATTAAAACAATAAAAACTTTTGTAGGAATTAAATCTGACTTGAAGTTTTTTTGTTTTAATTCTACTGAACTACCGACTGTAGGAGTAGAATATTTTAATAAGGCTTGATAAAAATGAAAGATGCGCTTTGATTTTGACGGTTGGTCTCTGCTTATAGTTACTGTAGGTAGATCTAAGTATTGAGATTCCAAGGAGAATGCAGACTAAATATTCACCTATAGCATACTCAAATCGTAGCTGATAAGTGGAAAGATAATTTATTTGTATGACAAACACTGGACCAGCATAGCGAAAATCTTCTAAGTCTATGCACTGGACCAGACAAAACATATTTTATTTTCTACCTTACAGCAAGTTATTTTGTTATATAGCAACACTTAGTCTCAAAAGCCGTGGTTCGAAGCCGTGTGTTGATTGATTTTGACATTTGAATTTTGACATTTGCGGAAGTGAAAAAAAAAAACAGTTTTGTGTGATCCATGGAGGGGTAGGTTGTGCAGTTTTTTCGCAGAATAGAAATTGCGTCAGTTCTTGTGCAATTATTATGTTACAATCGTCGAAAACTAACACACAAACTGCAGGATTTGCCGTAATCCATCAGGGATCAATTGTTATTAGCAGGTAATTGGTTATTACCTGTTTTTTCTTAGGTGAAAGTAAAATGTTTTCACTTTCGAAGTTTTGCGACATGCACTTTTGTTTGTCAAGGTGTTTAAATTAACTAGGCCCCTAATAAGTATTATTGGACTGGTATTTAATTAAAAATCGGGTTAGTATAATCACGTCATCAATACAATAATGTTGTACTTTATAATTTACACGCAAACAACAGGTTTCTGTGACCTTCTATAAGTTTATAAAGTTTCTTTATTTGTGGTGTCATGAATGTTTTTGCCTTGAAACCAGCATTGGTTTGATTTTGCGTGATTGATTGACGCCAGTTCTGTCACTTAATAACAAAATGAAGAAAGATTTTGATATTATTTTCTTGTAAATACTGGTTTACTGACAAAATGGACTTTATTTCCAATTGTTCTGTCTCTAGTCTAGAGCTATACATATGAAACGGAGAACTCTGATACTTACAGCTCTTAGAATGCTGATGAAATCAGTTGGGTGTGTATAGTGATCTGGATCTCCTCCATTTACTCCCTGGATAGCCATTAGATCACAGCTCGATCAATTCAAATTCTCAAAGTTGCTTTCTTTGTATTTTCACCATGTATGTGCCACAACCAGGATTAGAACCGGGAACATTTGGCGAAGTAAGCTGGCTACTTCAGTTTTACACAGAACGGTCTTTTGTCATTTTGCATAGTTAAAACTGCGTTGATATGATCAAAGTATACTTGGACTAAGTAGTTTGGATGACTACTTGGACGCTACTTGGATCATGAAAATGAGCACTACAATACAAGTGCACTTTGACGTTGTCATATACAAAAAGCTACTTTGTTCAAGTTACTTGGTCCAAGTATACTTTGATCGTATCAACAGGTATCCAAGTATACTTTGATCAAAGCTACTTTGTTAAATTATTGAATTTTTAGACTTTTGGCATTCACAATGCTATTTTTATATTAAGGTAATAAATATAATAGAAAAAATCAACTCACCTGTAGCAGCTCAGATGGGATTCAAACCCGCACCCTTAGGATTTCGGTCCAATGCACTACCAATTATGCTACCGAGTCATCAACTTCTTTACAGATGCCAGACAATTGATTAAGATGAAATTGCTATGTAATTATTGAATTTTTAGACTTTAGGCATTCACAATGCTATTTTTATATGTACATATTATATTTATTATTTTGTTCAATTACTTGGTCCAAGTAAACAAACATTGATCATGTCAACACCACTTAATAAGGCAATGGAATTTGTTTCATTCATGTGATAATGCCTGTAGCACAAGCCTGTCAATCATCCAAAGATTACAAAACGGCATACTGCATACAATATCCAATACTCCTTGGTTCATTACCAATACTGAACTACACGAGAACCTGAATATCAATACAGTAAAGGAGGAGATAAAACGATCATCTTCAAGATACAAAACTCGTCTCGAGTACCACCCGAATGAACTGGCTACTGCCCTATCAAATGTGACATACCGCAAACGCCTCAAGCGCCATGACATCCATCTAGAGAAGCGTTTTTGACTGATGGGGGAATCTTCCGCTGGGGAGCACCCTCAAATTCCAATGGCACATTCAACAAGCCTACTAAAAGTTCTAGGACTGATCGTAGACGAAAACACAAAAAAAAAACACATGTCATAATAAAATTATTAAATTCTTTCAGATCAACAACTTACCATGAATAAGTGGAGCATTATATTATTCGTAGTGGCGACCCTGCCATGTTTGAACATGGAGTACATCCCCCCAGGGCCGGTGTACGCTTGCCCGAAAGACACGGACAAACTTCTCATACACCCTTGTGTGTGTGAGAAGGGGTCTGACGCTGGTCTTTATGTCAGGTAATTAATTAAATCTGGTTTATATTTTTCCAGTCTAGTGCTAGCTAGGCCCACTAAAGTGGAGACAGAGCTAATGTAAGGCACGCAGCGCTGTGCAATTTGAAATTGTACTTTATTGCCGTGCAGCAAGAGTAGCTTATTATTTAATTGTCCTCGTGCGGATGGGCTTCTGTACATTTAGTAAAGTCCATTCGTTTAGATAGTGTCGCCCTTTTATCGCGCCGCCTTTGCACGTGCCGCTTCTTGTCAAAGGATGCCGCCGCATAAACAAAGGATACCGCGTGCGGCGTACACCCGCAAGTGAATTTGGATTTTGGCAGTTTGCATCGAAGCGCTGGTGGCGGCGCTGTAGTGAAAGGTTGTATTTGTTGACTCTGCTACATATATGCACTGAAAATGATTTTTCGTCCTTGGGAGGTCAGTGAAATGACTCAAGATGAAACTTTAAGTGAACCAACAAAAAAAGACAGGTGTTTTGTAAAACATGTGAACAAATTATTATGACCAATGTCCATCGAAATTGTGTTCAAATATCGATATTTTGGTAATTCGATTCGGAAAGTGATAATGTTGTATCTAGGTATTATCATAAATACAGATGATAATGACTCCGACACTTCGAGTAATGAAGAATAGTGGTCTAATTTTACTTTACATATACCTACATACTCAATTAATTTCATTAAAATTTTCTTTGCACCGCGCTTGTGTATTATTTGTATGCGTATTTTATTATAATAAACACAAGGGACACAAGTGCTTGCGGGTGTACCGACACTATCTAACCGAATGGACTTTACTGAAAAATGAAAATGAAAATGAAAAAATTGTTTTTTTTCTACCACAAAGTTTACATGGTACATACAGTTTATTGTTAGTTTCATTATAAACTATAATTGGTTAACTAAAGTAATACTTTGTGAAAGACTGATGCCTAAACTAGACATATAAATGCCTGTATGTCAGGTCATCAGGTTCCCAACCTCTCAGACTAGCTTAGTAAGATATACATATACATGTAGTTGAATACAAACTAACATTATATATTCGAGGTCGATTAAATGTCAAAACGGATTGATGGAAACCATTTTCAATGTACCAAAATAACAGATGAAGTGGCAGTGAGCTGAACACATAGCGAGAAGAACCGATGGCCGTTGGGGCGGATAGGTTCTAGAATAACGACCGCGCGCCGGACTCGGCTCCGTGGGTAGGCCCCCGACAAGGGGGACCCAAGATCTGGTGCGCGGTTGCGGTGTGATGGATGCGGGCAGCGCAGAACCGATCGTCGTGGAGATCCTTGGGGGAGGCCTATACCCAGCAGTGGGTGTCGTGTGGCTGATATAATGATGATGATGATGAAAATAACAGATTTAGGGGGTGCGGGGTTACATTACAATAGGGGGGCTGAGATAATATAGAAAAGTTTGTTTTCTAAATTGTCTCAGCTGGGGAACGAACCCAGGGCCTTCGAGATGGTGACACCTTGAAAACCCGTGTACAAACCACTTGACCACAGAGGTTGTCAATACATTGAAATATTTAAAGTCCGCTTAATATTGTTTTATTTCTTGCAGATGTGAAAACACAGGGCTGGCGATAATGAGCGTTGGCTTGGGGAATTTGGCTGGATTAGGGTTGCCAATTGAGAAATTGGAGATAAAAGAAGGGAGATTTTGTAAGTATCTGAACGACTGACTGCAGTAATATTGCTTAAGTAGATTTCAAATTGATCTTGTAAGCACAAATATATTATGTTTTCTAGACTTCAGAATTTTTTTTAGAGATTAAAGAGGGCTTTTCAAAATGACAAAAAACTGAGCTCGATAGATGGCGTTGATAAAAACCGGCCAAGTGCGAGTCGGACTCGCGCACGAAGGGTTCCGTACCAAAAAACAGCTAAAAATCACGTTTGTTGTATGGGAGCCCCCTTTAAATATTTATTTTATTCTGTTTTTAGCATATTGTTATGTTGTTATAGCAGCAATAGAAATACATGATCTGTGAAAATTTCAACTGTTTACCTGTAGTCGTTATCAATATGGAGCAAAAAACGGCAAAAAAAATCACGTTTGTTGTATGGGAGCCCCCCTCAAATATTTATTTTATTCTGTTTTTAGTATTTGTTGTTATAGCGGCAACAAAAATACATCATCTGTGAAAATTTCAACTGTCTAGCTATCACGGTTCATGAGATCAGCCTGGTGACAGACAGACAGACAGAGAGACGGACAGTGGAGGCTTAGTAATAGGGTCCCGTTTTTACCCTTTGGGTACGGAACCCTAAAAAGTAATGTGTGTGTAGAAGTAGATAGCAAAACTGCTGGCATGGACCTTCTATAACAGAGGTGCCCAAACGGTCGATCGCGATCGACCGGTCGATCGCGAGAGGTTTTAAGGTCGATCGCCAAGGATAACAGATTTGACATTTTGCACCCAATGTAGTTTTACATATGCAATTTTTTTTCTTGTTAAATATTTGGTAGGTTAAACGGTCAAAATGTCGATCTCTTAGTCATAAATTTTTGCTAAGTCGATCTCCTTAAGAAAAAGTATGGGCACCCCTGTTCTATAACATCTGCGGTGCAATTGAAGACGTTCACCATTTGCTGGTGGAGTGTGTCCAAAACGAAAATATGAGACGAGAGGTGATGACAGAACTTAACTTAAATGCAAAAAATGTAAGCATGTTCCATGGCATTCTGTCGGCTCCCACCAGCGATGAGGCTAGAATTGTATATGTTTTCGCCCTAAATAGTGTCATAAATAGGGTCATAGGATAAGTAGTTTTAGATAAGATTATGATGGGGCTGACATGACCTTTAAGTGTTAAAAGCCCCTAAATAAAAAAATAATAATAAAAAAAAAAAATTACCTTCTAAAAATACGTAAAACTTTCAACGTAAAACATTGTTAAAATCTTTTTCTATCAATAACTTATTAAATAAAAACCTCTGAGGGCACTTTCACAATTAAAATGCAAAAAAAAATTTTTTTTCAGCTCACCTCCATGGGCCACTCCTCCACCGATCCACCATAAGGGTGGTACACATTACAGACACGCCGATACACACTATAGACGAATACGCGTTCGCTGGTGTGAACAGGACCTTACAAGAGTTAAGGTTCTATAATACGGACATGGTTGATTTTCCTAAAGAAGCTTTTAAGGTAAATCCATACTTATAAATGCGGAAGTAACTATTGGCCGAATACTCAAACGCAACTTAACTTTGAGCGGCTCTCAAACAGCATGCTGTCTTTGTCATATCTTTGACATTTAATGTGACAGGATGACGTTTGAGAGCCCCTCAAAGTTCATGAGCGTTTGAGTATTCGGCCACATGTCTGTCTGTTCGTGATAAACTCAAAAACTACTGCACGGATTTTCATGCGGTTTTCACTAATAGATAGTGTGATTCATGAGGAAGGTTTACGTATTTAAGGGCTTTGAACAACGGAAATAAATAATAGCGGCGCTCGATAAAACCATGTATGTCGATAGAGGATCTATAGACGAACAAAAAATGTCGTATGATGTCAAGAGCCTCCTAAACGTTCCGTCGCAGAATATCCCTTTCGCAAAATGTCCCTTTCGCAAAACGTCCCTTTCGCAAAATGTCCCTTTCGCAAAATGCTCCTTTCGCAGAATGTCCCCTTGGTATGAAATAAATATCACTAATGCCAAATTTCCATTTTGTTCGAAATGTTCTATGAAACTCAAAAATATACTACCCACTTGGGATAATTTTTAAGCTACTGACAACACTAAATTGTAATAATCATCAGTTAAGAGGGTACTTATGAACATTTAGAACAAAATGGAAATTTGACATGAGTGATATTTATTTGATACCAAGAGGACATTCTGCGAAAGGGGCGTTTTGCGAAAGGGACATTTTGCGAAAGGGACGTTTTGCGAAAGGGACATTTTGCGAAAGGGACGTTTTGCGAAAGGGACATTCTACGAAAGGGACGTTTTGCGACCAGGGGACATTTTGCGAAAGGGACATTCTGCGACGGAGCCGTAAGCGCAACGTTTTCGAGATAAACCGGGGAATAAGTTTGGATTTTTATCTATACATGACAACATGGGTTATCTTGGAAACGATGCGCTTTAGGACTTTATATCATGTGACATTTTTTGTTCATCCATAGATAATCTATCGATCGATATACTCGTGCGCCGCTATATTTCCAAAATCTCATAAATTATGGTTACCAATATGCCAGCCTCTCATACTAAGAGGTTCAAACCCATTTGTCAAGGTTTTGTGTAAATTGGTTGAAATATAACGATCATTGTTGGAAGTGTCGGAAAAAGCAAGCCACCTGGGAGGTTTCATCGAAAACGCTGCCTAATTTGAGATATAACAAAACATGGTGGACAGGCACGTATCCAAGGGGGGGGATAGTTGGGATTTATCCCCCCCCTCGAAATCCAGAACACACAGTACGGGACTAAATTCAAATTTAGCGGGCGAGGCACTCTCCGGTTTGCGGGATGCAGTTGTCCCCCCACGAATTAAAAGTCTGGATACGTGCCTGATGGTGGAATATTCCTCTTTTATAGATCTACAAAATGTCCGCGATTGCATATAATCGATCTTTTAATAATAGCTTACTATACCCATTATATCTTCAAAAAATTGGTTATGTCCCATCCTCCTTATCTACCCATAAGGAAGGCCTGTACCCCAGCATTGGGGACATTAAAAATGGCCAATGTTGTAATTATTGACCCAGCTGGCAATTGAACCCGGGACCGCAGAGATTGCGACAACAAAACCGGTGTACAAGCTACTCGACCACAGGGGACGTTAATGTTTGATTTTCAGACTGTAACACTTTGGTGTCATACACTCTGTCAGAAACTCAAGTGTCTGTGTATGAACGTGACTATCTGCGTTTGTAAGAATGGAACAGAAACTAATGTTAGTCATTTTTGTCGCAAATAATGTCATAGCACAGAATATACATACAAGGTCATTCTAAACATCCCATTCAAATTTCAAGGATGTGTACAATCCATGAAACTGGAGAAAGTTGTTTCTCCAAAAAAGACGTGTCAAATTTTGCCACAAAATTTTGGTCATCCCATCCTTAATTTATCACGTGATCTCTTTTATTTATACGGATTGTTGATTTCTTTTTACATATTTGGCCTTTCAGTTTAAAGTTGTTCAATTTCATCTACAGAACACACCCTCAAAATTTGGATGGTGAAATTGGTGAATACAAAATGACCCTGTACCTATATAAAAGTATTAAACTACTAAACGTACAGAAGCCCATTCGCGCGAGGACAATCAAATAATAAGCTACTCTCGCTGCACGGCAATAAAGTACTATTTCAAATTGCACAGCGCTGCGTGCCTATTATTATAAGCGCCTCCGAAGCACTTCTCTTTCTGTCGCGTAGCTCTGTCTCAACCGACACGCGCCACCCCTCGCGCGCTGGCTCGACTGAGTCAGCCGCGAGCAGTAGGCTAATATAAAAGTTTAAGCGCTGAGTGAGTCTCCAGTTCAAAGTCTAAACGGACCATTATTTTTTTTTAAACAATTCCCAAAAATATAACTTTTTTTTGCAGATTCTTGGCAATTTATCAATCCTGTCCATAGATGGCCATAGAATGACAAAATTGGACAAAGATATATTTGCAGGCAGCCACGCAGTGGGCGTGCTAGAGAAATTGCATATTGTCAATGGAATGATTTCTGATTTCCCGGTTGAAGCGTTTCAGGTAAAAAATAGAATAGAATAGAATAACACAGTAGGATTAAGAAAAGAAAACCATACAATAAATTAACACATTAATAATGAACAGAAAAGAGTTTAAAAGTATAGAAAGTGTGCTGCTAAAAAGTAAAAATGATTTGTCGATACATTTTGGACACTATTGTGTGGCTAAAGTTGACCATTTCGTGTTTTGACTAAGATTAGCCATTTATAATTACCATTTTTTTGTTTATTAAAAATGGACCATGTTGCATTTACACTAATAGTACCTAGCTTAAAAATTAAGCGTTAATTTTACTAATATTGTTTTGTTACTAAATAAATTGAATATTTTTTGACAGTTCATATAACACTTTCAATTCAATTCAATATTTATTAGGGATGTTCGATCCGGGTACCTTGTATTGATATTTTGGATCGCAATGGATCGTAATCCATTGTATCGATCCATGGATCGATCCATTAAAATTGATACGATTTTTTGGATCGATCCAGTATCGAATTAAATATTTTAGAAAAGTCGAATTAATAATCACACTTCATTTTAGGTACTAATTATTATTAATATTATTAATTTTTCCAATATTTAAATTTTTAAGTATGCAAAAACAAAATTAAAACTTCAGTTATGTAATGTGTATGTGTGTAACTTCGGTTAAGTAAAGGTCATACTCAAACATAGATAACTCTCGAAATACGCAACTCAGAGCTATGATTTTGATGTCGTTTTGTAGATAATATTCATGTGTATTATAAAAATGCAAAAAAATTGCACATTTAAATCCTAGTTTTTTAAGGTACCTATATGAGAAAAAACTAAAAAATAGCACACTAATTTCGGATTAAAATTTAATTTAGTAATTTTTTATAACGTATTCAATTACAAATTTACATTTTTTTTTACTTAATAGTTGATATAAGCTTTCTAAAAGTATTTTTTTTTTACTAGGATTTTTAAGATAACTAGGAGTTTTTCGGCAGGGCCATCTAGAATAAAAAGTGAAATTTAAAATGCCGGTCATTCCAACAGGAGAGGGGAAAACTTAGGGGGTTTTGTCGATAAAATTGATCATATTATCTATCTTTAAAAGCTCCGATATCGCTAACCAAACATATTGTATAGTAATTACTTAGAGAATATTTGAACTTGAACTTTTCCCTTGTTTAAAATACTATTGTATAGCGGGCGAACAGATCCATATTATTTATATTAAAAATATATAAGTATTTTTTGTAACGTATTCAAGTAAAAAATTAACATATATTTTTTTTACTTGATAGGTGATATGATTAGCTTTTATAAAAGTATTTTGTTATAACTGTAGGACTTTTAAATCCGGGGAAATTAATACTTTTTGGCAGGGCCATCTAAAATAAAAAGTCAAATTTAAAATGCCAGTCATTCAAATAGGAGAGGGGTAAGACTTTTAAAAGCTCCGACATCGATAACCAAACATATTGTATATAGTACGATTATACGATTTTTTCGATCCGATCCTCTATGCATGTGTATCGATCCGCCAAAGGATCGAATGCTATTGTATCGATACAAAAATCGAGTGGATCGTAACGCATTGTATCGATCCACGCAAGTATCGGATCGGATCGAACATCCCTAATATTTATCGCACACTCAGTGTTGCAGCGTAGCCCGCTTTGTTCGGACGTTCGCTACTTGTTATTGTGCGACGCGTTATCAAATCGAAACCGGTTTGCCGCTCGGCGCGGCGGGCCTGCCTAGCGCGGCTCGGGCCGACGTTTACGGTTAGCAATGAGCAATAATGATGTTATTCAAGATGCAGATGGCGATTATTTGAACATATGTATAGATGGAGTACCGGAATTAAGGGAAACGGAGAATGAGGACCACACACAATTTAGTAGTGAAAGTATGGAGGATGTAAGGGATAGTTATAATACAAATACAAGACCAGAAAAAAGAACACGTAATTTAGACGATGAAGAAATTTGGACACATGTAACAAGGAGCGGTAAAAGAAGGGTAAGGGAAGGATTAAACTCGGCCAGGGAAATAAGTGAAAATAAAATAGAAGTATGTATTACTTGCAAGGATATTTTACCGAAACAATTTGCGTTAGCGCGATTACTTAAAGCTGAAAATATTAAAGATATATCCCGAGTGAAATATGTTAATCCATATAAAGTGTTAATTACGCTTGATAGCGAGGAAAATGCAAGTCAACTGTGTCTTAATAATACGTTTAAAGATAAGGGATGGAAGTGTCAAAAGACACTCGAAGTGGGATTATCGTATGGGGTGTTAAGAGACTGTGAAGTAGATCTAGAAGACAAAGATATTTTAGAGAGCTTATCCTCGCCTATAGCTGACATAATCTCAATTAAAAGACTGAACTATAGAGATGCGGAAGAAAAATGGGCACCTAGTGAATGCATTAGAATTTGCTTCAAGGGATCGATATTACCTGCATTTGTATACATTCATGGGATCAAAACTAAAGTCGATCAATTCAAATTTCCTGTGACACAATGCTCTAAGTGTTGGCGCTTTGGACATTCTGGAAAGCTTTGTCCCGCCCGTAAACTGACTTGTCCTAAATGCAGCGATAACGACGCTAACTGTGAATCACGTGTGTATAAATGTGCAAATTGTGGAGGGCAGCACATGGCCCTTTTCAAAGGTTGTCCAATTTATTTAAAAGAAAAAAAAATAAGGGAGATTATGTCAGAATTTAATTGCACATATAAAATGGCAATTAATATGTATGTTCAATCTTCTCCACATACTTCACCGATAAGGGAGACACCAAATACACAAAGAGTAAATGTATCAAATACATCTCACGTTAATCAAATAACCACGTATGCGGATGTGGTAAATACACCTTCTCCAGCGCAAGTACCCTCTGTAAGTAGTAAAGCACAGAATAAAAAGCAATCTAGAAACTTAGACCAGAATCACCAAAAAACTACGAGTAATAATGAACGTGAATGGGAAAACATGTCTTTGGCGGCCGAGTCTACAGCCTCAGACACACATGTAACAAACGGTTGCGACACAAGGGGAAAAAACAAAAATGACAACCTTATACTACGACTAAAAGAAATTATATTCATGAAGAAATACGACTTAGAGACTAAAATCAAGAAAGTCTTGCAGATACTCGGAGAATGGTTTTTATCTTATATTTTGAAAAATATACAAGAATTGTCAATTTTTAAGAAAATCTTTGATGGATAGTACAACCAAAAACATTAAATTAAATATCGCACAGTGGAATGCACAAAGTTTAAAGCCAAAATTAATTGAATTTGAACAGTTATTATCTCAAGAAAAAATTCATATCGTAGCGTTAAGTGAAACTTGGATGGAACCCGATAGTGCTCTGCGGGTGAACGGTTACAACATTTATAGGACAGACAGGGATGATGGGTATGGTGGTGTGGCAATTTTAATTCATCAATCTATACAGTCACAAATTGTTCAGGTACAAAACGTTATTAGCGGAATAGAGATTATTAATGTTAAGCTATTTAATTGTGAACACGTTGAAAACATAATTTCGGTATACTGTCCCTCGACAGTACACACCACACAGCGAGATTGGGATTGTGTATTTAATTTAGGCTCTAGAAAAACCCTATTACTAGGAGATTTTAATGCGCATCACTCAAATTGGTCACACAAAACAGATTCAAGAGGTACGCAGATTTATGACTCGTTAATTGACCATGATCTTATTACTCTAAGGCTCGTATTACAGAATCAAACTCAAACTCAAATCTCTGCTTGAGTACAGTTAGATAGGGATGGCGCTATATGCGCTGAATAGCACCATCCCTTTCTAACTGTACTCAAGCAGCAAGCAGTGCTTGAGTCTCGTCCTATAATACGGACCTCAATGACGGTACCCCAACTCGTATTAAACTAGTCAACGGCATTCTTCAAAAGTCATCGCCTGATATATCTATGATCTCGTCTGATTTGGCTACCAAAATCAATTGGAAAGTAACTAATGAGTCTTTTGGAAGTGACCATCTTATTATAAAAATGAGTACAACTATAGAACCGGTGAGACAATCTATTATAAAAAGAAATTTTAAAAAAGCCGATTGGGACTCTTACGCGATAGATATTGAGACGCAATTCAACAATTGTTACCTGCCAGAAGATCACCAAAATGCATATGATATGTTTATAGATGTAGTAATTAAAGCAGCTGAAAAAAACATACCTAATATTAAAATAAACCTGAACCCTACCAATAATTTTTCACCCAAGCCATACTGGAATGCAAATTTATCAAAATCTGTAGCAGAACGGCGATTGGCGCTAGCTGAATTTAGGCGAAACCCGAGCCCTACCAACTTAGAAACGCTCCAAAATAAGATTAGGGAAGCTCAAAAACTTTTGCGAAACGCCAAAAGCGACAATTGGCGCAAATTTTGCAGTTCTATTGATCAGGATATGTCTTGTGGTGATCTATGGCGAAAAATGCAGTGGTTAAAGGGACGTCGATCTCAAGGTATTCGTATTGATGTAGATAAAGCCAGCAATCTGCTGCATAGCCTAACTCCTGACTCCGCATCTCCATGTACACCTGCCTTTTATTCCAATAATAATCAGTTAGAAGACACTATTACGCTTGATGAATTTGAGAAATGTATAAAATCAAAAGATACTTCCCCGGGCTTAGACAACATATCGTATTCCATGATTAAAAAACTTCCCAACATTGGTAAACAAATTTTGCTAAAGCATTACAATAGATTTTTATCTGCTGGTTTTGTGCCTTCCCAGTGGCGTGACGTGTCTGTAGTTCCGATACCAAAACCTGGTCGCGAACCGGGTTCACCATCATCCCTGCGCCCTATTTCACTAATGTCTTGTGTATGTAAAATCTTCCATCATATTTTAAACAAGAGAGTGGAATGGTATGTAGAGAAAAACTGTCTGTTAACCGAAAACACTGTAGGGTTTAGGAAACAGAGATCATGTTTAGATAGCCTTAGTCGCCTAGTTTCATCAATACAAATTGGTTTTTGTGATAATAAAGCAACCATTGGTTGTTTCCTTGATATTAATAATGCCTATAATAATATTGATGTCAGCGTTCTTTTAACTAAATTAGATAGTCTTGGTATCGGATCTAAAATTTGTAAATATTTGTGGAATTTTTTAAGTTCACGATTCCTTAAGATGCGTGTTGGAAATAACATTTTATGTAGAACAACTGGACGAGGACTGGCACAAGGCGATCCATTGTCTCCTTTATTATTTAATATCGCCACTTTGGAAGTGTGTTCTAAAATATGCAACGTTAATATTTCACAATATGCTGACGATTTTGTTCTTTATTGTTCAGTGACAAATATTCCGGAAGCTAGAATTAGTTTACAATCTGCTCTAGATATTTTTTCAAAGATTCTATTTGAAATTGGCTTAGAATTTTCACCCGAAAAATGTAAAGTTTGCGTGTTTCAAAAAGGTTTTAAGAGGATGTCAGTGGACCTCAACATCGATAATCGTAATATTCAGTCAGTAGACAATGTAAAATATTTGGGCATGTGGTTGGATAGGTCGCTGAGATGGACGAAACATATAAAGGAACTATTAGTTAAAGTTATGAAATATTTAAATGTTTTTAAAGTTTTGGCAGGGTCCGGTTGGGGTGTTCACCCAAAACATTTAAGAAGGCTATACATGGCTACTATAAGGAGTCGTATAGATTACGGGAGCTTTTTGTATGATTCATGTTGTAATACGCATTTGGGCAAATTAGACAAAGTCCAAAATCAGGCACTACGTGTTATCGGCGGCTTTATAAAGAGTACCCCTATTTATGCTATGGAGAGCGAAATGTGCATCTATCCATTATGTTTACGAAGGTGGTATTTAGGCGCGAAATTTTGGTTAAAATCCAAATCATTTTCGGACAACCCTACTATTAGTCTATTAAATACATTTAGTGATCATTGTCATTCTAAGTTATGGAAAAGGAAAAATCCAGTTTTGGTACCAATACATAATTATTTAAAACTAAAACCTATTAGTAGCAGTAGTCAATTGGAAATGTTCTCATTAGATACTTGGGTGAATAATATTAATTTAGGTAATATAGTAAAGGACAAAATTCCAGCAATTGAAAAACCGAAACGTATTTATAACACACATGAGCTTAAGTGCTTGTGCGTGGAATATCTTAACAGAAACTATAATAATTTTTGGCCGATATATACTGATGGCTCCAAACAGAGTGACGGGATAGGAGCAGCATTCTTAGATACTAATACTTCATGTTCAATGAAACTTCGAATTGATGCGGATATTTCTATAATGCACGCCGAACTCATAGCGATTGCAGAAGCGCTTTCATATATCAACACTTTAGATTATGATAAATATGTTATTCTAACCGATTCCAAAAGTGCATTACAACATTTGGCTCGATGTACCTCGACAAATCGAGGTCTACCGATTGCCTATGACATTTTGAAAAATATTCGTCATCTCACTACCCACAATAAACTAATAATGCTGCAGTGGATCCCGTCCCACATTGGACTTGCGGGTAATGAAGACGCCGATACATTGGCTAGACAGGCTTGCACAGACGGCATACCTTTCTCTATCGATCCTTACCATTCTGAGTACATGCATTCTGTCAAGCTACGGTGCTATGAATTGTGGAAAGAATACTTTGATAAGAGATCGATGGAAAAGGGTATCTGGTACAAAACCATCCAACCACATCCGTTATGTTCCCCCTGGATTGATTGCTCCCTCAGTAGGAATATTATAGTCTTGGCATTACGACTTCGCTCTGGTCACATTCCTCTGAACAAGTTCGCATTTATGATGAGAAAGGTTCTATCTCCAAATTGTGAAAGGTGCGGTGTTCCTGAAGATGCATATCATGTAATGGTGGAATGTGCCCGGAATGAAGTCATAAGAAAATTGTATTTTGGCGATAAACTAAGAATGATTGGCTACTGTAATCTAATTCTGGCTTCACCTTTATCAGACAGTGCCAAAAATTTGTTTAAAATTGTTCAAAATTGTTATGAAAATAGAATATAAAATATATTTTGTTATGTAGTCTTAAGAAAACGTAATTGAGCGACATGTTCACTCAGTGATCAAGCTCATTAAATAAAGATTAAAAAAAAAATTATCGCACACTACTCTCAAAGGTAAGCTGTGGATAATGTTGCTGGTTGTATAATTAGTACTTGTTTATTTGTAAGCATAGCTGATAAGGTGGGATTCTGAGCAAAAGTGGCGCCGTGTTGAATTTTATTTAATATTATAATCCTAATACACAATTTTAATAATGTTTTACGTGGAATTTTTAAGGCCCACAGTCTAGTATTTTTAGACGGTATCGTTACATTCCCTCGTAGTCACTGCTAGAAGTAGATAGCAAAACTGCTAAAAGTGGTCGTTTTTGACACATTTGCTGTCTACTTCTACGAATGACTACGAGGGCATGTAGTGATACCTTCTAAAAATACTAGACCAAGGGGCCTAAAAACTCAACGTAAAATATTATTAAAATCTTTTTCTATTAATAACTTAATAAATAAAAACCTCTGAGGGCGCCACTTTCGGTCATACAACCGCCTTAACACAATATTTTACAACCGTTTGTAGTCCCTGCAAATAAATAAAAATAAAAACACGATGTGCTGCATTTATTTATACCAAAATTGACCATTTTAAATTCTGAGTAACTTTGGCCATTCAATATTTGGTCATTTGGCGCTTTGTTCAATATTGAACTAATGTTAGGTTAGCCATGTCAAAAAAAGATTTGGAATAAAGTAGATTTATCTTGTCCTAATAAATGTGTTTTTTCTTCACAGCATCTAAAGAAATTGAAAACATTAGATTTACATGGAAATAAACTGGTAACATTAAAGAGAAACCAATTCAAAGGATTACGAGACACTGAAGTATTAGATTTGAGGTAAGATAAAAAAAAATATACATTGGTGGCCAGGTATTAAGGACAACAGTCGATTTTCATACAAACGAGGTAACTTTGAAGCCTTGGTTCTCCGCCAAGGATTGACCTAGCTGTGATCTGATGATGGCCATCCAGGGAGTGAATGGAGGAGATTCAGATCGCTATACACACCCAACTGATCTGATCAACATTCTAAGAGATATAAGTATATGTTTAAAATAAACCGCGAAATTAGCATAATTTTAAATAAAATAAAAAATGCATAAATAAAAATGTATGGAAATCCTGAAACTGGAAACTAGCCATTAAAAATATTAATTTCCTTTGTGTTATAGGAATTTAGTAGGTAATTGAATCTTTTTTTTTCAGCCACAATATGTTGACAAAATTGGACGGCAGCCATCTTGGAGATTTGACTAAATTAGGATGGTGTAATGCTAGCCATAATCAACTGGGAGAAATACCGAGGTACGTTTTATAAAATTTTTTTTTTTCCAAAAATGATCGTTTGAGCCAAAAAAATAAGGTTATTTTCGACCCCAAAAACTACCACAGAGGTAGATAAAGAGGTATTTAATGTTATCAAAAATGGTTAAGTGTGAGTTTTTTTTATAAATTACGTACAAAAGTAGAAAGTATAAAAGTAATGTACAAAAACGTACAAAAACGCTTGGGCTTTCTCCGCTCGAATGTACTATTTTTTACCTAACTGTATTTGAAACAAAACTCGACAGTAATGGATTTTCAAATGAAATTGCTTGTGGCTAAAACTCGCCAGTAATTAAATTACATACAACTTTGCTGGCTCTTATTCGAGTAGAGTGGAAATGTTGTCAAAACAATGAGCACATTACAAGCATTTTTTGAGTTTGTAAACTTTTCAATTTAAAAAGCCGATAATATCTCTGATACTCTTTCGCATAAAGTCTTGTTTCGTATCTTTTGTGCAATAAAGATGTATTTTTTATCAATTTTGTTTATTTTGTTCTTGTGATTCTTTCTCTTTTTAGTTAATTTAAAATAAAATATTTTTAATTACTTTCAGGGGTATGTTCGCAAGAAACACTGTAATTAAAGTGGTGCATTTGGATAATAATAAAATAAAAAAGTTGGACACCAACAGCTTTAGAGGAATGCGATTTTTAAGGTGAGATTTTTATAAATTATTTTTTTATAATAAGTTTTTTATTTATTAAAAAAGCCTTATTCGAGAAATGCCCTACCTACTCTACTTTGTACGTCATTCGAAGAAAGACATATTCTTAAAATGATCTATTCTCGAAATGCCTTGTTTTTTTAAGTGTTCGTTAATGAGGATCAGTAACAGGTTTGAATCCTATAGTTTTATTGATATAATATAAACACTTATTGATAGCTATGAAACCTAGTGAAATAATTTTTGAAATCCGTTTAGAAATGGTTGAGTTAAAAGGGTTTGAAGGAAATGCCAAGCTCAATGCAATATGTGCTTTATCACGTACGACATAAGGTTTGCGTACGTCGCGATGACGTCATAGGGACCACCGAAAAACCAGTGTTTTAGCTCTTATAACTTCTCAGGTTTAAGAGATATCGTAAAAAATTTTTCACAGTTAATCATGTGGTGGCATAAGCTTTCTTATTAGCCACTAAACAAAAATCGTTACTGATCCTCACTAAATTATGGCTAAATAGGTTTGCCATTTCATTAGAGGTGCTGTTTATTATAGGGTAGTATTTAATCGGGTAACAATAAATTCCCATTTCGGGTATCAAAAATACTGAATACAGCGTACTGAAATACTAAGTGGGCGACGGAGCTAGGGCGACTACAGAAACTACAGATATTGAAAATGGGTGACTTTAAAATACAAATTGAGTAACTAGTTATTCAGAACGAGCGACCAAATTACTATCTGGGCGACAACCTTAGGGCACACAAAACATTTAAAATTTGGCATATGTTTTGACAAAAAGCAATCAAACAAGAAAGCAACCGGCTCACCTTTCCATTAGCGGACCACGAGTTCCGAATTCATATTTTTTTTATGTAAAGAACTCATGATTTGGAACACGTATACGAAATTTTATGTTTAGGAACCAAATAATACGCGAGAAAAAAAATCTAAAAATTAAGATTTTCTAGGTAAAAAAAATAATTTTAGACCTGTGTCGCAATTTTTTACGTTTAATGGCGGCGCACTAGGCTGGTACAGCTCGCGCAACATAACTTGACCCAAGATGGCGCCGATCTGCGCAGGTACAGACGCTCACAAAATTTTTAAGAGCGAATTAAGTTTAGTTAGTAAAATTAAATAAAGAAATACCTAGTAGTTTTACTTATTTATTAAATCTTTGAATGTGAACAATGAAAATGCAGCGAGTACGATCATACTAGTTAATCACGAATTATTTGTTTGAATCTGGCCTTTAGTTAATCCACTATAATCCTTTTTGATAAAACAATATACGTTATGAACCATTTGTCTCGTTTGTCGGTTCAGAAATGTATTGCTTAAACGACTTTGCGGCGGCATTTTAAAGTTTGAAAAACCACACATTAAACTTAGCACTCGACTGTCCTTAAGACACTCGCGGGTGGTGTGCGGGCGCGCAGCGCGCGGCACATCCGTTACCATGGTTACGCGGGGAGCAGCCGCCCGCGCTTCATACCCCCTACCCAGTTGCGCCTAAAAATCGTACGACGCGCAGGTTCAAGTTATGTTGCGCGAGCTGTAGCACTACTAAAGGACCTCAGGTCACACGATAGGTGCGAGGAGCGCAGCGAGAGCATGTTAGGTGTACATGAACCCAGCGCGCAAGCCGAGCGAGCGAAGCGAGCGTGCCGCGGCAGCGGCCGGCGAAGCGCCAGAACGACTTTTTTTACGTGCGAAATTTTGTACGTACGTCCCCTCCCCTCTCCCCACCTTTTTTAGCCTCCCCTGCTTAATTTACATATTTTTAGTTTTTTTTTTAACCATTAAAAAAAAGTATCCATCTCCTAACTTTCAAACTTTAGGGAGGGGTTGCCACCCTCCCCCTACTCCTCCCCCCTCACCCCCTCCCCCCAAAATCGTGGTCCGTTAATGGAAAATAGAACCAAGCAACCTAATAAAACGTGTTAAAAATACCATGTAGGGCAGCTTAAATCAGTTATATAGTTATCTACTTGGTATAATAGTTGCCCACTCAGTATTTTTGTCACCCATTTAGATTTTTCACTGCTAACTTAAATTACTTATCACCCACATGTAGCCGCCGATTTAAGTATTTTTGTAATCCATTGTTCGTCGCCCGTTTAGTTATTTCGTCGCCAAAAAAATAAACTGCAACCCAGTTTAGTATTTAAGTATCCCATTAACAGTCGCCTTTAATTATTTCCTGTCACCCAATTAATTAATTCCCTTTATTATATTTCAGACGCCTCTTCCTTCAAGACAACCAAATATCCGACATAGGTAGAGGGACATTTTCGGCCGTGACCAGAATAGGTACAGTGGATTTAGCCAGGAACAAAATCACGAAGGTCGACTTTCAGATGTTCCAAGCTGTGAAGTACGCTGAGGTAAGCGATTAGTGAAGTTAAGCGAGGTTGGGAATGGTCAGGGTTGGGATGGGTGACCGAGTTTTTTATTCTACTATTCATTTCATGGGATGGGTGACCGATAATGTAACCATATTTGTTTCTACTATTCATTTCATTACATGTTTCATTCATTTCATGTTTTTTAGCATTAGTAAACTTTTATTTATGAGTTCTTGTGATTTTTTTTAATGTTTATTTCACCTTGAATTTTTAACATCAAATTTTTGTCGTAAAGTTATCGAAATCGCAGTTAAAAGGAATGTTTCCTTTGATTGAAATTTGCTATCTCCATTGTTTAGAATACTTTCCCTCCAGGTGGCATTAAAAAATTTCACCCTATATTCATTTCTACCTCGTATTTATAGTCGGAGTAAGTAATGACAATTATGTATTCTGTGGTAATGACTTGAGTCACAGCCTTCTCTATTGTTCTACACAAGCCATGCTATTAGGTTTGGCAACGTTGCGCGTGAACCTATAGCCTGTTGATTTAAGATGGTCAAAAAAGCACCATGACTTCTAGTAAACGGCGTCTTTTTAATTTGTCGTAGTTGCTATTTGTGTCATGTGATTTGTGTCAAATAGGTTCACGCCTAGTACCGAAATGCGACGTTGCCAAACCTAATAGCATGGCTTGTGTCATAGCCTTCTTTAATTGCAAGCCGTGAACATAAGTTTGGCAACGTCTGTTACTGTCAGTTCGTGGTCATGTCGTCGGCCAGTCTCCATACTAAATGTATGGGAATATTTCAATTTTAAGAGGTCGATATTTTTTTTGGTAGTAATCGTGTGAGGTTTAAAATATGAAAATAATTTAGTTCTTTTATTGAAATGCTTTGTATATTAAACAATAAGAAAAATATCAATGTTAACTAGGAAAAAATGGCTGTCAAAGATGTCATCTTTTTTCTTGATTTTCTTCAGCAGGGAGTTGATTAACACGCCCTCTAGCAATAAATGATATATCATTAGAAAGGTCTTTTAAAGACAAATATTTGCTGCTAATATACTTTATATCAATTGTTAATACTTTTGGAGTTAAAGGTTATTAAAGTATAAAAGTGGTTTATTGTCTATGGGAGTTGATATACCACACCTATAGAAATGAATGATATTTCACAAGAAAAGTTTTTATATGACAAATACTAGCTGCAAACATACTTTCTATTAATTGTTAGTATTTTCGGAGTTTTAGGTCATTAATGTTAAAAAAATTGGTCAAGTTCAGAGCGTTATAACTCTCAAAGTACTAATAGTTGACGTTTATAGTTTTACAATAAAGTGTTTCAAATTTAAATACCTTTCCAATGATGTAAGATTTATTGCGCGAGGAGGCTTAGATCAAAATGCTCATCGTACTAAAGGACCCCCGAAAAGTTCAAATAATTTGACTCAAACCTTATGTTCTAATAAATAAATAATAATAATAAATATAAAACTTTATTGAAATAATCTTACATCACAATTTACAACTAGTTTAAACATAGATAATATAGGAAAAACAAATAATAAACAATTATTAAAATAATTTTATACTATGTGCTTGACCACATGCGATGTTGCCGTTCTGCTCAACTTCATGGCTTGGAAGATATAGAAGGCTATGCTTGTGTACAACAATAGAGAAGGCTGTGCTTGAGTAAAACTTGCAGTTTTTAAATGCTTCTTATATTATATTCACATGCAATTTAAAGTGAAAGTGAAAGTGAAATGTTTTTATTCGCACCAAGCACGCACACAATTTACGTAGAACCAATCAACATTACAAAGTAAAAGATTAAAAATAAAACAATTGAACAACAATAATAATTTATAGTAAAAACTAGCTTCCGCCCGCGACTTCGTCTGCGTGGATAGTATTTTGTCTATCCCTCGGGAAAGTTCCTTTTTTCGGGAAGAAAGGTACCCTATGTCCTTCTCTGTACCCCTGACAACGTGAGTGTAAAAATTCATGATGATCGGTTCAGTAGTTAAGACGTGAAGGCGTAACAAACAAACAAACAAACGGACTTTCGCATTTATAATATTAGTAAGGATTAATCTTAAATGCACCAAAACCGCACTAAAACTGCATTAAAGTGTAATTATACTATAAATTACATATGAATATAATATTAGAATCATTTGACAATGAGGATCAGTAACGATTTTTGTTTAGTGGTTTATCAGAAAGCTTATGCCACCACATAATTAACTGTGAAGAAATTTTTACGATATCTCTTAAACCTGAGAAGTTATACGAGCTAAAGCGTCCTAAAACACTTTTATTTTGGGGGTCCTTATGACGTCATTGAGACGTACGCGAACCTTATGTCGTACGTGATAAAGCACATATTGCATTGAGGTTGGCATTTCCTTCAAACCCCTATAACTCAACCATTTCTAAACGGATTTCAAAAAATCTTTCACTAAGTTTCATAGCTATGAATATGTTTTTATATTATACCAATAAAACTGGATTCAAACCTGTTACTGATCCTCATTACAAGTCATAAATTACTCGTCCATAGCTACGGGGGTTAGAGAACTTGTGTTCTTGAATTATCCAGAATATTTTTTATCCCAATTTATTTTCATTTCAGCTCATAAATTTAGCGGAAAACAACATAAAATCCATAGACACACAAGCATTCACAGACTTATACCTCGCTGTAGTTAACATATCACACAACGAACTGTCGAGAATCGAACCCGGAGCCTTCCAGAACTGCAACAATATGACGCTTTTGGACTTAAGTTATAATAACTTGACTGATATAAGTAAGAAAGCGTTTGATGAGAACACTTATGCTACGGAATTTCAAGTTTCTTATAATGGATTTACAGACTTGAGTCAGGTAAGTTGACATTTTTGACAGTTTTTTTATGTAATTGTTTAGTGGTGGCCAAATACTTAAGGCCACCAGTCAATTTTCATATAAACGAGATAACTTTGAAGTCTTGGTTCTCCGCCAGGGATTGACCTAGCTGTGATCTGATGATGGCCATCCAGGGACTGAATGGAGGAGATTCAGATCGCTATACACACCCAATAGGGAATATGCATCAAAATTTTTTTTTATCAAAATCAAATGTATAATGCGTGAGAAAATCAACTGTAATATTAAAACTTTTTTCTTGGGTTTTTTTCTCGTGATATAGTTACTTCAAGTTAGCACGCAGCGGCAACCGCCGAAAACGCTCCATACAAAACGGACATGATATATGACGTCACATGTCACGTTTCAGGCGCGCGTGGAGTTAGCCAAGAACTTTTAATTATTTTCAATTATCTCTCTAAATTTTGCGTTTAAGTACATATGTGTCATACAAAAAATGATTTCTTATTCGATATTCTATCTGACTGTTAAGTTCATTATATTCGAAAGTGAAAACAAAAAATCTTTATTTTTCCCTGATTTCATCGTGTGATAAAACTAAAATAAAACATTATTATTTTTTATTTTCCTGTTCCATCGTGTTTTTATACGTGTCCGAAGCGATCAAGCTCAATTTTATCAAAATCGGTGACTTATGCATATTCCCTATTGACTTTATATTTTTGAAATATAATTAAGTTTTTTTTTCAGATTCCAATACAAAATATGACAGGCATAAAAGTGCTAAACGCATCCCATAACAACATTATAACTATACCAAGACTGGCATTTCCCAAACTATATGAGTTACATACAGTTGATTTGTCATATAACAACATTTCTGATATCTTCAATGCCGTCTTTCAAAACTTGTTTTCTTTAAGGTAAATGTAGTTTTATTTTTGTAATTAGTCTGTCTGTCTGTCACCAGGCTGTATCTCATGAACCGTGATAGCTAGATGTATTTTTGTTGCCGCTATAACAACAATTACTAAAAACAGAATAAAATAAATATTTAAGTGGGGCTCTGATACAACAAACGTGATTTTTTGACGGAACCCTTCGTGCGCGAGTCCGACTCGCACTTGGCCGTTTTTTTTGTTCCGTGCTATTTTTCATGGTCTATCCTTTCCTGGTTCTAACTTTCTCATTCTAGCATATGACATTATAAAGCGACAGAAAAGATAAAGTATGAAAATATTTTATTGACGGATCTGACGATCCTATGACATTTTTTATCGAAATTTAGATTTTGACGGATTTTAGCGAAAAAACCTAAAAACACTTTTTTTTATATGTTCCATACATATTTCAAAATTCCGAGGCCGCTACGAACTATGCGATTATAAAGAGATAATATGTTTTTTTTAATTTCATTTAATTTTGTTTAGAACTAGTTCAATCCAGGAGCACGAAATAGTGCCTTCGCGCGTGAAAATCCTTATCTGCAATTTTAAGTTTAATTAAAAAATTAAGCACAATTTCCAAAAAGCGAGGCCGCTACCAACTATTCTAATAGCTACTCTGCACTATTCAATAAGTCCAAATTGGTAATAATATATTTTTGTTACTGAGATCAAGAACGCCAAAATTGGCCATTTTACGCAAAAAATACAGTCGAAATGTAATATGGCTCTTAAAAAATAAAATAAATAGTAGTTTATGAAACTGATACATAAAGAGGGGTATTAAAACACGAGTGTTTTAATACCTAGTTATGTGCAGTTTCACACACTACTTTATCTATACCTATACAATTTGGGATTGAACCTACTACTTAAATAAAAGATCAATGTTAGAAAAGAGAGAGACTTTGCTGATATTACCGTACTACCTTGAGTCATTTCCGTCGCTGCATCTAAAATGTCGGACGGAATTTTTCAAATTTTTGTCACATTCACTGCTATCAGATATTTTAAAATAAGAATGAAAAATCCTACGAAATTAAGTACAACAAAAAGTGAAAATTTAAATCATAACTTTTTTGTTTTGCGTTAAAAATGACGCGCTCCGCACCACGGACCATAGATATTACAATGAGCCCATACGCGCCAATAAATTAAAAAGTAAAAGTGTGCGTTAATTTATGATGCAGTTGACTGCACTGTAATGGGTTGTTTTTAATTTTGTAAATAAAGTACGTGTTTATACAATCGTTTTTGAATTATGTTGTGAGTGTAGATAAAATAAAATTATGCATTGTATTATTTTATCACAGATACCTAAACCTAAGTCATAACAGTATGGCACATATAAAACCGTCGACATTCGGCACTATTCATACTGTGCTCGAGCTAGATTTGTCGCACAACCAGTTGAGAGACGCGTCGAGGGCAGGGTTGGCGAAATTGGCCAGCTGCAGGGTTCTGGATATCAGCTATAACTACCTGGATAAAATATTCCAGATACCTATTAGCTTGGGGTGAGTACAAAAATAAAAAAAAAACGTGATAAAAATCGAAACCGTATTTAATGAGATGAATTAATTTAAGGGGCTTTTATAGGTCAACTAGCGCCACCAATACATTTATTTTTAGTAATAAAAAATCGTAATTCACTTGTAAATCAAGTAAATATTTAAAAAAAGGAAACAATAATGCCCTCTTAATTTTTCTCTAATATTTTTTTTAATAACTCTTTAATATTTTTCATATTTTGTACTAGTTTTAAAATGCATTTGAAATGACAATGACCACTTTTGGTTTAAGGTTGTTTGGTTAAAACACGTCTATTGAAGTCGGGTGGGGCTGGAGGACAACTTCTTTTTTTTATTCTAAGAGCCCCACCCGACTTCAATAGACGTGTTTTATTACAGTGATATGCGTAGGTATCTAGTGATTAGAAAATTATTTCCTTCTTTTTAGAGGTATATAATTTTGAAGCTGTTTTTGTTTTTATTTTTAGGTTTTTTGAAGTCGGTTTTTTTGTTTTTAAACAATTTTTTATTTTATTATTTTTAGTGTAATCACTATTCAGTTCCTATTTGATTTTGAGGAGTTCCCTTGCGTATCTTTGATATCCAAGGTCCAATAACAATGAAATCAAAATGGTATCATCTCTAAAGTATCCTCTTTCAAACAAAAAAAGAATCATCTAAATCGGTACATAAACAAAGAAGATATGGTCGATCATCCGTATAAGTTCACAAAGTGGTAACGTAAACGACAGTATTTTCAGGTTTTCCTGAAAAGTACTGAACCGATTTCAAAATTTAAAAAAATGGGACCAACTTGAGAACAAACCTGATCTAATAACGTTTGAATCATTTCCTTTTTTGTACATACAAAAAACAAAAAACGGGTCGAATTGAGTACCTCCCTCCTTTTGAAGTCGGTAAAAATAAAATTGATTTGAATCAAAATCATTGACTTTTGGCACGCTTCTAAATAGCAAGATTTCTATTCTACGCTCACTAAAGTAAAAAAAAAGGCATTTAGTGTTTCCAATTTCGTGTAAAATATCAATATCAGAGTTTCTAAAGCGGCCCGTTAATGATTAGCCACCAAATGTAATTTTTTTGTACGATTTAGTAATTGTTTAGTGTTAATTTTGTGAATTATTTTATATTTGTTGATTAATAGCCCTTAATTAATTGATATTGTTGTACCCTTGTAGGGCGTCATATGTAGACCTTGGGGGTTATTCACGATTGTCGGAAACCAACTTTCCGAATCGAATCGGAAAATCTATAGTCTTCGATCTTATTTACTACCTTATGCTACTAAACTTTGTAAATGCATTGCGCTTTCCCGTCGGAAAGTGAATCTAATGCCAGTCGAATGTACCTATTTGTGAATAGCTATATTTTTGTAATATCAGTGGATACGGATTTGAATCGAATGCTTTCGAGTAGATTTCCGACAATCGTGAATAACCCTACTGATTAAATGTTTCACCTCACTATGTAATGTGATATGCAATATATAAATACTAAATACAGTAGTACAAGAGGGAGGATTGATAAGTCCATGACTTTGAAAAGAAGAAATACTTTTTTTTTCATATTTTATTTTTGTATATTAAAAAAAACTCCTCAAGGAATCTTTACACTACATTTTTTCAAATTCGGCAAAAGATTATTACTTTTGGAAACAAAAAGCTCAAGCGACTTTTAACTTTTCATAATGACCCTTTCGACCCTCACGGCGGCACTCATGACATCAAAACTCATCGAATGAAGATGCGAATCCTTCCTATTCTCTAGATTCAACCCATTGAGATTTTTTCTCCTACCAAACATGAATAAATGTCTCGGCGGGCAAAGATTTTCATCAAGCCAAAAGGTGGTGTCTGAAATGGGCCCTCATTTCAGTTGCCAGTTTTCAGGCGATGAAAGAAAATAATAATGAGTTAAATAGGTAGGGACTTCGTTGGACTGAATACGCACAGCTACAATAAGATTATGTAAAGAAATAAAACAAAATTCATTACAAAGTCATGGACTTATCAATCCACCCTCGTATTGAGTATCACATATTGTGGTTTTTTGAACTCTGATTCCATTGCAGAGAGCTCAACTTCGCCCACAACAGCCTAACTGAAATAAAAGCCAACACTTGGCCAGTCATGAATGCTTTGCTTCGGCTCAACTTGTCGCACAACGAGTTGGCCGACAACTTGGACAGCGGTAGTTTTAGCGGATTGTTGACTCTACAGTCGCTGGATTTGTCGGGCAATGGTGTTAGCAAACCGCCTTGGGAAGCTCTCAATACAATGAGCAGTTTACAGTATTTATATTTGCAGGTAAGTTTGTTTTTTATATTTTTTTTGTCCTTCGAGAACAGTAATACTCTTTTCTTGACTGAAAGGTACCCTTTGTCCTTTTCTGTACCCTGACAAGAGAGAGAAAGAGAAAAAAGAGAGATTATTGTATGAATGGCAACTATCGACTACTATTGTATGCATAAGAGTCGCGCGTTCCAAGTTAAAAAAAAATAGTTTCGTTTCTAAACTTTGTTGGTATAAATCATTATAATTGTTATAGCGTTATCTGAATGAAAAATTAAGAAAAAGAGAGGGAAAGACAAATATATAGAAAAAAAGGGAGAGAGAGTGCTTTATGAAGGTTTTACTTCGTCTCAACTTGTCGCAACGCTGATGACTGATCTCAATATAAACAAATTAGATTTAGGCATCTTTCAAATTTTACTTAGTGAACCAACCTCTAGTTCAGCAAAATACATCTGTAATATGGTCAGTCATCGGTGATCAATGCCCTCGCAATCTCACAATGAAACTTGTGATCTATTGTTTTGTATACGATAGGATACGATAGGACTGGCATATCTTGTATTGTAAGATAAAAGTCCTTAAAAAAACTAGATAAAAAAAAATAAAAAAAACTTGTCGCAAAATCAGTTGGCTGACAACTTGGAAAGCGATCCGTGGTTACTGGATTGACTGTTAAAGCTACAATGGTTTTTAAAAAAGCTAGAGATAAGTCTAATGATCGATACAGAGTCGTTAGGGTCATATTCCAAAGAAAAGAGTAGAGTAAGAAAGAGTAAGGTAAAGAAAGAGATAGAAAGAAAACAAAAGAGAGAGAAAGAAAGAGAGGCAATACAAGATAGAGATAAGGTAGCAAGAATAACTCTGTTTGAATGTTATGTTTAAACGCCGAGCTCTGGTAATTATAAGAGTTGAGAAAGAAAGAGTAAGGTAAAGAAAGAGAAAAGAAAATAAAAGAAAGAGAAAGAAAACAAAAGAGAGAGAAAGAAAGAGAGGCAATAAAAGGTAGAGATGGAGCAGCAAAAATAACTCTGTTTGAATGTTATGTTTACACGCCGAAACAACCCTAGTAATAATAAAGATTAGATCTTGTAAAAAAGTACATAATGTATAGGTTTTTATTTATATATCGATACAGATAACCTAATAGATAAGATTTTTTTTGCGTAAAAGTTAAGATCATATTTCTTCTAAAGAAAGAAACAAAGTCAGAGAGAGGTATTGTTTGTTTGTGTATGTGAGAGAGAGAAAAAATGTAATATACCGGGTGTCCCAAAACTTTGCTACAAGGAGGGAAAGTACCTTAAATATTGAAGATAGGAGATTTTACTAAAAGAATACTTCGTTTTGTTTTAAAAAAATAATGCGAACTGCATTCAAAGAATTTTAAAAAAATCGTTTTTATTCCTGTACAAATTGATACAATACGTAATCATTAAAATTTAAATGTTGTATTTCATGCTCTTCCTTTTGTTTATGATGCTTTGTTACTAAATAAAAAATAATCCTAATGAGTAACCCTTTCGATTAGTATCGTAAAAATAAAAGATTGATTTTTTTTTCTAATATGGTGGGTTCGATTCCTGGCTAAGGCATGCTTTTTTTTCGAAAATCTTTGAATGCAGTTCCAATTATTTTAAAAATCAAAATGAAGTCTTCTTTCAGTAAAATTTCCTATCTTCAATATTTAAGGTACTTTTCCTCTGAGTGGCAAATTTTGGGACACCTGTATAACCCATTCTGAAAAACATGCATTATTTATATTGTTATAAATTCTCTTTCCCAGGACAACAACCTAACTTCCCTATCAAGATCTGCCTTCGGCAACCTCCCCGTCTTGTTCCAGCTGGATTTGTCGCGCAACATGTTGACTTCTGTCGGGAAACAATCCTTCCAAGGGTTGCAACAATTGTTGGATTTGTCGCTAAGAGAAAATCTGCTGGAACATATACCGAATGAAGCGTTTAAAACTCTTGTCGCTTTGAGGTAAGTTAACTAACGGATTTTCGTGACAATTGACAATTTGACAATTTGACAATTTAACAATTGGTCAATTTGTAAGTAATAAATCGAAATAAGGATTTTTTTATTGTATGTACTATTTGCCGAAGTTATTTGGAAGATATCAATGTTCGTGTGACATCATGAATTGGGGTTCGCCATTTTGGCCCGATTAGGGCTCAATTTCACTGTTTTAATTTGAAACCCGGCGGTAGACTTGCCGAAGTTCGATGCGTTAGTCGGTACGGCCCCTGGTTGTTAAATAAAATATACGAGAGGCTGGTATAGTGGTAACCATATTTTTTTTTATTTTTGACCGGGATTTCGGAAATTTAGCGGCGCACGATTAAACCTGTGTATATCTATAGGGGATCTATAGATGAACAAAAAATGTCTTATGATATGATATAAACTCTTTTGGCCGATTGCACTAAACTTAAGGATCACCTAAGTCTTTTCCTAACTACAACACGACCAAATTAAAACGGTATCATTAATCTTAGCCGTCATGTAGCTGTCATTCGCCTAGTTAACTTGGTCGAGTTGTAGATAAGAAAAGACTTAGGCGTTTCCTAAGTTTAGTGCTTTTACACAATAGTCTTACACCAAAACGCTGTCAAAGTTAAAGCACAGAATAACTAATAGTAGTACAGAAGCAGCACGCCGCATAGTAATTTAAATAAATAGCGACTTTTGCTCCGACACAATAAAGTGCAATTCAGGTCGCGCAGTGGCCTGCAGCTAGGGTTGCCAACTTTTTTTGGATCAAATATAGTAGTTTCAAGATTTTTAGTGTAAAAAAGAAGTAGATTGGGAAAACGTCCAAAAAAATATAGTAGGTTGCCGTTTTGTACGGAGGATTTTAAAGAAGTTGCATTTTTCATACTTAAGTAAGTACTAACATTTTCATAATTTATTCAACAACCATAAAGACAAGTGTTTCATATCACAAAAAAATATTACGCAGTTACTTTGCATATTTAAGTATTTTTTTGTGTCTTTTGTTTAATTTTTTCACTTGAAAAAATATAGTAGTTTTGCCTACTATATATTTTTTCATAAAATATAGTAGGCGAGCCCTCAATATAGTAGGATACTATATTATATAGTAGGGTTGGCAACCCTACCTGCAGCACAGTTTATATTCACCTAGTAGTTGCCTCTCTTTCTATCGCGTGCTCTTACCTTTTCTAATGACGCAACGTTAAGGTTGTCTTCTTTTAAATGAACTGCATAGTAGTGCTTAGCGCATATCATAATGAGAAAAACGACAATTTTTTATTGGTTTTTTGATTTTGACATCCGTACACGGCACAGTAATGTCGATTCGACATTGTTACTATTATAAAGAGGCAATACCTACGCAGGCAGTAAGATGCCGCGCTTGTACGGCGGCGGGCGTGTGGCGGCACTTTGCTCACTTGTTCGTTCGAACGAACGGCTAGCGGTAGGTGCTTATCGCGCGACCTTGAGCGAGTGATGGAGGCCTGGTTAAAGAAATCGTCATGATAATGCCACCTATTTGTCACGTCAAACTTTTCAAAGGACATCAAAGGACATTGTGCTTAACCAGTACTTTAACAAGCTTGTTATCGTTAAAGTTAGGTGGTGCAACTGAGCCTTAAAGCGCAACGTTTCGGAGATAATCCATAATGAGAAAACCGTTTCTTCATGGGACCGACTCTGAAATCGCGAAAAAAAACATCTGCCTCATACATTTTTATATTTTCGTTATTAATTTTTGTATGAAACAGCTGATTTTTTTCGCGATTTCAAAGTCGGTCCCATAGTAAAAGTTGTTCAGTTTGATGGTCCGAAGAAACGGTTTTCTCATTTTGCGTTAATTCATTAACACGTTCTAGATGAAAAATCCAAACTTATTTCTCGGTCTATTTCGAAAATGTTGCGCCTGTTTGTGATTGGTTCGTTTATTTTACGTATGACATGTGATTGGCAGTTGAGACTAATTTTGTCCACTATACTGTCCAAAATAATGATAATAGTAATAAAAAATCGTAGTTGAATATTTGCTTAGTTCGAAACTAAATCATTGTTTTTTTTTGTAATGTACCTATTTTAATTTTTACAGGAAACTGGATCTATCCCACAATATGTTAGAAAAGATAGACAATAGAACTAACGGGTTACTAGATGATTGTCTCTCTCTAGAATCGGTAAGTGACATACAAAAATGTATTATTAATTTTATTAAATATAAATTTTTAAACTTGTTTGGATTTTATGCATTCACAATGCTATTTTTATATTAAGATTATTAATATAATTGAAAATTTTTAGAAAATATTGACTCACCCGTAGCAGCTTAGCCCGTCTTATAGCCCGGGCTTATAGCAAATATGTCAAAAACGCCCACTTTTAGCAGTTTTGCTATCTACTTCTATTCTAGCAGTGACTACGAGGGAATGTAATGATACCGTCTAATAGTACATTACTGACGCGGTCAATAATGACTGCATTGCTGGCAGCGCGATGATGATGGCCGATAGCGTAGCTTAGCGCAGGTCCAGGCTGTCACAGCGCGGTCAGCATTGCAGCCCTTGATGGCCAAGCTGGAATAAAGGCCGAGACCGGACGTCGAGGCCTTTATAGCGCGGACAGCAAGGGCTGCAATGATGACCAAGCTTGAAGGCCGAGAGCGTAGTTAAGCTCAGCTTGAGGCCATCATAGCGTGGCCAGCAGTGCAGTCATTGTGGACCAAGTCTTGTATAGTGCTTTACTCAAAAATGTAAAAAAATTACAAAAATGTCGAAAATGTCAAAAATAGTCATTTTGGTAATTTTTGAAATTTCGGTCGTTTTTGTAATATTTTGACATTTTGTCATTTTTGACATTTTGACATTTTCGACATTTTTGACATTTTTGTCATTTTTGACATTTTTGAGTAAAGCACTATACAAGACTTGGTCCAAAATTACAAACATGTTAAAAATGATTAAAATTACAAAAAACTATGTTTGAAACAAAACTCGACAATAATGGATTTTCAAAGGAAATTGCTGGTGGCTAAAACTCGACAATAATGAAATCCCATACAACTTTGTTGCGTCACCATCGGAGGAGCACGGCAACCTCGACTTTGTTCAAAGAAGGTTGTCAAAATAATGGCCATATTACAAGCATTTTTGAGTAAAAATACTTTTTAGGGTCCATAGTCTACTAAATTTTAAAAATTCCACGAGAAGTTTTATTGAAATAATTAATTTAATAGAAAAAATACAGAAAAATTCGACTCACCCGTAGCAGCTCAGACGGGATTCGAACTAGTAGTATTCTTTCTATTAAATCAATTATTTTAATATAAAAATAGCATTGTGAATGCCTAATATCTAAAATTTCATTAAGAGTTATTAAAATTGTGCATTATAATTACAATATTAAATGAAATAAAATTCACCGCGGCGCGCGCCACTTAAGAGACTGTTTCGGTTTTATACCCAAACCAAACATCTTTTATAATGTATTAAATTATTTTTCAGATAAACCTAAGCCATAATAAATTCGGCTTTCTAACGAAAAAGATGTTTCCCGCAAGTCCTTGGATCCCCTACAGACTGCAAGAAATTGACTTGAGTTACAATGAAATACCAGTAATAACATTCGAATTGACTTATGGCACCAGCAAACTGAAGAAACTCAATTTGGCCGGCAATATTATCAACGATGTTCGGAGCTGTAAGTTTTAATTACATTTGATTACAGAAATAAAAAGATAGTAAAATAAAATTACTTAATTATAAATCTAAGAAAAAAACGGCCAAGTACATGTCGGGCCACGCGCAGTAGGGTTCCGTAGTTACCATAATATTGTAACTTATTTAATACCATATCATTTTTCATCTACAAAAATAACTTTGTTTTTCATATAGTGTTTGTATAAATGTAAAAGTTATATTTGCGGTTTTGGAAAATGTGCTATATCTTTAAAACTACTTTATATATCTCGTTCAAACCAATTTTCATTGAAAGTGTTTATTAAGATCTACAGCATATATTTTATTTAGATTTTTCACTCTCTTATTTTAAAAGTTAGAGGGGGTTACACACATTTTACCACTTTAGAAGTCTGTATCTTTCAAACGGTTGACTTTGAAGAGAAATAGTCATTTTTAAAGATCTATCTATATAGACCTCGCACGTATAGTTTTGATGATTTTTTTTTTCAGTTTCAGTTCCATGTATAGGGAATCCTTATAAATCATTTATTTTTTATTTTTGTATAAAAATCGTAAAAAGGTTCACAGAATACAACAACTGTGTAATCCTAATTGACATACGGACGGACAGACAAACAGACAGACATGACGAATCTATAAGGGGTCCGTTTTTCTCGGTTTTTTCTTATGGCGGCATAAGAAAAAACCGAGAAAAACGGAATTTTTCAAATTTTTTTGAATTATTTTTTGTTTGAGCTGTCAGAGAATGGCCCATTGTAATAAAAACTATTTTATTTTCAGACGTGCTAGGAAATATGACTTCACTAGAAATTTTAGACCTTTCCAACAATGAACTAAAGGATCTAGTCTCTAGAACTTGTAAGTATAAAAACATATCTTATATACAGGGTGTCCCAAAACTTTGCCACATGGAGGGAAAGTACCTTAAATATTGAAGAAAGGAAATTTTACTGAAAGAAGACTTCATTTTGATTTTTAAAATAATTGGAACTGCATTCAAATATTTTCGAAAAATGGCATGTCTTAACCGGGAAGAAGAAAAAAAAAACAATATTTTATTTTTACCATACCAATCGAAGGGGTTACTCATTAGAATTATTTTTTAAATAAAAGGAATACCATGAAATTTAAGATTTAAATTTTCATTATTATGTATTGTATCAATTTGTATAGGAATGAATGCGATTTAAAAAAAATCTTTGAATGCAGTTCGCATTATTTTTTAAAACAAAACGAAGTCTTCTTTCAGTAAAATTTCCTATCTTCAATATTTAAGGAACTTTCCCTCCATATGGCAAAGTTTTGGCACACCCTGTATACCTTTAAACGAGCAATTCTTGTATGTTTATTTATATGTATGTAGTTATATAAATTTATTTCTGTGATATCGGAAACGGCTTTAACAGGGTGATGTGAAAGCCAATCACTATCTCGTACATAAAAAAGTGTGTACTTATGTTTCTATGTGTGCTAACAGAACTGTCATTGCCTTTTCTAACATATTTCTCACAATTTTCAGCCGAAGCCAAATTCTTCTTACCAGAAAACATAACGGAATTATACCTCCACCATAACGTGTTAGAATCGCTGCCTACTGAGGCTATATCTAGCAGTAAGCGGCTAAAGTTGCTAGATGTCAGAGAAAACAAGCTAAGTGCGCTCGAGATTGAGGTCATAGACAAAATTAGGAAAGGACTTACTTTGTTGTATGAAGGTTGGTATTTTTTTTTGGATTTTTTTCTATCTGCCTTCCTATATTTGTAACTCTGCATAGATAGGCCTCCTTCACTCGCTCAAGGTCGCGCGATAAGCACCTACCGCTAGCCGTTCCGCCGGCGGGATTAGTGAGCAAAGGGCCGCCACACGCCCGCCGCCGTACGAGCTCGGCATCTTACTGCCTGCGTAAATATTGCCTCTTTATAATAGTAACAATGTCGAGTCGACATTACTGTGCCGTGTATGGATGTCAATATAAAAAAAAACAATAAACAATTGTCGTTTTTCACATTATGATGTATGCTACGTAGTTCATTTAAAAGAAGACAACCCTAACGTTGCGTCGTCAGAAAAGGTAAGAGCACGCGATAGAAAGAGAGGCAAGTACTAGGTGAATATAAACTGTACTGCAGGCGATTGCGCGACCTGAATTGCACTTTATTGTGTCGGAGCAAAGGTCGCTATTTATTTAAATGACTTTGCCGAATGCTGCTTCTGTACCTTGTACTATTATTTATTCTATGGCATAGATATGCAGTCAACGAGGTGGGCTATCACATCATGTAAAAGATCATGCCAAAATGTCTTCGATCAAACTGCGCTTCAATGAAATTAGTGGCAATGTTATATGTATAGTATAGTATTTTGCCTTTAAATTCTTTTGGTATAATACGAGGGTGGTTTGATAAGTCCATGACTTTGAAAAGAAGAAATACTTTTTTTTCATAATTTATTTTTGTGTCTTAAAAAGAAACTTCTTAAGGCATCTATACACTACATTTTTTTCAAATTCGGCAAAAGATTATTACTTTTGGAAACAAAAAGCTCAAGCGAGCTCTAACTTTTCTTAATGACCCTGTCGACCATCTCGGCGGCACTCGTGACATCAAAACTCATCGAATCAAGTTGCGAATCCTTCCTATTCTCTAGATTCAACCCCAGTGATATATTTTCTCGTCTTCATAAATGTCTTGTCGGGCAAAGATTTTCATCAAGCCAAAAGGTGATGTCTGAAATGGGCCCTCATTTCAGTTACCAGTTTTCAGGCGATGAAAGAAAAAAATAATGGGTTGAAGAGGTAGGAACTTCGTTGGACTGAATATGCAGAGCTACAATAAGATTATGTACAGAAATAAAACAAAATATTCCGAAAAAAAGTCTTTCTTCATTAAAAAGTCATGGACTTATCAATCTACCCTCGTATGATTTCATTACACTTTGGGATATGGGAGTAGTCTTAATTATTTTCGAACATTTTGAGCACAGAGTTGACAGCTCTGTTTCTCAACAGAGTCGGAGCACGCAAAAAACCACAGACTAACTTTTAAACCACAGAGTAAAATAGCACAATTGTAGCGTTTAAGTATTAGTTTCGAAAGTATGAAAATATATAGAATTATACTTTGCCGCGTTTCCTGCGATCTGTTTTCGCAGAATTCTCACAATACTACGCACACAAACATTTTAATCTATCAAAAATATTTTTTTTGTGTGACATCTCGATAGGGTTGCAGATAAGGCTGTATAGAATAGAGTATCCGCCACCATTGTCTTTCTTGAGAATTAACAGAGGATCAGTGTAGTAATTTTTAATATTTATCTTTGTAACCGCAAAGTACACTGTTTTATTTATTAAACAATACGAAAGCATAATTAAAAATATTTTTTGAGATATCTTTGGTTATGTATCACGCATCATTGGCAGTTTTTGTCATTCTCTTTTACTCAATCAATTTTAAGCTTAAAGGTAAACAATTTAAGGTTCAAAATTTATTCAACCTTGATGTTAGAAGATTTCTGTTTATTCTGCGTTGATGTGTTGCTGATTGTACAATGGGTGATCTTTCAAAAACTTATCAATCTATTAAATTATAGTGTTTTCTGAATACCAGCATTTTCCTAAACATTCTGTTACCCCTAAAGTCGACACTGTTCGCTGAAAAATACGGCATTTTGTGAACCAAAGATTTCCTTTGGTAGGATGGTCCTTCGGATCCAAGGATGGATTTAAGAAGTGGAGCCACCAAGATTTTTGTAGTAAATTTTTTGAAGTTTTGGCCTTCAGCCTAATCTTGATAAATGTATTGGTTAAGCTACTATGCCAAATTTGATATCATTTTCGTATGAATTTAGGGTGTCGAATTCATTTTTGGTTTAATATTTGCACGATTCAATTATTAGAAAAAACCAATGATCCTATGATTTTTTTTTCAACAATGTAAAAAAATTAAGAAAGTTTTATTTTCGTATAACTCTGGTTTTCTATTCAAAATAGTATGAGTTATTCTGATGTTATTTTATGTGATGTAAAACGTTCACCTTTTTTTCAGGTAACGGCCTAAACTGTGATTGCTTCATCCGACCCCTGAAACACTATCTCCATAGACTATCACCTTCCACCCTCACAAATACCCCATACAACCTAACATGTACGGAACCACCAACTCTGAAAGACGCATCAATATTGACGGTAGACGAAGACAGGTTGCTGTGTACTGGCAATGTTGTCATAGACAAAAAGAAGGCGGATTATGGCAAGACTGAAGGCGAGATTGTCTATGATTTTGAGTCGGAACCCGATTTGGTGTTTAGGGATATACAGTAGTAAGTGTTTTTTTATTATATAATTTTCTAACACTAGCCGTTAACTGCTGGCGTGTATAAAAATCCATTGCTGGCGTGTTTAGCGGCCTGCAATGTAAGTATAAAAATCCATTGTGACGAGTTTAGCAACCTGCAATGTAAGTATGAAAATCCATTGCTGGCGTGTTTAGCGGTTAACAAAGAAGTATGAAAATCCATTGCTGGCATATTTGGCGGCCCTCAATGTTAGTATAAAAATCCATTGCTAAAGTGTTTAGCGGCCCGCAATGTAAGTATGAATATCTATTGCTGGCGTGTTTAGCGGCCCGCGATGTAAGTATGAAAATCCATTGCTGGCGTGTTTAGCGGCCCGCAATGTATCTAAATAGCGCTTTATAGAATAAGTATTTTAAGGCGACTTTATATTCTCTAAATATCATCTTAGACGATGCTCTATCTTTACTTTTTCTTTTATTAGAATAAAAAACCTATGTAAAACTACTCTTAAGATTTTTTTATAAAACACCTTTAATTTATTATATGTTTTTTTTACAGTTCACAACAAGCAATATACGTACATTGGTATGTATCACGCATAGAAGATATAGCAGATTTCTATGTATACGTGAAAGACGATAAAAACGATATTTTCTCCAAAAACGATATCGCATACAACCTTAGATCAAAGACAATTGTCATAGATAACGAATTCAAAACGGCTCTACAAAAAGGCGGAAACTTTGACATTTGCGTTCAGGCTAAAACGTCAAGCAACCTCCCGCGCAAATGGTTTGACAGCCAGTGTCAAAAAATCCCGTCAGATTTTGACAGTTGGCCGAAAAAATTGAATGTAGACAAAAGGAGATTGACCAAAAAAGTTCGGTACAGTTGGTTTTCCAGAAATAATGTGCTAGGTTTAGTAAGTGATTCGATTTTGATAACTTTGTGCATATTTTTGGGCGTTTGTTTGAAATTATCAGATTTACACATGTGAAAAGTATTTTTTTTAGTTTTTATTGTGGCTATGTATTTATAGCCTTAGGCTGTCTGTCCATTGACGCGGAGCTAGGCAGCGGAGCGGAGAAACAAAGAAATATTAACCAACTATCTTCTGCCCGCGACTTCGTTTACGTGGATATTCGGGAAAAATCCCTAGGGAAACTTTGACCGGGATAAAAAGTACCCTTTGTTTTAATCCAGGCTATAAACTATCTGTTTGTCAAATTTCATCTTAATCCGTTCAGCCGTTATTGCGTGATTGAAAAAACATCCAAACCCACCAACTTTGACATTTTATAATATTAGTAGGATAGGATTGCAATTAAAAGTTAACAATTTTAATATCAATCAAGGATTTTATAAGTAAAATACAGAAAGATAAATATACCTACATAGTTAGAGTTAATGCTTCAAAATTCATTTTGAAAAAGGATCACCTAAAGATTTCTAAAAATTAAAATGCATATAGTGTAACTTATACTATACTACACTATATTTAAAGCTGATTTTCAGCTTTGTATTCCATTTTCGGAATAGTATAACACTGCCTTTTAAACGGATTACACACTGCAACGCACCACGCTCCGTCATACAGATTTTAGTAGAAAAATCACGCGCGGAGATGCATTGTTGGTGGGTCACACCATGCGTGATTTCTATACAAACTTGGCACTTTAGTACATACAACTCACGCATGACGCAGCGTGATGCGCGCCAGTGTATAATCTGTCATAGTATTATATTTTTATTGTATGGTGCTATTTTTAAAAACTCGATTCTTAAGTTATACCTTGGCAAAAAAGTCTTGAAATGGAAGTAACATTAATTTTACTAGTAACTTGTAGTTTTTGCATACAAATCGAGTACCTATTGCCACAGAATATATACTACATGGTACACGTACAGAAGCCTATCCGCGCGAGGACAATAATAATAAGCTACTCTCGCTGCACGCCAATAAAGTACAATTTCAAATTGCACAGCGCTGCGTGCCTATTATTATAAGCGCCTCCGAAGCGCTTCTCTTTCTGTCGCGTAGCTCTGTCTCAACCGCCACACGGCACCCCTCGCGCGCTGGCTCGACTGAGTCAGCCGCGAGCAGTACGCTAATATAAAAGTTGCGCGGAGTGAGACCCCCCTGGTATTTCCATAAAAAAGCCTCATGTCGTGACAAAGAAATAATTTTCTATACTTTTTTGCCAAGCTATTGCTAGCCTAATATGTATAAGAAAAAAATGTTAAAAAGATTTAAAGCGTTGTGTATTTTTATTCGGAACGTTCTATGGACCAACTTTTAATAAAAATAATGACATTTTTGTACAGTCAACGGCATGCTGGGTTACCATTACCACAACACGGTAAGTAACCAATTTTAACTTTTAGATTTTTGCATTCACAATAATATTTTTTTTTTCATTATTTATTCATCTTAACCAATTTGAAATGAAAATGAAAAATTATTTATTCAATCTAAAGTCTTAACATATTAATACAAGTTGTTGGGACGACCTTTTAAGTATTTGAAAAACACTTGTGTCAGGAGGTCCCGCTCTTCCTAACTTAATGACAATAAAAGACTTTATCTCGTACAATAAAATTATAGTTACAACAAAACAAATTATTAATAAATTCAATTAATTAAAACAAACCAACACCTAAGTGTGTGTGTGTTTGTGTGTGTGTGTGTGTGTGTGTGTGTGTGTGTGTGTGTATGTTTGTGTGTGTATGTGTGTGTGTGTGTGTGTGTGTGTGTGTGTGTGTGTGCGCGCACGCGAGGGTGTGAATTAAGTATAGCCAAGCGTAGAATACAGTATAATTTAATTTATCATTCAATATTAATAGTCAATAATAATGATAACAAATTGGATAGATTACTTCATATACTGCAAAAATGCCTCAGTTTCATCATAAGATTTTGCTAATAGCCACTTAATCACAATTTCTTTACACCTTCTTAAGTTTATTTATGAATATTAAGATCATCATTTAATTTATTGTACATATGTGCTGATTGCCTTTCGTATTGATGCTTAGCAAAATCGGTTCTAGATTGTAGAAATTTAGCTGGTTTGTCACTTCTCCTTTTACGCGTTACATTGGCTTTATATGGCAAGGATTTGTGTAACTTTAAAGTTGTTGCGAGAATGTACAGCCTTCTGACCGAGAGGAGTTCAGAAAAGTGATAAAGGTCGTCAGTAGGAAACCTAAATGGTTTAAAATGCATGACCTTGAGTAGACATCGCTGACTTCTTTCTAATTCAAGAAATTTAGTCTTGTGTGCACCTCCCCATATCGAAATACAATATCCTATCAAGGATTGAGCCAGAGCAACATATATTTGATTGATAAGTTTCTTAGTGACTACACATCTCAACTTCCTAAAAATCCAAGTTAGCTTTCGCACTCTACAGCACATTGAATCTATATGAGAGTGCCAATTCAAATGTTGATCTAAAATAATCCCTAGGTACTTTGCTGTTTTAACTCTCTCAAGAACAGTACATGTACAAGTTTGAGAAACAGATTTCTCGCACTGGTGTATTTTCAAACCAAGTGTACTACACGGTTGCGTTTTGCTATTGATGGTGAAGCATATATAATTCGTCTTTTCTGTATTTAAAGTTAGAAGATTCGCTTGCAGCCAATTTGTAACAACTGCAAGTCCCCGTTCAGCACTATTAAAAACTGAATTCCAGTCCCGCCCCGTAAACACCAATGCAGTGTCATCAGCGTAAGAGAATACTCGGCCATTGTTTATATTCAGGTTGGTTAAATCGTTAATGTATATCAAGAATAAGGTAGGGCCGAGTACACTCCCTTGAGGAACACCAAAAGAGACATCCGAGTCCTTACTCAACCAATCATCTACCTTTACCTTCTGCCTCCTGTCCTGCAAATAGTCCGTCAGTAGCTTCAGTGGAATTCCTCTTATTCCAATCGAATCAAGTTTTTGTACAAGAGTAGGCAAAGAAACGAGGATCGAGAAAAACTGTCAGACACTTGCTTCCATCATCCAGGCACTTAACTATTGACGACGTTAAGGCTAAGACCGCATCTTCTGTGGATTTTGCACGCCTAAAGCCAAACTGATTTTGCGATAGGATGTTAAAATGTTCAAGGTAGTTGACAAGACGATTATTAATTAACTTTTCTAAAATTTTGGAGACTACTGGCAGAACAGAAATTGGTCTATAATTATTAATGTCGCTCCTGTCACCACCCTTGTACACAGGAGTAATTAAAGATCTTTTTAGAGGTCGAGGGAAAGTTCCATTTTGAAAGCAAAGATTTGCTAAATGGCTGATTACGGGAACCACTATTATTTTATACTTAAATGCGAGGTTCAAAATAAATTGCAGATTTTTGTTTCTGTTTTATATAACTTGAAGTGCTGCTGGCTGTACACAACTCTATAATGTCTATGATGTCTCTTTTATGTAATGTGATAAGTTTTAAGTTTTTTTGTATTGAACGAAATCTTCAGTATTTTTTTCTTTATTATTTTGTAACAAGATCATCACAAAATATTAGCTTTAATTTTTACTATTTACTTTTTTAATATTTCGCTATGATAAGTGGCCAACTGTACTTAAAAGCTTTTTTTCCAATAGCGTGTTAAGAGGCCGTCCACGTTTTGCTGCTCTCTCGTCCGCACATTTCATGTTTTCTCAAGATTTATTAAATCTGAGTGCGTAATAAAAAAAAGTGATCCGAACTCCGAACACTTTTTTCTGAAATAACAAGGTGTTTGGTGACAGTCTTATAAAGCTGGATATGGTAGATAGGGACCATCAAACTGAACAACTTTTACTATGGGACCGACTCTGAACACGCGAAAAAAAATCTGCTGTTTCATACATTTTGAAATTTTCGTTATTAATGTTTGTATGAAACAGCAGATTTTTTTTCGCGATTTCAGAGTTGGTCCCATAGTAAAAGTTGTTCAGTTTGATGGTCCCTATCGACCATATTCGACTTTATAAGGCTTTTACCAAAAAAACCTTGTATACTTATTTGCACAATATTGTGTACATTACATTGAGATGGATAACAATGTTTCTAATCTAAAGCATAGAATTGACAACTTTTTGTATTTCAGCAACACGAAACGAAACTGAAATTATATGTTAAAATGTCCGTAATCTTACAGTACTTCAAGATAAAGAATGAGCATTGGAAAACATCGGAAACAATCGTTTAACATAACAAAGACAATTAACAAAAAGTAGTTTGACTCTGTCTTATTCAGAGTGGGTTCGTTAAACTAGGGCCAAAGTTAACATGGCGTTAGACTGCGGACTAACGCCATTTTAGCGCAAATCGTATTCAGAGTGACAGTATAACGTCTAGTCCCACCGATTAAGGATTAAAAGGTGCATTTTGATTGGTTTACAAGCATTAAACCAGGTTTTGTTAGAACAGTCTTGCACCCCACTTTTGTGAAACATCTCTGAATAGGACTGTACAAGTCTTACAAAGTCTGAAATATGTCAACGTCATTTATAATTATATATAAAGAATAGCAATAACACGAAGTTAGCCGATGCCACAGACTTTAGTACTTGTTGTATGGTCTGTGGCCGATGCCCATTCTTTATCTTGAAGTACTGTATATTGCGTATAATAGGCGAATCACATTTTTAATTACGAACTCCGATTTAAGAAATCAATGTGCGAGCGAGAAAGCGGCAAACGTGGACGGCCTCTTAAGTATAAAGAACTTTAAATAAAACTGAACTAAGAACATATGAATCTCAATATGTGTTTTACATTATATGAATCTCAAATATGTGTTCCAAAAAAATTATTGTAATTTATTGTAAAGATCAAAAAATATTTATATTTTCTTTGTAAAAAATGTTTTTTTCCAAATTATTAAGAAAATTATGACAGTATTACTTGGACGATTTTTTCAATCAAGAAACATTATTGTAAGTAATACAACATTTTCATTTATTTTAAAATAAATCAAATTTTAGATTTATTATAATTCCGTTTCGTAGGTATAGGTATTCAAATAAGAAATTGTATTTTTGTCACAAATAAGTATTTTATACACAATTTGCTGTGATAAGGAAAATATAAAAAAGACAATATTTTTAAGAGAAATAAAATTCCGTCCATTGTTAATATTTTTATTATCAATTATAAAGATTATAAATTATACATTTGTACTTACAATATTTTTTATATTAAATATTTATTTTATTAATAAATGCATTTCATTTCATTTTTACAATCACAGACAGCATTTAAAATGGATTTTGATAATAAATAGAGACATTCAGTCTTTATAAAATTAACTAATATTCACCTGTGACTTCGTACTCATAGAATAAATCTTAGAGCAAGACGGGCTTCTGTACCAGAAGGAATAGCCAATGTTGTTTTTGTATGTGAGTATGCGGAACTGCACTTGTGTGCACTCCCCCCCCTCCCCCCCGCAAAAATGCCAGAAGAATTTGAATAGAGTAAGGCTGCTCCCTTCGGGACGAAGCCGGTGTTGCTCTTAGGAATAAATAAATATTTGACTAAATCACAAATTACATTGCTCCGATTTCAAAGTAGCTAAAGCACTTGTGTTATGGAAATCGGGGACAAAGGTGGTATCATAAACACCCAGACCTGTACCCTCAGCACGAACAGCTATCGAAAAAAATAACGCACGTAAAATCATTCGATAGTGCTATTTTGTATGAAAAATTAGTACAGCGCCATCTACCGCCGAATAGCGAAATTAAATTTTCCATAGAGAATTCTCTATCGAGTAATTTTACGCGCGTTATTTTTCTCGATAGCTGTTCGTGCTAAGGGTACTGACATCCAAACATTGTAAAAAGTAAAACTATTTTGAGCATTAATTACATAAGAAGTATTATACACTCACGCACCACGCTTCGTCACATACATTTTAGTAGAAAAATCTTCGCGCGTAGAAGCGTTTTGGTGTGTTACACCATGTATATACAATACAAACTTGGCACTTTACGTACAGACAGCAATGAAAGTCGCTTATCACTTTAGTACTTTGTCATAGCAACTTAATTTTACAGTTTGAAACATTTCTCAAAAAGTTGCTATGACAAAGTACCTACTAAAGTGTTATGCAGCTTTCATTGCCGACCGTACAACTTAAAAATCTTCAACGCATGACGCATCGTGATGCGTGCCAGTGTGAAATACGTGTCTAACAATAAATAAATATTATTTAATAAATAATTTAGGAGTAATGACTGACTACATAGGTTGACTACCTTATTACTTATAGTTTTTGTTAATAAATAAATTAACTTAGTTCTAAAATAAAAAATAGGGTATTTAGAATTGATTTATCTAATTTTATATTTGAACAAAATCTGGCAAACAAAATGTACAGTATTTAATAAGTAAATTATTTCCAATATTTCAGGGCACGATAGTTAAAATTATTATTTTGTCGTATTATGTAAATGTAAAAAGCGAGATTTGCTCATGTTTATACATAATAGGTATAACACATGCATTAGTAATATGCTTTTTCGGTTTTTTTTACAGATTCTTATAAAACTAAATGTTTGTTCGTTTACCAAATTCTGTTTTACAAAAGGGTTTGAAAATAAGCCATTTTGATATCTTTTGTCTTATTAGATATTTCCTAACGTGAGTTTTTTGTTCGTCTACGTCAAGACGGCTAAACCCAGGCCCGTGGGCCAAAAAGTGGCCCGGTGAATCGAATCAACGGGCAGAGCGCCGTCATAGTCTAAAAAATTTTGCCCACCTGTCAAAATTGGCCTACCCTTGGTCTACGCGTCCCTTTATCCAAATGTAAGTGTGGTTTAGCGTTTTTTGAAAATAAAGAAAAACAAAATGGCGGATTCTGGTGCACTCTGGTACACTAAGCGTTTTTGAGAGAAAAAAAAAACAAAATAGCGGTCTTATAACTTTCCAAACCCTTTTATTATTATCTATCTAATGTTTCTCTCCCTTTTTGGTGTACGTAAACGGTTCCGTCTCCCGTTTATAAGTGGCCAGTGTTTTGCCCGTATAATGTGATGATGTGTCAGGAGTCCAGGGACCAGGGATCGCCGGCTCTTCATCTACGTAGGTTGGTTGACTGTGGTATGGCGTCTCGTGGTGGGAGGGCGGATGTTCGTGGTAGGTTGGCACGTGGTCGTATGTTGGATGGTGCTCTGAGAAAAAAATAGTTAATTTAGTTTAAATATGGGACTAGGTATAATCACAGAATACAAAAGGGGTATTTTTAACCACTCTCCAAATTTGAAGGATGTGTTCGGTCCTTGAAACTGTACCCTTAGCACGAACAGCTATCGAAAAAACAACGCGCGTAAAATTACTCGATAGAGAATTCTCGATGGAAAATTTAATTTCGCTATTCGGCGATAGATGGCGCTGTACTAATTTTTCATACAAAATTGCACTATCGAGTAATTTTACGCGCGTTATTTTTTTCGATTGCTGTTCGTGCTAAGGGTACTGAACAACTTTCTCTAAGAAACATAGGGTCAAATGTGTAAAAAAAAATGACTTTTCAAAGAAATCACGTGATCAGTTTAGTATGGGATGACCAAATTTTTTTAGCGTATTTCGACACATGTTTCATGGAGAAAGTTGTTCAGTTTCATGAACTTAACACATCCTCAAAATTTGGAGAGTGGTTAAAAAAACACCTTGTAGGTATTAATACTTAGTACTAAACGTACAGAAGCCCATGAGCGGGACAATCAAATAATAAGCTACTCTCGCTGCACGGCAATAAAGTACAATTTCAAATTGCACAGCGCTGCGTGCCTATTATTATAAGCGCCTCCGAAGCGCTTCTCTTTCTGTTGCGTAGCTCTGTCTTAACCGACACATCCCTAGTGCGCTGGCTCGACTGAGTCAGCCGCGAATAGCACGAACAGCTTTTGAGAAAAATAACGCGCGTAAAATTACTCGATAGTGCAATTTTGTATGAAAAATTAGTACAGCGCCATCTATGGCCGAATAGCAAAATTAAATTTTCCATAGAGATTTCTCTATCGAGTAATTTTACGCGCGTTATTTTTCTCGATAGCTGTTCGTGCTGTAGGCTAATATAAATGAAACGTTGAATGATGAAATGTTTTTGTTGAATGTTTAAAAAAAATAACTGTCAATGGAGACTCGGCCGGCCGAATAGAAAAATGTACCCTTAGCACGAACATTGTCGGGAAAAAAACACATAAGTAGGTACTCGATAGAATAATTATTCACTATGGGATATAAATTTCCCTACTCGACGGTAGATGGCGCTGAACAAAGTTTATTTTCTCGTTATATGTTCGTGCGTGCTACATCAACAGCAGTGATGCACAACTCTCAAGCTCTTTCTTATCGAATGAGGATTAGTAACCACCTCGGTGTTAGAGTTTATCAAGCCGCCTGTAAGGCCTCTAACTTGGCTTAACAAACAACTGTTATCATGACAACAGCCGGGACCGACGGTTTAACGTGCCCTCCGAAGCACGGAAGCGCTCAGTAGTAATGGCACTTAACGGTCACCCATCCGACACCTGGCCGGACCGAGCGTTGCTTAACGAACGTGATCGAGTACAGTGAGTCTGTCAAGTTCTGCCATGAGCAAACTGATTTGATAATACACAATTTGTTCTTGTAGTAATGGCGGGAATTTTAATAAAGCAAAGAATCTACGCTGGAATTTATTTCAAGAAGCTTTTCTAAGCAAAGATGATAAAAGAAAATGAACAGTTTAAAGCTCTACAGAACACTACAAGAATATGCTACTATTTAGTTCTAATATTTACTAACAAAATCTCATTTCTATCACTAAACTCATTACTCACCTTCTGAAAAGCTTCTGTAATGACCTGCAAAGAAAAACAGATCGTGTTTTTAAATTATTTACACTAAAACCCAAAAACTACAAATTCGTTATGAATTTAAAGTTCTTGCTGCCCATTCCATCAATGGATAAAAAAAAAATAAGTTTATAAAAAAGTAACACACCAACAATATTCGTTTATGGAATGGAAAAAGAAAAATAAGATTTTGTTAGCATAGTCTATGGTGCCATTTAAGCATCTCATGCAAAAAATATCCACCAACCGTCAGTATTTAGATATGTAATAAAAAATAATATAAAGAACCATATAGAAAGACATAATAACAAAAAAAATACTGAGACAGAAAAATCAATTTCAATTTTAAATTTTTTTCGTTGTTTTTAAGTTCTACTTTTACTTACCTAGGTGCTTTCCTGTACTTACCATAGATAGTGTAAAGCAAAGTAAAAGCCGTATTGTATTCCTTTGTTAGTTGAAAGTTAAAAAAGCAAGGTTATTGAATCTACAAGCAAAACAAAAAAGTATATTCAATCACCATTATCGTGCGTAAAGTGATGAGTTTTTTAGTGCGTTGAAGAAAAAATTAAGTAGGTATGAGAAACTGTAACAGCTACTAAGGCCCTCCGCACATGGCTCGTAAGCGTATCATCGAGACGCGACGAGTACGATACGAGTAGGGTTACCATTGAGAAATTTGAAAATTCCTGACAAAAAGCCGGACAGGACAAGAAAAGTCCGGACATTTTCAGAGAGATCCAGACTCCATACTTTTTGGGACTTCTCTTTCGAACACTACTGCATATGTGCGTTTTTTAACTAGTATTTCACCGCCCAATCTTAAAAAAGCCGGACAAATTACAAAGCCGGACAAAGTCCGGACAATAGTCTAAAAGTCCGGACATGTCCGGACTAATCCGGACGGATGGTAACCCTAGATACGAGCGAGTTCTACACACGAATCGTAGCGTAGGCGTAGATATTGTTCCAGAATATAAACTAGAGCTTCATCACAAACATATAGAACAGTACGCTACGACTGTCGTATTGACATTAAAATCTCATACGATACGCTTACGCTACCACGTCGTGTGCGGACTTCTTTGAACATGTACAGTTCGAATCACGAAAGATGACCACAAATGGCGCCCATCTTCGCATCGTAACTCATGAAGGAAAGACTTTAGACAAAATAATATTTCATATACAAATAGATATATCGATATTATTTAAATACTGGGTGTAACAAGACCTTCAACGAAGCTGAGGTCTACGTATTCGGCCCATCATCAGGACCATTTCTGTTCAAAATTATTGCTGGGAAACGATTTTGATTTTTGGTGTTAAAAATCATTGCATTCTTTACCACGCAATGTAACGCGTACAACAGACCGCGCCTGCGAGTGTATGCTACCCAGCTGCGTGCGGCCGAGTTGAAAGGCAGCGTTTATGTGCGTGCTCATGAGATACATCGAGTGACGACGTTTTGAAGCCATTGTTTGTTACGAAATACTTAAAATTTTGATAATGTTTCATTGGACAAAAAGTAGGCAATACCGAATATAATAAAATAAAAAAGTCTGGAACGGTTGGTAGGAAAATATAGACGATTCAAAAGTACTTAATAATTAAGTTTATTTGAATAAAGCTTATTTGACTTTGACTTTGACTTTGAATAAGATTTCATAAAAAATTTGAAAAAAAAATCTTGACTTTGACCTTCAATAACTCCGTAGCTATTGGTTTCCCAGGTATAGTCTACGAGACAAAAATGGTCCTGTCCTGATGATGGGCGGAATACGTGGACTTCGGCTTCGTTGAAGGTTTTGTTACACCCGTTATATGAAATATTATTTTGTCTAAAGTCTTTTCTTCATAAGTTATAACACGAAGATGGGCGCCATTTGTGGTCATCTTTCGTGATTTGAACATGTAGGTACGTGCTCGTATTGCTCTCGTACGACGCGCGTATTACGATACGCTTACGTTACGACGCAGTGTGCGGAGGGACTAAAGCAACCTGAGTTCCGCCGATGGTATAGAAATAGAACTTAAAAAAGGAAAGGTGTTGTCGAATGAAAAAAAATCTCTGATGATGGGCCATGCACGACCTACACGCGGGCTTTTTGGTTGGCTAAAGGGCCCTCAAAGTGGCGCCCTCATCTTAATTAAATCAGAAACAATATAATACTATATTAAATGTAATGCTCGCTAAGTAGGTACATAATGTATCGAAAAATGAAGCTATGGTTCTATAGTTTATTTACAAACAATAACCTCAGTAAAATATAGTTGGTTGTAGAAGTAGTAGGCAAAAGTGTATAAAGTGGCCACTTTAAGCACTTATGCAGACATGAAATCATGCCGAAAAGTTCTTTTCCTAAATTGACTCAGCCGGGGATCGAACCCGGCACCTCTAGAGATGGTGGCATCGTGAAAACCGATGTACAAGCCACTTGACCATAAAGGTCGTTTAATTTACTAAGTTAGATGAGCTCATTTTCGAGGTGTAGCCTTTTATAAGTGCGTTGCGTATGCTGTGCGAGTCATTTGCTATCAAACACAAAAAAAACTAGGTGTAACATTTTATATGTGTGAGTGTCATTGCTATCAAGCACATAAAAAAATTGCATGTATCCTTACTTGTCCTATTTAGTAACCAGTTTTTGACCAATTTTAAGCACAGTGCCTAAAATGCACAATGCCTAGAACGATCAATTAACTGAAAGCAGATTGCCCAAAATGAAAGATGCCACCACTGCAATAAAATACCTGATCGTCTCGTTGTATTATTAAAATAAATCATCATCAAATAATAATTTATTTCGTAAGTTAATGTGTGGAAAGACAAGTTCGATTAAAAAATCGAACTTATGAATGAAGTAAAAACTTATGAATATTTCACTAAAGAGTTGGGTGAAAACTATTTAGTTTTCTTATGAATATTTCACTAAAGTGTTGGGTGAAAACTCTTTAGTGAAATATTCATAAGTAAAAAAATCTAAATTGATTTTCCACACATTAGCTTACGAAATAAATAATTATTTGATGATGATTTAATTTAATAAGACAACGAGACGATGAGGTATTTTATTACAGTGGTGGCATCTTTCATTTTAGGCAATCTGCTTTCAGTTAATTTATCGTTCTAGGCATTGTGCATTTTAGGCACTGTGCTTAAAATTGTTCAAAAACTGTTACGAAAAAACGATTGTTAACCAAATAGGACAAATAAGCATAAACAGTTTTTCTTGGAGATAACCATGGCTAGAAAACTGGTTATCTGTAAAGATTTTTTCCTCCAATATAACTAAACTAGTTATCTCTTAGAAATAGATTTTCATTACAGGTAACCATTTATTTTAACAGTTGCCTGCGAGGACAATCTATTCCTAAGAGAAAAATAGTTATTGTGGAAGAAAAAAATCTTCACAGATAACCAGCTATCAGGTGATGGTTATTTCCAAGGAACAAGGGGTTAAGCCATGCATAAGTTTATACCATGATGCTCGTAATGTGGAGTCCACTCGTGATGATGGCCTTTCAGCGTGGTGAAGAATGATGCCACCTGAAAAGAAAAAAAATACTGTATTATCAAGGGGTAGGTACCTACTTACGTAAATAAATATGTCCTTCCTGTACCCTTAGCACCAGGGTACAGGACATTATTTAGTAAAATTACTCGATACAGAATTATCTATGGAAATTTTAACTTCGCTATTCGGCGGTAGATGGCGGTGTACAAATTTCCAATACAAAATTGCACTATCGAATGATTACGCGCGTTATTTTTTTCGATAGCTGTATGTGCTACAGCGCTATCTACCGCTGAATAGCGAAATGCAATTTTCCATAGTACCACAGATAATATAATACTATACCGTCAAGTCTGGCAACTTGACGTTCGATAAGCAACTTGCCCGTGAGTGGTCCTCTCGAACAAAATCTTATTTTACGTAGAATTTAAATTAGATTGAGATATATTTTTGACAGTAGTAGGTTTTCATGTTTATCAGTGGCAACATAAAGTTTTTTCACTGTGGTAACATTGTTGTTTAATCAAATATGGCGTTTCGAAGTCGGACAGGGACAAAACGTGTTTTTGCTGGTGTGTGAAAATTCTGTTTGCAGAGCAAAAACTACTGATCACACGTGAGTAGGTAGAATTTTGATATGTCATGAAGTAAGTCCCGTAGATTAATTTTAGGTTGTTAAATATCCGTTTTCAGTCCAGTCTGCCGAAATATTTGCGTTGGTCATGTTAGTAGAGGTTAGGTCAAGTTACAATTGTCTGCATATGGCATCTTGACCTATGCCTAGGGTTGACACAAATGGTTGACACGAAATTAAAAATAAGAAGTAGTTCACTGATCCTAATTCCTAATTTAATATTATAAATGTGAAAGTGTGTTTATATGTTGTACGCTCTTTATGTTGCAACGGAGCGACTGATCGGCGTAATCTTTCACATCGAGATTGATTAATTGAGTTGAAACGCAGGGATCCCTTGTCTCCATAGTCTCTAAAAGTAGCTTTTTAACCTAGGAAAACCTCTAATTCCCTCAGGACGCGGACATAGTCGCAGGCAAACTCTAGTTTTATTTTTATTTTCAAGTAATTCATAGTATTTTGAAACCTACTTGTATTTGTGACAGCCCTATATAACACAAATGATTTGTTTGAAAATTGTGCTGAATGTTAGAGCAACTTGCCCAAGTATCCAGTATTGCCAGATTTTAGGTTCTATAAATTTCGAAAAGGGTTACCATGTTTAAACAGGCGGTAAATATCGCAAATTGACCTTAAATAGGAAATAAAATGCAATAATCTACGAGAAATGATGTACAGGTCAAGATGCCAAAGTTGTGTCAATTTGACCTCTGTTACATTTCTTAGTCTATAACGCCAATTTCAAGGTTAACTAAAGAAATTAATAGTTAAAATGAATTATGAATGTATTATTGTCATAAACAAATCATAAAATATTAAAAAAACCTGTCGGTATCATAGTTATTTGAAAAATAAGAAAAAAATGTGGTCAAGATGCCAGAGTTGACGGTACCTACATAGTACTTTACCGCACGTTTTATTTCGTGGACGTAGCCATCGAAATGTATATATTTCGATTTCACGATATAGAAAATGAAACATTATAAAAATAATTATAATTGACAATCTTCTCTTCACAAACGGATATAAAAAATAAGTGCCCACATCCGGTAAAAAGTGAAAGGTCATCATTGTGAATATTTTTCTAGTGCTCGTTGACACTTTGGCACTTGTACATTTTTGCCCCAATGAGGCACTCAAGCAATCTAAAAACACTCAAGAAAATCTTTAAGACTTCATTAAACAAGTAGGTACCTATCTACTTAGCTAGTTTCGATTTTATTAAAAGAAAGAAATACATGCATGAAATATTATTTCTAATCTTCAAATACTAAGACAACTGAAATTTTGTGTTTATTTTAAACTTTTAGTGTTATGTTAAACTTTTACGTCCGTACCAAACGAAGATTTAGAAAAAAGAAATAAATATAATTATGTAGCTTACTTCCGCAAACAAAATATGCAAGATGCACCGCCCGCCCGCCCGCAAAAATATGCACATGCACACCACAAAATATCAGTGAATTTGGTATTGGTTTACGCACGATCACTCCTGAGGATGCGGAGCACACCACAAAATATCAGTAAAGGACATCAGGCACATGAGACCCAGAAGTGTATAAACATAGTTCTGTTATCTATAAACACTTTATGTTAATAGAATCATAAAACAGCAGCAACATTATTTTTTTACTCCTTCATTTAGCTTTAATTAATTATTGAAAAAAACAAAAGCATATCAATGAAACGGACATCTTTGTCAGCGATTGCACAAGTCTCCCCTGGGTATATTTGTTCTGTGGCACAAGTGATTGCGCATTAAAAAAAAATATCTGCCGGCTGTCAGTCAACTGTTAAAAGTGTTTTGTTACGTGCGGTGCGACATATGCACAGAACTCGTACATTGTGGTGCTAATCTGTATCACTAATGTTAATATGTGCACACTACCGTGATATGCCAATAATTATGGCCATAATTTTCCTTATTCCTATACGCATAAGGTTCATCAATGGTCATAATTGTTGGCATATTACGGTAGTGTGGCCCTAGCATAACGCAGCTAACGAAACGTGTTGTCGTGGTGGTGTTGCTATTTAGTGTCGGGATTACCAAAAAAAAAACTTTCAAACATAAATAACTCTTAAAACATAAATCTTCGTAAAAATCTGAATATTTTCTATGAATTACTAATTACATGCCTGCATTTTGGAAAATACAGAAATGTTATACATTCTTTGGTTTTTTTCTATGGGACTCTGCCTGATGTCCTTTGATGTTACTTTACTCACGATCTAACTCCTGAGGATGCTCCGGGTTGGGGCGAAACACGTGTAGAGTGGTCTAATTGGTGAAGATGCAAGGTGTGTTGCTGTCTTGCTAAATATTGTGCACTGATATTTTATTTTGTGGTGTGCATGTGCATTTTTTGGAGGCGGGCGGGCGGTGCATCTTGCATTAAATATTGTTTGCGAAAGTAAGCTACATAGGCACTACTTGTTGTATGGTCTGTGTACATAGGTATAGGTATTTCTTTTTTCAAAATGGTTTGGGACTTCCGCCAAGTGACGCCTGGCCTGATTCAATCAAATAAGTAGACGAAGAATAAGTTTATAGGTACCTATTTTAACCTAAAATATTGCTAAGCTATAAAGTCGAAGCATTATACTTATTCCTAAACTTTTTGGTTATTAGGTATGTAAAAACGTATTTGTAAGGTAGGTAGTTACATTTTTTTGATAGACAAGATTTAAGTGCGACCTCTGTAGGTACGCAGTGACTTATGTTTGATTTCCGGTTACCTCATTAAAGAATATCAACTTTTATAGGTACTAGGAAAGTAAAGTACCTACCTAACTTGATACTTTGATCTAAGTTTTTTTAATCCGATTTCAAGCGAATCGTGTCGTCACTTGGAATCGGAGTAATATTGGATTTCAAGACGATGTTTTTTAAACAATAAAAAGATATTGAAACAATTAAGTGTTTAAAATTAAGTACTTAACTGTTTAAACTGTTTTTTTATCAAGCGCGGTTTTTTTTATGTATAGTTTGGTTTCTGTATTTGATAATGATGAAATACATTGACTTATGTGGGTTGTTTTTTTATACGCGCATAGAAGTCAAAAATTAAAATGTTTAAATTGTTTACCCATCTGGGAATCGAACCTCAGAAGTGACAATGACAGACTCTTGCACTTAACCGAGGAGTCAGTCAGTCAAACTTAAGTATGCCAAAAATAGTTTTAGATAATCGCAAAAAAATAAGGTGCGTAAATGGCTTAGTTTGTTTTTGCACAGATATCGTGACTACTGGCAATTTGGCAAAATGGCTGAAATTATATTTAAATTGGTAGGTATCCGGTATAAAACACATTTATCATAGACAAATTATTTGTTCTCAGACACTGACACCAAATTCCTTTTTTTTGGGCTCATACCTATATACAAGGTGTTTGGAAATAGCTTTGCTCAATATGGTAGATAGGGACCATCAAACTGAACAACTTTTACTATGGAACCAACTCTGAAAATCGCGAAAAAAAATCTGCCGTTAATTTATTCAAACATTAATAACCAAAATATCAAAATGTATGAAACGCTGATATTTTTTTTACGCAATTTCAGAGTTGGTCCCATAGTAAAAGTTGTTCAGTTTGATGGTCCTTTATCTACTAACTAGCTTCCGCCCACGACTTCGTCTGCGTGGATAGTATTTTGTCTATCCCTTGGGAACAGTTCCTTTTTTCGGGATGAAAGGTACCCTATGTCCTTCTCTGTACCCCTGACAAGGTGTGTGTAAAATTTCCTGATGATGGGTTGTTTTGTAACACCCTGTATACATAAACTAACCCTCGTATCTATAGTCGAGTAAGTAATGCCTTGAGTAAAATTTACAATTTTCTAATGTTTCCAATATTATATTTACTTACATGGAATTTATAGTTTGATTAATATAAATAAAACTACGGCTCCTACTAGGTCATGTCCTCATTAGGTCATACAATTTTTGTTCATACACATTATTGCCATTTAGTCATGCCTAACGAATTTTGTGGATGGTGCAATGCCACAGGGTAAAAACTATTCAGTTTGAAGTTACTCTGATTTTTTTCTATGAATGCATAGGCAGGCATGCATGCATGAATTATTTACATAGGTTAAAACACCCTTTATAAAATACAAATAAATTGAAACATTTATTTTGCTTCCATTTTATTAAATAAAACGCTTTTAATTCAACCAAAGTACCAGGGTAGCAAAGATTTAAAGGAGATTAACTTTATTAAACATTTTTTTATATTTTCATGTATGATAAAAAAATGATAATGCATAGACTTATTAAGTATATTACTAAGGTATCTTGCATCCAGAAAAAAATACTGTTCCCGAGGGATAGAAAAAAACTTTTCACTCAGACGGAGTCGCGGGCGGCCACTATCATCATCATCATCAGCTTATCATCGTCCGCTGCTGAACATAGGCCTCTCCGAGTGCACGCTACTGAGCACGACCCGCGGCTATATGGCAGCCACTAGTAGCCCATAAATTGCCTAGTTTTAGCTGGCAACACCTAGTATTTAGCCGCGGGCAAATCGGCTACTCCTAGGTTTAACCAATAGCTATCGGCTACACTACACCTAGTTTTAGCCGGATAAAACTAGGTTTAGCCGCACTTTGGGTACCTATCAGCCGTAACATTTACATGGAATTTATAATTTATTGTTTAATTAATAATATGAAATTCAGTTTTATTAGTGCAAGATTATTTATACTATACTAGCGACCCGCCCTCGCTTCGCTTCGGTGTAGTGTGGAATTTGACACCATGTATTATACATATAAACCTTCCTCTTGAATCATTCTATCTATCAAAAAAACTCAACTCAAAATCCGTTGCGTAGTTTTAAAGATTTAAGCATACAAGGATATAGGGACAGAGAAAGCGACTTCGTTTTATACTATTTAGTGATATTGCATCAAGGGCGTCGCCAAGGGTGGGCAGGGAGGGACAGCAGCCCCCCCCCCCCCCCCCCTTAGCCAACTAATATAGCCAACTGCAAGGTAACCAAAGTCCTAAAACCGTGCAACTTGTTTTTCCGACAAATCCCGCATCTCAAAACTTGAATAAACTCACTAGGTGCTCTGACTGTACCTACATTTATATTTTTCTCATCCTCCTTACTTGCCCCCTCTGAGCCATGGGCTGGCGACGTCCTTGTATTGCATGTAAGTAAATATAATATAATATTAGAAGCATTTGAAGATAAGATACATAAAGAGGGGTATTAAAACACGAGAAGTATCACTCGAGTGTTTTAATACCTAATCATGTGCAGTTTCATACACTATAGGTACTTTATCTACACTCATACAATGTGGGATTGAACTACTAAATAAAAGATCAAAGTTCGTCTTCTTCTTATTTATGTGTTGGCAATCTACATTCCACTTGAAAGTAATTTTTGCCAGTGCCAACTGTTGAATAGTTCAGTGGTAGATATTGTTTCAGTTTACATTAGAATGCAGGTGCATTGCATTCCAATGCTGCTTGGAACATTTGGGACCAAGTAGGTATATCAAGACAGTTTACTCGGTCAGTTCTGCCGAGGCAGCCACCACTACAATAAAAGTCTCAGCTTCACACAACCAAGATCGCACCTATTTCAATTATCCCACATATTGTTCAGTTGCGTAGACACTTAAGTACCACAAAACAGCACCAATTATAAGACACAATATAATATCCACTATGAATCAATTTGTAAATAATTAAAATAGACACTACTGCACCGAGAACTTGATAAAATGGCGCCAAAAAACTCTCAAGATTAAAGTTAAAAAACCGGCCAAGTGCGAGTCGGACTCACGCACGCTTGGTACGGAACCCACCAAAAAACGGCAAAAAAATCATGTTTGTTGTATGGGAGCCCCCCTTAAAAATATTTTATTTTGTTTTTAGTATTTGTTGTTATAGCGGCAACAGAAATACATCATCTGTGAAAATTTTAACTGTTTACCTGTTGTCGTTATTAATATCGAGCAAAAAACGGTGAAAAATTATGTTTGTTGTATGGGAGCCCCCCTTAAATATTTATTTTATTTTGTTTTTAGTATTTGTTGTTATAGCGGCAACAGAAATACATCATCTGTGATTTCAGCTGTCTACCTAGCAGTTCTTGAGATACAGCCTGGTGATAGACAGACGGACAGACAGACGGACAGCGGAGTCTTAGTAATAGGGTCCCGTTTTTACCATTTGGGTACGGAACCCTAAAAAAGAGAGCGACTTTGCTGATATTACCTTGCTGCATCTAAAATGTCGGGCAGAGTAAAATTTTTGTCACATTCACTGCTATCAGATATTTTAAAGCAAGAAAAAAAAATCCTACGAAATTAAATACCTACAACAAAAAGTGAAAATTGAAATCATAACTTTTTTGCGTTAAAAATGACGCGCCCCGCACCATAGACCATAGATATTACAATGAGCCCATATGCGTCAATGAATTAAAAAGTAAAAGTGTGCTGAAAAAATTAAAAAGTTATTTTATGATGCAGTTGATTGCACTGTAATGGGTTTTTTTATTTAAATACTAGCGACCGCCAGCGACTTCGTCTGCGTGGAAAGATTTTTTGTTATCCCTCGTAACAATACTTTTTTCTGGATAAAAGATACCCTATGTCCTTTTCTGTACCCCTGACAACGTGTATGCAAAATTTCATGATGATCGGTTCAGTAGTTAAGACGTCAAGGCGTAACAAACAAACAAACCGACTTTCGCATTTATAATATTATTAGTTAGGATAAATTACGTGTTGTTTATTCAATCTTTTTTGAATTCATATTTGGATTGGAATATTAATTACCACAGCTTAACAGTCAATTACGTTGTGAGTGTAGATAAACCTATTTATTTACCGCCAGCTAAAAGGATGGCAGTAATCAAAAATTTTTACGTACAAATACGTACGTAACAGTTATTGGTATCGCGTAAAATTCAATCAATGAATTCATGAAGTACTTATCTAAACATTCTAGAACCGCAACACCATATCGCGATAATAAAACTGTACAACGCCATCTGGTACCGCTATGAGAAACTACAAAATCCATCTGTATATACGTTATTTCTGCATATTTCTAGTGCTTTCTTTGCGTCTGTCTTTTACACCATTTCATCACTATACAAGGTGTTTGGTAAAAGCCGTATAAAGCCGAATATGGTAGATAGGGACCACCAAACTGAACAACTTTTCCAAACACCTTGTATAATACAGGACGACATTTCTAATAAACTCTCCCTTTCTCATTTTTCTCTACAATAAAAACTGCAATTATTGTAAATAACACCGGGCGCGAGGCGGCCCGCCCGACTAAAGTGTATGAAATGAAGCGATCTTTTGTATGGAGACCCCGACATTAAAGCCTCAGTCGATGAAACTTTGCAGGGATGTAATATAGTATGAACCAAAACAGTGGCGTAGCGTGAGTTTGTGCCGCCCGGGGCGGACTCGAATTTTGCGCCCCCCTATTTTCATTATAAGTCAAGAAAATCAGAAATTTCTTTAAAAAAATGTATTCCCTACCTTATTCATTTACTAAAAATTAACTCTTCGGGTTTTTTACGGTGCATTATCTTTTATGTAGCCGCGCGCTCCGGGCTATACGGTGATGATAGTTTGGTCAAAATCATTACTATCAACGATAGTGTAACCCAGTCGCGACGTGCGTAGCGCGCGGCGCGCTCTGGGCCATACGGTGATGATGATTTCGTTAAAATCATTACAACCAATCATAGTGTAGCCTAGTCGTGGCGTGCGCAGCGCGCCGCGCGCTCCGGGCCATACGTTTGAGTATGAAGTGTTGAACGAAGCGGAATGAAGGAGATGGATGAAGGAGTGAGAGAGGAAACGTATTGAGGAAGGGGTTTTTGGGTTTGGCTATGGAAGTTGTCAAAGTGATATTATGGCGTGCCGTTGAATTTAAAATAAAAGAAATAAATTGATAAAGTATTTTATTAGCGAAACCTCGCCCCTACAAAAGTGATGTCAGAAGTGGGATTCGAATGAGAGACTGAGACACTGTCCGTGAACGTCGTAGAGAATGAGACACTGTCGATGGAAGATGAACCGCTGGTAGAGAATGACAACGGTAACGAGAATGGTTTATTCTCTGAAAGAGACGAGACGCTGTCATTAGGGAAGAGTGTCAAGAAAAATAAAACCCTGTCAAACGCCAGCAGTAAACCGAAGGATAAATACAGGGGCTTTTCACTTAGTACTTGACTCACTACAAGGGAGCGCGGCTTAAAATTTTAGTTGCCGAACTATTTGCTAGATGGCGTTCATTTTTCGTTTGTTAAACTGTCGATAGATGTCACTATCCCGTGCTGAATCGCGGTATCGTGTGTCTTTCAAAGTTTTATATAGTGAAAGGTGATTTGCAATAAATTAATTTTTAAAGTTTTCTTCATATAATGGTTAACTGACCGGTATGATTATGAGGGGATTTTCAGTATGATTGGGTAATTTGTGGGGAGAGTCATGGGAGAGCGTCAAGGTGAGGAAAATGCGGGGAATTAGGGTATTTAGACATTTACACTAGAACTGAACTTGGAATGGAAGTAATAAAAGTAGTTTGAAGTATTTCTAAATTATGTTTATTTAGATCGAGATTAACTGGGCTTCAGCTTATCCAGTAGGTAGTGAAGGTTTTTTTAGAGTTTATTTAATAGCAACTTTCATAACCATCAGTACCATGTTATCCACCTATTAAAAACTAGCATTTTCCTTATAAAAATATTTTTTCCACAAATTCATTTGACAAAACACGTAATTTTGCTACAAATGTTTTTGTTTATATACCAAAAATGTTTTCGCCCATGTACGTACTCGTGATTTCGTTAATCAAAAAATCAAAACTTGTAAAAAAAACTCACAACAAGAACTACAAAAAGTGGATTAAAATAATTAAATGTGTTATTTCATAATTGTAATCTACTTATTTTTAGGTATTTAGAAGTAGAACTTGTATTTCGTTAATGAAAATTTGTTGGGAATTTTGATATTGTTTTCCCCAAATTTGGGGATTTTCAGTCAGGTTTTTGGGTAATCCAGACCGTGGGCATTGGCAACCCTGCCGGTAAGGTACCTCATTAAAAAATACAAGTCAAATTATACTGAAGATACCTACTAGGTACCTATATATATTATCGTACACATTTTGTCACATTTCGCTAGATGGCGTTGATCATTAGGTCTGACTGATAACTTTATATATAAATTGCGAAAGCCAGACAGGGGCCTTACTATGAGCTCTTATAGCAGGACTTATACTGAATGGCATTACTTTTTCGTACCATGACCTCGATTTAGCAGGCCTGCGGAGGGCCTGCTTTAATACACGCTCTTCAACCGTTCACCATTTTTTATGTATGGACGAAGCGTACCACGACGCTCCGTTTGACATTTTGGGAGCTGTTTTATAGCGTCTGTAATGTCAAATAAAGCAATTCATAAAAAGTTCCTACGTGATCAGCTTTTTCAAAATTGTTTAGTGTATTTAGATAAGTTTGGCGTAAGAATTTTAAGATTTGTGAATTTCTTTTAATGTTTATTATTTAACAGTGAATTATGTAACTTGATAAAGGCAACGCGACGACTTCCTTGTTGTTGAATATCACTAAAATAAAAAGAAATGATGAGAGATGAGACCCCATAAATAAGTACCTACTATCCCCTTCAATTGGTAATGCGCCTGGCGGCCATGATTTTAACCTCAAAAACGAAAAACAATTGCATTTTTTTAATACCTAGACCCTTTCTTATTGAAAATAAGAATTAAATAATTAATACACTATTATTACCTATTAAAATTTTCCTGTTTTTTGTCATTTTTAGCTGCGGATGACGTTGATGTGTATGTTAATTTGACAAGGTTCCAGCGCATTACCAATTGACGCGGATAGTAAATTGCATTACATTTTATGTTATTATGAATAATAATCCTTACTAATATTATAAATGCGAAAGTCCGTTTGTTTGTTTATTTGTTTGTTTGTTTGTTACGCCTTCACGTCTTAACTACTGAACCGATCATCATGAAATTTTACACACACGTTGTCAGGGGTACAGAGAAGGACATAGGGTAACACAAAATACTATCCACGCAGACGAAGTCGCGGGCGGAAGCTAGTAATCAAATAAAGAAGAAAATGATTTATTTTATATCGATGTAAGTAATTAACAAACTAATGGTGTGAAATGATATTGAAAATAAAAAAAACTGAAATAATATAACTTTAATTTGTTTTATTAACTTGCGACATTTTATTACTATCCCCGTCAATTGGTAATGCGCTGGAACCTTGTCAAATTAACATACACATCATCGTCATCCGCAACTAAAAATGACAAAAAACAGTAAAATTCTAATAGGTAATATAACCTATTAATTATTGAATTCTTATTTTCAATAAGAAAGGGTCTAGGTAAATCAAAAATTTACAAATTGTTTTTCGTTTTTGAGGTTAAAAACATGGCCGCCAGGCGCATTACCAATTGGCGGGGATAATAAGCGATAAATTGGGTGCATTCTGCCATACAAATATCTGAGTCATCGAACGCCATAAAGTACATTTTAACCATGAAAAGTAAATGAATATTCTAAACAAATTACTTTCCATGGTTAACAAATTTATGGCGATCGATGACTCAGAGATTTGTCTTACAGAATGCACCCATCGATTTGTATAGGCTAGCTCGTTTTCGCATCGTCTACAAAGCATTAGTGCTCTGTGACAAAGCATACCAGAGACAAACTAACCGTTCACCTTGAGTCAAAACAATCTTTAAGCCGTTCACCTAAAAGACGGTCATGGTACCGATTTAAGCAATTTTGTTTAGGGCCTGCTTCTGAACTGAACGGCTTAAGGATGGTTTCTTATTTGCTGATGGTAAGCCCCCAGAACGGTGGGAAAAAATTATTTCGAGATAATAATAGGATAGATCCCAGAAGAAATTACAATTTACGTTGGAACGATTTTCGAAACGATTTTCTTTTTCAAAAATATGGGTAATCCTATACGACGTTTAGAGGACTTGGTGCTGCACGAGATGTATCTATGGAACGACGACCGAGAGTTAAAATGAAGCGGGACTACTTTAGTATTGGCAGGGGTGTGAAATTCAAAGATCCTAAATATGGCATTTTGTAAGTTTTGGCACAGAATACATAGTTTTGGCTAAGTTGGTAAGGTTCCGTAAGTTTATTTTGTTTAGTTGAAGCTGTTTAAGCTATGTTGTTAGTCTTAAGTATTGGTGTTGGTTTGAGGAAGCATGTTAAGTTAATGTTTTGTTTTCTTTTGGTGTAAAGGGTCAGCGTGAAAGTTGTTTGTTTATCGCTAAGGAATTGTGGTGTGTAAGGAGTCTGTGGGCAGCCTCCACACAGGATGGCGGAGAAGAATTGTGGTGTGTAAGGAGTCTGTGGGCGGGCAGCCTCCATGCAGGATGGCCGAGCTGTAGGATTTATGAGTTTGAGTATGAAGTGTTGAACGAAGCGGAATGAAGGAGATGGATGAAGGAGTGAGAGAGGAAACGTTTTGAGGAAGGGGTTTTTGGGTTTGGCTATGGAAGTTGTCACGGTGATATTATGGCGTGCCGATGAATTTAAAATAAAAGAAATAAATTGATAAAGTATTTTACTAGCGAGACTAAAATGTAGGGGCGAGGTTTCGCTAGTAAAATACTTTATCAATTTATTTCTTCTATAGGTCTTATTCCATCTTTTCGTAGGCAATCTTTGTATTTTCTATACCTATGTTATATGTGGAAACTTGTAATAGGGAATGTCCGAAAAAAAACAAATTGGCTGAATATTTTTCTATAGGTAGGAATATAATAGAAATAAGGTCCCTTAGTAATAGAAAAAAGTTTCAGAATTTTCGGTTTCGTAAAAAGAATTTAAAAAATCAAAGTCTCTTCGACTTCACAAATGTATGAAAGTAACAGCAGAATGGAGATTATACCTTTGCCGCTAACTGCCACAACCACTACACGTACCTATTTAAAAAAAAAAGTTTTGACATTTTGTCTTGAATCTTTTTTTTTAATACCATGTTGTGGTTGTGGCAGGTGGTGGCAAAGGTATAATCTCCATTCTGCTGTTACTTTCATACATTTGTGAAGTCGAAGAGACTTTGATTTTTAAAAATTGTTTCATGCATCCGAAAATTATGAAACTATATTCTATTAGTAAGGGACCTTATTCCTACCTATAGAAAAATATTCAGCCAATTTGATTTTTTTCGGACATTCCCCATTGGCTTACAATAACTATGGAAATTTTAATTTCGCTATTCGGCGGTAGATGGCGTTGTACAAATTTCTCATACATAATTACTCTTTCGAATGATTTTACGCGCGTTATTTTTTTCGATAGCTGTTCGTGCTAAGGGTACAACTCGGCCACTGATTAGCATTATCATTGGCCTTATAAAGATCCTCGCGTGTGCAGGTGTTAGGACACGCAGGGCATGACAGAAGATGTGCCATTGTCTGGGGGAAAATACCACACAGACTTGCGCTCTCCGAGCTGTAGCCCCACCTGAGCATGTTCTCCCTGCTGCCTACTTGAGTCCTTAGTCTATTAAAGGACTTCCAAGTTGCCCAAGGTAGATCATGGCCAGGGGGTTGTTCCGCCAGCTCAGTATTTGGGTCTGTGAGGTATTTCTCCTTCCAGAGCTTTAAGCGGGTGTCTTTAGCTTCCCAACGAAATAGCTTGGCCTTCATTTCACTTGATGTTAAGTGACGATAAGGCCGAAAGTGGAAGAGCATTACTCCCGGAATCCTCATCACTGAGGAACTGGCTATCTTAACTCTCTCTAACATTTTTTTAAATTGTTGTTTTGGCGTCAGACTTAGCTAACATGCTACCACCATCTTACAAGTCTGACGCCATAACAACAATTTAAAAAATTACACTAGCCAGGCGGATTTGAAATAAGCCCTACCACCAACCACACCAAGTCACCGAGTACAAATTGTACCCCCCCCCCCCCCCCCCCCCTGGGAATCGAACCCAGGACCCCCGCGTCTTACTAGTGATTAGTGATGGGCCGAGACCGCTATTTTAGGTATTCGAGTATTTTGGTATTCGTTAAAAAAAATCGAATTAGTATTCGAGTCCAGGTACTCGAATTGGGTATTCGTGTACCTACTGAGACTAGTAAGTATTCGAATATATACTCAATTTGAATCGAATACTGTTTTGACACTTGTGAAACGTGCATTCATATTTTTTTCTAATAACAGTTCAAAAGTAAGTATTACTCTACACAAAATGACACTGGCTTTATGTATTAATTCCTACAATAAACAATTAAATTTAGCGTTAAACTGATTGTCTACCCGCTTTGGTATTCGCATAATTTTAATACTCGAATTCTCTATTCGAGTACTTATGTATCCGAATACCTCAGACCAAATAAAAAAAATAAGACGGAGTCTTCCGAACGAATCGGTGAGGCCAGTAAAACTACGCCATGCCTGTGTCCATACACAGTTCACGCACCCACGTGTAGCGAAACTACGCCGTGGCTTTCCATATAAAACCCTGCCGCCCGGCCCCCGCCCGCCCCCTTGTACTCACACATGTACTTACCATCAAAAACCGGCCTCACTTCATTGTTCGCAACGCTCCATCTTTCTTTTTTATTTGATCTGAGCCGAATACTGTATTTTCGGTACTCGAGTATGCGAGTACCAAGAAGGTATTCGAATCGGCCTTGTCTCGGCCCATCACTAGTCTTACACGGATGGCGAGCAAGAACCTTATATTATTATATAGAATATGAATGAATATAAGATTCTTGGCGAGGCGAACTACTAGACCACAGAGTCGGTTAGATTAGATAAGATTAGACCGCATCTGAAAGTTGCAAGTTTTACTCAAACTCAAGAAGCGTATTTGAAATTTGCCGACCAAACTAACCAAAAAAGTAGTCAAGTCAGTAAATTATAAACCTCCTAACCTAAGTAATTACTAATTATTGACCTCACCGCCTACTAAAAGGGAGGCAGTGATAAAAAATTTACGTTCATAAAGAACCGGTAGCTTACAGGTAATTAGTACCTCCCAATCATTCAATACTGAAGTGCTCATCTAGACATTCCAGAACCGCAAAACCATATCGCGATTATGAAACCGACAACGCCATCTAGTACCGCTATGAGAAACTACAAACTCCAGTAAAGCAATAATAAAGGTTTACGGATAATACAAAATTGTGTCGTAAATTAAAAATAAAATACAATTCTAGAATTGTTCGTTTGATTATTTATAGATTGTAGAACTATTAAAAAAAAACGATGTATTTATAGAAAGTTACAGTAGGCCTGCTTATTTTAAGGTGATTAGAGACCTCACAGTGGCGCCCTCACCATAAATAAATTTTAAGCACACTTGCTCGTAAAGTGAGCCCTAATACATCGCTTTTAGGGCCATAAACCGAGCTATAACAAACGCGTGCAATAATATATAAACAAAGTTTGTTATAGAATTATCCCTACAAAGTTAAATAAGTACCTTACTGCAAGTTCTATGCGAGCGAGTAGAGCATTCCCTATTTAAACAAAGTGGTTTTATGCCGCTGAAAATTCAGACATATTTTTGGGATAAATAAATGTGCAAGTCCTTAACACGTTCAACGCCATTGTATCTTCTAGTATACACCCAATGTCTTTATTCCAAGGCCAGTGTATCCTCAGGTATACACACATACTCTGCCACCCCTTACTCCAGGGCCAGTGTATCTGTGAGTTATGCATGGGACTTTTGGTACCTACAAAAATATGTTACAAAGTCAGGAATAGGTAATAAAATAAAGAAACTAAATTGGCCCCTGAAAACCAACATGGATTTTTTAGCTTGGCGCTGAACGTGTTAATTAAGTCAAACAAATATTTATTACTATCAAATTATTCATAATTCGCAATATTTTATTATAAAATATTAAAATATTTGCTTAAAATTATAATTTTGAAGTAGGCTGTATGATCACTCACCCCTTTGTTCGCAAAATATTCTTCCATAGGGCGTGAGAAAAAAAAACAAAAAAACCTGCGCGCCTTTTCCCATCATAATTGTCATACATATTTTGTTTTTGTCGTATATTTTGTTGCTGTGTGTTAAATTACTCTGTTTTTTCCTCGGAAATGTGTTGAAAAACTTGCACACTCGGCTGATTTACGCCCTCGCCTCCTTGTGTGCAATGAGCAACCTAAGCTGACTCGTCTCATAATACTATTATTGCTCGCTAAGTACCTACATAATGTATGGAAAATTCAAATATTAAGATTTAATTGAAGCTAATATAATAATATTAAAAAAAGGAAACATCCATGCCCTCCTAATTGTCTCTAATATTTTTTGAACAACTCTTGAACAGTTTTCATTGTTTCTGTAAGAAACTAGTACAAAGAATGAAAAATATTAAAGAGCTGTTCAAAAATATTAGTTTAGGAGAGCATTGTCCTTTTTTAGGGTTCCATACCCAAAGGGTAAAAACGGGACCCTATTACTAAGAGTCCGCTGTCCGTCTGTCTGTCCGTCACCAGGCTGTATCTCATGAACCGAACTGTAATAGCTAGACAGTTGAAATTTTTGTTGCCGCTATAACAACATATAGGTACTAAAAATAGAATACAAAAATATTTAAAGGGAGCACCCATAGAAAAAACGTGTTTTTTTGCTCGATATTAATAATGACAACAAGTAGATAGTTGTTTACAGATGACGTATTTGTATTTCTGATGCCGCTATAACAACAAGTACTAAAAAAAGAATAAAATAAATAGGTTTTAAGTGAAAACATATTCGTTAAATAAACAAAAACATTTGTAGCATTTAATTTAACGTGTTTTGATAAACGGATTTGTGTAGTAATTATTTTCATAAGGAAAATGCTTGTTTTTAAAAAGTACAAGACTTGATGTTTTGATAAATAGGGCAAAGGTCAACGAAAGATGAAGCGAAACGGAAATGGCGGCGCCACTTTCCCTGTTAATTAAATTAACGTTTAGAGGTTAAGTTATTGGAAACTGAACTAGGGATGTTCGATCCGATCCGATACTTGCGTGGATCGATACAATGCGTTACGATCCATTCGATTTTTGTATCGATACAATAGCATTCGATCCTTTGGTGGATCGATACACATGCATAAAGGATCGGATCGAAAGAATCGTATTATGTATATCGTCTATAAAACTCTAAATTGATTGATTGACTGATTAATTCATTCATTGTTGGGATAAGCGTGGAGCCCTAACGGCTAAAGGTAGAGACACCATTTTTGGAGGGTAGATACCTTTAATGATGTAGATGAGCACTAAGAAAGGATTTTAGAAAATTCCCGTCATACAGGGTGCTACAGGTTGTTTAAGTTTGTATGAGAATTTGTATAGGGTTGAAGGTGAGCACTAAGGGCCTGGCCACGTCTGCCGCGGCAAAACTGGCGGCAGAGGCAGGAGGCGCGGCAGGAGGCGCGGTGCGCGGTGGTATGTCACGGCTCACCTAGTGGCGGCGGCGGCGGCGGCAGCGGTGGCCTTATTTACGGCCCAGCCACGGACAGCGCGGCAGGAGGAGAGGCAGGCGGCGCGGCAAGCGAATTCAATAATCACTGCGCGCTATCCCGATGGCAGCCTCTCAGCTCGTCGTCACGACCACGCAGTGGTTACCGAATTCGCTTGCCGCGCCGCCTGCCTCGCCTCCTGCCGCGCTGTCCGTGGCCGGGCCGTTACACAGTTTTTAAATTTAAGATTTGAGCACACACAATGCTATAAATAATATACTAATAAAACATTCGTGACTCAGTAGTAGCTCAGTTGGAAGAGCATTGAACCGGGTTTCCGAAGGTCGCGACTTCGATTCCCGCCTGAGACAGTCCTGGTGACGAGTCGATTTTTTTCAAGAAACATACCTATATTATTTAGTATTATTAAACACAAGTTTAAAATGGCACTATTGAAAATGGCAGTACCTACTGACTAGCCTGCCTTCATGGAAAACTAAGATTTGGAGCAAAAGAATAAATAAAAAAATATTCTTATGTTAGGAGTACATTCAGTCAATAAAAGGGTCGATCAACTTTAAGTGTCTTATTAGTTTTCCTGTCCCCAAACATTGTATATTTTTTCTGTAAAACTATCTTATACTTAAATAATGGTTTGGGTTAAATGTAACACATAAAGTATCATTTTGGTAATAGAAATAAATATGTTGTTTACATATTAGTTCGTATTTTAACGGTTGTCCAGTTGATATCGATGTCTCTTTTCATTGTAAATTTCAACTGGGCAACCTATACAATACGAACAAGTAAGTATGTAAATAATATATTTATTTATGTTACCAAAATGATAGATACTTTATTTCTTAAGTTTAATTACTTATTTAATTATAAGCTAAAATTTCCCTTTATTTTTTATTTCAAGATTACACTTTTATGTTTGATCAAAACCATAGGACAAATAAAAGTTGATTGACCCAAAACATCAAAATAATTTGGCGAATTTCATACTCTTTATAATGAGTAGGTACACGTACAGGTACAGAAACATTCGATTACATACTAAAAAACTCAAAATAACAACGATATAACTGCTCCGTTTCCATATTCACGTTTGATTTGGTCGCTCGGTGCAAGAGCTGCCGCCGCGCGCGCCGCTCACCGCCGCTCGGGATTGTGGCCGCCTCCATACTCGCCAGTACATTTGTTTCGTTCTCTCGCCGCCCCTCTCGCCGCCGCCGCGCGCCGCTCGACTCGCGCCGCCCCGCAATCGTCACCTCTCGCCGCTGCCGCGGTAAGCGTGGCATACCTCGTACATGTTCCTACATTTGTTTTTGCCTCTTGCCGCTCGCCGCCCCGCAATCGTCGCCTCTCGCCGCCGCCGCCGTTTTCGTGGCCAGGGGGTAAGAAAGCATTTAAGAAAATACCCGTTATACAGGGTGCAACAGGGTGTTCCAGTTTGTATGGGGATTTGTATGGGGCTGAACCATTTTTGCTGGTAGAGATACTATTTTTGGAGGGTAGATTCCTTTCATTGAGTAGGTAAGCACTAAGACAAGGTTTTGGAAAATTCCCGTTATACAGGGTGCTACAGAGTGTTCCAGTTTGTACATGATTTTTTTTTATGGGTGAAATAAGGTTTACTGATAAATACCTAGGTATATTGGTAATCCGTGACTTTCAAATAAATTCACAACTATCTTAATCACGCGAACGAAGTCGCGGGCAAAAGCTAGTATGATATAAAGTAATTACTTAGAGAATATTTGAAGTTCAACGGAATATTTAGTCAAAATCCATATTATTCAACAAACATTATTCTCTAATTAGTGGGACACTTTTTGCCAACGTTGCCATATCATATTTCAATGTACTGTCAACTTCGTCATAACTATTATATTGTTTAGTTTAAGAAGAGAACAATTTTTATTTAGTTAAGTACGTTTTGTTTGCTTGGATCACTAGCAACTTTTAATTTTGTTTTTGGGTACATTAAAATACAGTGTGTTTTTTAAAAGTGATCAAATTTTGTGGTGTGGCTTAAACCATCAAACTGACTAACTTCGTCTATGGAATCAATTTAATCAGAGCAAAAAAAAATATCAGCTGTTCCATACATTTTGGTCGAGTATTAGAGATATATTTTGAGTATATTTACAATCAATAGAGGATACCTATTGATTTTTTTTATGGAACAGCTGAATATTTTTTTGATCTTATAAAGTATTAACAGTGATCAAATATACCACAAACAAAATTTGATCACTGTTAAAAAAACACACGCCATACATTAGTCACTTATGTTTCTATTAAAGTAATTAAAAACCCGACTTTTCGAAAATATTTAATTCGATACTGGATCGATCCAAAAAATCGTATCAACTTATTAGGATCGATCCATGGATCGATACAATGGATTACGATCCATTGCGATCCAGAATATCGATACAAGGCACCCGGATCGAACATCCCTAAACTGAACCTTATAACAAGGCGCAAAATCCATCCAACTCCCAATCATTTCCAACTAGGGATGTTCGATCCGATCCGATACTTGCGTGGATCGATACAATGGGATACGATCCATTCGATTTTTGTATCGATACAATAGCATTCGATCCTTTGGTGGATCGATACACATGCATATAGGATCGGATCGAAAGAATCGTATTATGTATATGGTATAAATAAAGTAATTACTTAGAGAATATTTGAAGTTCAACGGAATATTTAGTCAAAATCCATATTACGATATTTTAATAAACATTCCTCTAATTACTTGGACACTTTTTGCCAATGTTGCCATATCATATTTCAATGTAGTGTCAACTTCGTCGTAACTAATATATTGTTTAGTTTGAGAAGAGAACAATTTTTATTTCGTTAAGATAAGTACGTTTTGTTTGCTTGGACCACTAATAATAATAATAATAAAACGCAACTTTTAATTTTGTTTTTGTGTACTTTAAAATACAGTGTGTTTTTTAACAGTGATCAAATTTCGTGGTGTGGCTTAGACCATCAAACTGGCCAACTTTGTCTATAGGACCAACTTAATTGGAGCAAAAAATAATCAGCTGTTCCATACATTTTGGTCGAGTAGATACCTATTGTTGTTTTCTATGAAACAGCGGAATATTTTTTGATCTGATTAAGTTGGTCCCTAGACGAAGTTGTTCAGTTTGATGGTCTAACTAAGCTATCACTGTTAAAAAAACATACTGTATTATATTGCCATTATTTTTTAATTTACCATATACACGGTTATTTTTAAAGTACCTATATCTAAAAATGAAAAGGGGTGTTCAGACCACGTTAATGAACAACTTTAATTATGGGGCCATCCACGAGATCGTGAAAAAAAAACAGCTGTTTCATACATTTTGATATTTTCGTTATTAATTTTTGTATGAAACAGCTGATTTTTTTCGCGATTTCAAAGTTGGTCCCACAGTAAAAGTTGTTCAATTTGATAAGAATAAGAATATTTTATTTTGCTCGAATCACGGTGTGTATACATGTCAGTTGGAAAAACAGTTATCGATCTACATGTTTCGCTGATTGTTCATTCAGCATGCAAAAAAGTACAAAAAAATATAATTAATGGAATGTCAATCTAAATAATACAATTCAAAAATGTGAATAATTAAATATAAATCAATTAATGGAATGTCAATCTAAATAATTCAATCAAAATGTCAATTAAATTAATTACATCACTATATTATAACAGTCAATGACAAGTCAATTTAAATTAGAAATAGCGTAAGAGTATCATATTAATATCATATTATAATTATTATAAATTAAACTTTTATTATATTCTTTACTTAATCTTTATTTTCCATGAACTCTTTCATAGTGTAGAAGCATTAATCAATAAGCCATTTTGTAAGCCTGTTTTTGAAAAAATTAAATGGCAACTCCCTTATATTTTTTGGTATCCGATTATATACTTGTATAGCCATGAAATAACAATTATTATGATAGAGATGGCTAGCACTCATAGGGACCAAAAGCTTACTTGGGTCTCTACAGCTTTTTTTCTTGAAATCGACACTTTTTTGGAAAAGTTCTAGGTGTTTTCTCACAAAAACTCCTATTTCCAGAATATAGAGTGAAGTCAATGTTAATAATTTGAGTTTTTTAAATAAAGGCTTGCAAGACTCCAAAGGACCAGCACCACATATTGCACGGACACATTTCTTTTGCGCTATAAATACTTTATTAATGTGGGTAGAGTTCCCCCACATTAACAAGCCATATCTTAGTACAGAGGCAACATAACCATGATATGCGTCAATGGCAGTTTTTTCACATGCTAGTCTTTTCAATTTTCGTAACGCGTAAACAAATCTGTTGATTTTGCTACATACTTGTTTTATGTGTGCTTACCAATTGCAGTGCTTGTCAAGTACCACGCCTAAAAATGATGTTTCAGACCTCCATTATATGTTCGCCATTACAGCCTACAGGTAACAGGATGGTCTCTATCTACGAGGGCTGCTATTTATGTATCCGGAAAATAAAAAAAATAACAAACATCTATCATCTATTTGGGTTTTATTGCTTTTAAATTTATTTGCCATGATGATCCATGCTCTTCTGGATACAATCAAACCAATTCTCATAGCACTTTTTCCATTCTGATTGAGGTATCTCCAAAACATGCATTTTGAACGCATCAACGGGTTTCGACTCATCTTGGAACACCCACACCGTTAACTGTTGTTTAGTTTCGGGCTCCTACGCATAGATCCAGGATTCATCACCTGTATAGATGCTGTAAACAGCAGTAGCCGCACCACGATCGTATTTTTTATATTTTTTTTGCACCAATCGACACGAGCCTGTTTTTGATCAATTTTAAAATTGTGCGGAATCCAACGCAAACAATTTTTTTTTGCAACTAAATGTTTGTGTAAAATCTAATGAATGCTCGTCATACTAATGCCCAGGGACGCCTCTATCTCATAATATGTAATATTACGATCTTGCATTATTAGTTCTCGCACAGCATCGCTGTTTTGTGGAACAACCACCGATTTAGGACGACCTTCTTTAGATTCGTCCGTGAGCATAGACCGTCTACGATTAAGCTCACTGAACGAGTGATTTACAGTGGTTATCGATGGTGCTTCGTCCCCAATAATCGTAGTCAGTTGTTAGATGCACTGTTTTTGAGTTAGTCCACGCCGAAAATTGTAATAAATCATCGCATGAAAATTTTCATTCAAATTGGCGCCACAATGGAAAAACAATTGACATTTACATGGAACAAACTATATTCTACCGATAAAGAGTTAAATTTTCAAATAAATATAATTACTTTTTAAATATTGTTTAGTAAGTGGCCAATTCCAGATACATAAGTAGCACCCCTCGTACCATATTCGGCTTCATAAGGCTTTTACCAAACACCTTGAAGTGTATATTAGTCACTTATTAACATGTTTCTATTAAAGTGATTAAAAATCCGATTTTTCGAAAATATTTGATTCGATACTGGATCGATCCAAAAAATCGTATCAATTGATTAGGATCGATCCATGGATCGATACAATGGATTACGATCCATTGCGATCCGGAATATCGATACAAGGCACCCGGATCGAACATCCCTATTTCCAACCAAGTATCACCTTTCGTTGACCAAACTATAGGATCTCTAGTATAATAATTAATGTACTCTATGCTATAGATAGGATGAATGAGTGAAAAAAACTTAGATATAGGTATTTTTATTTTACCGCCAGCTAAAATGGAGGCGGTAACCAAAAATTCCGTTTACTTATTGACGGTAATTGGTACCGCGTAAAAATTAGTCAAAATTATTATGAAGTGCTTTAATAAACATTCTAGAACCACAAAACCATAGCGTGATTCTGAAACTGTACACCGCCATCTAGTACCGCTATGAGAAGCTACAGGTTACTATCGAGAAAAAAACGGGCGTAACTCGAGTTTTAAGTGTTGTAACAGTTTACTGTTAACTGTTTCATACATTTTGATATTTTCGTCGTTAATTATTGTATGATGAAACTAAGTACAAAATGTAAGGAAAATGCCAACATTGAGGTTGAATTATTGTAAATTTATGATTTTAGGCATTCAAAATGCTAATTTTATATTCTCCATTAATTCTCCAAATAAATACCTTTGTAAATAAGGTAAAGTTGAAGCTAAGGACCTAAGGTCAAGAAGTTTCTGTTCCAATACACTGTGCGGTGTAGAATGTATTACAGTTTTCGGACAGCGCCATCTCTCGTCCGATAGTGGAACTAATGTACTTTTTGTTGATGATTTCTGAAAAAGTGTGCTACCTATTGATTTAGAGACATCTATAGTTTTCCTAATGTTCATCATGTGACCTAAAAAAGTCGGCCAAGTGCGAGTCGGACTCGCACACGAAGGGTTCCGTACCAAAAATGGCAAATCAATCACGTTTGTTGTATGGGAGCCCCCCCTAAAATATTTATTTTATTCTGTTTTTATTTCAGTATTAGTTGGTATAGCGGCAACAGAAGAAAATTTTAACTGTCTATCACGGTTCATGAGATACAATACAGCCTGGTGACAGACAGACAGAGGGACAGCGGAGTCTTACTTAGTACCTAATAGGGTTCCGTTTTTACTCTTGGGTACGGAACCCTAAACATGATTGTGAATGTGCAAATAACGCTCTTTCATATTATTATGATACCTACCCCACATTAGGGTTACCAGATGACAGAGATTTTCCTGTCATGTCAGGAATTTAAGGCATCTGTCAGGAAACAGGGAAAAACTGTAGTTGTCAGGGATTTTTGAAATCCCAAAAACTGTAAGTACTTGATAAAAACACATAAATTGCTAATCATTTTGATGAGAAAAAATTATCGAACTTCAACTAAATTAAGAATGTAGATTTGTACAAAATGTCAGGAAATTTATTGAAAAGTCAGGGAAAATATCAGGAAATCTCATTAAGGTGGACACACACGGTCAGTCTATTTGATGTAAATCAATTGGATTAAATCAAATGGACGGACGCCAATTTTTGAGGCCACACACGGCGTAAGGCTGGCCCCAGACCTACCGGTTCCGTTTCTTTGCTTTGCTGTGCTACCTTGCTTGAAAGACCGCCGGCCAACCAGGGTAATTTTCAATCTATCGCATTTTGGGACTAGACCAAATTGGCAAGATAGCCATTAGCTTGGTTTTATCAAATGTCATCGCCTGGATTGCGAAGTAGGAAGCTTTTAGGAGATATGCCACCCTGAACATGGACTCCGATCGTTAAAAATAACTCGATCGCTTATTTATACAAGATGTTTGGTAAAGCCTTATAAAACTGAATATGGTAGATAGTGTAAGGTTACTGTATAAATTACTTTAATTATTATTCGTGATGAACCATGTAGTACAACTAAATTTGTATGTTTATTCCATTAAAAGTACTTAAACGGTAGTTGTAGTAATCGGGTGACTGCAGTCGCCCCTACCACGCCAGTCACGCCACGCTCGCCCCTACCACGCCACGCATAACGTTTAAATATGCGGTGACGGGGTAGAGGCGCGCTCAGTCGTGCTCAAGTCGTCACAGTGAAAGGTTGAACGGTGAAATAAGTGTTTTCAATAAAGTTGTTAAATAAAGTCATAATACCAGATGACTTTGATAAATTTGTCGCGATACGCTATTCCTGCTGGAGAGATACCACTGCTTAAGGTCAGGTATCAGTGTATTATTGTATTGAATACTGTTTAAACTGATAATACTAGTACTTTCCCATGATATCGAGTAATTGTATGCTTGGAATTCTTGTTAAATACCAAAAATAATTATACAGAGATACAATTAAAACTAGAACTTTTAATTGCTCATGACGTTTTATTTTAATTCCTTTTAACTTGAGAAGTGAGATAAACGAGATTTCTTTAGAATTCTCGCTTATCCTGCCCGCACAAAATAAATAAAATGGAGAATTCCACGTAAGCATACTATGATGATAACTAGAGGGAGAAATTATTTATAGAAATCATTAAAACCCTTAAGTTTTTTTTGTTTTTGTGCTAATCATCTATAACTATTCACTCTAGTGCTCAGAGGCGGATTACGTAGCATTTTTTTTTTCACTCTCTCTCTCTAAGATAGTTTTCTCTAATACAGGTTTAGTTTTCATGAAACGTTTTGTTGATACTGATATAATACTAATATTACCAATATTACAGTTAAAGTTGGAAAATAACTGTTCTTTTAAGATCATATATATTGAGCATAGATTACGGATTCTGTACCTACAATCATATAACAATTCAGTTGCCCAATTAATTAAATATGATAAGACCATTCTAAATTATTGGGTGACAAATAGTGATTAATTACATAAAATTTTGTGCAAGTTTCAGCAATGAAAAATGCATATCGCAAATTGGAAGTTGAGTGCAAGATTCATAGCAACAATTTTGACTCCAACTGATGCTGTTGAGCGTCCACTACGTGGTTACACGAAATTTCAAATTGTAATAGTGATACGAGTGAGGGAGCGGAAGGGAGCCTGACATAGTCGGGCAAAGCCGCAAGCGCTCGGTATGTCTTATTTACTTTCTCTGTTTATATAATTAAGACGCAGCTATGAGGGCGTAAAGCGTCAAACGCAATTTCGAATCGTAATATTTTGCGACACGAGTGAGGGAGCGGAAGGGAGCCTGACATAGTCGGGCAAAGCCGCAAGCGCTCGGTGTGTCGTATATAAGCTGTTTATATATTTTAAAATACAGCTGTGAGAACGTAAGGCATCATCCTTGAGAGGCCGTACAACGCTAGAAGGAATTTTCATAGTAAGAATTATCGAAATTATTGGCATTATCACATTTTTAATTAATAACAAATAAACTATTTCTTATTAAAAAAAAACTGTTATTAAGAATAACTAGAAAGCTAGCTACGTTTTTTATATTATGTTCCGAGACTATAGGTCTATTATTGGTTATCATATCGATCGATAAATTAAGTAATACTGTGTAATCTTTGTTCAAAATTGTACAATTTAAGACGCAGCTGTGAGAGCGTAAGGCGTCCGTAGTAACAACTAGTAAAATATTCAGACGGCAATATCTTGAGTAAGGAAGCGGGCGCTTGAAAGTCAGCTACAGTCGCAAGCATTCGTGCTGGTTTATACGATATCAAGAGTCATAACTTAGGCTTAAGACAGACTTCATCGATGAATATACTTATTTGAAAAGAATTGCAATAGATTGAGTTGATAACATTAATTTAAGTTAGTTTTATTGATTATTAAATAAAGAAAAAGTGTGTATAATTTACGCAAATGCTTAAAGAGAATAATATAAATAATTCGAAGATAAAGAAAGTCTTAGGTAGACTATAACTTTTCTTGGACATGAAGCTTGCTTCTCAATATCTCATTTTTCAAAATTTATCAGAGCATTATCAAGTGAATGCAATTATAATTGTCTGTTGTAAGAAGTAAATACCTAAGTAATAAAATCATCTAGAGTAGGGTTGACTTTAGTACGTACGAGGCTTGAATCTGATAGCAATCTTTATCTTAATTAATAACCCACCTGTTTATATTATTTAAACGTTTTGCTATGTTAGATGTACGTACATAGTCTAAATACTACACGCTACTATACGCTACATACTACTACATTAAGTATGTAGCGTGAAAAAAAACTGTTTATGTATTTGGTTTTTGAACATGCAACTCATGCAAGTTCTCTTAATTTTGTTCCACTTAAATTTATTTTTTAATAACTGTTCTTAGCCATATTGTTTGACAAGCAAGTAAAATTATTGCGAACATCCGTAAGGTAATTTTTAACAAGTTTTCTAGATTATAATTATTATAATCATTTCTTTTAAATCTAAATCATCAGAATGTTTTATCATCGTTATAAGTATTATTTTACTGTTTTGTTTATATTATTTTTCTTAGTTAAAATGATAGATATAGATGCGACGAACGCACACTAAAACCAATATAAACATAAGTACTCTAGATATTTGCAGTACATAACTTATCCATACTTACTTGAAAAATCCCTAACATGTCCTGGGTTTGCTGGAACCTGCAAGAAAGCTATCTGAAAGATAAATCCAGTTCTCCTTACAATGATTTAATTAATAACTCCTCGGCAACTCTTTTGTGAGTACAATAAAGAGCAAATAATTAAGTATGCTGAATGTAAATGCTCTTTAAATGTATTTACTGCAATGCAACTAATTGAGTCCAATGAGTCCAGCCATGTATTATTGCCAATTATGGCTATACCTACCGTTCTTTTAATAAACTAGTAATTCAATTTCAAATATTATTCTTATTAATTTTACTACACTATGATCAGCTCGTGCATCTGTTGCCAAGTCATTCAATGAGTAATTAGTAAAACATAGAATGTGATGCCATTTATAATGGTGTATTGAGCGTATATATTTTTAAATGGCCATTGTGAGCAATGACCTACTCTACTGAAGTTTACCGGTAGTAAAAGAAAAATAATAAAATTCATTTATTTCAGATAACAATTATTGATCCAATTTGATAAGAAAAAAAAAATTGAACAAACAATAAATAAAAGAAATAATTACATATAAATCTTAAAATAAAACTATATTCATAATACACAATAATGCAACAGTAATTTTACTATACTTAATATTAATTCTAATTCTTCCTTCACATTCCTACAAATGTTATTGAAAAACAAAACTATTGTGCTTTTTATTTCGTAATCTGATATGCAATAAGCAAATCACTTTTGTTTTGTAGATTTTTTTTTGTCTGCGAATAGTGCCATTTAAATACTGTGTGTTAATATTTCAAGATAATAAAACTAAAGTGGAATAACATATATTTCTAAAGCATTCGTAGGTGGTAAGTTAAGCCTAATGAAGTATCTTTAAATTAATCAATGTACATGTATTATCTTAGTACTTGTTACAATATTGTTTATAATATGAAATAAAGAATTTTTAAATGAAAAAAATGAAATGAAATTTCGTAATCAATGATACAATTTCTAGACAAAATAATTATTTTCGTATTCATTGCATTTTATCTCCGATACCGGATTATTACAATTTTAACATAATTTTCTCACGTCAATCATGTAGGGGTGACTTGACCTGTTATTACACCCTTATATTTGTTGGCACTCTAAACTTAACATAAAAAAACATGAATATTATTCGATAAACTGTGTTACCTAATTATGGAAAAAACTCAATTATAATGTTTTGGCATATTATCTTAATATTTAATGAGAAATTAGAACCTTATTTTCAATGATCATTTAATGTATTTTTTTAATCAAATAATGGAAATAATAATAATAATTTATTTCATAATTCAGATATTACAATCCATTTTGTTAGTAACAATTAACTTAAATCCTATGTTAGTATTCAGGACAAATTTGAAATTAAATAATTCATAAATAATAATGAAGTTTTCTATAAGGCTTCAAAAAATTGGCCCTATTCCAATAGTCGAAAATAAAACTTCTAAGTTGTACCTGTACTTGGTGAAAGCATGCCAATATTTTAATAAAGGTACTGAGAATAATACCTATAATTTTATTAACTGTTGCCTATTAAATTATTATTGGCGTAAGGTGTACCAGTAATTTGATCGGTACATGCCAATAATAGGTTGAAGGGTACTAATGAATGGACTATGGGTTTATTTATTTATACATAATATGATGGTGTGGTGTATGTGTGGTGGTAATAGCTTAAAACGACATACATACAAAATACAAAAAAAAGAGAGAATCCGTATTGTGTATTGCGTTGCGTGTAGCACCCACTATGTTTATTTCAAATAAAGCTACTAAAATCAATAGGCAAAATTTATTGTTTCGGTTTATTACTCTAAATACCAATAATTGGGTAATTTACCCTGCCTTTTCTATTTGAGAAATTCAAGGCGATCCATAAACTAGGTGAAACTTTTCACAAAACAATTAAGTAATTCTGTAGACTAACGCACGGTCCTGGTGATGACAGTGCTCCTCATTAAAATGAAATAATATTAAAAAGAAAAAAAATCCTTTTATCATGATTTTTCTTGTTCCTCATGACTGAGGGTCGCGATAGAATGAAGTAACTACTTACTTAGTAGGACAATTCAATCTGCTTTTAGAACACATTATATTGGGCACCGTAGGTATGGGAAAAAAAACTTAAACCAGATAGATAGTAAGGGTGGTGCTTGTGTGGGATTATAGCTAATTACTTTTGTACATGGATTGATAATACATAATGTGATTTGTATTTTGACTCTGTGTGCCCGCTATGGGAAGTAAGAATACCAAAATACTGATTTCTAAAATCATTTATTACTTAGTGTTTATTCTGATCGAGTTTTTAAAATGTGCAGTTATATTCAAGGAAGGTACCTCCACATAACGTACTGTGTGTATAGTGGAGTCACTTCTACGATATCTAAACTTCTCTTTAGTACATATTACATTTACATATCCATTATATAGGGAAGTATGCTAATGTATATAACTAAACAAAAGGTTAACCTGGTTAAATTAGTAAGGGTAAATTTAAAACCATTACTAATTTAAAAGACCTTCAGAATACTTTGTAAATAAAATAAAAAGTTTTTTTTACCTTGCTGTAATGTAGAATGCTATTTTTTATTAGTTCAAGAAGTAACAAATTTTACTCTTACTGAGTTGTGTCACGAAATACATAATAGTACAAGTGTTATGTAGGTACAATAACTACTTAAAAGAAAGAAAACTTTTTGCAAATTGATGATTAAATTATTGGATATCATAATAGTTTATGACATGTGTCACTGAAATATGCTTTTTCTGTCACTGTGTTACACTAATTGAAGCACTGGGTGCACCCCAAAGTTATCTCAGGGCAAATTTTTATTGAAACGTCTAATCCATGTAATTAATGCTGCCCATAGCCATAGCGCCGCCGCGCGTGATTTTTTAATTAATATGGTATAAAAATTATAAAAGTATTTCAAGCATTACAAATGGTATGAGAAAGATATTACATTCAATATAGTATTTAGTAATATATATATATATATATATATAGTATAATATACATATACATATTTACAGAAACGATTACTTCAATTTTCTATTTTAATGATGAGCCTTTTATAGCGTTTTGATGACTTTTTGTTGATTGTTGTTAGTAGGTATTTTTCTAAACTAAGTTTGTATTGGAGACAAATATTGAAATGCCTACACGTAACTAATGATTCTAAGACTTAAGTAAATAAAATAAGTTGCAATAGCTAATGATAAAAAAATATTTCTAAGTTTGCAATCTTTATAATTCGGTGCAATGAAATATTAACCCCTTAGCAATTTATTTAAGGTATACATCCATTTTTAATTTCTAAAGTATCTTGTAATTATATTAATGAATTTTGATGTTGATAATCTATCGTTAAACAAGCTATTGCTCGTGTTTATAACGTGCTCGGATGAAATGCCATACGACTATATTTTTATTGATGTAAACAGAGTTGAATTGAATTGTAAAATTTTAAGTTTAATTAAATTAAGTAATCTAATTACGTTAATTGTAGACAAATAAATGTCACTTTATATACATACCCTTTCTCTAACGGGATGTTTTCTGAATACCTACTTATGTATAAATAAAAACGTAATTACGTTTTGTGTCATGCAATAAATATTTGTAATGTAATTAAATAATAATTATGACTTTCGCAAAAATGCGAAATATTTTGTTGGAAGGCTGCTGTTTTTCTTCTAATAAAATGATATTTTTATTTAAGAATATTATATGACTAATTGAATGGATGTACTCAAAGTTATAAAAGATATTGTTTTACGCGATGGGACTCGCTCTAGCAGGATGGCCGACTGTAAGGTTACTGTATAAATTACTTTAATTATTATTCGTGATGAACCATGTAGTACAACTAAATTTGTATGTTTATTCCATTAAAAGTACTTAAACGGTAGTTGTAGTAATCGGGTGACTGCAGTCGCCCCTACCACGCCAGTCACGCCACGCTCGCCCCTACCACGCCACGCATAACGTTTAAATATGCGGTGACGGGGTAGAGGCGCGCTTAGAGGTGGAAAAAACGGCTTAAAATTTTTAAACGTTGAAACGTTGTACTTTTTTTAATAAGCACGCTTAAAAAAGTGCTTTTTTGCTTAAATGCTTTTTTCGTTTGTACGTTGTGTTGAAACCGTTGAAGTAAAAAGCTTGCTACGTTGTGTTGCCAATAACAAACAAACTACGCGGAGAGCTTTTTAAACGGAACAAAATTATTGTGATATAAACAAAATATTGAATAAAACCTAATATTTTTTTTATATTTTAATTAACTTTAACTTTACAAATATTGTATTCTGCAATTTTTTCCTGAATTCTCGACATTTTATTTATGTTCACAACTTTAAAACTAATGCAGTGCAGTAATAATAGTGTTTACAAAGTTTTATTTACTCATATCACCACCTCATACAATAAAACGTTTTTACAACGTTTATTAACAACAAAACGTAAATCACGTTAGCAATTTAAGCATACAACGCAAATTACGCAACAAACTGAACGAAAACGTGACACGTGCTCACTCCAAGACAGCAAAAAGCGTACTGCTTGCTTACTGCTTTTTTACTTTTCGTTTAAAAAATTCAAACCAACCAAATAAAGTTGCATATATACGCTAAAGTGCTGCCTTCAAATGGCAAAAACGCCGAATAGGAACGTTGAAGCAAGTAGTTCTACCACAACATGATAGATGGCGGGACTTTTACAATAAGTAGAAAGCACACTTTGCTTAAAATTGAAAGCGCGCTTTTGCACTTTTTTAAATAAGCATGCTTATTTAAGTGCTTTTCGTTTAAACGTCCAACTCTAGGCGCGCTCAGTCGTGCTCAAGTCGTCACAGTGAAAGGTTGAACGGTGAAATAAGTGTTTTCAATAAAGTTGTTAAATAAAGTCATAATACCAGATGACTTTGATAAATTTGTCGCGATACGCTATTCCTGCTGGAGAGATACCACTGCTTAAGGTCAGGTATCAGTGTATTATTGTATTGAATACTGTTTAAACTGATAATACTAGTACTTTCCCATGATATCGAGTAATTGTATGCTTGGAATTCTTGTTAAATACCAAAAATAATTATACAGAGATACAATTAAAACTAGAACTTTTAATTGCTCATGACGTTTTATTTTAATTCCTTTTAATAGGGACCATAATAAAACTGAACAACTTTTACTATGGGACCAAATCTGAAATCGCGAAAAAAAATGAACTGTTTCATACATTTTGATAATTTCGTTATTAATTTTTGTATAAAACAGCAGTTTTTTTTTAAAACGAAAACGAAAACTTCTCATCGCACCCCAGACGACGATATTTGATAACACCAAACTAATGGCTATCTTGCCAATGTGGTCAGGTCAAAATATGCGATAGATTGAAAATGAGCCTCTTGGCCGGCGGTCCATGGTAGAACAGCAAAGCAAAGAAACGGAACCGGTAGGTGTGGGGCCAGCCTAAATCGTTTGGCATACAGCCAAACTACGATCAATCATTTGGCATCACGCCAAACGATTTACGCCAAAACCCACATCCATTTTGTAGCGATGCTAGGGTTGTTGAAAAAATATCGATATAGGTACCATCGATATATTCGATTACGAAAGGCCATAATAACCAAATGTCAAGCTAGACATACACAAGGTCGAATATCATTTACACCCGTTTTTTTAACTTCACTAGTTAAAAACGATGAAGATCTTATTGATAAAGACATTGCAGTTTTAAGATTGACAGCTGTCATCTGTCAAACTTAAAACTGCAAGATGACAAACTTAAATTTGACAGCTGTCATCTAAATTGAAGATCTCACTAAGATCTTTCATTTCTTCAAAGACTTTTCTTTTTAATTACTCTCTTTTTTTATCCAGTTTATTAATTAAAAATCCTTGATTTTATGGTCGTTTTATTTAATGATATCGATGTTTTTGTACAATCACTACATCCCTCACATATTGTTCAGTTGCGTAGACACTTGTACCACAAAACTGCACCAATTTTAAGACACAATATCTACTATGAATCAATTTTCAACCAAACCGTACTCGACAAAATGGCGCCAAAAACTCCAATTGAAATTTTATTTTTACTCGCATTTTTTTCTCGATAAATGTTTGTGCTAGGGGACAGATGTACTTACTTGTGGTTAGGGAATCTCATCCCGCAAATGCGGGATCCTGCACCTATTTTGCGGGATCAGAAATGAGGGATTACTCATGAGTTATGCGGCATCGCGCACGTTAGCGGGATTAAAAAAAATAACTCGATTATTTTAAGATCGTACTGCCTAAAGAAAGGTGCGTCCAGATATGTTCTTTTGATCGTACCGTACCTCCGTTCCGTACCAGCGTTCCGATCAAATAAGTCTGGACGCTACTTTTGCCCGTTCCGTACCACCGTTCCGATCAAACCACCGAACGTCGCCGCGATCACGTCCAGACTAGCGCCGTACCGTACCTCCGTTCCGTATCAACGTTCCGATCCAATAGTACAGCAGCCCGTAGTAAATTTAAATTACGAAAAAGGTTACCGTTTGCCGTTGTGATATAGTTATTTATTACAAAATTATAGATACTTTAACAGATCGCAACCCGCCGTAACCTATATTTGTATATCTCCAAAAATGATTATTTTTTTATTTTTCGAGGTTAATCACATGGTTTAGCTATTGTCCTGTTCTACAGCGCTATCTGTGTATGGCTACTTTTCACAGTCTAACTATTATCAGTGGCAATCAAACATAGCGCTGTAGAACACGACAATAGCTAAACCATGTGATTAACCTCGAAAAATAAAAAAATCTCATTTTTGGAGATATACAAATATAGGTTACGGCGAGTTGCGATCTGTAAAACTTGGGTTAAAGTATCTATAATTTTATAATAAATAACTATATCATAACGGCAAACGGTACCTAACCTTTTTCGTAATTTAAATGTACTACGGGCTACTGTACTACAACCTCCGAACGTCGGCGTCGCCGCGATCACGTCCAGACTAGCGCCGTACCGTTCCTCCGTTCCGTTTTTCCTTTGAACGGGGCGAAAAAACCGACTCGCGATGGATCGGAGCGTACCTGTCGGCGATCGAGACGGCGTACCTCCGCACCGTTCCGAACATGCGTCCAGACTAGCGTTCTTTGTTCGCGACGCTCAAGAGCGAGAGATACGGGTAGGGTACGGGCAAAAGAGCGAGAGATTCGAGGTGGATCGGGGCGTACCTGTTCGGCGAACGGAACGGCGTACCTCCGCACCGTTCCGAACATGCGTCCAGACTAGCGTTCTTTGATCGCGACGCCGCCGCCGATCGGAACGGAGGTACGGTACGGGCAAAAGAACATATCTGGACGCACCTTAATATTAAAAAGCGATTTCCCGTTTAATGCGTGACTTTTGTATACAATTTGTATGGAAAATAATTTTGTTAGCAGTTAACTGACAGACAAGTAAAACAATTTTATATTTCTGATTCGTATTTCTTTTATACTGTATCGGAATTAAAAAAAGTTGATTCTAAAGCCATTCAAACTAATAAAAATGTTAATTTGTCGAATCAAAAAGAAACAAATTTAATGATTCTTTTTATATTAATATTAAGTAATGTAAGTAAGTACTGGTTATTAACATTCAAGTTATATATATTTTTAAACGTTTAGATTTTATGCATTCACAATGCTATTTTTATATTAAGATTATTAATATTAATGAAAAATATTAGAAAAAAATCGACTTAGGATCCTAAGGGTGCGGGTTCGGGTCCCGTCTGAGCTGCTACGGGTGAGTCGATTTTTTCTAATATTTTTCAATTATATTAATAATCTTAATTCAATTTATAGCTAGTAATGTGTATTACCTTACTTAAAAATAATAATTATAAGCAATTTACTTGACTTTGTTTCATTTTCTTTTGAAAAGAACGAAAACATTATGAACGAAAAAATATTTAAAAAAAATCTCAATCGTGCAAATCTCGCGGGATCCGCGGGATTGATGACCTCAATCCCGCAAGCCTGCGGGATCGTGATTCTGATGCGGGATTGGATTCCCTGCTTGTGATACTTTTCAGTTTAATGAAATGCTGCAATAAATTAATTCATTAATTGACAAGCTAGCGCGTCAAACAGAAAGTAATTTTGAGCCCATCAGGTAATATGTCCATCAAAGTAACCGGAAATAGGTGTGATTGAATTAAAAACTTGATTAATTAAGCGTGTCATGTTGTGTGTGGGACTTAAGGGTCAGTAGTGAGAAAACATGGTTTTAGAGGTTTATCTTTTTATAATACAGGAAATGTAAAGTTGTAGTCACAAAAAAACCATACGACAAACTAAGGAGATTATATAGTTGCTACAAATATGAAATTGCGTATAAACCTCACAGATGATTGTAAAAAACAGAAAATCACTAACGCTTGCGTAGGTTCATCTTTTTGGAGTAAATAATAGCGGAAACGTATTGAATTCTACATCAAACTGTGAAGTTGTTTTAATTACTTTTATTCAAGAAAGACAAGTCATTGTGAATATGATAATGATGAAAATAACAATGAAAAACATCGAAATAGAAGACTTTTTAACGGATACTAGCGCGGTTTTATTGAAAGTACCTACTTTGGTAATTAGTTGGTATTTGGTTTGATTTTTGATTTTCCTGACGGTTCGGCACCTTTGCAGCTGCCGTGGTCACGGGGGACTGAAGCTAGGGGAAGCCTACCCCTGAATCAAACCAAATACCAACTAATTACCAAAGTACTTTCAATAAAACCGCGCTAGTATCCGTTAAAAAGTGTTTTTTTTACCCGACTACGGCGAAGCCAAAACGGAGGGTATATGATTTTGACCTGTATGTATATGTATGTATGTATGTTTGTAAATTCATCTGTTCCCTCATAACTTCTAAACTACTTGTTATAATTTGACAAATGAGGTATCGTTAGAAGCGTCTTAATCGTCCAATGAACATAGGCTATATGACGTTACATTAAATTGAATGTGGCGCCCTCTAGAGGAGTTCAAGACATGAACTAAAAAAAAATCTTTTTTGATAATGCCGTGTTGGGTACCAAATGAAAGGGCTTAATGAGCACTTTTCAAAAATATATAAATTGTTAGCTTTTGCCCGTGGCTTTGCTTGCTTTCACCCTATTGACAACTCCAAAATATTTAAAATAAAAAAGAAGTTTAAAAACTAAAACCCGACTACGGAAAAATCGTGCTCTAAAAAGTAAGAAACAAGAAAATATTCATAAAAAGGATAACCGTAGTCGCATGCCACCTTAAGCCCGTGCCGTGCGTGTCTAGGACAAAGTGGCATGCGACTACGGTTATCCTTTTTATGAATATTTTCTTGTTTCTTACTTTTTAGAGCACGATTTTTCCGTAGTCGGGTTTTAGTTTTTTCATGTCTAGTGAGCGCGTAAGCTTGAGAAGTGAATATGAAAATCATCGAATAATTCAGAAGTGAGGTTCTTTTCCTTACTTTTTACATGTAAAGAAAAAGACAGAGACAAATATGTTCCAGCGTGTATTCCCGCTGTCCCCATAGACCGTGTCCCCATATAGAGGAGTTCAATAAAATGATAAAAAATACTTTCCGTTTTCCCCAAACGCTGTCCCCATTACTTTATTGTACAAACTGTCCGAAACAAACTAAAAAACAAACTGTGACAAAAAGATTGTATAGATATATTTTCTATAATTAATTATCTTTTTGTCGAACCAGCCCCCCTAGCAAAAGTAACATTTGCAAATTTTCGTTATCGCTTCGCTTTCGAAACATGTATGGATTTGACGTTTTAAAATTTGATTGTTAACGAAACCTTATGTCAATTCCATACATGTTTCAGAAGCAAAGCGATAACGAAAATTTGCCAATGTTACTTTGGCTAGGGCCTCTGCTCACAAAATCTCACGTGAATCGGTGGAAAAACGCACCCGGTAGAGAAGAACAGACAGACATACGAAATAATTTTTGCCCAAGCTGAAAGGGAGAAGCTTCGCTCGTACTTCGCGTTCGCTTGGTCAAATAGGTACTACTTTTCAGTTTTTTTATCCATTCCGTAGAGTAACCGACACTTTCTAATCCGTACTATCACTCCATGTCATGATATTGACATAATTTATTTAAAATACGGTCAAGCGAGTGTATCAAATATTAAAAAACACAGATTCGGTTCACATTGTATGGAGCCACTTTCTTTGTCATTATTGTGATTTGTATGACCACACTTGACTACTTTTGTATGAAAAACGTGCTGCTTGTTAAATTTTTTGCCTACCTGTAGTAGGTATAAAAATGCACGGTCTAATTCATAAAATTATTAATTATTATGTTGCTTGTTAAAATAAATGTTTGGCGAAAGTCTAGGGGTTCCCAACCTTTTTACCGAGGTGAGGGTGAGGCGCATAAGCGCCTCACCCAACTTTATAGTAAAATGCTTTCGGCCTATAAATAGTTTAGCTTAGTTTTCATAGCTAGAGTATTTTTTCATCCTTTTGTGGAAACTGCAAACTATGTACCTACACCATGTAAAATATGTACCTAAACAACACACTTTTTGCATGGAAATAGTAGATTGTTATACAAGACGCTAAAATGACCCATTGCATACGAGGTAGTTTTATTCCCGAGCTTTAGCGAGGGAATAAATAGAAACCGAGTTACAATGGGTTTTAGCGTCGTGTGTTACACTCTACTTTTCACTACGATTGCGAAAAAATAAAATCCAATATTAAATACCTATAGTTTATGCTTCCGTAAACGAATCCACTCGTTTTTCTATCCTCCACTTCATAAACTTTTCATACAGTATTTAAATAAATGATTTGTGCTTGACGGCAAAAGATTAAAATTATTTCTATCCTATTACTTACTTACAGTCACACAATTCAATCAGTTTGGAATTAGAGAAAAATTCTAAAGATTTCGCGCCAGTGCCTTTTTTAATTTCTACTGTAGCAGCTAAGAAACACAATGCACGCATTTTAAACTAAAAGTCACAGAGTATAAATAAGTCTATGATTTCACCGAAGAGATCTCTGCTTTCAGTTCCATTTTCAAAAATCTAGCGAGTTTTTATTCGTAATTATGAATAAAGACTTTTTCGTTTTAGTAGGTTCATTGGTAATAGACAAACATTAAAAAAGAAAAAACTTTATCCCCTAGGGGTATTTATGCTATTTTATCCTGACTCTTGTACCTTACAATGACGGACTTTTTGAGCAAGAGGAGTGAAATAGTAGATTGTTATACAAGACGCTAAAATGACCCATTCCATACGAGGTAGTTTTATTCCCGAGCTTTAGCGAGGGAATAAATAGAAACCGAGTTACAATGGGTTTTAGCGTCGTGTGTTACACTCTACTTTTCACTACGATTGCGAAAAAATAAAATCCAATATTAAATACCTATAGTTTATGCTTCCGTAAACGAATCCACTCGTTTTTCTATCCTCCACTTCATAAACTTTTCATACAGTATTTAAATAAATGATTTGTGCTTGACGGCAAAAGATTAAAATTATTTCTATCCTATTACTTACTTACAGTCACACAATTCAATCAGTTTGGAATTAGAGAAAAATTCTAAAGATTTCGCGCCAGTGCCTTTTTTAATTTCTACTGTAGCAGCTAAGAAACACAATGCACGCATTTTAAACTAAAAGTCACAGAGTATAAATAAGTCTATGATTTCACCGAAGAGATCTCTGCTTTCAGTTCCATTTTCAAAAATCTAGCGAGTTTTTATTCGTGATTATGAATAAAAACTTTTTCGTTTTAGTAGGCTTATTGGTAATAGACAAACCTTAAAAAAGAAAAAACTTTATCCCCTAGGGGTAATTTTGCTATTTTATCCTGACTCTTGTACCTTACAATGACGTACTTTTAGAGCAAGAGGAGTGAAAAAAAGTTTTTACCATTGAAAATGGTTATCAAATGCAAATCGCCTGAGACGTATTTTTGGTCATACTGCCGTCCTATGTCTAAAAAGCGGCTAACCCCAAACAGTTGATTTCGCACAAACGTCAAAAAACGTGGGAAACGGTTTCCCTAGAAAAGTATACAACTCACACCAAAACATTTTATACACTTATGTAGCAGTTTTAAGTAGCTGACTTATTTGACATTTCGGGTCCTAAAAAGTCTTTCAGGCATTTTGTAATTTAAGTTTTTCCTGTGTAGTTAAGTAATTTTATTTATTTTTACCATGAAATACTTGTTAAAAGGCGGCTAACCACACCTTAACTGCTTTTTAGCCAAGTAATTCTCAATAACTGCTACATTTTGGAACTGTTATAGAAGTTATCCTAATATGCTAAATTAAAAAGCAGTTAAAAGTACTTAACTTCCTTATAGCTAAGGAAATGGTTTATGTTTGTGTGCGGATTACCACTTTATAGCTTAGTACTGTGGCTTTACCGCTTTATAACTTAGGATCGCTCGCATCATTTTTTATTTATTTTTAGTAAAAAAGCAGTGATTGAACTTTTAGTCAAGTTTTGATCAAACATCCACTAAATTGATTCTTATCTTGATTGCGGTTAATGTCGCATAACTGCTTTTTAGTCTAAATATTTCTAATAACCGCTTTATAACTAAGTTAGATTGCATAATTACTCATAAATTATAAAAGGCTTTTAGGCGGTTAAAGTGTCGTAACTGCTTTCTAGATAAGTGTGACAGGATAACGTATTTCTAGACAAGTAATGCTTTGCAAAACAAATACATGATTGGGAAGTTATGGCGCTTTAACTGCTTTTAAGTATAGTATTGTTGAGTTGCCGCTTTTTAGCAAAGGATTAGTATAAAAAACCGCCACTTAGCGGCTAACATGCTTTTCGTATCTTCAAAAGTATTAATGCTAGAAATATGGTTCTTATACTCAAAGATAGAGAATTCAAAATTACTCAGTATGGATGAAAAAAGTGAAAAACGGCTACATGTGGGTTAGCCGCTTTTAAGACACATGACGGCAGCATAGTTCCGAGGATTTTAGGAGGATCGAGATGGGAATAGTACCAAAAGTTGAGGAATTTATTGAGACACGTGTGAACGTTTGAATTTTGAAAATCGGCTGGTAACTTTTTCTGAAATTTCGAAAAATTCGGGTTTTTTGGGGGGTGTTTGTTTACTAAATTGTAAATATTTCGAGAAAAAAACCGACTTAAGAAAAAATGAAAAAAGGGTCCTAGGGTATTAGTTTAGCTACATAATAGCGAATTTTTTTTGAAAATTGGTTTATAATTGTGACCTGTAGGTTGAGAAATTGGAATTGGAATTGTAGAAAAACGGGTATTTCGGTATATAAAAAGTGATGTAGTTTCTATGATTATTGACCGACCGTCAAGTACAGGTATTGAAAGATGCGAAAGCAGACGAGAAGTGCATTAGTTGCTTTTTGTGAATCGGTTAATAATATTTCAACCGCGTCGAAGCAGTCAGGGGCACTTTTGTGACACGAGGCGCAGCCAAGTGTCACAATCGATCGTAAAAATAATAAAAAGGGACCTATAGTATACCTTAGAAAAGTTATAAGATTTTGCTTTTGATTTGATTTAGTTTTTTCGTAAATTTTTGTATTAATTCATTTTCAATGCTCCGATTCTTGCGGGAACTGCGAAATCTGTGAATATTTTTTTCTGTACATTTCTTCCCGATATCCTCCAGTGGTAGACAGAGGGATTAGACCCTCCATACTTTTTCCCCGATATCCACCAGCGCAGCGGTGGACAGACAATGGGTGACAATGACAACGGGCATAGGCCACCCCAACTATGCACTAAGCTAAACTATTTTAGCTTATTCTATTTTCTTTTTCTTTTTTTTCTGCACAACGGGATAGCGCTTGGCCTTCACCTCACCTGATGTTAAGTGACGATAAGGCCGAAGGTGCAAGCGCACTACACCCGGAATCCTCATCACTGAGGAACTGGCTATATTACATCTAACTGCCGGAACATTTTTTTAATTTTTGTTATGGCGGCAGACTTAGGTAAGATGGTGGTAGCTAGCCAGGCGGACTTGAAATGAACCCTACCACCAACCAAACTAAGTACAAATTGTACCTCCCCTGGGAATCGAACCTGGGACCCCTGCGTCCTACATAGGTGGGCAAACTACTATACCACAAAGGCGGTTAAATGGTTTACAACCGTCTATAATTATTTTCTCTGACCTTGGCTGAGCTGACAGCAATTTTGAAGACCAGAAGTGCCAACCCGATGGCCACAGACTTAGCAGCCAGGAGTGACGTCACCAGCATCCAGGTCGATGTGGCTCCAACGTGGAAGATCAGAGGCAGGAGGGCTAAACCGATCTTCTTCATGTTGCGGCTTTCTGAAAGAGATATTTAATATGTTACAAGCTTCCGCCCGCGAATTCGTTCACGTGGACTTTCAGAAAATCCACTTCTCAAGCTTAAGCTAGGGTTTCTTAGGATGACGGTGCCGTCATATTACGGCCGTAATTTAGCGACGTAGAACGTTGTCTATGTAATACGGCGCGGTTTCTGACGTTACGGTGTCGGCGTATTGTTCACATAGACAACATTCAACGCCGCTATATTACGGCCGTAATATGACGGCACCGCTATCCTAGGAAACCCGCGCTAGTATGTATTAAAAAAAGTATTTTATTTCATTCAAAACTAAATAACACAGAATAGATATTAGTTTTTTTTACTGTATTATATTGTGCAAATAATATACGCAGTCCTAGGTTCCACAGAGGAAATAATTCACTACGTTTTTCTAGATTCTGTCATAAAGTCGCAACTACATATTAGCTGCATTTCCACACGACATAAAAGTGCAATATACGGCGTTTGGTGATAGAGGGATATCCTTTGGCAGGGTGCACCTTCTGAACCCTTAGATCATTTTAAGAAGGGGAGCCATCTTGGATTTTTGTATGGGAGGGAGATAAAATACTATCTTTTTTTGTATGGAAATTGAATTTTTTTTTTCTTTAAAACCCATCGTGTGGTATATCGGATGAAAGGGATTTTTGAGGTGATTGCAAATATATACAATATTATTATATTGCAGCTACTGGTTTAAAAAAAATTGGAAAAAAAAATTCCAAACATACTAAGTTATTAGGCTCTTGCAGGAAGAAAACCACTAAATGGATTTTTATTAAACATACGTCAAATAACTCGTAATATTCTCTTATCTAACATCCTGGATGTATTTTTGAAAAAATTAACATTAAGTATTTTTTTTGAATTTTTTTCATTCTGGTACTTTAACTCATTGAATACTGGGATCAAAATATTTCAAAATTTTAAAATGTATTTTTTTCAAAATTGCTTCCAGGACGTTAGATTAGAGTATATTAGAAGATGTTTGGGGTATGTTTCATAAGAATTCATTTAGTCGTTTTCTTCCTGCAAGCGCCACTAAATGAATTCTTACGATTATTACGATACCTCTCGATCACCAAACGCCGTATTTTACCGCCGACAGACAGACGGACAGCGGAGGCTTAGTAATAGGGTCCCGTTTTACCCTTTGGGTACGGAACCCTAAAAACCGAAGGCTAAACTTTCGGGGTTTTAAACTTTCGGGATTTCGAACTTTCGGTCATTTGATAATATAATCGATCTTTCAAGTTTCGGTCTATCGGATTTCGACATTGGTATGTTCGGTATTTTGAAAATAGGTGTTTGCATCGATATTTCGGTCGTATGTATTATGAATTTTCGGCATTGTAAAGCATACCCATAGATAGATATTTTGAAAATAGGTGTTTTGTGCGATATTTCCGTCGTATGTGTTATGAATTTTCGGCATTTTAATACTTATCCAGTGAGTCGCTGTTCAGTTTTGTCGCACAAGCGTGCATCGCACATCCGTTTGTCAACCTCGTGTTAAATAACGGGTGGCGCAAAAGTACTGGCACTAAAGAAAATACTTTTATTTTTTTTATATGACATTTTCTGTCATTCTGTTGTTGAAAATTGTGTAGTGAACAAATATAAAATACACTGAAAATAAACATGGACCGTTTTACTCCCCAAGAACGTGGAATAAATATGGATTTAGTGAGGGACGCTTTTCCAGGCCGAGTTATCTCTCGTTTTGGCGATTTGCCTTGGCCTGCAAGATCACCCGATCTGACCAGTCCAGACTTCTTTCTTTGGGGTTTTTTGAAATCTCGGGTGTATGTGAACAAGCCACAGACTCTCGCAGCTCTAAAAGAAAACATTCGTCAAGAAATAACGAACATATCGCAACGTTACGGCAAGTTATGCAAAATGTCATAAATAGGGCTCAAATGTGTATCAACTCTGGAGGTCACCATTTAAAAGACATCATCTTTAAATCCTAATGGTACGAAATTTAATGGCACAAATATACATTTAAAAAAACCTAAATCTAGTTTTCTAATTTAGAAAAAATGTTATAGCTGAACCAAATAGGGTCTTTACTTTTGCGCCACCCGATAGAATAGAATGACCGACAAAACACGATAATAACAATAATAATAGCTTTATTGCACACGACAAAAACAAAAACAGAAAGAAACAAAAGAGGCAAAAGAAAACTTAGAAAAGGCGGCTTTATTGCTAAATAGCAATCTCTTCCAGGCAACCTTGGGTGAAAGAAAATAAATAAGCAGAAGTAGGGGAATGGGTGCAAATTAAAGGACAGGTACCTAATCGTATATAAAAGAGAATAAGTAGGTATAGGTACAATTATAAGTTACGACCACAAGAAAGGAAATGACTACATGACTAAATATGTCGTTTTATCGACACTCAACTGTCAAAATTCATTGTCTTACAGTAAAACGTGATAAATTGCTATACCATTTCGCGTTTCAGGGGCTGGGGTACAATCTTTCCAAATGGATGAATAAAGGTCGAAAAGTAGTACGGATTTAATCACCCGTGTAAATTCCACATCAGGCTTTCACGTCTTAACTACTTAATTTATCATCATTTACAATGTTGCATTAAGTACGTTACGAAGTTACGTTAACCTACGTTAAGACGGCTAAGCTAATCGGTTCCATTATATACAAATAAACATTTTTTCTGTTCACCATTTGAATGAATAAGTAGTTTTATTTTAAAATCAAATTATCGTACCTACTTATTCAAATAACTTCTCGGTCATTGATCAAAACTTTTTTTTTATGTTCTCAATTATTTGCTAGTTACTGACCACAGAATATATAATAGTAGTAAGACGGTTATTTTTTTACACTTTTTTTGTAACTCAAGTAATTATAAGTTCCTAATCGTTTTGTAATAATGTGAAATTCCATAGTCCGTAAGCCCGCGACAGTTTTGCCTACGTCATATGACATCACTACGAAATGCATGGCACACGGTCGGAAAAGTTGTGTTGAGCGAGGATCAGAAGATTTTTGCAAATGAAATTGGCCGGAAGCTTGAGAAAATCCTTCACTTCCGGTTAAAAATCACTATTGAAGGACTTCCGGCCAGATATAGCTTGGCAGACTTATTTATTCTCCACTGTATTAGTGGATAGTCAATCAATACAACCCCCATTTAGGAGTGCTATTATCTAGAATGAAATTCAGCACAAAATTTAAAAAGTGGTTAGGCACTTTTGCTTTCCTACTAAGTACTACAACGAACTATATTTGACTGAGTACTATAATTGCAATCTTTTTGCTTTCTATAGTCAGTAGTTTTGTAAGTAAAGGCCTATGAAAAGCTTTTGGATATTAGTTTTCAATTCAGTGCCTTAGGATGGGTAGCCTAAGTATGTCATGCTCTCTTTATTCATTTCTGCGGTGGTGTCGTGTGGGGCGGGTCGTTACGTTCCCTCAAATATGGTTGAGCGAAGCGATGGCTGGTCCATGCGTCATGCTCGTGAACGGGTGCTGCCAGTGGGAATGGGTCTGCTTCTGAGTGCCTATCTTAACGCATATTGAATTGTAAAAATTGCGTTTTTTTTTATTTATTATTTTTTATGTCATTGTAACATGTATTTTTTAGTAAATTTTGCCTACTTAGGTGCACTTTCGAGTAGCAGACAGAGCGATTTCCTAACTAGTTGAAAGTTACTTACTCTCACAATTACCTATCCGATATGTAGTAGGTATTTAATTTCAACCTACTTACCCATCGTGTGCAAACTTTTGTTAATTATTGTGATGGAAAATGACCTCACTTTAAATATGGAGCTCATTTTTCAATGTTGACGACTCTGTATGAAATATACAGGGAGAAAAAAGCAGCCCTTGACGAGTTTCTTGCCGGTTCTTCTCGTTACAAGGTCTCCCGCTTAGGGTTTGCGAACCGATGGCGTAGCTTCTATGACATTCACAAGTGCTTGTAACAGCCTAGACTGAATAAATTATTTTTGAATTTTGAATTTTTTGTATTTTGAGGTTATTGTATGTAAATAAGGTATAGAACCTTAGCTTCAGTCTGTAAATGTGATTTTTTGATACTAAATACGTACAGGTTGGGAACCCCTGTTTTTTCTTGTCTATCTAGAATAGGGTTTATCAACCTTTGTGAAGTCGCGTCTCCCTAACGACTTGCGAAAATCTTCATGTAAACATTTAGGCTAAGAACAGCAATATTTTAATACAAGAAATAAAGATAAACTTGCCGTTCCAAGATTTAGGCTTGCAAAAACTAGAGGTTCATTTATGGGGAAAGGCATAGCCTTTATTAATAAAGTTCCGCAACAAGTGATTGATCTTCCTTTGCATGAATTTAAAAACTTATGTATGTATATGTTAACGTAAGGGTTATTATAAAGTAGATGATTATCTTAAAGATCAAAATGCGTGGAAATGATGTAACACATAACTTGCTACTATGAGTCCTTTGTTGAAGTAATATAATAAGTCTATGTTGTTGCCAATAATCCTGTCACCCTGTTGTAATTATCTGGTAACGATATATTCAAGTTTGCAAATGTACAGCTGATAAGTTTCTTGCGCCCGTTCTTCTTGTCAGCTAAAAAAGTCTGGAACGGGTGGTAGGAAAATATAGACTAATGCTGAATAAGCTTATTTGACTTTGACTTTGGTAATTTAGCTCCCTTTTTCAGTCTATTTTATGATTTTTAGTTATTTATTTTTGTAAATTATCAAATGCTTCGCGCCTCCTTTGAAAACTGACCGCCCCATGAGAAACCCCGGTCTAGACACTAGCTAGACATATTAATAAACCAAAACTGCCTACCACAAAAAGATATATAATTTGTAATAACTTTTTGACACATAATGAATGAAATAATCAATTTCCTACGCACATAAAAGGAATATTTAATAACAAGCGCCGGAAGCAATTGACCGCCATATTGTTATAGTTTTTTTTTTTACAACGAAAGTGCTTTATAATCAAGACATAGAATAGAGATTGAAGATATTTTTTTGTCAGTGAAACACAATCACTACGATTTTGTTTCCTTTGCAAACTTGAATTATTAAAAAGTAACCTGTCATTTTTTGCCGCCAAATTGAGTACGTACGTCTAGTGTTTGCATAGCAAAAAAGTTCGCATAGAATATTTTCTTTTATTATTAACTTGACTTTATAAGGTAAACTACATTTAACAACGTGTTACAAAAAAACCATGGTAGATAGAGACCATCAAACTGAGCAACTTTTACTATGGGACCAACTTGTATGTTAAACTATGTAGAACCTTTGCGACGACAACGTGACACTTATGAAACCACAACATTCCAACAGGCTACTTCCAAATAATAAAAAAAGACAAGTCAACTGAAAAGATGGAAACAAGATTAAATATTAAAGGCGGGTTTTTTTTTTTATTTATATCTTTTTAGTTATTATATTATATTACAGTCATGATATACCTTTTTGAAATCCTTATAAGGAGCCCTTTAATTTGACACCCATATTGTAGTATTCTAAAAAAAAGTAAATTTTTCCACTACTTATAATAGCACCGTACAGCCGCCATGTTGATTTTTTTATAACGCCACCTTCATAAGAACACTTGGGCTGACAAGACAAATCTAACGATATCTTAATCATAGATATCCGTTCAGCCGTTTGAAAGATATGAGGTAATAAAGAATATTACATACAAACACACAAACTTACAAGATACGCGCGAAGAACATAACCCTCTTGCAGTCGGGTAAAAAACATTTTCAAAGACATGTCACGTTGTCTGTCACCGCAAAGAGGCGTCGCTTCTTTGCGATGACAACGTGACATCTTGCTAAAAAACGTTTTTCTTTCTTTAGTATTTGGAATTATGTTGGAATAAAGGAACATACATGAACCCTAAATACATATACAATCCTTTTTGGGCAGTCGTGTAAAAAGTCTCCTGGTAAATTGTGGTTTCAAAAATGTCACGTTGTCGTTGCAAAGATGCGATGAGTTAAAGTTATTAAAATGGCGTAGCATGGCGAAGTCGCAATTTTTTTTTTTTTAATTTTTTCTAGTTCAAAATACAGAATTACAGACCTACTCTACTTTAATAGTAATAGGAGACCATAAGTATGAAATAACGCTCTTTTTGCATTGCCGCCCGTAGTCGGATAAAAAAGAATTGAAATTTAATCTACGACTGTATTAAGATCTCTAGTTTTTTGTTTCTGTTAAATGAGTCAGCATTTTTTGAATAAAAAATAAACATTCTAATCAATCGTGTTACTGTCTTCTTTTGTTAATCATTTATCTACTTAATTGGTTTTTGCGAGTTGTTATTAAGATGTTTTTATTATAATGTCTTAATAGATTGAACCATTTTGATGCAGCGATTTAAATCTTTGTCTTGATAAAGTTGTTTTGAGTCATTTATTGGAAACCAATAAATATATAGTGGCAACTTTAAACATTTTTTCAATACAGTTGCTCGAAAATTTATGTTTACGATGACAGTCGAGCTTGCGGTAAGTTGATTTTACCGCACGCCAGCGCCGTGCGTTTTAGTATACGAACGTTTTTTTTTATTTCTACTAGCTTACGCCCGCGACTTAGTCCGCGTGGACAGTAGAAAAATATAGCAACCAGTTTAAAATGACCCCTTTAGTATATGAAAGCTAGTACTACGGAGAGTTCAAGCTGTTTCTCTGGTTGCACCCACCTGAATTTGATGAAACATAGCTTAAATTTTAAGTTGGACCGCAATCTACTAAATTGTGATAAATCCTTCAAAATTCGTTGAGCGGTTTTTGCGTAATTCGCGCACAAATATTTAGAATTTACAGTTTTATAATATGACAGATTACAATTTCAGTAGTACCTTTAATGTTTTCTCGCAAATGTATTGAAAAACGTAGTATGGCACACGGTTGTTAAGGTTTTTTAAAACCTCCTTACCAACCTTGTATCATAAACTACTATAGGTACTTGTTTTCCTGTGTTTTATGCACATCGGGATTGTGCTTGGCCTTCACTTCACCTGATGTTAAGTGACATGGTGACATTAAGGTCGAAGGTGGTACCACACTACACCCGGAATCCTCATCACTGAGGAACTGGCTATCTTACCTCTAACTGCCGGAACACAACAATTTTTAAATTGTTGTTATGGCGTCGGACTTAGGTAAGATGGTGGTGGCTAGCCAGGCGGACTTGAAATAAGCCCTGCCACCAACCACACCGAGTACAAACGGTACCCCTCCTGGGAATCGAACCCGGGACCTCTGCGTCTTACACTGGTGGGTGAACCACTACACCACAGAGGCGGTAAATTATTATTCTATCGAACTTTAATAACTTGTTTTAGAGCAATCCTACAACTTTTGTGCCATATTAACTATTGCTCCTTGACCATCAGTCATTTTTGATGTCCTCACTGCTGGGTGGATAAGGAGGAGAGGATGGTCCATAAACCACCACGTGGGCCCAGTGCCGATTGGTGGGTGTTAACGACTGCAAATACAGCCGGGACCAACGGCTTAACGTGCCTTCCAAAACACGGAGAATCTTGAGATAATAAATTTTTGGTGACCCATCCCATGACCGACCCTTGCGAAAGTTGCTTAACCTCCGCAATCGCTGGGCCAGGCACTAAACCACTGCGCCATCGAACTCCTCACTATTGCTCCTCTCCTCGCTAGGAGGAGGAACTATATTGCTTCTAGTGGCTATTTATCCTACTAATATTATAAATGTGAAAGTTTGTGGGTTTGGATGTTTAGATGTTTGTTCCTCAATCACGCAAAAACTACTGAACGGATATGGTTGAAATTTGGCACACAGATAGTAGATAGCCTAGATTAAAACATAGAATACTTTTTATCCCGATATTCTCACGAGAACGGGAACCACGCGGGTGAAACCGCGGGCAGCCGCTGGTACTTAATAATACGTAAAATATTTTTTGTGACCGGCGGCACTTTCAAAAATAACCCAAAAAATTATGGCTCCTGAATAATCTTCTTTAACTTTTGAACTTGAAAGTAAAAACCAGTATAATATGTATATATCTAACCAGACATGCAGTTAGAAAGAAATTAGAGCTCATATTTAGCTAATTCCACTTTCTTTCACTTTCATTACACTTGGTTGATTACCTTGATCTCGTTATGCCAGTCCGTCTGTCTGTGCCGAATATTACAAGTTGATAACATAGGTTAGGTACTTAGCATACATACAGAAGCCACGATTATTGAGATAACGGTCGCAGGTTCGATGCCGAGTTAAGATACTTTTTAACGGGCGAAAAAGAGGTTTAGTTTTTTAGGGTCCCGTACTCAAAGGTTGAAGAAGGTGTCAAATGGTATTAAAAGGTCAAATTCGGCTTCAGATTGGTTAAGCTAGGGTTTCCTAGGATAGCGGTGCCGTCGTATTACGGCCGTAATATAGCGGCGTCGAATGTTGTCTATGTAAACAATACGGCGACACCGTAACGTCAGAAACCGCGCCGTATTGTTTACATAGACAATGTTCTACGCCGCTAAATTACGGCCGTAATATGACGGCACCGTCATCCTAGGAAACCCTAGCTTTACCGGCATTATAGTTTATGCACGGCAGATTGTCCTCAAGCTTCACCTTAAGCATGTTGACAAACATTCAGGAGCGGATATCACGAAGACTATACAAGATATCGAAAAACTTGACTGAATAAAACTTGTAGAAAATTTAATCAGCTTTTATTTTGTAAAATTTTAATGTCACTAAAACGCATAGTTTCTGAGATATATGTAAAAAACCGAAAAATAGGGCGTTCAAACTGCTTTGCACTGTTAACAATTTCGAAAAACTGGCTCATCTAAAAATGTTATGTAACCAATTATCGAACCTGAGGGCCTAGCCAAAGTAACATTGGCAAATTTTCGTTATCGCTTCGCTTTCGAAACTTGTATGGGATTGACATAAGGTTTCGTTAACTATCGAATTTTAAAACGTCAAATCCATACATGTTTCGAAGCGAAGCGATAGCGAAAATTTGCAAATGTTACTTTGGCTAGGGGGTCTGCTCACAAAATCGGTTGAGAAATTAATGCGATCTGTAGAGGAGAACAAACGGACAGTCGTAGGAAGGACATACGAAAGAATTTTTTCCCAAGCTGAAGCAAAAAATGAATTCGGAAAGTGCTGAGAAACATGAAATAATGATAGATATTGCTAGATCTAACTAAAGCAATAGGGAACATGCATCAATTTGTTTTTGTATCAAAATCAAAAGTATAATGCGTGAGATAATCAACTGTAATATTAAAACTTTTCTCTTGCGTTTCTTTCTCGTGATATAGTCACTTGAAGTTAGCACGCATCAGCACCCGCCGAAAACGCTCTATACAAAACGGTCAACATTTGTGACGTCACTAATGTCACGTTTCAGGCGCATTATTATGGAGTTAGCCAAGAATTTTCATACAAAATATTATTTCTTATTCGATATTCTATCCGACTGTTAAGTGCATTATATCCGAAAATGAAAAAAAAAAACACAGATTTCGCAGTACCCGCAAGAATCGGAGCATTGAAAATGAATACAAAAATTTACGAAAAAACTAAATTAAATCAAAAGCAAAATCCTATAATTTTTCTAAGGTATATTAGGTACATTTTTATTTTTACGATCGATTGTGACACTCGGCTGCGCCTCGTGTCACAAAAGTGCCCCTGACTGCTTCGACGCGGCTGAAATATTATTAACCGATTCACAAAAATCAACTAATGCACTTCTCGTCTGCTTCTGCATCTTTCAATACCATTACCATGACAATCGGTCAATAATCATAGAAACTACATCTCTTTTTATATACCGAAATACCCGTTTTTCTACAATTCCAAATCTAAAGGGACCACCTACAGGTCACAATTATAAACCGATTTTTTTAAAAAAATCGCTATTTTGTAGCTAAACTAATACCCTAGGACACTTTTTTCATTTTTTCTTAAGTCGGTTTTTTTCTCGAAATATTTACAATTTAGTAAACAAACACCCCCCAAAAAACCCGAATTTTTGTCTCAGGCGATTTGCATTTGATAACCATTTTCAATGGTAAAATCGTTATTTTCCCCTGTGTGATAAAACTAAAATATTATATTTTTATTTATAATTATTCTGTTCCATCATGTTTGTATACGTGTCCGCAGCGATCAATCTCAAAGGACATCAGGCACATGAGACCCAAAAGTGTATAAACATAATTCTGTTATCTATAAACACTTTATGTTACTAGAATCATAAAACAGCAGCAACATTATTTTTTAACTCCTTCATTTAGCTTTAATTAATTATTGAAAAAAAAGCATATCAATGAAACGGACATCTTTGTCAGCGATTGCACAAGTCTCCCCTGAGTATATTTGTTCTGTGGCACAGGAGAAAATGTCTGCCGGCTGTCTGTCAACTGTCAAAAGTGTTTTGTTCACAGATTATCCGTTTGATCTGGTTCCGACTCGTACATTGTGGTGCTAATCTGTATCACTAATGTTACGTGCACACTACCGTGATATGGCAATAATTATGGCCATAATTTTCCTTATTCCTATACGCATAAGGTTCATCAATGGTCATAATTGTTGGCATATCACGGTAGTGTGGCCCTAGCATAACGCAGCTAACGAAACGTGTTGTCGTGGTGGTGTTGCTATGTGTTGGGGTTACCAAAAAAAATACTTTCAAACATAAATAACTCTTAAAACATAAATCTTCGTAAAAATCTGAATATTTTCTATGAATTACTAAATACATGCCTACATTTTGGAAAATACAGAAATGTTATACATTCTTTAGTTTTTTTCTATGGGACTCTGCCTGATGTCCTTTATCAAAATCGGTGAATTATGCATATTCCCTATTGTCTTTATGGCCTAAAAGCTGAGGGGTCCTTAGGCATCTGTTCTGGGTGCGTAGTTTTATTTAGTTACTTGACTGCGTAAAGGTTCATTCTTTCAAGGTTCAAACTTCATTTTGTATAGGATAAATCGGAAATACGCGATGAAATTAATCATATCCATACAACATTCTAACGTGCTCACGATCGAGAGTGAGGTGAAAAACTCGCACTAAGCACTCTGTTATAGGTATAAGTTATAAAACCGACATTACAAAAAAAGTGTATGTAGTAAAGTAATTATAGTTCTAGCAATATGTATGTTTTATATTTTCCAGCACTTTCAGAATTCAATAAAATTATAAATGTGTGAAAATTTCGAATCCTCAAAATTTGGTAATCCTACAATTTTAGTATAATTTTACCTATTGCTCCAAATAGAAGATTTTTTAGAAAATGCCCAGTTTGATTTCCTTCTTTCTTTGACTTGTGAAAATGAACTTTTGTGTACCTATACCTACCTACTAGTATAAAGTCCCTCTATGTAAATTGGGTTAGCAAAATATCTATCTTCATAAGTCTTCACCCAGTTGCTTCCCCTATTCTCTTGCGCTTTAATTAGAGGCATGTCTCAGGGCATGCAATAGCGCATGTCTTCTTCTTCTTCTATTTTTATTTTGGCAATCTACTTTCCTCTTGGAAGTAATTTTTGCCAGTGTCAAGTGTTTAATAGTTCAGTGGTAGGTATTGTTTCAGTTTAAGTTTACATTAGAATGCGGGTGCATTGCATTCTAATGCTGCTTGGAGCATTTGGCAACAAGTATATCAAGACAGTTTACTCGGTAAGTTCTGCCGAGGTAGCCACCACTACAATAAAAGTCTCAGCTTCACACAACCAAGATCGCACCTATTTCAATTATCCCACATATTGTTCAGTTGCGTAGACACTTGTACCACAAAACTGCACCAATTTTAAGACACAATATCCACTATGAATCAATTTTCAAATAATTAAAATAGACACCAAACCGTAGGTACTCGAGAAAATGGCGCCAAAAACTCCTAGCGCATGTGTTATACAACGTGTTACAAAAACACCCCTAATGCCAAATATGGTAGATAGGGACCTTCAGACTAACTATGGGACAGAACTCTGAAATAACCAAAAAATCTGCTGTTTCATTTGATATTTTCGTTGTAAATTTTTGTATGATACAGACTTTTTTTCGCGATTTCAGTGTTGGTCCCATAGTAAAAGTTGTTCAATTTGATGGTCCCTATCTACCATATTTTGATTCAGCTATGAATTCTGACACGTTTTACCATACTTAAAAAAAATTGGGCCACAGGTCAAATAAAAAGTTGAATTTTCTTTAAGGTTTCTTTTAAATAGCTGTTTATATAAAATAACTGTATTATTATTTACATTTTTTGCACTTAGAAAGAAACGAGATCTGTTCAGGATTAAAATTCAAGCATTAATTCCGTCAAAAAAATATAAAGTTAAAAAACTTGTTAAAAAAAGGTTAGGTAAGTACTTACGTTTAACAGTTTCTTCAATTTTCGGTTTGATCTCGTTGTAGTGCAAAAATTTTCCTACTTCGTCCTTTCCAATATGTTCGTCATTGAATCTTTCTAACCATCCAACAAAAGAATTTGTATACGAAACTAAAGATGTTTCTACATTTTCTTCGAACTTAGATAGAAGCCCTACGTCTTCTTTCCCTTCGCCATAACTGGCAGAACTTATTAAAACTAAAAAAGTCATAACTCCCGCGCGTAAATCCATTTTTTTTAAATTCGAATTACGAAATTTCGAATTTCAAAAAGCGCGTTCGGTAGCTGCCGTTTCGAATAAGTGACTGTACAATTTTTTGTGCGTACTCTCAATTTTATTATCATTTGAGCACACGACAAACGTGTAATGCGAGTGGCGGAATTAAGAACTAATTTATAGCATACAGTTCTTCCATTTTACGTAGACAGTAGCGCTCTCAATGATTGTGAGTGTAAATTTGCCTAACTTTACTATGTGCTTAGGTTCTTGGTCCAGATTATCTTGGCCTCTACCAGTTTTTATAGTAGCGTTAACATGAATGAAATCGTTTGATAACGAAGGGCGGGAGGGCTCTTTTTAAAATGGTTATAGTCCATTGAATTTTCAATTGGATTCACTCGATTAATTTCTTTTCAAACGAGTTCTCGTTTTTGAATTTACGCATTTTTAGGGTTCCTTTTTGCAAAGATGGATAAACTACTTTACTTATATATTGTGTTTTTATTGGATTAGAAAAAAAATATAGAATTACAAACAGAAGTTGAAGGGTTATAATTATATTATAATAATACTTACGATAGAAATGATTGTATTTATACTTTTTTAGTCAGTTTTTTTCTGTCCGTTTCTATATAAAAGTAATCTATAAACCTTATCATCAACCTCCTGTCCTTATCCCAATTTATTTGTAGTGCTCTACACAAAATAAAATTTTGAGCTCGTAGAACGACCACTATTGGGGTCGGCGCAGCATGTAATACATACTGCATTAGGTTTTGGCAAAGTTTTACGGTCGGCCGCCTGCCTGACACCAACCCTCCTCGGGAATGCTGTTGTTGACAGTTTCCTCGCTGCCATTCGAGTGACCCTTTGTGCGATGGTCTGCACCGGGTCCCTAAAACTTCCCTCTATCGCCTTCTACGATACCCACGGGATGAGATGGGACAGTCCTATTCTTAACCGGAACTGTGCGGCGATCTATAAACCTAAACCTATGTTTTTAGGGTTCCGTACCCAAAGGGTAAAAACAGGACCCTATTACTAAGACTCGACTGTCCGTCTGTCTGTCACCAGGCTGTATCTCATGAACTGTGATAGCTAGACAGTTGAAATTTTCACAGATGATGTATTTCTGTTGCCGCTATAACAACAAATCTAAATATATAAAAGAAGAAACTGATTGGTGACTGACATATCAACGCACAGCCCAAACCGCTGGTCCTAGAGACTCCAAATTTGACACATAAGTTCCTTATGAAGTCTAGGGGTGCACTAAGAAAGGATTTTTCAAAACTCACCCCCTAAGGGGGTGAAACGGGGGGCCAAAGTTTGTATGAAAGTCCCTCAGTTTCGAAGCTAGGATCTTCAAATTTTGTGTTTAGGCTGACGATTGAAAATCAATTTATACGTGTCTCAGCGTTTTCGAAAATTCTTCTCCTGAAGGGGTGAAAAGGGGGATGAAGTTGTGTATAGAAATTCCTTCATTTTCAAAGTAAAACTCGCTAAATTAATAATTTAGGCTTATGAATGGAAATCTAACAAAACATATATTGTTATTATTAGTATTTCAAACCTTATGGGGATGAAATGGGGGTAAAAATGGGGTAAATAAACCTAAAAATCGATATGGATGTCTTTATTGGGGTTTTCTAGGATAACGATTGCGAAAATAACATTTATTTTGAACTCCAACATGGTGGACATGATTTAACCCCTAAAGGGCTGAAAATGGGGTTCAAATTTTGTATGGAAAAATAACATAAAATAGTTATTACAACTTTAAACTTCGTAGGAGCACGTAGGCAAACATATATTTTGTGATATTGAAAATCAACCCCCTAGGGGGTAAATGGGGTGAGTAGACATAAATATCGATATGGATGTCGTTCTCGAGTTTTATGGGATGGTGATTGCGAAAATGACATTTATTTTGAAGTCCAACACGGTGGACATGATTTAACCACTAAAGGGGTGAAAATGGGGTTCAAATTTTGTATGGAAAAATAATATAAAAGCGACATTACAACTTTATAATTCGTAAGAGCACGTCTGAAAATAAATAGGCAGAAACATATTTTGTTATTTTGAAAATTTACCCCTTAGGGGGTAAATGGGGTAAGTAAACATACAAATCGATATGGATGTCGTTTTTGAGGTTTATGGGATGGTGATTGAGAAAATGACATTTATTTTGAAGTAGACATGATTTAACGCCTAAAGGGGTGAAAATGGGGTTAAAATTTTGTATGGAAAAATAATATAAAATCGACATTACAACGTAACACGTCTGAAAATAAGGAGGGAATGAGAGAGAGGGAGAGGGAGAGCGAGAGCGAGAGGGAGAGGGAGAGGGAGAGTGAGAGCGAGAGCGAGAGGGAGAGCGAGAGGGAGAGCGAGAGCGAGAGCGAGAGCGAGAGCGAGAGCGAGAGCGAGAGCGAAAGCGAAAGCGAGAGCGAGAGCGAGAGCGAAAGCGAAAGCGAGAGCGAGAGCGAGAGGGAGAGGGAGAGGGAGATATCTCTGGATTCAATTCTGAATTTTGTAATAAACTAGCTTCCGCCCGCGACTTCGTCCGCGTGCATATTAGAGAAAATCCTTAGGAATCCTACAACCAGGATCTGACCAGCCGTTTTTACGCGATTAGGCGGGTCCCGCACCAAGCGAGCAGCCTCGTGCGAGGCCCGCTACACGCGGCAAACGTTATGCCTCGCGAGGCAGCGCGCTTGGTGGGGACCCGCCTAATCGCGTAAAAACGGCTGGTCAGATCCTGGTTGTAGGATTCCTAAGGATTTTCTCTAATATGCACGCGGACGAAGTCGCGGGTGGAAGCTAGTACTAAAATAAAAAAAGAATAAAATAAAATATTTAAAGGGGGCTCCCATACAACAAACGTGTTTTTTTTGACGGAACCCTTAGTGCGCGGGTCGGACTCGCATTTGGCCGATTTTTTGCAATTTTAAGGTAGTTCGTTTATTACAGAGTTCCTGTGGTCTTCTTCCAGCTCTATCGTCAAACCCTGGACACCATCAAAGCATCGCATGGCGTATGACAGTCACGAAAAAAACTCAATAGTTTTGATATTATAGAACCCTATTCACACCATAAGTACACGCACTTGTATTTTTTTTTCTTGTAACTCAATGAGCTATTATAAATGCGTAAAGTGATTGAATTAATGACTTTCTCATTACTTAAATTATGGAATGAGGCGGTAAAAAACTAGTAGGCGTGTTCCAATTTACGCATTAGTTAAGCTTAAGTACTGAATTAATTAAATAGTAAAAAAAACCGGCCAAGTCCGAGTCGGACTCACGCACGAAGGGTTCCGTACCAAAAAACAGCAAAAAAAACACGTTTGTTGTATGGGAGCCTCCCTTAAATATTTATTTATTCTGTTTTTAGTATTTGTTGTTATAGTGGCAACAGAAATACATCATCTGTGAAAATTTCAACTAGCTACCTGTTGTCGTTATTAATATCGAGCAAAAAACAGCAAAAAAATACGTTTGCTGTATGGGAGCCCACCTTAAATATTAATTTTTTTTTTAGTATTTGTTGTTATAGCGTCAATAGAAATACATCATCTGTGAAAATTTCAACTGTCTAGATATCACGGTCCATGAGATACAGCCTGGTGACAGACATACAGACAGACGGACAGACAGACAGACAGACGGACAGCGGAGTCTTAGTAATAGGGTCCCGTTTTTACGCTTTGGGTACGGAACCCTAAAAAGCGACCTAAACGTAAAAACGTGTTACAAAATTGGAACGAAATGCACACTTAGGGCCACTTTAATAGGCCACATTTGACATTTGTCAATTTTCGATTCATAGTGAGGTGACCGTAGGTATTCATAGCTTCAAAACTTTGATTAAAGTGAATGAATCGATACAGACTTCAAACATGGGATATGAATTCAGTTATTATGAAAAAGTACCTAAGGTTACTGTTAAATTTTGACTAAGATGCATTGAAAATCAAATAAAAAATCAACAGTCAAATCTCTGTCGCATTATTATTTTATATCGTATAAAAGGAAACATAATAAAACAAAAAAGTACATATAAAATCGTTAAGCGGTTAACAGAATACATCTACCTACCAAGTTTCAACTGAGTAATCCTAATACTTTCGGAATAAAGTGGCTGTAACATACGGACGAACAGACAGACAGACATGAAGATACTATAAAGGTTCCGTTTTTTTGGACATTTAGGCTACGGAACCCTAAAAAATGCGAACAAAGCTAATAAAGATTTGAAATAATATGACTTTCAAGTATCTACCCACGATAAATAGTGGAAATAAAATTTGTTGTCGCGTGCCGTCAATTTCTTATATATGAAACTTTAGATTGTTCATTTATGGTGAAAATATTCCTTCACAAGTAATCATTGCATTCAACTTTCGATTTTCGGGTAACATCCTTAGTGTTTAAAAAGAAAAAGTTTTCAATTACATAACATTGTAAAGACGTTAAATTTTATTAAAATATAAAATGTTTATTATGTTTAGAATGGTTTTACAGTAAAAATAAATCTCCAAGTTAATTTTTTCGGTCACTTTATCGTAAATATACATTCGTAATTGAAAAAATTAAAAAGTGAAGCAATTGATTGAATCGTACAACATCGAAAAAATATATTATATTTGATGCCCGCTATTACAATGGTTACGTTGAGGAATTTTGATGAAGTGTCAAATGTGGCCTATTAAAGTGGCCCTACTTACCTACATTAATTTTTGTATGAAAGAAAGGTATTAAGTTTTCGCAGCAATATCACAGAATGTCAACAGAATATACAATAAAAAATTTAATAATAGATAAGTATATCAAAAGTATGAAACAGCTGTTTTTTTTTCGCGATTGCAGAGTTGGTCCATAACGTGGCCAGATTTTTTTTCTGTTGTCAATTTTTCTTTTTTATTAAGCGTCTACCGACGCGATCGAGATTGCGAGTAGGAGCTCCGTGGCACATTGGTAAAGCGCCTGGCCCAGCAATTGCGGAGGTTAAGAAACTTTCGCAAGGGTCGGTCATGGGATAGGTGATCAAAAATTTTATTATCTCGAGCTCCTCCGTGCTTCGGTAGGCACGTTAAGACGTTGATCCCGGCTGCATTTGCAGTCGGTAACACCCACCAATTTGCATTGGGCCCGCGTAGTGGGTGGTCCGTCCTCCGTATCCACCAACAAGGAAGACCTTTCCCCCAGCAGTGGGTATATTAAAAATTGCTGATGGAATTAATCAAAAAGCCGAAGGAACACAATTTTGAAGATCGATCTTGATGTGAACTCGATCCGGTCAAGAGTAGGGGGATCAGCAAATCAATTAATCGCCACCAGTTTTCTAATGAACAGTAATTACAGTTTTTTTAACGGATTTCAAAAACAGGTACTTATCTACCTACTATCAAGTTTGGTGGTCGAATTTTGGTTTAAAAGGCAAGACTGGTTTTAAAAGGAGATTTGTAATAAATACTTTAGCGTGCATGGGAAAGTGAAATAATGTATGTATTGAAAAAAATGGTAAACATTTTTTTCATTACACAACGGTAGCTTGGCCTTCAGCTCAAGGCCAAAGGTGGAAGCGCACTACACCCGGAATCCTCATCACTGAGGAACTGGCTATCTTACCTCTAACTGCCGGAACACAACAATTTTTAAATTGTTGTTATGGCGTCAGACTCAGGTAAGATGGTGGTAGCTAGCCGGGCGGGTTTAGCCCCTGGGAATCGAGGCGGTTAAAATGGATGCCGTTTTTACGATCGAGGATAAGTCGTCAGTTCCATTGCCCCCGGGGTCAGTTTAATATTTTAAAGAAATTCCCCACTGCCCCCAAATATTGAAAGTACTTATGCTCCATTGCCCCTCCAAGCATTTTCTTTCCCAGCGGGTCCATGATAATATTTGGGTACAGTCAACAAAGCTGAGTTATTTTATTTCCAATCACTTTTGGATATATAAAATATATGTTTTTCAATCCTTTGTAAGAAAAACCTTTCCAAAGTACCAGGATCACATAAAGAAGGTTAACTTTTGTAATTTTCAAAACTCTTGAAACCTTTACTTTTATTATTTTAAACTTCTAAATTTGAAAATTGAGAAAGTTGACCTTCTCCATATTTATGTGACCCTGGTACTTTGGAGACGTTGCAAGAAAGAAAAATAGAAAATATTTAAAAACGGTTCTGGTGAATAGCCGGGTGTGAACTTACTCTTACTTTATTAATAAGGAGTCTACCCAAAATGAATGATATATAAATAAATATTTTCTGTTGTTTTTTAATAAATCACCTTAGTAAACTTGTAACTGACTGTACTTTTGATTTTTGGGGCAAAGGAGCATAGGTATATTCAATATTTGGGGGCAGTCAGTGGGGAATTTCTTTTTCTTTTTGTTAATTAAAATTACATTTCGTTCTAATCTCTACGTAGTTTGGTTTTAAATAATTGATGTATACTTACTTGACTGTAAGTAATTAAGTATTTTTAATATTGTAATAAGAATAATGAAAGCCAAATCTTTGGGAGATGTTGTATAACATTATTTTCTAAATAATAAAATGTTGAATCAACACAACTTTTTAATTAATATTGTGTAAAAAGTTAGAAACACATCTAGATTGTAGATAATCTAATGGAGTAGACCGTGGATGAGCAATATTACTATACTAGCGGCCGCCCGCGGTTTCACCCGCGTGGTTCCCGTCCCCGTGGGATTATCGGGATAAAAAGAATCCTATGTTTTAATCTAGGCTGTCTACTATCTGTGTGCCAAATTTCAACCAAATCCGTTCAGTAGTTTTTGCGTGATTGAGGAACAAACATCCAAACATCTAAACATCCAAACATCCAAACCCACAAACTTTCACATTTATAATATTAGTAGGAAGTAGGATTAATAGGGTTGTCAATTTAAAACATAAATAAATAAACAAAAATAATAATCATTTCCTTACAATGGATTCTCGTTATTAACACGTTTTATCACACGACTGCCCAAAAAAACATGTGTGTATGTATGTGGGTATGTGAGTTTCCTTATTCCATCATAACTTCTAAATGCCTTAACGGATTTGGATGTATGGGGTTTCGTTAGAATTCTTACATCATTCCGGGTGACACTGGCTATATTAATTTTGAAAAAAAAATGGCGACTGTACGACGCCACTTTCAAATATGTGATTTTTTTTATTTCTCCAATTATTATAATATAGGCATCAAATGAAAGGCCTTGATGAGCACATTCCAAAACCATATAATTTGTCAGTAATATGTATGAAATAAGTACTTAATTTAAAAGAAATAGTGTTAAAACCGGCAAAGTGCGTGTCAGGCCACGCGCAGTAGGGTTCCCGTAGTTACCACATATACCATACCTTATTTAATACCCCCGCACGTATTAGTTTAATAAAAAAAACAGTTTCAACTCCATATATGGTGGGCTCACTGGTTGAAACTTAATCTTTAATCTCCCCTTAATCTTTTTATTTTTGTGTAAAAATCGTAAAGCGGTTCACAGAGTACCTTCCAAGTTTCAACTATGTAATCCTATTAGTTTCGGAATAAAGCAGCTGTGACATACGGACAGTCGGACAGACATACATGACGAATCTATAAGGGTTCCGTTTTTCTGCCTTTAGGCTAACGGAACCCTAAAAACACAACTGCCCTGCGAACGAACTAAAAAGTGAAAAAAGCAAGTGTCATTGCAGTCGGGGTACATATTAGATTAAAAATTATCTCACAGAACGGACTCCCAATTTTTAGTTCATTTTTTGGCGCAGGGAAGCCGTGTTTTTAATATTTTTAAAAATTATTTAAACTTGTGTCAGCCCTGGATTACGGGCATACCGTCATAGTCTGGTGAATAACACTAGGTGATTGTGTGATGTGATTCTTGTCAGCCTTTAAAAGTTACGTACGAATAATATACTTACAACGTGTTACAAAATAACCCCTAAAGCCGAATATGGTAGATAGGGACCATCAAACTGAACAACTTTTACTATTGGACCAACTCTGAAATCGTGAAAAAAATCAGCTAATTTATACGAAAAGGGAAAATCAAAATGTATGAAACAGCAGTTTTTTTGCGATTTCAGAGTTGGTCCCATAGTAAAAGTGGTTCAGTTTGATGGTCCCTATCTACCAAGGATCTGCACGAGACGATCGGTCCTGCGCTGCCCGCATCCAGCCAGCGGCGCACCGCGACCTTCACCCTCACGTCGGTCGGTCCCCCTTGTCGGGGGCCTACCCACGGAGCCTCGTCCGGTGCGCGGTCGCCATTCAAGAACCTTTCCACCCCAACGCTCATCGGTTCTTCTCGCTATTTTTTTTTTTTATTTAACCATTTATTTCAGGCAACTAGGCCCATACAATATATACCTTACAGACTAACATACATAATTATTAAAAAATAATCTATTTGTTTACACGTATAGAGGGCAGCGACGTGTTGCGCAATGCAGTGTCCGGTATCCGACCGCGAAACCGTCGGAACAAGACACCTTTCGGCCAAAAATCTTCTTTCATGAAGGTCGACAGATGTTCGGTCGGCACCCTCACCACGAATGAGTTGAAGTTCACATTGTGGCGGGACTCCAACCGCTCGACCCTCAGACTGAATTTGGTCTTAACTCTGATGTACTCTCCGATGTCATCAGGCTTCGTACTGTAGTGCAGGCGAGATACATACACGAGCGTTGTCGGGATAGCCGGACGTAGCAGGTGGTTGTGTCCGGTCGGGGCGGTGCCACAAAGGTTACGGCGGGTGGGCTTCCTCTTCCTTTCCACCTTTTTGAAGCCGTCCTCGTCACATTTTTCATCCAGTCTCCGTGGATGCACAGGCTTAGAGACCGGTCGACGTTGTTTGTCTCCCTCATTGGTGACCCGCTCGAGTTGTTGAACAGCGGGTCGGTTAGCAGCGGTGACTGCAGCGTATGCACGTTGAGGGGTCGACGTGCTCACGCGTGACGTCTCCGCCGGGGCGGAGCGGGCGGCGGCGGGGCGCGGCGCATCGCGCGCTGTGTCGGCGGCGGCCGGTGACGCATCCAAGTTCGCCGACTCAAAACTGCCGATGGATGCATTATATGCTATGTGCCATTTCAGCTGAGAGATCCTTCGAGCGATGTCAGTAACTTTAGTTCGCATGCCCACACTTACAAGCTTTAAAATAAGCAATAAACTATAAAATTACGTGCCGTAAGCTTTTCAATTCGATACAATCCATCAAAGTCTGTGATTTACATTAGTCTGCGGCATATTTTGATTTAATCGTCTTTTGCTTATATTTAAACTTTAATAATAAGCGTGGCGTATACCGGGTGTCCCAAAAGTTTGCCACACGGAGGGAAAGTACCTTAAATATTGAAGATAGGAAATTTTACTGAAAGAAGACTTCATTTTATTTTAAAAATTAATGCGAACTGTATTCAAAGATTTTCGAAAAATCGCATGCCTTAACCAGGAATCGAACCTACCAAATAAAAAAAAAACAATCTTTTATTTTTACGATACCGATCGAAAGGGTTACTCGTTAGGATTTTTTTTTAAGTAACACAGCATCTTAAACAAAAGGAAGACCACGTAATTTTACATTTAAATTTTAATGATTACGTATTGTATCAATTTGTATAGGAAATAATGCGATATTTAAAAAAATCTTAGAATGCAGTTCGCATTAATTTTTAAAATAAAATGAAGTCTTCTTTCAGTAAAATTTCGTATCTTCAATATTTAAGATACTTTCCATTCATGTGGCAAAGTTTTGGGACACCCGGTATATATAATTATGATTGATTAATAACGACATGAGAATTATTACTTTACAAAACTATTAATTGATTTAAATTACCAAAACAATCAATTATTTAGGTCGTAAAAATGCCCAATAAACATTTTTAACTCGCTAAATGTATCTCGTTTAAATACTTCTAAGCGATCCAGTTCTATTGCCCTTGAGAGATTGTGGTTAAAAAAAAACTAGATTTGGATCACAGCGCATTTGAATTTTGGGGGCCAGTGGATGTAGATATTTTAGCCGAACATGCGTGTATACACGCATGTTCTTAATATACATAATACACTCGGCGTCAGAAAAATCGCACCTTTTAAAAAAAACTTTAAAGTTAATTTAATCCTATCTATTTAATGCTAAGTAAGTGTTGTTATATACTTCTTCCACTTTGGACATAGCCAACAGTCTCTAGAAACTGTTGGAATGCTCGTTGAACGGAATCAATTACTGAGATTCAGTTTCCGAGCATCATTACATTGCCTCATTATTTGCAATATTTGAGCAACTTCATGGTCAATAGTATCCATCTCTTGGGTATTAATTTTTTTAATTGGACTGTGAAAGTGTGTTTTCTCCATCATCTCGGTAGCGAATTTACACGTATTTCCTAAATTGACCCTTTTTATTTCCCTTTTATGGCGGCGCAAGCAATAACGCTTTAAGCGTTTAATTAAAGTAACTGTTATGATAATTAAATCAAACAATTATTAATTGAAAGCTCATTAAATGTACTTTGAATAGATATCAACATTTACACAATAAAACGTTAGCTAGCAATAGCAGGTGGCCAAGTCTAAGCTTATTTTCGAAGAGGTGCGATTTTTCTGACGTCGAGTGTATTTCGCCATATCAGAATTAGCCCCATAGTAAAAGTTGCTTGTAATCATGAGTGGAACCACCCCACTGCGGGAACCAAATGGATAAAATTTCAGCGTGTAAGTATAAACAGTGATCAGCAAAGTTTCCACCAATAATAAATTGTACCGATTGAAAATCTGTAAATATTATTGATTATCGTGAAATTGAATCAATTAATGGGTTTTATTTTTCGTTGTTGGTTGGATTGAATTTTCTCATCTCGAATAGCTTATTAGAGACATACGGAACTCCCTCAATAGAGCTACGTTTCGCGCGCTTTTACCATTCCAAAAAAACTTTCATTTTGATTTCAAAACGAAAGTTGTTTTCGCGCGTTGCGGTCGCCATTTTGAACCGACGTTTCCACTCTCTTTTGAAATGCGTTTTGGAAACAAAAACACTAAAAGAGATTGTATACTACCTATTACATTTAATTATTATAAAAACTTATGCGGTAGCGTCAAGCCAATTATGAATTATTAAAATTAATTTGTTGAGCAACAAAGCGTAGAAAAACAATTAACATCTAAATAGTACTTAATCCTACCTTTATTAGATGCGAAAGTTAGTTTATGGCACATGGTTTGTTTCATAACTACTCACGCACCCTAACTTTCATTTAAAAAAAACAGTTATGTATCTGAGGAGATCATAGACATAGAAAAATGTTCGCTGCGCTCAAGAAGACCAACAAAGCGTGGAAAAGAGAAGTTAACATTATACGGACATGGTCTGTGAAAAAAAGAGACAAAGAATCAAGTGACAATGTGCCAACATTTTTTACAGTAAGAGCCCCTAGCATCCCGCCTTGCAAATGAGCAATCACAGTTTGTTTAAAATATTCAAAATATATCGTGGAGCCATTGTGTCTTGTGCTCTAAGTAACTGTGATGTGATAAAAAGAAACAATCCAAGTAATCACACTTTTCAAAGGTAAATAAGATTTTGCCACACATTTCTCAAAAACCAAATTTCGCTACATTTCATTCGTTTATCGACGAATGTATGGAACATAGTTTATTAATTTCCTTTGCTATAATATAGTCATATTTTATGTATGTAAGTAATTTTTTACGTATCTCATATAAAATGTATACATTTTTCGGATCACCTGTTTATTGACATTGTTGTTCTTTGGCATTCTATTTCTATGGAGGAGATAGAAAAACTAGGCTAAAATTCTCTCGATTACCTACTTTCGGATAGGATGGATTCAAAACCAAAGACAATTTACGAAGAATCTATCTACGACGTCCAAAATGGGAAAATCGGACCATTTCTTCGGACCATCAAACTGGACAACTTTTACTATGGGACCAACTCTGAAATGGGATGTATTTAATAGCACTTTAAATTTGATGAAAACAGCTATAAAATTGTATATCAGCACTTTAAAATAATAATAGACCTATAATTTAATATTATCACTATAAAAATAATGGTTTGCACTTTAAAATAATAAAAGGTCTAGTATTTATATTATCACTACAAAAATAATGGTTGTACTTTAAGTGTGTCGCAACCAGTGGTCCCAACTCAGACTGACCACCATCTGACCACTGTTAAAATGAGATGGAAAGATGAAAACAACTTGTGGCATAATGCATAAATACGCCATCAGGTCGGTTCTGGCGTTGTTGGTCACAATGGAACCTAACCTCCTCCTGGGCTCCTCTCTCGCTGCGCCCGCTCGTCGTCGCACCTAGACGTCTGTTTGCCAGTGCTAAAGTTATAAAATTAATTTGTAAGGTGCAAAGTATTAATTTTAAAGCTAATCAATTAAATTGTATAGTGCAAAGTATTAATTTTAAAGCTTAGCATATTTATAGTGGAAACCATTATTTTTATAGTTCATTCAATCAATTTTGAAGCTAAACATTTTAAAGTGTGTTACATTATTTTTAAAGTGCATTTATATATTCTCCCTCTGAAATCGCGATAAAAAAATCAGCTGTTTCATACATTTTGATATTTTCGTTATTATTTTTTGTATATGACAACAGATTTTTTCGCAATTTCAAAATTGGTGCCATGCATAGTAAAAATGCAGGAGCTTGGTGGCGCAGTGGTTTAGCGCCTGGCCCAGCGATTGCCAAAGGTCGGTCATGGGATGGGTGACCAAAATGTATTATCTCGAGCTCCTCCGTGCTTCGGAAGGCACGTTAAGCCGTTGTTCCCGGATGCATTTGCAGTCGTTAACACCCACCAATCCGCATTGGGCCCGCGTGGTGGATTATGGCCCGTCCTCCTTATCCACCCATAAGGAAGTCCTGTGCCCCAGCAGTGAGGACATTAAAAATGGCTGATGGACATAGTAAAAGTTTTTCAGTTTGATGGTCCGAAGAAACAATTTTCCAATTTGTATAAACGACCTATGACTCGGGAACAAATGCTTATCTCACCAACATCTACCCCTACCAGGATTCGAACCCGGGACCTTTGGCGCAGATCGTAGGATCGCTACCATTGCACCAAGTGGCCGTCTATGATTTAAATAAGTACTTACTCTTACTTTTTCACACCTTACTTTCATTCATGACTTAGATAAGTAATGTTTTAAGCCCATCACTAAATACCTTAAGATTTAAGTACACTGTAGGATTGGCGATAATGCTAATGGGCAGCTATAGTAGATTGTATTACAAGGGAGCAAAATAATATTTTTACGGCGAGGGCGCTTTTTTGAATCCAGAGCGAAGTGAGGGATTCAAAGTATGTCGCCCTCGCCAAAAATATTTTGCGCCCGAGTCATATACTCTACTTTTCATCCCCTTTCTATGAGAAAATAAATAGGAGACTGTGTTTATGTAATTAATGAAAATGTTCTTTATTTAAAAAAGACACGTGAAAAGTAAAAATAATTACAAATTTATAGTTACGTTTGATACACTAGCGCAATTTTCAAAAGTTATTGTACTAAGTACGTAAGTATGTACTAATTACAAGAACACATACTTAATTCGCGCGCTTACGTTTTTTTTTTCAGTCGCCGCGCCGTCTATACAGCCAGTCAATACATACCAGCCGGCGCGGCGGCGGCGTTCGAATTCTTTGAAAGATACATGTTCTAAATTCAAATCTCTTTTCATCCCTTCTATTCGAAAAATGATGCTTTGTTCCTATATAAGTGGGACCAAAATAGCTCTTTTCTGGTAAGAGCTTTTTAGTGGGAGGAAAAGAGATTTGAATTTAGAACATGTATCTTTCAAAGAATTCGAACGCCGCCGCCAGCTGGTATGTATTGACTGGCTGTATAGACGACGCGGCGAGCGCGCAAACTGAAAAAAAAACATAAGCGCGCGAATTAAGTCTGTGTTCTTGTAATTAGTACATACTTACGTACTAAGTACAATAACTTTTGAAAATTGCGCTAGTGTATCAAACGTAACTATAAATTTGTAATTATTTTTACTTTTCACGTGTCTGTTTTAAATAAAGAACATTTTCATTTATTACATAAACACAACACAGTCTCCTATTTATTTTCTCATAGAAAGGGGATGAAAAGTAGAGTGTATCACTCGGGCGCAAAATATATTTTTGGCTCGGGCGATGTACTTTGAATCCCTCGCTACGTTCGGGATTCTACTGAAGAATCCCTCGCTACGCTCGGGATTCTACTCTAGAATCCCTCACTTCGCTCTGGATTCAAAAAAGCGCCCTCGCCGTAAAAATATTATTTTGCCCCCTTGTAATACAATCTACTATTTCCTCCCACTAAAAAGTTCTTACCAGAAAAGAGCTATTTTGGTCCCACTTATATAGGAACAATGCAACCTTTTTCGAATAGAAGGGATGAAAATGCAAATTACATAGCGGCTTTTTCAGTTTGTCTGATCAACATTCTTAAGAAATATAAGGATCAGAGTTTTCAGTTTCATGATTTTTATACATTATGCTAATTTCGCGGTTTTTTTTAACATATTACTGTAAAGATATGTTGATTGACATTATTTATTTATTTATTGCAATTCATTATAAGACAAGTTAGCTTAGGTTGCTTATTGCACACGAGGCTGTGGTTTGCAGCCCGAGCCATAAGCGAGGGCGTGACTCAGCCGAGTGTGCAATAAGCAAGAGCTCACGAGTTTCATACGACGTTTTTCAACACATTTGCGAGGAAAAAACAAAGTAATTTACCACACAGCAACAAACACGACAAAAACAAAATATGAAAGTTATGGGAAAAGGGGTGCAGGTTTCTTTTTTCACACGCTCAATGCAAGAATATTTTACGAATAAAGGGGTGAGTGAGCATACAGCCTACTTCAACGTTATATTTTAAGTGATAAAATGAAAATATTTTAATATTTTATAACTGAATATTGTGAATTCTGAATAACTAGCTTCTGCCCGCGACTTCGTCCGCGTGGATATTAGAGAAAATCCTCAGGGAACTTGAACCAACCAAGATCCGTCCAGCCATTTTTACGCGATTAGGCGGGTCCCCATCAAGCGCGCTGCGTCGCGAGGCAAGACCTTTGCCGCGTGTGGCGGGCCTCGCACGAGGCTTCGCGTTCCCGTTCCGTTCCGTTCTTTTTCCGTTCCCGTCCCGTTCCCGTTCCGTTCCCGTTCCCTTTCCATTTTCGTGCCATTTCCGTTCCGTTCCCGTCTAGTTCCCGTCCCTTTCCCGTCCCGCTCCCGTCTAGTTCCCGTCCCTTTCCCGTCCCATTTTCGTCCCATTCCCGTTCCGTTCCCTTTCGGTTCCCGTCCCATTCCCGTCCCGTCCCCGTTGCCGTGCCCGTTCCCGTTCCCGTTCCCGTCCCCGTTGCCGTGCCCGTTCCTATTCCGTTCCCGTCCCGTTCCCGTTCCAATCCCGTTCTGTTCCCTTTATGTTCCCGTTCCGTTCCCGTCTATTTCCCATCCCGTTCCCGTCCCGTTCACATCCCGTTCGCATTCCGTTCCCATTCCGTTTCCGTTCCCGCCCCCGTTCCTGTCCCCGTTCCCGTCCCCGTCCTCGTCCCCTGGATGTGCATGTCCAGGTCCAGGTCTATGATGTTTCATGTTCACCGCGTTGGACTTAAAAATAAATTTCATTTTCGCAATCACCATCCCAAAAAACCTCAAGAACGACATCCATATCGATTTTTATGTTTACTCACCCATTTACCACCTAAGGGGTTGATTTTCAAAATCACAAAATATATGTTTGCCTATTTATTTTTAAACGTGCTCCTACGAAGTTTAAAGTTGTACAAAATTTTAACCCCATTTTCACCCCCTTTAGGGGTTAAATCATGTCCACGGTGTTGGACTTAAAAATAAATGTAATTTTTGCAATCGTCATCTCAGAAAACCCCAATAACGACATCTATATCGATTTTTATGTTTACTCACCCCATTTACCCCCTTAGGGGTTGATTTTCAAAATAACAAAATATATATTTGCCTATTTATTTTTAGACGTGCTCCTACGAAATTTAAAGTTGTAATGTCTTTTTTATATTATTTTTCCATACAAAATTTGAACCCCATTTTCACCCCTTTAGGGGTTAAATCATGTCCACCATGTTGGACTTCAAAATAAATGTCATTTTTGCAATCGTCATTCCACAAAACCTCGATAACGACATCCATATCCATTTTTATTATTATTATTTATATATTTTTCCATACAAAATTTAAACTAATTTTCACCCCTCTAGGGGTTAAATCATGTGCACCGTGTTAGACTTCAAAATAAATTTCATTTTTGCAATCGTCATCCCAGAAAACCCCAATAACGACATCAATATCGATTTTTATGTTTACTCACCCTATTTACCCCCTAATTTACCCCCGGGGTTGATTTTCAAAATAACAAAATATATATTTGCCTATTTATTTTAAAAGTGCTCCTACGAAGTTTAAAGTTGTAATGTCTATTTATAATTATTTTTTCATACAAAATTTGAACCCCATTTTCACCCCTTTATGGGTTAAATTATGTCCACCGTGTTGGACCTTAAAAATAAATGTCATTTTTGCAATCCATAAGCCTAAATTATAAATTTAGCGATTTTTACTTCGAAAATGAAGGATTTTCTTTAATACACAACTTCATCCCCCTTTTGACCCCTTTGGGGGTAGAATTTTGAAAAACGCTGAGACCCGTATTTATTAATTTTCAATCGTCAGCCTAATCACAAAATTTGAAGATTCTAGCTTCAAAACTGAGGGACTTTCACACAAACTTTCATCCCTTATTTCATCCCCTTAGGGATGGAATTTTCAAAAATCCTTTCTTAGTGGATGCCTACACTGTATAAAGTATCTGTGTGTAAAATTTCAAGTCTCTAGGTCCAGCGGTTTGGGCTGTGCGTTGATAGATCAGTCAGTCAGTCAGTCAGTCAGTCAGTCAGTCAGTCAGTCATTCAGTTTACGATTTTATATATTAAGATTTAATAATAATAAATGTTTGTTTGACTTAATTAAGGGCCTATCGTCTATATTGATGGATAATTGCGTCCGTTCGAGCCCTTGATATTCCGTTATTACTAAAAATTTACTTGTGCGGTTACGATGTAAGATACTTAAGGATTCACTCTATCTATTATATTTTTTAGAAACACGATTACTTACAATTTCCTCGATAGAAAAAAAATCCAAAGTTGAGTCCACTTTCACATTTATATATTCCATTAATGAATATGAATTTTCAGCGGCATAAAACCTCTTTGTTGTTACCAAAAAAAAACAATGCTCTGTTTACTCGCATAGAACTTGCAGTAACGTACTAATTTAACTTTGTATGGATAATTCTATAACGTACTAGTGTTTTATATATTATTGCACGGTGTTTGTTATAGCTCGGTTTATGGCCCTAAAAGCGATGTAGGTATTAGGGCTCACTTTAGCAGCAAGTGTGTTGAAAAATAGATTATGATGTTGATAAGATCAGTCAGGTGTGTTTGGCGATCTGAATCTCCTCCATTCAGTCCTTGGATAACCATCATCAGATCACAGCTAGGTCAATCCTTGGCGGAGAACCAAGGCTTCAAAGTTACTTCGTTTGTATGAAAATCTACTGGCCGCCACTATGTAAGTTCGATAAATAATAGTTTGGTTTCTAACACAGAAGCTGACCAAACGACCAAAAACATTATTTATTTATTTATTTAGTTATTTTATTAAGGAAATGAAATATTTCTCGCTTAGCTGTAAGTAAACAGCTTACCTTAACTACTTATGTTAGTCTTGAAATGATAACGTCAATATTTTTTTACAAAAAAAAACCTGATCGCTCGACTCTCATGGTAAGCGATGTGGTCAAGTTAAAAAAGTAATAGAGTCAACTCAAATATCGTTTATTTTAAGTTCGTTCAACTTAAGATCTTTTCACGGCCTGTTTTGTTTATGAAATTAACAATTTAATGCTTTTTTGTCTGTGAAAATAATTGCTTACTTAACGGTAAAACATATGTTTTGATATTTTGATTTAAGTAGCATTTTAAGCTTCAAAGGAAATGATTCTTACCATTGTACCTAGACGTTTTCCTTCTATATACGGTGTAAAAAAAACTACAAAGAAAAACTTAAAACAATCTTTATTATATCTTATAACAACAAACAAATTACAGCCATAATCAAGCCGTATAAAGGCACGGCTTTTGAGCCAGAGCCGCGTTGTGGCGCAAACAGAGACATGACGAGATAGTTTGAGCTCCAACCGATCAGGAGCTCGGCGCTAGACTGAGTTAATATCACTTTTGATCCGGGTTCGATTTCCGGTTAGTCAAAATAAGTCTATACCTAAATTGTATCGGATTTGGGCGGTTGTAATATCATTTTCATTCTCAGATATCTTATATCAAATTCTAAAATGTTTTGATTAACGGAGCATTTTAAGCTACAATGGAAATTGTAATTAGACATTGTTTTTCTAAAACGGTGTAAAAAAAACTACAAAAGAAAACTTAAAACAATCTTTATTATCTCTTACAACAAACAAATTAGAACCACAATCAAACCGTATAAAGGCGCGGTTTTAGAGCCAGAGCCAGAGCCGGCGCGAAAAGAGCCACGTCGTGGTAGTTTGAGCTCCGACCGATCAGGGGTCTCATCGCTAGACTAAGTCAGTATCTCTGAGGATCCGGATTCGATTTCCGGGTAGTCAAAAAATTTCTATACCTAAATTGTATCGCATTTAGGCGGTTGTAAATACCATTTTCATTCTCAGACACCTAACTACTTATAACACTAAAATGTTTTAATTTAAAGAGCATTTTAAGCTACAATGGTTGTTCTTACGATTGTCACTAGACATTTTTCTTTCTAAATGGGAGCAAAAAAACTACAAAGGAAAACTTAAAACAATCTTTATTATCTCTTACAACAACAAACAAATTAGAGCCACAATCAAGCCGTATAAAGGTACGGCTCTACAGCCAGAGGCGCGTTGTGGCGCAAACAGAGCCACGTCGTGGTAGTTGGAGCTCCAACCGATCAGGGGCTCGTCGCGGTTCTGGACTCGCAGCCAGAGCTCCAAGGGACGGAAGTATCTGGAAAATGTTTGTTTCTTAGTTTTTAGACCACAAGTCTTTACTTTGTTTTTTTAGACTCAAGTTAGAAGTTCCTGGTTATTTTTCTACAAATATTTTAACACAAAAACTGAAAACTATTTATTGAGCTGATCATTTGAATATCTTTTTGTGTGCGAACGACCACGGAAAAAAAATCGTTTTTCCGTGGGAATAAAGCGCGACAAATCGTAGATTGTACAACAAGTGCATAAAACACATAATTTTACCCGAGACGTTAGGCGAGGGTGAATATTCAAGTCGAGAGTTAAATGGGTTTTATGTACGAGTTTGCTATTCACTTCGATTGTGAGGAAATTGAACAAGAATATTGAAAAAAATTACAAATTAATTTTGGAATGAGCTCATCAAGGCCTTTCATTTGATACCCACATTAAAAAATTAAAAATATTTTTTTTCCTTAATTTTAGCGACAAATTATATAATTTTCGAATGTGCTTGTCAAGGCCTTTCATTTGATACCCATATGCAAAAATAGAAAAAAATATAATTTTTTTCTTAAATTTTAGGACATATTATATATTTTTGGGATGTTCTCATCAAGGCCTTTCATTTGATACCCATGTTCAAAAAACAAAACATTTGTTTTAAAGTCTGAACTTAGACGAAGATTTAGCATCCTTACTAATATTATAAATGCGAAAGTCCGTTTGTTTGTTTGTTTGTTTGTTTGTTTGTTACGCCTTCACGTCTTAACTACTGAACCGATTAACATGAAATTTTGCATACATGTTGTCAGAGGTACAGAGAAGGACATAGGGTACCTTTCATCCAGAAAAAACAAACAGTTCCCGAGGGATAGTAAAAAACTGTCCATTACGCCTTTACGTCTTAACTACTGAACCGATCATCATGAAATTTTGCATACACGTTTTCAGGGGTACAGAGAAAGACATAGGGTACCTTTCATCCAGAAAAAAAAAAACAGTTCCCTAGGGATAGTTAAAAAACTGTCCATTACGCCTTCACGTCTTAACTACTGAACCGATCATCATTTTGCATAAATGTTGTCAGAGGTACAGAGAAGGACATAGGGTACCTTTCATCCAGAAAAAACGAACAGTTCCCGAGGGATAGTAAAAAACTGTCCATTACGCCTTCACGTCTTAACTACTGAACCGATCATCATTTTGCATAAATGTTGTCAGAGGTACAGAGAAGGACATAGGGTACCTTTCATCCAGAAAAAACGAACAGTTCCCGAGGGATAGTAAAAAACTGTCCATTACGCCTTTACGTCTTAACTACTGAACCGATCATCATGAAATTTTGCATACACGTTTTCAGGGGTACAGAGAAGGACATAGGGTACCTTTCACCCAGAAAAAACAAACAGTTCCCGAGGGATAGTTAAAAAACTGTCCATTACGCCTTCACGTCTTAACTACTGAACCGATCATCATGAAATTTTGCATACACGTTTTCAGGGGTACAGAGAAGGACATAGGGTACCTTTCATCCAGAAAAAACGAACAGTTCCCGAGGGATAGTAAAAAACAGTCCATTACGCCTTTACGTCTTAACTACTGAACCGATCATCATGAAATTTTGCATACACGTTTTCAGGGGTACAGAGAAGGACATAGGGTACCTTTCATCCAGAAAAAACAAACAGTTCCCGAGGGATAGTAAAAAACTGTCCATTACGCCTTTACGTCTTAACAACTGAACCGATCATCATGAAATTTTGCATACACGTTTTCAGGGGTACAGAGAAAGACATAGGGTACCTTTCATCCAGAAAAAAAAAAACAGTTCCCTAGGGATAGTTAAAAAACTGTCCATTACGCCTTCACGTCTTAACTACTGAACCGATCATCATTTTGCATAAATGTTGTCAGAGGTACAGAGAAGGACATAGGGTACCTTTCATCCAGAAAAAACGAACAGTTCCCGAGGGATAGTAAAAAACTGTCCATTACGCCTTCACGTCTTAACTACTGAACCGATCATCATTTTGCATAAATGTTGTCAGAGGTACAGAGAAGGACATAGGGTACCTTTCATCCAGAAAAAACGAACAGTTCCCGAGGGATAGTAAAAAACTGTCCATTACGCCTTTACGTCTTAACTACTGAACCGATCATCATGAAATTTTGCATACACGTTTTCAGGGGTACAGAGAAGGACATAGGGTACCTTTCACCCAGAAAAAACAAACAGTTCCCGAGGGATAGTTAAAAAACTGTCCATTACGCCTTCACGTCTTAACTACTGAACCGATCATCATGAAATTTTGCATACACGTTTTCAGGGGTACAGAGAAGGACATAGGGTACCTTTCATCCAGAAAAAACGAACAGTTCCCGAGGGATAGTAAAAAACAGTCCATTACGCCTTTACGTCTTAACTACTGAACCGATCATCATGAAATTTTGCATACACGTTTTCAGGGGTACAGAGAAGGACATAGGGTACCTTTCATCCAGAAAAAACGAACAGTTCCCGAGGGATAGTTAAAAAACTGTTCATTACGCCTTCACGTCTTAACTACTGAACCGATCATCATTTTGCATACATGTAGTCAGAGGTACAGAGATGACATAGGGTACTTTCATCCAGAAAAAAGAAACAGTTCCCGAGGGATAGTAAAAAACTGTCCATTACCCCTTCACGTCTTAACTTCTGAACCGATCATCATGAAATTTTGCATACACGTTTTCAGGGATACAGGGAAGGACATAGGGTACCTTTCATCCAGAAAAAACAAACAGTTCCCGAGGGATAGTTAAAAAACTCTCCATTACGCCTTCACGTCTTAACTACTGAACCGATCATCATGAAATTTTGCATACACATTTTCAGGGGTACAGAGAAGGACATAGGGTACTTTTATCCAGAAAAAACGAACAGTTCCCGAGGGATAGTAAAAAACTGTCCATTACGCCTTCACGTCTTAACTACTGAACCGATCATCATTTTGCATAAATGTTGTCAGAGGTACAGAGAAGGACATAGGGTACCTTTCATCCAGAAAAAACGAACAGTTCCCGAGGGATAGTAAAAAACTGTCCATTACGCCTTTACGTCTTAACTACTGAACCGATCATCATGAAATTTTGCATACACGTTTTCAGGGGTACAGAGAAGGACATAGGGTACCTTTCACCCAGAAAAAACAAACAGTTCCCGAGGGATAGTTAAAAAACTGTCCATTACGCCTTCACGTCTTAACTACTGAACCGATCATCATGAAATTTTGCATACACGTTTTCAGGGGTACAGAGAAGGACATAGGGTACCTTTCATCCAGAAAAAACGAACAGTTCCCGAGGGATAGTAAAAAACAGTCCATTACGCCTTTACGTCTTAACTACTGAACCGATCATCATGAAATTTTGCATACACGTTTTCAGGGGTACAGAGAAGGACATAGGGTACCTTTCATCCAGAAAAAACAAACAGTTCCCGAGGGATAGTAAAAAACTGTCCATTACGCCTTTACGTCTTAACTACTGAACCGATCATCATGAAATTTTGCATACACGTTTTCAGGGGTACAGAGAAAGACATAGGGTACCTTTCATCCAGAAAAAAAAAACAGTTCCCTAGGGATAGTTAAAAAACTGTCCATTACGCCTTCACGTCTTAACTACTGAACCGATCATCATTTTGCATAAATGTTGTCAGAGGTACAGAGAAGGACATAGGGTACCTTTCATCCAGAAAAAACGAACAGTTCCCGAGGGATAGTAAAAAACTGTCCATTACGCCTTCACGTCTTAACTACTGAACCGATCATCATTTTGCATAAATGTTGTCAGAGGTACAGAGAAGGACATAGGGTACCTTTCATCCAGAAAAAACGAACAGTTCCCGAGGGATAGTAAAAAACTGTCCATTACGCCTTTACGTCTTAACTACTGAACCGATCATCATGAAATTTTGCATACACGTTTTCAGGGGTACAGAGAAGGACATAGGGTACCTTTCACCCAGAAAAAACAAACAGTTCCCGAGGGATAGTTAAAAAACTGTCCATTACGCCTTCACGTCTTAACTACTGAACCGATCATCATGAAATTTTGCATACACGTTTTCAGGGGTACAGAGAAGGACATAGGGTACCTTTCATCCAGAAAAAACGAACAGTTCCCGAGGGATAGTAAAAAACAGTCCATTACGCCTTTACGTCTTAACTACTGAACCGATCATCATGAAATTTTGCATACACGTTTTCAGGGGTACAGAGAAGGACATAGGGTACCTTTCATCCAGAAAAAACGAACAGTTCCCGAGGGATAGTTAAAAAACTGTTCATTACGCCTTCACGTCTTAACTACTGAACCGATCATCATTTTGCATACATGTAGTCAGAGGTACAGAGATGACATAGGGTACTTTCATCCAGAAAAAAGAAACAGTTCCCGAGGGATAGTAAAAAACTGTCCATTACCCCTTCACGTCTTAACTTCTGAACCGATCATCATGAAATTTTGCATACACGTTTTCAGGGATACAGGGAAGGACATAGGGTACCTTTCATCCAGAAAAAACAAACAGTTCCCGAGGGATAGTTAAAAAACTCTCCATTACGCCTTCACGTCTTAACTACTGAACCGATCATCATGAAATTTTGCATACACATTTTCAGGGGTACAGAGAAGGACATAGGGTACTTTTATCCAGAAAAAACGAACAGTACATGGCGGAAGATATTTTGCGGCGGCTGCAGCAATTACATGCAGATATGACTTTTAATGATTACATTTACAACGAAGCCCTGACGAAGATTGAAAACAAGGTTATGATATGCTTAGAAGGAGCGGGGCTCTTAACACAGGTTTTATACTTAAAAGGGGCCTCAGCCATATGTTATGTAATGTACTTAAAAGATACTGAATAAATATTTTTTCATTTTTCATTTTTTTTCATGACAATGGCGGGGAAGAAGCTACAAGATTTTGGAATGGTGAGCCCTCGACGATCAGACGAAAATAACTTAAACGATGAAATTTCTCGAAAATTAAATTATGATTTCACAGCGTTGCAACAGCAAGTAACCGAATTAGTTCTACGGTTGCTTCCAGAACAAAGTTACGTCTTTCATCAGGTATTAAGTCAAGTAGAGTCAGGGAAGGGTGCATTCTTCTTTCTCGACGCCCCTGGAGGAACCGGAAAAACGTTTTTACTGAACTTATTATTGACGTTTATAAGAAAAGACCAGAAAATAGCCGTTGCCGTAGCTTCCTCTGGTATAGCCGCTACACTGCTCAACGGTGGCCGTACTGCACATTCCGTTCTAAAATTGCCATTAAATCTTGCACAAGAAGAGTCACCTATCTGCAATTTCAGCAAAAATAGCTCTCGAGGACGGTATGATGCTACGACAGTGTAAACTATTAGTGTGGGACGAAAGTACGATGCCTCACAAAAAGGCCATAGAGGCGTTAAACCGTACTCTTCAGGACCTGCGAGACAGTACAGATATTATGGGAGGAATGGCAGTTTTACTGGCTGGTGACTTCCGACAAACTCTACCGGTGATCCAAAAGGGCACACCTGCAGATGAAATCAAAGCCTGTCTCAAGTCATCAATCTTATGGGAAAAAGTGAAAAAATTTAGTCTAACAACTAATATGAGAGTACATTTTTATAATGACGTAGATTCGGGACTTTATGCAGAGACTATTGAAAATTGGTGATGGACGTTTGGAAACAGATGCTGAAGGTTGTGTTTTACTAACAAGGGAATTTTGTCATTTGGTGGAAAACGATTTGGAGCTCATGGCTAAAGTTTACCCGGACTTGCAAAATAATTTAAACTGTGATCAGTGGTTGTGTGCAAGAGCAGTCAACAAACTAAACACTGAAATTTTGAAAGAGGTGCTGGGAGAAACAAAATAGTATATTTCTATAGATACAATCATGGACACAGAACAGAGCACTTCATACCCCGCTGAATTTTTAAATTCTCTGGAGCTTTCCGGTGTACCCTCGCATAAACTCGAATTGAAATTAGGTATACCGGTCATGCTAATGCGAAATATAGATGCACCCCGGTTATGTAATGGGACGAGGCTTCGTATCACACAATTACGACAAAATATCATCGGAGCCACTATTTTAATACCTCGAATCCCAATAATCCCCACTGACCTACCATTCCAGTTTAAGAGGCTTCAATTTCCAGTTAAATTAAGCTTTGCTATCACTATATAAAAAAAAAAAAAAAAAAAAACTATAAATAAAGCGCAAGGGCAAACATTACAGGTAGCAGGGGTTCATCTGGAAAAGCCATGTTTTTCCCATGGTCAACTATATGTAGCATGTTCGCGTGTGTCTACTGCCCAGAATTTGTATGTATTCGCGCCAAATGGAAAGACATACAATATAGTTTATAGCAGCGTCTTAATATAGTGCTTTATTCTATGCCCATGATTGCAATGGCCCAGGAATTAATAAAAAATATCATCAATCCAGTGGAAAAATAATATTTTATCGTCATTGCAACCTACAACTTCGTAGTAGAAATTTAAAAAATTAAGCAAATATGTATTTTGTGACTTTCTGATTTTTTCCCTTAAGGAGAAATGCTTCTTGAATGCCTCGATTACATACGCCAATTTAGCTTCCTAGCTAGGAACCAATTTCGGGTTGCCACCCGTACTTGACAATAGAATATTGTAGTATAAGTTCGATTTTTAAATCGAATCTACACTATAACGGAAAAGTAAACATTGTTTAAGATTGGAGATGAGAATTGAAAATAAAAAATCATAAAAAATGTTGACCTTTCCGTCATTTGTGCAAATTCACTGTTAAAATTTAACTTATTTATACGAGTGGCAACTCTAAATAATGGGTTCCTTAAATCGGCGTATGTAATCGAGGCTTAAACAGGGTAAATAAACCTAAAAATCTTTATGGAAATCGTTATTGAAGTTTAATGGAATGTTGATTGCAAAAATTAAAAAGTTATTTAGTGAAGGTTTGGATGTTTAGAGATGTTATAACTCAATCGCAAAAACGACGGATTTAAAATGGCACACACAGATATTTTATAGCCTGGATTAAAACAGATACTTTTCTCGGTCCCCTAAGGATTTTCCGAATGTCCACGCGGACGAAGTCGCGGGCGAAAGCTAGTATGAAAATGAAAGGGTGTCATTATTGTACCAAAAACAAAAAACACATCTTAGATTTATCATATTTTAATTGAAAAATACAACTTATACCTAGGTACTTAACTTATTAATTGTAGACGCTTCGCTTGGAAACAGCGTCGCATACCATGTTCGATTTTTTTTTATATACATTGAACGATAACTATACATAAAGTATATATTTTTCAAAAGCTGAATAAATGTACTATTAGATAAAAAAAAATGTTATTGCAAAAAAATTGTATTTTTACAGATACTGACTGTTGAATAAAAAAATAGCAATTTTTTTTTGAAACTATCGTCAATATTTTACCTTTTTTCTATGACACTGTACATTAAAAGTTTTAAACATGAATTCATCATCTCTAATTCATTATAAAATGATATCACACTCGAGGTGGTAGGTATATTGAAGGAGATATGACTTTTTTTCTGAAGTGCGGCGGCGTGAAACTTTAAATGCCACCCCTCCCTACCTGCCAAGGGGTGGCTGATGGCTACCGGGCTAAATCAGCTCAGTTTTACCTAAGCTACATATGTTCCAAGTGAATTCATCTAATGACAAATTTTGACCTCGCCATACATGAGTGCCAGTACTGACTGGACTATCAGAACCTAAACAGATTTGCAGAAACTTCAGCATTTTAACGCAATTGGACTATTTTCATGAACATTACCAATACTTCAGTATTAACTTTAACGTCGACGAAAGGTTAGACAACCAAATATTTAAATATAGTTTTTAGTAGGACAGATCAATTTTTTTGGATTGATAAGACTTTGATCGACAACGTAATTATGTAGGCAATATAGCAGAATTTTGTCAATTTTTATAAGTTACGGGTGTTGACAATGTCCCATAAGAGTTCTGATGAAATTCATCCTCACCTAATTTCTATGTGTGCCGAAGTGGTTAATTCGTCCAAGGTGCCGAAGAATTGGCCTTACCCGTTTTTTTATAAGTTACGGGTGTTGACAATGTCCCATAAGAGTTCTGATGAAATTCATCCTCACCTAATTTCTATGTGTGCCGAAGTGGTTAATTCGTCCAAGGTGCCGAAGAATTGGCCTTACCCGTTTCAATCATTTTTCGAGCATCGATAGATTCTGGTATATTTCCGAGTGTATGGAAGAGCTCCCTGATCACTCCGATCCCAAAAAAACAATACTCGAGATCAGATTACTGAATACAGACCTATTTCAAAACTCAGTATTCTGGGTAAGATCTTAGAAAAGACTAGCTTCCGCCCGCGACTTCGTCCGCGTGGATATTAGAGAAAATCCTTAGGGAACCTTCAACCAGAATCCGACCAGCTGATTTTATGCGATTAGGCCGGTCCCCACCAAGCGCGCTGCCTCGCGAGGCAAAACGTTTGCCGCGTGTGGCAGGCCTCGCACGAGGCTGCGTGCTAGGTGGAGACCGGCCTAATCGCATAAAATCGGCTGGTCGGATTTTGGTTGAAGGTTCCCTAAGGATTTTCTCTAATATCCACGCGGACGAAGTCGCGGGCGGAAGCTAGTATAGCATAAGATAGAGCATGAAAAGCCATTTTATGCAGCCTATACCCAACATAATGACGGATTTTACGAGCATGAGAAGTGAAAAGTTAATTTTAAAAAGTTCAAATATTTGTATGAAACAGATGTAGGTAAAATTTTTCACCTAAGTATATCTACAGTGTTCAAAAAGTTGCTCATACCTAATAAATCAACTCTACAAAATGGTTTCCAGATTTTGAATTAACAATTAGTAGATAACGTTGTATTTATTATGTGTTAATCTGTGTAAAAAAACTTGTTTTATTTCGTTACAGAAAAAACTAACTTTTTTATTGTGTTTAGTGAATTCAATAGAAAAATATATGATAGGACACGTAGGTACAGAATAATCTATTATAATTATTTTGTTATTATTTCTAAAAGGTGAAAATGATTGAAATCACGTAAGTACCTTACGAGAGAATCCGGGGATATCTTGTTAGTCTTGCCTTTAGTCATGGTTCTTATTATTTCCGAGGCTGGCTTTGAAGATCCAGGCTGCATTATTTCGCTGTGAAAAAACATTTCTACTTCAATATTTTCATTTTCATTCGCGACAGCCGCGACTGAGCTCTGTCCAATACTGTCCGAGAATCCCTATAAAATCGTAGGTAATGCCAATGTGTGCGTGCAAAAAGGCACTTTGTTTGTATTGGACTCTGTCTGCGTGCTTTGGGATTGTTCAAACTTTTTATAGTCAAAGACTGCCGGCCTAGTTTGCTGTTTTAATCAATAATTATTTCTAGATGTAAAATTGAAAAATATGTGACGTCACAATAGGGAAGTGGAGGGGGTCAAGAATAATGAAATTCGTGTGATGTAATTTATTTTATGGATGGCCCCTCATATTGGGACGAGACGACATTGGCAAGATAGCCATTAGTTTGGTGTTATCAAATATCATTGTCTGGGTTGTGAAGTAGGAAGCTTCTGGGAAATATGCCACCCTGAACATGGCCTCCCCACCCATGATCTCCGATCGCAAAAAATAAATCGATCGCATATTGATATAAATGGTGAACGGGGTCGTAGGTGGCATCATTACAAACATGTTAGACATCGGCCTGGCCAAGGTAGAAATATAGAGCCTTTTTTCGAAAACTTTGATCGATATAAAAATACAAAAGAAATGTTCAGTAACCTACGACCCTGTTCATCGTAAACGATGTAAGAAAATAAATGTAATGTAATGTAAAGCTAGGGTTTCCTAAGAAAGCGGTGCCGTCACATAGCGGCCGTAATTTTACGGACGTAAACGTCACTCTGCGGCCGTAATTTGACGGCCGTTTTAACGGTGAAGACACGTGGAAAGTAACAACACCGTACAACAGCGTTACGGCCGTAATTTTTTAAAAATGGAATTAGGTAGGTATCTGAATTTTTAATAAGAATGACAAAAGATAATAAAAATGTCAAAATAAATGTATACGTACGTACACATTTGAATGGGGAGGCGAAGGCAAAGTGAATTACAGATGGCGCTCAGTCTTTGGAACAATGGGGTTGGCAACGCAAAGCTAATCGCAGATGGCGCCAGCATAGGTCTAACCGCTATCAATACTTTCATTGGTTAAAATATGCCACAAATGACATTTGATATTTGAAACAACCAATCAAATGTTTTAGTACAACCGCTTGTGGCGCCATTAGTTCCTCAGTTTCCATCCCCATTGTCAGTTTGAGCTTATATTGTCTTGACTGTGTATTACGTGATTTTACTTTCTTAGATTGTATTTTTTTCGGTTTTGCGGACAAACAATGTATTCTATGCTAACTTTAGCTCATATAAAAGAAGAATTACGGAAAAGAAAAGCCAAAACAACAGGCAAGAAAGTTTATAGCAACTTACAAAAAATTGCTAATAAGCATTACATTTCTTTAAATTTCGTGTAAGATTTACAAGTAATCATTTTATTTCAGATTAGAAGCATATGATTTAAATTTTAACAAAGCAACTGAGTGTGAATTTCCGTGTTTATAGTTGCCTGATGATGCCTTCTGTGCAATAGTAATTTCAGGTTTCTGTACTGGAATTTCTGTACCATCCAAAATTCCACGAACCGTTTTATCATATTTATTTTATTATTCTAAGTTTCTTGAATGACTCTGGCATATAAAATTCTATTAATTCTCTGTTTGGCCCCAATATTGGGCTTATTCCATATTTGATATACCTATCAAATTCATCCAAGTTATAAATATGTTAGAAACTGCTGAGGTTGAAATATTAAAGAACAAAGCTGTTCGAATGTTGTTTTATTTTGGCGAAGCTTCATCAAATTCATGAAACATTCCTTTTGATTTATTATAATGTTTCTCAGGCTCAGCAAAGGAGAAAATCGAGGGAAAAGCATATTTTTTTTGATATTTTTTTGCCAATTATTTTTTTTTGTTACTGGGAAATCGATGAACTCCAATATTTTACAAGTTACATGCATAACAATGCGGCATTTTCTCAGTATAAAATTAAAAAGTGCAATACTCCAAGAGATTCCCATATGTTTTGACACTTTCTTTGAGGCGGCCCGGTACCAAAGACCAGACGCCACCTATCGGGATAAAATTGCGCTTTTCCTCCCCATTGCATTAGATAAGTAAATAAATATTCAATTATGTCAAATCATATTTAGTAAATTAATTAATAACGATAGGTAGTTCAAAGGTACCAATATTTAATACCTATAATAAACTAGGTAGGTAGATCTTTTGAGAATAAAAAATATTTATTTTTTATTCTCAAAAGATGTACCTACCTACCTAGCTTATTTTAGGTATTTACTGGAATTTTTAATACAAATAATTGACTACAAATACCTAATTAGTGAATTGTTTACATATAACTGGTTTATTTAAAATTTCGCCAATTTCCCGCCATAAATTTTGTTTAAACTGGGTTTTCCTAAATTCTTTACTTTTTATATTATAAAGGACTTCATGATAACGGACGAATTCTATTAAAATTTCGTCGTCTTCGTTGCTCCAGAAGGAATTCATTTTGTTACCGCTATCTCGAAAAAAAAGGGTTTCGAACTGTATCCTACACCGTCATGACGGCCGTCATAAAAATGGCGGCACCGCTTTTTGACGTCGCTGTCCAGCACCGCTCTCTAGGAAACCGCGCCGTATTGTTTACATAGAAAACGTTCTACACCGCTAAATTACGGCCGTAGTATGACGGCACCGTCATCCTAGGAAACCCTAGCTTAAGAATATTAGAAAATAAATTTTATTAAAATACCTACAAGCAGGCTTACAGACTAGGAAATCCAAAACATCATTAATCTCCCAGAAGCTTCCTACTTCGCAACCCAGACGACGATATTTAATAACACCAAACTAATGGCTGTCTTATCAATTTAATCTGGTCCCAATATGTGATAGATTGAAAATGAGCCTCTGGGCCGGCGGTCTATCAGTGATGTGACCATGTTTATATGAAATAATTGTTAATTTCATATTTTATTTGGAAATAAGTGTATCATGTTTTACCTGAGTAATCTCCCCGCATCTCTACTCCTGTATATGTCGCACTCATGCAAGTGTCCCGTGTGTCCCGACGCTATGCACAAATGCTCGAATATCTGAAATTCTAGTATCGTAGCTAGGAAGTATTTTACATATTCCTGGAAAAAAAAGGTATATACCATCAGTTTACAATCTCAATTTGCTGCTTAAAAATATAAACTATATGTAGAGTGAAAATACGACTGCTCCCCTACTAAAATGGCAATTTTACTAAAATTAATGCTAGTAAAATAGAATTACAATGTATGGGGATGACATAAGCTAACGCTTAACTCCTGTCAATCTCATAGTTAGTTTTAGTAGAATTGCCATTTTAGTCCGAGAGCCCGCGACAGTATTGCCTACGTCATATGACATCACGATGAAATGCATGGCACACGGTCGGAAAAGTTGTGCTGAGCGAGGATCAGAAGATTATCGCAGAAAAAATTGGCCGGAAGCTTGAGAAAATCTTCCACTTCCGGTCAAAATTTTAAGATTATATTTACGTCATGTGACACCAGTAAGAGACCCGTGTCATCATTTAGTTTTCAATCGTAGAGAGAGTTAACATAAGTCTATGTGAAAGTGAAAGTGAAAGTGAAAGTGAAATATATTTTATTTAAATAAGCTCACATAATAAGCATTTTTAAATCGTCAATTCTTTTACCCTACCACCCATTATGACGTCTTTTAACTGACAAGAAAAATGGGCGCAAAAAACTTGTCAGCTTTATCAGATGGAACGATATTTACAAATATGTATATCGTTTCCAGACTTTATATTAACAAAGATTAACAAATAAATAACAATACTGAATTAGCTCATTTCTTAATGAATTTCAAATTTCTTAAAGGCTGTTACAATAAATAAAAATAAAAGAAAAACATACAATTCTATATGCGTTAAGATAGGTAGTCAGAAGCAGACCCATTCCCACTGGCAGCACCAGTTCACGAGCATGACGCATGAACCAGCCATCTCTTCGCTCAACCATATTTGAGGGAACGTAACGACCCGCCTCATACGACACCACCGCAGAAATGATTAAAGAGAGCATGACATACTAAGACTACCTATGTTAAGGCATCGAATTGAAAATTTATATCCAAAAGCTTTTCATAGGTCTTTTACTAAACTACTGACTATAGAAAGTAAAAATATTGCAGTTAAATAAATCAAAACAAGGTAAGCTATTAAGAATTATATTTTTTGAGTAAAAAGTGCCATACAGTTATATCAGTTCTGAAATGGCCGGAATACCTTAAACTAATTTTTTTTAAACTTTAGATTTTTTTATGCATTCACAATATTATTTTTATATTAAGATGTGCGGGTTCGAATCCCGTCTGAGTTGCTACAGGTGAGTCGTTTTTTTTAAATATTTTTTCAATTATTAATCATCTTATTTTTTTGTTTTTTAGTCATTTCAGAACTGACAGACTTATGTTTACTCTCTCTACGATTGAAAACTAAATGATGACACAGGTCTCTTACTGATGTCACATGACGTAAATATAATCTTAAAATTTTGACCGGAAGTGGAAGATTTTCTCAAGCTTCCGGGCAATTTTTTTTTCGATAATCTTCTGATCCTCGCTCAGCACAACTTTTCCGACCGTGTGCCATGCATTTCATCATGATGTCATATGACGTAGGCAATACTATCGCGGACTCACGGTCTATTTGAGAAGGCCCTCTGAACTCTCAATTAAACTCTGGTTATAATTATACTTTTTGTATGAAACAGCAAAAACTTTATTGTGAGTTCGAATTTCCATAAAAAAGTTGTTTCAATGATCAACTCAAAAAATGAAGCAAAAAATCTTATTTATAACTACTTTAAGTTTATTCCAGACGATATTTTCTATTGCATGCCGTTTTAAATCATGTATTTAGTGTTTGCTTTAAAATGAAAAAAAAACTACATAGCTATTTGTAATCGCTTTTCAAACATTTAAAACAATAAAATTATTTTTGCATAAGGAAATATTTTCGGATTTACCTGATCGGAAATGACGTGGTACTTTGATCCGGGGTCAAAATCTGCTTCCGATCTTGGCATCGGTGGAATCACACCCTAAAAAATTTTTTTTAAATAAATACCTCTCTTACCTTTCTTATACAAATAAATAATAAAGAAATACGCAGTAACTTGTTGAATTGGACAGATATTTTATGTCGTTTTCTCACCTGATACCTGAGTTTCATCTGCCACCATCGATTGTTCATATTTTCTACTCCATCTTCGAAGACAGACCATCGCCACTAAAACAAATACTTTTACAGTTTTACGATTTTATAATATTTCATCCAAAAGCTTAATTGAAATGTGTGCGTTGATGTTTTTTAAAGAACGACAATAAATACAATGTCTTTAGTCTTGTACTAGCGATATTTTATCGAAAAAAACACCCACATGTTGGGGTCCATCCCCTCTCCTGTTGGAATGACCGCCATTTTAAAGGAAACCTGACACCACATAGAAAAAATGCTAAACTTGTATACTATGGTCTCAAAATGTAGCCAGTAATATTCAAAGGCAATTTCTGGTGGCGAAAAATCACTAGCAATGAGTACATTGTACTACTATACTCTATACTATGGAAGTATCCATACAACATTGCTGGTGCCTATTCGGGTAGCGCGGAAAGGTCGACTTTGCTCAAAGAAGGTTGTCAAAATAATGAACACATTAGAAAAATTTTTTGAGTAAAATTAAGAAAAGTTAAAGTTAAGCAACCTTTGCAAGGCCGATAAATTGTTTCCTTAGAAAAGACATCAACGCATACTTACGAGGGACGAATTTACTTTCAATGTATGGAACTTTTAAATCGTGACGAGTTTACATACTGGACGAGTTTACAATAACCCTAATATTATAAATGTGAAAGTTTGTGGGTTTGGATGTTTGGATGTTTGTTCCTCAATCACGCAAAAACTACTGAACGGATTTGGTTGAAATTTGGCACATAGATAGTAGAAAGCCTAGATTAAAACATAAGATACTTTTTATCCCGATATTTCCACGGAAACGGGAACCACGTGGGTGAAACCGCGGGCGGCCGCTAGTTAAAAAATAAATTATTAGTGACAGATCGAAGGTTTTTTTTCGGTTTCGGTTTCGGTCAGTTTCAGCCAAAAAGAACTATTTTCGGCCATAGTTTCGGTTTCGGCCAATTACTAGCTGAAACTTTTGGCTCGGCCAAAACTCGATTTTCGTAAATTGTCGCGTGTCAATCGGCTAAACTCAGAGTTCGCCAGTCAATTTAATATGTGAAAATAAGTTTCGGTTTCGGCTGAAACTGGAACCAGGGCCGAAAGATCTGTAATATACACACTAATATACATCGGTATTTTTTAAGTATATCTAAAAATAAAATGGGGATTTCAGACCACGTAAATTAACAACTTTTACTATGGGGCCAACCACGGAATATCGAAAAAAATCTGCTGCTCCATACATTATAGTCGAGTCGATGTTGTACTTTTCTATGGAACAGCTGATTTTTTTCGAGATTCCGTGGTTGGCCCCATAGTAAAAGTTATTCATTTACGTGGTCTGAAATCCCCATTTAATTTTTAGATGTACTTAAAGAATAACGGTGTATAAATACTTATTTTACGGACAAATGCAACCAAAACCAATTAGAATTACAGAGCAACTCAATATGGTTGCATTTAATTTTGCAGTAGTTAACAACCCCCAATCCGCATTGGAACACCATCACAGAATATACGAGGGTGGTTCAATAAATACTTAGCCTACAAAAAAATACGAAAATTTTGTAAAAGTGGCGATTTATTTTTCAATATAGGCTCCTTCTAGGGTTATCACGTTGAACGCCGTGGAATATTTTAACTATTTCCATTTAGGCCATGGGGGACAAGGTTTGGGCCACACATGTATGTTCCGTTCAGGCCACGGGGGACAACATGTGACCGCGCGATAGAGGTTATTTCAAACGTCTCTGTTGAGCTGGTGGATACGTTTAACTAACAAATCTGTATTAAACGGGTCCCCCACGGCCCCGTAGAGTAGTCAAGTCTAGTTGGTTTTTGAAAATATGTTATACTTAGAAAAAAAAAATACATGTTTCTTGTCTATACTTAATACTAGCTGACCCGACAGACGTTGTCCTGTCTTAGTTATGAATATTGAATTCGAATTGGTGTTATTAATGAAAAGTTGGGGTTGGGTTCAGAGCTGATATTAGTAGGCCGTTCCCGTTAACGTTTGCTTTCTCGTTTTTAGGGTTCCGTAGCCAAAATGGCAAAAAACGGAACCCTTATAGATTCGTCATGTCTGTCTGTCTGTCTGTCTGTCCGTCCGTATGTCACAGCCATTTTATTCCGAAAGTATTAGGATTACACAGTTGAAACTTAGTAAGTAGATGTTATCTGTTAACCGCTTAATGATTTTAATACAAAAGTAAAAAAAAAAAAATTAAGGGGGGGCTCCCCATACATGGAACTGAAACTGATTTTTTTTTTCCTTCATAACAATACGTGCGGGGTGTCTATAGATAGGTCTTTAAAAATGACATTGAGGTTTCTAAGACAATTTTTTCTAAAAGTCAACCGTTTGAAAGATAAACACTGCCAAAGTGGTAAAATGTGTGTCCCCCCCCCCCCTCTAACTTTTGAAATAGGAGAGTGAAAAATCTAAAAAAATATAAGCTATAGATCTTAATAAAAACTTTCAACGAAAATTGGTTTGAACGAGATATAGTAATTAGTTTTCGAGATATATCATATTTTCCAAAACGCAAATATAACTTTGTCATTCATACCAACACTGTGAAAAACAAAGTTATTTTTACAGACGAAAAATTATAGTGGTATTAAATATAGTATGGTATAAGGTAACTACGGAACCCTATGGCGCGTGGCCCGACACGCACTTGGCCGGTTTTATTAGGTTTCTTTCTCGTTTGTGTGTTTGTTTGTGTGTTCGTTTGTTTCTCCACAAAGTTTGTGAACGATTTTATACTAGCTTCTCAATGAGCTAGAGATTTGAAACTTTAAGCATAGGTCAGAACTGGAAGGCAATGCAATATTATGGTGTCATTGAGCTGATCTGATGATGAAGCCGGAAGAAGGCCACAGGAAATCTATGATGAAACCATACAACCCCATCGTGTTTGGGTTCGTTAGAATCGACTTGACGAGTACTCTAATGGGAGACGAGGTCCAGGGTCTGATGATGAAGCTGGAAGGCCATGACATAGGAACTCAATATTGAAACCATGCAACCCCATCGAGTTTGGGCTCGTTTGAATTTGTCTTGATTAGGGTACTTTATCGAAAGTCCTTACGAATCGTCTCCTGAACACAATGCTCGAAGATCTCCGTAGTGCTTCCCAAAGAGTGGGTTTCAGGGTGTCAAAGTCAAAGTCAAATAAGCTTTATTCAAATAAACTTAATTATTAAGTACTTTTGAATCGTCTATATTTTCCTACCACCCGTTCCAGACTTTTTTAGCTGACAAGAAGAACGGGCGCAAGAAACTTATCAGCTGTAACAGCCATATGTAACGATATTTACAAACAGGTGAACATGGATAAGACGAAAATCATATCGTATGCCATGCCCATGTGGTGCCCGCTCCAGTTCATGTTGGGAACACTACATTTGAAGTTGTTGACCATTATATTGTAGCCTAGGACAGGCAGTCCAGTTAGGTAAGTCCAACTTCGAGACAGAGATCTCTCGTCGAATCCAAATCGGATGGACAGCATTCCGGAAGCTTCGAAAAATCTTCGTGTCCGATTTACCTCAGTGTCTCAAGACGAAAGTTTATGACCACTGTGTGTTCTCAGTGATGATTTACGGCAGTGAAACGTGGTCGCTAACTATGGGTCTCATAAGGAGGCTCAAGGTCACCCAGCGTGCAATGGAGAGATCCATGCTCGGCGTTTCCCTGCGTGATCGAATCAGAAACGAGGAGATCCACAGGCGAACTAAAGTAACCGACATCGCTCGAAGGATTGCTCAGCTGAAGTGGCAGTGGGCTGGACACATAGCGAGAAAAACCGATGGCCGTTGGGGCGAAAAGGATCTTGAATGGCGACCGCGCACCGGACGACGCTCCGTGGGTAGGCCCCCCACAAGGTGGACCGACGATCTGGTGAAGGTCGCGGGAAGCCGCTGGATGCAGGCAGCGCAGGAACGATCGTTGTGGAGATCCTTGAGGGAGGCCTATACCCAGCAGTGGGTCTCGTGATATGATAATGATGATGATGATGAGTACTTTGTTGGGAAATAGTTTCCAGGGTCTGATGATGGAGCTGGCAGAAGGACACAGGAACTCTTTAATAAAACCATCGCTACCCCATCAAGTTTGGGCTCGTTTGAATCGTCTTGACGAGTTCTTTGTTGGGAAATAGTGTCCAGGGTCTGATAATGGAGCCGGAAGAAGGCCACTGAAACTCTGTAATAAAACCCATGTAACCCCATCGAGTTTGGGCTCGTTTGAATCATCTTGACAGTACTCTTATAGGAAAAGTATCCGAGGATCTGATGATGGAGCCGGAAGAAAGCCATAGGAACTCTATAATAAAACCATGCAACCCCATCGAGTTTGGGCTCGTTTGAATCGTCTTGACGAGTACTTTGTTGGGAAATAGTTTCCAGGGTCTGAGGATGGAGCCGGAAGAAGGACACAGGAACTCTACAGGACTAACGAACGAACAGAAAACTGCGCGGGCGTTGCGGGAACAGTGCGGTGGTCAGGGGTGGCCGACACCGCGACCCACGCGGCCTCCTGTAACGGAAAACCGAATTTCTATCCTGGGAGGCCACGGGGGACATCTATTGAGTGACAGTTATATTTACGTTGAAAAAAGTAAATAAATTGATTCTTTTAAATTGCGTTATAGATTTTAATGTATTTCCTGTCGAATAGAACAAAAAAAAGGAAATGAAATTTTTGACATTTCAATAATTTTTGATTGGCCCCGTGTACTAAAGTAGTGGGGGTCACATGGTATCCCCCATGGCGTTAAACGTGTTATACACTTGGCCCAGCGATACCTAAACTTTTTCAATACGTCCAAAAAATACGTTTTCCCGAGGTTTGCAAAATAGGCCTCTATGGCGGCGATGACATCGTCATTCGATTCAAATCTGTTCCCGGCGAGTGACTTTTTCAGGTAAGGAAACAAAAGGAAGTAGCAGGAGGCCAAATCTGGAGAATACGGTGGATGGGGCAGCAATTCGTAGCCCAATTTGAGCATGACGACGGCGGAAGTGTGATCAGGCGCATCATCGTGGTGTAACAGCACTTTTTTCTTCACCAAATGGGGACATTTTTTCTTCGATTTGGGGTCAAATCGGCCCAATAACTCGGCATAGTAGAGCCCCATGATTGATTTACCCTTCTCGAGGTAATCGATGTGCATCACACCTTGTGAATCCCAGAAAACAGTGGTCATCACCATTTTCGGGGCACCTGGGTGTGGGTCATCAAAAACCGACTTGCGGCCACGAAAAAATTCGTTGAACCAACTATTGATGGTAGCCATCGAAGGAGAAGAGTCACCGTACACATCATCGAAGCGCTATTTGAATTTGCTGCGCGTTTTCCCTTCCAACAATAAGAATCGAATCACCGAACGATATTGCTCTTTTTCCATTTTTTGTAAAATCGACCGACACGGTCGCTTCCAGAGGCTATTAAAACAAAACAAATGAACGGAATTGACAGAAACTTTGACAGTAGGCTTCAAAAAGGATGTACTGCATGATGGTAAAACCCTTTTGTAACAGCAACGCCATAGGTCGGTGAGGCTAGGTACTTATTGAGCCACCCTAGTATAATACGATAGTAATATGATGGGTTATGGCCCGTACTTCTTATCTTTATGGAAGACTTGTACCCCATCAATGGGGACATTAAATACAGTGCCGGACTAAGGCTACTTATGGTGCTCTAAGCCATCCACGCTTGTGAGCCCCGTTTATAAGGGAAGATGCCTGTCTAAGATATGAACAAAATTCCTGTTTTTTTTTCAGAAAAATGCCTTTAGTTAAAAAGTTTAAAAAAAACGGCCGCGTTGCGCGTTTTTTGTCAGTTTCATCCACTGTCTATTCTTAGTAAGAAAATGGCCACGCAGCGCGATTTTTGTCTGTTTCATCCACTAATATTGTACTCTTGTTTTGCCTGTTGTATATAGTCAAAAAACAGCCGCGCAGCGCAATTTGTTGTTAGTTTCAGATATTTTTTTCGGTGACAATTATGGTGCTCCCCAGACGTGATGCCCTAAGCAATTGCTTAATTTGTTTAAGGTTTAATCCAGCACTGATTAAATATGGCTGTTGTGCAACTGATATAATTATGATTGTTCGGATCTGTTTGAATGTTGTTTTGTCTTACCTGATCAACCATAAAGGCAAATGGCAAGTAAGCCACCTTCTCCAATGCCATGCTCATGAGGAAATTCATGCTCACTTCGTAAGGGTCATGGGTTCTAGAACAATTAAAATAAACAGGGTGTTACTAAACAACCCGCAAAATAAACCAAACAACTTTTACAATGGGACCAACTCTGAAATCGCGAAAAAAATCAGCTGCTTCATAAATTTTGATATTTTCGATATTAATTTTTGTATGAAACAGCTGATTTTTTTGCGATTTCAGAGTTGGTCCCATAGTAAAAGTTGTTCAGTTTGATGGTCCCTATCTACCATATTCGGCACTTAGGGTTGTTTTGTAATACCCTGTATAGTAGATATGAGCGCACTTAGAATAATAACACCTAGAACGATAGTTCTCTACAAAGCGCACTGTCAAAAGTGAGGCAACTAAAACAGCCATAATGGCGCTTTCAGATTTTAATTTTCCTTTATTAACTAATCATACCGAATAAGTACAAAACACTTTCAATTTTCCTACATTTAGGAGATAAGTAACTATATTATTGGATTTAAGTTACGATTAGGTAACGGTTGAAGGATATAAATCTGAAAACTAAGCATGGGCGTACCGAGGGGGGGCAGGGAGGGGCAGCTGCCCCCCCTGGATTCTGTTTACTTCCAACTAACTATCAATTGTTATCAATAAAAGTTCTTATTTGCCATACAACATTTCCAGGCAACATTGCCAGGCAAATTTATTCTATTCTATTCATATTTTTATTCTCTATTATAACCTAATCATACCGAATAAGTACAAAACAGTTTCAATTTTCCTACATTTAGGAGATTAGTTACTATATTATTGGATTTTAGTTACGATTAGGTAACGTATGAAGGATATAAATATGAAAACTAAGCATGGGCGTACCGAGGGGGGGCAGGGAGGGGCAGCTGCCCCCCTGGATTCTGTATACCTCCAACTAACTATTAATTGTTATCAATAAAAGTTTTTATTTGCTATACAATACATTTGATTTACAATAAATTTGTGCCCCCCCCCCGGGGGCGATACAATAAATTGCCCCCCCCCCTGGCCCAGAACCTGGGTACGCCTATGAAACTAAGCTATTTTGACTTAGTATTAGTTGCGTCACTTTGCATACGAGGAGTGTTATTATTCTAAGTGAGCGCCGATGACTAATTCCATTGGCCTTTAGTATATTTTTTTATGTGTGCAATAAAGATTATTTCATATAATTTATTTAATTTAATTTTAAGTCTATCATACTTACTTATTTTGGTAAAGTCCCATCCTTTGTAAGTGCTGTGGGTTGTAAACAGACAGAGTCGCGGCATTGGCCACTGCTTCATGGAAAGCTAAAAAAAATATAATTTTACAACAATTAATAATAATAATAATTTATTTCCATAAAAGTATGATCCAGGTAAGATTTTATTTTTTCTCAATAAAATACATACCTGGATTAGCGCCATCTCTGAACAGCTGCGGTTGTTCCGCGTATTGCAAGTAATATTGTATGTGGGCCATTTCATGATGGGTAGAAATCAGGTCTTGCATTGTCACTTCTGTACATTGTTTTATTCTGTAACAATCGTATTAATTATAGTCAAAGTCAAAGTCAAAATAAATGTCTTTATTCAAATAAACTTAATAATTAAGCACTTTTGAATGGTCTAAGTATATTTTCCTACCACCAGTTCCAGGCTTTTTTAACTGACAAGAAGAACGGATGCAAGAAACTTATCAGCTTTAACAGGAATAATAACGATACGAGGGTGGATTGATAAGTCCATGACTTTGAAAAGAAGAAATACTTTAATTCATAATTTATTTCTGTATCTTAAAAAGAAACTTATAATGAAGATGCGAATCCTTCCTATTCTCTAGATTCAACCCACTGAGATATTTTCTCCTATCAACTTCGATCAAGGATATCCTTGATCGAAGCCTACCAAACATGAATAAATGTCTTGCCGGGCAAAGATTTCATCAAGCCAAAAGGTGGTGTCTGAAATGGTCCCTCATTTCAGTTACCAGTTTTCAGGCGATGAATGAAAAAAATAATGGGTTAAAGAGGTAGGAACTTCGTTGGACTGAATACGCAGAGCTACAATAAAATTATGTAGAGAAATAAAACAAAATATTCCGAAAAAAAGTGTTTCTTCATTACAAAGTCATGGACCTAACAATCCACCCTCGTATTTACAATTTCAATATATCGTTACCAATTTGGGAACAATGTACTTATACTAGCAAGTTATGTGTTACATCATTTCCAGTCATTTTGATCTTTAAGATAATCGTCTACTTTATAATAACCTTTACCCATGAGCGTCTTTTTAACATGGCTTTAAAATTCATGCAAAGGAAGATCAATCACTTGTTGTGGAACTTTATTAATAAAGGCTATGCCTTTCCCCATAAATGAACCTCTAGTTTTGACAAGCCAAAATTTAAATCTTGAATCTTGGAATAGAAAAAGTAAAGAAGTAAAACATAAATATGTTATTTGATAACAATATAAGAGGTTGTAGGTAGTATGTACCTATATATAGACCTCTCTCTACAAACTAATAATGTGCGCCTACGAAATATGTTTTAGCAAATTAGACCAGCGTTAGATCTCTTTAGGAGTTGGTTTCAGTCCAAAAGACTTTCTCTCTACCTTAGAGCATGCCAGCTCTCTACCTTAGAGCATGCCAGCTCTCGACGTTAAACAACGTCAAGAAACAATTCTGTACTCACAGTTTATTATAATTATTCTTATGCTGACCCTGGGAAACCGAATTCAACCCCAAGGGGGATATCTACCACTTCAGAACTCTGGGTCGGGCTTGAGGCCTAGAGACTTGTAGAGATCTTATACAGAAATTCTATTCTTCTATCTTGAGCAAACCTTCAGCCTGGCTCTCGCCTTTGGGTAATTCAGCGTCAAAAAAAATAAAGAATTTTCACGCTCAAAGACTGAAAGGTGTAGAATGAGGTACCTACGAGGGTGGTTTGATAAGTCCATGACTTTGAAAAGAAGAAATACTTTTTTTTCATAATTTATTTTTGTATCTTAAAAAGAAACTCCTTAAGGCATCTTCACACTTATTTTTTTTCAAATTCGGCAAAAGATTATTACTTTTGGAAACAAAAAGCTCAAGCGAGTTCCAACTTTTCTTAATGACCCTGTCGACCCTCTCGGCGGCACTCATGACATCAAAACTCATCGAATGAAGATGCGAATCCTTCCTATTCTCTAGATTCAACCCCAGTGAGATATTTTCTACTACCAAACATGAATAAATGTCTTGATAAATGTCTTGGCGGGCAAAGATTTTCATCAAGCCAAAAGGTGATGTCTGAAATGGGCCTTCATTTCAGTTACCAGTTTTCAGACGATGAAAGAAAAAATTCACAGATTTTACAGTCCCCGCAAGAATCGGAGCATTGAAAATGAACACAAAAATTTACGTAAAACCAAAATCAAATCAAATGCAAAGTCTTATTATATTTTTTAAGTTACTTAGGTAGTACCTATTTATTTTATTAAAAGCGCCCGCTGAATGCCTCGACGCGGCCGAAATAATATTTACCAATTTTCGAAATTCCAACGGATGCACTTCTCGTCCGCTTCTGCATCTTTTAACACTATTACCATGACGATCGGTCAATAATCATAGAAGCTACATCACTGTTTATGTACGGAAACAGCAGTTTTTCTACAACTCCAAATCTAAAGGGACCACCTACAGGTCACAATTATAAACCGAGTTTCAAAATTATTTCGCTATTTCATAGCTAAACTAATACCCTAGGACCTTTTTTTTCATTTTTTCTTAAGTCGGTTTTTTTTCCGAAATATTTACAATTTAGTAAACAAACATCCCCCAAAAAATCCCCCAAAGAATTTCGCAAAATTCCAAAAAAAAGTTACCAGTAGATTTTCAAAATTCAAACGTTCACACGTGTCTCGATAAACTCCTCAACTTTGGTACTATTTTTATTTCGATCCTCCCAAAATCCTCGGAGATATGGCCAAAAATACGTCTCAGGCGATTTGCATCTGATAACCATTTTCAATGGTAAAAATAATGGGTTAAAGAGGTAGGAACTTTGTTGGACTGAATACGCAGAGCTACAATAAGATTATGTATAGAAATAAAACAAAATATTCCGAAAAAAAGTCTTTCTTCATTAAAAAGTCATGGACTTATCAATCCAGCCTCGTACATAAAGCCGGCCTATAGGTTGTGGGTGTTGTGCATCTGATATGATGATGATGAAGCAATGTCCTGTACAATATTGGTCTATGACCATCATCATGAGTCCCAACTGCTGGGCACAGGATTTCCCTATAGGTGGATAAGGAGGATAACCCACCACGCGAGCCCAATGCAGATCAGTGGGTGTTAACGACTGCAAATGCACCCGGGATCAACGTCTTTATGTGCCTTCCGAAGTACAGAGGATAATAAATTTTTGGTCACCCATCCCATGACCGACCCTTGCGAAAGTTGTAGCAATGCGCAACCGAGCTCCTAGGTGAATATTGGTTTATCTATACCTGTAATCAATCTATCAAATCAATCAATCGAGGCCTAGAGACTTGAAGAGATCTTAAATTCTACCTTAGAACATACCATAGCTTCGTGTAGAGATCCTATTGTTCCATCTTGAGCATACTTTGAGCCTGCCGAATTATTCACTTAGGAGCTCGGTGCTTACCTAAAGACGAGATCTTTAGGTAAGCACCGAGCTCCTAAGTGAATAAATGGTCTATACCTGTAATCAATTCGGTTGCAGAAGTCCCAAGCGCTGGCAGTACACTGCACGCTGCGCTGCGCCGGCCGCACCAGCAGCGAGCCGCGCCAGAACTCTGGTGGGGCGGGCTTGAGCCCTAGGGACGTGTAGAGACCTTATACTCTACCTAAGAACATACCATAGCTTCGTGTAGAGATCCTATTCTTCTACCTTGAACATACCTTGAGCCTGCTTTCGTCTTTAGGAATACAGGAAGACGTAACTTTTTCACGTTCAAAGACTGAAAGGCGTAGAATGAGGTACCTACTTAAAGTCGGCTTATAGGTTATGGGTGTCGTGTGACTGATATGATGATGATAAAGTAATGTTCTGTACAATGGGTCTATACCTGTAATCAATTCGGTTGCAGAAGTCCCAAGCGCTGGCAGTACACTGCACGCTGCGCTGCGCCGGCCGCACCAGCAGCGAGCCGCGCCAGAACTCTGGAGGAGCGGGCTTCAGGCCTAGGGACGTGTAGAACTCTTCAGCCATTTGGAACATTCTGAAAACAACGTCAATATTAAATTCATCGTTAGCTAAAGCTAGTGTTTCCTAGGATGACGGAACCGTCAGTACGGCCGTAATATAGCGGCGTTGAATGTTCTATGTAAATAATGCGGCGACACCGGCGTAACGTCAAAAACCGCGCCATATTGTTTACATAGACAACGTTTTACGCCGCTAAATGACGGCCGTAATATGACGGCACCGTCATCTTAGGAAACCATGCGCAGCACACACGAGCAACTTTTGTCTCCGGAACTATTTTGTCTCTCACATCAAGTCTATGGGTTTGTATGAAAGCGCGCACGCACACGTAGCGACGCCACTTCTTTTGTTATTTTATAGATGAGACCTTTGTGGTCAGTACCCTTAGCACGAACAGCTATCGAGAAAAATAACGCGCGTAAAATTACTCGAATCTCACAATTTTGTATGGAAATTAGTACAGCGCCACTACGTCCGTAAACGGAACTAAGATTTGGAAGCACGAAACATTTTGACATAAGGTATCAAGCAGCCTTCGAATCGAGATCGAATAGTAAAGTTACAACTTGTATGGAAATCGGTAGCACGAACCCACTTTTGACATACGGTATCGAGACACTCGCAAGCTGGCTATCGATGCTATCGACAACTTACTCACTGACATTTTTCAGTGAGAGACTTTTCGAGTGACTTTGTATTATTTATTATTAAGTTTTAAAAGCATTTATGTAGTAATAAAAATTAAATTTGAGGACTATGAAATGTCCACTGAATTATCCACAGGCAATATTACTTAAATTGTTCTCATTAGACATAGAAATTTGTAAAATAAAAATCTCGTCATTTTACGCTATCGACGGTGTCCCCCACATCCAGCATACCTATATTTTAGTAATATTTTAGAACTTACCTACAGATATACCAAAGTCTTTTACATTGGCATTAAGTTTACACATATTGGTAAATAAGAGATCAATATACGTTGATCTAGTAGCTGTTACTTTTGTTGCCTCTATTATTAATTGATAAAGATTAAGTTCAAGCATCATATTTTTTTCTTCAACTATGCTTTAATTTCATCACAATCACACTAAAAACTCAGTACAAAGCGAGTCTTTATTTCTCTAGAGCAATAAAAATGTATGAAATTTCATTATTGCACAGTTTTTTTTAATCGCACCAAAAGGTGCCAATCTCAATGGATTAACTCTATTCAGCCAGCCGATATCAATACTTTTTTTTACGTACGTGTATTATTCGTTTCTATCCTACTTGTTCCAAATTTAAAAAATGATTGCTGCTAACTCTGATTTAAAAATGAAAGTTTTAAAAAGTTATTTGGCGGGAACTTTGTTAATTTTGCTTGACTATATTTTAGAAACGATAAAGTGTGATACTATCTGGTTTTGAGTGCTTCGGCTTCGAATTAAAATGGAATCATCTACCGACACGTTAACTCCGGAAAACATTATAAATGAAGCCGACAATGTTTTAGAAAATGAAACTGTTTGACATGAGTTTCTTTTATCTACTATTCCTATAGGTAATTGAAAGAAAAGCAGATTATGCACCTCGCCTTAAGTAATTTATATTGCCCTCGTGCCTGTTAGATTAGAGCCCTCGCTGGCACTCGGTGCAATAATAAATTACTTTGTGCTCGATGCAATAATCTACTATTAATTTTTGATTCAAGTTACTAAGGGGGCTAATTGTCTAATTTAAAAATCTATCGCAATCGCTTTCATTTGACAGGACATTGCTGCATTACTTTGGTAAGTTTTTATTTGTGCCAAAAAGAAGCATCAATGTATCACATTCTGAAAGCGATTGCGATATATCTTGAAATTAGACAATAAGTACCCAGGTTCCTTTCTTTAAAAGAATAGCTCTGCCTCTTTGGTTTTTTCTACAGTATGATGCTCCAAGTACGAAGTTTGGTATTTGCATAACATAATCCTTCATATTTTCAGTAATCGATGTTTCAGAAATACCAACTGCGTTTTAACAATGAACAGAGTTACTTATACCTTATATTTATTGCTTACCTTAGAGGTGTAAATCCTTGTCGCAGCATCTCAGCTGTCACATCCACATTGGGAGCCTGCGGGAACGGCATCACTAGATCCATGATGGACTTCCAGTTTTGCGCCCACATGTTACCTGAATCAGACAGAAAAACTTCGATAAAATGTGTAAGTACTTATTCATTTCATATATGAGACTTCTAAAGTCACGGTGTAATATGGTAGTATTCTCTTAAGTTTGCAGCGTTCAGTTCGTAGCTGGAGCTGTGTTGTCTGACAGGTGTCATATTCCCATTACTGGTTAAACTCTTTGGAATCTATGGCATTGATGGGTATAGGCCTGCCCCAAAGATCTCCACGACGATCGATCCTGTTTAGCCTGTATTCAGCGGCTTCTCGCGACCTTCACCCTCACGCCAGTCCACCTTGTCGGGGGCCTACCCACGGAGCCGAGTCCGGTGCGCGGTCGCCATTCCAGAACCTTTCCATCCCAACGGCCATCGGTTCTTCTCGTTATGTGTCCAGCCCACTGCCACTTCAGCTGAGCAATCCTTCGAGCGATGTCAGTTACATTTTAGTTCTCCTGCGGCTCTCCTCATTTCTGATTTGATCACGCTTACCTTAAAAGTCATGGTTGGTTACCTTAAAAGTGGTTTGTCATAATCTCACCTAACAAATGTGCCGGTATAGGCCCATCAGATCTAACCGTCGTCTCCCCATACCGCTGCACGAGTCGCCTGCGCACGTAAGTGAACAACTGCTTGTACAGAGGCGCCACCTGGTTGTAGACTTCTTCAATGCTAGTTCGAAAGGAAGAGTCGTCGTAGGCGGCTCGCATCTGGTCACCGGCGTCTCGGAAACCTTAATAAACGAAGAATAAATGTACACTTAGTTCAACCAAATGTTTTTTAATTTTGTTTAACAATTCTGAGGCGGCACGTAAGTTTAGCGGTAAGAGAAATTGGAGGGGATTACTGCACAGGTTTGCAATAGCCTTGCACCATGGTCTCCCGCTAATGAAACCCCAAAAATTACTTCTGCGCACAACATGGCAGCGTTAAAGTTACATGCCGAGGCCTGTACCTATATTTAGTTAATTTAATCACAAAATTAAATATCCAGTTGCGAAGAGTGAAAGCCGTGCTACAAAAATGTTATGATCTGCATAGTGGTTCAGAGGGGTGGGATTTCTAAAAGGTAAGCCGATGGGAATCACCTTATATGGACTCCTCGTTACCTACCGGTAAGTGAAAAAGTAAAGTTAATTTCAAAGGAAATGTTGATTCTTATATTAAAATAATGGCACCACAAATGGTCTGGGAAATGCAGGTGCAAACTTACATACAATCCATATCACTTGCTTTTATTGAATAACAGGACAGTGCAAGTGAAAGTAACGTGATAACGTTATCTTGATGTGATCATGTTTAAGATAAACTACGTAGTTAAGCTTAAGGACGTCCGCTGGGTTAAACGGGACACGCGCGCGGGTCGACATAGATTTGAGCTTACTCATACACTGCAAGCATCTGTCCGTCAGAAAACCAGCAATCTATATTCTCGCACCGTGATCCCGCTTAACGCAGCGGACGCCCCAATAGTACCTGTTGCAACCGCAGCCTGATTAGCCAGCTGCACGTATCTCATGAACCGATTCTTCAGCTTCGGTCCTGTCTGCTCCCTAAAACTCTTCCACACGTACAACAGTTCACTTTCAATCCTGGAATGTGCTAGAATCCTGGAGATTTCAGGGTCCAATTGCATGTCACAGTAGTTTGGGTATTCCGTGTTTTCTGCGTGTGGTTGGTAATGTTGGTAAGGTTGGTTGGCCAGTTGGTATTGGTTGGTGAATTCTTGGTTGCTTGATATCTTTGGGATGTGAGGGTCGTAAGGTTTTTGCCCGTATGGGCATATCTTCGCTGAGTTGTATAGTTCTTTCATTTCTGTTATTAGTTGTTGTATCTGAAACAAACAGCCTTATTATGTTGCTGTTAACAGTTGATAAAATTTAATCAATGTACCGATAAATTAGGGTGTGACAACAAATATTAAATAGCCTACAATTTCTTTATTGTCTCAGTTTATTTAAAATCATTTAGCAGAACTAAAGTAACTGACATCGCTCGAAGTATTGCTCAGCTGAAGTGGCAGTGGGCTGGACACATAGCAAGAAAAACCGATGGCCGTTTGGGCGAAAAGGCTCTGGAATGGCGACCTCGCACCGTCCGACGCTCCGTGGGTAGACCCCGAGAAGGTGGACCGACGTGAGGGTGAAGGTCGCGGGAAGTGGCTAGATGCGGGCCAAGCAGAACCGATCATCGTGGAGATCCTTGGAGATATGATGATGAGCAGTATAGCTGGGAGATTTGAGATGTCAACTATAAAATTGACGTGGGCCGCAGATATAGCGACGTAGAAGAATTTCTAATAGCAAAATCTTGCACTTACATTAATAATCGAATCCGAGATCTAAAGAATTCAGTAGTCAAGTCAAAGAGTGACTATAGTTCAGTATTTTTTAGGACAGATAGTAAACGCTTGACCGCTATCACGTCATGGTGTGTGATGATGCCATCTACGATGAGACGCGCTTACCTAGTAAATACCAGTTTACTTCTGATTTGAAGGACCCCAATTATGCCTGATGCTGCCATTTTGCGTATTTCTTCATTGAGCTCTAGAAGATCATTAGATATGCCAACGATAAATAGACCTGAGAGCTGGTGGCTATTGATATATAGTCTTCAGATGGAAAGTCTACTTCTTCAGTACTAACCTCAGTGAACTTATCATCAGGCAGTGCTGCCCTGCTTGCCTGCACCACTTTCATGAGCTGCCTCCTCCCCTGTGGGTCGGGCAGTCTTGACGCGTCGTATGCAGCCGCCTTTCTCCACGACAGCCTCTCGAACTTGGAGCTGAGGGTCAACTCCTCAAGCATTCTACGGCGGTTGTATTCGGTGATGTTGGTTACGAATTTCCATTGGGACATTGTTACCCTGGGGAGGTAGAATATGAATTTTAAGTAAAGAATACCATGGCTGAAGTACTCATGATTAATTTAACTTCCTGTCAATCTAATAGATTTATTTTGGCTTTAACTTCTCAAAGTTAGTTTCTATTTTTTTCTCAATTCTGTCGTTGCGTGTTGTTTTTCCACAAAAACTTTTGGTACTTAACATACATTTAAATTTATTTTTTGTCTTTAATTCTCGTGAGTTAATTACTTGTTTCTAGGTATAAATTTGGCTTACAATAGGTACCACCCCGTCATTTCCCCCTCTTCCCACTTCAAACTAGTTCAAACTTTCTACTTCTTTTCGTGTAAGGAGTGGCATGATTGGAGGTAGGGCTTGCTTGACCCTTACCAAAAACTAATTATAATTACCATAAAATGCCAAAGTATGACAACCTATATTATGTGAAAACTTAGTAACAACATAAGAAAAACTGTACCACTATGCGTTTATTAGGCACTTGAATAAATTTCGTACTTGGTTAAATTTTTTAAACCTATAAGTCTTTAAACTTCATACCAATATTGCTATATTGTACCGGCTGTAATATTTACTGTAACTAGAATAAGTAGGATAAATGAGACTTTACTAAAATTTTTGTAAAAAGGTGAAATAAAGATTATTATTGCTCAAACAACCTTTTCAAATGAATTTTCTAAATTGGCATTTTTAGGAGTATTTATATTATTATTATTATTTTTATTATTTATTAAAAGGGTCACCAACATAAGTAACAGCAATAAAATAAAATAAAACAGAACAACAAATTGCTTAAAGCTAACTGCACTTACAATTATAGGTAACCACAGCATGCGTTATTGTAGTTAAAAAAAAATACAAGATTACATCTCACTTAAAAATAAAATAGAAAATTAAAAAAGATGAATTGAAGAAAATATATGATATTACACCTATTTAAAAGACCTAAGGTACGTCATTCTTTATTATGGTCATAAATTTAGGAAGACTTTGAAAATGGATGTCCAGATCAGGTAACTTCTTGGACATTTCATTGTAAAGACGAGCCAAGCGAACAACTGGCGAGCTGCGACCCATTCTTGTTCTGCAGAATTTATTTGTAAATAGTCTACAGGGGTATCTCGGTATTCTTGAGGGAACATTTAAACTGAATTTATTAATCAATATAGGACTATCAATGTGGTTGTTCATAAGTTTGTACAGGTAAGACATATCCAGATGACTACGACGCAAGTAAAGCGGATCCAGATGAAAATGACTTAATTTTTCATTGTAAGACCTTAGTATTCTGGGTGTTTTGAAACGGTAGGACAGGTTACATACTAGTTTTCTTGTACTCTCTCTATTCTTTTTTTATGTACATTATAGTCTGGACACCAGACTGTACTGCAGTATTCTAGTTTACTCCTTACATAACTATTGTAAAGCAGAATTACAGAAGAGGGTTTTTTGAAGTCTCTTGTATTTCGGAGAATAAACCCAAGTGATTTATTAGCCTCCTTTATAATTTTGTCAATGTGATCTAGAAACTGCAGTCGACTATCAATTAAGATAGTACTACTTCAATCTCTCAACACAGGTTATTTAACATACCAAATATTTCCTATAGATAGAAGATTACCTGTAGCACATTCCAGAAGCCTCTCTATCATATTCTCTTAAAAACTGCATAGCCTCATTTGAATTTGTGTTCACTCCCTGAAAGAAATATAATAAATATTTTTAATTATCTTAAACTTTATTTTTTTTAACTTATTATTCTTTCTTCTTTGGTCTTCACCTCATTTGATGTTAATAGGGAACATGCATAAATTTTTTTTGTATCAAAATCAAAAGTATAATGCGTGAGAAAGTCAACTGTAAATATTAAAACTTTTCTTTTGAGTTTTATTATCAAAATCGGGGCCGTTTCCTTGTGGCCAAACTAAAATGCCAAACTAATTTGGCCACGAGGAAACTTAATTCCTTGTAGCCAAACCGTAGTAATAGTTTAATTTATCATCCGCCTGTATGGAGGAAAAACTCTGTAGACAATATACGTACCACCAAGTCTGGGCATATATTACTTAAAAGTACATACCTAAAACATCCCTAACGCATTGTTCGACAGATTCGCGTTACGGCTTATTAATAAAATATATAAAAGTTAACCTTCTCTAGATTTATGTGATCCTGGTACTTTTTCTCGGGGGTATCTCTTATAAATTAGTATCCCCACCATACTATTATATAATTCTGTGACCCTATTAGAAAAAAATTAACATGTACAGTGTGTGTTATTTTTAAACTATGACTACAGTTTGGCTATAACGCTAAGGCCGAAGGTGGAAGCGCACTACACTCGGAATCCTCCTCACTCAGGAACATTTTACCTGTAACTGCCGAAAAACAACCATTTTTTAATTGTTGTTATGGCGTCAGATTTAAGTGAGTACACATTATGGGACTTAACTCTTGAATTTTCGCGAAACCCCTGAGCCTCTTACGGAACCTCAAGGTTCAGCGGAACACCATTCGGGAAATTCTGATACCCTGATAGGTAACGATCAAATGCTTCGAGTACTTATTCTTACTGCTTTTTCTTATAACAAACCCTTTTATGATTTTTGCATTTTAGTACGGAACTAGAGCATAATGAGTAATTTTCTCCAAATGACATTTTTAAGGGCCACTGCCTCCGTTACTTCACGTTTTTTTTGTGTGTACTTTATCCAACTATACTTTTGTGTGTCACCGCAAAGACATTACAGTAAGTATCACTTTCACTTTAAATTCTTTATGCGTCGTCATTTATTTTAAAGTCCCATTGTTATGGGTGGTTAAGGAGAATGGGCCATAACCCACCACCCATAAAGCGTTGGGTTGTAATAACTACAAAAGCTGTCCGAAGCACGGAGTACCTCAAGATAATAAATTTTTGGTCATCCATCCCATGACACCCGTGCAAAAGTTGTTTATAACTGCCGCAATCGCACTGCACTCTCAAGCTCCTCATCCGACCATCATATTGTTTATAATCATCATCATCATCATATCAGCTGCAAGACACCCACTGGTGGGTATATATAGGCATCTAGAACTTATTTCTTTTAGCTGATTGTTTTAAGTAAGTATAAGTTTCTTGACCCATTGAATAATGAATAATATGAATAAATATTTGACAACATCACATACATTGCTCCAATCCCAAAGTAAGTAGCTATAGCACTTGTGTTATGGAAATCAGAAACAACGGTGGTATGACACACCCAGACCTGAGACAATATTGAAAAGTTCATTTTCTACATTGACCCAGCCGGGGATCGAACCTGGGACCTCAAGAGATGGTGACGCCTTGAAAACCGGCGTGCGAACCACTTGACCACGGAGGTCGTCAAACCATTCTTCTTGTCAGCTAAAAAAGTCTGGAACGGATGGTAGGAAAATATCTAGACGATTCAAAAGTGTTTAATTTTATGTTAATTTGAATAAAGGTATTTTGACTTTGACTTTGAAAGGTATCTTCACGACGATCGGTCCTGCGCTGCCCGCATCCAGCGGCTTCCCGCGACCTTCACCAGATCGTCGGTCCACCTTGTCGGGGGCCTACCCAATTAGTATTATTGCAGTGTGTTAGGTATATCTTTTTTCTATATGTGTCCTTTTGTCATTATTAATAAAAATGACGTCCATCCGTCATGGGCTCATAACTCCAAGGTTGATATAACAATGTCATCAAGATGTATACGGTGGTGCGTCATATAATATTCTTCTTGCGAAGGTTATTTTGACATGTCGTGACAAAAGTCACGATTTTAATAATGGGGCTCATCCCTTGATTATTTAAGTTGACTTTAAATTGGCTATGTTACCTACAAGTCGTTTTTTTTTTTCATGTTTTCTAACGACTTAAAAAGGAGGAAGTTCTCAAGTCAACGGATTTTTTTTTGTTTTACCATAACTTCGTCCATTGTTAACAGATTTTTGTCTGAAAGAACATAGTTTTGCTGTGGTCCTATAGAATTTACAGAGATATGGCTAGCAGTTTTTTCATAATCCTAAAAAAATATCAATCGTTTTGCTTACCATCGCACGTTTTTACGGATTTTCAGGCATAATTTCTTTGTTTTTTCAGTCGTGTTTGGAATTTGAGTAGGTATGTTACTGTGCTGAATATGGGCATGAAATATGAGCCAGCGTCTTAAAACATAATTCGATAAGAAGTTTCATTTAAATAAAAATAAGCAAGGAAAGGTTGAAGTGGTGGTAAAAATTAATTAGAAACTATTAGGACTGTAAAATATTTTTCACAAAACTGTTTCAAGAAATAAAATCAAATCATTTCACGCGTAAGCCAAGTTTAACAATGCATGCATATTTCATGACAATAGTAATTAAATTTCGTTATACTTAAGTAATTTCACAGTGTAAACGCAACGTAAAAGTGTCGTCCATCGGCCAATTTTATGTCCCCACTGCTGGGGCACAGTCCTTCCTTATGACTAGATAAGGAGGACGGGCCATTACCTACCACGCGGGCCCAATGCGGATTAGTGGGTTTTAACGACTGCAAATGCAGCCGGGACCAACGGCCTAAAGTGCCTTCCAAAGCACGGAGGAGCTCAAGATAATAAATTTTTGGTCCCCATTCCACTACCGACCCTTTTGAAAGTTGCTTAACCTCCGCAATCGCTGGGCCAGGCACTAAACCACTGCGCCACCGAGCTCCTTAAGAAGCAAAAGTGTTAATTGCAGTGATATTTTTAACCGGCTTCAAAAAAGGAGGAGGTTCTCAATTCGTCTGTATTTTTTTATGTATGTTTTCATCAGACAATGCTGCTGAGAATTTTCCAGGACCATTCAACTTAGGTATTCTGTACCCATCTATCTATCAGGCAACTTGTCCACATAATCGTGTGCACCGTTATTCGACAAGTTCAGCGCCAGCAATTATGTTTTTACATAACTATTCGACAGAAGGAGGAGCTCGATGGTGCAGTGGTTTGGCCCAGAGTTTAAGCAAGTTTCTCAAGGATCGGTCATAAGATGCGTGACCAAAAATTTATTATCTCGAGCTTCTCCGTGCTTCGGAAGGCACGTTAAGCCGTTGTTCCCGGGTGCATTTGCAGTCGTCAACACCCACCAATCCGCATTGGGCCGGCGTGATGGGTTATGGCCCATCCTCCTTATCCACCCATAAGGAAGGCCTGTGCCCCAGCAGTGGGGACATCAAAAATGGCTGATGGTCATACCAGTTCAGTTATTTCAAAGTTTTCATTCTTTCAGCAGCCATGACCACTTACTTTATCGAAACATGGTGTGATACAAATCCTCATTGTTACGCCAATGTCTGTCACTTTTACTATAGACATCGTTGTGTAACAGTCAGACAATGGCTATTAGAAAACACTATTGGCGGTTAGCTAAATGGAAATTCTAATTCAATGATATTTTATCAACGAACTGTTTAATTCTTTCACAGAATATTTTTTTACTGACTTCAAAAAAAGGAGGAGGTTATCAATTCGGTTATATGTTTTTTATGTTTGTTAAGTACCTCAGTACTTATTTTTTTATTTCATAGAATATATGTGTACAGTGTACAACGTTCAAGGTACAAAAAAAACCTCTAAAGCCGAATATGGTAGATAGGGACCATCAAACTGAACAACTTTTACTATGGGACCATCACTGAACTAGCGAAAAAATCAGCTAAGTAACTATTTTATACATTTTTGATTACTTTTGATATTTTCGTTACTTACTCATTTTTTTATGAAACAACTGATATTTTTCGCGATTTCAGAGTTGGTCCCATAGTAAAAGTTGAGTAAATACTTCCAAATTGATCTATTTTTTACACGACTGCCCAAAGCAAAAAGAGTGTATATGTCATAGACTTATTATATTACTAGCGTAAGGACACGGTCAACGTCGCTACGAAGTGACGCCAGTTGGTTGGCCCTAAAATTACCATTTTAGGGCCAAGCCAACGCGATTCAGTCACTCGCGGAAGACTATGGTAGACAGACGGTGACTGACGTGACATAAAAATGGCGAATGGCGCATTTGTAGATTGCAAAAATTATGATGCAAACGTTAAAAGGTTACATGGAATATCGTATCATCGGTTAGTAGCTTTACATTATTTTTATTACGTGTCTAACAATTTTAATAAATTATAAAATATTTTACTATTACTTGTTATTGTTCGAGGCAATAGAGATGGGTCATCATGACTCAAATGAACTTGTTCACTTGAAGATCTTTATATGGATTCAAATGAACTATGTAGTTCACTTGAGTCCATAAAAAGATCCTTAGACCTTAGTTCATTTAGTTCCATAGCTAGTTAACACAAAGAACAAGAGTAAACGGAAAGGATAGATTACGAACACTGCGTACAGAAATGTCTCCTATGAAACATATTTGCTGCAAAAATAATTATCTACATTACATTTCAATTCAAGTAATTACAGATTGCCTGATGATCTAGTGCGTAAAGAAATATGGAGTTCCATTATAGTTATTTATGCAACTGTACTATAATGAGGGGTATTAAAACACGAATATATCACATGAGTGTTTTAATACCTAATTATGTACAGTTGCATACAAGACTTTATCTACACCCACTTTTTTTTTATTTTTTTTATTTGGGAATAAACAATATTAATGCATATGGATTAAAAACACCCATGATATTTATATACACCCATAATATGTATCATCTATAAAGGTTTTGACTTTGACTATGACCTTCCTCCCCCTCCTCGTCATTATGTCTTCCGCGAGAGTGTTATAATGTTGTACTGAATTTCATTATGCAACGCTGAGCGCGTGGTCGCGCGGCACAGCAGGGATACTGTAATGGTGGCAGTAAGCTAACCGTTGCAGAACCTTTTACAGAGGATTTAAAGCATGGGTGTAGATAAAATAACGAAAACAGTCCTATTTCATAAGCCTCCTAAAAACGCAAGAATATGCTCTGCTCTTTTTATGACACGGATGTCAAAAGCTGGACTATGGAAGCTGAAAGCAATGCCAATACCGCGAATTGAGATTGAAGTATTTACCGCATTCACGCATAAAACAAAATAACTGAACTCAGAAAACGAAGCTCCTGCCTCCCATAATCATGCAGTACTAGCGGCCGCCCACGAATCCGTCTGCGTGGAAAGTTTTTGCTTTCCCTCGCTTTATGTTTTAGGAGGAATTTGCATGTTAATAATCAACCTTAACAATGTAATTATTTAGTTGCATAAGGATTAATATCATGATACGAATGTCATCATCTTCCGATCAATAATTATTTTAGAAAAAAATATATACTGTGGCTTTCGTTTCATTATTCCTATTTTCATTGGGATCTCTAATTTTTTTTAGATAAAATACTGCTAATGTTACTTGCAGATAATTTCAATAGGTGAAAGTTTTATAAAATCTGTTCAGTTAGTTTTGAATTTTTGCATTACAAACAATCAAACCAACAAACAAATCTTTCCTTTTTATATTTAAAAATTTAACATACATACACTCACGCCTGTTTCCCATGGGGGTAGGCAGAGACTATGGATCGCCACCTGCTACGATCCTTGCACACTTCTTTCGCTTCATTCATATCCATCAATCTTTTCATACATGCCCTGCGGTTTTTGTCACTGCGTACACCAGCCTTTTTTATAATAACCTCTATTTGGTCCGCGTAGGTTTTTCTGGGACGCCCTCGTGCAATCGTTCCTTCCACATTCGCACAGTATATCTCTTTCGTGATTCGCCTTTCATTCATCCTCTCTAAGTGACCAAACCACTGGAGCATTCCTTTCTCAATTCTTGTCACTATATCATCTTTCAGACCACACCTTTTGCGAATCACCTCATTGCTCACTCTATCACTCAGTTTTACTCCACATATTTTCCTCAACGATCGCATCTCTACCGCATTTATTCTGCTTTCATTCTTCTTCTGCCATACCCAAGATTCACTTCCATACATCAGTGTCGGTACCAGCACTCCGTTATGAATAGCCATTCGCGCCTTTGCAGAAACGGTTTGGCTACTCATAACCGAGCGTATAGCACCACTCACCGAATTTCCTTTCTTCACTCGTCTTTCTATGTCTTCCTCACTCTTTCCGTCCCTTGTGAACAAACTCCCCAAGTATACAAACTCACGGACTTGTTCCACTTTTTCGCCACCTAACATTACCGTACAGTCAGTCATTTCTTCATCTCTCTCAAACACCATCACTTTAGTCTTAGTTACATTCACTTTCATCCCTTTTCTCACAAAATCTTCATTCATAACCGACATCATTTCCTGCAACTCTTGCGCAGAAGACGCAAGTATAACTTGGTCGTCAGCGTAGAGAAGGCACTTGATTTGAGTCCCATTCATCACAACCCCACAGTCACGTTCTTTCAGACCTTTCATACAACTGTCCAAAAACAGATTAAAGAGCCATGGTGACGCAACACATCCCTGTCTGACACCCCTAGAGATGCCAAACCAGTCAGTGTATACGCCGTCAATCCTGACGCATGCACGGGAATCCTCATAGAGAGATTTCAGTGCATGAATCAGTCTGCTCTCCAATCCGTATTCGGACAACACCTTCCATAGCTCATTCCTGTCAACTCGATCGTAGGCCTTCTCCAGGTCCACAAAGGCACAGTAAACCTTTTTGTGCTTAGCCAGGTGTTTTTCGGTTAAGCACCTCAAGGAGAAGACCTGATCCGTGCATCCCATTCCCTTTCTGAATCGCGCTTGCACATCCCAAATACTCTGATCAGTTTTTTGCATCACTCTTTCAATCAGTACCTTTGCATACAATTTACTGACAATGCTGAGAAGACTGATCCCGCGGTAGTTTTTAGCATCCTGCCGTGACCCTTTCCCTTTGTACAGCGGCACGACCACGGCTTTACGCCAATCTTCCGGCACTTTGCCACTGTTCCAACATTTATTAAAGATCAGGCACAGCCAGGACGCAACCAGCTCTTTCCCACCTCTCAGCATTTCAACAGTAATTATAGTTTATAATATTAGTTTAGTATAGCTGTGAAAAAGAACAAAACCATCTAATTTGAAATAAACATGTTTGAGATTTTGTAATGCTTACGTTTTATTTATGGCCTTAATACCATCGAAAAACTGATATAATTACCATTATAAAAATATAAAAAAAAGTTAAAAGTACTAGCGACCCAAAGGAGTCAGATGAGTGAACTTGTCCTTAACTCCAATTGAACTAAATAGTTCACTTCAGGAATCTTTTTTGCCCACCTCTAATATGGCAGTAGTTCGAGTGGGATCTAAAAGATGTCGCTGATTTTGCTTGTATGAAGGATTTATAAAGCAAATACTAGGATGGGCTCATCCTTCCTTTTGAAATCATTGGTATATGTGTTCAGGGTTCATGTAAGTTTGTGGGTATGTGAGTTTCTTTATTCCACCATAACTTCTAACCTGAACTGATTTGGATAAATGGGGTATCGTTAGAATTACAGCATCCCGAGATTCCCGAGTGACACTTTCTATATTAAAAAAAACAATATGGCGACAATACGACGCCATTTTCGAAAAAAAACTTTTTTCTTCTTTTATTACAATATGGGCATCAAATGAAAGGCCTTAATGAGCACATTCCAAAACTATATAGTACGTCACTAAAATGTGTGAAATAAAAATAAATAAATTAAAAACATATTAAGAACACGACTGCCCTGCCGAAAACGAACTAAAAAGTTAAACAACAAGTGCCATTGCAGTCGGGGACCTCTTTGATCAAAAATTGTTCCATAATAAGCTCCCCCGACTGCAATGACTCTTGTTGTTTAACTTTTTAGTTCGTTTCTGCCAAAAACAGCAGTCATGTTTTTAATATTTTTTTAATGATTTTTTTTATTTTAAAATCGTTTGTGGTTTTCAGGATATCCAGAAAATACTGTCATTTTCGTCCATTAAATACTTACATGTTTTATTTATGGATGATCAAGCATAACTTCTTTGTTTTTCAATGTTTTTTAACGCTTTTCGTTTTTTTTTTTTATCTTTTACTTCACTAGACAAGGATCATTTTTGCATGACATGGGACCAAATCCTCATAATTGATAAAGATCTATTGAAGTAAATTAACTTTTTCCGTTACATTGTATAAGTAGAAATAAGTTAATTTTATAATAATTTATATTCATACCGTGAAGGTTGGGTAAAATTGTCACATATGCTTAGATGAGGCACGGCAGTGGAACGGACAGGATTCGAGACTTGAGTTGGGTTTTTTTACCTAATTACCTTACATTTTTGACGACCTCCGTGGTCGAGTGATTTGTACAGTTTTCGTGTAGCCATCTCTTAGATACCGGGTTCGATTCCCGAGTGGGTTAATTTAGAAAACGAACTTTTCTATATTGGCTTAGGTTTGGATGTGTGTTTGAAGTTCCCGTTTTCTCTGATTTTTAATACACAAGTGCTTTAGCTACTTCCAGTGCGATTAATTATGAAAAGTATACAAATATGTCGTTTTCTTAATTTCGAAAGAGGAAAAGAATTAATGGTTTTATGCAGACACGTTTTTGGAGGAGCTCGACGGCGCAATGGTTTAGCTCCTGATTAAAACTGTGCCCATAGCGATCGCGGAGGGTTAATATACTTTCGCAAGGGTCGGTCATAGGATGGGTGACCAAAATTGTGTTATCTCGTGCTCCTCCGTGCTTCGGAAGTCACGTTAAGCCGTTGGTCCCGGGTGCATTTGCAGTCGTCAACACCCACCAATTCGCATTGGGCCCGCGTGGTGGGTTATGTCCTAGCCTCCTTATCCACCCATAAGGAAGGCCTGTGCCAACGCAGTGGGGACCTCAAAAATGGCTGATATCGGTGTCGTCGTCGCAGCCACGTTGGTAGGGTTCCGTACCCAAAGGGTAAAAACGGGACCCTATTACTAAAACACGCTGTCCGTCTGTCTTTCTGTCACCAGGATGTATCTCATGGACCGTGATAGCTAGACAGTTGAAATTTTCACAGATGATGTATTTCTGTTGCCGCTATAACAACAAATATACGAGAATTAATTAATTGGGTGACTGGAAATAATTTAAGGCGACTGTTAATGAGATACTAAAATAATAAACCGGGCAGCGGTTTATTTTTTGGGCGACAAAGTAACTAAACGCGCGACAAACTGTGGATTACAAAATTTACTGAAAAAAAAAACTTTTTAAAAACACGTTTTGTAAAATTTATCATCCGTATTGTCTTTAGCATGCGCCCCACGTTTTTAGATTTAAAATTTCTGTAGGTATAGGGTTATAAATATTTACAGAAAAAAATATTTTATACTTTTTAGTCTGTTTTTACTAGTCCGTTTTAATGTTTTTAGTCCGATTTTTTTGTAATAATTTAATAAATAAATAAATAAATAAAATAAAATAAAATAAAATAAGCCTTTATTACTGTTTTACAAAGTTATAAAAATAAATGTTAAAAAAAAAATGAATTACTCTCGGCAACCGGTTTCATTTATAACAGCTTGTCTTTCGACAAAGGCCTCCTCTAAATTTTTCCACTTTACTCTATCTCTCGCGATGCGAATCCATTCTGGGCCAGCGACAGCTTTGATATCATCCTCCCACCTTTTTTGCTGTCTACCTCGGCTTCTTTTATTTCCTCTTGGGTACCATTCCGTTATTATTTTAGTCCACTTTTCGATACTTTCTCTTAACATGTGTCCCGTCCAACGCCATTTTAATTTTCTATATACTGTCTGTACCTTATTAAATTTTGTTTTGTCCTTTATTTCCTTTAACCGGATTCTGTCACTTCTCCTTACGCCTACCACACTTCTCTCAATTCCGTTTTGGCACACCTTTAGATTATTTTCCTGTTGCTCTGTTAGGGCCCAAGTTTGGCATCCGTATGTCAGACATGGTAAGATACAAGTATTAAACACCTTCCTTTTCTCAGTCATAGGCATATCTTTATTTTTCATTACTTCGCTTAGTGACCAATATCTTCTCCATGTGTTAGTTATCCTTCTATCTATTTCTTTCTGCATTGAATTAGTTGTAGATACCAATTGTCCTAAATAGATATATTCGTTCACATATTCTATGGGTTTATTATCAATTTTGATATCTTTAAGTTGTGGAGAATTGCTCATCACTTTAGTTTTAGTAAGATTCATAGACAGACCCGCCTTTGCACTTTCATCTGATAATTGTTGTAGCATTTGTTCCAATCTCCACGGGCATTCAGCAAACAGAATTAAATCGTCAGCAAATCTGAGGTGATTTAAGTTCTCTCCATTTACATTTATTCCAATGTTTTGCCAATCTAAGTTCCTAAATATCATTTCCAAGACCGCTGAGAACAGCTTTGGTGAGACAAGATCACCTTGACGGACACCTCTATCTATAGAAAATTCTTTTCCAGCCTTTTCCAGTCTTATATGTGCTGTGCTCTTTGTATATATATTTTTAAGTATTCGTATGTATTTTACTGGAACTCCCTGGCTCTTCAGTGCATCCCAAATATACTTGTGTTCTAAGGAATCGAACGCTTTGTTAAAGTCCACAAATCCGAGATAGTATACTTTATTGTATTCGTTGTATTTTTGAAGTATTTGCTTTACCACGTGGATATGGTCTATTGTAGAAAATTTACTACGAAAGCCAGCCTGCTCCTTAGGTTGGTTTTCATCCAATAGTTTAGCGATTCGAGCTAGTAGTATTTTTGAAAAGATTTTATATATATTTGACATCAAACTTATTGGCCTATAATTCCCAATGTCTCCTTTATCTCCTTTTTTATGAAGTAATACTATTGTAGATTTAGTCCAATCCTCTGGGATATTTTCAGTGTCTACTATCTCATTAAATAAATCGGTTAGTTTGGGAGCAATTAACGGCATTGAGATTTTAAGGAGTTCATTAGTTATTTGGTCCGATCCTGGTGCTTTATCCAATTTCTGTGTGCTAATTGCTCTCTCTGTTTCTTTTACTAATATAGGAGGTATTGGCTCCGATTCATGTGTTTCCTTAATTTCAATATCATTAGTATCTGGATTTTGGCTACGATATAAGTCTCTGTAAAATTCTGTAGCAATGTTTAATATTTCTGGTCTTTTGCTAGTAGACATTCCATATTTATTCTTCATATTTGGCATCCAACATTTCTTGTCATCCAATTCTTTGATAGCTTTCTTTACTCCTCCTGTGCATTTAATATAATGTTTTAATGTGTTTGATCGATTTTGTTTTCTATCTCTTCTTATCTGTTCATTTATCTTTTTGCTTATTTCTGTAATGGTTTTACGTTTATCTTTGTCCTTTGGTCCTAGCAGAAGCTCTTTTCTTTTACTAAGTAGTTGTTTTGTTTGCGTAGATATTGTTCGTTTCTTAGTTTTATTTACTTTCATTGTTATTGTTTTAAGGGTTCTTAGAAGGTTTTCGTATTTTCCTTGTGTTGTTGCATGTTTTTCATCTTTTTTGTTAAGTGCTGCCTTTAAGTTGGTCAAAAGCTCCTTACTATCACTAATAGTAATGCTGGGTACCAGTATATTATGAAATTTCCGACTTTTCTTCGTTGGTAACCCTCTTAGCGTGGCACGAATCAACTCGTGGTCTGAATTAAAATTTAGATTGTGAATTATTGACATGTCTTTAAAAGCTTTAATTTTGTTTGTTATGATGAAATCTATTTCATTCTTATAAAGTCCATTCGGAGACGTCCATGTCCATTTCTTACTAGTTTTCTTTTTGAAGAAGCTATTTAGAATGCTCAATTTGTTTTCTAAACAAAAGTTCACCAACCTTGCTCCATTTTTGCTTCTTTTTCCATGTCCATGTTTCCCTATCGTATATTCTTCCCCTGTGTTGCATAATCCTATCTGGCCATTGAAATCGCCCATCAATATCATGTTTTTGTGTGCGCTGTCAATAGCGCTTTGTAGATCTTGGTAGAACACCTCTGTTTTAGCTATATCTTCTTTTTTATCAGACTCAGTTGGTGAATATGCTTGTATGATAGACCATACTTCTTCTTTGTTGCCGTATAAAGGAATTCTTATGTTGAGTATTGCTATTCTTTCGGAAATCCCTTTTAGTTCTTCTATTTTGTCTATATATTTCTTTTTTACTAGGAATCCGACACCATAAAGTCCTGGTGTATCTCCTTTATAATGTAAGATATATTCTCCATAATCTTCTATTTCTTCTTCTAATCTTCTCACTTCACAAACTCCTAGTATATCCCATTTAATTTTCTCTATTGCTAGCTCTAGTTCTATCAGTTTCTCTGGAGTTCTTAATGATCTTGTATTTAATGATGCTATATATATATCAGTTTTATTTTCATTTGTTCTCTTTTTTGTATTTGTATTTGTGTTTGTATTTGTATTGTTATTTATCTTTAGAGGGTCTTGGTCATTTTCCCCCACGATGACCAGTCGGCTTGGGGGAGGGTGGTGTTTTCTTGCTGTTTTATTTTGGTTTTCATTATTGTGTTTCATTTTCCGTTTGCCGATAACTGGTTGCTACTGTTTCTTCTCTCCCATTCCCGAGGATGAAAATGAACTGGATCTGTTTCTCATTATATCAAAAGCATTAGTTCTATTACCTTTAAATGATGTTTGGGTTTGTTGCTTTTTAGACTGGTTGGAAGGAGGTGAAATCGACGATCCTCTTTTTCTTTTTTCTTTATTATTGTTATTTTCTTTTACTATAAGTTGATCATATTTTAGATATGCAATGTTTCCTTTATTTCTTTCTTCTGTAAGCTTTATCTGTAATGATTTTCTTTTCTCCAACACTTCCCTTGTATAATCTTCTGTAATATAAATATCTTTTAGTAGCTTTTTATTTTTCATCACTTCATCTTTTTTCCAACCATTTACAAAGGCACACAAGATAGGTCTCACTTTATCTTCATTTTTGTTCTTCTTTCCTATTCTGTGGATTTTATTAACATTTTCACTCTCTATAACCAAATTTAAATCATTCTTGATTTTTTCTTTTACGTTATGCAACAAGTCTAATGTTGATTTTTCATTTTCTTCGAGGCCAAAAATTATAATGTTATTACTTCTCTTCTCTCTTCTACAAAATTCTATTTCTTTTTCAAGACTTTCTATTCTAAGTTTTAAGTTTTTGTTTTCTTCCACAATAGGTCTTAATTTTTCTTCCATCTTGTCCATTATTGTATTAGTAATAGACTCCGTTAATTCAGCGGTTTGGTTTTTCATTTCCATCTTCATTTTATCGAATAAAAGCTGGAATTGTGTATCCATTTTTTTTTTCGTGTAAAGGAACGTACATATATATTTTGTAGTTGACAAAGTGGTGACACGTGGCTAGATGTTCTGTGTTCGATCGATGTCTCAGTGATTGTTCTGCTGGAATGCACCCACTGTCATGTGCACAGAACAATATACGTCATGTGTCAAATACTATGATTTGATTGATATGATGATGTTATCTAACCTCCAAAATATTGTAGATGTTTCACTTCTTTTTCTTCCAATTTTACTGCACAATACGTGAAAGTTATTTTAAAGCACTTCTCGAAACTTGATTTGTTATTTAAAGTAGCCAAAATACGTGACGGTTGTGGGTAAGTAATTTTTTACCGCGAATCCTTCGGATGAATTACAATACGGTGTTTACGATATGGATACCGGAAACGGAATGCAAATTGTAATAATTTAGTCCGTTTTAAAAACGTGTTTTTAAAAAAAAATTTTTCAGTAAATTTTTATTTTCTGCTTTTTAGTTAACGAGCTAAGACTAAAAAAAATACCATCTCCTATCGGAGCACTCGTCAAGACGATTTAAACGAGCCCAAACTCGATGGGGTTGCATGGTTTTATTACAGAGTCCCAGTGGCCTTCTTCCGGCTCCATCATCAGACCCTGGAAACTATTTCCTAACACAGTACTCGTCAATACGATTTAAACGAGCCCAAACTCGATGGGGTTGCATGATATCAATATTGAGTTCCTATGGCATGGCCTTTCAGCTTCATCATCAGACCCTGGACCTCGTCTCCCATTAGAGTACTCGTCAAGACGATGCTAACGAGCCCAAACACGATGGGGTTGTATGGTTTCATCATAGAGTTCCTGTGGCCTTCTTCCGGCTTCATCATCAGATCAGCTCAATGATACCATAATATTGCATTGCCTTCCAGTTCTGACCTATATTCAAAGTTTCAAGTCTCTAGCTCATCTGGAAGCTAGGATAAAATCGTTCGCAAACTTTGTGGAGAAACACACAAACAAACAAACGCGAAAGCAACCTAATAAAAACGTGTTAAAAAATACGTAAAACGGGCGACTACATGTGGGAGACAAATAATTTAAGTTAGCAGTGAAAATTATAAATGAGCGACAAAAATACTGAGTGGGCAACTATTACCCAACATGGTATTTTTGTCAGCTCTATTAGGATAATAGTCACCTTTTTTAAATAAAATATATCCCAAATTTTAAATGTTTTGTGTGTCCTAAGGGGTCGCCCAAATAGCAATTTGGTCGCCCGTTCTGAATAACCAGTTGCTCAATTTGTATTTTAATGTCACCCATTTTCAATATCTGAGTCGCCCTCAGTCCGTCGCTGTATTCAGTATTTTTGATACCCAAAATGGGAATTTATTGTTACCCGATTAAATATTTCCCCAAATATACTAGAATCAGAATAAAACAAAATTTTTGAGTGGCTCCCATACAAGGAACATGTTTTGTTTTTTTTTTGGCCGTTTTTGGTACGGAACCCTTGGTGCGCGAGTCCGACTCGCACTTGGCCGGTTTTTTTACATTTTCTGCCCTTTGAAAATTTAGTGTGGATGACATTTTTCAATGACTCATTGTTTCCATAGTGTTTCCATATCAAAAACTATTGACTAATTTTTACATGCGCCAAAGACAAGTACAGAATTTGTTCCATTGAAAATAGCAATCAAATTCCATAGCAAATATTCTGACGATCTAAGTGGTTCAGTGGTCAACACAGGGACGTATTTAAAGATTCGGCGCCCTGGGCCAATAAGGTATGCCGCCCCTAGGGTTATCTACCATCTAGGTACGTACGTACGGGAGGAAGAGGAATGAGGATGACTGTCTGGGATACACAAAACGCCTGATTTTTTAGAAAAAATCCTGTCTATGCCGCGCAGCGCGATTTTTAGTCAGTTTCAATCAATAAACTCTTGTAATTTTGACAATCTTTAGTAAAAAAAATCAGCCGCGCAGAGAGATTTTTTGTCTGTTTTATCTGCTAATCTCACTAATCATGTAATTATATTATGTGTAACCCACACGTGGAGAAGAGGATGCCTGTCCACTGTCCGGTAACACAAAACGCCAGATTTTTCAGAATAAATCCTGTATATATAAAAAATGCCGCGCAGCGCGATTTTTAGTAAATTTCATCCAATAATCTTGTCATTTTGTCAATCTTTAGTAAAAAAATTAGCCACGCAGCGCGATTTTTCGTGAGTTCCATCCACTAATTTTGTAATTTTGCCCGACTATGAGTATTAAATAAAAAAAAAATCGGCCGCGCACCGCGATTTTTGTCAGTTCCTTCCACTAATTTTGTAATTTTGACTATAAGTAATATAAAAACGGCCTCGCAGCGAGATTTTTAGTCAGTTTTATCTACTAATCTCACTAATCATGTAACATTATGAACGGAAAATGAACATTCTGCACTGCAGTTCGTCAGTAAATGATTGGTAATTAATTAATTAATTATGAAAGGCGCCCTAAAGCTAAGCCCCGAGGCTGACGCGGTAGACTGTGAGGGGCAGCTCGCGCAGCGCGATTTTTAGTTAGTTTCATCCAATAAACTTGTCATTTTGTCAATCATTAGTAAAAAAAATTGCCGCGCAGCGCGATTTTTCGTGAGTTCCATCCACTAATCTTGTAATTTTGCCAGATTATGAGTATTTAATAAAAAAAAATCGGCCGCGCAGCGCGATTTTTGTCAGTTCCTTCCTACTACTTACTAATCTTGTAATTTTGCCTGACTATAAGTAATAAAAAAACGGCCTCACAGCGAGATTTTTAGTCAGTTTTATCTAGTAATCTCACTAATCATGTAACATCATGAACGGAAAATGAACATTCTGCACTTCAGTTCGTCAATAAATGATTGCTATAACTAATTATGAAAGGCGCCCTAAAGCTAAGCCTGAGGGGTGGCTGACGAGGTAGACTGTGAGGGGCGGCTCGCGCCGCCCCTAGCAGCCTGGCGCCCTGGGCCATGGCCCCCTTGGACCCTAGGGTAAATACGTCACTGGGTCAACATGCCGGTCTACCACCCGGGTTCGATTCCCGGCTGGTGAATTTTAATTTCTGTGACGGGTCTGGGTGTTACTATGTATAATAAGTATATATTTAAAAGGTATATAAATAAGTAACGTAGGTACATCAGGTACTATACCCATATTACAAGATTTGCTTAGTTTGGGGCATGATGGAGCTGTGTGAAATTGACCAATTATCATTATCATTAATTATTGACTATATTCTAAGACGCATTGAAGTCAATCGTTTTTTTTTTCTAAGGCGAGAGAGCGGTTCTCTATTTTACTGTCTAGGTGGCATCCGGCAGAATTGTGACTAATGGCTTGGAAGTAGTACTTACATCCACCTCATTGGACTAGAAAATTGGCAACAGCGTTCCTAAATCGGTCCACCACTGCGACATTTTTTTTATTGAAAATATCTATGTGAGTATTTGTCCACAATCACTGAGGGGAAGTGGCGTCGTGGTGAATTTATTTAATATTATAATTCTAATAAGATTCTAATACAGTACTCGCTAGCCCATCCTCCTTACCACCCATAAGGAAGGCCTGTGCCCCAGCTGTGGGGGCATTAATATAGCTGATTGTGATGGTCACTGTCCTATTATTTAGTCCAATACTAAACAAAATTGTATTAACGTTAGGTGGCTGATGGAATACTTATAAGAATACCTATAGGTATATACAAATATCGGGTCATTTTGAACTTACCATCCAAATTTTAAGGATGTGTCCAATCCATGAAAGTAAACAACTTTCTCTAAGAAACATGTGTCAAATTTCGCCACAAAATTTTGGCAATCTCATACTAAATTGATCACGTGATCTCTTTGATTTGTATGGAAAGTCAATTTTTAGGGTTCCGTAGCCAAAAAACGGAACCCTTATAGATTGGTCATGTCTGTCTGTCTGTCTGTCCGTCCGTATGTCACAGCCATTTTATTCCGAAAGTATTAGGATTACACAGTTGAAACTTAGAAGTAGATGTAATCTGTTAACCGCTTAACGATTTTAACACAAAAGTAAAAAAAAATAACATTAAGGGGGGGCTCCCCATACATGGAACTGAAACTGAAAAAAAAAAATTCCTTCATAACAATACGTGCGGTTGAATGACGGTTAATGACATTGAGGTTCCTAAGACAATTTTTTCTAAAAGTCAACCGTTTGAAAGATAAACACTGCCAAAGTGGTAAAATGTGTGTCCCCCCGCCCCGCTAACTTTTGAAATAAGAGAGTGAAAAATCTAAAAAAAATATATGCTATAAATCTTAATAAAAACTTTCAACGAAAATTGGTTTGAACGAGATATAGTAATTAGTTTTTGAGATATATCATATTTTCCAAAACCGCAAATATAACTTTGTCATTCATACCAACACTGTGAAAAACAAAGTTATTTTTACAGACGAAAAATTATAGTGGTATTAAATATAGTATGGTATAAGGTAACTACGGAACCCTATGGCGCGTGGCCCGACACGCACTTGGCCGGTTTTTTTGTTTTACATATTTGACCATGTGTTCCTTAGAGAAAGTTGATCAGTTTCATGGGCTGAACACATCAGTGGCGAAGGGTCCATAGAAGCCGATTCCCATCGGCTTACCTTTTGGAAAACCTACCCCACTGATCCACTGTGCAGATAGGGTTGCCAGGTGACTCGTGAAAAAATACCGGAGGTCGGTAAAAAAAATACGGGTTTTTTTACTAATATTACTAATATTTTTTATTTATTAATCAACATGACATAAATCAACTAAATTAGTAACAAAATATAATGCAGTCATAAAATTGCCCCACGCCACTGGAACACATCCTTAAAAACTGGATGGTATGTTCAAAATGAGCCGATATACATGACTTTGGAATAAATGCAATGATCATCACGCATAAATTAGCCTTCTTTCTTCTTTCTTTTCTGTTAAACGCTACGCATCATATTAGGTAGGATCTTAAATAGAGGAATGTAGGTACTTGCCTATCGAAAAAAAAGAAAAGTAGAATTTACACATATTAAACTCCTAGTATGAATTAGAAATGCGGAAACGTTGCGTGAATTAAAAAAACACAATTTCCTACCTATTCTTGATTCTTATAAACTTTACTGTGCATGAAACACTCACTAATAAAATCATGAAAAAAGTGTTGTGTATTACATTTAATTTTATAGGAACAGATAAAATCTAATACTCACCATTCGAAAATAATCTTGACAACACGCATACCTTGTGAAGAAAGCAATAAGCATAAACGCCGTCGCGCCTTTGCCAACATCCATTTTAAAAAAGTAACTTTCAATATTATCACCTTGAGACACTTTTAATTTATTCAAAAATATTCACGCATGCTTTCTTTGCAATACAATGTTTTAACATAATTTGGACGTTAAATTACGCAATTATTTACATTATGAATTTTAATTTGAATTTTTTAGGTATGTTGTGTAATTAAGTATTGCAATTGAGTTTTTGGCGGTAATTTTGACACTTGCAACTTTTTTATTTTTTTCTACCATTTGTGGAAAGAGGTTTTGTTATTTTTGGATTGACTTTTTGGTGAATTTAAGGATTTTGGATTAGAAAACTGTACTGTTCTCTTTCTTGTAGCAGACTGGAGGAGTATTTCCGTTGCTTTTGTTTTCTCTATGGTTTGATGAGCACGACTGAATTGCATGGGAGGGGCACGAGCCAAGACTGTTTTATCTTCAGATATATCTTTGAATATTGTTCAATGAATTTTGTAAGAACGAAGATCAGTGCACATTTATCAAAACTTCAAGTCTTTTAAATTTAACTACCGAATATGTTTTCACCCTTATATCAATGATTTCATTAATCTTATAAAAAAACTTACAACTTGTAAAAAACTCAATGGAAAATCCTGAGTATTTCTGAGGGTGTCCGGCGACTCTCCATTCCGTCTGACAATTTTTACAAGTGTCTTGCATAAATTATTTGGAAAAAGACATAATTTAAATGAACTTGTAATTTTTTTCTTGTATAAAGTACTTGTAGACTTGTAAGTTTTGATAAACAGGGCACAGATGTTACAAAATATACTTTTTTTTCTTATTTTTGTTTTTTCAATCTAATCCTCTTCAGGGAATAATTTGTAGTGTCACGTGTTAAATAGTTCAGTGGTATTGTTTCATTTTATATTAGATTTCGGATGCATCGCATTCCAAATTTCCAATGCTGCTTGAATATATTAAGACAGTTTAGTCGGTAAGTTCTGCCGAGATAGCCACCACTACGATAAAAGTCTCAGCTTCACACAACCCATTTCAATTATCCCCCATCTTGTTCAGTTGCGTAGACACTTGACAAAACTGCACCAAATATATACTATGAATCAATTCGCAAATAATGAAAATAGAACCGATTCCGACAAAATGGCACCAAAAACTCCAAAAAAGACTTTATTGCTTGGTTTTCCCAAAAAATAAGACGATGGTGGTGGCATATCTAAGACACAAACCCCGGTCTTTTCATCTACCTAGTTTAAAAAAATCTTTGAATATTATTCCATATTAAACCTCTTCTACTTCGGTTTCCGAAAAGGATTTTCGATTGGATTTGAGCTTTTATTTCCGTTTATTGAGTACTTACCTAAATAATGTTATAAAATTAACCTCGATTATCGAAGCTGCATTGCATATTTTTTTAATAAAAAAAATACCTGATTAGGTCTACGTACCTACTGTTAGATATTTTTGTAAGAAATATCTTTTGAATTTTCTTCTCATGTGCGACTACTTGAAATATGTCGGCACGTCGCGTGCGCTGCGACATTAGGGGGCCATAGACCACCGATGTACAGACCAGACATGTCATACTAACATCTTGGGCCTATACCATTGACCTCTATATATTCCACTGGACTGGCTGCTGTCAAACTGTTCTTGTGTCTATTTGATTTCCGCTATTTTGGCGCTGTAGGACGTAGCGTGAGCATAGCGTGAGGGACATGGTAATAGCCACTCACATGATCGGCGGTCTATTTTTGCCAAAACGAGACGATCGAGACGTGATTCACGGATATAATTCATCCAAAACGACAGACCGTCAAAAAAGTGTTGTCTCGTTTTAACGCATTAAACTGTGCGCCTATTTTAATATTCCTGCCTCTTTCTTACTATCCGACGGTCATTTCATTCATATATCACTCCTTTGTGCAGCCGTTCCCTTACAAACTACTGACAGTTGAAAGTGGAACTTATTGACAACTAGGAACGTACACTTTTACTCAACAGTTTTTTGCTTATTTGATGATATTTACTGTGTTAAGAAATACCTTCTGTACTCGTCAATTTAATAACTAAACATGCTGCGGGCGGGTGGTAAAATTTTGCGAAAATCTAAACATTTACGTGGTTTTTTCAGCTATCAAAATCAAAGTGTTCGTCTGTGCCCCAGTGGCCACGTCTCAAAAGTAGTTTTATTCGTAGTTTATGGACAACAAACTACAGAAAATAACTTTTTAAATGTTGTTTTGTTGTCTTAAGAACCCATCCCAAGCATAAAATCTGCCAAATTGCGGACGTTTTTTAAATGATTGCAGTTTTAAAAGTGAGCGGAGTTTAAATTGTAACAGTCGGATAAATTCATACCAGGTGTCAAGGTTTGTTTTTCTTAAGGGTAGGTCGTCTCACGGATCACGAGAAGTGATTTGTTTTGTATAGAAGTATATAGATATCGTGTTTTTTTATTCGCGATTTGTAACAGGCTGATTTTGAAGAGGTAAAATTAGCGGCTGTTTGTATTAATATCGGTGCTAACCCCAAAATAATCATTTTTTAAATAAAATTTAATACTTTATAATTCGCAAGAAGTGTAAAAGAACAAAATATTTTTTTAAAATAATAAACTTTTCTTACTTACTCATTTTTGTTTTCATTCAAAGAGAGCAAGGCTCGTTACAAACGGTACTACAACCCTTAAAAAATCCCTTATTGATCCTCGGTTAAAAAATATCCAAAAATATTAAATTGACTTTCGGAGAAGATTTATCCGAGAGTGGATAGGGTTTAGAATTTTATGATATTTTACACTATAACCCTTACATTTAAGGTACATAATCGTATGAAATGGCTTGGCTAGATAGTATTCTTCACAAAAGCATACATAGCCAGACACCCACACATACAAACAACACTGATAAATATGAAATGAAGTATGACTACGCACACTGTCAAAAATTGGTGCTCGTTTCCAGATCATATTTTAAAGTGCTATTTTACTTAAATGTAATAAATTTCATGTCATAACATTCATAATATAGTCTACTTTTAGTTTAAAGGTCTATTTTTGGTATAAAATAGAAACAGTAAGCGATTAAATCAAAACTTTACCTAGATTTTTTTAAAGAATTCTCCAACAATTTTCAATTAACGATATTTTTTGTTTTTGCTATGGAGCAATGTTTTAATAACCTTTTAATTATATAAAGCAAGTATTTTTCATTCTAAAGAGTATAAAATATCCATATGTTATCGATTTAGATTTCGTAATAATCTGAAAATTATGAACAAAAATTTAAAATTTTCCCATGCCTACGGTTTGAACGCTCAAAACAAAGAAACTATCGTATTTATTAACACGCACCGAATAGAAAAACATTCTTATGAATAGGCCTAACAACTTATCAGAACAGTCGGAACATAAATAAACATTCCACGGTGGTGAAAAAAGTGCTCAAATGTAACCTGACGAAAAACGCGCGCTCGCGGCGCAGAGGCGGATCAGATGACCATCCCCGGATATTTTTTGCAGAACAGGTGACTGGCTAAAGTCTGGAGTCTGGAGAGCCCATCAGGCACGGCAACCATTTTCACTGTAGGTACGTCAAAATTAGTTCTTTAGACCTCACGCTAGAGGCGTTTCAAACAGGCACAAGAACTTTGCTGTCAAATCATACAGACAGCCAGTCCAGTTAAATAGAAAAAAAATTTGCAGGTCAGTGGCCTATACCTTTAAAAAATTCTAATATCTTTGCCTATACCCGTTGTCTCCCATGTCCATGTCCATCAGCCATTATTAATGTCCCCACTGCTGGGGCACAGCACAGGCCTTCCTTATCGGTGGATAAGGAGGACAGGCTATAACCCTTCACGCGGGCCCAATGCGGATTGGTGGGTGTTAACGACTGCAAATGCAGCCCTAGAGTGCCTTCCGAAGCACAGAGGAGCTGGAGATAATACATTTTTGGTCACCCATCCCATGACCGACCCTTGCGAACGTTGCTTAAACTCCGCTATCACTAGGCCAGGCGGTAAACCACTGTGCCACCGAGCTCCTCACTGGTGAATATCGGGAAATAAAGTATGGACTGTCTATTCCCGATCTCCACCACTGGTGGATATCGGGAAATAAAGTATGGACGGTCTATTCCCGACCTCCACCACTGGTAGATATCGGGAAATAAAGTATGGACGGTCTATTCCCGTTGTCTGCCACTGGGGGATATCGGGAAGAAATGTATGGAAAAAATATACAGGGTGTCCCAAAACATTGCCACACGGAGGGTTACACTTCATTTTGTTTTTAAAAATAATTGGATCTGCATTCAAAGATTTTTATAAAATCGCTTGCTTGTTAACCAGAAATCAAACCCACAAAAAATGTTTTTTTTTAGTAATTTCTGACGCTAATTGATATCGTAATAATTACAAAAAAATCCTTTTTAAAACGCTTACTTATAAGGATTCTATTTTTTAAGTGACACAGCATCCTAAACGAACGGAAGACCATGAAATTTAACATTTAAATTTTAATTATTATGGTTTGTATCAATTTGTATGGAATCGTATGCGAGTTAAAAAAATGAATGCAGTTGGTTCCTTTTCTTTTTAAAACAAAATGAAGTCTTGTCAGTAAAATTTCCTATATTCTATACTTAAGGTGCTTTTCCTACATGTGGCCATGGACGAAGAAAATATATTTTCGTCCATGGTGTGGCAAAGTTTTGGGACATCCTGTATATTTTTCCCGATAACCCCCAATGGGGGACAAAGTGGGGGACAACGCGAATGGGCCACATCTTGTGGTCTAATTTTTCGGATGGAAAGAAGAAATAAAGAAAGAAAAAAAAACCTTTATTGGCTAAGTAGGAAGTAGTAAGTGCGTGGCCAACTGCAATGCTGCAAGAACATTAGATTACCTCGGAGAAGCTCGGTGGCGCTGGCGCAGTGGTTTAGTGCCTGGCCCAGCGATTGCGGAGGTTAAGCAACGTTCGCAAGGGTCGTTCATGGGATGGGTGACCAAATTTTTTTAACTCGAGCTCCTCCGTGCTTCGAAAGGCACGTTAAGCCGTTGGTCCCGGCTACATTTGCAGTCGTTAACACCCACCAATCCGCATTGGGCCCGCGTGGTGGGTTATGGCCCTCCTTATCCACCCATAAGGAAGGCCTGTGCCCCAGCAGTAGAGACTTTAAAAATGGCTGATGGACTACCTTAAAAACCTGGCGAAATGTTAAAAAAAAATCACAGATTTTACAGTCCCCGCAAGAATCGGAGCATTGAAAATGAACACCAAAATTTACGAAAAACCAAAATCAAATCAAATGCAAAGTCCTATTATATTTTCAAAGTTATCTAGGTAGTACCATTTATTTTTACGAAAGCGCCCGCTGACTGCCTCGACGCAGCCGAAATATTGTAACCGATTTTCAAAATTCCAACGAATGCACTTCTCGTCTGCTTCTGCATCTTTTAACACTATTACCATGATGATCGGCCAATAATCATAAAAACTACATCACTTTTTATGTACGGAAACACCCGTTTTTCAACAATTCCAAATCTAAAGGGACCACCTACAGGTCACAATTATTAACCGATTTTCAAAATTATTTCGCCATTTGGTAGCTAAACTAATACCCTAGGACCATTGTTTCATTTTTTCTTAAGTCGGTTTTTGTTTCGAAATATTTACAATTTAGTAAACAAACACCCCCCTAAAAACCCGGAATTTTTATAATTTTGCAAAATTCCCAAAAAAGTTAACAGTAGATTTTCAAAATTCAAACGTTCACACGTGTCTCGATAAATTCCTCAACTAATAGTACTATTTTCATCTCGATCCTCCCAAAATCTTCGGAAATATGGCCAAAAATACGTCTCAGGCGATTTGCATCTGATAACCATTTTCAATGGTAAAAAGCTAAACAGAAAACAGGATTTTATTTAATCCTTTTTGTAGGTACATTAATAAAGCAAAGGTTACAAAAGGCGGACTTAGTGCTAAAAGCATTTTACTTAGGAAGTCAGAAGTCTTTAATTTCGGGGGGGTTTGAACACTCAAATATCCCGTTCACTCTGTTATTGGTCTGCATATTACTTAATCTTTGCAAAACAAACATTCTGTGATCTATAGATATTTTTAATGAGAAATGTGTTTTCTATTTCAAGATAATATGAGTTCATTTTACCTACATAATCTATTATACTTATGCCCTAATATTTTCAGGATTTCGTGAAAATTACTGAACCGATTTTAAAATAAAAAAATGGGACCAACTTGGGAAAAAATCTGATGTAAGTAAAATACCTAATACGCGTGACGAATTTATAAACTCCTCCTTTTTTGAAGTCGGTAAAAATCGAAGACATGTCAATCACATCTAACAATAGGTATTTATAGCGAAGCGATAGCGAATCAATAGGGTAGCGAAGTAATGACGAAGATTTGCAAATTAGTAATTAGCTAAGCTGTCTTGACTTGAGTTGCGACATTAATGGAAAAGTTGGTTTTCTAAATAATTAACCGAGTCGGGCATCGGACCCTAGACGTCAGCACAGCACCCGTGGCACGAACATCTATCGAGAAAAAAAACTTGACATTAAATTTTCCATAGAGAATTAAATTACTTAACTCTTCGAGTTAGGTGCGCTTTTTTCTGCTAGGGCCACAGGTAGCGACGGACGCCAAGAAATGAAAACCGGAGGTCAACGTCGTTGAATGAACAGTTTTCTCCCTTGAGGGGGATCCTCTGAGAGCAGAATTACGGAACAAGTCCAGTTTTCCCCCTTAAGGGGGATTTCTGGGATAACCACAGGGTTAAAAGTCAATGGACTTACACAGGGTATTAATAGTCACAGGACTTACACAGGGTTAGTATACCTACCTAATAAAGATTTCATTATTTTATCACAATAATTTACAGCTAAAATACCTAGTCACAATTCGCGCGCCAAACAATCCGCCGCCATTTTGTTTTCTTGTAGGACAATGTGACAATAGTAACTTGATGCGTGTCACGCTCTAAATAGTGCTTTGTTTAGTCATAAACTAGCGAGACAGTGTAGGGAGAGTAGCCTGGCCACTGTGTAGCTTGGTTAAGTACCTATTTGTAGAAATGGAAAATCCATACTAATATTATAAATGCGAAAGTAACTCTGTCTGTTCTGTCCGTCTGTCTGTTACGCCTTCACGCCGAAACTACTGAACCGATTTGGATGAAATTTGGTACAGAGGTAGAGTAGAGCTCGATAAAGGAGTCCTTTATCGAGCTCTACTCTAAAATGACATAGGCTACCTTTTATTGCGAAATAAGGGTTGGAGGGGTTGAAATAGGGGATGAAAGTTTGATTGTACCACAGAATAGAGAGACTGAAGAAGTTATGCCATTATCGTATTTATAAGGTACCTTAACATACTTTTACACTACGAGATTATGTTATTTAATCGACTTCCATGAGTTAAATTGACAGAACAAAATTCAAAATCTAAAATACAAAATCTATACTTAATCCATAATAATATTATAAATGCGAAAGTAATTTTGTCTGTCTGTCTGTCTGTTAAGATTTCTACGCCTAAAATACAAAACCGATTTTAATGAAATTTGCCACAGAGATAGTAAAACTTGAGAAATGACACAGGCTACCTTTTATTACGAAATAATGGTTGAAAGAGTTAAAATAGGGGATGAAAGTTTGTATGAAAGTCTGTAGGTGTCAAAATAGGGGATGAAACTTTATGAGAGGAAAAAGTGGGTCAGCGCGCTTGGTGGGGACCCGCCTAATCGCGTTAAAACGGCTGATCTGATTTTGATGAAATTAAAACATTGAATACTATTTATCCTGGTTTAAAGTTCTCATAGGATTTTCTCGAATATCCACGCGGCCAAAGTCGCGGGCAAAAGCTAGTAGATTATACTTACTGCAGTGGTTGCCAATAAGTTTTTTCTACGTACCCCTCCAAAGAAAGACCCCAAATTCGCGTACCCCTATTATGCTGGCTACTGTGTAGCGTGGTTAAGTAGGTACCTATTTGTAGAAATGGAAAATAGATTATACTTACTAGGGCAGTGGTTCTCAATATGTTTTTTCTACCCCTCCAAAGAAAGACCCCAAACTCGCGTACCCCCTATTAGGCTGGCTACTGTGTAGCGTGGTTAAGTACCTATTTGTAGAAATGGAAAATAAATATACTACTAGGGCAGTGGTTCCCAATAAGTTTTTCTACGTACCCCTCCAAAGAAAGACCCCAAATTCGCGTACCCCCTATTAGGCTGGCTACTGTGTGGCGTGGTTAAGTACCTATTTGTAGAAATGGAAAATAAATAATATACTTACTACTATGGCAGCGGTTCCCAATAAGTTTTTCTTAAAACCAGTCAAGTACATCAATTTAGTATCTTCGTACCTACAAAGTCTCCGATCACTAAAACGACTGTAGTTTCGTTGTTTAGGTACCTTCTACTCTATTGTAATGATTTTAGTCCGTGAGCCCTCGACAGTATTGCCTACGTCATATGACATCACGATGAAATGCATGGCACACGGTCGGAAAAGTTGTGCTGAGCGAGGATCAGAAGATTATCGCAAATAAAATTGGCCGGAAGCTTGAGAAAATCTTCCACTTCCGGTCAAAATTTTAAGATTATGTTTACTTTACGTCATGTGATATCAGTAAGAGACCCGTGTCATCATTTAGTTTTCAATCGTTGAGAGAGTAATATAAGTCTGTCAGTTCTGAAATGACTAAAACCAAACATTTTAAGTTTAAGGTATTTCGGCCATTTCAGAACTGGCAGACTTATGTTTACTCTCTCTACGATTGAAAACTAAATGATGACACGGGTCTCGGGTCTCGGGTAAATATAATCTTAAAATTGTAAGCTTCTTAAGCTTCCGGCCAATTTTATTTGCGATAATCTTCTAATCCTCGCTCAGCACAACTTTTCCGACCGTGTGCCATGCATTTCATCGTGATGTCATATGACGTAGGCAATACTGTCGCCGGCTCACGGCCTATTTAAGGTTTATTAAATCGAAGGGAAATACATTTCAAAAACTATTATCGTATCTATATAATTTAGCATTATAATGTTGAGGAAATTTTATGTAGAATAACTGCTTCTTTGATAATTTGCTCATATCTGTAAAAGTTTTTCTGTGAAATGAAAAAACCACGGCGAGGGACACTTTGGAGGGGGAAAAGGGGGGAGCGGAGCAGTTGGCATCCGGCATTTTTGGATTCAACGGGGTCGAATTAATAAGAAAACATCGGTTACCAAAAAGTAAGTGCTTCTAGACCTTCACTTTTTCAAATTCTGGTCTAGTCAAGCATAGTCAAGCATAGTACGCCCTCCCGAGTCCATTATTTGTTGTTATTGTGATTTTGATCAAATTCACATTAATAAATAACAATTTATTTCGTAATCTATTTAAGGAAAACTGTGATAAGTAGGTACGCAAGTTTTATATACACGGTTATTTTTAAAGTATATCTAAAAATTACAAGGGGTGTTCGTTCAGACCACGTTAATGAACAACTTTTACTATGGGGCCAACCACGAAATCGCGAAAAAAAAAATCAGCTGTTCCATAGATAAGTACAAAATCGACTCGACTATAATGTATGGAATGGAACAGCTGATTTTTTTCGCAATTTCGTGGTTGGCCCCATAGTAAAAGTTGTTCATTAACGTGGTCTGAACATCCCTTTTCATTTTTAGATATACTTTAAAAATAACCGTGTATAAATAAAATATGATTTCAGTAAAGATTTGAGTAAAAAGATTGATTTACCAAATAAGACGAGAGGATGAAATAACCATTTTAATAGTAATGGAACTGCGAGAGGCTTACATTTAACTTGTGAATTTTTAAAGAGCAAAACATCTTTTTGACGACATTCAATGTCGGACTTGATAGGGCGACACGCGATCTAATATGGCGGCAGGCGCATTTTCTATTTCTATTCTACCATAAACCATAAGCTACGTTTCGAAAAGACCCTTAAAAAAATAAAAACAATCCGCGACTGTCCTGCCAACAAAAAGTCGGGGGACTCACCCGACCGTTCTGTTGTTGAGGTCCCCTAACTGCATTGACACTCGTTTTTTAGGGTTCCGTACCCAAAGGGTAAAAACGGGACCCTATTACTAAGACTCCTCTGTCCGTCTGTCTGCCTCTCATGAACCGCGATAGCTAGACAGTTGAAATCTTCACAGATCGCACATGATATTCAACATAGTAGGTAACTCAAAAAGCGTAGTTTCGAGATATAGCGTTTCAAAGATTTAAAAAAATCATAGTGCCTGACTGTGAAATATTATGGCCTGATTTTTATATCGTTAAAAAGCTACATTCTTCTTTTTTCTGTGCTTCAATAATAAAGTCTTTGGGACTAATATATAAGAATATACAAGCTACTTTCTAGAAACACCTAGAGTGCAATAGTACATTGTTCACCGAGAGGAGAAAACACCCGAGATCGGGAATCGCACTTTCTCTCGAGTGATACATAGTGCTTGACTACACCTTATATTCTCTTTGACTACACCTACGAGGAAAATAAAAAACTAAATCTAAACTGAATCCTCAAACAACACACAAATTGAAAATGGCGCCAATGGCGTTTGCAATTTTCACATGTTCTTTTTTCGAATTGTTTATCCTGCCGCCCAAGAAGCTTATACCTCCCAGCCGCCGCAGGGTCGCACTGCCAGCCCGACACCATCACTTGCCGCTATAAAACTAATAATAGAATAAAATAAATATTTAAGGGGGCTCCCATACAGCAGAGGTTTTTTTTGCCGTTTTTTGCTCAAAAATAATAACGACATCAGGTAGACAGTTAAATTTTTCACAAATGATGTATTTCTGTTGCCGCTATAACAACAAATACTAAAAACAGAATAAAATAAATATTTAAGGGGGGCTCCCATATAACAAACGTGATTTTTTGGCGTTTTTTTGGTACGGAAGCCACCGTGCACGGGTCCGACTCGCACTTGGCCGGTTTTTTTACTTTTTAGCATCATGTTTTAGCAGGGGCAGTCGTGGTTTTTTTTAATTATTTATTTTTATTTTATATTACATTTTCGTGAAAAAAATAGTTTTGAAATGTGCTCATCAAGGTCTTTCATTTAATACCTAATGATGGTTTTTTTTACAAAATGGCGCCATGCAGGAGCAATTTTTTTTTTCAAATAATCTAGTGGTAGGTACTCGGACTTGGGATGATTTACGATACCTCACACACACATCCGAATAAATAAACTCGTATACATACAAACATACATGAACCGTGAACACAATACACTCCTTTTTTGGGCAGTCACGGAGCGTAGAAATATGATTATGCTGATTACTTTGTTAACCGACTTCCAAAAAGGAGAAGGTTCTCTGTTCGGCTATATGTATGTTTTTTTTTATGTATGTCCACCGATTACTCGAAGACGGCTGAACCGATTGAAAAATTTCAAACGTTATTAGATCAGGCTTGTTCCCAAGTTGGTCCCATTTTTTGAAATTTTGAAATCGGTTCAGTATTTTTCAGGAAAACTTGAAAATACTGTCTTTTTCGTTACCATTTTATGAATTTATACGGATGATCGACCATATCTTCTTTGTTTATGTACCGATTTAGATGATTCTTTTTTTGTTTGAAAGAGGATTACTTTAGTGATGATATCATTTTGATTTCATTGTTATTGGACCTTGGATTTTAAAGATACACAAGGGAACTCTTCAAAATCAAATAGAAACTGTGTAGTGATTCAAATATTGCTAGGATTATGACAATCTTAAACAAATTAGGTATCTAACTATGGTCAAGGACGTTTTGGACTAGACTTGAACTGTGAAGGAACAACGGAACTCCTTAACAACAAACAGCACGAACAGTGGAAATTGAGTTTTTAGTGGTAATTACACCACCCAAGTGTGAAATATAAAAAAAAAATACATAACATCATCGCTTACATTTACATAATACCTATACATACTTTGGGTAAAAGGTAAAACTACCTAATATAGAAGGTACTTACACTGAAAAGAAAAAAATAAAAAATTGTTTAAAAACAAAAAAACCGACTTCAAAAAACCTGAAAATAAAAACAAAATTAGCTTCAAAACTAAATACCCCTAAAAAGCAAGAAATAATTTTCAAATCATTAATACGCATATCGTTGTAATTAAACACGTATAATGAAGTCGGGTGGGGCTGGAGAACAACTTCTTTTTTTATTCTAGAAGCCCCACCCGACTTCATTATCGTGTTTAATTACAATGATATGCGTATCTAATGATTTGAAAATTATTTCTTGCTTTTTAGGGGTATTTAATTTTGAAGCTAATTTTGTTTTTATTTTCAGGTTTTTTGAAGTCGGTTTTTTTTTGAAAGTAGATTATGGAAAAATAAATCACATGTTAGTATTACTAATTTCTTTTTATTATTTTTTACGTATTAAACAATGTACTGTCTAAGAATAGGGTGTTTTTATGTTAAGACGATTCCCTGACCGAAAGTGGCGCCCTCAGAGGTTTTTATTTAAGTTGTTAATAGAAAATTATTTTAATAAAACTTTTCGTGGAATTTTTAGGGCTCATAGTCTAGTATTTTAAGAAGGTATCACTACATTTCCTCGCAGTCATTCGTAGAAGTAGATAGCAAATGTGTCAAAAACGGCCACTTTTAGCAGTTTTGCTATCTACTTCTAGCAGTGACTACGAGGGAATGTAATGATACCGTATAAAAATACTAGACTAGGGGCCCCAAAAATTCTATGAGAAGTTTTATTAATATTAGAATTACATTATTAAATACAATTCGCCGCGACACCGCTTTCGGTCAGGAAAGCGCCTTAAACTAACCAAAAACAATGTTACTTCATTCTTCTTAACAGTGCTGACATCTGACATCTTAAAAAAATAAAGTTTCATTCTACCATAGCCTTCTATATCTTCCAAGCCCTGAAGTTGAGCAGAACGGCAACATCGCATGTGGTCATAGTATAAAATTATTTTAATAATTATTTGTTATTTGTTTTTCCTATATTATCTATGTTTAAACTAGTTGTAAATTGTGATGTTAGATTATTTCAATAAAGTTTTATATTTATTATTATTATTTATTAATTAGAAAATAAGGTTTGAGTCAAATTATTTGAACTTTTCGGGGGTCCATTAGTACGATGAGCATTTTGATCTAAGCCTCCTCTAGCAATAAATCTTACATCATTGGAAAGGTATTTAAATTTGAAACACTTAATTGTATCACAATGAACGTCAACTATTAGTACTTTGAGAGTTATAACGCTCTGAACTTGACCAATTTTTTTAACATTAATGACCTAAAACTCCGAAAATACTAACAATTAATAGAAAGTATGTTTGCAAAAAATATTTGTCATATAAAAACCTTTCTTATGATATATCATTCATTTCTAGAGGTGTGGTAGAACAACTCCCATAGACAATAAACCACTTTTATACTTTAATAACCTTTAACTCCAAAAGTATTAACAATTGATATAAAGTATGTTAACAGCAAATATTTGTCTTTATAAGACCTTTCTAATGTTATATCATTTATTGCTAGAGGGCGTGTTAATCAACTCCCTGCTGAAGAAAATCAACAAAAAAGATGCCATCTTTGACAGCCATTTTTCCTGGTTAACATTGATATTTTTCTTATTGTTTAATACACAAAGCACTTCAATAAAAGAACTAAATTATTTTCATATTTTAAACCTCACACGATTACTACCAAAAAAAATATCGACCTCTTAAAATTGCAATATTCCCATACATTTAGTATGGAGACTGGCCGACGACATGACTACGAACTGACAGTAACAGACGTTGCCAAACTTATGTTCACGGCTTGCAATTAAAGAAGGCTATGATTCTACACATAAAATTGACTTTATTTTGGAAAGCACTATCAACTAGTTCAGTTTAAAAACAATATTGTACTATCCCCACCAATTAGTAATGCGCCTGGCGACCATGTTCTTAACCTCAAAAACCAAAAATAATTGTAAATTTTTCATATACCGAGAATCTTATTGAAAATTATAATTCAATCCTTACTAATATAATATTATAAAAACGAAAGTCCGTTTGTTTGTTACACCTTCACGTTGTAACTACTGAACCGATCATCATGAAATTTTGCATACACGTTGTGAAGTGTACAGAAAAGGACATAGGGTACCTTTCATCCCGAAAAAAGTATTGTTCCCGAGGGATAGCAAAAAAACTTTCCACGCAGACGAAGTCGCGGGCGGCCGCTAGTAATAAATATATTAGATCACCTATTAGATTTTTCTTGTTTCATGACATTTTTAGTTGCGGATCACGTCAACGTGGATGTTAATGTGACAAGGTTCCAGCGCATTACCAATTGGCGGGGATAGCAAGCATGTTAAATGAAACAGAAATTGAAAAACTGGACCCATCTGATGTATATTTTTAGTTAAACTAGAAGATTGGTGCCATCCCTAACAGAAAGTAGCCTTTAATATTTGAAAAAATTAATGTGAAAAGCTATCACATAATCAATTAACTTAAAAATAAAACCTGCATTTGAGTTGTATAAAATCAAAACCAGCTATATTTTACTAATTTGTGGTAAAATAAGAAAAATATTCTTTCCGTCCGTCGTCTTTCCTCCGTCTTTGATTCTATCACGAGATTTTCAATTCAATTTACCAAAGCATATGGTGGCAAATGGCCGCTTTTGATTCTTATCCCTGGTTTCTGAGGTACTTTATCGGAGGTTTTACTTTACCTGACGGGTCCACATTGTCTGGTTTAAAGTAATAAAATTTACTTTAAACCAGATAATTGTGGACCCCTTTGATAAAGATAACTCTGATAAACCACCGATGATTACTTCAGAAACCGGGCATAAATCGGTTTAACAGTCGATGACGTTTGACAATGCTGCTGTATCAATTAATATTTTGTCTCAAAAATGACGGATAGCCAGTTTTGATTCTATACAACTCATATATACATTTCATTTACAAACACATTAAGAGACAAACATAATAGTTTTCTATTAATTAATAAATTACATAATAATTATGCTTTGTTTTATTATAAAACAATTTATGTATTACACTGCAAAAATTCTCATGACTGAGGATCCGTTATATCTTCAGAATGCTCAACATTTGATGCATTAAATTTTAATTTTTGTTTGGATGTATCAATATTATGTCTACGTTTCATATGTTTTTTGAAATTTGAGCCATTTGTAAAGTCTCTTTGACAATAAATACAAGTATACGGTTTTGCACCAGTGTGTTGCCTCAAATGGAGATTTAGTCGTGTTTTAAAACGGAATTGTTTGTTACAGTATTCGCATACGTAAGGCATTAGATCAGTATGTACTATAGAATGTGATTTCAAGTGACGTTTTACTCTAAAACTTTTCCCGCATTGTTCGCATACAAACGGTTTAGCACCGGAGTGTAAACTTATATGCGATTGGAGGTTGCCTCGGGCTCGGAAAGCCATTGAACAGAATTCACACTTAAAAGGCTTTGTATCCTCATGAGTTGCCATGTGAGTACTTAAAGTGCCTTTTGTGAAAAACATTTTGCCGCAAACATGACAAGAAAACTCTCTTCTACGTTCCGTATGAACCAATTTATGCTGTTGAAGATTACTTCTCGATTTAAACTCTTTATTGCAATCTTGGCATTTCAAATCAGTTTCTAATAAAGCTTCTTTCTTAATCATACGCTTTTTCACACCTTTAGCATACAATAATAGATGTTCTTTCATTTGTTCTTGTGTATCGAAGATGGTACCACAGTTTCCACATATATAGTTATCCCTATGCACTAAGTTACAATGTTTTTTCGCATACGCAGATCTTGAGAACCGTTTATTGCAGAATTCACAACAGTACCTAAGCAATTTGTTATGCATTCGGACATGGTTTACGAACATTCTGAAACTATGAATAACCTTACTGCAGTCGGAGCACTTGAATGCGCAGCAACAAGAATGGATCTGTATTGAGTGTAGACGCAATGATGCAATGTTCTTACACTGAGCATCACAGCTCGCACAGCGACACATATAATCATCCCATGTCAACGGTTTAACACTTAACCCGTTATCTAGATCAGATATTTCTGATATGGTACGCTTTTTCTTTTTCAACTTTTTTTTCTTCACTGCTAGTCTTAATGGCATATCACTGTCTGTGGAATCGAATCTATCATTATCAAACTCCACATCAGAAACCTGTTCGCTCTTCACAATGTTGAAATCGACGTCTAATAAAGAGTTAGGATCGACTGTTATAACCTGTAAATTTTCGATCGGGGATTCGTCTTTTACTTCTGCTTTAGGGTTTTGGAACTCCTCCCAATCAGTATTGACTGGCTGGCCTGTTTTAACATCAGCTTTTACGTTCTCAGGCTTGATTTCGTCAGTTTCAGGGGAGTTGTTCTTATTCAAGAAAATTGAGTTTAATTTCTCTTGTGCCGTGCGGACGTTGTGTAAAAATGACCAAGTACGCTCCAATAAGTCGAAACATGAGAAACAAATTGTTGTTGGCAGTATATCTGATGAGATATCCACGTTAATCCATCGCATTTTAGTTGCAATCTTCGAGTTGAGTCCGACATCACCTTCTGGTGATAATAACTGGTTAGTTGGCGTTGGTTCGGCGCAAAGGCGACAATAACCGTTTTCCGTGTCACTCATTTTTGTTTATTAACACAATTCCATGGGAATTTAATGGTATTTATTGATAATTTGGTGTAGAAAACAGCGAAAGAAAAGCAACCTTTGATAAACAAATGTTGACGTTTCTTATGTCAGTGTTGCCATCACGAAATATTTTTAAGTTACGTTTTTTAACAGCCTTGGGTTTTAGTCTTTTTAGACCTATTAAAGGCTGGTTTGTTTGATTGAATGAAAATAATAATATTAGTAAATCGTCGTTACAAATAAATCATAAAAGTTATTAATCCAAAGAAATATAAAAAGGTTATTTTGCCAGTCCTTTGTCCCGGCCGGGCGAATAGCGATGGCGGGGATGCGCTTGTTACTATTACTTTTTTTCCTTTTAGTAAATAACAGTAGGTAGCAGGTATCTTAGCAACTACCTACCTACTTTATTAGTATATTTAGTAACCTATAATAATTAGTAATTAATTATATTAACCCTAATACTAACTTAGGTTAGTTAGGTTTAAGGTGTTAGCCCCCATACATCAATTTTGTGTTTGTTGTTAGTTTTTGACAATCCTATTCCTATAGTTGTACCTATATCTGTGTTTTAGAACCCTGTCTGCAAGTGCCTAACCCATGTAAATGCGAATTGCAAAAGTGTCGTTACGTTTGTAATGATGTCGATTCTAATCGAATTTGACAATAATTTAGACAGTGAGCTTTTGCAACTTCACTCCTGCAAGCGCTCTGAAGTTAGTCACTTCAGTCAGAGGTTCAAAACGTACCTACGATTTTATTAATTTGTCAAACGGAAGAATTTTATTCCAGCCCTTTGACAAAAGAAACTGTAAGTTTTGAACTGTTAATGCGAGTTACACACCGGATGCGTAAGCGTGCACGTAGATGTATCATGACGTTGTAATGTCTGAAACTTTATGAGACATGGCACACCGCTTGCGTAGCGCGAAGACTGATGCATAACCCTACGCATTGCAGCTCGTGACGTTGTACTCAATGACATTCCCTATTGGACGTCACACCGAATACGTATTTACGCACGTAACCCCCTGACACACCGGGTTACGCATACGTCTACGCGGCACGCAACGCAACCTGTCTCTAGCGGAGGTACCCAACCGCTGCGGCAGCCATGTTTGCGACTCTAGTGCGCGATGTCAGAGGAAGATTGAGTAAATGGACTAATATTTTCGCACTAATTCAATTAGTTTTTCTTTAATATCGTTATTAATTATTTAAAAAAAAAATAAAACACCACTTACTACCGGTAGTACCGGTACTATTTGTAAACAAATACAATTGAATGCGTAGTCACGCGCGTGGTTACGCGCGTAGTGACGCGCAGCAAAGATAAGTGCGTGTTCGAATTTGTTCGGTGTGACGTCCAATAGGGAATGCCATTGACTACAATGTCATCAATGCGTTCCGCTCTGCGTAGGTACGCAGCCTGTTTGTCTCATGGGAGCTGCAATGCGTAGGGTTACGCATTGGTCTAAGTGCACGCGTACGTTACGCAAGCGGTGTGCCATGTCTCATAAAGTTTCAGACATTACAAAGTCATGGTACGTGACGTACACGCTTACGCTTACGCATCCGGTGTGTTTTGCTTCTTAATGATACCTACACAATCGCCTACTAATCGCACTGTACTTAAAAAGATCATTGGACCTTAGAGAAGGACTTACTTAAGCCACTATGCATTCCTGAAACTATAATAAACAAAAAACCGGCCAAGAGCGAGTCAGACTAGTGCACGAAGGATTCCGTACCAAAAAACGGCAAAAAAAAAACACGTTTGTTGTATGGGAGCCCCACTAAAATATTCCTTTTATTCTATTTTCAATATTTTTAATGTTATAGCGGCAACAGAAATAGTTACATCTTCTTTGAAAATTTCAACTGTCTAACTATCACGGTTCATGAGATACAGATACAGCCTGGTGACAGACAGACAGACAGACGGACAGCGGAGTCTTAGTAATAGGGTCCCTACGTAGGTTTTTACCCTATGGGTACGGAACCCTAAAAACTCACTCAGTGACTATTTGTATAAAAATAGTACTTACACATACGATAAACACATTTGGCTCTCACAATAATTCCTTTGGCAGAACCGATAAATTTCCCAGTACCAGGTACCTAGTATTTTTAAAATACCTCAGTCCAGATGTTTTTCTGAAGCACGTGATTCCGTGATTGGGTTGCAAAACAGGAACTTGTTTCCATTGTAATGAATCCAAATAAAATAAGATTTATATTGAAACGTTCTCAATCAAACTCAAGGTTCAAAGTAATTTCAGAAACATTGTAGGGTTACAAGATGCCTGCCTACCTGAGTACTTTTCGAAGCTTGGTAAAAAAAAATACATTTAAACATAGATTTTTATCAACGCTCGATAGATGGCGTTGATATGGCCTACAGTTTTTTGTCATTTTGAAAAGTCCTCATTCATGAGACAAGCTGTACAATCTGTACATTATTTACTTTCATACTTGCAACACTGGGCAGAAACGTCAAACCATCTTTTATAGTAAATGTTCAAATTATTGTCACTAAAAAAATATTCTCCAACGTGCTCCAACAGAATAAATGTACCTACTAAGTTTTATGTTATAGGTATTTTCTTTTGGTATGGCAAAGTAGTACAGTAGCCCGTAGTACATTTAAATTACAAAGAAGGTTATCGTTTGCCTTTGTGATATAGTTATTTATTATGAAATTATAAATATTTTAAACCAAGTTCTACATATCGCAACCCGCCGTAACCTATATTTGTATATCTCCAAAAATGTTTTATTTTTATTTTTTGAGGTTTACCATATGGTTTAGCTATTGTCGTGTTCTACAGCTTTGTTTGATTGCCACTGATAATAGTAACTAAGACTATGGAAAGTGACCATACACAGATTTAAGAGGCATATTACATTTCGACTGTGATTTTTGCGTAAAATGGCCAATTTCGGCGTTATCGATCTCAGAAACAAAAATACATTAACACTTTTGACTTATTGAATGGTGCAGAGTAGCTATTGGAATCAACTGAAATAGTTCATAGCGGCCTCGCTTTTTTGAAAATTTGCTTAAATTTATAATTAAACCCGATATTGCAGAGAAAGATTTTCATAAAATGCGCGAAGGCACTTTTTTGAGCTCATGGATTGAACAACTGTGCTAAACAATTGAAATAAAAAAAAATGAATGTTATCTCTTGTATAGTCGAATAGTTCATAGCGGCCTCGGAATTTTGAAATTATGTATAGAATATGAGAAAAAAAAATCCCAATCAAAAACCATAAACTAATAAAAAAGCTCAGAATTAACTGTGGATTTCTCCTAGATACATTATTATTATTACGTAAAAAATAATCATAATAATCTTTAGTTCATAAGAAAATCTAATTTCATACTTTTATTTGTTGTTTTTACTTGTGTGGCTTTCTGTGTATGTTCAAAGTTGACTCTAAAAAAAGGTTCACCAACTTTAATTTTCCTTTCTAACCCTTTAACTTTGCAGTGAGTCATCATATTACTTTTTGTCGCGGACACATATAAATGTATTTAGTAGACCCAAAGGTTTCTCTAGGTTGTATCGCTTAAATCCGTCAATATCGAAATTTCGACGAAAAAATGTGATAGGGCCCTTAAGGCCGTCCGCTGCCTTAAGCGGGATCCCGCCGCGGGTACACGGCGCGGGAATATAGATTGCTGGTTTTTGACAGACAGATGCTTGCGCAGTGTATGAGTAAGCTCTAATCTATGTCGCCCCGCGCGCGTGTCCCGCTCAAGGCAGCGGAGGCACTCAGACCAGTGGGTCTATTGCCCAAGTGTCGTCGACTTCGCCGTCGGCTTCATTTGACAGATGGTTGTAATACATTGCTACTTCTTTTTGGTACAAATAAAAACTTACCGAAGAAAAGTAGCAATGTATTACAACCATCTGTCAAATGAAGCCGACGGCGAAGTCGACGACACTTGGGCAATAGACCCACAGATGAAAATGGATGGACTTTATCTGGGCTTAAATCTGTGTATGACAACTTTTTACAGTCTTACTATTATCTGTGGCAATCAAACAAAGCTGTAGAACACGACAGTAGCTAAACCATGTGGTAAACCTCGAAAATCAAAATAAATCATTTTTGGAGATATACAAATATAGGCTACGGCGGGTTGCGGTCTGTAAAACTTGGGTTAAAGAATTTATAATTTCATAATCAATAACTAAGTATATCACAACGGCAAACGGTAACCTTTTTCGTAAATTAAATGTACTACGGGCTACTGTACTAAAAGGGTAAGTAGGAACCTAAGTAACTATATGATGTAAAATATTGTTCTTCTAAAACTTGAATTAAAAAATATATTGTGTTCAATGGATATGTGCACCAAAATCAACAATATTATGTAAAATTTCGCTACAACCTAGGCCATTGACATCTCCGTACGGAACTGTTTAACATTTTAAGCACGATCTCATTCAGTATTCCTAGGTTTTGAGCTGAATCCAAACATAGATAATTTTGATACTATCTTTGTAAGAGACGCTCATTTGACTTTGTTCGTGGCATATAGGTACCTAGCTGAGTAAATAATAACAAAAAAAAAACAGGCCAAATTCGAGATGGACTCGCGCACGAAGGGTTGCGTACCAAAAACGGTCAAATAAAATCACGTTTCTTGTATGGGAGCCTCACTTAAATATTTATTTTGTTCTGTTTTTAGTATTTGTTGTTATAGTGGCAACAGAAATACATCATCTGTGAAAATTTCAACAGTCTAGCTATCACGGTTCATGAGATACAGCCTGGTGACTAGGGTTGCCAACTTTTTTGCATCAAACATAGTAGGTATTTTCAAGATTATAAGTGTCAAAATATAGTAGATGGTGAAAAACTAAAAAAATATATAGTACTATCCGCGTCAATTGGTAATGCGCCTGGCGGCCATGATTTTAACCTCAAAAACGAAAAACAATCGTAATTTTCTCATATACCTAGACCCTTTCTTATTGAAAATAAGAATTCAATAATTAATATATTATATTACCTATTAGAATGTTACTGATTTTTGTCATTTTCAGTTGCGGATGACGATGATGTGTATGTTAATTTGACAAGGTTCCAGCGCATTACCAATTGACGGGGATAGTAGGTTGCCGTTTTGCATGGAGGATTTTAAAGAAGTTTCATACTTAAGTACTAACATTTTCATTATTTATTCAACAACTATTAACACAGTGTTTTATCACAAAAAAAATATGCAATTACTTATGTGCATTTGAGTAATATTTTTTGTTACTATTGTTTAATTTTTTCACTTGAAAAATATAGTAGTTTTGTTTTAAATTTCCATGGTTATTGACGTTAATAGAATAAACTATGTCAGGATTTACAAATTATCAAATACAAAAATCTCAATCGTGAGGATGGGTTTAAATTGTCGAGTGTCTGGAATCCAGTAGTCCGGTTTTGTAAAAACAACAAAAATAAAAAAGTGCCGTTTCGCGTACAGATACAGTGAGTGTCGTGTGTCGAGAACAAATTCGAGTGAATAGTGAGTTTGCAGACAGTGGTACCGGTATCGAAGGTAGTAATAAAAGAACTAGACGGCGGGTCATAGAGCATCGCGGCCTTCGAAGCCTTTTGTTGCTCGAAGCGGCGGGTAGACCGATTTGTCTGCCAATAACATCTGCACGCAACAATCGACAGTTCTTCCGTGATCATGGCGCATGCAACTGCGCCGAAATATCGGAGTCTCAAAAATAAACAGGTACATGGTGTAAATCCCGACATAGTTTATTCTATTATAGTAGTTTTGCCTACCTATACCTATATTTTTTCAAAATATAGTAGGCGAGCCCTCAATATAGTAGGATATTATATGGTAGGGTTGGCAACCCTACTGGTGACAGACAGACGGGCAGTGGAGTCTTACCAATAGGTTCCCGTTTTTACCCATTGGGTACGGACGGAACCCGAAAAACGCGCGTAAAAGTACTCGAAATAATCTATAGGAACATTCATTTCGCTTTTTGGCGGTGGATGATTTTCCATACAAAATAACTCTAATATTATGTTGACCATCAGCCATTTTTAATGTCCCCACTGCTGGGGCACAGGCCTTACTTATGGGTGGATAAGGAAGACGGGCCATAACCCACCACGCGGGCCCGATGCGGATTGGTGGGTGTTAACGACTGCAAATGCAGCCGGAACCAACGGATTAACGTGCCTTCCGAAGCACGGAGGAGCTCGAGATAATAATTTTTTGGTCACCCATCCCATGACCGACCCTTGTGAACGTTGCTTAACCTCCGCAATCGCTGGGCGAGCGAATATGTATCTATCGAGAAAAATATCTGCGTATCCTACTAATATTATAAATGTGAAAGTTTGTGGGTTTGGATGTTTAGATGTTTGGATGTTTGTTCCTCAATCACGCAAAAACTACTGAACGGATTTGGTTGAAATTTGGCACACAGATAGTAGATAACCTAGATTAAAACATAGAATACTTTTTATCCCGATATTCCCACGGGAAAGGGAACCACGCGGGTGAAACCGCGGGCGGCCGCTAGTAAAAAATATATTCGATAGAGGATTTGTCTATGAGAAATCTTATTTAGTTTTTCGACGGTAGATGGCGTTGTTCAATTTCCCATTCAAAATTACTCTATCGAATTAATTTACGCGCGTACGGCGCGGCCGGCCGTGGTCGAACCTGGGACCTCAATAGCAAACAGATGCATGCCACTCGACCGACCAAAGTTGGTTTGGTCGGTTGAGTTGCCTTACGATTGCGGCAGTTATAAAACTTTCGCAAGGGTCGGTCACGGGATAGGTGACCAAAAATTTATCACCTCGAGCTCCTCCGTGCTTTTTCCCAGCTTTTCTTATGCACAACGGGACAGTGCGTGGCCTTCACCTTACCTGATGTTAAGTGACGATAAGGCCGAAGGTGGAAGCGCACTACACCCGGAATCCTCATGAGAAACTGGCTATCTTACCTCTAACTGCCGGAACACAACAATTTTAAAATTGTTGTTATGACGTCAGACTTAAGTAAGATGGTGGTAGCTACCACTAGCGGATCCAGGGGGGGGGGGGCTTAGGGGCTCAAGCCCCCCCCCCCCAAATCATTAGGGTCCACACCAACAAATCTGTTGATTACCTACCTTGGTAAAGCCTGCCCTCACCTACGTTAAGCCCCTCCCAAACCAAAATCCTGGATCCGCTACTGGTAGCTACCGTAGTTTTTTTACATTACAGAAGCTACCAAAGAGAATGTAAAAAAAAACGACTGCTGGCTACCACCATCTTACTTAAGTTTGACGCCATAACAACAATTCAAAAATTGTCTACCACCAGCTTCTTTATGTCACTTACAAGTCTTACATATAAGTATAACAACAATTTTAAAATTTTTGTGTTCCGGCATTTAGAATAGGTACCTACGAGCCAGGCCCTACTTGAAATAATAGGCTTGTCTTAAAAAAGCAGTCGTTAACACCCATAATCCGCTTTGTTGGGCCCACGTGGTGATATTTTTACCCATCCTTCTTAACATTAAATGGCTAATGGGCCAAACGAAAACTAGGTACCTACCAAGGTATGTGTAATAGATAGTATTATATTATCTGTGGTAATCTATTATATTATCTGTGGTAATAGCATGGGGTCTCATTACTAACATCAGAAATGGATTTTTAACATTCGTTTATATTTATCTCACTAGATGGCGGTACCTGCTTCGATTTGTCATTGATGTTTTTGTAACATTAAAATACAGAGAAAAAATAACAAGAAACGTTAAAATTGTTTCTTAATAAAAATCACCAAATGCAAAATTGTAGTATAACAGTAAAATAAAGGGTTTTTTAACAAATTTCAATAAATTGTTAGTGACACCTATCGGCAATAATTTGAGCTGATAAGATGCGTGCGTTTTCGTCTTAAAAGCAGTTTTTGACGAGTAATTGGTGATTTATGCTACTCGTCCATAGATGGCGCTGTTAAGGGGCGCTTACGCCGCGGGCGCGAGAGAAAATTAGGTATCGAAGCGCTACCCACACAGCGATCGACGCACTTGCGCGGTTCACGCACACATCTACGCTTTAACAGTGGTCCGCTTGCGCTCAAATCTCAATCTAACCAAAGTTACCTGTAGCTGTAGTACCTAAATTACTTAAAATCTTGTTGTATGGTCTGTGCTTAAAATGCATAATATACTTTTATGGTGATTGAATGAATCTTATTTTTTTCACACATAAAATAGGATTATTCATGATCGTGAACAATCGAAATATTTCGATCAATCAAGGATACAATAAAACAATAAGTAAATTATATTCATGCCTGTATAATTATATAATACACAATGCGACTCTAGATATTTTTTTACAATTATGTTTTTTTTATTATGGCTTTTAGAATAAAAAAAAGCTGTCCTCCAGCCCCACCCGACTTCAATATACGTGTTTTATTTAAAATGATAATGCGTATCTAGTGATTTGAATATTATTTCTTGCTTTTTAGAGGTAGCGTAGGCTTTTGAAGTCGGTTTTTTGTTTTTTAAAACAATTTTTTGCAATCGTCATCCCAGGAAACCCCAATAACGACATCCATGTATATTTTTAGGTTTTTTTACCCCTTTTCACCCCCATTTCATCTCCGTAGGGGTTGAAATACTAACAATAACAATATACGTTGCGTTAGATTCCCATCGATAAGCTTAAATTATATATTTAGTAATTTTTACTTCGAAAATAAAGGATTTTCTTCAATTCACAACTTCATCCCCCTTTTGACCCCTTCGGGGGTAGAATTTTGAAAAACGCCGAGACCCGTATTTATTAATTTTCAATCGTCAGCCTAAACACAAAATTTGATGATCCTAGCTTCAAAACTGAGGGACTTTCATACAAATTTTCATCCCTTATTTCATCCCCTTAGGGATAGAATTTTCAAAAATCCTTCCTTAGTGGATGCCTACACTGTATAAGGTATCTGTGTGCAAAATTTCAAGTTTCTAGGTCCAGCGGTTTGGGCTGTGCGTTGATAGATCAGTCATTCAGTTTACGATTTTATATATTAAGATACTGGTCAAACTGAGAACCTCCTTTTTGAAGTCGGTTGAAATACCAAAACCTTCTCCTAAATGTAACAAATACTTTTCTGAAAGCCGCAACAAAGTCGGTTCAGTTCAACGCGAGATAATCGCGGACAAACATACATACATACCGGTCAAACTGAGAACCTCCTTTTTTGAAGTCGGTTAAAATACCAAAACCTTCTCCTAAATGTAAGAAATACTTTTCTGAAAACCGCATCAAAATCGGTTCTGCCAAACGCGAGATAATCGCGGACAAACATACAAACATACATACATACAGGTCAAACTGAGAACCTCCTTTTTTTTTGAAGTCGGTTAAATATGGGTATTTTTCATTAACCGGTTTTATTTTTCGGCCAGGACAACGAAATTAAGTTAGTGAAATCTGCGCCGTGGTCTCGAACCTACCGCTTTTTGGTATTTCTACCGAGCCACTCCTATCGTAATACCAAAATGTAACTGGGCGTGAATCGAAGCGAAGCGAAGCGCGCGCATTGGTACTATTTTGACAAAAAAACGGCAAGGCAATGTTAAAAATTCCTATTAAAAATTCCAAGATGGCGGCCAACTTTTTTGTTTTTGTGCCGATATCGATGAAACTCGGTTTTTGGTACTATTTCGAAAATAAAACAGCAACGCAAGAATAAAAATTGAAAAAATCCAAGATGGCGGCCAACTTTTTTGTTTTTGGGCCGATTTCGATGAAACTCGGTTTTTGGTAATATTTCGAAAATAAAACCGCAACGCAAGAATAAAAATTGAAAAAAATCCAAGATGGCGGCCAACTTTTTTGTTCTTGGGCCGATTTCGATAAAACTCGGTTTTTGGTACTATTTCGAAATTAAAACAGCAACGCAAGAATAAAAATTGAAAAAAATCCAAGATGGCGGCCAACTTTTTTGTTATTGGGCCGATTTCGATGAAACTCGGTTTTTGGTACTATTTCGAAAATAAAACAGCAACACAAGAATAAAAATTGAAAAAATCCAAGATGGCGGCCAACTTTTTTGTTCTTGGGCCGATTTCGATGAAACTCGGTTTTTGGTACTATTTCGAAAATAAAACAGCAACGCAAGAATAAAAATTGAAAAAATCCAAGATGGCAGCCAACTTTTTTGTTCTTAAGCCGATTTCGATGAAACTCGGTTTTTGGTACTATTTCGAAAATAAAACAGCAACGCAAGAATCAAAATTGAAAAAAATCCAAGATGGCGGCCAACTTTTTTGTTCTTGGGCCGATTTAGATGAAACTCGGTTTTCGGTACTATTTCGAAAATAAAACAGCAACGCAAGAATAAAAATTGAAAAAAATCCAAGATGGTGGCCAACTTTTTTGTTTTTGGGCCGATTTTGATGAAACTCGGTTTTTGGTACTATTTCGAAAATAAAACAGCAACGCAAGAATAAAAATTGAAAAAAATCCAAGATGGCGCCCAACTTTTTTGTTCTTGGGCCGATTTCGATTAAACTCGGTTTTTGGTACTATTTTGACAAGAAAATAGCAACGCAATAATAAATTTATATAAAATCCAAGATGGTGGCTAACTTTTTTGTTTTTGGGCCGATTTCAATGAAACTCGGTTTTTAGTACTATTTCGACAAGAAAGCAACGCAATAAGTAATAAAAATATAAAAAAATTCAAGATGGCGCCCAACATTTCTGTTTTTGGGCTGATTTCAATGAAACTCGGATGTTGGTACAGTCAGCGCCAAATTGATATAAGCGTCTAGAGTACTCAAAATGATCTGCGCAGTTAGAATCATCATATTGTTGTAAGCACAAAAGCTATTTAGAATATTTTACTTCTCATTATTTAATATTTATTTGAGCAGTCTAAGTGTTCAAAATATTAAACAAAGCTGTCAAAACTATCCGTCAAAAATTTAATAATGCATATGCACAGATAACTTTGACAGCTTTGTTTGCTAAGATAATTTTGAACACTCTGACTTCTCATATGAATATAAAATAATAAGTAGTAAGATATTTTGAACACCTTGTGTGCTTACAACAATATGATGATTCTAACTGCGTAGATCAAATAGATTTTTTGTTTTCAGCTCATTTTGACTACTCTAGACGCTCATATCAATTTGACGCTGACTGTACTTTAATACTACCCAAGCTTAATTTCTCCCATAAAGGACAAGAATAACGCAATGTATACAAAGACAAAAGGTCAAGATAATTGCGAACTAACTCGACTTTGATTTTGGGTTGATTTTGATGTAACTCGGTTGTAAAAAAAAACAATTAAAGAATTTGGCCGCTTCCTGAAATTTTAAGTTTTCTGAGTTTTTTTGTCAAAATAGTAACAAAAACCAAGTTTCATCAATATTGGCCCAAAAACAAAAAAGTTGGCGGCCATCTTGGATTTTTTTATTATTGCGTTGCTATTTTCTTGTCGAAATAGTACCAAAAACCGAGTTTCATTGAAATCGCCCAAAACCAAAAAAGTTGGCCGCCATCTTGGTTTTTAATCAATTTTTATTCTTGCGTTGCTGTTTTATTTTCGAAATAGTACCAAAAACCGAGTTTCATCGAAATCGGCCCAAGAACAAAAAATTTGGCTGCCATCTTGGATTTTTTCGATTTTTATTCTTGCGTTGCTGTCTTATTTTCGAAATAGTACCAAAAACCGAGTTTCATCGAAATCGGCCCAAAAACAAAAAAGTTGGCCGCCATCTTGGATTTTTTTCAATTTTTATTCTTGCATTGCTGTTTTATTTTCGAAATAGTACCAAAAACCGAGTTTCATCGAAATCGGCCCAAAAACAAAAAAGTTGGCCGCCATCTCGGATTTTTTTCAATTTTTATTCTTGCGTTGCTGTTTTATTTTCGAAATAGTACCAAAAACCGAGATTCATCGAAATCGGCCCGAAACTAAAAAAGTTGGCCGCCATCTTGGTTTTTTTTCAATTTTTATTCTTGCGTTGCTGTTTTATTTTCGAAATAGTACCAAAAACCGAGTTTCATCGAAATCGGCCCAAAACCAAAAAAGTTGGCCGCCATCTTGGTTTTTTTTCAATTTTTATTCTTGCGTTGCTGTTTTATTTTCGAAATAGTACCAAAAACCGAGTTTCATTGAAATCGCCCAAAACCAAAAAAGTTGGCCGCCATCTTGGTTTTTAATCAATTTTTATTCTTGCGTTGCTGTTTTATTTTCGAAATAGTACCAAAAACCGAGTTTCATCGAAATCGGCCCAAAACCAAAAAAGTTGGCCGCCATCTTGGTTTTTTTTCAATTTTTATTCTTGCGTTGCTGTTTTATTTTCGAAATAGTACCAAAAACCGAGTTTCATCGAAATCGGCCCAAAAACAAAAAAGTTGGCCGCCATCTTGGATTTTTTTCAATTTTTATTCTTGCATTGCTGTTTTATTTTCGAAATAGTACCAAAAACCGAGTTTCATCGAAATCAGCCCAAAAACAAAAAAGTTGGCCGCCATCTCGGATTTTTTTCAATTTTTATTCTTGCGTTTCTGTTTTATTTTCGAAATAGTACCAAAAACCGAGTTTCATCGAAATCGGCCCAAGAACAAAAAAGTTGGCCGCCATCTTTGATTTTCTTCAATTTTTATTCTTGCGTTGCTGTTTTATTTTCGAAATAGTACCAAAAACCGAGTTTCATCGAAATCGGCCCAAAAACAAAAAAGTTTGCTGCCATCTTGGATTTTTTTCAATTTTTATTCTTGCGTTGCTGTTTTATTTTCGAAATAGTACCAAAAACCGAGATTCATCGAAATCGGCCCAAGAACAAAAAAGTTGGCCGCCATCTTTGATTTTCTTCAATTTTTATTCTTGCGTTGCTGTTTTATTTTCGAAATAGTACCAAAAACCGAGTTTCATCGAAATCGGCCCAAAAACAAAAAAGTTTGCTGCCATCTTGGATTTTTTTCAATTTTTATTCTTGCGTTGCTGTTTTATTTTCGAAATAGTACCAAAAACCGAGATTCATCGAAATCGGCCCAAGAACAAAAAATTTGGCTGCCATCTTTGATTTTCTTCAATTTTAATTCTTGCGTTGCTGTTTTATTTTCGACATAGTACCAAAAACCGAGTTTCATCGAAATCGGCCCAAAACCAAAAAAGTTGGCCGCCATCTTGGTTTTTTTTTCAATTTTTATTCTTGCGTTGCTGTTTTATTTTCGAAATAGTACCAAAAACCGAGTTTCATCGAAATCGGCCCAAGAACAAAAAAGTTGGCCGCCATCGTGGATTTTTTCAATTTTTATTCTTGCGTTGCTGTTTTTGTCGAAATAGTACTAAAAACCGAGTTTCATCGAAATCGGCCCAAAAACAAAAAAGTTGGCCGCCATCTTGGATTTTTTATAATTTTATTAGTGCGTTGCTGTTTTCTTGTCTAAATAGTTCCAATATCCGAGTTACATCGAAATCGGCCCAAAAACAAAAAAGTTGGTCGCCATCTGGGATTTTTTTCAATATTATTGCGGTGCTGTTTTATTATCTTAATAGTAACAAAAACCGGCCAAGTGCAAGTCGGACTCGCGCACGAAGGGTTCCGTACCAAATAACGGCAGAAAATCACGATCGTTGTATGGGAGCCCCCCTAAAATATTTATTTTATTCTGTTTTTAGTATTTGTTGTTATAGCGGTAACAGAAATACATCATCTGTGAAAATTTTAACTGTCTACCTGTTGTCGTTATTAATTATGAGCAAAAAACGGCAAAAAAATTACGTTTCTTGTATGGGAGCCCCCCTTAAATATCTATTCTATTATATTTTTAGTATATTTGTTGTTATAGCGGCAACAGAAATACATCATTTGTGAAAATTTCAACTGTCTAGGTATCACGGTTCATGAGATACACCCTGGTGACAGACAGACGGACAGCGGAGTCTTAGTAATAGGGTCCCGTTTTTACCCTTTGGGTACGGAACCCTAAAAAACCGAGTTTCATCGAAATCGGCCCAAAAACAAAAAGTTGGACGGATCAAATGAACCCAAACTCGATGGGGTAGCATGGTTTTATCATAGACTTCCTGTGGCCTTCTTCCGGTTCCATCATCTGGCCATGGAAACTACTTCCCGACAGAGTACTCGTCAAGACGAATCAAACGAGTCTAAACTCGATGGTGTAGCATGGTTTTATCATAGACTTCCTGTGGCCTTCTTCCGGCTCCATCATCCATCAGGCCCTGGAAACTACTTCCCGACAGAGTACTTGTCAAGACGATTCTAACGCGTCCAAACTCGATGGCATACCATGTTTTTATCATACAATTCCTGTGGTCTTTTTCCGGCTTCATCATCAGGCCCTGGATTGGACCCAGTCAAGTAATAACTAATAATTCAAATAATAAAAGATATCGTGAAGTTATTCATAATAATAAGTTACACAGTAAATTCGAAGCATAATCTATAACTTTCATACTTCTTGCCACTATACAATTTTGATCAAGCAAATTGTGAATCGAAACACTGTGCACGAGATTTGTATATGGATACGCTTGAATACGCGGGTGCGGTCGTGGCTCAAAGCGACATGTGTAAAAAAATACGTCAACTTAATGTGTGAAAATAAGTTTCGGTTTCGGCCGAAACTGGAACCAGGGCCGAAAGTTCGGTTTCGGTTTCGGTCGGACACTAATTAAAAGTAATAATGTTACTGTATGCGCTTACCTATTATCTAAGATATGAAACCATAAAATTTTTAATTATCCCATAGCAAAACCGAGTTATATATTTTTTTGTTTTATAAAACTTGAAACCTTCATAACCCAAAACACGTTTGATAGAGTAGAGCGAAAAGTCACCACTTTTCGCTCTACGGCGACGATGTTAGGCTTAATAAAGATTGTGCAGCCACTTTTTGTGTGGTCAGAAGCAAGATGGGTGACCTTATTAGGTTGATAAAGATCATGCAGCAATTTTTTGTGTGGTCAAAAGCAAGATGGGTGACCAAATTAGGTCGATAAAGATCGTGCAGCAACTTTTTGTGTGGTCAAAAGCAAGATGGGTGACCATATGAGACTTAACAAACATTGTGCAGCAACTTTTTGTGTGGTCATAAGAAAGATGGGTGACCATATTAGGCTTGATAAAGATTGAAGATATAAAGATCAAAATTTGCAGACAGACAAATAATTAACTAATATCCTTACTTCCTTACTAATTTATAAATGCGAAAGTCCGTTTGTTTGTTTGTTTGTTACACCTTCACGTCTTTTTCTTTTCATCCCGAAAAACAATATTGTTCCCGAGGGATAGCAAAAAATTTTTCCACGCAGACGAAGTCGCGGGCGGCCGCTAGTAAATAAATAAACAAGAAAACGACCACATAAAAACGTGTTAAAAACCAAAATTGCTATTTGAACTGTGGCAGTATCGTCTATCTGTCTCTGTCTGTCACATCATTACTTTCACATGTTGACCTTGAGAACGCCTTTATGCTAAAGTTTATTTCTGTAGCCACTCGATTGCTTCGCGGTACTGTAGTACCGCAAGCAAAAGACGGTCCTTTGTCGCGCGGTGCTGTAGGACCGGGTCGATCGCTGTTCGATTTCTACCAATTTGGTAGGTTTTTTTTAGGCGGCCACACCAAAACCTCTTGGGCTGATTTACTATCCCCGTCAATTGGTAATGCGCTGGAACCTTGTCAAATTAACATACTCATCAACGTCATCCGCAACTAAAAATGACAAAAAACAGTAAAATTCTAATAGGTAATATAATATATTAATTATTGAATTCTTATTTTCAATAAGAAAGGGTCTAGGTATATAAAAAAATTACAATTGTTTTTCGTTTTTGAGGTTAAAATCATGGCCGCCAGGCGCATTACCAATTGACGCGGATAGTAGATTATGATTTTGGCAACACTAATATCGCAAAAAAAAGTAGAAAAGGCCTGTGATTGGTTGAAAAAAATAATTTTGAAGAGTTTCACGTCAGTTGACGCCATACTTGTTTTTTCTGTGTGAAGTGCTCTAATTTGATATGCCGTAAGTATTTTGTTAATTTATATTTCTGTTTGATGTCATATATTAAAAGAATCGTCATATCGTGATTTATTCGATCATATAAATATCTCGTCACAAATTTAATGTCTAGTGTTAAAAATCATAACAAAACCGTAGCCCGGTAAATTTCTTGATGTATTGTTTCTGTTTACAACAACATTATGTTATAATTTAGATTGGTTAATCAAAGAATTATCCGAAATAAGATAATAATACTATTAGTGAACAGTTTCAAAGTGGTTTCAAAATATAACATTCATCTGTTTACACAGGATGATTGATGCAACGCAAAATAGTGAGTTTTTATTACGCCATTATCCACGGTCAAGGTAACAAGGTCCTGTGGGACCTTGAAACAAACTAGCATTTTGGCAGGGCTGCCTCACACGCTTATTATTTTCATATTAGGTTGTGTTTATGTTGTTTTTATACATTACCTAGTGAATGTTTTTTTGGTTTTGGTGTTGGTTATTGTGATTGGTGTTGGGTGTCTAGTTATAATTTTTTAGTCCACATCCATTTTATATTTTATGCTGTGTACAGTGAAAATCGAGGAGAGTGAGGCAGGGGACGAGGAAGAGGAGAACTATTAAAAAAAAATGTGACTATAAAATTAAAAATATAATAAAAAAAAATTAAGTACCTACCTAGTTTTATTTAATGTGTGCGACAACCCTGAACTAAACTCGGCTACGCGCGGCCATCTTGGCAGCGAACGGCCCGTACGCCAGCGCCCGGCAGCGCGGAATTGGATTATTTAGATCGAAATTTTACATACATTTCGGAAGAATCTTTCCTATGTATTGCATACTGTTAGAAACTGCAGGTTTTGCTCTTTCTGTACATATAATTAGTACAAGGTAATCTTGATCCAAGTTTAACCAATCAACGCTTGTTACAAAAACACAATTTTATCATTTATAGTGGGCCGCTTTAATGTTATAATTTTTTACAAAGATACTTTTCTTCAATTGTCTCATCTTTTTTTACAAAATATGAAAGTTGAAATCTGTATCTTTCTAAAGTATATTTTATTTTTGTCACAAGCCTTCCACAATTGGAATAAAATACTACGAAACAGCGCTTAGACTCAGCAGCGAATTGAGACGCGCAGTAAAAATTTGTGCGATATACAAACATTATAAAGACCGTTGAATTGCTTCCAATTCATAAAAAAATTGGCATGTACGGAAAGGGGTATTATTCTAGTTTTTAATTATGTAAAAAAAAACACTAGTTATCGATTTAGATTTAATATTAAAAATCAATTCCCATTACAAGTCGTGAATTTTCTCTTTAGCTAAATTCACGAATTTTTTAGAAATTATTTTACCATTACAGGTACTCGTTTTTTTTTCAATACTTATAGCTTCATCCATTACCTATACGAAATAGAACATTATTTGTTCGTATACAAACAGGAACGGGTCATAAAAACGGTTTTAACGCAGCTGTGCAAGTGCACTGCTGTAACGCAAAACTGCGTGACAAACAAGGAAATTTCGCGCCGGCCGCGCGACAAACGAGTGGGTAGTACAGTACAACTGTTACCCCCTGGTCACGAAAACGGCGGCGGCGGCGGCGCCGCGGCGGTGCAATTAGACCACACAATTTTAAGGATCTTAAAATCGAGCGGGCTAGGACGCTCAATTTTAAGATTCTACTGTCTTAAGCTTCGGACAGATTAAATCGAATTCGCTCGCGTCGCTGCAATTTTGACCACTATTGCTTTGAGTTAGGTGGTCAACAAAACGGGTTACCTACGCCATATCGAATACCAAATAATCGAAAATCAAAATATCGAACGCTCAATACATCGAATGATTAATTTATCGAAAAATATTATTCTCCAAATTTATTAACTTTTCAGCACAAAAATACTCAATTCACACATAAACTGATAAAACAAGACTGCTGCTATGAAGTTATAAATAAACTGCTTCGTATACAAAATATTACTCCGTTAGTGGGTAGAAAATTATTTGACGCAACAGCTTCGTTAGGAAATTAAGTTTTATGAAATTTCATTGAAATATCTACTGGTTGTTCATGATATGATGGAAGAAACTACCTATGTAAAATAAAAATTTTCGATAAATTAATCATTCGATGTATTGAACGTTCGATATTTTAACCATTCGATATTTTGATCGTTCGATTATTTGTAAATTCGGTAACCCTAAGTACGGTGTAGGTATTTATAATACATTTTTATCGATTTATGAATTTTCAACGTTGGTTATTAATTATGTAGGTAAGTACCGAGTACCTACACACGACAGCATGGTAGGTACTTAAGTTAAACAGTTAAACTGCGAAAACAGACTGTCAAGGCGTAGCTCAAGGTCGACATTATAATAGTCTGACGTGCCGTCGACTGTACTTACCCTACCTAGCTACCTACCTAATTATTACTATAAAATAGTAATGATTAGTACCTACCTTTTAAATAAATACCATTCTCAAGAGTAGATACCTAGGTATCTTCTTAGATAGATTAAATATTATGAATTTGAAATCATTGATTAATATTATTAGGTTAAAAATCTTGGTGTCTTCGATTTGTCGTTAAAAACGTGCGGAGGTTCATAAAGCCAATTTAAAGTTAATAATAAGTAGGTAGCACTGTCGTAAGCATTTTTGAATTTGAATCAAAACTCGAGCGATAACAGACAGAACAAACGGAGCGCGGGCGACGCGACGGAGGCCAGTGTTTTCAAACGATAGAACGCCATCTATTGGTGCGTAGAATATTTTAGTTTATTGCTATACATGCGCCATCTATTGGTGAGAAGTGTGCGCTCGGTACCCCATGCTAGACGTGCTGCGGTGACGGCGCCGCCATCTAGCGTTCTACGAGAAAAACATTTTTAGTAGCCCACTTAGTCGCCCTACGACGGTCCATTTCTTTTGTATGGGATGAGGTATCTGTACTAGTATAGTATTATATTATCTGTGGTAATAGTTAGGTATTCGGTTTTACACTCGCAAAAAATCCTAAGCCAATAAATTAGATTAAAAAAATCACCGAAATATTTACTTATTCCGGTCATGTATAATCGCCGCCAAAACTTTTAGGTCAGATTCGGTACAGTTACCCACACACGTACAGTTACAACTTGATTTATTGCCGAATTTGAGATTGACCGTTTTTGGCAAAAAACATTTTGGAAGTACCTACCTACTGCGAAGGTTACGAGGTCAGTTTAGTGAGGGCTTGGATTATGGTATGAATCATAAAATAAAACGGTCCATAAAACATAGCGTTTTTGTATGTTATTTACTTACAGTGGTAGTCACATAATGAAAGACACTATAGTTAACCCTTAGTACACCTAAGGGTGCGGGTTCGAGTCCCGTCTGAGCTGCTACGGGTGAGTCGATTTTTTCTAATATTTTTCAATTATATTAATAATCTCACTATAGTTGATTTTCATACAAACAAGGTAATTTTGAAGCCTTGGTTCTCCGCCAGGGATTGACCTAGATGTGATCTGATGATGGCCATCTAGGGATTGACCTAGATGTGATCTAGATCGTTATACACACCCAACTGATCTGATTAACATTTTAAGAGATATAGGGATATAAAGATCAGAGTTTTCAGTAAATTTTTTTGCTAATTTCGCGGTTTTTTCAAACATACCTATCCTTATATCTTTTAGAATGTTGATCAGATCAATTGGGTGTGTAAAGCGATCTGAATCTCCTCCAATCACTCCCTGGATGGCCATCATCAGATTACAGCTAGGTCAATCCTTGGCGGAGAACGAAGGCTTCAAAGTTACCTTGTTTGTATGAAAATAGAATGTGACCGCCACTGCAGATCAATTTAAGGTATGACTAAGTTTCCACCCGCCTTTTCTCCCGCGTGGACTAGTGTATATAGTGTGGGTGGAGACCCGTGCCCAGCAGTGGGATAAAAAGCCTATGTCCTTCCCCAAGGTCCCATCTATATCCGTGCCAAATTTCGTCAAAATTGGTCTAGGCGTTGAACTGTACAGTCAGTGGCACGAATCTTGAAATCGGGTGGGGATTGCGCGGAATGCGTTTTTTGGTATGCGTTGTAGTGAGGGGCGCGGGCGGCGGGAGAGGGGCGCGCGCTATTGGTCGCTCACAAGAGCACATGCGCGAACTTATCCCCAATCCGTCGAAAAAATTTCAAGATACATGCCTCGCACTGTACGTCTGTACCAGACAGACGAGAGTTACTTTCGCATTTATAATAATAGTTTTTTTTATGGCAGATAGGTACAACGCTATTAATTTAACAATGTACAACAGAAGTGGTCCACTTCAGACCGCTCGCTGCGGTACAAAACGACGTAGGTATTTTAATCTGTAAAGTTACTCTTTACCATACATTGCCGACTGAAGTTGCATCAGGAAACACGGACTCAAGCAAGGAGTTCCACTCTCTTGCGGTACGAATGATGTGAAGCTCGCTTAGTGCGAATCTTTGGAAATTGGTCTAAATAAAAAAGAAAAATTTGAAATATGCGACCTTTATAAAGGACAATAGGTTTTGGCGGGCGCGGCGCGAAATAATTATAATCTGTACTTTAGCCAATCTATTTGTATTCAATTCTCGCGCCAATGACGAAGTGGCATGTTTTCGCACGAGTCCAATCAACTTTGGTATAGTATTTTATAGACATTGTTACATTATTACTATGATAGGTTATTTTGGACCGTTAGATTTCGATTTCGGCATTTAAGCCCGCCACTCTATCGGAATTCCGTAACGGAATACGAAAGATAAAATTTATAGTAAATGCGAGTCTTTGAAAGGACATCACTCATTCTGGGATATTTTTTTTTCTTTAGCGACCATCAATAATAATAATTACACAATTTTAAAGTACACATAAAACGAATTATTTTTTACTATGGATTTAAAGTCGAAAACAATTTGAGTTCAGAGAATACCTATACCAGGGGGCTTATTGTCTAATGTCGAAAATCTATCGCAATCGCTTTCATTTGACAGATGGATGTGACACATTGCTGCATTCCTTTGGTAAGTTTTTATTTGTGCCAAAAAGAACCATCAATGTATCACATCTTGAAAGCGATTGCGATAGATTTTGAAATTAGACAATAAGTACCCCTATAGCTCAGACCAAATTGGTCTGAGCCCTATAGGAATAAAAACGACGACGGCGCAGATTAGTACGTCTGGTTCAAAAATTCAATTCAAAATTCAAAAATAATTTATTCAGTCTAGGCTGTTACAAGCACTTGTGAATGTCATAGAAGCTACGCCATCGGTTCGCAAACCCTAAGCGGGAGACCTTGTAACGAGAAGAACCGGCAAGAAACTCGTCAAGGGCTGCTTTTTTCTCCCTGTATATTTCATACAGAGTCGTCAACATTGAAAAATGAGCTCCACTTTTAAAGTGAGGTCATTTTCCATCACAATAATTAACATTGGTTGTCCGAACTCCGATAGAAGACGAATTGGCTATAATTTGAAAATCTGCTAAGTTCAAAAGTCTTGAGATTAGAGCAAATGCCACTTGCCAATCAGACTGAAAAAAAATCATGACTTTTTTATTAACTTATCAAAATATTGATTCAACATTAGAATCTCAAAAAAATACTTAAGTACAAGTTTTATAAATAAAAATACCTCTCCTATGAAAGGATTTTGAGGTGTTAAATGGCATGCAAGTACTAATATTGTAGGTCAACATTTATCCACCTCTGCATGTGGTCTAGTGGTTTGCCCACCCGTGTAAGACGCAGGGGTCCCGGGTTCGATTCCCAGGGGGGGTACAATTTACTCGGTTTAGTTGGTGGTAGGGCTCAAATCCACCTGGGTAGCTAGCGTGACGCCATCTTGTTGTGTTCCGGCAGTTAGAGGTAAGATAGCCAGTTGCTCAGTGATGAGGATTCTCAAAAATTTAAGGAAATTTGGGGGGGGGGGTCACTAATAATAATTGCTCTTTTGTAAATTTTTTGAAGCTTTTTCTTTGTGACATGTACGATTTTGGGGGGGGTCATGTCCCCTGTGACCCCCCCCCCCTCGGACCGCACCTGGGTGAGGTGAAGGCCAAGCAATACCTATCCCGTTTGTGCACAAAAAATTATATGTACTATTTATAGGTCATTATTGGTGCCGGACGCCATAATGATTTAATTACCCATAAAATATGTTTTTAAGGTCATTCAGATATACTCTAGATGTCTTCTAGATAAGTTTGATTATCAAGATGTGATAGAATTTAAAACCTAATAATGATTTCAAGTCACATCCCACTCGGGCCAGCCAAAGTGCCAAACCAGTATGATCAGAAAAAAAAGATATAATAAGTAGTCAGAAAAAAAATATCATGGATTAGAAAATGGCCAGTCTTTTTGAAACAGTTTTATTTTTCAGTATTATTACATGGATGAGCAAATGCATTTATTTGTTATTATTTTTTCAAAAATTTTTTTTTGTTTTTGTTTTCTACGAAATATGCATGCAATACTATTAGGGTTGCCAACTTTTTTTGGATCAAATATAGTAGTTTCAAGATTTTTAGTGTAAAAATATAGTAGATGGCGAAAAAGTCCAAAAAAATATAGTAGGTTGCCGTTATGTATGGAGGATTTTAAAGAAGTTGCATTTTTCATACTTAAGTAAGTAATTAACATTTTCATAATTTATTCAACAACCATAAGACAAATGTTCAATCAGAAAAAATATTTTGCAATTACTTATATGCATGCATATAAGAAATATATTTTTGTTGCTTTTGTTAAATTTATTCACTTGAAAAAATATAGTAGTTTTGCCTACTACATATTTAAAAAAAATAGTAGGCGAGCCTTCAATATAGCAGTAGGGTTGGCAACCCTAAATACTATGCATGCATGCATGCCCTTTTAAAATCTTTAACTAGAGCTGTAGCAAACCGTATGTATTCGTTACTGAGTAACGGGTACACCACCTGATACGAAATACCGAATCGGTACTCCCGATAAAATTTCGTTACTCGCATCTGACATCGTACCCTGTTTGCAAACAGTCCGGAACTTAAATGCTACGAATCATTGTGAATTATTGAATTAAATACTCGTCTCGACTCATTTTGTTCGGAAGTTTTTGTTTCTATGCATGCGCAACACGCGCTAGTAACGAAACTACAATAATGTACCAGACTGATACGTGTGCGAAGAGTACCAAAACACGCAATTATACTGGGCAGTTCGTTTGTAACGAAAGTAACCAGTAACGATAAGATTGTAACGAGTACAAATTTGTTCAGTAACGAATACATACGGGTTAGGATTTTTTCGTTACTTTCACAGCTGTATCTTTAACATTATTAAAGCATTTCAAAACGCGTTAGCGTCGAAACACTTTCCAAAAAGCCATTTTTTTTTCTTTTTTGACAAAGGAAATAACGTAGTCGCTATTGGCCTCTTCTAACGCAACAAACTCCATAACGCGATTCAAACAAGTACAACGCCATCTAGCGACCAGGGGAAAAACACATTTCCTAACAAGTTGAAATATCAAACAAAAATTTTTTTCACCTAAGCTCTGAAATATTATTACATAAATATCATTACATAAATTCTAAATAGTTCTAATGAATTTCAATACTTTCAAAACGATAGAACTCATCAGCTAGCGTTATTTTTATGAAACTATGCCATACACATTGCCATACAAACTAAAAAAAAACCGGTCAAGTGCATGTCTGGCCACGTGCAGTAGGGTTCCGTAGTTAATTTATACCATACCATATCTAATACCGCTACCATTTTTCGTCTACAAAAATAACTTTGTTTTTCACAGTGTTTGTATGTATGACAAAGTTACATTTGCGGATTTGGAAATTCTCAAAACTAATTGCTATATATCTCGTTCAAACCAATTTTCGTTGAAAGTGTTTATTTTATTAAGATCTATAGCAGGCGTGCCCATACTTTTTCATAAGGAGATCGACCTACCAAAAATGTATGAAGAGATCGACATTTTGACCGTTTAACGCACCAAATATTTATAAATAAAAGCAATTGCATAAGTAAAACTACATTGGGTGCATAAACTGTCAAATGTGTTAGCCTTGGCGATCGACCTTAAAACCTCTCGCGATCGACCGGTCGATCGCGATGGACCGTTTGGGCACCTCTGCCCCCCTAGCCAAAGTAACATTTGCAAATTTTCGCTATCGCTTCGCTTCGAAACATGTATGGATTTGACGTTTTAAAATTCGATTGTTAACGAAACCTTATGTCAATCCCATACATGTTTCGAAAGCGAAACGATAACGAAGATTTGCGAATGTTACTTTGGCTAGACCCTCTTATCTATAGCATATTTTTTTTTTCGATTTTTACTTTTTTATTTTAAAAGTAAGAATCGAAAAAAAATGTGTGCCCCCCGCACACATCTTACCCCTTTGGCAGTGTATATCTTTCAACCGGTTGACTTTGAGGAAAAATAGTCTTTGGAACCTCTATGTCATTTTTAAAGACCTCTATCTATAGACATCCTGCACGTATTGATTTGATGAAAAAATTCAGTTTCAGTTCGATGTATGGGGAAGTCCCCCTTAATGTTTGATTTTTTATTTTTGTGTAAAAATCATTAAAAAAATACTTCTGGTTGTTTTACTGTCGGTACCTAATCCTTCATTGGTGATTCCGGAGATAGCCTTGTCTCTCCTGATGTTTATAAAAGAGTGTAATGCGTCGAAATTATTCTCATTCTCATTTATTTTGCGAACTGGTGCAGTTAAGTGTAAAAAAAGAAAAATAAAGTTATAAACCTTTGTGATTGGCTGAAGTGATGGTGGTCATTTAAAAAATTACTAATTAAAAAGGTAAGGGTAGTATTTTTTATTTTTATTTTTTAATGAGGTCTCTTCAAAGTGATGTTTAAAAAATAAAATAGTACTATTTGCCTCACTAGATGGCGTTGAAGGAAAGAGATGAGTCAAAATTGGCTTTTAAAAATAAACGTCCTGTACCAAAGAGGCAAGTAAGCGCTCGCTGGCTGACATCTGCCCAAAGAGAAATATTTAGGGTTACATCTGCCTGCCTATCTGAGTACTCTTCGAAGCTTAGTAAAAAAAATCACATTCACTAATACATTTTTATCAACGCCATCTATCGAGCCGGCAATTTTTTGATTGAGTTTAGTTTAAAAGTGTCGATTATTTTTTAACTACATTGTGTCTTTTTAGGGTTCTGTACCCAAAGGGTAACGGGACCCTATTACTAAGACTCCGCTGTCCGTCTGTCTGTCTGTCTGTCACCAGGCTGTATCTCAGGAACCATGATAGCTAGACAGTTGAAATTTTCACAGATGATGTATTTCTTTTGCCGTTATAACAACAAATACTAAAAACAGAATAAAATAAATATTTAAGGGGGGCTCCCATACAACAAACGTGATTTTTTGCCGTTTTTTGGTACGGAACCCTGCGTGCGCGAGTCCGACTCGCACTTGGCCGTTTTTATTTTATTTTGTGGTGTGGCTTTGACCGCTAAACGGAACAACTGTCTATCAGGGCAAAAAATATTCAGCCATAGAAAACGCCAATATCTACTCGACCAAAATGTATGGAACAGCTGATTATTTTTTTGTTCTGATTAAGTTGGTCCCATAGAAAAAGTTTTTCAGTTTGACGGTCTAAAGCCACACTACAAAATTTGTCGACTGTTCATGATTTCACCCTGTTCAATATTTTAACTTCAACAGTTATATTCTTACGCAATTCATTTTAAATTAACGCAAACCTTTATACCAAATTATGAATTACTTTTTCTATGGAGCAATACTGAAATCTCAAAAAAAAAATTGCTGTTTCATACATTTTCGCAAAGTTCGTTAGTTTTGTATGAAACAGCAGATTTTTTTTTGCATTTTCAGGATAGCTTTCACACTAAAAGTTCGTCATTTTGTGCCCTATAACTTGGTTTAAAGGTTTTACGTTTTCTCATTCTTGATCTGTTTAAAAATAAAGATAATAATGTATTGATTATGATCTGTACATACTAGAAAAAACTTTTCTTTTTGTAGAAGTTTTTAAATGTGTTAAGAAAAAAAGTAGCCTCGGCTGATTTGCAACTAATTAGTCTAATAAAATTGATTTTAATTCAAAGAATGGATTTATTATAACTGAAACTTTAAGGTTATGGTAATAACTCCATAATAATGTTAATAAATTATGGAAAGGTGCATCCCATATCGAAAGTGGCATCTTCAAAGATTTTTATGTAATTAGTTTTTTATGTAAAAAAAGATTTTGATACAACTAAACGTGGAATTTTTAAGATCCGTATTTCTAGTTTAGAAGGTATCATTACATTCCCTCGTAGTCATTCGTAGAAGTAGGTACAGTCAGTGGCACGAATCATGAAAATTTTTCGACGGAGTGGGGATAAGTTCGCGCATGTGCTCTTGTGAGCGACCAATAGCGCGCGCCCCTCTCCCGCCGCCCGCGCCCCTCACCGCTACGCATACCCAAAATACGCGTTCCGTGCAATCCCTACCCGATTTCATGATTCGTGCCACTGACTGTACGTAAAGCGAATGTGTTACAACGGCCACTTTTAGCAGTAAGCTGTTTACATCTAGAAATGACTACGAGATAATGTAAAAGTAACTTCCAAAAAAAACCGGCCAAGTGCGACTCGGACTCGCGCACGAAGGGTTCCGTACCAAAAAACGGAAAAAATCACGTTTGTTGTATGGGAGCCCCCCTTAAATATTTATTTTATTCAGTTTTTAGTAATTGTTGTTATAGCGGCAACAGAAATACATCATCTGTGAAAAGTTCAACTGTCTAGCTATCTCGGTTCATGAGATACAGCCTGGTGACAGACAGACAGACAGACGGACAGCGGAGGCTTAGTAATAGGGTCCCGTTTTTACCCTTTGGGTACGGAACCCTAAAAAACTAGACTATGAACCAATTCCACGTTTAGTAAAAAAAATCTGCTGTTTCATACAAACATTAATAAAGAAAATATAAAAATTTATGAAGCAGCTGATTTTTTTTCGTGATTTCAGATTTGGTCCCATAGTAAAAGTGGTTCAGTTTGATGGTCCGAAGAAACGGTTTTCTCATTTTGCGTTAATTCATTAATACGTTGTATATCAAATAAAATAAAATTCACCGGGGCACCACTTCCGGTCTGGAAACCTCTGTTTCAACTTTCATCATCAATCTTTCAATCTTTACAGCTTGGCACAATTTTTTTACAGATCAAATCAAAGATGGCTTCAACAATACCATATCTAGTGATAATATTTAGCATCGCATACGTATTTACGGAGGAAATTGACATATTTAGAACGAATAATGTACAGAAGTTTTTGAGGGTAAGAACTATGTATTCACTACTGATTTTAATGTTTTTTTATACACAACGGGTCGCAGTGCTTTTGGTCTACACCTCACCTGATGTTAGGTAAGTGACGGTTAGGCCGAAGGTGGAAGCGCACTACATCCAGAATCTTCACCGCTGAGATGGCTGAACTGGCTATCTTACCTCTAACTGTCGGAACACAAAAATTTTCAAATTCTTGTTATGGCGTCAGACAGTAAGATGGTGGTAGCTAGCTAGGCGGACTTGAAATAAGCCCTACCACCATCGAGTACAAATTGTATACCCCTCCTGGGAATCGAATGGACCCCTGCGTCTTACCACGATGCGGATAGACTACACAGGCAGATATTAAGTATGTATTCACTTCACTACTGATTTTAATGTTTTTTATCAACGGGTCAGTATAAAATTGATTCTATTTGTTCTTCTGGGCAGTTTTACCGTAGAACTAATGAATTTTTTTATCAATGCTACGATTATAATCCATAAGAACGTTTGTGGCACGCGAGGTCATAAACCGCGTCAGTGACGTCAGTCTTTAAGGGTTGCGCGTGCCATTGAAATGAGTCTGAGCCCGCCCATAAAGCCTATAAGTGCAAGAGAGCGCGCGATATAGCTATTTGCACATTTTATGACCTTGCGTGCCACGTATGTTCTCATGGACTATTAGTTCTTTTGCGCAAAAGTGAAGAACATTTCTGTTCTTCACTTTCTTCACTTCCACGTGACAGAAATGAAGATGTTTAGGTGGTCTGGGGGGTAACACTTAAAGATAGAGTCAGAAATGAGCATATTCGGGGTACTTTAAAAGTTGCAAACATTGCTGACAAACTCACTGAGACTCGTCTGCGGTGGTATAGTCATGTTATGTGCCGCGAAAAAGAGCATATGACAAGATACGTCATGGACATCGAAGAACCTAAGCGAGGCCGAGGTAGACCGCCGATTACCTGGATGGGGACTATAAGAAACGCCCTAAAAAAGGCGGGACTGCAACCGGAAATGACACAGATGCGCCCAGAGTGGCGAAGAAAGACTAGGAGGGCCGACCCTAAAAGACATGGGAAATAACGGCACGGACAAAGAAGAAAAAGACTATTAGTTCTTTTGTGGTAGGTAGGACCAATGAGAAAAAAGTATCATTAGTTTTAGGCAGACTGCCCAGTAGAACAAATGGGACAAACACAAAAAAATATTGGCTTATTTCAAGTCCGCCTGGTTAGCTACCACCATCTTACCTAAGTTTGACGCCACAACAACAATTTAAAAACTGTTGTGTTCCGGCAGTTAGAGTTAGGAGACAGCCAGTTCCTCAGTGATGAGGATTCCGCGTGTAGTGCGCTTCCACCTTCGGCCTTATTGTCACTTAACATCAGGTGAAGTGAAGGCATAGTGATTGATCCCTAAAAATACTGATTTAAGATGATGATGATGAATTTCTCTTTCAGGCAATGACAAATGATACGAAAGGCGCAGATTCACTAAACTTACCAGCCAACGCGTCTTCTATTAGAGAAAACATCACTGACACATTTAGGTAATCATAATGGTACTATTACCCCCAATTTTTTCCCCCAATGGTGGACATCATATCAGCCGCACGACACCCACTGCTGGGTATAGGCCTCCCCCAAGGATCTCCACGACGATCGGTCCTGCTTGGCCCGCATCCAGCGGCGCACCGCGACCTTCACCCTCACGTCGGTCTACCTTGTCGTAGTGATGTATAAAGCTCGAGTCGTCGAGTTCTACTTTTGAAGACTCGAGTCGGATTGGCAGGACTCGGTGAGCTCGGTAGGCTCGTAAACCAGAGCCTAGTCGAGAAACGAGCTCTCTGAGCCACGCATCGAGGCTACAAAAGAGTTTCAAGCCTTCAAAAGAGCTCGAACCTATCAAAAGAGCTCGAGCCTTCAAAAAAGCTCGAGTCTTAAAATAAACGAGAGCCTCATAAAAAGCTTAGAGTTTATGATTATGACTTAAATCTGACTCCCGTCTCCAAAATTAGAACTCTAAAAGATGAATGTCTTATCTTATGTTATAAAGAGGACCGTAGATGCTTAATCTATTGTGCTTTAAAATTCAAAATTCAAAATTCAAAAATTATTTATTCAGTCTAGGCTGTTACAAGCACTTGTGAATGTCATAGAAGCTACGCCATCGGTTCGCAAACCCTAAGCGGGAGACCTTGTAACGAGAAGAACCGGCAAGAAACTCGTCAAGGGCTGCTTTTTTCTCCCTGTATATTTCATACAGAGTCGTCAACATTGAAAAATGAGCTCCACATTTAAAGTGAGGTCATTTTCCATCACAATAATTAACAAAAGTTTGCACACAATGGGTAGGTAGGTTGAAATTAAATACTACTAACTAAATACTACTAAGTAATGAGAGTAAATAACTTTCAACTAGTTGAGAAATCACTGTGTCTGCTACTCGAAAGTGCACCTAAGTAGGCAAAATTTACCAAAAAAAAACCACATGTTACAAGACATAAAAAAAAAATAAAAAAAATGCAATTCTTACAATTCAATATGCGTTAAGATAGGTACTCAGAAACAGACCCTTTCCACTGGCAGCACCCGTTCACGAGCATGACGAATGGACCAGCCATCGCTTCGCTCAACCATATTTGAGGGAACGTAACGACCCGCCCCACACGACACCACCGCAGAAATGATTAAAGAGAGCATGACATACTTAGGCTACCCATCCTAAGGCACCGAATTGAAAACTATTATCCTAAAGCTTTTCATAGGCCTTTACTTACAAAACTACTGAATATAGAAAGCAAAATTATTGCAATTAAAAAAAAAATTAGAAATCAAAACAAGGTTTAGTTATTAATTTAAATTTTGAGTAAGAAGTGCCATACATATTGATAATATTAATCAGAAAAATAATATATATAAATATACGACGCCCTTAGTACAAGCAGACAGAAGCAGACCCATTCCCACTGGCAGCACCCGTTCACGAGCATGACGCATGAACCAGCCATCGCTTCGCTCAACCATATTTGAGGGAACGTAACGACCCGCCTCATACGACACCACCGCAGAAATGTTTAAAGAAATGTTTAGCTCTACTTATCCTCGTTCATCAGTAGCCCATCACAACTAGTGCGCCGAAAAATACTCAAGCTGTGAAAAAGTCTCGAGATCGACCGAGCTCTCAAAAAGGCTCGAGCCGTGAAAATGGCTCGAAATCGGCCGAGCTCTAAAAAAGGCTCGAGCTCTGAAAAAGACTTGGAGTCGTCGAGCTTCATACAAACGAGGCGAGTCCTGTAAAACGACTCCGAGCCCTAGACAAAAGGATTCGGAGGACTCGAGTCTTGTACATCACTACCTTGGGGGGCCTACCCACCGAGCGTCATCCGGTGCGCTGTCCGGTTTTATCTTCTAATCTTAATTAAATTTTTATTTAACCAAAGTTTTGTTTCAGTTGTGAAAACCGTACATACGGTTACTACGCCGACGTTGATAACGAGTGTCAAATATTCCATGTGTGTTTGCCGTCTCAAACTCCAAGTGGCAGAAATGTCACCTACAGATGGAGTTTTATATGTCCAAATGAGACAATTTTCAATCAGGTATGAAAATAAATCAGGTATACTGGTTGGTACAAAACAACCAGCTATGGAATATGGTAAAAAGGGACCATCAAACTGTACAACTTTTAATATGGGACCAACGCTGAATTCGCGATAAATAATCAGCTGTTTCATACAAAAATTGGTAACGAAAATATCAAAATATATGAAACAGCAGTTTTTTTGCGATTTCAGGTTGGTCCCATAGTAAAAGTTGTTCAGTTTGATGGTCATAGGGACCATAGCTGGGCAGAAAACCGTTAATCCGTTAACAGTTAATTAACGAGGTTAACAAAGTGCTTAACGATTTAACTTTTAAGTTAACTCGAAAAAACATTAACGTTCTTCTTAACTTCCGTTAACTTAAGACCGTTAATGGCCTTTTGACGTTTTTTTGTTTTTGATTTGCGCACCATGCCGCTGCCCACGTCACAGGCCATGCTAAGAGATAGCTATGGAAATACGATTGCAATGTATAGACACAGTTTTACAATTATAGAGGAACGAAATCCTTTTAGTTAGGTTGGCGATTGTTTTTTTTATAACCTAACTTTTTACGAAAAAGTGGCTCTTTTTGTGGTTAGTGTTGTTGACTGACTGTTAATTTGTTTGTGCTTGGTGAAATTAATAATTATAACAAATAAAATGTGCAATACATCATGTATGGACACATTGGACACTAAAGATCAAGAATGCATTGAATCTGTTAGTGAAAGCAGCAATGCCAGCAACAGCAACGTCAGACCTGCTGTTGAAGACCCAAAATCCTTGCCCATTATCTTACATTTAAATCAAGATTGAGCGAAAAGTTGATTTATGAACGTAAACTGTGTTTGCCTAAACTTTTGGTTTGGTTTGGTTAACTTTTTAACCGACTTCACAAAAAGGAGGAGGTTCTCAATTCGATTGTATGTTTTTTTTTATCGTTGTTCGCGCATATCTTCGTCATTTATGAACCGATTTTGATGATTCTTTTTTTGTTCGATTGAGTTTTCTTGCGAGATGGTCCCATTTAATTTTTTTTCAAATCGGTTCAGTAGTTTTCTGGAAATCCTGAAAATACTATGATTTTCATCAACTCATATGACGACTTTGTTATTTGTGAACCGAATTAGATGTTTCTTTTTGTTGGGAAAGGGGTACTTTTAGTGTAGTCTTTTTAACCAACTTCAAAAAAAAGGTTCTCTCTCAGTTTGACCTGTATGAATGTATGTTTCTCCGCGAATATCTCACGTTTGACTGAGCCGATTTTTCTACCCAATAATATACCTATAATAATATACCTAATATAGAAGGTACTTACACTAAAAATAATAAAATAAAAAATTGTTTTAAAAAACAAAAAACCGACTTCAAAAACATGCCTCTAAAAAGCAAGAAATAATATTCAAATCATTAGATACGCATTATCATTGTTATAACAACACGTCTATTGAAGTCGGGTGGGGCTTTTAGAATAAAAAAAGGAAGTCGTAATCCAGCCCCACCCGACTTCAATAGACGTGTTGTTATAACAATGATAATGCGTATCTAATGATTTGAATATTATTTCTTGCTTTTTAGAGGCAGGTTTTTGAAGTCGGTTTTTTGTTTTTTAAAACAATTTTTAACGGATAACTTTAACTTGCGTTAAATTCTCAAAAAGTTAACGCTTTAACGATTATCGAAGTTAACTTTTTGCGTAGCGGATTAACGATTAGCGAAGTTAACTTTTGGATTAACTGTGCCCAGCTATGCCTATACCATATTCGGCATTAGGGGTATTTTTGTAACACGTTGTATATCGTGATTCATACTAAACTAACATTTATTAAGCAATTCTGTATTTAACATTGTTAAAAAATTACTTGTATCAACTTTTCATTAAGTGCTTTTTTATTTTTTAGGAAGTACTAGTTTGCACAAGACCACGAGATTCTATACCTTGCGAGGAATCCGAAATGTTCTATTATGTAAACATGGATATTGGCAAAATATCTGATGACACAAAAGAAATGGAAAATCCTAATAAACAAGTAGAAACTGTGAAAGAGAACAAAGTTAAAAGAAATCAAAAAAGACCTGTGCAAAGAAAACAGAACATAATAGTACAGAATCTACTTCAAAACGTTGTGGATGATGAAATGAAGAAAATTGATGAATTTGAATTTGTTGATGAAACTATTGAGCCTATGGTTGAAGAGATTGTTCCCGTTTTAGTTGATGTGCCAAGGGATAATGATTCTAACGTAGAAGTAGTTAAAGATAATTATCCTAATGAAGAAAATGAAGAAAGATTTGAAATCAATGACGATGAAAGACTCATGGAAGAAAGGAGTATTAATTGGTATGGAAAGAAGTCGAAAAGAGGTGGTTTTAGATTTAAGGCTGATGTTTAAACTATGTTTAAAGAAATAAAAGTTTTTTCAATCTGTATTGTAAATATTGAGGTAAAGATGCAATAAATTGATTATTTTATTTTGTTAATTTTTAATTCATAGTCTTCTTGCTGTGTGGCGTCCTGCCACAAAATATATAATAGCTACAAGTTCATTCCCCAACAAAATTAATGGCAATTAGTGTTAAAATATTTACTCAAAAATCACCATACTTGTTTCTTTATCATTTTCTATAAATCTGGTGAAAATAAACATCATTGCAGTTATCCTCCATCATAAACAGACCTAATACTACCGAAAGTGGTACCCTCAGAGGTTTTTATTTAAGAAGTTGTTAATAGTAAAATATTTAATAATACTTTATGAGGAATTTTAGAACACATAGTCTAGTATTTTTAGAAGGTATCACTACATGCTCTCATAGTCATTCGTAGAAGTAGAGAGCAAATGTGTCAAAAACGGCCACTTTTAGCAGTTTTGCTATCTACTTCTAGCAGTAACTACGAGGGAATGTAACGATACCGTCTAAAAATACTAGACTGTGGGCCCTAAAAATTCCATGTAAAGTTTTATTAAAATTGTGTATTAGAATTCTAATCTATTTATCTATATATATAAAATTCAAAGTCCTGACTGACTGACTGAGATATCAACGCACAGCCCAAACCACAGCCCAAACCACTGAATCTAGAGACTTTAAATTTTGCATAGATACTTTAAATAGTGTAGCTGTAGGCATCCACGAAGAAAGGATTTTTGAAAATTCCACCCCTAAGGGGGTAAAATAGGGGATGAAATTTTGTATGAAATTCCATCAGTTTTGAAGTTAGGATCTTCAAATTTTGTATTAAGGCTAACAATTGAAAATTAATATTTACGTGTATCAGCGTTTTTAACAATTCTGCCCCCGAAGGGATGAAAAGGGGGATGAAATTGTATCTGGAAAGTCCATCATTTTCAAAGTAAAACTCACTAATTTTATTATTTAACCTTATGGTTGAAAAATAAATATAAGCGGATTTTTCGAAATTCACCCCTCAGGGGTTAAATGAGATAAAAAACCCTAAAAATCGATATGGATGTCCGTGCTGAGGTTTTATGGGATGACGATTGTAAAAATTGCATTTATTTTGAAGTTCAACACGTTGAACATGATCCATCCCCTAAAGGGTTGAAATAGGGGTTGAAATTTTTTATGGAAAAATAATGTAAAATAGACATTTCGACTTGAAACTTCATAGGAATATATCTAAAATCTTCGGGATAGGGACGGGGACTTATATCTCTGGATCCAATTCTGAATATTATAAACTAGCTTCTGCCCGCGACTTCGTCCGTGTGGACATTCGACAAAATCCTTAAGGATTCTTTAACCAGGACAAAAAGTATTCTATGTTTTAATTTCATCAAAATCAGATCAGCTGTTTTTTTACGTGATAAGGCGGGTCCCCACCAAGCGCGCTACCTCGCGAGGCAGGACGTTTGCCACGTGCAGCAGGCCTCGCACGAGGACATTGTCCACGCGGACAAAGTCGCGGGCGGAAGCTCTACTAAATAAAATTCACCGCGGTCCCACTTTTGGTTAGGGTGCCACCTTATTATTACTTCCTTAAGTTACCTTAAGTATTATTACGTCTATAATTTATTCTGTGTAGGCTGTTACAAGCACTTGTGAAGGTCCAAGAAGCTACGCCATCGGTTTGCAAACCTTAAGCGGGAGACCTTGTAACGAGAACAACCGGCAAGAAACTCGTCAAGGGTTGTTTTTTTATCTCCCTGTTTTATTTCCTAGTAATAGTCTTCAAATTTAAAAGTGACTTCAGCATAAAAATTTAGGTCACCTCACAATCATGAATTATTCAAAAGAATATGACAATTTACTATCACGGTTTGGTACGTAACCATGTCGTTTTGGAAGTTTGAAATTCAATAATGTGATGAATATCAATTTTAAATGAAATTATTCAGTGTGTTCATCAATTTCATGCTCCACGCTCAATTGAAAAAGGAAATGTGTTTAATCAGTTAACGAAGGCATTTTCTAATCATGAAGCGCTTGTAAAAGAATGGCATAGATTCCAAAAATGAATTTTATATTTTTGTTGATTCTAACGAGTTGTACCCAAATTAAGTCAGAAGACGATCAAAAATATATAGATTTACTTCCGGAATCAGAGAAACAGGCTTTTTTAGATATAGTTGCAAGGCGTTTATTCAAAGAAGTTGACAGCAAAGTTACAAATGCAAAGAGTGGAGAAATTTCTGATAAACAATTAGAAGAACATGGAGATTTTGTGAGGAGGATACTGGCTGAAGAATCTAGTAATTTGAGACGAAATAAAGATGATGACGATAAAGAAATAGGGGTAATTAGAACCATTAAAAAGGGTGATATCAAAGCTGAAGAGGAGGCTAGTGATCACATAGACTTGACCTTAAGAAATGGTAAACGGCTCAAAAGAAGCAATTCACTTGAAAAAACTAGTGTAAATCAATCACACAAAGATGATGAGATTCCAGTACAAGTTATTTACGACAAAAGTGACGTTTCGACAATGAAAACAATGAGCGGTGAAGCATCTGATGATACTGACATTCAAGTGAAAGGTTCCAGACGAACCTCCGATGATGTCAAAGGTGATCTTAGATCACATACTGTTATAACTAACTACGAGCCTGATGACACTGAAGAAATTGAAAAAAGCAAAGACAATTCCAATAGCAAAGAGGTACCAAAAAGAGGGTCACACTCAAATGGTGTTACTGCATCAATATATGAAGAACAACAATATGGCGAAGTACTTAGTGATATTGATGAAAATCAAACAACAAATGCTCCACTTCTAACATCATCTGTCACAGTAACAACAGTTCCTACGAAATTAGATACAATAACCACTAAAGCTACAACAATAACAACAACTATTCAACTAGAAACAGAAAATATACAGAATAAAACTGAAAATAATACCGAGACTATACAGCCAAGATATTTGAGATCTGCTGATAAGATAGCTGAAATAGATGACACTGAAAAATCTTATAATATAACAAATTCTCCTAAAGTAAAAGAAAACAATACTGATTACAGTAGTGAAAACGCAACAACAATCCCAATTGTTACTGAAATTCCACTTATAACAACAATACTACCGTTAATTACCGATAAAGCAATGGGCCGAAGCAAAATTGTCGAAACACAAGATAATAATAAATTAGCTATTGAAACAAAGAGTACTGACAAGCCTAAAACAACCACAGAAGTGGTTATTGATAGTATTACTACAGCAAAATTACCTATAACCGTACACCCTGACTTAGCTAAAATGGCAAGTACAGTGTATAAGGCTGTGGATAATTTAACAACACTTAATAAATCTGAAATCAATACGAATGCTACAAAAGAGGTAAAAATATTCAAAAATTTAGTAAAAGCTCTGAGAAATGGCTTACAATTTCAATTCGAAGAATATGAAGAAGATGAAAATGAAAATCAGAAATCTAAACAATCACTACTCGATTTGAAGCCGCTTACAACGAAAAAGCCTTATGAAGTTTATGAAATACGTAAGTATTATTTATTGCTTTAAAATAGTACGTAGTCTCTTGTTTTCCTTTCTTATAAGTTAATAATTCTTACAGCTGCAGATATAGCACCTTTTGTGAAGAAATCGAAAAGTATCAGTTACAAGGAAAAACGTAAATCAGTCGGTAAAAAGCAATCAAAAAATGACGAATCTACACATAAACAGAAAACGTTAAACGAAGAACAGCCTTATTATGTTCCCGTTTATAATTACTCACCAGAACAAGTGTATTTCAACTCTTATAACAGACTCGGCCCAAATTACGACCAAACTGATGATATAGATGATAAAGAAAATATAAATGATTTTAGCGAAAAAACAAATGACAAAGCTATAAAAAGACAAGGAAAAACAGATGGCATTTTAAGGAAATTCAAATTTAACCGAAAACCGGAACGGACGGAAAAGAAAAAAAGATATTCTTCACGAATATTAAAAAATAATAGAGCCAAACTAAAAATGCCTTTAGTTATTAAAAGTCCAAAATTCACTGAGATATACTTCAATCCGGATGATTATTTAGACATGGATTATTATTTTGGGCGAAGACAAGAGACCAAAATACCTAAGAAAACCCAAAGTTTTTTATGCAAAACTTGTCCCCATAATCACTATTTTCCAGACACTGATGATGAGGAACACGTCATTAATGCTATGAAAAGTGGAAAAGCGAAGTCATTTAGGAACGCCGTTAGACAAATTATGTATGCCCGCAACATATTTGGTCATATATCCGATTTTAAAGATAGAACTACTACTGAACCTCCGGAATCTAAAGAATTCATTCTCAGGTCACGATATCCAGCAAAAGATAGTGAAGTTATCCAAAATGTTAATAGATATTCAGCTCCCGAGGAAAACGATGAAATATCAATAGATTACTATTTCGGATTCGAAGATAAATCCAAAATGTTAAACGGAATATTCAAAAAACGAGGTATCTAGATTTAATTCAATAGTTAAATCAGCAATTTGTTATCAAAACTATTTAATTAGTCTGATTATTTGTCGGTGCCATTTCGTTCGCATAAAATTTTAGTCATAATATCGTTTGGCATAAAGTTTTTTCGCCTATATACGTAGAATGGTTTCCTTGGCATAACAAATTCCTTTTACTAATTACATTTACCATAAATTAGGTAGGAAAGCATAAATATAACACGATGATATACAAATGGCATATTTTTTAGTATAAGCTTTGAAGTCTTTTTATTGGCACAATAAAAACACTTAACCTAATTTCATATCACTCGCACTTCTATCATATAACCATCATTGGGTCTAAAAGCATAAATTGTATCGTTTAGAAGCTTTTGCTCGTGACTTCTTCCGCGTGGACATTCGGAAATTCGCTATGGAACCTTTGACCGAGATAAAAAGTATCCATGTTTTACCACTACTATCTGTGTGCTATTCCAAATCCGTTCATCCAGTTTGACGTGATTGAGTAACAAATATCCAAACATTAAACTTCACATTTATAATATTATTAGTTCCCCGTTCCCGTTCTCGTTCTCATACCTGTTCCCGTTTTTGTATTATTTTTCCATAAAAAAATTGAACCCCCGTTTCTGCCCTTTAGGTGTTGAATAATATCCACCGTATCGAGTTGGACCCTAAAATAATTTATTTTTCGCAATAAATATCACATAAAACCTCAATATCGACATTCATATCGATTTGTTTGCTTATTTGTCTTTAGAAGTAGGTACTTATACGAAGTTTCGAGTCGAAATGTCTATTGAGTATAATTTATCCATAAAAAATACGAATCCCATTTCATCCCTTTAGGGGTTGAATCATGGCACCGTGTTGGACTTCAAAATTGATGCCATTTTCGCAATCAACATTCCATAAAACCTTTTAACGACATCCATATCAATTTTTAGGTTTATTTACCCACTAACCTCCAAAGGGTTGGCGGTTAGTGGGTAAATAATCCTAAACATTTTCGGAAAATCACGAAACACGTGTTAATGCTTAGTTTTTAAAAGTACTCTTACAAAGTTTCAAGTCGAAATGACTTTTAATAGAAAAACCATACTAAATAAGCCTCATTAATTTCATCTCTTTAGGGATTGAATCATTGCCACCGTGTTGGACTTCAAAATAAATACCGTTTTCGTAATCAACATCCCATGAAACCTTAATCACGACATTCATATCGATTTATGAAAAAAAAGTAGGCACTTAGCTACTAGTTAATTTTAATTTATAATAATGTTTGCATTCTATTGTTAATGGTTGAATAGGCAGATCTTTTAAAGACCTCCAGTGTATCCCAATCAAATTCAAATAAATGATATTCTATTCTATTCTATTCTATTCTATTCTATTCTATTCTATTCCATTCTATTCCATTCTATTCCATTCTATTCCATTCTATTCCATTCTATTCCATTCCATTCCATTCCATTCCATTCCATTCCATTCCATTCCATTCCATTCCATTCCATTCCATTCCATTCCATTCCATTCCATTCCATTCCATTCCATTCCATTCCATTCCATTCCATTCCATTCCATTCCATTCCATTCTATTCTATTCTATTCTATTCTATTCTATTCTATTCTATTCTATTCTATTCTATTCTATGGGTTTATTTACCTCATCTACCCTTAGGGGTAGATGGGGTAAATAAAGGGGTTAATTATCAGAAAATCACAAAATACGTGTTTGTTTTTAAAAGTTGTTAGTTTTTCAAAGTACTCCTATGAAGTTTCTCGTCAAAATGTCTATTTAATATGATTTTTTGATACAAAAACATGAACCCCATTTTACACCTTTAGTGGTCGGTAACGTACGAGCCGAAGCGAGCGCGTCGCGGTAGCGGCTGGCGAAGTGCCAGAACCGACCTGCTGGCATCTAAGCTCCAGAATTTAAGGGCATTTAAGGACCGGCTAGATCCAGTTTCTATGTAATTCATATGGGTAGGTATTCGTGTACAACTTGTGGCATACGTTATGCGGTATGCCACAAGTTCTTATGGTAATAAACGTTATGCCAATTATGCCTTAAAATTTTATGCCTTCACAAATGGACCCGTAATTTCATACAAATTCTGTTTCATTTTTAAACGAAGCTCCTAGTAAAACTTCTTAGTTTGTAAATAAAACTATTTTCTTATAAAATTATCTATCCGAAACATATTCCGTTGATAGTGATTATTGACGACCTGAGTGGTTCAGTGGTCAACATCTACCACGCAAGAGGTCCCGGGTTCGATTCCCGTTCGGGCAGAAATTGAAATAAATATTTTTAATTCTGTGACGGGTCAGGTGTTACTATGTATAATAAATAATTTAGTATGTCTGTTGTTGTCTAGCATATTACAAGCTTTGCTTAGTTTGGGGCTAGATGGCGCTGTGTGAAAATTTACAAGCATTTTTTATTATTATTATTAAATTTCAGCTAATAGAGATTGTGATATGTGTAAGATGAGAATATATAAATTTGACGGTAAAAGCAAAAAGAAAGTTTCTTCAAAGGAAGCTGTTAATGAAGTTGATGAAGAGGAAGAGGAACCAACAAATAAAAAAACAGGGACAATTAAAGAAATACTAAGTTTATACCCTACAGATGCTTTTATTCATCTTGATGAACTTCTTAAATACAATGTACCCATAACAAGAACAACTGCACGTGATAAGGAAGTTAAGCCATTCGTAACTGTTCTTAAAGACATGATCGAGTCAGGAAATGATGCCTTGGTTAAATATGATTGGTTGGGTACTACCGTGGATATACAATCTGCTTTAGACAAATTGACGGACTTGTCGTAAGTTACCAATTCTTTTTGTGTTCCTTTAAAGCCTATACTCATTTGTCGGCGCAGCATCGGTATGAATTCAGCATGCTCGGTATATGTAGTACTAAAAAACAAAAAACCGACTTCAAAAAACTTTAAAATAAAAACAAAAACAGCTTCAAAATTAAATACCTCTAAAAAGCAAGAAATAATTTTCAAGTCACTAGATACCTACGCATATCACTGTAATAAAACACGTCTATTGAAGTCGGGTGGGGCTGGAGGACAACTTCTTTTTTTTATTCTAAGAGCCCCACCCGACTTCATTAGACGTGTTTTATTACAGTGATATGCGTAGGTATCTAGTGACTTGAAAATTATTTCTTGCTTTTTAGAGGTATTTAATTTTGAAGCTGTTTTTGTTTTTATTTTAAAGTTTTTTGAAGTCGGTTTTTTGTTTTTATACAATTTTTTATTTCATTCTTTTAAGTGTTATCACTATACGGTTCCTATTTGATTTTGAGGAGTTCCCTTGTGTATCTTTGAAATCCAAGGTCCAATAACAATGAATAAAAATGGTATCATCTCTTAAGTATTCTCTTTCAAACAAAAAAGAATCATCTAAATCGGTACATACCTAAACAAAGAAGATATGGTCGATCATCTGTATAAGTTCACAAAATGGTAACGAAAACGACAGTATTTTCAGGTTTTCCTGAAAAGTACTGAACCGATTTCAAAATTTAAAAAAATGGGACCAACTTGAAACCAATCCTGATCTAATACCGTTTGAATCATTTCAATCGGTTCAGCCGTCTTCGAGTAATCGGTGTACATACAAAAAACAAAAAAAAAACTGGTCGAATTGAGTACCTCCCTCCTTTTGAAGTCGGTAAAAACATACCGAAAGCTTACTGGACGCCTTTATTTCAATAAAGCGTTATTCATCATCATATCAGCCGCACGACACCCACTGCTGGGTATAGGCCTCCCCTAAGGATCTCCACGACGATTGGTCCTGCACTGCCTACATCCAGCGGCTTGCTGCGACCTTCACCAGATAATCGGTCCACCTTGTGGGGGGCCTACCCATGGAGCGTCGTCCGGTGCGCGGTCGCCATTCAAGAACCTTTCCGCCCCAACGGCCATCGGTTCTTCTCGCTATGTGTCCAGCCCACTGCCACTTCAGCTGAGCAATCCTTCGAGCGATGTCGGATCTATATTTCAATAGAATGTTATTATTATTATTATTCAAAAGGGGGGACGCCAGCGAAGTCGGACAGGTCAGTCACCTTGGTCGGAACCATTTCAACCATTTCCCCAAATCCCCTGAAAGCTGAGAGCAGGGGGAAACGGGTTATCGTTTACCACACCAGCGTCGCACCGTCGAACCTACCTGTAGGCTTACAGTACCTGCTGAGTTGACTTATCGTTAACTGCTTTAGATCCTCTACCTTAAGCTTGTCCGCTCCAGATCTCCCAGCGCAGTGATGCGTACCATGGGCAACAGCGACGCTTAACCACTGCTAAGGTCAAAATCGCTTGCACGCCGCGCCGTCACAACCATACGTTTAGTTCGTGTAGGGGCGATACGCGCGCACACGAATTTTGTTGCAAACTGGTTAAGCGTCGCTGTTGCCCATAGTACATCGGGCATTCTGCTATGAAGTGGTAGCTTGTTTCTTCCCTTTCTTTACATTGCGGACAGATGGGATCATCTGTCCGTTTGATCACTGTTCACTGACAGGTGTCTGTCAATAGAGAGTTAGAGCCTTTACTAAAATTTTCGGCGCAGCATCGGTATGCCATTTTAATGTCACTATTTTAGGTCAGTTAGGGCCGATTTCAGTCTCAACGTTCGCAAGGGTCGGTCATGGGATGGGCGACCAAAAATTCATTATCTCGAGCTCCTCCGTGCTTCGAAAGGCACGTTTAGCCGTTGGTCCCGGCTGCATTTGCAGTTGTTAACACCCATCAATCCGCATTGCGCCCGCATGGTGGGTCACGGCCCATACTCCTTACGACCCATAAGGAAGGCCTGTGCTCCAGCAGTGGGGACATTAAAAATGACTGATGGACGAGGGTCGATTTCAATCTAATTATCCATTGTAGAGGTTGCCTAATTTGGTTATGTTACTATGTAACTATTGTCAGTCACATTTCATAAATATTCATATAGGCATTTAAGATGTCGACCACCAATGATTTTTTAAAATTATAAAATCTTTGTCGACCACCGTTTTCTGAGGATTTGGTATTGAATAGTGCATTATAGCCAACCAATTTTGTTTACTTTATAAAAAGCCTTTTTGGAGCTATTCAGGAAGATAGTTCTAATCCGATGAATATAACAACAGAATAGTGAGTCCCATCCACCCCGGTGGCTCTGTCCCGGTACCGGGACCGATGGGAAAAAAAGGTCCATCCGCCCCGGTGAATCGTATCTCGATGTTTAACGATGTCCTAAAGTTAAACGCAATACCGGCGGTATGATAAAAGATCTGTGCCATCCGCCCTTTTAAATAAAATTCTGGGGTGGGTGATACTTTGCGAGTGCGATCTTCTCCGTTAAACATCGAGATACGATTCACCGGGGCGGATGGACCTTTTTTCCCATCGGTCCCGGTACCGGGACAGAGCCACCGGGGTGGATGGGACTCACCCCAACAGAAGCGACAAACTTCAGAGCACTTGCGTTACAAAACGACGTATCTGCAAAAGTTTCTCTTTGCCATACATTGTCAAGTAAAGTTGCAGCGGATCACTATTGTCAATTTAATCCCATTTTACATAATTATTTGAATCAGCAAACGATATAACAATTACTTTTCTTTCATCATCACCATCATCATATCAGCCGCACGACACCCACTGCTGGGTATAGGCCTCCCCTAAGGATCTCCACGACGATCGGTCCTGCGCTGCCCGCATCCAGTGGCTTCCGGCAATCTTCACCAATCGTCGGTCCACCTTGTCGTGGGCCTACCCACGGAGCGTCGTCCGGTGCGCGGTTGCCATTAACCGCGCACCTGACTTTTCTTTAATCGTACAAAAATATAACAATATTATTTTTTCCAGCGAAGTTTTACTGGATGGCGACAATATCCCCCAATCGGATTTACAATTATTTAAATACTTCCAATACTTATATGTAACATCTAAAGCAACTTTAGATGAATCGAACCCTTTAAGAAACGACATGGTTAAAGAAGACAGAAAGATCTTGTTACCAAAAAATAAGAATAGAAAGCCAGCATATTTGAAAGATAAGGGGCTATTGCATAGAGCTTGGTTGTTCCGTGGAAGATATGAGCAACTGCATAGTAAAAAGAGTATGTCTGAATTGCAGATGTTTTTACTGAAACTTAACAAGGGTTTGTACGATGTAAGTATTGTATTTATTATCAATATTAAGACGTATTGATAAAAATTGAGGAGGTTAGGAACAAAAAGTGACATTTACGTATTTTGCTCCATTCGGTTTTTTGGCTCAAAATGTTACATTATATCTGTAACTACCAACAATTTGTTCACAAAGTGACTGCCATGGAAAAATCTATCTGAACTGCTGCTAACGGTACAAAAAGTTTCATTTTTATTTAATCACAGTGATCATTAAGACTTGAATTCAAAAAGGGTCATTTTCTGAGGAAATACGAAAAGTGAAGTGTCTGTAGACGGTTCAAACCGGGTACATTTTCCCTAAAAAAATTAATCGATTTTACAATATAAAAGAGAAAAGACATGTCCCATCGCGCCTATGTCATTTGCCCCACCATTTTCAAAAAATGAAAGTCTATCGCGTCTTAATCAAAGTAGTTTGTCAGAGTAGGTATTTTACTCTAGAATCAGATTGATAATTATTTTCTGCATATTGAAAAGTGGGATTTTAAAGTTAAAACGCTTTTAAATCACAATTTTTTATCATAAGAGTATTACATGAAATAAAAGACTTTTTAACGGATACTAGCGCGGTTTTATTGAAAGTACTTTGGTAATTAGGCAGCTGCAAAGGTGCCGAAACGTCGGGAAAATCAAAAATCAAACCAAATACCAACTAATTACCAAAGTACTTTCAATAAAACCGCGCTAGTATCCGTTAAAAAGTCTTTTATTTCATGTCTACTGAGCGCGTAAGCTTGAGAAGTGAATAAGAGTATTATTTACATACATTTTTTTCACAAAATACTTCAGAAAACAACTTAATGTTTTTGTAATTGTTTTTCTAAATTTAAAACAGTTCTTGACTGATACTATACCTAAATAAAATGTAATTAGCATTTTTTGATTGTGAAAATTGTGTAAATAAAATGAAACTGGGGCAACGCTGGGACATCTCCTTTTACAAAACTATTGAAGCAAATAGTGACAATTACAAGCTATTTTAACAAAGATAGATCAAAGGGTGTATTTTTTCCAAATTTCAAAACCTGCAAAATAACCTTATAATACATTAAATTTTACACAATAACTAGCTTCCGCCCGCGACTTCGTCCGCGTGGGCATTCGGGAAATCCCTAGGGAACCTTTGACTGGGATAAAAAGTGTCCTATGTTTTAATCCATTCTATAAACTACCTGTGTGTCAAATTTCAACTAAATTTTGATAAAAATAATGAAAATTGCTTAGATCAACTTGAGTATTTATTTACTCAAAAAGTTAAAAACTGTATAACACTTTTTGTTCCTAATCTCCTCAATTCAGATTATAAAAAAAAAGATCAGTGGGCCTACCGCTCAAGTCTCGTTGGCATCGCTATCGATATCAGCTTCATTTGACAGATACAGGGTGTGACACATTGCTACTTTGGTAAGTTTTAATTTATGCCAGACAAAGCAGCAATGTGTCACATCCATCTGTCAAATGTAGCCGATTGCGATGCCGACGACACTTACGCGGCAGCGCCCAAAAACTTAAGTCGAAAGACTTTGTAATCTCTACAATATCTTACTTTTTCGAGATTATCTCGATTAGACACCATGTCACGTGTCCGAGAATCACTTACTACATTAATAAATATAGAGGTGATAAATAATTATTGTCCGTATGACCAAACTTCCGAAACATTTGTAGCCGATGGGTGTCCCTTGACTCGCCTAAAGTCATTGGTCCTAATTTCATTTGGCCGAATTTCTTTGGCCTAAACTCCTTACGTACAATTATTGTTTGGCCTAATAGATTTTTTCGCATCTTTGTCGTTTCGCCTAAACGTTAAATTCCCTAATTATCAAAACGACTAATGTTAATTGTCCTAAAATTTATTAGCATACATATCTTTTGACACAGTAATGACTACGCCGAAGTATTGTTAACCCTAATATTGTCTTGCATACATAATTTTTGGCATAACAATATTGTATTGCATTCAAGTTGGTGACAGAAACAAATCGTCAAAAAACGGGCCTGAGGCCCCCGCTATAAAGAAAAACTTTTAATGCGAACAACATTACGTTAGGTTAGGTTAGGGTTTTGACCACTTTTATAATGCTTGCATGCATGCATGCTGCATGCTTGCATGATTTTATGCATGCATGCTTTTTTTGCATGCGTGTTCATTTGCTCGCTTGCATGCCTGTATGCTTGCTTGCATGTTTGCTTGCAAAATGCTTGCCGGGGGGTGCAGGGGGGCTCGCCCCCCTGCTCGGGGGGGTCGGGGGGCCTGAGGCCCCCCGCTATAAAGAAAAACTCTTAATACGAAGACCATTAGGTTAGGTTAGGTTAGTGTTTTGACCACTTGCAGCGGAGCGAGCGAAGCGAGCGGAGCTCCCTAATGCTTGCATGCATGCTGCACGCTTGCTTGCATGCTGCTTGCTTGCTTGCATGCTGCTTGCTTGCTTGCATGCTGCTTGCTTGCTTGCATGCTGCTTGCATGCTGCATGCTTGCTTGCATGCTGCATGCTTGCTTGCATGCAGCATGCTTGCTTGCTTGCATGCTGCATGCTTGCTTGCATGCTGCATGCTTGCTTAAATGCTGCATGCTTGCTTGTATGCTGCATGCTTGCTTGCATGCTTCATGCTTGCTTGCATGCTGCGTGCTTGTTTGCATGCATGCATTCCTTGCTTTTGATTGCATGCATGCATATCTGCTCTTGTTTGCATGCAAGTATGCATGGCCTTGTTTGCATGCATGCATGCGTGCCATGCAAGCATGCTATTTGATCTTGATTGTACTTATGTTGTCATGTTTGCTTGTGTGCATACTTGCTTGCTTGCTTGTATGCTTGCATTCTTGAGTGTGATAGGCAATTAAAAAGACAACGACAGGTTTATCTGCTCATTCTTTATTTTTAATTACTTACCAAAAACATAATTTTTCGTAATTTAAATCATGTGCAATTGTTGTTAATTGTTGGTAAAATTGTTCAAAAGTGTTTAGTGAAATTGAGTAATTTTCAATTTACAAGTAGTAAACAATACCGATTAAAAACGATTATTCCTATAATGATTAAGGGAAGTAAACATTCGGCAAAAAAAATATTAGGCGTTACACAATTGTGCGAATCGTTATTTAGTACTTTTAAACATTAGGGATTATGAATAGTTATGCTAAATGATGAATTTAGGAAGTAAACATGCGGCGAAAAAATTTTAGGCGAAGTGAAAATAGGCCAAACAAATTTAGGTCAAATGAAAATTGTGCAAAAAGTTTTTAGGCCAATAAGTAGTGTGCCAAAGACAGTTAGGACAAAAAAAATTAGGCATTCCAATATATACCCGTAGCCGATGGTACACTTTTCTTCATAACATTTAGGTAGGTACTCTATGGTTTCCGTAACCTTTGACAGTTCGATTCGAAACAAAGACTCAATTCGTGAATTCATTTCCGACAGCTATTTGGATATCGAAAATTTTGTATCCGTCGAAAAAAAAAATACATTTCGAACACGGAAACCATAGAGTAAATATATGGAAAGCATAGCACCGGATACGGAAAAAGTTTCCGACGTTTATGAATAAGGGCCCAGGGGCCCTACTTTTGAATCGAGCGACTGGCGTCGAGCGCTTGTTTCTACTGATTTTCGTTCGACATCCCATACATTTGAGTTGATTTGTCGAACGAAAATCAGTAGAAACGAGCGCTCGACGCCAGTCGATCTATTCAAATCTATATAGGGCCCCTGACCCCCTATTCACAAACGTCCGAAACTTTAGTATCCGATGCTATGCACTTAATTCCAATTATTAATATTAAGTATTCATCTTACGTTCTAACATTCGAATACTATTCTTCTCTAACCAATATCTTATTTGTTTATACCTGAAATTCAATACCAAAATGTTATTTCAGCTACACACAGCTCTAAAAAGTATTGCAATAATCACCACCTACGAAAAGCAACGATGGTTCCAGAATTTAAAAGATTTATACTTAAAAGATGCTAAAGACAAGCAAATTCTTGAAGTCCTCTTACATTTAAGTTTGTCTAGAGTTTTTGGATTACTCGAAGAATCGGCAAAAGATGGTTTGGAAAAAAGCTATCCTCTGTATATACAAAAACATGAAAAGGAGGTGCTAAGGACTAAAGAAGAGTTTGTATTTCTTCAGAAAGTGTTAGAAGAATTAAGGAAATTAGACAAGTAAAACTGTTTTTGACTATTTGTGTTCTTTTTTACACGACTGCCCAAAGCAAAAAGAGTGTTATGTGTTCAGGGTTCATGTATGTTTGTGGGTATGTGAGTTTCTTTATTCCACCATAACTTCTAAATGCCTGAACTGATTTGGATAAATGGGGTATTGTTAGAATCCTTACAACATCCCGAGTGACACTGGCTATATTTTTTTTAGAAAAAATCAATATGGCGACTGAACGACGCCATTTTCAAATGTGAAAAAAAATTTTTTTTCTTATATTATTACAATATGGGCATCAAATGAAAGGCCTTGATGAGCACATTCCAAAACTATATACTATGTCACTAAAATTAATTCCTCCTCCTCTCCTCTCTTTGATCAAAAATTGTTCCATGATAAGGTCCCCCGACTGCAATGACACTTGTTGCTTAACTTTTTAGAGAGTTTTACCTACCAATAAAACTTACCTATTATTTTTCCTGAGATATCCGGAATCCATATTGAGTTAAGCCTTCCGTTTTTCTTGCGTTTCCGTCTGTCTTACCCTCTTTCCGCTAGGAGCGCCACCTGTTTCCGTATCCTGTTGACCGTATTTCCGGCAAATGGACGCCATGTTTGCGGCCGTTTATTTCGTCATTATACGTCTTAATACCAGGTAGGAATTACTTGGATTCCGGATATCTCAGGAAAAATAATAGGTAAGTTTTATTGGTAGGTAAAACTCTCTATTATTTGTTCCGTCATCGATATCCGGAATCCATATTGAGTGATGTGTTTGGTTTCTCCTGGTATACGATGTGATGCTATAATGTGTAGTATAAAGGTAAACGAAGTGTGACCTTGAAGTTGTCAAAGATCATGATAAAAACAGACAACAATTTACGTATTCGCTTTAAAATAAAACCAACTGAACAATTTTTACAGATTTCATAAAATAATAGCAAATAAAATTGCATTTTGGTAATAATACTAAAATTTCTGTTCTTGTCACCAGTTTCCATTGGCAAAAATCTGATCTATAAAAAGTTTTCTTACCGAATCAATGAAGAAACCGCTGATCGAACAGATCCAGGTGACGCCTCAATTCCAGCCTCCTCGAAGTACAGCTTACAATGGTGAGGGATAATACCTGATAAGGACGCTTGTCTGTCCTAGTTGTGCTCCTTAGAACATATCCGATCTGTGCTGAGCTCGTCGAGTGCTTGTGCAGCGGTGTTGAACTCGAAGCCATCTTTACTCACCATTTAGTCGGCTGAAGAATTGCAGTGTCCGACAGCGGTGCATATCCCTCGAGATTACGGATGAGGCAAAATAGAGTCTCCTCATTAGGCACTGGACCTTCCTCTCTATTCTGTAAGTGCACTGCGGAGTGCGTAGCACTACGGTTCCGACAGGGACTTGAGTTGCCTCGTGTATCCCAGGTAACGCCTATCCTAAAAACTACAGACGTTACGTCGGAACCAGAACAGATTTCTCGAAATTGAGACTGTTCGTCCCAGTCATAGTAGTAAAATGACTATTCCTGATCCATAGTTCAAGCTAATAGTAGAAACCATCCAGGCACACAACGCAAGTGAACGTTGAGTCTGAGGTGAGGCCTGAGGTGTTCTGCGAATCACTTGGTGACTGAAGCGGAAATACCTGGCGCTGCAGACAGGCTGCAAGGCAGGCATGTCAACTTGTAAACGTGGCTCACCTTGAAAAGCTGCGGTACTGGTGAGCGGTGCTGTTAAGCTACAGAAACAAGCCAGGTTCATGTTAAATAACTAAATTAGGTAAACGTAACTTTTTCCACTTACTCCATGTAGATGCATATAGGTATGTTTCAATGGTCGACTATCTGCAGTTTGCCGTAAACGAACAGTGACTTTACATGCAAAAATAGAATTGTCTCAAAAACACGTTGCAAACATTCGCCGGATTTTGATTTTATCTCGAAAAACTTGTGGCAGGTTCTGAATCTAACGTGAATCTGAACAGCTTCTGCTTTAGATCCATCGACCAAAATACTTTGTCCCATCTAGAAGTTACAAAAGGTCACGAGCTGAGTTGAGGTGATGAGACCACGAGCCGAGATGAAGCGATAAGGCCACGAGCTGAGTCAAGACGATTTAGCCTTAAGGTACAAGGTTGGGCGCTAGAAACTACTATGCAAGCTATAGGTAGGTTGTCCTATCGACGGAGAAATGCATTGTGAAATGCAGCATCGTGGTCTCGTTCATATAAATATCGATACGAATTGCGACACGACGTGTGTTGCTCTCGAAGTAAACAGGACCACCACTGGCTTCCCCTGGGGCTAGAGCATGGTCGTCGTTGCCAGCGGTAACGGGTAACAGGACTCACTCTGGATCGGTTTTATGTGACAGTGCAATCTACTCCTTCGTAGTATCGCCCAGGGAAGTACTGAGTTATCAAAGTTACGTTTAGATTATCGAACAGGGTCTGCAGCTGTCTGGTCAGTTCTACAACTATTGTGGTCCTCGTTCTTCCTTCTAAATTTAGGCAATGATAGTACAGTTACCCGTTTATAGGAGTATGTCAGGATGTCTCGGATGCTGTTAGACAGATGTATCGCAGCCAGCTCCTTGCAGTAGAGGTGCCAGTTCCATTGTTTCGTGGACGACTGACCTGGTACGGACTTCTGTCCTAGTTGTGCTCCACGTCGGATGCGTGGTGAGCTCGATGGACTTCGTGTTCACTTGTGCAGTGGTGTTGAACTCGATGCCATCATTACTTACGAATTCATTTCGGCAAGACTGGTTCCGGAAATGAATATGTAAGTATGGTTAGGATTTAGGCAGCTGTCGGCTGAAGTATTGCAGTGTCCGACTGCTGTGCCTTTCCCTCGGGATGACGGACGAGGCAAAGTTGGGTCACCCCATTAGGAGCTAGGCCTGTCTGAGGGACCAACTGCCTCTCTGTTCTGTAAGTGCACTGCGGCGCGTGTGGCACTAAGGTTCCGACAGGGACTTGAGTTGCCTCGTGAGTCCCAGGTAACGTCTAGAAACTCCAGACGTTACGTCGGAACCAGAACAGATTTCTCAAAAATTGAGACCGTCCATCCCAGTCGTAGTAAAGCGACAGTATTTCTGACCTGTTGTTGCAGCCACTTGTACGACCGATTAGCCAGTAGAATATCAGCCAGGTAGATGAAGCAGCGAATGTCGAGGTTCGTGAGGGGTTTTGTAACCAAATTGGTGACTGATGTAAGAATACCTGGCGTTGCAGACAGCCCGAAAGGCAAGTTTGTCTGGTAAAGTGTATCAGTAGCTCGGCCTGAGAAAACTGCGGCGCTGTTGAGTTATTAGCAATAGAACATAAGCATCGCTCAAATGTAACTGTATTGTATGCCGTCCAATTGCAGGACTAAGGCAAGTAATAAAGGTAAATGAAAGTAACTTCCTTACATACAAACCCGTTCAGTCTTATCAAACTGATAATTGATCGAAATGATCCGTCTAACCTCGAAGTCAGGAAAAGAGTTGACAGGAAGTTGGATGACGGAACCGCTCCCTCGAACACACAGTGCTAATCATGTCATTTATCTAAAGAGACATTTGATATGATCGTTTTGTTGCAAAACTTGACATCACCAGACATGAGGTGGTTTTAAAATGAAATATTTTGTATATTTACCTTCAGAGTTTGTGGATATGTTTAATGCACCATGCAGTCAGATGTAATAGGTGCCAAAAAGTTAATTTGCGAAAGACCTTACGATTAACCTCGAACGGTCGTCAAATTAAGCACGACAATTTCTGCATCTTGCTGAGGAGCGGCAGCAAATCGTCCTGTCCTTGACTGCTTTAGTTTCTGTTGTGAATTGATTGGTCTTACCTTTACTTTAGTAGCCATGGAATGAAAGAGTTTATTCTTTCAGTTGGTTGTAGGCAGGAACCTTCCTTCTGGGACCACTACTAGTGCTGAGCCTGCTGAGGATGCCTCGACTAAGTATCAGAATTAGAATTGACTATAAAAAGCAATAAGCATCAATTAATACCTCTGCACGGAGCAGATAAGGCAACCCAACCAGGCACTTAAATAATCATAAAAGATTTCAAGGAATAATTACGTTATCATCATCGTTACATTATCTTTTATAATTCTCATAACACAGGCTGACCTCATATGAGAGCAGATCAATATTGCAATGTAAAAGTGGTTTTGAAAATAAATGTTTTTTTTTTTTTATTTATCATTACATATCTCCTATATTCCACCGCTCCTTGGGTAGGCCCCCGAACAAGGTGGACCGACGATCAGGTGCGCGGTCTTGGCGCGCCGCCAGATGCGGGCAGCGCAGGACCGACCGTCGCGGAGACCCCCGGTGAAGTCCCACACCCAGCAGTGGGCGTGGCGCGGCCGATATGATGATGGTGATGATATATTCCACCGCAAGACAAAAACCTCTTAGTTGTGAGGATGTCGCTATAATGTCCATGCTTGGCAGCCAGGATGGAGATCGCAGCGTTAACTAATCTGGTTTATGTGCCGCATGTTATTTGTAAATTATTGTCGCTCACTTTCATAAAAGCTAACTATTTAAAATAACTGGTATAGGTGTCCATTCAGTTTTACGCGACTAATCAAGAATATGATTAAAAATTATCCTAATTATAAATAACCGTTACATTCGTAACTGGCAATGGCAAGTTACTGCACAGTAAAGGAGAGTTATAAACATAAATCCTTGTTATTGAAAGACTACTCGTAAGTCTTTATAATATCTTGTTATTAATTTTAAGATAGATAAAGCCAGGATTTATAAATATTTATTTTTCACATCGGCAACAAATTGGATAGAATGTTACTCGCCGGTATTTAAAACGACGTACTACTAACGTCGGATCAACTTTGGATTAGGATCCTTGCTTCCACTGCGCAGAATACTCGATACACGTGGCAGATAGTGGTCACAAAATGAATACATCAACAGCATCGCTATTTTCTAAACTGTGCGTAATATCGAGTGTGACTCATTTTCATGCCAGATATTACAATGATTAACTGTGGGTGTGTAATCAAAGTAGTAATAAAAAATAAATAAAAAAAAACTCACTTGTTTCTATAAACACAGATTTGGAATCACTTACGTGACATGGCCCGCATTCTAGGCCGCGGGCCGGCCCCAGCTGCTGCCAGCTTACCCGACACCGTCTCCGCAGTTTGAACATGATGACTGCGACGCACTTGCTTTTACTGGACGATTGCACTTTTTTACTTTTAATCGCGAAAAAGAGGGCAAAATAACTAAATTTAAAATAGGGAAATCTCCCGTAATATTTCTTAGACGTGTGAACGCTACGAAAAACGACGCTATAATGACGAAATAAACGGCCGCAAACATGGCGTCCATTTGCCGGAAATACGGTCAACAGGATACGGAAACAGGTGGCGCTCCTAGCGGAAAGAGGGTAAGACAGACGGAAACGCAAGAAAAACGGAAGGCTTAACTCAATATGGATTCCGGATATCGATGACGGAACAAATAATAGTTCGTTTTGGCAGGGCAGTCGTGTTTTTAATATTTTTTTAATTTATTTTTGTGTTTTTCCTTTACCTTTATTCCATTCAGTACTACTATTAGTTCGATAGTCGATACATTTGGATATTTTTAGGAAGTATTTAATCGGGTAACAATAAATTCCCATTTTGGATATCAAAAATACTGAATATAGGACACTGAAATACTAAGTGGGCGACGGACTGAAGGCGACTACAGATATTGAAAAAGGGTGAACTTAAAATAGAAATTGAGTAACTGGTTATTCAGAACGGGCAACCAAATTACTATTTGGGCGAGAACATTAGGGCACACAAAACATTTAAAATTTGGCAAATATTTTATTTAAAAAAGGTGACTATATTATCCTAATCGAGATGACAAAATTACCATGTTGGGCAGCTTAAATCAGTTATATAGTTACCTACTTGGTATAATAGCCCACTCAGTATTTTTTTCACTCATTTAGAATTTTCACTGCTAACTTAAATTATTTATCTCCCACATGTAGTAGCCTATTTTACGTATTTTTGTAATCCACAGTTTGTCGCCCGTATAGTTATTTCGTCGCCCAAAACAGCTGCCCGGTATATGTTTAGTATTTAAGTCTTTAATTATTTTCAGTCACCCAATTAATTAATTTCCGATATTATTTCCAAATTGTTAGACTGGCACATAAAAATAATGTTGTTATGATGAGTAACACAAATAAAAAACTATTTTCACAACAAACGTATAATTTAAAATATAAAATAATACATTTTAAGGCTCCTATACCTCAAAGTGGCCATTTTTTGCTTTTTTGCTAACTACTACTCCAACGAACTATATTACTAAGGTTTTCTAAATAAACTATAGAACCTTCTTTAATCTGTACATGCGAATTTTCAATACATTATGTACTAAGCAAGCAATAAATTTTATTCAGATGAGGGTGCCACTTGAGGGATATAGAAAACTTAAGATATAATACACTTAATAGTATGACTACAAACAAACCAATATTACAGACTAAAACCTTTATTCTTAAACAGTTTTAAGCAATATACCAGCTACCCTAGCAAGACCACCGAAACGCGATGATGTAGCGACTTTTCGCGGTTAAGCGTTCCCGTTAATCGAGACGATAATCGCGGCGTGTGTCGCCCGCGATTACACGACAAAGGTTTTACTTAGTCGGCGACAAAAAAGCGCCGCGATTATCGCAGCTACAAAAAGTAGCTCGTGGGCGTTAACGTTTTGAACTCCATTATGCTCTATTCTCGGCGACAAAAAATCGCTCAGCAATTAATCGCTCGTGGGCGTAACTGTCAATAGACAGTGAATTTTGACAGTAAACATAAAAACTAGCCACTGTTTTGTAAGAGAGGGGATATTGACATATTTACAACGAATTCATTAATATATAGTAATGAACTATTTTTAATTACTGTAGAATTGTAATTATTTGATTTAGTAAAGATGAAATAAATATTTTATTTAAATTACTTGAAATAAGTCACAGTTAATATTTATGTAATTATTGTTTTATCTTTAAAAAAACGTGATCTAATTCTGATGTAACAATGTATTTTAGTTGATGAAAGAAATCTACTATTTGAATTTTTAATTGTATGTATCGCGATAAGAAACAAAATTATAAGAAATATACTCATCTCGGAAGCCTGTCCCAGCAAATGATAATAAAAAAATACCTTATAAGGTATTTTTTAACCGACTTCACAAAAAGGAGGAGGTTCTCAATTCGATTGTATGTTTTTTTTTTTTTTATCGTTGTTCGCGCATATCTTCGTCATTTATGAACCGATTTTGATGATTCTTCTTTTGTTCGATTGAGTTTTCTTGCGAAATGGTCCCATTTAATTTTTTTTCAAATCGGTTCAGTAGTTTTTGAGAAATCCTGAAAATACTATGATTTTGCATCAACTAACATGACGACTTTGTTATTTATGAACCGAATTAGATGTTTCTTTTTGTTGGGAAAGGGGTACTTTTAATGTAGTATTTTAACCGACTTAAAAAAAAAGGTTCTCTCTCAGTTTGACCTGTATGAATGTATGTTTCTCCGCGAATATCTCACGTTTGGCTGAGCCGATTTTTCTACCCAATAATATACCTAATATAGAAGGTACTTACACTAAAAATAAAAAAATAAAAAATTGTTTTAAAAAACAAAAAACCGACTTCAAAAACCTGCCTCTAAAAAGCAAGAAATAATGTTCAAATCATTAGATACTTGTTATAATAACAACACGTCTATTTGAAGTCGGGTGGGGCTTTTAGAATAAAAAAAGGAAGTGGTACTCCAGCCCCACCCGACTTCAATAGACGTGTTGTTATTATAACAAGTATCTAATGATTTGAACATTATTTCTTGCTTTTTAGAGGCAGGTTTTTGAAGTCGGTTTTTTGTTTTTTAAAACAATTTTTTTAATTATCATTTGCTGGGAATTATATAATAAATATAATTCCTCTATAGAGGAATTATAAACAAATATTTAACAACATTATTAAAATGGAATGTAAAATTTGCTTCACTGATTTGAAATTTCATAAAAAGGACGTAATTATTATTAAGTAAAGTGAATTATGAATAAAAAATCTTAAATACTAAAATACTTAACTAATCAAAATATATTATATTTTCTTCTTAGTGGTAAAACTTAAACTATGCTTTGGTTTATTACATAATATTATTGTACTAGTGTAAGTGATGAAATTAGCAAAACAATTTGTATAGAGCCAGCTTGATAACATAAAATTGCATTAGGGTAAAATTATAATTTGTTGTTATGTATAGCTAAATTATGTCCGGTTCACACTATTACAGTCAAACAATACAGACGATTTATTCATCGTTCGACCCACTTAAAAAAATCACAATTCGTCCTAAAAATATGCCTTCTTCGCCCCAAAATAGAAATTATTGAAAATATTAATATTTTTGTCCTGATTCGCCACATTTCATATCACCTATTCGCCCCACATGTTTTAATATTACCTACTTACTTGTTCGTAGGTACAATCAGCAAAAAAGGTTTTGTATACTGCTAGACTAGTGATAACACTGCAATGGGTATTATGGATAAATTCCAGTACCGGCACCCTGATTACGTAAATTTGTTACTTCTCGATTGAAATCGATCGAAACCGCAGTTATATTGCTGCTTTTACCATAGTCACATTGGTTCTTACTAAAGCAGCAATAACTGCGATTTCTGTCAGAGTAGATTGCAACAAAGTTACAAAATCCCATTATTTCAGCGCTGAATTCGACCGCTAGACTGGGCCCTTACTTATTCATAAACCTTGGAAAGTTTCCGTATCCTATGCTATGCTTTCCATAATATTTACTCTATAGTTTCCGTGTTCGTAATGACAATTTTCTTTCCGACGGATACTAACTCTTCCGACACCAAATAGCTGTCGGAAATGAATCTAAATAAAAATTTAGTCTTCATTTCAAATTGAACTATCAAAAGTTACGGAAACCATAGAGTAAATATACGGAAAGCATAACATCGGATACGGAAAGTTTCCGACGTTTGTGAATAAGGGCCCTGGAATGTTTACTGGAATAATGTGATCCGGACGTCCTCTGTCTGGAAAAGTCTGGAAAACTTTCCAAATATTTTTAATAGATTTAGTATTTTTTTCAGTAATTCAGATGTGAAGTGTAAATAAAAATGTATATAAGTAATCTTACAAGTAAATCACAACATTAAGGGCGTTTTGCAATGTAAAAGTAAGTTCCGAGTAGCTTTGTTGACAGATGATTTGACAGTTGTGATATTATGAAAATATATTAAATCACCGATCAACTAATCTATTCATAACTTACATTTTTACATTGTGAAAAGGCCCAAACAATTTTTAAAATAGTCGGGTCACACCATAAATAATACTCTTATATGTATAATGAGGGCTTTTCAAAGTGACATTAAAAAAATAACATAGTAACTATTTGCCCCACTAGATAGCGTTGATGGAAAGAGAAGTGTCAAAATTGGCTTAAAATAAACGAACTGTACCAAAGAGAAAAAAGCGCTCTCGTTGTCTGACATCTGCCCAAAGAGAAATATTTTAGGGTTACATCTTCCTGCCTAGCTGAGTACTCTTCGAAGTTTAGTAAGAAAAAACTACATTGACATATACATTTTTATCAACGCCATCTATCGAGCCTACAGTTTTTGTCATTTTAAAAAGCCTTCATTGGGTCACATTCTGACACGCTTTGTCAAGCAGATTTTAATAGAAAAAAAAACGCACGATGCGTCGATGTGTTGATTTCAATACAAACTTGGAACTTTACGTACAACCTTAAAATCTGCAACGCATGACGCATCGTAATGCGTGCAAGTATGAAATCTGTTCAATAAATGAACTCTGTGTCAGGCCTCAGTTTCTAAATCGGCCTCAATCTCTTCAGGCGTCCGAAGGTCGATGGCAAACCTCTTCTTCAGACTCGGTGGCCTCTCATCAGGATCTAAAAAGAAAGAAATACTTGTATAAATTTTTTTAGCGCTACATTCATCAACCTTTTCTCTCTCTATACAGCGTAAAATTTTAATTATTTGGTTCCCTCAGTGGGGTGGTTCCATTCATGATTACAAGCAACTTTTACTATGGGGCCAACTCTGACATCGCGAAAAAAATCCGCTGTTTCATACAAAAGCGCAATACCTACTCAAACTTAATGTATGGAACGGCAGATTTTTTTTCGCGATATCAGAGTAAACGTTGCTTGTAATCACGAGTGGAACCACCCCACTGCGGGAACCAAATGATTTAAATTCCAGCGTGTATTTATCATTATTATGAAGCATGTAGCATTGATGTTTTTGTCATATTTCTTATGGCAACACAACACTATTTTTAAAGTTATCGAAGAAGGCAAATATCGTGAGAAATTAGACTTTTCCCACCAATATAAAGTTAATTGACAAAATTCGGTTCACGGGCATGACGCAGTAAATAAATAGAAAACTCATTTTAAAAATCTAGAACAAGAAACAGAAGTTGACGACAATTAAAACAGAATGGTTCATAAAAGACAATCTAAATCTTCAAAAGCAGTAGAAAAGACCCAAACAGAACAATACTTCTTCGAAGATTTGGCGTTTTATAGAAAGTTGGCCCCAAAGTCCCACATATTGAAATTGAACATGAATTAGGTATAGATATTATAATAATGGACCTGATCATGTCCCCAGCTATATCTCTTCATACGAAGTCCCAAGAATCTGCGAAACTTAAAGAAAATCCCATGAGAAAGAAAAAAGAAGACCATACTTAGACATGTTTTTTTGTAACGAAAGAACTTATATTTTTTTGTAACGAGAGAAGATTCATTGAAAGTTTGATTCTCATAATAACCCAATTATACTTATTTTATGAAATACCGCTAACATTGGATCTATCTAGAGTCCGGTCAAAAAAAATTAGACTGATATGGTGGAGCCACTTTCCCTGTTAAATTAATAAGTTATTGGAAACTGAATCCTTAAATTAGGCGCAAAATTAGTTCTTTTTCCAACCGAGTCTCATCTTTCGTTGACCAGACTCTAGGAGACATAATTCGCATTCTAGTGTAGGAAAGGAAGGTAGTGGACCCCCACAGTAAATCCTCAGTAGACGAAACTTTACAGTATGATAGAGTACCATAAATTAAACATATTTTTAAAGTATCAAAATCATTTTTTTTTGTTTGTGGATATTTGAACATAGGTTTTGGTTCATACTATATTATTATTACATCCCTGCTAAGTTTCATCGACTAAGGATTTAATGTCGGGGTCTCCATACAAAAGATCACTTCATTTCCTACACTATTCTACTAATTCATCATTAGCAATACGTTTCACAATTGCATCTCTTCACAATAGAATTGGCCCCCGATCCCATTTTCACTTAGGTCATCTTCACCAGTCAGTTTTTTTCCACTGCTGGGTATAGCCCTTCCCCAAGGATCGCCATTCCATCGGTCCTGCTTGGCAGTGTCGGAGCTAGGGTCATCATTCCATCGGTCCTGCTTGGCAGTGTCGGAGCTAGGGTCATGAGCGCCCCTGGCAAGATTTGCATTTTGCGCCCAAGACTTATTTCTAGTATCATCAGCGTCCCTGTGCAAGATTTGAACTTCACGCACCAAGACTTATTTCTAATTTCTAGGATAATGAGCGCCCCTGGCAAGATTTGGATTTTGTGCCCCAGGGCTTGATTTATTTTCTTTCTATGGCACAGAATACATAATTCAGTACAAGCACAGAAGATGTACTCCGCAAAATCATTTAAATAAATACCGACTCTTGCTCCGACACAATAAAGTGCAATTCAAGTCACACAGCGCTCCCTTCCCTATTATATTTATCCATGCTTGCCTCTCTTTCTATCGCGTAGCTCTTATCTTTTCTGACGTATGGAATTGGTCCATTCGGACGGACCCGCAGGCTACTTGTAGCTTCACACCTGAAGCGCGGAGTGCGCCTGGCTTGGCTATGGGTCAGCAAAGTGCGCCCCCTGAGGGTTGAGCCCCTGGCAGCTGCACCCCTTTGCCAGCCCCTAGCTTGGGTCCACCTTGTCCGGGGCCTAGCCACGGAGCCGAATCCGGTGCGCGGTCGCCATTAAACTTTCCACCTCAACGGCCTTTAAAATGTAGGTTTTATATTTACCTTGTGATGCTTGTAGCTCTTTCACTCTTCTTGAATAATCCTGGAAAGCCGCTGCCAAGGAGTATGTTAACCTTCTTGCAGCGTTTCTGAAATTGAAAAATAATGTTTTTGAATGCCCATTTGTGAATTACTTCTATCACGTTACTTACAGACATTCATTGCTTCGGTCTCAATGTAATCTGTCTCCCTGGCATGACCACCAAAACACGATATAGGTATCGCGTGATAAAGCGTTTTATCGACACTCAACTGTCAAAATCCATTGTCTTTTGACAGTTTATTTTATTTTATAAGTAGTTATCTTTTATCCTGTGATCTGTCTCTTCGCTTTTAAAGAGTAGAATAACAGGCGTGTATGGCACACTATCCAATGATAAGTATGTCCAAAATTGGCGCTAGCTCCTCATGCAAACAGCCCCCCTAGCCAAAGTAACATTTGCAAATTTTCGCTATCGCTTCGCTTCGAAACATGTATGGATTTGACGTTTTAAAATTCGATTGTTAACGAAACCTTATGTTAATCCCATACATGTTTCGAAAGCGAAGCGATAACGAATATTTGCAAATGTTACTTTGGCTAGGCCCTCAGGTCTTGAGGAGCACGTCTTTTTAGCCTTTTGAAGGTAGAGTTTGGCTCTATGCTCATTAGCTCCCTTGCAAGAAGGTTTGGGTGGTGATTCAGTTTTGACCGTTATACGTGATACATTGCTATATACAGCATGAAGTTGTAATCATTTGGTTCCCGCAGTGAGGTGGTTCCACTCAATGATTACAAGCAACTTTTACTATGGGGCATTGCGAAATAAAACAGCTGTTCCATACATTTAAGCCGAGTAAATTAGATACTGCACTTTTTTATTGAACTGCTGATTTTTTGTCGCGATATCAGAGTTGGCCCCATAGTAAAAGTTGCTTGTAATCATGAGTGGAACCACCCCACTGCGGGAACCAAATGATTAAAATTTCACGCTGTATATTATATCGCTTTTCAATGGTCATGCTAGGAGACCGACCAAATTATAAGATACCTAGCACTTGTGTCATGGATCAACCAGACCCGGAGACCATAAAAGATTTTTTCAAAATCGACCTAGCCGGGTATCGAACCTGGGACCTCAGAGACAAAGCACTCAAACACGGAGGTCATCTACTTTTCCTGTTACATTTAAATTAATGTGAATTTGACGATATTTACGATTGTACAAATGCAGTAGGTACTACCATTTTTTTCCACATAATATAAAAGGTTGTTCAAATTTTTATAATTTCCCACGTACTAAATAGATAACATCGTTTGATGGAATTTAGTTGCGAAATGCTTACAATAGAGATAAGATATAAAATTCATCTTAAAGTGTATGTAGCAAACACTTGAGAATTTTACAGGTGTGCTACTTTTTTACACGACTGCCCAAAAAAGGAGTGTGTTCAGGGTTCATGTATGTTTGGGGTAATTTAGTTTCTTTATTCCACCATAACTTCTGAATGCCTGAACAGATTTGGATGTGGATGTGTGATGGCGACTGTACGAGTGTACAACGCCACTTTGAAATATGAACAAAATATTTTCTACTTCAATTATTGCAATATGGGCGTCGAATGAAAATCCTTGATGAGCACATTCCAAAAATATACAATATGTCACTTAAATGTGTGAAATAAAATAAATCATTAAAAAAAAATATTAAATAACGACTGCCCTGCCAAAAACGTACTAAAAAGTTAAATAACAAGTGTCATTGCAGTCGGGGGACCTCTTTGATTAAAAATTGTTCCACAAAACGGTCCCCCGACTGCAATGACACTTGTTATTTAACTTTTTAGTTCGTTTTTGGCAGGGCAGTCGTTTTCTATTTTTTTTTAAAGTATTTTTAAGGTACGCTTTACCGCTATCAGGCCTGGTGGTAAGCCATGATGCGATCTAGGATGAAACGCGCTTGCCTAGAAGATACCTATTCACTCGTGACTTGAAGGCCCCCAGATTGTACCTATCGGAAACACAGACTCAAGCAAGGAGTTCCACTCTCTAGCGGTGCGGATGATAGAATTTGAAGCAAATTTAGTGTGAGTCTTAGGAGTATCCACCAAAACGGTAGCGCAAATCCCGTACGTCTGGTTGTCCGATGGAAGAAGGGGGATGGCAGAATTAGGTTATGCAATTCTATTGCACACTCAGAGAGTTTTCAGTTTTCATTCTTTCCGAATCTATCCCTTGACATTCATGGTACTAATAATCCTACTATAAATATTATAAATGTAAAAGTTCGTGGGTTTGGATGTTTGTTCCTCAATCACGCAAAAACTACTGAACGGATTTGGTTGGAATTTGGCACACAGATAGAAGATAGCCTGGATTAAAATATAGAATACTTTTTATCTCGATATTCCCACGGGAACGGGAACCACGCGGGTGAAACCACGGGCGGTCTCTAGTACTTAATAATTGATGGCCACAAGGCTAGAATGATGAGCGACCATTCTTAGTTTTTGAGATTAGCTGAATTGAAAATGTTGAAAATTGAAAATCTCAGCTTTTTATCAGTGCAATACGTTTGTGTTTTCTTCAACAAAAAACCTTGACTCTCATTCTTAAAGCACTTGGTTTTTTGACAAAAAGATTTAAAGGTCGTGGAATACTACCATAGACAATAAAAAATAGAATTTTTGGACCCTCATCATTTTAGCCTTGTGCCCTTCAATGAGGATCAGTAACAGTTTTGAATCCTATAGCTGCTTCTGTCTGCTTGTATTAAGGGCGTCGTATAACTCGTATATAAAAGATCTGTTTTATATTGTCTGTATGTATGGCACTTCTTACTCAAAAAATATAATTCTTAATAGCTTACCTTGTTTTGATTTATTTAATTGCAATATTTTTACTTTCTATAGTCAGTAGTTTAGTGAAAGACCTATGAAAAGCTTTTGGATATAAATTTTCAATTCGATGCCTTAACATAGGTAGTCTAAGTATGTCATGTTCTCTTTAATCATTTCTGCGGTGGTGTCGTATGAGGCTCAAATATGGTTGAGCGAAGAGATGGCTGGTTCATGCGTCATGTTCGGGAACTGGTGCTGCCAGTGGGAATGGGTCTGCTTCTGACTACCTATCTTAATGCATATTGAATTGTATGTTTTTCTTTTATTTTTATTTATTGTAACAGCCTAGACTGAATAACAAGTTCAAACTTTGAATTTAGCTTAAAATCTGTAAATTGATTAAGAAATTTGAAACTCATTAAGAAATGAGCTAATTCAATAATGTTATTTATTTGTTAATCTTTGTTAATATAAAGTCTGGAAACGATATACATATTTGTAAATATCGTTCCATCTGATTGATAAAGCTGACAAGTTTTTTGCGCCCATTTTTCTTGTCAGTTAAAAGACGTCATAATGGGTGGCAGGGTAAAAGAATTGACGATTTAAAAATGCTTATTATGTGAGCTTATTTAAATAAAATATATTTCACTTTCACTTTCACTTTCACTTTCACTTTATTGGTATAATATAAAAACATATTCATAGCTTTGAAACTAATGAAAAATTTTTTGGAATCCGTTTAGAAATGGTTGAGTTAAAAGGGTTTTGAAGGAAGTGCCAAGCTCAATGCAATATGTGCTTTATCACGTACTACGACATAAGGTTCGCGTACGTCTCGATGACGTCATAAGGACCCCCAAAAATAAGAGTGTTTTAGCACGTTTTAGCTCGTATAACATCTCAGATTTGAGAGATATTGTAAAACTTTCTTCACAGTTAATCAGGTGGTAGCATAAGCTTTCTGATAAGCCACTGAACAAGAATCGTTACTGATCCTCATTGTGAAAATAAAAACTTTAATATTATAAAGTTTTCTCACCTCGATTCACAAACAAACGCGTGGCACTCAAAAGGATTTAACCCCTTAACATCAGCGTTGTCCTTCACGATAATCATCGAAAAAACCCTCGTGTAGACCAGGTCCTGGACTCCATAGGATATTGACTCAATATTGAAGAACACTGACATGTGGTCGAACTCGCTGCGGCGCGTCCCTTGATCTATGGTTTCAAGATGGACGCCGTCCACTGAAATGATGAGCTTCACTATTGGTAGGATTTGACCTGAAAGCAAAAAAATAGTTTTAAATAAATAAAAGTATCCGATTAATACAAGTTGAAATTTTAATCATTTGGTTCCCGCCGTGTGGTGGTTCCACTCATGATTACAAGCAACTGTTACTATGGGTATGGGGTCAACTCTCCTCCTCGCAAAAAAAAAACAGCTGTTCCATACAAAAGTGCAGTATCTACTCGACCTTAATGTATGGAACAGCTGATTTTTTTGCGAGCAGGAGAGTTGGCCCCATAGTAAAAGTTGCTTGTAATCATGAGTGGAACCACCCCACGGCGGGAACCAAATGATTAAAATTTCAGCGTGTATAATCTGTATAATGATAAACAACGTGTTACAAAATAACCCCTAATGCCGAATATGGTAGATGGGAACTATCAAACTGAACAACTTTTACTATAGGACTAACTCTGAAATCACGAAAAAACAAATAAGCTGTTTTATACAAAAATTAACAACGGAAATATCAAAATGTATGAAACAGCTGATATTTCTCTGAAATAAAAAATAGATAAGCTGTTTCATAAAAAAGAACTTTAGAAAATGTGTGAAACAGCTGATTTTTTTAGCGATTTCAGAGTTGGTCACCCTGCAGTGAGAAACTTGCCAGCTGTTGTTTTACTTTTCTGCCTTAAAATCATTATATCAGCCGCACGAAACCCACTGCTGGGTACAGGCCTCCCCCAAGGATCTCCACGACGATCGGTCCTGCGCTTCCCGCATCCAGCGGCGCACCGTGACCTTCACCCTCACGTCGGTCCCCCTTGTGGGGGGTCTACACACGGATCGTCGTCCGGTGCGCGGTCGCCATTCCAGAACCGCCCCGCCCCAACGGCCAACGGTTCTTCTCGCTGTGTCCAGCTCACTGCCACTCCAGCTGAGCAATCCTTCGAGCGATATCGGTTACTTTGGTTCGCCTGCGGATCTCCTCATTGCTGATTCGATCACGTAGGGAAACGCCGAGTATAGCTCTCTCCATTGCACGCTCGGTGACCATGAGCCTCCTCATGAGACCCATAGTTAGTGACACGTTTTACTGCCGACCACGTTGCCTTCCTTAAAAATACTTAAGTAAAATACGTTTTTCTTACCAGGAGGCAGTGCCTTGGCTGCAGCCACCATCAGGTCGACGGGTTTCCTTGTGTGTTTGATTCCCCATAGACCTCGCGCGTCGCTCTGTCCCAAGTACTTCACCTGAAGATACAAATAAGGTTATGTTTAAATGACTGAGCGAGCGCGAAGCGTCTCTGCTTCAGCCCCCCCTAGCATGACCACCGTAAAGCGATATTATATAGCATCACGTTTAACTGTCAAAAGACAATGGATTTTGACAGTTGAGTGTCGATAAAATGCTGTATCACGCGATATAAGTATATTGTAGTGTTTCGTCGGTCGTTCTAAGGGGCTGGTTGGGCAAAATTGCTTTAGTATGTCTGTCCCGCTGTCTGTTCTCCTCTACTGGTTGTATTTCTAAGCCGATTCTCGTGAAATTGTGTGTGCAGGTCCGATAATTAAATAGCATTTTTTGCCGAGCCAGTCTTTGGAAATTACTCTTTCGAAAAATGTTCAAAAGCTTAGAATAGATTTACGAAAAGGATACCTAACGTAACCTACCAAACAGAACATTTTCAAAAGCAGCGTCAACCTCGTGGCTATATCTATAGTGAAGGAAATAAAGCGATATTTTGTATGGAAACCCCAACATTAAATCCTTAGTCGATGAAACTTTGCAGGGATGTAATAATAGTATGAACCAAAACCTATGTACAAATGTTCAAAAACAAAAAAAAATGTTTGGATAATTTACAAAATATGTTTTATTTATGATACTTTATCATACTGTAAAGTTTCGTCTACTGAGGATTTACTGTGGGGGTCCACTACCTTCCTTTCCTACACTAAATACGGTCATAGCAGCTCAAAACAGCCCATTACAGTCCACTGAAGGACACAGCCCTCTCCCGTGGTAAGAATATTGCCATAATCTTTGACGACCTGAGTGGTGCAGTGGTCATCGTGGTGCATGTCCACCACGCAGAGGTCCCAGGTTCGATTCCCGGCCGGGCAGAAATAGAAATGATGATTTTTAATGTCTGTGACGGGTCTGGGAGTATATCAGTTTTCTAGCACCCAATATTACAAGCATTCCTTAGTTTGGGGCTACATAGCTAGCGCTGTGGGAAATTGTCCAAGCATTTATTATTTATATATGTCATAGTCAAACCCCGTAGTCCAGGCACTCCTAGGTTTGCCTAGTCAAACCTCAGGTTTGACAAAAAGGCTTAGTCAAAGTCCAAAACTAATAGCGTGTTTCGGGCTTTGACTAACGCCTTTATAGCCAAACCTAGAAGAGACTAACTTGGACAGTTAAACACCGAAACGCAATTCGATCAAATCGGGTTCGACCAGTCAGAATTAAATTAGGTACAGAACATGTTTTTTTTGTATTTAGAAGTATGAAAAACACATTCTTTAGAATGATAATTAAATTAAATTATTAATCTTCCTGTGAAACAAAGATTTCTGTTGTCCGTTAAAAAAAATAACTACGAAATTTAAGACTGCGCTTCGCGATCGTCTTAAATTTCTAAGCTAAACGTGACCTACAGGAGTACGGCAGCTTTGACTAAGATTAACCTAAATATGTATGAGAAACAGCATTCATTTTCGATGTTAGATTTAGTCAAAGCTGCCATACTCCTGTAGGTTACGTTGAGGTTAGAAATTTAAATTAAATTTCGTGGTTATTATTTTTAACAGACAAAAGAAATCTTTGTTTCACAGGAAGATTGTTAATTAAGTTACATTTTTACTCTAAAGAATGTATTTTTACCTATTTACATACAAAATAACACATTCTGACCCTAATTTAAGTCTGACTGGTCAAACCACGATTTGATCGTATTGAGTTTCGGCGTTTGACTATCCAAGTTGGTCTCTCCTAGGTTTGGCTATAAATTCGTTAGTCAAAGCCCGAAATACGCTTTAGTTTTGTACCTTGACTAAGCCTTCTTGTCAAACCTGAGGTTTGACTAGGCAAAACTAGGAGCGCCTGGACTTCGGGGTTTGACTATAACATATATATTATTATTTATATTATACTACCTTCCTTTCCTACACTATTAGATAAATTTTTAAACAACATACGATTTGAGCGAGGTCTGCAGCTCACTGAGCCGCTAGTTTTCTGAAAGATGGTTGCAGTTAATTCGAAATCCGAGATGTGAATTGGATTTACATACCTAGGGTTATAAATATTTTTTTACGGTAGAAATTATTTTATACTTTTTACTCCGTTTTTACTAGACCGTTTTTTAATTGGTTTTAGTACATTTTTTGATAAGAATTATTTAAATAATGAAATTCGTCGCCTAGGTATATAATATTTTTTCTAACTTTCGCTGCACCGTCATAATTGTGATGCAACTCAACTACAACATTAAAACTCATCACTACTCGTATTAGTCGAGACTACCAAATTAGTACATCACTTTCTAAAGTACCAAACTAATGTCAAACTGTTTGACATTCACTGTTTACAAGTCGCGTTAAACGTAGGACCCTCGTGGTCGAGTTCGATCCCCGACTGGGCAGCGCCCGCAGCACGCGCGCCGCCAGCACGCGAAGTTATTATTCGAGACAAAAAAAATTGAGTGAGAAACATACAACTTTACACCTCTACCAGCAAAAAAAGTGACGTAAGGCTGAAGGTGGAAGCGCACTACACACGGAATCCTCATCACTGAGAAACTGGCTATCTTACCTCTAACTGCCGGAACACAACAATTTTTAAATTTCGTTTAAAGATATAAGATACGTGGGAGGACTGATAAGTCCATGACTCTCTAATGAAGAAACACTTTTTTTCGGAAAATTTTGTTTTATTTGTCTACATAATATTATTGTAGCTCTGCGTATTTGATCCAACGAAGTTCCTACCTCTTTAACCCATTATTTTTTTCTTTCATCGCCTGAAAACTGGCAACTGAAATGAGAGCCCATTTCAGACACCACCTTTTGGCTTGATGAAAATCTTTGCCAGCCAAGACATTTGTTCATGTTTGGTAGGAGAAAAAATCACAGTGGGTTGAATTTAGAGAAAAGGAAGGATTCGCATCTTCATTCGATGAGTTTTGATGCCATGAGTGCCGCAGAGAGGGTCGACAGGGTCATTAAGAAAAGTTAGAAGTCGCTTGAGCTTTTTGTTTCTGAAAGTAATAATCTTTTGCCGAATTTGAAAAAAAAATATTGTAAAGATTCCTTAAAGAGTTTCTTTTTAAGATACAAAATAAATAATGGAAAAAAGTGTATCATTGTTCGAAGGTTGCATAACATTTACGATCTCAATCAAAAATACCGTTTCGTGATAGAATACGCAATACCGGTTTCCTGTAACGTAGTTATTGATTAATCTATAATTATATTTAATGCCTATTACGTTTCCACAGATTAAATACTGCCTACAGTTTCTTGCGTATTTTTACATAATATTTTCGCGTGAATTCGTAAAGAAAAGTCTGAAATAGTTTTACCATTGAAAATGGTTATCAGATGCAAATCGCCTGAGACGTATTTTTGGCCATATCTCCGAGGATTTTAAGAGGATCGTGATGGGAATAGTACCAAAAGTTGAGGAATTTATCGAGACACATGTGAACGTTTGAATTTTGAAAATCTACTGGTAACTTTTTTTGAAATTTTGTAAAATTCCGAAAATTCCGGGTTTTTTGGGGGGTGTTTGTTTACTAAATTGTAAATATTTTGGAAAAAAACCGACTTAAGAAAAAATGAAAAAAAAAGTCCTAGGGTATTAGTTTAGCTACCAAATGGAGAAATAATTTTGAAAATCGGTCAATAATTGTGACCTGTAGGTGGTCCCTTTAGATTTGGAATTGTAGAAAAACGGCTGTTTCCGTACATAAAAAGTGATGTAGCTTCTATGATTATTGACCGATCGTCATGGTAATAGTGTTAAAAGATGCAGAAGCAGACGAGAAGTGCATTCGTTGAAATTTTGAAAATCGGTTAATAATATTTCGGCTGCTTCGAGGCAGTCTGCAGGCGCTTTTGTGACACGAGGCGGAGCCGAGTGTCACAATCGTAAAAATAAATAGGTACTACCTAGGTAACTTTAAAAATATAATATGTAGGACTGCATTTGATTTGATTTTGGTTTTTCGTAAATTTTGGTGTTCATTTTCAATGCTCCGATTCTTGCGGGGACTGTAAAATCTGTGAATTTTTATCTACACTCGTAACTCTACAACGTAATGTTCCAAATATGAATTCAAAAAAGGTAATTTAAATACGTACTTTATTTTCGTGGATAGGTAAAATTAAAAAATAAACTCATTACGATGCAGTCAACTGCATCATAAAATAACTTTTTTTCTCAACGATACAGGGCAAATCCAAAAAGAAGGCAGTGCCATAACATTAAAAAAACAGATATTTTCCCACATATTTTTCATGATTAAAATGTACTCTATGGTAATCGATGACTTTAGTGCGATTAGTTTGTTGAAATGCACTGATCAAATTTTTTTTTCTAATGGAATGCGCGCCAAGCATTTCCGATAAAGTTTTGATTTTGATCATTATGCTTCGGTTGATCATCATCATTTATCAGCAATAAAAAAATCTGTTTCTTTTCCTGAACGTTAAAAAAAGTATCTTTAAAGTTACTCCATTTTTCGTTTGCAGAAATGGCCACTTAATTCGTTGTAACTTAGCCGATACAATTTTTGTCACTTAATTCATGTTGCGTTAGTTAGCTGAGTGTTTAAACATTTGTGCATAAAAGTTTTAAAACATTAGCGTTCATGGTTGTTAAATAAATAAAGACAATGTTATTATGGAAAATACAAATTCTTTGAAATTCTCCATACAAAGGATATCATCCATTTTGGTCCAAAATGTGAAAGTGCCGGCCTAAAAACAAAAGTGCTTTATTCTGATAGATTTTGTCCGCCTAAGCATTTCTTATTATGGCACTGAAGCTATAGCACCGATATACTCGATTTTAAATAAGTTCAAAAAGTCTGTTTTTTCATACATTTTGGCACAAATGTAAAGAAGTTGGCCAAAAAGCAAATTCTGATAGATTTTGTCCGCCTTAGCATTTCTTATTATGGCACCGAAGCTGTAGCACCGCTGTACTTGATTTTAATTGAGTTCAAAAAGTCGGTCTTTTCATACATTTTGACATAAATGTGAAGCGGTGCTACAGCTTCGGTGCTATAATAAAAAATGCTTCGATGGACAAAATCTATCAGAATAAAGCACTTTTGTCTTTTGGCCGGCACTTTCATATTTGGACCAAAAATGTATGAAACGTGGATGATATCCTTTGTAACACTGGTTTTAAGACCCTAGCCTAGGTAGTCAAAGTATAAAATATCGTTTCTTCTTGACAAAACGGTATTTTTAGCAACAATTTATCACTTTTCGTACAGGTTTGTATTTTGCTTGCCCATAGATAATCACAATGATAATCAATCATGGTCTGTAGCCACACACAAAGTGATGACGTCACGTCCGTTTCCTAGTAACCTCGCTCTAGTTGCATTATTAATTATTGTGGACAAAAGGATGGTATGGTGGATTTGAGATGAGGTTGTAAAAAAACAACATTGTTTATCCAGTTTCGAAGCGGGAAGTTCAAACTTTCTGTTCCCCACCTCATTGGATTTTTTTTACTTCTACTAGGTTCCAATAATATAGAGCACATTTTAAACTATGTGTAATTTTTTAGGGTTCCATAGCCTAATGCCAAAAAACGGAACCCTAATAGATTCGTCATGTCTGTCTGTAAGCTGTCTGTTTATCCATTCGTATGTCACAGCCAGTTTATTCTGAAACTATAAGGATTACACAGTTGAAACTTGGTAGGTAGATGTATTTTATAAACCGCTTTGCGATTTTTACACAAAAATTAACAATATAAAATATTAAGGGGGCTCCCAATACAGGGAACTGAAATTAAATTTTTTTTTCATCAAACCTATTATACGTGTGGGGTGTCAATAGATAGGTCTTTAAAAATGACATTAGGTTCCTAAGACAATTTTTTCTCAAAGTCAACCGTTTGAATGAAATAGACTTCCAAAGTAGTAAAATGTGTCCCCCCCTCTAACTTTTAAAAGAATAGAGTGAAAAATCTAAAAAAAATATATGCTGTAGTCTTCATAAAAACTTTCAATGAAAATTGGTTTGAACGAGATATATTTAGTAGTTTGAACCGCAAATATAACTTTGTCATTTATATAAACACTAGCTTTCGCCCGCGACTTCGTCCGCGTGGACATTCGGAAAATCCTTAGGGGACTTTTGACCCAGAAAAGTATCTGTTTTAATCCAGGCAATAAAATATCTGTGTGTGCCATTTTAAATCCGTCGTTTTTGCGATTGAGTTATAACATCTCTAAACATCCAAACCTTCACTAAATAACTTTTTAATTTTTGCAATCAACATTCTATTAAACTTCCATAACGATTTCCATAAAGATTTTTAGGTTTATTTACCCTGTTTAAGCCTCGATTACATACGCTGATTTAAGGAACCAATAGGGAATATGCATAAATCACCGATTTTGATGAATTTGAGCTTGATCGCTGCGGACACTTATAAAAACATGATGGAACAGGAAAAAAAATAAAAAAAATGTATAATCCTAGTTTTATCACACGAGGAAATCAGGGGAAAATAACGATATTTTTTTTCCATTTTCGGATATAATACACTTTACAGTCAGATAGAATATCGGAATAAGAAACAATATTTTGTATGACACATATGTACTTAAACGCAAAATTTAGGGAGATAATTGAAGATTATTGGCTAACTCCTTATTAAACGCGCCGAAACACACCTGAAACGTGATGTGTGACGTCACCGTTTTGTATGGAGCGTTTTCGGCGGGTGCTGCTGCGCGCTAACTTCAAGTAACTATATCACGAGAAACAAACGCAAGAGAAAAGTTTTAATATTACAGTTAACTTCCTCACGCATTATGCTTTTGATTAAGATTAAAAAAAAAATTGATGCATATTCCCTATTTAGAGTTGCCACTTGTATAAATAAGTTAAATTTTAACAGTGAATAAGCACAAATGACGGAAAGGTCAACATTTTTTATGATTTTTTATTTTCAATTTTCATCTCCAATCTTAAACAATGTTTACTTTTCCGTTATCACTATAATCGATTCAATTTTAAAATTGATCTTATTCTACAATATTTTATTGTCAAGTACGGGTGGCAACCCGAAATTGGTTCCTAGCTAGGAAGCTAAATTGGCGTATGTAATCGAGGCATTCAAGAAGCATTACTCTTTAAGGGAAAAAAATCAGAAAGTCACAAAATACATATTTGCTTAATTTTTTTAATTTCTACTACGAAGTTGTAGGTTGCAATCACGATAAAATATTATTTTTCCACTAGATTGATGATATTTTTTATTAATTCCTGGGCCATTGCAATCATGGGCATAGAATAAAGCACTATTTTAAGACGCTGCTATAAACTATATTGTATGTCTTTCCATTTGGCGCGAATACATACAAAATCTGGGCAGTAGACACACGCGAACATGCTACATATAGTTGACCATGGGAAAAACATGGCTTTTCCAGATGAACCCCTGCTACCTGTAATGTTTGCCCTTGCGCTTTATTTATAGTGATAGCAAAGCTTAATTTGACTGGAAATTGAAGCCTCTTAAACTGGAATGGTAGGTCAGTGGGGATTATTGGGATTCGAGGTATCATCACACTTTTCCCTTTTCCTACACCCTGTTAAAATAGTGGCTCCGATGATATTTTGTCCTAATTGTGTGATACGAAGCCTCGTCCCATTACATAACCAGGGTGCATCTATATTTCGCATCAGCATGACCGGTACACATAATTTCAATTCAGTTTATGCGAGGGTACACCGGAAAGCTCCAGAGAATTTAAAAATTCAGCGGGGTATGAAGTGCTCTGTTCTGTGTCCATGATTGTATCTATAGAAATATACTGTTTTGTTTCTCCCAGCACCTCTTTCAAAATTTCAGTGTTTAGTTTGTTGACTATTTCATTTTTTGGTGCAAGAATTGCTCTTGCACACAACCACTGATCACAATTTAAATTATTTTGCAAGTCCGGGTAAACTTTAGCCATGAGCTCCAAATCGTTTTCCACCAAATGACAAAATTCCCTTGTTAGTAAAACACAACCTTCAGCATCTGTTTCCAAACGTCCATCACCAATTTTCAATAGAGTCTCTGCATAAAGTCCCGAATCTACGTCATTATAAAGGTGTACTCTCATATTAGTTGTTAGACTAAATTTTTTCACTTTTTCCCATAAGATTGATGACTTGAGACAGGTTTTGATTTCATCTGCAGGTGTGCCCTTTTGGATCACCGGTAGAGTTTGTCGGAAGTCACCAGCCAGTAAAACTGCCATTCCTCCCATAATATCTGTACTGACTCGCAGGTCCTGAAGAGTACGGTTTAACGCCTCTATGGCCTTTTTGTGAGACATCGTACTTTCGTCCCACACTAATAGTTTACACTGTAGCGTAGCATCATACCTCGAGAGCTATTTTTGCTGAAATTGCAGATAGGTGACTCTTCTTGTGCAAGGTTTAATGGCAATTTTAGAACGGAATGTGCTGTACGGCTACCGTTGAGCAGTGTAGCGGCTATACCAGAGGAAGCTACGGCAACGGCTATTTTCTGGTCTTTTCTTATGAACCTCAATAATAAGTTCAGTAAAAACGTTTTTCCGGTTCCTCCAGGGGCGTCGAGAAAGAAGAGTGCACCCTTCCCTGACTCTACTTGACTTAATACCTGATGAAAGACGTAACTTTGTTATGGAAGCAACCGCGGAACTAATTCGGTTACTTGCTGTTGCAACGCTGTGAAATCATAATTTAATTCTCGAGAAATTTCATCGTTTAAGTTATTTTCGTCTGATCGTCGAGGGCTCACCATTCCAAAATCTTGTAGCTTTTTCCCCGCCATTGTCATAACCTTGTTTTCAATCTTCGTCAGCGCTTCGTTGTAGATGATTGATGTTGTGATCATTAAAAGTCATATCTGCATGTAATTGCTGCAGCCGCCGCAAAATATCTTTCGCCATGTACTGTTCGTTTTTTCTGGATGAAAAGTACCCTATGTCCTTCTCTGTACCCCTGAAAATGTGTATGAAAAATTTCATGATGATCGGTTCAGTAGTTAAGACGTGAAGGCGTAATGGACAGTTTTTTAACTATCCCTCGGGAACTGTTCGTTTTTTCTGGATGAAAGGTACCCTATGTCCTTCTCTGTACCCCTGAAAACGTGTATGCAAAATTTCATAATGATTGGTTCAGTAGTTAAGACGTGAAGGCGTAATGGGCAGTTTTTAACTATCCCTCGGGAACTGTTCGTTTTTTCTGGATGAAAGGTACCCTATGTCCTTTTCTGTTCCTCTGACAACATGTATGCAAAATTTCATGATGATCGGTTCAGTAGTTAAGACGTGAAGGCGTAATGGACAGTTTTTTAACTATCCCTCGGGAACTGTTTGTTTTTTCTGGATGAAAGGTACCCTATGACCTTCTCTGTACCCCTGAAAACGTGTATGCAAAATTTCATGATGATCGGTTCAGTAGTTAAGACGTGAAGGCGTAATGGACAGTTTTTTACTATCCCTCGGGAACTGTTCGTTTTTTCTGGATGAAAAGTACCCTATGTCCTTCTCTGTACCTCTTGTAACCGTCCGGCTAAGCACCAAAAGGAACTAGATGATCACGGCCTATGAAAGAGACTAAAACCTAAGTGGAGACCTAATAACCTACAGGACAGGAGGACAATCAAAATCCGCTTACTACTCACCGTTGATTACTACTAAACTATTGGAACCTAATTTTACTGGATTAAATAACCTCCAAAATGCAATTAACTAAGTTTACTTTGTTCAACCTTAACTAACCTACAAAGAACCTTACTAACTAGCTTTGTGTGATCTGAGAGGACCTGTGAATGTCTAATGGAGGAACCCTGGTTGTGATAATTAGTGAACCCAAATTCTTTTAAAAGTGTGATTAGTATTGATTTTCATTTTCCAATAGAAGTATTCGCTTTTATTACTAGATTTTAATTATTCCTGCTATTACATTTATTTCTAAATGAAAATACCACTAAAAGAAAGTTATTGCTCTATTGATACAACCAGAGAAATAGAAATTAAGTCTGTGTTTTTCCTAAGTGAGCCTACTTTAATTTCATATTAATTCTTAATATTTGTCATACTGCCAAGGGAAACCCCATCGTTCTTTAGTGTCAATAAATGGGAATACTATAAATAGAGGGGAAAACGTTCCCAACTACGTTCCGTTGATGAAGTAAGTATGAGTGAAATAAACCTACGTTGATAGGAAATGATCAAAGTGAATTTATGAGTTAAATGGAGTATTGTTATAAGGTAAAAGAGGGTATGTTCAACCATAATAGACTGTAAGGTAAAAATAGGTAAGTCGGGTTATAGAGAAAAGTTAAATTTGGATAATTCTCTTCCGCTGCCAAGTGTCAAATTATAGGTCATGTATGACGTTATTCTAAATAATGTAAATTATCTATTGTCAACTTAATTCATTAAGATAAGAGAGATTATTTCAGGTAAGTTAAGAAGTTATAGTCGCCTGAAATCAAAGTATAATAAAACCCTCAACGCTTTTAAATAAGGATTCTTTTACTTTCTTAAGTTATTGTACAAGTAGTGAGTATGCAATTGTGTTTTTGCCAGCTAAGGTACAAGCACCGCCCCGCTTTATACAATGGATCTCGACACCGGAATTGGGCAATCCTCTTCTGGCCAGCCATATTTTTTTCATGATAAATTTACTTAGTAAGTTTATTATATTAAGGTATTTGGTCTTTGTCAGTCTGTTTCAACAAAAGAGGACGGAGCAAAATGCTCCCAAGCGAACTATCAGTTTTCACAATGAAGAATTCTCCTTCAATTGTGATGGCTGAATTACAATTTTTTTTTTCTTTAATAAATAATTCTAGTATGATTGTTTAACATTATAACAGATGGACACAACATTACTATCCATTTACTTGGGACACTGATAGTTCTCATATTCTGAAGGAAAGACAATTCTAAACAAGGTAATAAAGCTCTATGAAGGATTTTTCACACTTTAATCTCGGCTAGATTATAAATATACAACCATAAACCGAATTGACTTCAGTTCATTTCATTTAAAGTTGAAGGCGATATTTCAATTAAATGTTGAGTAGACTATGCAATATTTGATATCAATAAAATTCTATTTCTTTCATCCTCAAATTGAGTTGGTTGAAACTAGTTGTAATATTTGAACTCAGATAATATGTTGAACTTATTATTTGTGAATTCAATATATTCACTAAATAATATAATATTTTCATAGTAGGTAGATACTTTTCAAAGCATTATCTCACTGTTAGTCATAATCTTCATTCTGTTAATTTGAAAGGTTTACTCAAACTATGATCTAGTGTTCCATAAACTGTGATTCAACATTAGTCTAATGGTAACACGGGATTATTCCATACGCCCAGATCTTGTTTCAGTACCCTTCCAAAAATCACCAAAACAGATTATCTCAACTGTAATTGACCATTTGAAAACCAGGCTCAATTTAACCAATCCAAGTCAAGGATGAATAATTATTCTTTATTTATGATTCAACTTTCACTATTAAATCATTATCCAATATTAACAGAAGAATTTGTCTAGCTCTAATTAATAGTAAATCAAACTGTAGGTACTTACTGAAGCTTGCAAAGTCTACTCAATTGAGCACATTATAATAATTATTCACAACACTGAGTCAAAGCATTAATAGATCTTTGTTAAGGCGCCTACCATGGAAGATTGATACTTTTCCTTCGGATCGGTCAACTTGTGGGTACTTACTGGAGCTTGCAAAGTCTACTCAATTGAGCACATCGTAGTAAATATTCACAACACTGAGTCATAGCCTTAATAGATCTCTGTTAAGGCGCCTACTATGGAAGATTGATATTTTCGGATCGGTCAACTTGTGGGTACTTACTGAAGCTTGCGAAGTCTACTCAATTGAGCGCATCGTAGTAATTATTCACAACACTGAGTCATAGCCTTAATAGATCTCTGTTAAGGCGCCTACTATGGAAGATTGATACTTTTCCGTCGGATCCTACCCAGTAGTTTCACATAACCTTTCGTTCACTATATTTAACACTTTTGCGCTTCCTAGATTCCGTTCCTAAATCATCCTACCTCATCACATCCTAGTCAAGTTCTTATGTACCACTGAATGACCTGCGGCAGCCATCTTGTTGGTACCATTCTCGACACCACCTGCCTATGTCTCGCTTCGACAGCCATTTTGTTGTACACCAACCTATTTGCGGCCTACCTAAATCTGATACACTGCGAATTGACCTACCTCTCCTTCGCCTATATAAGAGTTCCTAGCTTATCTAACGTTACTGCTGTTACCTTGCGGACAGCTCGACCTTCTTGAGAACGTCCAATCTTTTACCAGCATCCAAATTTCCCTCCCGTCTTGAGATGCAAACCTATTCTACTGTTCCTACGCACCTAACAATGAATTTATAAACCTAATGAGTTTACCTGCCTACCAGCGACTAAATTTAGATTTCCTATGCAATATTTGTGATGCTTACCTCATCACCGAAGCCCTGAATCTGTAAAGCGTGAGCAAGCATGACTCGCCTAAATCTCTCCTAACAGCTTGGACGTGGCCAAATTTGATTGGGAGGGAACAAATAGGCACCTACAGCGGAATAAGTATACCGAATCCTCGGGACACCAACGCTAGCACGGAATTAGATTCTCAACTCCTTTCGGACCGTCGGATTGCTAGAGATGGGACACATTCGGTACACTTATGTGACTAGCTAGGCAATCTAGAAATTTTGATGCCCGTCTGATACGCCACATACCAGACTATTTTACCTAACCCCTTGAGGATTGACAGAACGCCCCTTAGAGACACAAAACTAATGATATTTATTCAAAATCAAACCCCCTTTATCGTTCCCCAACTGCTTATATAAATTTCAAACAAATTTGATTCGGAAAATTCTTAGATTTATTGGGAAATTTACTTTACTTTATGAAAATTCGCAAACAAAATCTACCTACTTTAATTTCAAGCTTACTTATACCATATAAGCCCTAATTAAAGCGTATATGCAAAAGACTCGCACCCGGTTGCGGACCTATACGTCAAAACCTCAAATAAACACTTTCTTCCTGACTTCTTGCTGTTTTCTTGCGTTATAAAAATACTACTTGTTCGAAGCTATCTTACAAAGAGGGTATTGACGGCTTCTACCGAGGTTCCACTTGATGCTACGTTGACGACGAGGAAAGTAAAGAGTGCGATTTCCCTCGAGCCACGTCTTTTATAACCCCCCCAAAATCATTCACTCACTCCAGGAACCTCACCCCACACGATCTAAGCATCTTTTTTTCCTACCTTCATTTCCCTACTTTACATAAATTATTCCTAAAATTTTCCCTTCTCCTTCAAAAATGGGGAGAATTCAGTTTTGTCTTACTCAACTTGTAAATATAATATTTAAGTTGCTAATCTTACAAAATGAACCCCTATACTAATCAATAATTTCAACGTACAATTCAACTAACTAATAACCTCCTATGTTCAAGATTCTCTATACTCAAGCGCACAATGACGCTCCATTTGTAACCAAATTAAAATTAATCTGTTACCTAATTATTTCTCTATACGACATTTCAACTACATTTGATTTAAGCAATTCATACAATTGTATGAAACAATGTTTCAATCATAAATAAATCAACAAGTTTTCCCCCTTACATTATTTCTAACAAAATTAACAACTTTGAATAATATTCAGCGTATTTATCCAGAATCATATGAAATTATTGTACTATAATCATAGAACTCTGATTAATACGAATTTTATATTCACAACAAATTGAACCCCCCATTAGAATCCAATCTTTTCAATCTTTTTATCTCGCCTTCCCCAAAATATCATAACCTCTAGAATCCATTCGCTAGAATACGTATTACAACATTTTCCATTAAGTATTTGGTCCAATTAAACCTAAAATTTCTGATCAATTTAGCATCACAATGTTGGTATTTTAAAAACCCTAACTGGCAACACTCATCCGACTACTTTTACATTTTCTAAATGCCTACCCTCATTTGAGTTATAAACCTGCAGCATAAAATCCCGCTTTCGAAGAAACTTCATATCAATCTTTCTTCGTACAACACCCAACGACGAGACAAACTTTATTAGGCTCCATCCACATTTTCCCATGAAATACTTTCTTATTACACCTTCAATAACTATTGTTTATGTTTTTTAATAATATTTCTAGATTTATCCTTACAATATTTCTATTAATTAATTATCTCCCTTTTATTTCACAATTCGAGTTTTCAATTTACCACTAAACTGTCAACTAAACTCCGCCCAGAATAAAACATAGTTTCATTTCTTTTCTTTCTCTCTGTATTATCTCTGAACGTCAAACCATATTATAAAATCAAATTAAACTTCCATTTTAATTTCAAATCTCCAATTTAACTGTGTCATGAAGCAAAGACATGGTATAACAAAGTACCCTAATTTAAGCAAATACCGCCGACGATTAACGAAATGTATTAGATCCGCTACAAAATTCTCCAAGCCAACTAAACTTGCATTCATCCCCCAAATCTAACTAATGTCTAATATTTCCTAAAACAAAATTTAAATTTACAACTATGATTTGGCAAACGATATGGGACTTGCCTTGCGACCCTCAGTTACCATTTGGCAATCGATTTCTCATCGATTGATCCACTGGAACGACCTACTATATTTAATTTCGTTCTTTAGCTAAAACACATCACGTGGTGTGACACTACTGACAACTTACAGAAATAATTAACACCGAATTCAATCCTTTTTTAAGTAATCTTCTAAAATAAACTATTATAATGATATTCGAGAGGCTCTAATAAAATTTGATAAATAAACAATAATAAATATAAATAAATTTTAGGCCTATTAGCGTCGTTACCTACACAGAGATTAATATTTGAATTTTAGCGCTGTGAAAGATTAAAAGAACTTCCGACATTATTGCTAACTCAAAACCTGAACTACTTTTTATTATAATAACTTGTTCGATAGTTAAATAATATTATGCTCAATATGAAACAAAATTCGAAAAATATTTGAGACAAAATAGCATGTTCAGTTTTGAACCGTTACACTCTGACTACATGTATGCAAAATGATGATCGGTTCAGTAGTTAAGACGTGAAGGCGTAATGGACAGTTTTTTAACTATCCCTCGGGAACTGTTCGTTTTTTCTAGATGAAAGGTACCCTATGTCCTTCTCTGTACCCCTGAAAACGTGTATGCAAAATTTCATGATGATCGGTTCAGTAGTTAAGACGTGAAGGCGTAATGGACAGTTTTTTACTATCCCTCGGGAACTGTTCGTTTTTTCTGGATGAAAGGTACCCTATGTCCTTCTCTGTACCTCTGACAACATTTATGCAAAATGATGATCGGTTCAGTAGTTAAGACGTGAAGGCGTAATGGACAGTTTTTTAACTATCCCTCGGGAACTGTTTGTTTTTTCTGGATGAAAGGTACCCTATGTCCTTCTCTGTACCCCTGAAAACGTGTATGCAAAATTTCATGACGATCGGTTCAGTAGTTAAGACGTGAAGGCGTAATGGACAGTTTTTTACTATCCCTCGGGAACTGTTCGTTTTTTCTGGATGAAAGGTACCCTATGTCCTTCTCTGTACCTCTGACAACATGTATGCAAAATTTCATGTTGATCGGTTCAGTAGTTAAGACGTGAAGGCGTAACAAACAAACAAACAAACAAACAAACGGACTTTCGCATTTATAATATTAGTAAGGACTATGAAATGCAAAGTTATTTTTTCAGATGAAAAATGATAGTGGTATTCAATAACGTATATGTATGGTATATGGTAATGGTATATGGTAAATACGGAACCCTACTGCACGTGGCCCAACACGCACTTGGCCGTTTTCTTTCGAGCAAGTGGCAACTTTGAAATTTTACAGCTGCGACCTATGAAGGTTCGGTCGGATAATTAAAAATAAAATTAAAAATATTAAAAACACTTGCCAATATAGAAATTAAAAGTTACATAACAAGTGTTATTATTGCAGTCGGGGGACCTCTTTGATTAAAAAACTCTACAAAATGGTTTTATGTTGATTTAAGTTCGTTTTGGGTAGGGCAGTCGTGTTTTTGATTTTTTTAAATTTATTTATTTCTTTTCACATACTTTAGTGGCAAATTATATAGTTTTCGAATGTGCTCGTTAAGGTTGCATAGACACTTGTAACACAAAATTACACCAATTTATCCTTACTTTTTTTAACTGACAGAAAGAAAGGGCGCAAGAAACTTATCAGCTGAAACATACATTTTGGTTTTACAAATTATTTGATTTGGGTTGAGGTAAGTATTGAGTTTTTTGTTGACAATATTACAATTTTGATAAACAAAATACTAGGTGAGTATTTCTTCTGCTCATGAATAAGTCACTGTTAATACTTCAACATTAAATTGATGTCAATTCAATTGACCCTTCATGCACTTACTAATTCATGTCCTTACAATAATAACGCTAGTATTATTCTAAGTTTATGTCCTAAATGCTCTCAGTATTTTACATTTTACATCTAAGCTCTAAGTATACATGTATGGGCAATTACGTATGTATTCTGTGCTATAGGTGACATAAGTGACAAGCGAATGTAGACATAAAATATTAGATTATGACAGCCTAGACATTAGTCTAGGCTGTCATTATCTAATATTTTATTTATTTTTATTTAATATATTATTTAGTAAGGATTACCTTACTATAGGCTGACCGGTTAAAAGAGTCCTCGCCCGCGGGCCACAAGGGTGCGGGGGGAGACGAGAACGGGGGCAATGCGGGCGACGGGCGGCGAACGCCTGCCGCCCGAACCTCTCACGACCTTCGTTCTCGTCTCCCCTCGCGCCTCTGTGCCCCGCGGGCGAGGACTCATTTAACCGGTCGGCCTATAATATTTTAAATGCGAAAGTCCGTTTGTTTGTTACGCCTTCACGTCTTAACTACTGAATCGATCATCATGAAATTTTATATAGACGTTGTCAGGGGTACAGAAAAGGACATAGGGTACCTTTCATCCCAAAAAAAGTATTGTATGGCAAAAAGACTTTCCACGCAGACGAAGTCGCGGGCGGCCGCTAGTAATATATATATTTGAGTTTGAAGAACTACGTAACTCATGTCATCGAATGCATGTGTCCCTCAAGGCTCAGTTCTATGCCCTACGCTCTTTATTCTGTATACCAATTTAAACGATTGAAAATAATTAATTTTAGATTTAAAATCGTTGTCAATATACATTAACCTAAATTAAAATAAAGACTGCAAGCCATGTATCAGTTACAATAACATTGATAGCTCATCACAGTATTTAGGAAAATGATAATAAATGAGATACTTTAAAAAATAGTTTTTCTTACCTGAAAAGAGATTGGCAAATCGTCCACAGTCACTGGTCCTTCGTTATCCGCCATCTTGTTTTATGCACAACACTATTGTTCACATCACTACTCCTTGTCGACACAAAATTTAATTCACGCTAAATGTCTGTTCAAAATTTCTATGTATATCCCATTGTTGGTTGAAAATATCTGAAACAAAAAGAAAAAAAAATAAGTATAGAACATGCTTCGAAAAATCCCTAAAGCCGAATATGGTAAATATGGAATGGAACATCAAACTGAACAACTTATACTATGGGACCAACTCTGAAATCGAAATCTAGCTATTTCATACAAAAACTAATAGGTAACGAAAATATCAAAATGTATGAAACAGCTTATTTTTTTTCGCGATTTCAGAATTGGTCTCTTAGTATAAGTTATTAACTTTGATGGTCCCTATTTACGATATTCAGCATTAAGGTATTTATTATTACACGTTGTACAAGTTCGAGGCATATAACTTGAAATCGGGTGGGGATTGCGCGGAACGCGTATTTTGGGCATGGGTAGCGGTGAGGGGTGCGGGCGACGGGGGAGGGGCGCGCGCTATTAGTCGCTCACAAGAGCACATGCGCGAACTTATCCCCACTCCGTCGAAAAAAATTCAAGATACGTGCCTCGTACTGTATAATTGACTCTTTATGTATTTTTAGGGTTCCGTACCCAAAGGGTAAAAACGGGACCCTATTACTAAGCCTCCGCTGTCCGTCTGTCTGTCTGTCTGTCACCAGGCTGTATCTCATGAACCGTGATAGCTAGACAGTTGAAATTTTCACAGATGATGTATTTTTGTTGCCACTATAACAACAAATACTAAAAACAGAATAAAATAAATATTTAAGGGGAGCTCCCATACAACAAACGTGATTTTTTTTGGCGTTTTTTGCTCGATATGAATAACGACAGCAGGTAGACAGTTGAAACTTTCACAGATGATGTATTTCTGTTGTCGCTTTAACAACAAATACTAAAAACAAAATAAAATAAATATTTAAGGGGGGCTCCCATACAACAAACGTGATTTTTTTGCCGCTTTTTTGGTACGGAACCCTTCGTGCGTGAGTCCGACTCGCACTTGGCCGGTTTTTTAAATCGTCATCGAACCTTTCAACCAAAAAAAACATTTAACCATTAAAATTAATTTACAGCGTGCAAAGTAGTTAAATATTTTTTGACATGCCAATATGACTCAGTTATTCCAGCAGCATACAATCGTTTTGTGGCCAAATCTATTCTCTGCGCCGTTTAGAAATTTAATTCGTCCGTTCTGAAAAGGCTTCCTGTTATATGAAGCCGTATAAATTTATGACTAAAATCTGGGCCAGTGAACTAAATAATCAAATGCATTGTAATTTTATATGGGTATTTGTTGGCCGGTGTGGCGTCCCATAGAATAGCGTCGACACTTACAATGAAATTAATGAGGGCTTAAGTGAGATTTAAAAAGTAAAAAAAGCGGCCAAGTGCGAGTCGGACTCGCGCACGAAGGGTTCCGTACCAAAAAACGGCAAAAAATCACGTTTGTTGCATGGGAGCCCCCCTTAATTATTTATTTTATTCGGTTTTTAGTATTTGTTGTTATAGCGGCAACAGAAATACATCATCTGTGAAAATTTCAGCTGTCTAGCTGGTGACAGACAGACAGACGGACAGCGGAGTCTTAGTAATAGGGTCCCGTTTTTACCCTTTGGGTACCCTAAAAGTAACTATTTGCCTCACTAGATGGCGTTGATGGAAAGAGAAGTCAAAATTGGCTTTAAAAAAATGGCGTGTACCAAAGAGGCAATTAAGCGCTCGCTGGCTGACATCTGCCCAAAGAGAAATATTTTAGGGTTATATCTGCCTGCCTAACTGAGTACTCTTCAAAGTTGAGTAAAAAAATATTGACACATACATTTTTATCAACGCCATCTATCGATCATACAGTTTTTTGTCATTTTGAAAAGCCCTCATTTAACTATGAACAACAGAAGTGACAACCCCCTTGCTAAAGGCTGCTGTACACGAGTAGAGTACCTAAATAGTAAAGTCAACTAGCATACTACTCTACTAGTTCCAAGTACTCTACCAGGTTTAAGAGAGTAATGGTCTACCGTAATTTTCATTTTGTTAGTCAAGTGGTTAGTTAGATGTGTAAATTCTAAGGCCCTGTCCTAATTGGCATCGGTCGTGCGATTATGCGTTGCGATTTCATCGTGCGATGAAACAAAAAAATAGACGCATCGCAGAATCGCGCGACCGTCAATTAGGACATTCAATAGATATCACTAGGTTTGATCGCACGGTCGCACGACCAGGGGGTCAAGTCTGCTAATGTTTTCGTCAAAATCGTAGTTCAATGGTGTTTGAATGGAAATGCTTTTTGACACAGTTCTTGTTTCTTAAACCCAAAACCGAAACATATTGTGTTTCTTAAACCTAAAACGGAAACATATTGAGTCTTGATTTTGGGTCAAAAAGCATTATCATTAGAACACCATTGAACTACGATTTTGACGAAAACATTAGCAGAATTGACCCCCAGTTTCAACGGACGGACGACCATCGCACGACCGATGGCCAATTAGGACAGGGCCTAAGAACGCCATGAACGTCAAAATCGTAATTAAAAATACTCTACTAAGCGTATATAGGGGTCGAGTGGCGCTAAATTTTACGGTAGAGTAGAGTGGATGCTGGGATGGGGGGATGGAATGTGGTAGAGTAGCTTGCCCACGGTGCTAGCTACTCTATTCTTCCATATTTCAGTACTCTACCAGTGTTGTCTACCTTATGCCCGGGATACACGAGGCTAGTTTTTCAAGCTAGGATAGCAAGCTAGTGTCAGTAAGCTAGCAAGCTAGTACCTCTGGCTTAGCTTACTAGCTTAGAAATAAAGCTAGCTTAGCTAGCTTGAAAAACTAGCCTCGTGTATCCCGGGCATTAGTATAGTTAGTAAGATTATGTCTTAAATTGTCTTTAATTCACGTCCATTAAATTTGAGAATATTAAATCTCAAAAAATTTATAGTACCTAAGTTGTAAGTTTTTTAAAAGTTTTTAATTTTTTGGTTAACGAAATCACTAATATTAGGGTGTAAACATATTAGTTAAATAAACAAAAACATTTGTAGAGTTTAAATTAAACGTGTTTTGATAAACGGATTTTTGTAGTAATTATTTTCATAAGGAAAATGCTTGTTTTTAAAAAGTACCTATAAGACATATTCACTTCTCAAGCTTACGCGCTCACTAGACATGAAATAAAAGACTTTTTAACGGATACTAGCGCGGTTTTATTGAAAGTACTTTGGTAATTAGTTGGTATTTGGTTTGATTTTTGATTTTTCTGACGTTTCGGCACCTTTGCAGCTGCCGTGGTCACGGGGGACTGAAGCTACTCGTGAGCCTACCCTCAAGCGATGAATTTTTTAAGACGTTCAGAAATTAATATTTTACAATTTTATTTATCTTTTTAATTGGTTTAAGTTGATTTTGTGATTTAATTAATGCTAAAGAGAGAGAATCTACTGAAACTACCACCATTTCACAAAATTGGGAGGCCCCTCCAAGAAAGAAATGGCGAAATAAAACTTGGAGAGGAAAGCCGACCTCCGTTTTTTATATTCCACCAGCGGGGTCCCAAGCTGATGGTTGGAAAATTCCACCAGCTTGGGACCCCATCATTCACAAGCTGAAGCCCCATACACACACTGCAAGATCTAATGATACGGTTAGTTCCTTTTGCAAATAAATTAATAAATATAAAAGACGGAGGTCGGCTTTCCTCTCCAAGTTTTATTTCGCCATTTCTTTCTTGGAGGGGCCTCCCAATTTTGTGAAATGGTGGTAGTTTCAGTAGATTCTCTCTCTTTAGCATTAATTAAATCACAAAATCAACTTAAACCAATTAAAAAGATAAATAAAATTGTAAAATATTAATTTCTGAACGTCTTAAAAAATTCATCGCTTGAGGGTAGGCTCACGAGTAGCTTCAGTCCCCCGTGACCACGGCAGCTGCAAAGGTGCCGAAACGTCGGAAAAATCAAAAATCAAACCAAATACCAACTAATTACCAAAGTACTTTCAATAAAACCGCGCTAGTATCCGTTAAAAAGTCTTTTATTTCATACCTATAAGACTTGTAAGTTTTGATTAACAGTAGGGCACTGGTCGCATTTGTCAATCGATTCTCGTGAAATTTTGTGAGCAGATTCGATATTAATTATATAGATTTTTTGTTGATTCATTTTTTTAACGGTCCCATGAGGGGAAAATCATATTTCAGCCATTTCGAAAAATGTTAAAAACAGCTCACGGAGCCACTATAGTTTTACGTAGGTGCTATGTAATGTACATAGATACAAGTTTTACTTGAAACATAAAACTAATACTAAACTATAGTTTATGACAAGGTAATTCCAGTGCTAGTGATAAGGAAAGATATCAGCGACCTTGTAAGCATAAAATCATTTATATCTTACGAGCACTGATAGAAATAAGATATTAAGTGAATGAAGATACAGCAAAATTGTATTAATTTGAATGATACCTTTATTTCGCTATTAAAAAGATGTGTAGTATTCAAATTTAATGTTGTACAAAGAAGTTTAAAAAATAATTCATATAGAAGGCAATCCTACTAATATTATAAATGTGAAAGTTTGTGGGTTTGGATGTTTAGATGTGTTAGCGTAACCAGCTTAATTCATTGTTATCAGTAATTATTTGTTTTTATTTTTACAGGATTATTTTTAAGTGGCAATTATTTATTCACTAACTTCACGGACGTGTTAGTGACTAGCGAGTGAAAAAACGAGGAATGAAAATGGAATGTACAGAAGAGAATGATAAAAACAGTTTATTATCGGATCATTTAATAAAAATAAACAAATGTTATGCTTCAAAGGTGAGTATGTCAATAGATGTTTGGATGTTTGTTCCTCAATCACGCAAAAACTACTGAACGGATTTGATTGAAATTTGGCACACAGATAGTAGATAGCCTAGATTAAAACATAGGATACTTTTTATGCCGATATTCCCACGGGAACGGGAACCACGCGGGTGAAACCGCGGGCGGCCGCTAGTTTCTCATAGTTTTATGTCTAAACATAGACGTTTTGTTAATTTGTTTGAAGTATTAAAGTAAATGAAACTTAATATCGATTAAAATAAACCTATCGTTTCGGAATTAAATACGTACACACATAACCTTAAAATATCGTGAATTGAACTCGCTTCCATTAAAAAAACTGAGGATAGAACGTTTCTCGGTTGATACTAAGGGGTGGTAGCCAGCCAAGTGTGAACACCACCCTTAAATGTCAGGTGGACAATATAGTAGTTGAAATGTCTATCCTTTCCCACGATGCGTTTTTGTCTTTTAATTTACAGTACAATAAGCACAACATTACGTATTTCACAGCAACTTAGAAAAGTTAACATAAAGGGCTCTCTACATCTTCTGATCCGACAATCCTACCCCGATTTTGATTAGTTCCTTATTCATCATATTCCTAACTGGTCATATTCTTAATTCGACTCTTTCATAACTGTTCATATTCTTAACTCGTCATTGTACAGTTGAAATCGCGATCACATGCTTACAGGATTTATACAGTACCTACTTATAACTTTACATGGTATAAGGAGTGTCCTTTTTGTACGATAGTATACTTATGTATTTGTTGATATCTACTGAGAGTACATTTAATGAGCTTTCAAATAATAATTGTTTGATTTAATTAACATAACAGTTACCATAATTAAACGTGTAAACTTTAAAGCGTTATTGCTTGCGCCGCCATAAAATGGAAATAAAAGGGGTCAATTCAGGAAATTCGGGTAAATTCGCTATCGAGATGATGGAGAAAACACACTTCAACAGTTTAATTAAAAAATAAGAAGTTGCTCAATTAATATTGCAAAAATGAGACAGTGTAATGTTGCTCGGAAACTGATTCTCAGTAATTGATTCCGTTCGATGAGTATTCCAACGGGTTCTAGAGACTGTTGGCTATGACTGAAGGGGAAGAAGTATATAACAACACCTACCATTAAATTGGATAGAATTAATTTAACTTTAAAGAAATTTTTAAAAGGTGCGATTTTTCTAACGCCGCCGAGTGTATATGCACCAGTGCACCTGTTCCAAAATTTAACGGTCGGCCCATCTGTCTTAATACATCGGTTTTGAGACAGGTGGACTCGAAGAAGGGGGCCTATATTTTGGTTACTATCATAAAGTGCCCATTCTTCTTGTCAGCTAACTTGAACTGGTAGTAGGAAAATATTGATGATTCAAAATCACTTCATTTTAAGCTTTTTAACAAAGATTTTTGACTTGACTTGATTTATTATTACGAGTATAACTGAGACCGAATTTATACAATAAAATGGCCATTTTATAGATAAAACTACTTAATTTATGATCTATTTTTCTAAAAAACTTAACCTACATAATACAGCGGTAGTCAATTTTCAAACAAACGAGGAAACTTTGAAGCCTTGGCACAGAACAACTAATAGTTTGGTTCTCCGCCAGGGATTTACCTACCTGTGGTCTGATGATGGACAGAGAGAATAAAGGAGATTCAGGAGGATTTCCATACATTATATGCTAATAACGCGGTATTTTATTTATTTTTATTTTCCTTGGAAAACATACAGTATTTATAACTAATAGTATAACTAAATATAATACAAATATACTCATTTAATTTGTTTTCGCATATAAACATCGAGTAGCTTATTTTTTGATATACATTTTTGAATCGGAAAAAACAATTTTGGCTTAGTTAAAAAAAAAATGCTATTAAACTTAAGAAACAACAAAAAAATCGCTAACAAAATAAAAGAGGAAATCTTAAGAAACCACATCAAACCAGTTATTAAAACCATTATTAAAACATAATATTCTTATATCTCTTAGAATGTTGATCAGATCAGTTGGGTATGTATAGCGATCTGAATCTCTTCCATTCACTCCCTGGATGGCCATCATTAGATATATTCAAGTTTGTAAATATCGTTACTTATGGCTGTTACAGCTGATAAGTTTCTTGCGCCCGTTCTTCTTGTCAGCTAAAAAAGTCTGGAACGGGTGGTAGGAAAATATAGACGATTCAAAAGTACTTAATAATTAAGTTTATTTGAATAAAGCTTATTTGACTTTGACTTTGACTTAGATCACAGCTAGGTCAATCCTTGGCGAAGAACCAAGGCTTCAAAATTACCTTGTTTGTATGAAATTCTACTGTCGTCCTTAATTATCTGGCTACCCAGGCGCGGTCGCAGCCTGAAATTTTGGGGGGGGTCACTAATAAATTTTGTAAATTTATAGAAGCAGTGCCGGTTTTAGCACTACCAGCGTCCTGAGTAATATTTCTACGGGCGCCCCCTATATGCGATTACAAGATTTTCAATTTTGCCTGTTAGGTAAAAAACGGCCGCGCAGCGCGTTTTTTTAGTCAGTTTCAACTACTAATCTTGTAACCTTGCTTGTAAGTGGAAAAAAAATGGCCGCGTAGCGCAGTTTTTAGTCAGTTTCATCAGCTAATCTTCTAATTTTGCTTATTTCAGTAAAAAAACTGCCGCGCAGCGCGTTTTTTAGTCAGTTTCATCTACTAATCTTGTAATCTTGCTTGTTTATAGTAAAAGAAAAGGCCGCGCAGCGCGATTTTTAGTCAGTTTCAACTACTAATCTTGTAACCTTGCTTGTTTATACTAAAAAATGGCCGCACAGCGCAGTTTTGTCAGTTTCATCTGCTAATCTTCTAATTTTGCTTATTACAGTAAAAAAAACGCCGCGTAGCGCAGTTTTTAGTCAGTTTCATCAGCTAATCTTCTAATTTTGCTTATTTCAGTAAAAAAGCTGCCGCGCAGCGCGTTTTTTAGTCAGTTTCATCTACTAATCTTGTAATCTTGCTTGTTTATAGTAAAAGAAAAGGCCGCGCAGCGCGATTTTTAGTCAGTTTCAACTACTAATCTTGTAACCTTGCTTGTTTATACCAAAAAATGGCCGCACAGCGCAGTTTTTGTCAGTTTCATCTGCTAATCTTCTAATTTTGCTTATTACAGTAAAAAAAAACGCCATGCAGCGCGATTTTTAGTCAGTTTCTATCTACTAATCTTGCTTGTGTATAGTAAAGAAAAACGGCCGCGCAGCGCGATTTTTAGTCAGTTTCAACTACTAATCTTGTAAACTTGCTTGTTTATAGTAAATACCATTTTGGTGCGGAACCTTAAAAATGGCCGCGCAGCGCAGTTTGAGGTCAGTTTCGTCTGCTAAACTTCAAATTTTGCTTATTACAGAAAAAAAAACTACCGCGCAGCGCGATTTTTAGTCAGTTTCATCTACTAATCCTGCTTGTTTATTTTAAAAAATAGCCGCGCAGTGCGATTTTTTGCCAGTTTCATTCGTCGCTTGGTCGCTCATCACCAGGTATATACGATTGATAGTCGACCGGTGGTCAGGCGTTTTCGGCGCCCCACACACGAGGGCGCCCAGTGCAATCACACCGCTTGCATCGCCCTACTATCGGTACTGCTAAATAAGGCGTCAAATAGAAGATTTCTATTTGACGTTTACGATTTTGGGGGGGGTCATGTCCCCCGTGACCCCCCCCCCCTCGGACCGCGCCTGTGGCTACCACTAGGTTAATGACAAGTCTGTGGCACATTTTATGTTTAGAAAATAATAATATGTCACAGCTAAGTTAAAACGAATGAAGTGCATCATTATTTTATACTGAAACTTGTCTCAAATATTTTATGTTATATCGAATAGGCATGTTGACTATTTTATTTTTATTTTATGTTACATAAATTACACCACAAAAAAAAGAAACATTGGTATAAGAATTATTTTGCTAGCATGAAAACTGCCCGAGATATCACAGTTTGAAATGCACAAAATTGGACTCACCCGAAAACGCTCCATACTAACGGCCACAGAACAAAGAATTTTTTTTTCAGAACAAAGAATTTTTTTTTCTTCCAGTAGAAGTCGCATGTAGGCGGCACCCGTGTAACATCATATCTGCGAAGCTCCGCACATCTTTGAATTTTGCTCCGTCAGTCGTATGAACGAACGTCAAACAAAAAAATCTTCAAAAATAATATAAAAAGGCCGAGGTGCATTATATAAAAGAGCAAAATCGATATCCACATATATCATTTAGCAAACGGGTGCATAAAATATCGGAGGCGAGCTTTATTTAATTAATTTTGATTTTAATTAAAAATTCAACGTTCTGTGCTAACGGCTACCAAGTTATGACGTCACGCTTTCGTAGGTTTTATGCAACGCGTAGGATTTGTTCGGCAGCTATATTAAATATTGTGTTTATCAAAATGGTTTATTTGACAAATTTGCTATAAATTTTACGGACTGATTAAATGTATTATTTATTTTAATAAATTTTATTCTTTTTAAATGGACTTGTCCTCAGAAATTTGAGGGGTCTTAATGACCCTTATAACAAATAATACGCAATATATAAAACCAAGAGGTATAAAAGCTACTCCAAAAGTTTGATATGTTTACGATTTTTATTAGTATTTCGTGATTTTATTCATAAGTCAACATCCCTATTGATTTAATTAACATTATTAATCCAAGCTAAAGCTAGGGTTTCCTAAGATGACGGTGCCGTCATATTACGGCCGTAATTTAGCAGCGTGGTCTCTGACGTTACGGCGCGGCGGCGTCGCCATATTGTTTGCATAGAAAACATTAAACACCGCTATATTACGCCCGTATTATGACGGCACCGCTATCCTAGGAAACCCTAGCTTAAGGCTGGCCCCAGACCTACCGGTTTCATTTCTTTGCTTTGCTGTTCTGCCATGGACCGGCGGCCAAGAGGCTCATTTTCAATCTATCGCATATTTTGACCCGGGGGGTGATTTTGTAATTTTGTTGCAATCAACTCTGACAGAAATCGCAGTTACATTGCTGCTTTAGTTAGAACCAATGTGACAACTATCTTAACTAAAGCAGCAATACAACTGCGCTTTCAATCGATTTCAATCGAGAATTGTTAGCAACAGCTTTACGTAATCAAGGTACAGACCACATTGGCAAGATAGCCATATTTGGTGTTATCAAATATCGTCGTCTGGGTTGCAATGCGAAGTTTTAGTTTTAGTTTAAAAAAAACTGCTGTTTCAGATTTGGTCCCATAGTAAAAGTTGTTCAGTTTTATGGTCCCTATCTACCATATTCAGCTTTATTAGGCTTTACCAAACATCTTGTATAAATAAGCGATCGATTTATTTTTAACGATCGGAGTCCATGTTCAAGGTGGCATATCTCCTAAAAGCTTCCTACTTCGCAATCCAGGCGATGATATTTGATAACACCAAGCTAATGGCTATCTTGCCAATTTGGTCTAGTCCCAAAATGCGATAGATTGAAAATTACCCTGGTTGGCCGGCGGTCTTTCAAGCAAGGTAGAACAGCAAAGCAAAGAAATGAAACCGGTAGGTCTGGGGCCAGCCTTATTAGAGAGAGATTTACTTATTCCGAGAATAGAAAAATAATTGTAAACTTATTTCATGACCGGATTTCCAAAGGTCGCGGGTTCGATTCCCGCCTGAGAATATGATCTGGTGCGAGTCGAATTTTTGCTGGTATATAGTATTGTATAACCTTAAACAGTTAAAGCGTGATCTACAACAATAAAAAATGTATCGTGACTTCGTGATATTGTTTCTAACAATAAATTTTTTACTTAAAACCACGAAAGTAACGATTTTCAACTTATCGTATAGCAAATCGGGCCTTTTCAGGTAAAACGTCGTAACCGCCATTTTGCATATTTTACAGAAGACTTTTTTAAATTTTACTGTGAACTCTAAAGTAAGGTTTATAAGGTGCAAAATCAGTTGCTATGGCTGTTACTATAAAAACACTTTTTTTGTGAATTTTGTCGCTTACGATATTTTACCTGAAATGGCAAAAATGTAACAAAATATTCTAAGAATTATCGAAATTATGATTTTGTATCGAGTTTTTATCGGTTGATGTTTTAATTGATTACGTGTGTAATTTTTGAATATCTTTTTGATCTGAGAGTTAAATAAAAGTATGTTTATCAATCACCAATTTTATCAGTCATTTGCATAGACTGTTATAATTTTATATAACTCTTTATAATGATAAAGTTAATATAGTGTACACAAAAAAAAGTGGACTAATTAACTTTAACTGCCACTAATAAACGAAGAATAAGTTTTTAATAGCTAGAATACCTAACCAAAAATTTTGTTTAGGAAAATGACGCTTTGAGATGTCTAACGTAAGGAATTTTATTGCATCGATAATAGCCTTTAGGCCACGCACGCACTAACAAGTGGCTTGCTTAGTGCCTAACGCTTAGTGGCACACCTATGCCTCGCGCCTACGATACACGCTAGGCGACTAGCGAGGCGCCAAGCGAGAAGTGCGGCCGGTTGCAAATATTCGTGAACGTTTCATTTACTTAGCCACGCTAGGTGAGTCGCAAGCCGTCTCTAAGCATCTCTAAGCAATCGTCTCGTTATCTCCTTCTTCTTATCGAATGAGGATAAGTGGCCACCTCTGGTGTTAGAATTTATCAAGCCGCCTGTGAGGCCTCCAACTTGGCTTAACGACTGTTATCAGATGACAACAGCCGGGACCGACGGTTTAACATGCCCTCCGAAGCACGGAAGCGCTCAGTTGTAATGCCACTTAACGGTCACCCATCCGACACCTGGCCGGACCGAGCGTTGCTTAACAAACGTGATCGAGTACGATCAGTCTGTCAAGTTTTGCCATGAGCGCTTCGTCTCGTTATTAAAAGTGCCCTGCAGTGGACTACCGGCTGGTATGATGATATTATATGAGTAGAGAAATTAAGATTTTTCTTTTTGTCTTACTTATTAATATGTAGGTGTATTTTCCTTAATAAAAATTCCAAGAAACTGCAATACTTAGTTACACAAATTCTTTTGTTATCAACAGTTGTACAAACATTAGTATATTTATACTATGTATGACATACTTCGTTCTGTATTTTAATTATAGCAAACTCACGTACCTTAACATAAAAATAAGGTATTGATAGCAGAGCAAACTATATTTCCTCGCAAAACTGATAAAAGTGGTCGTTATTTAACACATTTGCTACCTAAGTAATTCTACAAATTACTACGTTGGAATGTAATGATATACCTACCTTCCAAGAATACTAGACTGTGGGTCTAAAAAATTCTACGTAAAGTTTTAAAATCCGTTTTGATTAAAAACTTATTAAATAAAAACCTCTGAGTGCGCCACTTTCGGTATGAGATCCACCTTAAGGTTTCTTTTCATCATCATTATCACCTATTTTTGATGTCCTCATTGTGAGCACAGGTCTTCCTAATGTGGGATTTACACGGGTCTATTTTCTAGGCGACTTGTTAGTCGACTAAAGTCGACTAGAGCTTTTTATCGACAATCGCTTGTAAAATCTAATCAAAAACTTAATTTCAATGAGGTGGCGATTCGCTTTTACTAGCCATTATTGATAAAAATCAGTTCATAAACAAAGAAAATCTGTAAAAACTCGTGCGATATGGTGAGCTAAAATGCGAGATTACAAAAGCCTGTTGATTTCGGCCAGGTACTATGGGCAACAGCGTCGCTTAACCAGTTTGCAACAAAATTCGTGTGCGCGCGTTTCGCCCCTGCACGAACCAATCGTATGTGACAGCGGGCGCGGCTTGCAAGCGATTTTAACCTTAGCAGTGGTTAAGCGACGCTGTTGCCCATGATACATGCCAAATATTTTACTCCAAAAGCCAGAGTGTTTCGGCCAAGTACCTGGCCCAAATCAACAGGTTTTTGGAGTATTTTTTTTGAAAAAGTGTGACTACAAAAGCCTGTTGAACTCGGCCAGTGTACTTGGACGAAATCAACAGACTTTTGTAGTGATTTTTTTACTACAAAAGCCAGAGCGTTTCCGCCAAGTGCCTTGCTGAAATAAACAGTGTAGAGTCTTTTTGCACTGTGTAGGTAGACTATACCTAGTTTTGTCTTTAGTTTTTGTAAAGTATTTTTCAAAGGTAGGTATACTTTACAAAAACTTTTCTTTATTTTCTACTTTATATTATTTAATTTTACTTAAAAAAACCCTACCCGTATTGATTCTGTATATCTTCTAATTAATATATTCATTTAAATGAAATGCTGTAAACACAATATTTTGATCTACATTATGTGCCCAATTGAAAAACTAAATTCGATAATTAATATTGATTAATTAATACTGTACTTATTAGCGAAAATACTTTGATTTTCAAAACTTTTTTTAAGTGAATTATGAGACAAAAAACATTTGACAGTATTTGTAAAAAAAATAATCATAAAATTAGAAAATAAACAAATATAGGTACCTTATATCTAAACAGTGAAAATAAAACATAGTTCCTAGTTATTCTAATTAGTAGTATCAAGGGCATAGCACTGCCCCTCACCAAAGCCAATTGAGCAAACAGACAAGTTTATATCTTTAGTTGTAAGGGAATGAAGAAACTACCTGAATTTATTTATATTGCATTGTCTACGTAATGTAGACAAGACAGTGTATATTCTAAATTACAAGTTTCTACCTTAAATAATAATAAAAAATCGTTCATCAAAATTTCAATATTTCGTCACTCACTCACTTCCAAGTGATAAAATAAAACACGTCATTGCCCTACCAAAAACGGACTAAAATGTAAAAATAACTAGTATCATTGCAAGCAGGGGACCGCTCGGAACATTATTTAATCAAAGTTCCCCGACTACAATGTTTTAATTTGTTTCAAAATATTAATATTAATTTCATACATTTTAGTGACTAATTTATTTATAGGTAGGTTTTTTAGAATATGCTTATCAAGGGCCTTTTATTTGATAGTCATATCATACATCAAAATATTGTAATAATTAATTAAAAAAAATCACATTACAAAATGGTGTCATCTCATCACATGAAGCCATTCAAGCCGTTTCAAAGTCAAAGTCAAAGTCCAAGTCAAAAATAGCTTTATTCAAATAAACTTTATTTTTAAATACTTTTGAATCGTCTATATTTTCCTTCCGCCCGTTCCAGACCTTTTTCAAAAACATAAATCTAATAAACTGTTGATTTTGGCAAGGCACTCGACCGAAACGCTCTGGCTTTTGTAGTAAAAAAAATCACTACAAAAGCCTGTTGATTTCGTCCAAATACCTGGCCGAGTTCAACAGGCTTTTGTAGTCTCACTTTTTCATAAAATTTACTCCAATAACCTGTTGATTTGTGCCAGATACTTGGCCGAAACGCTCTGGCTTTTGGAGTAAAAAATTTCACTCCAAAAGCCAAAGCGTTTCGTCCATGTACCTGGCCCAAATCAACAGGCTTTTGTAATCTCGCAACTAAAATCCATACTTCCATACTGATATTATAAATGCGAAAGTCCGTTTGTTTGTTTGTTTGTTACGCCTTTACGTCTTAACTACTAAACTGATCATCATGAAATTTTACACACACGTTGTCAGGGGTACATAGGGTACCTTTCATCCAGAAAAAAGGAACTGTTCCCGAGGGATAGACAAAATACTATCCACGCAGATGAAGTCGCCGGTGGAAGCTAGTAATTGATATTTTTCAGGATTATGAAAAAAGTAATATCCAGATCTCTGTAAAAAAATGGGACCACACCTGAACATTGTTCTTTCAAGGAAAATATTGTTTTTTTAATCGGTTAACAACTGGCGAACTTTTAGTAAAACATTCATAAAAAAATACCGCTGACTTGAGAACTTGAAGTCGTATAAAAACGCAAGTTGCTTGGAAAATCGACAAGTGTAAATGCCCCATTAGGTTACATCTCAAAATGATCTTTTCTATATTGTCTCACGTCTGGGTCTTTGTGATACCATCTTTGCACCATTTCCATAACACAAATACATCTGTCAGGATTCAAATCTTTGACCTTGGTACCTAGCCTGTGTGTACGGGCAATAAGCTACCGTAACACATAAAAGTCGTTAAAAAAATTATCGCAATAAAGACCACAGGCTTATATTTGGTAAGAATAATAAAAAAAATCAAGAGTTAATAAAATAACTAATCAACAGGTAGTTCCTATCCTATCTGAAAATGTTTTATCAGATAAGAGTTTCGATAACAATGCAAAACAAGTAAGTGCTGATAGTATACTTTTAAGCTACATAGAAATTATGATTTTATCTGTCTTGAAAAACCTCTACAGATTCTTTTGTGTTTACCGTAAAAACATGTAAAATGTTAATGATATTCAAAGAAAAGTATGCGTTATATTTGTTTAATTATCAATTAATTTAACTGTACATAAATAGAGCTAGTTTCTATACAAACACAAATCATTTTACTTGAATAACAAAAATGGAAATTACTTACGAGATAATCACCCTAAAAAGCACTCAAAACACAAAACTCCTTGGTCAAATCACTAAAAACGAAACGCACACAACTTTTTTTTAAAGTCAAAATCCAAAATGGCCGTTACGTGCGTCCGGCCCGGTCTGGCGCGCGAATGTGAATACTAAATTGAGTTTTCAAAATCGGAACGTTACACATCCTATTTTGTCTGACCTGTGAGTTACTGAAGGTTTTCTTTTTCGACGCCATTGATGTTAGAAAAATGGGAGGGAGGGGAGGTCATTGGACTCTGGTCGCTTCAAACCTTTACCTTTATCTATTTACACCCCTGTCAAGCAAAAATATACTTTAGTGAAACGACTTAGAGTGGTGTAGGTTGAATTTAGAGTGCAAATATATTTTTGTAGATTAGTCATACAAGGTAGAGAAGTGATAAGAAATTATAGAGTGTGTTCTAAACGATAAGGTGACATTTGTTTTTCAATGTGCTTATAAAATTTTCAAAAGTGGGTGCTAAATTTCCTGAATGTCGTAGTTGCGTAATAATAACAGTATAAAAATAATACGTTTTTACATAAGTAGTCTCAAAACTGTGCCTGAAGGTTTACTTTTGCGGAAATTGTTTTGTACGTAAAAATGTGGAAAATTTGAGATGCACAGTCAATAAATTACATTCACGAAAATAGGGTGGAAATTCATATTCTTTTCTTTCTTATTTTTACAATGTACTTCCCTAAATATTTAGGTACCTATTTAACTTTTTTATTTCTGAAACACTTTAATAGAAGCTGATTGAAGTGAAATAACTTGCAATTGCAACTTAATTAAGCAGAAATAGACATCAACTTGTATATTGTTTGATGTGTACACCTGTTGCGTACGATACACGATGTTGTGTGTGTGTGTGTGCAGTGTATGTATGTGTTGCATATCTCACACAATACTGTGTGGAACACGCCACCAAGCGTAACGCGTCGAGGAAGTTGCTCTATTTAAGTTAGTAACAAACTAAATAGGTACTTCATGTTTAGAGTTTCCTAAATATACTAGTATACATATTATGCTGTAGACCTCGCGTTTTTGATATTTTAAACATTTTTAAATATGGCTGAAATAAGTTGTTTTTACCGTATAATTTCGAAAATCTGAATCGACAAAAAAATATAATTATTGAACCTGCTCAAAAATTTCACGAGAATCAGTTGAGAAATGCGAATTTTGGTTGGTGGTAGGGCTTATTTCAAGTCCGCCTAGCTAGCTACCACCATGTTACCTAAATCTGACGCCATAACAACAATTTTAAAATTGTTGTGTTCTGGCAGTTCAGTTCCTCAGTGATATGATGATTTCGGATGTAGTACGCTTCCAACTTCGGCCTTATCGCCACATTAACATCAGGTGAGGTGAATGCCAAGCACTGGATAGTTGTGCATTAAATAATGCGATAGATAGAGGAGAACAGATGGACAGCCGGAGAGACATACGAATGCAGTTTTGCTTAAGCTGAAAAGAAGACGCTTCGCGCTCGCTTCGTCAATTAAGAAAACACACTGGAAACAATGGATATAAAACTGTCATAATATTTGACAAATTGTCACGTTTAAGAGCCCTGGTATTGTCATTATAGAACCAGGGAAATAGCGTGAACTCTCCATAGTACCTACTTGTCACGTTTAAGAGCCCTGGTATGGTCATTATAGAACCGGGGAAATAGCGTGAACTCTCCGTAATACCTACTAGCTTTCAAACACTTAAGAAGGTCATTTAGGTAACCTAATTCGAGTTGCGGGCAAAAGCTAAACTGTCAAAATAACAGCGATTTCCACGCGAACAAAGGAATAAATCGGTTTTTGGTTACTGTGATTTTATTTTAACTTAATTTGATGCTAGCTCAAGAAAAAGACGACGGCAGATGGCCGCAGCCCGCAGCCGGTTTATATTATAGATTTTAACAGCGCTCTCTATAAGTGAAACAGTCACTGCTATTGCAGTCGAGCAAACTGCACGAATATTTATTTTGTATTTTGATGATATGAATCTAGCAAGCCGTAGCACAGATGGCGCTGTTTTGCACGCGTGCAAAAGCTAGTCACTATTATAGTATAAAACAAAGTCACTTCCCGCTATCTGTCCCTATGCTTAGATCTTTGAAACTACGCAACGGAGTGTAATGAGTTTTTTTTAATAGAAAGAGTGATTCAAGAGGAAGGTTTATATGCATAATACATGGTGTCAAATTCCACACTACACCAAAGCGAAGCGAGGGCGGGTCGCTAGTTAGTAATAAAATAATGTAGAGCACCCTTCACTCCACTCCATGTACCGGTAAAGTCACGCATGGGGTATTAACACATCCCTTTCAACCGATGGACGTGGTTCACTATGGTTCAGCGGGCGCAGGTTCGATGCCCGGTTTTGATATTGTATGGGAAACAATAAAACACTTTATTGAGGTCAAATTTCGGATTATTTTGATACAATAAAATGGCGAATGCAAATACAACGTGTTACAAAAAAACCAGCAAAGCCGAATATGGTAGATAGGGACCATCAAACAGAACAACTTTTTTTATGGGACCAACTCTGAAATCACGAAAAAAAATATCTGCTTTTTCATACAAAAATTAATACGTAATATCAAAACGTGTGAAACCGCTGATTTTATTTTCGTGATTTCTGAGTTGGTCCCATAGTAAAAGTTGTTCAGTTTGATCGTCCCTATCTACCATATTCGGCCTTAGGGGTTTTATTGTATACGTTGTATAATTCGTATTCAAATGACCACTTTCTATTCGTTTGAACGATAACGCTTAAGTAAAGTTTAAAAATAAGCAATACTAGACTAGTGGCCTTGTGAGCTGTAGGCCTCACGTTAACGAGTTAACTTTGAGGCCTTGGTTTCCTGCCAGGGATGTACTGTGCTGTGATCTGATGATGGCTATCCAGAGAGTGATACACACCCAACTGATCTGACCCGCATTCCAAAAGATTAAAGGTCATGTTTAAAAAAAACCGCAAAAATAGCTAGATGAAAAATCCTAGGTGGCCAACATCAGATCACAGCACGGTACATCCCTGGCAGAAAACCAAGGCTTCATAGTTACCTCGTTTGTATGAAAATAACCCTGTATCCCTAGACAAAGTTGATGAGTATATTTGACCTACGTTGCATAATTTATCATCGTAAGCGCCAAGTGGGATGTTTGCTATATCATCTAAAACCTAGTATTATCGTTAGCGTCCTATTTGGCCTGTCCCTTACAACAAAATGATATATAATTTTGTTGTAAGGGACAGGTCTGTTCTTATGATATATCAGTAGATGGCGGTTACGACAAAAAACTGAATGGGTTGTAGCTTACGATAAAAACTTCAAAATTTAATCAAATTGAATTATCTTCTAGTGCGAATTCGAATGTTAGTGGTAAGTATAAGGTGCAAAATCAGCTGATACGAAGTTACTATAAAAACGCTTTTTTCGAATTTTGGCGGTTACGATGTTCTTCCTGAAAAGGCGAGCTCACGCGAGCGCCAACGCTTACTCGGTCAATTAAATAACTTCATCATTATCATCATCATATCAGCCGCACGACATCCACAAGGATATCCATTCTATCGGCCCTGCTTGGCCCGCATTCAGCGGCTTCCCGCGCCCTTCACCCTCACGTCGGTCCACCTTGTCGGGGGCCTACCCACCACGGAGCGTCAAATTTTCAAATTCAAATTCAAAAATAATTTATTCAGTCTAGGCTGTTACAAGCACTTGTGAATGTCATAGAAGCTACGCCATCGGTTCGCAAACCCTAAGCGGGAGACCTTGTAACGAGAAGAACCGGCAAGAAACTCGTCAAGGGCTGCTTTTTTTCTCCCTGTATATGTATATTTCATACAGAGTCGTCAACATTGAAAAATGAGCTCCACATTTAAAGTGAGATCATTTTCCATCACAATAATTAACAAAAGTTTGCACACAATGGGTAGGTAGGTTGAAATTAAATACCTACTACATATCGGATACGTAATGAGAGTAAATAACTTTCAACTAGTTGAGAAATCACTGTGTCTGCTACTTGAAAGTGCACCTAAGTAGACAAAATTTACCAAAAAAACACATGTTACAATAAAAAATAATTAAAAAAAAATGAAATTCTTACAATTCAATATGCGTTAAGATAGGTACTCAGAAGCAGACCCATTCCCACTGGCAGCACCCGTTCACGAGCATGACGCATGGACCAGCCATCGCTTCGCTCAACCATATTTGAGGGAACGTAACGACCCGCCCCACACGACACCACCGCAGAAATGATTAAAGAGAGCATGACATACTTAGGCTACCCATCCTAAGGCACCGAATTGAAAACTAATATCCAAAAGCTTTTCATAGGCCTTTACTTACAAAACTACTGAATATAGAAAGCAAAATGATTGCAATTGAAAAAAAATGAGAAATCAAAACAAGGTTTAGTTATTAATTTAAATTTTGAGTAAGAAGTGCCATACATATTGATAATATTAATCAGAAAAATAAAAAATAGAAATATACGACGCCCTTAGTACAAGCAGACAGAAGCAGACCCATTCCCATTGGCAGCACCCGTTCACGAGCATGACGCATGAACTAGCCATCGCTTCGCTCAACCATATCTGAGGGAACGTAACGACCCGCCTCATACGACACCACCGCAGAAATGTTTAAAGTGAGCATGACATACTAAAGCTACTCGTCCGGTGCGCGGTCGCCATTCCAGAACCACCCCGCCCCAACGGCCATCGGTTCTTCTCGCTAAGGGTCCCGCCCACTGCCACTTCAGCTGAGCAAATTCTTCGAGCGATGTCGGTTACTTTAGTTCTCCTACGGATCTCCCCGTTTCTGATTCGATCGCGCAGGGAAACACCAAGCATGGCTCTCTCCATTACACGCAGGGCCTTGAGCCTCCTTATGAAACTAAATTCAAAAATATTACTTAGACATTTATGCCTATTTTATAAAACATTAAAGTTATAGCTTATGAGGCCATTTGGAGAGCAGTCTTAATACACAAGGGCATCGTAAATGGCGACGAATTACTTAGAAATAGTCAGATGTAAAGCGAGTTACGACTTTCAGTAGTTTATACCTCATGGGCTCTTGTTATGATGATGGCACAAGCCAATCTGTGTGTACCACAGACGTGACAAGTGTCTACAAAATAAAATTACAACTACACTCGACGTCAGAAAAATCGCACCTCTTCGAAAATAAGTTTAGACTTGGCCACCTGCTATTGTTAGCTTACGTTGTATTGTGTGAATGTTGTAATCTATTGAAAGTACATTTAATGATCTTTCAATTAATAATTGTTTGATTTAATTAACATAACAGTTACCATAATTAAACGCTTAAAGCGTTATTACTTGCGCCGCCGTAAAAGGGAAATAAAAGGGGTCAATTCAGGAAATGCGGGTAAATTCGCTATCGAGATGATGGAGAAAACACGCTTCAACAGTTCAATTAGAAAAAGGAATACCCAAGATGGATAAAAGGAATACCCAAGATGGATACTATTGCCCATGAAGTTGCTCAAATATTGCAAAAAAATGAGGCAGTGTAATGTTGCTCAGAAAATAAATCTCAGTAATTGATTCCGTTTGACGAGTGTTCCAACGGTTTCTAGTCTCTATTGGCTATGTCCGAAGGGGAAGAAGTAGGTATATAACAACACTTACCATTAAATAAGATAGGATTAAATTAACTTTGAAGAAAATTTTTAAAAGGTGCGACTTTTCTGACGCTGAGTGTATTACATTTTTAATTAGACAGGTAGTTGCATCGAAAAGGACTCACTTCGTGCCCCCCTTGGAGAATTATGTATGAAAGAAACACTTTAAGCTACTGAAATAAAAAGAAGTTGAGAGAAAAGAAGCTTACTTAACACCTATGAAAATATTCACAGCTATGATGCGTCTTCAACGCCTGAAAAATTTTTTTGTTAGGGTTACGTCTAGTGCATTGACCATCAGCATATTTAATGTCCCCACTGCTGGGGCACAGGCCTTCCTTATGAGTGAATAAGATAAGAAGGATGGGCCATAACCCACCACGCGGGCCCAATGCGGTTTGGTAGGTGTTAACGACTGCAAATGCAGCCGGGACCAACGGCTTAACGTGCCTTCCGAAGCACTGAAAAGCTCTTATTAATAAATTTTTGGTCACCCATCCCATGACCGACCCTTGTTAAAGTTGCTTACCCTCCGCAATCACTGGGCCAGGAGCTAAACCACTGCGCCACTGAACTCCTCCTAGTGAATTATCAACAACAAAAATATCAGGCGTTCTGACCTAGGCTTGAATTTAATTATCTTTGAATGTAGCGTGACAGTTGTCCAGTAATAAGAAATTAATAACATTAATTAATTTAGTCACGTGTAAAAGACAGGTGGTTTAAATTAAATCATGGCTTTGCACGCGATTTAAGTATAATCTTAAAAAGATTATCATGGAGATTACTTATAGACAATTATTAATCATATTTTTTGCAGTTTCTTCACGTAAATGACAAATGAATGATTAATAATGGAAAGATCCGGTCAAGAGTGATCATTGTTATCACAACCGTCATCATTTTTAACCGCCTCTGTGGTCTTGTGGCACAGGGGGTCCCGGGTTTGTTTCCCAGGAGGGCACAATTTGTACTCGGTTTGGTTGGTGAGTAGGGCTTATTTCAAGTCCGCCTGGCTAGCTACCATCATCTTAACTAAGTTTGACGCCATAACAACTATTTAAAAATTGTCGTGTTCCACAGCAGTTAGAGGTAAGATAGCCAGTTCTTCAGAGATGAGGATTCCGGATGTAGTGCGCTTCCACCTTCGGTCTTTCGTCACTTAAAGCTAGGGTTTCCTAGGATGACGGTGACGTCATATTACGACCGAAATTTAGCGGCATAGAACGTTGTCTATGTACACAATACGGCGCAGTTTCCTAAAGAGCGGTGCTGAACACCGTAACGTCAAAAAGCGGTGCCGCTATTTTCGTGACGGCCGTCATGATGGTGTACAACAGTTCGCCACCGTTTTTAGGGGTTTCAGGATTTCAAGAAAATGAGTTTTCTTAAACATGCGCGGAAATATTGTCATTACTTTTGAATAAAGAACACGCGAAGTATCATATTTACGTAGACTGCAAAACCTAAATCACTTCCCGGCGCGTTCTTTGAATTTGGAACGAAGAGCGCGCCGGCAATGTTGTATGAAACGGTGTGCTGTTTGAATTTAGAACTCTTTCATCAATCGTACACATTGCGTTCTCGTGGCTGTATAGCCACAGATGCGTTTACCTTTCGGCACAAACTGTAAAATAAAATAAAAAAATGGCGGTAAAGCGGAGTTCGTTGTTATTTTGTTAATAAAAAAATATTAAAATGAATTTCGATGATTCTGAAAGTGAAAATGAATTAATGAACATTGACTGCACTCCACCAGATGTAAGATCAGAAGCTAAATTTGCGATGGAAAACCTGCTTCCTGCGAAATCAAAAGAAAAATATATGAAAGTATATGAAAATTTCATGTTCTGGAAAAACGAGAAAAATGCTAAATTGTTCTCCGAAACAGTGTTTTTGGCGTATTTCAATGAATAACATTTTCGCTAAATAATTTTGTCCTAACATGAGCAATATAACTTTTACTATTAATTAAATTTATTGTGTAAAAGGCCATTTTTTATTTCCTTGCATTTTTTAAGAAAAGCACTATATATGCCTCGGCCGAAATGGCAATTGCCTGTCTCGTATCATCAAACTCATACTCGACCTGCCATTGCCTATTTCGCTGCCTTTGCAATAATGTACTATTAAACTGGTGTAAAGAGAAAGCATTTCCTGAATTTATCGTCATTACGCATTCACAGTAGACAGCGATGCCAAAAAATCTCAAATGCAATACATTTAAGTTTTTTTTGCATCTCTGTACGACGAACATGGAATAAATCATCTTCCTCCATACAATTATTTTCCTCTCCTGATGATTGATCATGATCCAAGTATATAATTAAAGCTAAATCAAGATCGTCCATTTTCTTCTCAGTTACGTACGTTTTTGGAAAAAAGACGGCCGTAACGTTGTTGTACGGTGTTGTAACTTTCCACGTGACTCTTCTTCTTTTTACGTCCGTAAAATTACGGCCGGAATGTGACGGCACCGTTTTCTTAGGAAACCCCTTAACACCAGGTGAGATGAAGCCCAAGCAAAAGCACGGTAACATTAATGTGTTTCAAAAAAGCACCTGAAACCTAATATGTATGGTAGATAAGGACCATCAAACTGAGCAACTTTTACTATGGGACCAATTCTTAAATCGCGAAAAAAACATCTTTGTCATAGGTACAAAAATAAAAAATAAAAATATCAAAATATATAAAACAGCTGATTATTTTTCGCGATAACTAAAAGTTATTAAGTTTGATGGTCCCTATCTACCATATTTGACTTTATAAGGCTATTACCAAATATTCTGTCTATAGATTTTAAGTAGTTTAAATATTTTTTTCGACTTTTTGCGCCTAAAGGCAACAATTCTTAGATTGGTAGCAATAATATAAGAAATCTAAGATCCCTACAAATAACTCATACATAGGTACCAATCACCATTATTGAAGCAATTAAATACATAGATCACGGCAAATTATCTTTTTCCGTGAGAATAAAAAAATCGGTGTTATTGTTGAAGGTTTTATTTAGTCATACAAACGGACCCTTTCGGGGCGTTGGGACCAAGGTGCTAAAACGGACATACATACGTTACGTATAAATACAAATTAAAACAACTTATATTCCACATAGGTTGGTTGGGTTGAGTTTGGAATTTGCGAATAAAATCATAACATTATAAAATCACGAACCGAACTCTACCTATGCGAAAAAAATCAGTGCAATACTTTAAATTTTTGTTTAGGTATTAAACTAAAATTTTATCATTTTTGTTTATGTACCTACCTATTAAAAAATCTGACGTCTTAATATTTTCACCATCACGCAACTTTATTTCAAATATTTCACATTTTTATTTGTTGCTTGCATTGCAATAAAAATAGTCAAAAGGTTAGTGGGAATTCTTTCTTTGTGGCTCTTTAGGAAAGTATTTCTTAAGACTGTATATCCGCATTTCAAAGAAATTTGCATTTTTCCAAAGAAGTTATACCTATATCTACCGATTTATATCCCGTGATATAGCGTTTTATCACGTTTAACTGCCAAAAAGACAAAGGAATTTGACAAAAGTCAAATTACGCGATATAAATCAGTCATGCTAGGCAGGCTAAAGAATGAAAGCATTACTATTGATGTAAACCAAACGTAAACTTTAGTTTTCGGAAGAAAAATTCTTAAATTAGTGTCGTATAGAGAGAAAAGCATATTATATTTCGTCGCTTCATACTCAGATATAAATAAATATATAATTATTTATGGTTTACTTGTAGTACGTCCCAGGTACTCGACAGGTTCGCACTATTTTAAAGAGTATGAAAACTACTTGTTTTAGAAAGTGTCTCACCACTTCCGGCAATTACGTCACCAACACCCCACCCCAGCTTACTTCGTTACCGGTCTTGTGATCGTACCTCATTCTTTTTTGGTGCGCGGCAGTGTTCGCACGTCTCACTCACCACGCCAAAGTGTTGTATATCTACAGTCTACTAAATTTCAAGAAAGTATTTTTCATGAATTTAAATGCAACGAAAAGAAATGAAGAATGTTCGGTAATATGAGAAATTACAAGGTTATCTGTGAGCTAATACACCGCGATACATTCGCGGCAGGGCCCGTTTTGCTTTATAAGTATCCATGCTCGGGGTTAACCGCGAGTTAACACAAGTAGCAAATTTTGCCTAGGGGTTAGCGGCAAGCTAACACAATGGCTAAAATATCGCCTAGGGGTTAGCGGCAAGCTAACACAATGGCTAAAATATCGCCTAGGGGTTGACTGCGAGTCAACGCGTGGCGTTTAAACACTGATCTGTTTGACAGATTTTGATTAGGCACTTGTGCCTTCATGTGCGACGGGCGGCTGTTTTGGGTAAGAGAGGCTTGTCTTATTACATTTCTAACCGAACCAGTTATAAAAACATTTTAGCTGTAACTTCAACCCCGATACTCGAACAACTTTCTCAAAAGGCTTCATCTCCTCAGGTAGATAAAGCTAGATCCATAGCTGCAAAGAGCTATTAATGACGCACCTGCGTTTGAAGAGGGTATCGTAGCTAATCTCACTAATCTTTAAACATTAAGATTTCTGTTGTTATGCCAGGGTTTGACCTAGCCAACAATGACTGGGCATTGATATTCCCGTGTTAAGTCAGGCGATGACCGCCTTAATAAAAAGCGAGCAAAGTAACTGCCTTTAATTGTCGCTTATTGAGCGACTTCCATTGTAAAAACATATAATGCCTAACCTGGATAAATCAGTTTCGCAAGTTATCCAAGATTATTAGAAAAGTCAAACTTTTCGGCAGCAGGTTGTTCGATAAAACTAAAACTAAAGCCAGTAAAAGACGGGGTTACACATTTCTGTGGCTTTGGATTGTAAGTTACAGAAATTTGAACGCGTCGACTCACTTCAGGCCGTGCCATACATAGCAACCAGGTCAACTGGGCCAGTCACTCGCTGATTCTCGCTCGTCAAAAAAGGGGGGGGGGGGCGAGGAGGCGTCCAGAGACCCTTAACAGACCGCTACAGCAGCCGGAGCAGCCAGAGGCTTCCTTGAGCAACTCTGCAGCCTCCGCCATCGCATCGTCGATAGAGTGCATCCAGAGTTCCCCTTGGACGACACATCATCCTAAATAAGGTACATGCTGGCTGCATCCAGTACTTTAATACTTATTTAAAATAGCCAATATTAATAGTAGAGATTGAACTAAAATGGGATTTTGCCCTTTGCTGATAAAGTTACCAAACGTTTATATAGCGTTCTATAGACAGAACATGATTATAACTACATACCTATTATATAAAATCTTATATGATTAGAATTGGGGGGCAATTCAAAAATTTCAACTGTCTAAAGGTCAGTTTCTTTATATTTTGTCATTTACTTAGTAAGTTCAATAGTGACAAAATAATTCATAGCATCTGATCAGTATTAATTTAGATTAGTTTAAACTAAGTACAACTTTACTTTAAACATCAAGTTAAGATGGAAAATTATCAAACTGCATGTAAATTGCTGATTGATAAGCTAATAACACAACATATAATCTGTAACATTGATTAGAAATAAACTTCTTTATTTATTTGCCCCTGTGAGTATCAAAAAATAATGAGTTTTTTTTTAAGATTAATTTTGGAATTTTAGCATTTTACAATGCAATTTTTGCTGATTATTATTTAAGAATAAAAGTTATTATGATTTGAATATCTTAATACAAGTACTTACTTTGACAGTCAAGCATGCTATCGGGCTTTCAATAAGTTCATGTCTTAGCAAGATAAACTTCCCTAAAAGGTAAGTGTTAATTTAGAGAACATATGTACTCGTATCTCGTATGGTGTTGTATTAAGTTTAAGTATCAAAAAGGCATTGACTTTGTAATAAATTATTCTTGGTTGTAGTCTTAAAGCCTACATTATGCAGATGTGCAAGTCTTAGACTTATACCTACTTTTACCTACCTACGAAGGTAGGTATCATCTCTTCAAGAAATTCAAATTACAGTGTAGCATAAGAAAATTCTCAAATATTTTTAGAACATTACAGCTGCTTGCCCAGCCACAAAGTATTATGGTTGGCTACACACAAAGGTTTAATATAGACAAAGTTCTTAACTTTGGAGCGTCACACTAAAATAGTGATCATGATACCGTAATAAATATTCCTGAGATAATATAAAAATATATAACCCGATAGTTACAAAACACTTTCACAATATTTGAATATTCAATTGAATATTACCATACCTTTGAAATATAAATTTTCACTAAACTAGCAATTTCAGCAGTCTTTTTGACACCAAAAACATTTGCCAAAATCTAGTCTAATTGTTTAGTATTATTAGGCTGAAATAATACAACAGCCATTTATTTCATTTTATGGTTAATTTATTTTATAGAGTGCATTGCCCTCATCTTAATAATTAATCTACCATAATTTGGCAGTGGTGCCATAGCCGTAATTATATGGTTAGCATACGTCTCGTATCCGTACATAAAAACGATAAAAACTCGCGGAGCTGATTAAAAATCTAGAAAACTAAACACGGACACAGAGTGGTCATTATCTGAGCTTGCATTCTCTGAAATAACCACAATATTAATTGATGTTTCAAATTAGGTTGATTTCTTTGCGTCCCGCACCACGGCCAAATTGTAGATTAGGTACCTACATGTCATGGAAATAGGATCAAAGCATATACATGCTTTGATCTTGTTTCCTATATAAGTGTATATATGATTGTATATATATATATATATATATATTGATATAGTAGGTATATCGTCTGCTTACTGGTAAACTATGTTAAGTGCACATTTTGTGGAAACGAGATAATAAGATTTGAAAGTTTAAATAGATTTTTGACTATCTTTCAATTCAATTGTTGTAGAATGTAATATGAAATATTATTGGTAATATATTAACCTTTCGTTCTGTATATTTGTAGCAGAACTTATTTGATGAGATTTAACAAAAAAATATAATTATGTTGAACTAGGCAGTGCGCTTAACTGGTTTTACCTGTAATTGAAATATATGAAATAAAACCTATATTTCACACTATTTTTTTATAGTTTTAATGAAAAGTACATACTAATATTAAAAGTTAGCCATGAAATAAAAAAAAAAATGCATGGGGAATAAATTCATGGAATTATCGAAAAAACTACTGCATTTACCTGATTTTATCTGAAAGTTTCTAAAGAAATGTTGTATTTACCATAATCATTTTCCATATTAATAAGTTCTACCAGCTTAAAAATCTGTTACAAATGAAATAAACAATTTTAAAAACATCATTTTAATGTCACATTAATCTAAATATTGTCAGAAACATAATAAAACCATAAAACGCTAAAACCAATAATGAATACCTCAGAAATAATCAATCAAGTATCCAGGTATCAGTTTAGCAGCAGGTTATGGTTAACGGCAGGCTCATCGGTGGCAGGCAAAGACGAAAACCATTCATGGAATTCGACAGGGATAACCCCTTTATAACACATCGCCAAGAGATTTTTTTCTTGGCATTTGTTATAGGCAAAGGCTTTAGATAGGCTTGTTTCATGCGGTTGTTCCTTGTCCCTGCGCCTTTTGGTATGTTACTTGCAGTCTGGTTTCTTCCCGAGACATCGATGGAAACAAATTCTTCTTCTTCTATCAAAGTTAAAAAATATTTTAGTTGGTTCTGACTTGAGGTACTTACCTATTTCATTCTCTTTATTTTCAACCACTTGACTGGTTGTCCATTGCAGTCTTTTGGCTTATTAAAGATCGTTTCCTCGGCTAATTTCTTGAGATCATAGAAATCATTGTACTTAAACTCTCTGGTTTGGTCTGGTTTTTGCAGACTCAATGCTACTGTGCATACTATCAACTACCGTGTAGCTATGTCTAGACTCAAAAAAATTTATTCAATTTGTTCTGTTGAACAAAACAAATTGAACACAATTTTTTTCTATGATTTCAAGAAATTTGCCGAGAAAACGATTTTTATTACCTAAGTCAAAAGACTGCAATGGACAACCAGCCAAGTGGTTGAAAATAAAGAGAATTAAATACCCCAAGTCACAACCACAGTTTTATTAATACTACTAACAGTTGTCCGACTCATGTACTTGTGCGGGGCAACGATGGGGGGTACGCGGGGAAGTGAGCGGCAGAGTCGGCGAGCGCAATCTCCTCTAGTTTGCGCTCTCTTACTTGAAGGGGTGTACGTTTTAAGAAGCGTAACGAAATTCCAGAACGTCTCATAATGGCTTACTGATTTGTTCTGTGTTTAATTGTAAATCCACGTCAAGGTTTGATAGGGATCCTCAAATTGAATTACTTTTTTATTATATTATATTTTTATTCTTTCGTTATTACAAATTCAAACTTTTATGTGATATATTTGAGTAGTTTTTGTTGTGACAACCCTGACCTTTGACGGAGTTTCTGTGTGTATACCTACACAGTGGCGGCATGCGTTTATCAACAAAAGAGTCGGATTACTGGTAGGTTCTTTATAATACTGTGTCAGAACCAACTAAAATGTTTTTAACTATAACATGTCTGAAGAATTTGTTTCCACCGATGTCTCGGGAAGAAACCAGACTGCAAGTCACAGACCAAAAGGTGCAGGGACAAGGAACAACCGCATGAAGCAAGCCTATCTAAAGCCTTTGCCTATAACAAAAGCCAAGAAAAAAATCTCTTGGCGATGTGTTATAAAAGGGTTATCCCTGTCGAATTCCATGGATGGTTTTCGTCTTTGCCTGCCACCGATGAGCCTGCCGTTAACCATAACCTGCAGTTGACGAAGTTTCTTCGGAAGACTGAGACCAGATACTTGATTATTTCTGAGGTATTCTTTATTGGTTTTAGCGTTGGCTGTTATATTATGTTTCGTACAATATTTTGATTGATGTGACATTAAAATTAAGTCTTTAAAATTGTTTATTTCATTTGTAACAGATTTTTAAGCTGGTGGAACTTATTACTATGGAAAATCATTATGGTAAGTACAATTTTTTTTGAGAAACTTACAAATAAAATCAGGTAAATGCAGTAGTTACGCACGTGTCACTCTTATAATGCCAGAATTTCACTAGAGATCTTACAGGTAAAACGTGTTAAATGCATTTATTATCATTTGCTAGACCTCAATTTATAGAGGCTACGTGATTACCCTACTGGTAAAAAACAGCATATGTATGTTATCATACTTTACCAGTTTATAAAGACGAACTTGGTATATAATGGAATGTCAAGAAAAAATCAATAAATGTATTTAAATCTATTTGCCTGAAGTTTTTGTTGAAAAAAAGTAAATAAATGCATTTAATCTATTTTTCCACACTGTACACGTCGTGAATTAAAATACTGAATCTACAAAGAAAAAATAATAAAGTTATAGATCATCTTTTACTTGTGTCTATTTAATTATAACCTATTAATAAGTAGATTTACGTCGTTTTCGTAGTAGAATTATAGAAATACTTTGCTATTTATAATATTTTTAGCTAACGTAACTTGGCACTAAAAAGTCCTTTCACTTATCACATTTTACCAGTAGAAAGAGCGTCGAAAATTACAAATACTGCATTAATATCTCATTTTTGATCAAAAATGCATTTACCATTTTTTACCAGTAAGCAGACGATATATACTTTTTTCATCCTCTGTTTATCTATTTTACCTACTTATGGTAGAAACAAAAATTATATATGACTATGCTTGCGTCATTTTATGTTCCTACTCGGCCATCTCAACGGCCCCTTCTAAAATGTATTTTAGTCTAAAATCTTTTTTAGTTAAGCACCTAAGTTTTAAAAACCAGAAATAAACTTTATATTTTCAAAACAGGCAACATCAGTAGCTTTGCAGACCGCACAGTCGTTGTGCGGCCTTCATGCAGAAGGCGCCACTAGCGGCGCGGCGGCCGTAGATAGAACTGATGATGGTCTCACTTTCAGCGAGCTTTAACCTTAGAAACATATTCTTTTTCAGGCAAAAACTTGATCCATATCATAATTCAGTTCAAGATCTTAGATACTTTTATTAAGGGAACAATTAATATATATAAAAAAAAAAAAAAATTGTTCATGTTGTTAATTTGTGTTTGTAAAACACCTATCGACCTGCTTTGTCCCTCTATTAGGATGGAAACAGAACTTGATTGGAGCTGATGAAAACGTAAAACGCTTACAAAAGAGTTTTCAAAAGAACTCTTAGACCAAGATATTGGGTTCATACAATAGATTTCAAATTGGTATTAAAATCTATAATCAGGTAGTTAAATCTAGCTTTATGCCTACCGAAGGCACCTACTTCTTATTTTGTTGGCTCTTTGTACCACCCACAAAGTCCAAAATACTTTTTATTAAAAATAAAAATACTTATAAACTGAACACAAAGAAATACACTGTTATTTTAGATATTATTAAAACCTCAGCTCCAGGTCGTGAACTATCTCATTGTTATATACTCTTTTACCTATTTACCTTTTTGATGACCATCAAAATATATGTCCGGCTATAATGCTACAGAGCTATTTGTCAGTGACCAGGGACACAAGGCCGAATAACATGAATAATCTTATTCCGGTGGTATATTATTTAACATATATTATCTCTTATTTACTCATAGAACTTACAGAGGCGCCCGTCACGTCGATCGCAATCAATTTGATCAGTAGATCAAGCAAAAGTTGTCCAATGAGAGTGGG